>JAQPPZ010003361.1:11252500-12596785 GCA_028583015.1 Wollemia nobilis
TCCTGGAGTGTTGGAAGATGAGGTGTCGCACGCGGCACGAAAAATCTGAAAAGAAGAATCTGTCGGTTGATAACGACTTTTCCGTCCTATATGACCGCTATTTCGGCAAATGGCAGCCGTTCGAATTTCGAAATGTCGTCCCCCGAGGAAGGCAAAAAAGGTATAAAAGGAAGCCTCCGCCCCAACATTTAGTTGTACGAAGAGCTCCTAGCGGTCAAGCTTCAAAAGGCGAGGGAGAAGGCCCAATGTCATCAGCAGCGGCAGAAAAGTCTCCTCAGGTGGAAAACGTGCCTGAAAGACCAGCAGGTGGGGCAGAGGCAGAAAGCGTGGCCCCCACTGAGCATCAGAGTGAGGCCACCGAAAGCGTACAGGCCCCTAAGCAGTCATCTGCCCCCGCTCCCCTAGAACAAGTTGCTGAGAAAAAGGAGAAAAGGAAAAGAAAGTCCGAGAAGCACAAAAAGGAGAAGCGCCAGAAGGAGGCCAAGCGGCAAGCGGAAGAAGTTGCACAGGTCAGCGCTGCTGCAGCAAATATTATTTCTATAGACGACAGCCCGCAGAAAGAAGCGGAGACCTGGGTTGAAAGCGTTCTCCAGACACCAGTTCGGCCGCAACCCGCAGGTGCGTCTCCTTCCCTCGGGCAGCAGGCCCTAAAAACCCCTTCTGCCACTTCCTCTTCTCCTACGTCTGAGCAAATTCTGGCCACTTCATCGCCCTCTCCGTTCACTCAGCCCCAGAATCCCCCACTGACCTTCGGTCATTTCGCGCAAAGGCCTGATCCATTTCATACCCAGGGCCAAACCCTAGGTTTATCCTATTCCTCTAGCGCCGAAGAGGCTCGTCAGTCCCCACGCCGCTCGCTTGTCGCCGCTCCGGACCCCCATTCCCCATCTTCCCCTCTCCAGCAAACCCCCGCTTCCCCTAAGTCTCGATCGTCCTCAAGGGCGGTCACATTTAACGGTCCACCTCCTGACTCCCTGTTTGTAGAAGAAATGCCGCAGAAAGATCTGCCCTCTGCGCACTCCCTCTTGGGGGAGTTAGACCTGATTGGCACGGAGTTGCAAGTTTCTGAAGACCAGCCCTTAGCTGTTAGGGCCGTTGGCAGCTCTGCTACATTTCTGCAGAGCGTAAAGAAGAGAAGAGGCGAGGAGATCGCAATGCCGGAAAAACGGGCAGTTTTTGACCTGGACAGAAGAGTCGTCCGTTCAGAAAAGAAAATACCTAAGGTCAAGAAGCCTTTGCAGGAGATGACCAAGGAGGATTACAGGCACGAGGTTAAGGAGACAAGTTTTGATGATATCAGTGAAGAATATGAGATAGGCGGGATTCGGCGAAAAACTGATAAGCTCCTGGTCAAGCGGCTTGAAAACAAAGAGAAGCTCTTCCAAGTTCAGGTTGAGAAGAGAAATCTGGAGGATGACTTGGCTAGAACGAAAGTGCAGCTGGAGTCCGCACAAGAAGAAGTAAAAAAATTAAAGGACCAGCTTGCAGCTTCTCAACAGGAGACAGCGGCCCAAAAGGCAGCAGCCGACCAGTTAGCAGAGGAGAAGAAAGCAGCCCTAGCCCATGTTGCCCAGCTGCAGGATGAACTGCAGCAAATTAAGGGGCTGCTAGAGGAGAAGTCATCTCAGGCCGCTGCATTCTCCAAAGACAAGGTGAAGGAGATGAGGGCCCGTCTTCTGAAGAGTTGCAGGGCTAGTATCGCCGGAGCTGTCCCCGTCTTAAGCTTTGTCTCCGCAATTCTTGAAATTTCTGCCCAGGGAAAGCCTGTGGTAGAGGAAGCCGAACGTCAAGCGCGGCAATGGCTGGACTTGGCGTTAAAACTGGAAGAATACGAGCAGACCGGCTTCCAATTTGCACCCATGACACGTATTGCCCTAGACTGGGCGGATGCAAGGATCACCTTGCAAGATTATTTTGAAACATCAGAAAAGGTTAGGGTAGCCAGGAGAAGGTTGGACGCATTGTTGCATGAAAAGAGCGTCTGCCTGGCCCCATTCCATTCCCTTTCCGAGTTGGGAGCCCCGAGCTTCCTGAAAGATGAAAGAATCTTACCGCTGGAGCAGATAAAGGAGGATTGGCGGGCATATGAAGCGAATATCTCAGAGATTGATGGCTGGCCCGAGCCCATCCAAGAGGAACAGTTGACCCAGTTGATGTCTAAGCTCAGCAAGATTAGTGCCGGTTTTCAGGAAATTGAAGCAAGGTGCGGCACTATTGATGAGCACATGGTTGCGGCATTTCGAAAAGCGCTGAAGGATATCAGCGACCTAGAGCCCTTCCAAGACGCAACCTGGGCCAAAGCAAAGACCGTTTACAGGCATATCCGCGAGCAGGTTGAACCTGCCAGGCGGGAAGAACAGGAGGGAGCTGAGCCATCAGGCTCACAGCAGGAAGAGGAAGAGGAGGGCTCTGAAGGAGATTCGGCTGAAAGTGATGATGAAGAAGAACAACTTCCCAAGCCGGGAGCTCAGCAGCAACAAGTGCAACAAGCAGCAGCAGCAAACGGGTGCAGGGTCAGGGAATGACTCTGTGCCCAAGGGATAAAGGTCAAGGTTCGATTGCGCCGAGGCGAGCTCGACACCCCGCGAGCCGCCAGGAATGTTGCCACATTTTGCACGGGGTGCTAATTTTGAAAAATTGTAAGGTTGTTGCTTTCCCTCTCTTCTCTCTTCTTTCTTGTTCTTCTCTCCCTTTCTGCTCCCCACTTATCAAATGTCACCTCTTTCATCTTCTGTTTCATGTTTATCTTCATTCCTGTTAAGTGGGCAAAAGAGAGCCCAAAAAAATTGTTAAGTGTTTGTTTCCGCCCGACTGCGCTGCGCAGTCGGGCTGCGCATGCTCCACTTTGCGCACCTGGGCTGGCAAGCATGGGCCCGTCCGAAAATTTGTCTAAGTGTGATCCGTCCGAGCGCGCTGCGCAGTCGGACGACGCACATGTTCTATAGCGCACTCGGGCAGCATCAGCGGATAAGGGCCCAGAAATTTTCTAAGTGTTGGCACCACCCGACTTCGCGCGAAGTCGGGCGGTGCCCAGGGACGAAGTGCGCCATCGGGCGGCTTGGACCAAGTTATGCGCCACCGGGCGGCCATAAGGAGAGCAATGTCTAAATTTGACTAAGGCACGGAATCCGCCCAAGTGCGCCGCGCCGTCCGACGGCGCACCCCCTTTTGTGCGCCCTCGGGCGGGAAGACGAGGAAGGCAAAGTCCGCTCGACTGCGCTGTTTTCAAGACATGTCGTTCGACTGCGCTCCTTTCTTGTGCGTTGCCGGGCAGAATCATAATTCGAGAGCAGCTAAGTGTCTTCCCTCCCCTATTCTCCATCAGTGAACTCCAGATGATGACAGGTGTCCCGTCTCGTGATCCGAGTCAAGATGTGACAGAAGTTGGGCTGCTCAAGTGCTATTTGGATGGGTATGGACTGACCGGTCTTATTCTATCTACTCTCATTCAAGCCACTTAGCTTCTCAACCGCCGGATCGTTGCGGAGCTGACACGTTTGCAAGTGGACCTCACTGCCATCACTTTCTTATCTGCAGAGGTCAAGCATCAGCCGCTTTTTGCTGCTTTTGTCAGCTTTGTGTCTTTTGTCAGATTTGGGATACTGGGACCATAATGTAATCGGGGGGGATTTTGCACTATATATAGCAGTTCCATTTCATTGTAAAGGGTGGAAGGGGGATATCTTGCTAAGGGACTTCTGTAACTATGCGTTTGCTCTCAAAATACAAAGTATACTTGGCTCTATTGGTTGTTTTTGTCTTGTATGCTGCCTTGACTAAGTGTTTCTGCTCTACGTTACTTATATTTCTGATTATTGCTATTCTGAATCTGGATATCAATATTGGCAATTAAGTAAATCTGGAACACTGAATTAAAGGATACATAAGATAGAATGCGCCATTAATTTCTGCTTTACTTAGTGTTTTAATTGTTGTTAGTAGTGGTGATTGGTTCGTCACTGTGCTGCTTATCTTCCCCACCCGAAACAAGCCATTTATGTCTCTTTTCGTATTTGCTAATCTCTTTCCTGCACTCTAAGCTACCCCCCAAAGTTGAGAATCCAAAGGAAGCCGGCCTCCTCCGGAGATTGGCGCGGAAGGCATTCCTTCCTTCCGGCCTTTCAATCTGTTGGGCGAATCTAGGGCGCATTACACTAAATCCTATCCTAGTGGCAGATTCGTAACCAACAGTAACCAACGCCTGCCTTGTCACTTTAGGCTGAATAGGAGTGGGTTTACAATATGCATTCTTGAATCATCCAATGCTTGTTCATCCCATCCTCTTAAGCATCTTGCAATCAAAGCCCCAATCGTTTGGCCCTCAATAAGAACACCAACATCTTCCTTTACAACAGCATCAAAATAACCCTATCAAAGACAACATGCTGAAATTCTTTTGATTCCCTGGCATTATCACCAAAATAATCATCCCACAAAGATGAATCCTCACATTTTGTCTTTTGCGTATCACTTGTCCTTGTGAGCCACAACACAGTATCCATTCTTGATATTCTTTATAATGCATGTTTCAGGGTAAAAATCACTCTCTTTCCAGACTGTCATTTCAAAAATGCAACAAATTTGTACTCAAATTAGTTCGATCATCCACATCATTGATCACAACATTCACTTCATGAACATTTTCCAAGACCATAAGCGAAGAGAATAGACTCACCATCAGTATAAATCATAATATCACCAACTTTAACAAGAGAGAAAACCATTGATGCATCCCTAACAATATAATGTAACCATCCAAAATATTCAATCCATTCCCTCTTAGGAATGTAAGAATGGACAGCATGGACGGTAATAGTAAATGCATTATTGAAATCACCTGGCTGCTTTTTTAACTTTAAGTACCTTCTTTCTCAAGGCCCACCAGCCTATAGAAGCAAATATTTTTCTTATGTCCACAGTTGCAATGGTAAGTGCACATCTCCTGCAGTCCATGTTGATTTTACTACCTTTGTTTGTTCTTGAAAATAACTGTTTTACAAATTTTTGTTCTTCTTATCATTCAATAAGCAAGATACAAAACCCGACAGAAGACAAAATCTCACCTTCTTGTTCATGAATAGCGTATTAAATTAAGCAACAGATTGAAAAATGCCATGTACGGCACAAAAGTTAAAAGAACCAATCCCCCTTGTATTCT
The DNA here is from genome assembly GCA_028583015.1 of Wollemia nobilis. Taxonomy (NCBI): domain Eukaryota; kingdom Viridiplantae; phylum Streptophyta; class Pinopsida; order Araucariales; family Araucariaceae; genus Wollemia; species Wollemia nobilis. The sequence continues at coordinate 11,257,659 of JAQPPZ010003361.1, forward strand.
TGTCCACATTCCTCCAATTGATGCAACAGTTTGTTTACTTTGGTAGTAATCATCAATTCTATCAAACTCCAAGGAATAAAAATTTCCAAGTGCATTTCTCACATGCTGCTCATTGTAAATGAACTCTATGTATCCTTTGAATCATATGTAGGACTTGGCAATTACATGGCCTATAATATAATGAGTTCTCCAACAAATATTTTTAAATGCTACACTCCCACTCTAGCTAATAGTAATCAAGGTTCCCCATCCTTTCTCCAAACCTCACCTAGGAAGTTTACACTTTATGCATAGTGCTAGTTTTCTTGAGAAAGATGATGAATCCTTATACAGCTAGGTTAAAGCATAACACCTTGTCTAGCACTGTTTTTGCTAACTAGCCAAATTAGAATGCAAAACTGAACATGCACTAGTACAATTCACACTAGCAGATTGCACATGAAACATGTCAAGTGCACCAAAATTTATGAAGCCACTTGAGACAAATCCAAACCAGGACATAAAGAATAAAAGTGAAGAAGAAGATATGTCCATATTATTACTGACAAACTTGAATATGACTTTCGAAATATGCAAAAAGTCCGAGAAATAAATGGACAAGAAATTAGTTTGCTCACAAACCACTTGTAGTCAAATTCAAACCTGTTTGCACAAAAGCTGCACTGAATCCAATGCATGAATTCATATTAAAGAGGCAATCTTTAAATTGGAAGGATGCATCACACACAACTCAAGCAGATATTTGTAACGGCTTAAAATGGCAATTTCAGAAGCTAGCAAAAAAGAAGTGTTTGATATTTCCAATAAATTTTAACTTGGCATAAATGTGTTCAGAAGCTCCTGCTAGGCAGGTATTTATCATAACATAATTAGCTTGTTTATAGAAAAAATAATACCAAGGCTTCAATGCCACCAGCTGAAGCAAATGCTTCTCTATTTCTGTCATCAAAAGACAAGTTCCAAAAGGCTCCGGCTGCTTCTTGCCTGCACAAATGGAAAGAAACAAGATGTAAGAAATTAGGATTCCAAGTTCTCCAAATAAAGCAAAATAACACTACATCATAACATTCCCATCACCTAGAAGATGAGATGAAAATTTGGGAAAAAAAAAATGCAAAGTACAAGCTTGAATGATCTGAAGTGGTGCATAAAAAACAACGAATGCACTGGCTTGTTTTGGAAATAGCATCCATGCACAAGCTTACCTTCTCAAGGACAACAGCCCTCTGAGGACAAATATGGCAATGCATCAAGCATGCTTATAGAAAGAGAATCATTACCTTACAGCATGTGCACAATCATGTTTAGCTAAGCTGCCATGACAGGTTGCAAGTAAGATCAAGTCACCATGGACTTACGCTTATCATAGCCATTTCAATGATATCCCCAGGGAAATTTAAACATGGTGGGTGCACCAAAACTGTCATAGAAATAAAAGCACTTCATAACAAGCAAAAATATTGCTGAAATACTGGAAGGAAGACAAAAGAGATCTCCAGAAGCTGAGAAGCAATGCACTTCTTTAATGAGAAATGGTATTTAATGATGAGAAGGGGGGTTTTGATATATACAAACGAGTAGCAACACCTCACTACTCCCTTAAGTCTCAAGCAGCCTGTTTTATATTCTAGATAGCAGTCATCTGCAATTCATATATATATATATATATATATATATATAGAGAGAGAGAGAGAGAGAGAGAGAGATCTATATGAAGAAGGGACTTCACAATATTCTTCATAGACTTCTTACCAATTTAGCTTTAAACTCTTGCCTGTGGAGCTACTTATAACTATCTTTGAAAAAAAATGCATTTCTAAAGTTTTTAATAGAAAGAGTAGTATTCATAATGTACAATTCTAGCATTCCCTTTTTGACTGACAGCCTCTCCCTCATAAACCAGTTACAGTTCCTCCAAATGTACCTGATGATGGAGGATAAACTGCTACGTTCACCATCAACTACAACTTCACTTGGTCCTTCACACTCAAGCTATTACTGAGGCTTAACCATTTAGTCTGCAAGTAATTTCAGGCAACAGCATTCCTGTATTTTGTTGGGGCCACATTTTCAATCCTACTTCATGTATGGAGGTATAAATGTTTCAGACCAAATTAAGCAACCAGCACTATGTCCACTTAAAAATAATTTTTTGAAAAAATGAAAGATAAGGAACAACACTTGTACGCCTTTAATACTTATTTGGCTCGTATCATATGGTATGATTAGCAGCTGGCACAGTTATGATGTTAGCTACTAATTGTACTTTTCTAGGTCATAGACCTCTTCAAGCAAGAAGTAAAATTATATTGAAATTCTCTTCATCTAAGCATAAATCTGTATCTCATGTTTATTCTAAGCCTTGGGTAGGATGGACACATAATCCCAATGAAACCACACACAACGACTCATTGGGTATACATAATCATATTACCATCCTCATCAAGATACCACAAGTCAATAACTATCACTTGATCCTAAATGTTGATACCTTCATTAAGAGTTCACATTACGCCCCTTCCCGTTCAATGTGTACAGTCAAAAGTATGCTGATTGGAGGAAGGCAGAGCACACGTATTAGATGATCAACCCAGGTAACCAATGCCTGCCTTGTCACTTTAGGCTGAATAGGAATGGGTTTACAATATGCATTCTTGCACCATCCAATGCTTGTTTATCCCATCCTTTTAAGCATATTGGAATCAAAGCCCCAACCTTTTGGCCCTCAATTAGAACACCAACATATTCCCTTACAACAACATCAGAGTCACCCTGTCAGAGACAACATGCTGAAATTCTTTTGATTCCCTGGCATTATCACCAAAAGAATCATCCCACAAAGATGAATCCTCACATTTTGTATTTTGCATATCACTTGTCTTTGTGAGCCACAACACAGTATCCATTCTTGATATTCTTTATAACACATGTTTCAGGGCAAATATCACTCTCTTTCCACATTGTCATTTAAAAAACGCAACACATTTGTACTCAAATTAGTCCGATGCTGCACACCGTTGATCACAACATTCGCTTCATGAACATTTTCCAAGACCATAAGCGGAGAGAATAGAGTCATCACCAGTATAAATCATAATATCACCAGCTTTAACAAGAGAGAAAACCATTGATGCATCCCCACAAATATGATGTAAACATCTAAAATCTTCAATCCATTCCCTCCTAGGAATGTAAGAATGGACAACATGAACGGTAATAGTAAATGCTTTATTGAAATCACCTGCCTGCTTTCTAAACTTTAAGTACCTTCTTTCTCAAGGCCCACCAGCCTATAGAGGTAAATATTTTTCTTATGTCCACAGTTGCAATGGTAAGTGCACATCTCCGGCAGTCCAAGTTTATTTTACTACCTTTGTTTGTTCTTTAAAATAACTGTTTTACAAATTCTTGTTCTTCTTATCATTCAATAAGCAAGCTACAAAACCCGACAGAAGACAAAATATCCCCTTCTTGTTCATAAATAGCCTATTAAAATAAGCAACAGACTGAAAATGCCATGTAGGGGAAAGAAGTTAAAAGAACCAATCCCCCTTGTATTCTTGTCCACATTCCTCCAATTGATGCAACAGTTTGTTTACTTTGGAAGTAATCATCAATTCTATCAAACTCCACGGAATAAAAATTTCCAAGTGCATTTCTCACATGCTGCTAATTGAAAACGAAATCTATGTATCCTTTGAATCATATATAGGACTTGGAAATTACATGGCCTATAATATAATGAGTTCTCCAACAAATATTTTTAAATGCTACACTCCCACTCTAGTTAATAGTAATCAAGATTCCCCATCCTTTCTCCAAACCCCACCTAGGAAGCTTACACTTTATGCATAGTGCTAGTTTTCTTGAGAAAAATGATGAATCTTTACACAGCTAGGTTAAAGCATAACACCTTGTATAATACCGTTTTTGCTAACTAGCCAAACTAGAATGCAGAACTGAACATGCACTAGTACAATTCACACTAACAGATTGCACATGAAACATGTCAACTGCACGAAAATTTATGAAGCCACTTGAGACAAATCCCAACAAGGACATTAAGAATAAAAGTGAAGCGGAAGATATGTCCACATTATTACTGACAAACTTGAAGATGACTTTTGAAATATGCAAAAAAGTTCGAAAAATAAATGCACCATGAAAGAACCTTGCATGTTAATGTTGATGACAAGAAATTAGTTTGCTCACAACCCACTTGTAGTCAAATTCAAACCTGCTAGCACAAAAGCTGCACTGAAGCCAATGCATGAATGCATCTTAAAGAGGCTATCTGTAAATTGGAAGGATGCATCACAAACAAGTCAAGCAGATATTTGTAACGGCTTAAAATGGCAATTTCATAAGCCAGAAAAAAAGAAGTGTTTGATATTTCCAATAAATTTTAACTTGGCATAAACGTGTTCAGAAGCATTCTACTATACACTCAGTATTGAAGCTCCTGCCAGGCATGTATTTATCATAACATAATAAGCTTGTTTATAGAAAAAATAATATCAGGCTTCAACGCCACCAGCTGCAGCAGTTGCTTCTCTATTTCTGTCATCAAAAGACAAGTTTCGAAGGGCTCCGACTGCTTCTTTCCTGCAAAAATGGAAAGAAACAAGATGTAAGAAATTAGGATTCCAAGTTCTCCAAATAAAGCAAAATAACACAAAATCATAACATACCCATCACCTAGAAGATGAGGTGAGAATTGGGGAAAAAAAAAATGCAAAGTACAAGCTTGAGTGATCTGAAGTGGTGCATAAAAATCAACGAATGCACTGGCTTGTTTTGGAGCTAGCATCCATGCATAAGCTTACCTTCACAAGAACAACAGCCCTCTGAGGACAAATCTGGCAATGCATCAAACATGCTTATAGAAGGAGAATCATTACCTTACAGCATGTGCACAATCATGTTTAGCTAAGCTGCCATGACACGTTCCAAGTAAAATCAAGTCACCATGGAGTTACGCTTATCATAGCCATTTCAATGATATTCCCAGGGAAATCTAAACATGGTGGGTGCACAAAACTGCCATAGAAAGAAAAGCACTTCAAAACAAGCAAAAATATTGCTGAAATACTGGAAGGAAGACAAAAGAGATCTCCAGTAGCTGAGAAGCAATGCACTTCTCACATGCTGCTCATTGAAAACGAACTCTATGTATCCTTTGAATCATATGTAGGACTTGGCAATTACATGTCCTATAATATAACGCATTATCCAACAAATATTTTTAAATTCTACACTCCCACTCTAGTTAATAGTAATTGAAATTCCCCTTCCTTTCTCCAAACCTCACCTAGGAAGATTACACTTTATGCATAGTGCTAGTTTTCTTGAGAAAGATGATGACTCCTTATACATCTAGGTTAAAGCATAACACCTTGTCTAATACCGTTTTTGCTAACTAGCCAAACTAGAATGCAGAACTGAACATGCACTAGTACAATTCACACTAACAGATTGCACGTGAAACATGTCAACTGCACGAAAATTTATGAAGCCACTTGAGACAAATCCAAACCAGGACATAAATAATAAAAGTGAAGCAGAAGATATGTCCACATTATTACTGACAAACTTGAAGATGACTTTCGAAATATGCAAAAAGTTAGAGAAATAAATGGACCATGAAAGTACCTTGCATGTTAATGTTGATGACAAGAAATTAGTTTGCTCACAACCCACTTGTAGTAAAATTCAAACCTGTTTGCACAAAAGCTGCACTGAAACCAATGCATGAATGCATCTTAAAGAGGCAATGTGTAAATTGGAAGGATGCATCACACACAACTCAAGCAAATATTTGTAACGGCTTAAAATGGCAATTTCAGAAACCAGCGAAACAGAAGTGTTTAATATTTCCAATAAATTTTAACTTGGCATAAATGTGTTCAGAAGCATTCTACTATACACTCAGTACTGAAGTTCCTTCCAGGAAGGTATTTATAATAAAATAATTAGCTTGTTTATAGAAAAAATAATATCAAGGCTTCAACGCCACCAGCTGCAGCAGTTGCTTCTCTATTTCTGTCATCAAAAGACACGTTCCAAAGGGCTCCGGCAGCTTCTTGCCTGCACAAATGGAAAGCAACAAGTTGTAAGAAATTAGAACTCCAAGTTCTCCAAATAAAGCAAAATAACACTGAATCATAACATACCCATCACCTAGAAGATGAGGTGAGAATTTTGGGAAAAAAAATGCAAAGTACAAGCATGAGTGATATGAAGTGGTGCATAAAAATCAATGAATGCACTGGCTTGTTTTGGAACTAGCATCCCTGCATAAGATTACCTTCGCAAGGACAACAGCCCTTTGAGGACAAATATGGCAATGCATCAAGCATGCTTATAGAAAGAGAATCATTACCTTACAACATGTGAACAATCATATTTAGCTAAGCTGCCATAACAGGTTGCAAGTAAAATCAAGTCACCATGGACTTACGCTTATCATAGCCATTTCAATGATATCCCTAGGGAAATTTAAACATGGTGGGTGCACCAAAACTGCCATAGAAGCAAAAGCACTTCAAAACAAGCAAAAATATTGCTGAAATACTGGAAGGAAGACAAAAGAGATCTCCAGAAGCTGAGAAGCAATGCACTTCTCACATGCTGCTCATTGAAAACGAACTCTATGTATCCTTTGAATAATATGTAGGACTTGGCAATTACATGGCCTATAATATAATGAGTTCTCCAACAAATATTTTTAAATGCTACACTCCCACTCTAGCCAATAGTAATCAAGATTCCCCTTACTTTCTCCAAAACCCACCTAGGAAGCTTACACTTTATGCATACTGCTACTTTTCTTGAGAAAGATGATGAATCCTTAAACAGCTAGGTTAAAGAATAACACCTTGTATAATACCGTTTTTGCTAACTAGCCAAACTAGAATGCAGAACTGAACATGCACTAGTACAATTCACACTAACAGATTGCACATGAAACATGTCAACTGCATGAAAATTTATGAAGCCACTTGAGACAAATCCCAACCAGGACATTAAGAATAAAAGTGAAGCAGAAGATATGTCCACATTATTACTGACAAACTTGAAGATGACTTTCGAAATATGCAAAAAAGTTCGAAAAATAAATGCACCATGAAAGAACCTTGCATGTTAATGTTGATGACAAGAAATTAGTTTGCTCACAACCCACTTGTAGTTAAATTCAAACCTGCTAGCACAAAAGCTGCACTGAAGCCAATGCATGAATGCATCTTAAAGAGGTTATCTGTAAATTGGAAGGATGCATCACAAACAAGTCAAGCAGATATTTGTAACGGCTTAAAATGGCAATTTCATAAGCCAGAAAAAAAGAAGTGTTTGATATTTCCAATAAATTTTAACTTGGCATAAACGTGTTCAGAAGCATTCTACTATACACTCAGTATTGAAGCTCCTGCCAGGCATGTATTTATCATAACATAATAAGCTTGTTTATAGAAAAAATAATACCAAGGCTTCAACGCCACTAACTGCAGCAATTGCTTCTCTATTTCTCTCATCAAAAGACAAGTTCCGAAGGGCTCCGACTGCTTCTTGCCTGCACAAATGGAAAGAAACAAGATGTAAGAAATTAGGACTCCAAGTTCTCCAAATAAAGCAAAATAACACTAAATCATAACATACCCATCACCTAGAAGATGAGGTGAGAATTTGGGGAAAAAAAATTCAAAGTACAAGCTTGAGTGATCTGAAGTGGTGCATAAAAATCAATGAATGCACTGGCTTGTTTTGGAGCTAGCATCCATGCATAAGCTTACCTTCTCAAGGACAACAGCCCTCTGAGGACAAATCTTGCAATGCACCAAGCATGCTTATAGAAAGAGAATCATTACCTTACAGCATGTGCACAATCATGTTTAGCTAAGCTGCCATGACAGGTTGCAAGTAAGATCAAGTCACCATGGACTTACGCTTATCATAGCCATTTCAATGATATCCCCGGGGAAATTTAAACATGGTGGGTGCACCACCAAAACTGTCATAGAAATAAAAGCACTTCATAACAAGCAAAAATATTGCTGAAATACTGGAAGGAAGACAAAAGAGATCTCCAGAAGCTGAGAAGCAATGCACTTCTCACATGCTGCTCATTGAAAACGAACTCTATGTATCCTTTGAATCTTATGTAGGACTTGGCAATTACATAGCCTATAATATAACGAGTTCTCCAACAAATATTTTTAAATACTACACTCCCACTCTAGCTAATAGTAATCAAGATTCCCCTTCCTTTCTCCAAACCCCACCTAGGAAGCTTACACTTTATGCATAGTGCTAGTTTTCTTGAGAAAGATGATGAATCCTTATACAGCTAGGTTAAAGCATAACACCTTGTCTAATACCGTTTTTGCTAACTAGCCAAACTAGAAAGCAGAACTGAACATGCACTAGTACAATTCACACTAACAGATTGCACATGAAACATGTCAACTACACAAAAATTTATGAAGCCACTTGAAACAAATCCAAACTAGAACATGTTGCCACATTTTGCACAGGGTGCCATGTTTTTGGTTTCTGCAAGTGAGCTGCTCTTTTCCCTTTCCTTCTCCTCATTTTCCCTTTCTTCATTTCTTCCTTTCTCCCTCTTCCTTGCAATTTCATTCCCCCTTCTTCTCTTCCCTTTTCTTCCCCCAGTAAGTTTCCAGAATAGAGGTGTTCCCTGAAAATTCTAAGTGTTGGGGCGACACCCGACTTCACAGCGAAGTTGGAGTGCGCCCCTCAGTTGGGGCGCAGTAGGGAGCCCGAAGTGCGCAATCAGGCAGGAACAAACCGAAAATTTGACTCAGTGTCAGGGCGACACCCGACTTCGCAGCGAAGTCGGGGTGCGCCCTTCTTCTTGGGCGCACTAGGGAGTGGTCTAGCAGATAATCAGTTAAGTGCTGAGGCGACACCTGACTTCGCAGCGAAGTCGGAGTGCGCCCCTTTTCCAGTGCGCAGTCCGAACAGCGGAAGAAGACAGCAAGCATCGGTGCGACACCCGACTTCGCAGCGAAGTCGGAGTGCGCCCTCTGACCGGTGCGCAGTTGGACAAAGCCAACTCAGAAAATGCTAAGGCAAGAAGGCCTTCCAACTACGCTGTTTTCAAACTGCGCAATCCGATAGTGCCCGAATCCTGGGCGAAGTTGGATGAGCTACCTTTCAAGGCAGACACGTGTCATACCTCAGCATCCGACAAGTATCCATCTTCGGGATTCGAGCCAAGACTTGACCGGGCAAGGACAAAGCATGGGCTACACTACCGGCGCCATCTCGTCACCATTTAAGCCGATGTGAAGTGCCATCCGCCGCACCTACCCGCATTCTCGCCGACCGAAGATTTGACCCAACGCGCCGCCACGTAGCCGTACCGCCTTCAGGCACACCATGCTGCAAGTACAGTCCTGCCAGACAGAAGTCAGCATGAGCAGCTCCTCAGCCGCTCGTGTCAGCTACTATCTTGTCTGGAACTTTGTGCCCATGAATGTAATCGAGGAGAAATTAGGCTATAAATACCCACCACGTTTTCATTGTAAGTGGTGGAAGGGGAATATATTGCTAGGGAACAATTGTAGCTGTGCGTTTGCCTCAAATACAAACATATACTTGGCTCTGCTTACTGTCTTTTATCTTGTATGCTGCCTCTCCTTGTCATTTCTGCCTCATGTTTCTTGTGTCATTGCTTGTTGTTGTACTGAACTCTGGACTCCGGCATTTGGTGGCCAAGTATTCCTGGAATGCATAGATAGAGGATACATAGGATTGCTGATAGCTGTAGTTTCAATGTATGTTTGTAGATGAATGTTGTTAGTAGTGGTGATTGATTCGTTGCCGTGCTGCTTATTCCCCCCACCCAACTGCAATCACATTTGGAATTTCTTTCTGCACTTTTATCTCTTTCTGTACTTTTATCTCTTTTCCTGCACTCTTATCTTAACACAAAACCCATAGGAAGCCGCCAGCCTTCTTCGGATATTGGCACGGAAGGCATCCCTTCCTTCCGGCCTTTCAATCTGTGGGCGAATCTGGGTGCAATAACAACAAATCCTTTCCTCATGGCAGATTCGTAACCAACAGTTTCTCTGGCACGCCCGGTGGGACAGACTGCGTCTGTCTCAGTAGGATCCATAACCGGTGGGACAATTACTATTCCAATTTGATAAACCCACCTGTGCCACCAGTTTCTTGGCCTTAGCCGATGGGACATGGTAGTTTCCCACCCCCAAACAGAATCGAAGTACTAGTACTCACTTCATTGCTGTTCAAAATCGGAGCACCTGGTGACTCTGCAAATATTTGAACACTCTCTGAGTCCGTGAAGACCGGTCCTAACACCTTCATACAAACGAGAAGGTGGCGAGCAAGGAACCCGGAGGACCCGCCTGACTTTTACGAACTTGACATTGACGCTCCAGGCGAGCGCGTCAGGCTGGCTGATTACCAAGCTCGCGAAGAAGAAATCCAAGAAGAAGCCGAGGCTGAAATTCAAGAAGCCAAGGCTGAAATTGAACAAGTTGAGGCCGAAGAATCCACATCTTCGGACAGTTCCGATACCGAGTACACTACCGGGTCAGAAGCAGACATGGCTGATCATCTGGATGATGATGACCTCTTCCCGGCGGTGGATTCTACGGGGCCCTTGGCCCTAGTCGGACAGCAAGCTGTACCCCCTGCTGCCTTAAAGTCTATCCCTACATACGACGGCTACGGCAAGACGGTGTACGAACATGTAGACACCAAAATCCAGCCACTTGCAAGTCAGCTATACCTTCCTGTCAGCCATTCCCGCCATTATTTGGCCCAAATCCACACTTTCCCGCCATTATTTGGCCCAATTTCACCTTTCTCGCCATTTTTCATCCCCAAATGTATTTAAATTAATATTTATATATGTATTTTAATATTTTAATATATATTTAAATAATAGTTTAAGTGATTTAATCTGAGCCGTCCATCCTTCATTTAATCTCATCCGTCCATCCATCTTAATCCATTCCACAACCCAGATTTATTCTCTACCCTTGGATCCACTTTAATCTTAGCCACACGTTCAAAGTGTCGTTAAAACCCTAAAGTGTGCCCTAAGAGTAGATTATAAATTGAGTCACTTTGATGGCTCAAACCCTATGTCTTTTGCTACTTCTATCTCTGATTCTAATTCTTCTATCGTTATCTCCTCTCTTCTGCTACCCTTTCGCCGCATCCATCGCCGCTTTCGTCGCCGCTTTCGCCGCCATTCCTTCTGAAGATTCTGCAGAATCTCCCATTCCTGTCGCAAGTGCCCGCGGGCGTTTACCCCTTCACCAAGTGCCCACGGGCGTTTACCAAGTGCCCACGGGCGTTTACCTACAGACACAGACTCAGACCGGCGTCTGAAACCTTAATCCAGAAGCACGCGGGCGTTCAGCGAGTGCACCAGGGCGCCTTCCGCAGCCTATTCTGACAACAACATTACTTCCAGGTGTCGCCTGGTCTAGCTGCGTTAACAGAGAACAGGTATAAATTAGTTTAAAGCAAGTAACTTCTTTTCTTTTATTGATCTGTTATTGAATTCCTGCATTTCATTTTTCTAGGGTTTTAGATTGTTTCCGAGGGCTCACACAGTGGAGCCCTCTTATTAATTTCTAACTTCTTGATAGTGCTAATGTGTGCAGGTTTTTGACGGCAGATCCGGTTTATTGATGGCAGTTAATTAAGCTGGAGTGGTCCAAGCAAGGGATACAACAAAGCCCACTCACTCTGTTGGGATTGAAGATACATTCTTCGGAAGCGCCACCATTTGTGCCAGCTAGGGTTTCGGAGAACCCTAGCATAACTTGTAACTGTGTATCACAAATAAAGGGTTACAGGCCCAGTTGTATTCAAAAAGGAGTTTTTAAACTCCATCGATTAATAGAAATCGTTTGTTTTTGTAAAACTATTCTGTACTATGTTATTGTGATTTTATTTATTTTTGTTTGGCGTGTATTTTTAATCTACAAATGGCAGCTGATTTGTCTCGAACTGCCCGCCGCTGCTTTAAGCAAAAGGCAGCTCGTTTTGTTCTTTTGGGGGATGTGTTGTATAAACGTGGATATGATGGAGTACTCCTCCATTGTCTAGAAGCAGGTGAAACACATAGAGCTATTGCTGAAGCCCATGATGGTACTTGTGGTGGTCATTTTAGTGGAATGGCCATTGCGAAGCGTATTTTACGTATGGGGTATTATTGGCCCACTATGGAACAAGATTGTTGCAAATATGTTAAACAATGTAAAAAGTGTCAAGAACACGCTAATTTAATCCATATACCATCACAAGCTTTACAGACCATCCAAAGCCTTTGGCCCTTCTCACAATGGGGTCTCGATTTAATTGGCAAGATTTCACCGCCTCTTCAGGACAGCATACTTTCATCATTACAGCCACTGAATACTTCACAAAGTGGGTTGAAGCTATTCCTCTAACCAGTACGACAGGTCCTAGAATTGTGGAGTTTATACTTCACCATATCATTTGTCATTTTGGTATTCCCTCTAAAATCATTTCGATAACGGCAAGTCTTTTAAGAATAAGGATGTTCGAGCTCTTTGCGAAAAGTATAATATCCAACATAGTTTCTCAACTCCTTACTACCCACAAGCCAATGGACAAGCTGAAGCTTCCAATAAGACCATAATTGCTATTCTTAAGAAACTTGTTAAAGAAAATCATAAAGATTGGCATACACAAATCCCCTTGGCATTATGGGCTTACAGAACAAGCATCGGAACTCCCATTGGGGCAACGCCATTTTCTTTGGTCTATGGAGCTGAAGCAATCATGCCTCTTGAGCTCGAGATCCCTTCCTTGCGAATTTCTTTGCAGGAATTTATCGATGATGATACTCGCTAGACAAGCACGTCTTGATCAACTCACACTCATAGATGAAAAACGAATCAATGCTTTAGAGCATTTGCGAGTTTATCAAGACCGATTGAAACGTGCTTACAATGCCAAAGTTCATCTAAGAGAATTTCAAGTAGGGGATCTTGTCCTTAAAGAGAATCAACAAAACACCAATGCATTGCCGCATCTTCGAGATAAATTCACGGCTAATTGGTTAGGTCCATATATGGTCACTGAAAGAGTGGGTAATGGAACTTATAGACTTGCTAGTTTAGAGGGAGAGGAAGAACCCGAACCACTTAATTTTATACACTTGAGGGCATTCTACGCATAGTTTGAATTTTATATGTACGTATATACATGGCTTGTACAACAAAAAAAAAAAAAAAAAAAAAACAACAAATAAAATTTGCATTTCATTGTTAGTTGCATACATCTCATTCAAAAACATTGCATTTCATGTGCATACATCTCATTGAAAACCATAACATTTCATTTTCAGCCATAGTTGCATATCATGTTAGAGACCATTCTATCTTTTCGATATAAAATTTGGTCAAGCAAAAGTCATGTTGCCTTAATCAGGGGCACCTTCATAAAATCCATCAAACCGAATTGTCATTCGTCCACCCATTTTCCATTTGCACATATTTACATTGCCAAAATGTTTTCAGTCACTCAGCCATTCCTAGTGTTTTAAGCAAACTTTGAAATGCATGTCAAAGTTCTCTAGGGCCATATCACCAATTACACTAAATAAAATCTTGAGTATTGGGAAATGATTTCAAAAGCGGTCTTGAACCTATCACATTTTCACATCTTAAAAACATCTTGTGTCAAAGAGAGATAACACCATCCTTGGGTTGTGCCTTGAAGTGAAAAGGGTAATCCTCGTTTGTCCTATCATGCAAACATAGTCCATAAAACAGTGGTTCTTACCACTATCACAAGCAATCACAAAATATAAATATAAATAGAGTAGTAAGGATAGGGTAAAATTCTCATCATACTTCGGTTGAGAATCCGATTCCCCAAAGCTCTAAGGAAATGAACATTTTTCACACACCACTGATCCCAAATAAGTTGTAAGGATCGTACTACTTGTCCAGTCAGACGGATAGATAGTCATCCCCAAGGCTTACAAAGGTCAAAAACAACATGGACTATGGAGTTAACCTTCACCGGGGCTATAGACGCTTGACTGGCAGTGGAGTATACTCATTTGCGTGGCGACATGTCTCTCCTAAAAAAAGAGACCTCTGAATGCTCATACGGACAAACTAGCTTCGGGGTCTTCTCCATAACAGGGTTACCTAATTTATGCAAGATGAGGTTAATGAACACACTTGCACACACACAGGTTTTTGATTGCCTAGAGTCACTACCATGATTTGGTTAATGAACTCACATGCACACACATTTGGTCCTAGTTGAATTAGGCAGTATTAGTAAGTTTGTTTGATACCACTAGCATGTTTGAGTCTTTGTAAAACAGTCTTCCTCCATATTTTCTTCCATATCAACCTCCATATCTTCTTCCATATTCATGTCATTCCATACGTCATTCATTCACAAGCCACCAAGTTCGGTGCCCCTGATTAAACAATTATGATAACGGTTGGCTAAATCTAACTATCTAAAAGTATGAGTGCTTCTTAGTGCATATTTCATTTACTTAGTCTCGCATTAATCATCTATAACTTTGCATTCCATTCCATCACATATGCATTAAAACATATAAAAACATGCATCACAAAAACATAGGCATTCACACAAAAGAAAGTAAAACACTAAAAATAAAAGCCATGTATATATATGTATAAAGATCAAAACGTACAGTGAATGCCAAAAGGCTACAAAATACAATAGAGCACCAAGGCTCATAAAGAGTGCATCTAAGCACTAAGCTAACCATCAAAAGAGGATCCCTGTGACCTAGTAGGAGCCCTAGACCTAGTGGTGTGCCTAGACTCACTACGCCTAGAGACAGAGGAGGATGGAGGATCAGGCAACACAATGTGATGCCTAAACAATGTGTCCTCCAGAGCCTCAATATAACGAGTCCTAGACCTAAGTCTAGATATGTCTATCCCGTGTCGTCGCTCTCGCTCCGCTAGCTCTGCCTGGAGTCTCGTCACCCTGTCATCCTGGGGCACCCTAGTCGCTCCATCCAAGTCCGCCTACATCTGGGCCATCCTCTCCTCCTGAACAGCTATCAGGGCATCCCGCTCCGCAACCTATTGCTCCAGCCGAGCTATCCTCTCATCCCGGACAGCTAGCATAGCATCGCGCTCTGCTATCTGCTGCTACAGCTGCGCCAGATCATCCTCATGCCCGCTAGGGGGTACCTCCCTAGTCTCTCCTGCGGCATCTCCTAGGCCCTCGCCATCATCCTCCTCGTCATCTCCGCTCCCCGGTGTCTGCCGTACCATCTTCCCCTTTCGCCTTCGGCTGTCAGCTCGAAGGCGGGGACCCTCCCTGCGCTTGGGAACCTCTGTGGTTCCCTCATCCTCTCCGGCTCCAACAGGCCACCAATGGTGGCTCCCACCTCGGCTCTGCGGCCATCCATGCTGCATACTCAGCTGTTACCCCGACGTCGTCCACGTTGAGGATCTCCATGTCCTCATCGTCCTCTGTCGCCTCCCTCCACGGCTCGGCACACGGCAAATCCCCCTCTGATCTGTGCCTCCGGTAGCGCACTGGCTCACCGGGGACATCCTGTCTCAATCCGACCTGGCAGAGCACTCGAGACATCTGTATGTACTCCGCCTCGCTGTGGCCCCAACCCGCTACCCATCTAGCCTGTCGCACCCGTCTCAGATGCTCTCCATCACCGATCCACCTCGCCTCCCGCCAGGGCCTCCAAATGACTTGGGCATCTGTCAAGTCTGCCCATAAACTCCTATACCATTGCCCCGATCTCACGGGGCGGCTCGGCTGTCTCTTCTCCGCCACTGGCCATCCCCTACCATAAGCCCGGCTCATGTCCCGGTAAGCACATGGCAACCCCTCCCGGTCGGGCCACTCGAAGTGCTCCCGACCCAAAGACTCGGAGAACCAAACTGCAGCCTAGGCCCTTTCGGCCCCGTCTCCGAACCTCATACAACTCCCGGTACACCTGCGCCAATAAAGTGGGCGCCCAGGCATACACTACCCTATTAGTGAGCATCTCGCTCACTACACCCATCAGGTTCCATGGAAACCTGCACCCGGTGCTGTTCGGGGCCACAATGTTGGCCAATACGAACATCATCAGAGCCTCCACCGCTACCAACTCCTTGGCCGTATACATGGCCAAGTATGGAATCCCCCCGATCTGGATCCCACCTCTCGGCCAAAGCCGAAAGGTACCCCTCATCTGCCCGAACTACCTCCAACCGGGCTGCCTCCGCTAGCCCTACTGCTTCCAATATCTCCCAGTCTTCCTGGGACAATGACCTCCTCATCCCCGGAATGATAGGGGAGAATCGGTGTCGCGCCTCTAACACCCTAAGCTGCAAAACAACAAAACAAAATTTTGTTACAAATTTTTTTTTCAAAAAAAAAAAAAAAATTATTACAGTTTCGCAAAAATCCCTTTTCCGTTGGGGCAGAAAACGGTCAATCTTTCATATTTTTTTTTGGTTCGTACACCAATCCCTTTTCCGTTGGGGCAGAAAACGGTCAATCTTTCATATTTTTTTTTGGTTCATACACCAACCCCTTTTCCGTTGGGGCAGAAAACGGTCAATCTTTCATATTTTTTTCTGGTTCGTACACCAATCCCTTTTCCGTTGGGGCAGAAAACGGTCAATCTTTCATATTTTTTTCTGGTTCGTACACCAACCCCTTTTCTGTTGGGACATAAACAGATGGTTTGTAAACAAATCCCTTTTCTGTTGGGACATAAACAGATGGTTTGTACACCAACCCATTTTCTGTTGGGACATAAACAGATGGTTTGTACACCAACCCCTTTTCTGTTGGGACATAAACAGATGGTTCATACACCAACCCCTTTTCTGTTGGGACATAAACAGATGGTTTGTAAACAAATCCCTTTTCTGTTGGGACATAAACAGATGGTTTGTACACCAACCCCTTTTCTGTTGGGACATAAACGGATGGTTCATACACCAACCCCTTTTTACCGTTGGGGCAAAAACGGTTCATTATATTCCAAATTTCTTCCAATTGGCTTGTGAGAACCATTCTCACTCGCCAATTGAGGGGGTAAGCTGATAAATCTTAAATATTCTTTTATTTTTATTTTTTTGGTCTTCAAAGTTGTGCTTTAATCTTGAGAGAGAGTTGCGTCTGATCCAGCTTTTCAGGTGTCCTAAGTTTTTGTGCTGCATTGTGTCTTCACACAAAGCAGCTCAAAAAGGGGCATCTGTAGACACCAAAATCCAGCCACTTGCAAGTCATCTATACCTTCCTGTCGACCACGTGTCGGTCATCCACCTTCCCGCCATTATTTGGCCCAAATCCACACTTTCCCACCATTATTTGGCCCAATTTCACCTTTCCCGCCATTTTTCATCCCCAAATGTATTTAAATTAATATTTATATATGTATTTTAATATTTTAATATATATTTAAATAATAGTTTAAGTGATTTAATCTGAGCCGTCCATCCTTCATTTAATCTCATCCGTCCATCCATCTTAATCCATTCCACAACCCAGATTTATTCTCTACCCTTGGATCCACTTTAATCTTAGCCACACGTTCAAAGTGTCGTTAAAACCCTAAAGTGTGCCCTAAGAGTGGATTATAAATTGAGTCACTTTGATGGCTCAAACCCTATGTCTTTTGCTACTTCTATCTCTGATTCTAATTCTTCTACTGCTATCTCCTCTCTTCTGCTACCCTTTCGCCGCATCCATCGCCGCTTCCGTCGCCGCTTTCGCCGCCATTCCTTCTGCAGCATTCTGCAGAATCTCCCATTCCTGTCGCAAGTGCCCGCGGGCGTTTACCCCTTCACCAAGTGCCCACGGGCGTTTACCAAGTGCCCACGGGCGTTTACCAAGTGCCCACGGGCGTTTACCTACAGACACAGACTCAGACCGGCGTCTGAAACCTTAATCCAGAAGCACGCGGGCGTTCAGCGAGTGCACCAGGGCGCCTTCCGCAGCCTATTCTGACAACAACATTACTTCCAGGTGTCGCCTGGTCTAGCTGCGTTAACAGAGAACAGGTATAAATTAGTTTAAAGCAAGTAACTTCTTTTCTTTTATTGATCTGTTATTGAATTCCTGCATTTAATTTTTCTAGGATTTTAGATTGTTTCCGAGGGCTCACACAGTGGAGCCCTCTTATTAATTTCTAACTTCTTGATAGTGCTAATGTGTGCAGGTTTTTGACAGCAGATCCGGTTTATTGATGGCAGCTGATTAAGCTGGAGTGGTCCAAGCAAGGGATACAACAAAGCCCACTCACTCTGTTGGGATTGAAGATACATTCTTCGGAAGCGCCACCATTTGTGCCAACTAGGGTTTCGGAGAACCCTAGCATAACTTGTAATCGTGTATCACAAATAAAGGGTTACGAGCCCAGTTGTATTCAAAAAGGAGTTTTTAAACTCCATCGATTAATAGAAATCGTTTGTTTTTGTGCAACTATTCTGTACTCTGTTATTGTGATTTTATTTATTTTTGTTTGGCATGTATTTTTAATCTACAAAACACATCCAGGACATTCTGGCCCTGGCTGCGCTACACTCCATTACTGACGAAAGTGTGAAGACCCGTCTACTGGCCCTTTCCCTAAGGGGAAAGCTTCTCTCTCGGTGGAGATCACTCGCGGAGGGATCCATCACGGGGTGGCGACGAGTTAGCCGGCAGGCTCGTGAAAGGATGCAACGATTCTGCTGATCCCTCTTCTTTGCTGCATCAGTTCCAAAGTATTCAGAGACACCCCCAAGAGGAGGTGTCAGACTTCAACATCAGGTTTGCAAGGTCTTGGAAACGAGTGCCTCACGAACTTCGACCGTCAGCAGGTCAGGCCACCTACTACTACCTGAGATCTTTCAACTCAGACATTTGCCTGCTGCTGAAGGTAGCCAGAATCAACACGTTCCCTGCTCTGTACGAGGTTGCCCAACAAGCTGAAATGGACATCATCTCCATCGGCAGACTTCCGCACAGAGTGCAACCGCCCATCTACCCTGATTTTCCCCGATCGCAGTATCCATCAGCTTCTGGTTCGGAGCCTTCCACTTCAGGACAGCAACCCCAGAAGCAATGGAATCTAGCGTCGGTCGTGAATCCTTACAGACCGCCGCAAATTCATTATCCGCCTCCTCGTTCTCCGTGTTTTCCAGCACTTCCTGCTCCCCCGCAGCATGCACAATATTCCACTCCTCCTTCATTGGATGCATTGCCTCCCCCAGCTCAGTTGTCGCTACCTCCTGACCATGATATTTAGAATCAAATCCTTCAGGAGGTCCAGGCTCTGGCCTCTGGCTATCACACCATGTCCAACGACATGACTGTCCTGAAAAAGAAGCAGGCCCAGATGGACCTGGCTCCAAGGAGGCCATACCCGCCCCCGGCATTAACAAAATATCGACCCCCCGAGCAACAGCTGCAAAGGCGGCCCCCTCCGAGGAATGCTGCCATTGAAGACGAACCTGGTACTTTTGACCAGGTCAACTGGTGCACCACATGCAATGACCCGCATGTCGAGGAAGACTGCACCCTGCATCAACACTACCTCCAGACCTTGGCCGACAGTGCCATAGAGGACGAAGAACTCTACATGATCCTGGGCGACGAAAGCAATTTCGCCGTTTCAAAGGAAGTTCCCATGCCGCCTCCTACCAAGGAAAGCAAAAAGTCTGCTGAAGCTGCTGCCAAACCCTTAAAGGTGTACGCCAGAAGAGAGAAGGCGCAACCTGAGGAGTCATCGCCCTATAAGAGGCTGTGGCCTTACACAGCCAAAGAGAAGACTCCCGCAGTCAAGCCTACCATAGCCAAAGCTCTTCCGGCTAAAGCTTCTGCTGCTCAGCCTCTAGCTGAAACCAAAGAACAAGCTCAGGAGAAGCTGAGATATTCACCTCTCACCAAGAGACAGAGAGTTGAGGCCACTCAACAGTACCGGACGAAGTATGAGCCGACAAAAGAAGCGGAAGGAGCTAGCACTTCAGGCTACAACATAGTAGACGAGTTGAAGAGAACCCCCGCAAGAATCAGCATGTATGATGCTCTTCAGCTTCCAGGCTAGGTTGATCTGCTGCAAGAATCTCTGAAGATCACGAAGAATGGCAAGCAGATACAACCCGCTGTCCTGGTGCAACCCCTGACGGTCTCAGCCACTGGAAAAAATAGACCACCTCCCTTCTATCTGTCATTACGGATGCAAGGGCACATAGTACACAACTGCATGGTGGATTCTGGTGCTTCCACGACCGTAATGCCGAGAGCCGTCTGTGACGAAATCGGGATGGAGTACACAAGGAGCAGCCAAGGCGTGCTGCAACTAGACGACACCCCTGTCAAGACAGTCGGTGTCATTAAAGACATCCCTATTCGGCTGCACAAAGCTCTCGACATCGTGGTCATCCAAGAGGTTGTGGTCGTTGACTTGGAACCCTACTTCGGCATGTGTCTCTCCAGGGAGTTCACTGTGAAGTTGGAAGGGTATTTGTCTCTGGACTACTCACACATGGAAGTGCCTTTTAAAGGAAGGAGACTGAAAATATTCAATGAGAAGACTTCCACTTTCTTAGTAGAGAAGATACCCGGAGAAGAGCCTGAGGATTGCATGGTTCAGCTGACGGAGGAAGAATTGGTGACAGCGGACATGACGGAGCAAGCTCTCGAACAGCTGCAAGTAGAAGATGAATTCTCCTTGCGAGACTTCAACGCCGTGATTGAAATAGAGCAAGGCTGCTACACCATTGTTCAGCCTGAGAGGCTTGACAAGTCAGCCAGAAGAGAAGTAGGACCTACACCTGAAAAGTTGTGGAAGCTTTTCTTTGACGGTGCATGATGCAAAAATGGCGCCAGTGTTGCAGTACTGGTTTCCCCAACCGGGATCCAGAAGGATTACACCTACAGGTTGGCCTGGAGCTGTACCAACAATGCGGCGGAGTACGAAGCCCTGTGCTTGGGTTTGTGAAAAGCCGAGAGGTTAGGGATTAAACATCTGCAGATCTATGGAGACTCAGAGTTGGTGTGCCACCAGATCACGAACAAGTGCGCCTCCAAAAAGAACTATCTCAAGGCGTACCGAAATCGGGTCTGGGATCTGATGGAGTCTTTTGACTCATTGAATGTCAAGGCTATTTCATGCGAGAAAAACAAGCATGCCGACATTCTGGTGTCTGTTGGAGCCAGGTACGTTTCGGCTAACGACACTGTCCAGAAGCCGAAGCCGGTTCGTACCATTTACAGGCCTTCTATGCCTGATAAGGATACCCACTGGCAGGTGTTCGACTGTGACGAGGAGATCGTCACATTTTTAATAAATGAAGCCTGTTCAATCGAAGGTAGAGACCTTGATGACGAGAAATATGAGGGGTTGATACAGTTAAAAAATAATCATGTCCCAAAAGGACTGATTACTCTAGAGAGTCTATTTGATCGGAATGACAGAGCCATATCTCACCGGATCTAGACCCAAAGCAGTATGCTGACCTGGAACTGGAACCTGGTAAATCAATCAAGGTCGAGACAGACTGCACCACAGAGGAACTCGAGCAGATCAGAGCATTATGTCGAGAGTTCCCTGACATAGTAGCCTGGAGCTACCAGGACTTGAAGGGGTATGACAGAGAAATAATCCAGCATACCATTGAGCTAGAAGATGGCGCCAAGCCATTCCGACAGAAACAGAGGGCCGTCAATCCAAAAATCGAGGCCATGATGAAGGCCGAGCTCTTGAAGATGCTGGAGGCCAAGATCATCTACCCCATCAAGCATTCATCCTAGGTTGCGAACTTGGTCCCTATGAGGAATTAGAACGGAGACATTCATCTTTGCGTAGATTTCAGAAATCTAAATCAGGCCTCCCTCAAGGACCATTACCTGCTTCCCTAGATCGATCAAATCCTCCATATAGTTGCTGGAGCCCAGAGATTTTCCCTCTTAGACGGTTTTTTCGGCTACAACCAGATATGGGTCAAGGATGAGGACCAGCACAAGACGGCGTTCACCACCAAATGGGGAACGTTTGCCCATCAGCGCATGCCTTTCAGCTTATCCAATGCTGGCGCCACATTCCAAAGAGCCATGGACCTGGCCTTCTGAGAGCTGCTCAACAAAGTGATTGTCATCTACTTGTATAACATGACTATTTTCTCTCACAAGCGAGAAGATCATGTTCCCCACCTGCGGAAAATATTCAAAAGGTGTCGTGAATTCGACATCTCCATAAACCCGAAGAAATCTGTCTTCGCGGTGAAAGAAGGAAAACTGCTGGGGCATGTCATCTTCGAAAAAGGCCTAGCCGTGGACCCTGACCGAGCAGAGGCCCTCCTCCGCTTGCCCGCCCCAATTGACAAGAAAGGGCTGCAGTCCTTCTTCGGCCAAATCAACTTCGTGCGGAAGTTCATACCGGACTTCGCATAGGTAATCAGGCCTATGGCCGAGTTGCTGAAAAAGAATACAGAATTTCTATGGATTGAAGAAAGGGGGCAAGCCTTCGAGGAAATCAAAGCTCGAATCGTGCAGGCACCGGTATTGATAAACCCGGACTACTCCCAAGATTTCATCCTGTACGCGGTGGGAGAACTAGAGAGTTACGCTGCAGTCCTGACCCAAAAAGGAGATGATGGCGAGGAGCGCCCCATAGCGTTCCTGAGCCAAGTGATCCAGCCACACAAAGAAAAGTACAATTTTATAGAGCGGCAGGTTCACACAGTCATGAAATCTCTCCGAAAGTTCAGGCACTTTGTCTCCGAGAGCAAGATCACTGTCTTTGTGATCCACCCGGACGTTCGAAGCTTCATCATACAAGGAGAGCCGGGTCACAAGAGAGCAAGATGGATTGCTAAAATCCAGGAGTTCGACATCGAAGTGCGGCCCACCAAGCTAATCAGAGGCCGAGCCTTGTGCCAGGAGCTAGCCCGAAGCGCGGCAGCCGAGATATCCGCCTTTGAGTGGGAGGATCCAGCAACAAGCATCAACCTAGCCAACTCCTTACCCGAGGAGTGCGACTGGACAGATGAACTGGTAAGATACTTTTGCACCGGAAGATGTCCAGACCACATGAATGCCTCACAAAGGAGGTTTCAGCTAGGAGCACTGAAGTACACTCTTCGCCCCGAGGGGCTTTACTTTAAAAACATTGACGGCATCCTGTTGCGGTGCGTCAAAAAATCAAACCAGTCTAGGGTCCTTGGAGAATTTCACTTCGGGATGCCTGGGGGTCACCATTCCGCAAGGCCTACGACCTTAAAAATCATCAGAGCCGGGTACTACTGGCCCACTCTATTTACAGACGCCCATGCGGTCTGTACCAAGTGTGATCAATGCCAGAGATTTGCTGGCAGAAATAGAAAAGCACCCCTGCCCCTTCAACCGATCCAAGCCGAGACTCCTTTTCAGCAATGGGGTCTGGACTTTATCGGGGTGATTTCGCCGAACTCTGCAACGGGACACAAGTTTATCTTAACCGCCACCAACTACTTCACGCGGTGGGCAGAGGCGATCCCCACAAAGAACGCCGACCAAGAGACGGTCATCAGATTCCTCGAGAGCCTGATTACCCGTTTTGGGGTCCCCGAGTCGATAGTAACGGATAATGGTCCGGGGTTTGCAGGCGCAGTACTCATGGAGTACACTAGCAAGTTTGGCATCTATCACAAGATGTCTTCCAACTACTACCCGCAGGAGAACAGTCTTGCTGAGTCCACCAACAAGAACCTACTGAAGATCATCCGAAGGACAGTAGAGAAAAACAAGAGGACTTGGCACCTCCTCTTGGATCGGGCACTATGGGCAGACAGAATTTCATTCAAAAGGTCCATCAAAACGTCCCCTTATGCGCTCGTGTACAGCAAAGAAGCTGATATAGGAACAATAGTATGAAGCTATATTATTCATCATAATGCAAGTATATATAGAATTACATAGGAATCTCACGTAGGTTAAGTGGTTGCAACAATCTGCCAAACATGGCCAACCACTTAACTACTAGTTAACAAAATGCTAAATGTCCACTAACTGCTAGAAGACAAACAAGATCTCTAACAGTTAACTAACATCTAACAACATGCTAACAACCTATTTCTAACATGGGCATACTATGCCTCACGTGAATACAAAGTGCAATGAAATAGGAATAGTAAATAATAATAATAATTAACTTAGGCTTAAGTGGATAAGCCTAAGTTATCCTCAACACTCCTCCCAACCGTATAAGCATTGGACCCCAATGCTCTCAACAAATGTGGAAAGTCATGGGCCATCTCATGGTGAGGAATCCAGCGAACAATGTGTGGAAAGTGACCGCGACGAGCGACAAGGTAAGTAGTGGAAGAACCCTGTCCTGTGTGATGATTCTTCATCTCAAAAACTCTATCTGAAATGAGCGGAAGCTAACGATCAGGTGCCACTGCTGCTGTAGGACTGAAAACAGGATCAGGTACCAAAAGAGGGTCCCGAAATGGTGTCTCTGGAAAGCGGCGCTCATCCAAAGGAACCCAAACTCTGCCTCCAACTTGTGGTGAGTGAGGATTGTGATGCTTTCGCACCACTCCCTGCGGAGTCTCCTGCAAGTCCTGTGGTAACTTGCCTAGAAGGCTCTGCCGGTGCTCAGTAAGGGAAGTAACCTTAGCTTGCTCCTCCATATGTGCATTGGTGGGAGTGGGCAAAGCCAAAGGTAACTTCTGTGGAACAAGTGGTTCGGTAGTTGTAGGTGTACCCAAAATTATACCAATGGAATCAATGTCATCTTTCTCATGAGTGAGAATGGTGGGTTCCTTAACCACTTGCTCTTGTGATTGTTCATCATGTGGGAGTGAAACTTCTTCCTTTGCATGTTCCTTAGGTGGTGCTTTTTCTTCATTTTGTGTGGGATAAATGCTAGTAGGAGCTAAAATAAGTGCTTGACTCAATGGCTTCCTTACTTGCCTACAACTTAACATCAAATTGGAAGTAGGTGTAGTGCTTTGTATCAAGTAGTTTTTACCATGCAACTCCAATGTGTAGGTGTTCTTTTTAGCATGATAAATAGCATTCCTATCAAATTGATAGGGTTTACCTAGCAAGAGTCCACAACAATCCATATCTGTGACATCAAACCTGACTTTGTCCACAAACTTGTCACCAAAAGCAAAAGTCAGGGTGCAAGTATGGGTGATGTTGGATGTGGAGTCTACATCTTTCCACCCAAGTGCATAAGGTTGGTGATGTGGTTTGATGGGAAGTTTCAACTTCTCCACAACGGACTTCGCAATGAGGTTCTTTTGCGATCCGTTATCAATGATACAATCAACATAGAAATCATGCGTCAAGTGGGCTCTAGTGACAAACAAATGATCATGCCCCCCTTGAGCAAACACATTGGACATTAGGGTAACTTTGTTCAGTTTACCCTTTAAAGCAGGATATTCTTCTTCTGTCCCTGTAGCCAAAATGGGACCATCTTGTGGTTCCTCATGTGTAGGTCTGTACAATTAGGGATTTCTTCTTCTTAAACTTCTCAAAAGTATAGCATTTGGATTTTACATGTCCATGCTTTTTACAAAATTCACAATACAATGAAGAAGAAAAATCTTTAGCATGAAAGGAAGAAGAATGTGCTTTAGGAGAAGTGGGAGGAGAAGAAGAATGAGGGAAAGATTGAGAATTGTTCTTCACCTTCTTTTAATGCTGATTCCCGCCTTTGGAAGAGCCCTCCTGTGAGGAATGAGACTTTTGATATGCACCAACTTTCTCCTTTGCAAGAATGGCATGATTGAATGCCACATCCAAGGTGAGGAAGACATTGAATTTGATCTCCCTGAAAATATGATCTTGCAAGCCACAAGTGAATTTATTAATCAAATCATCTTCTGAATCTTTCACACCAAGCAATACCCTCAACCTATTAAATTGGAAAATGAAATAAAAAACTAACATTCCATAGGTTTGCCTCAATCTATACCACTTGGTAGTGAGGTCACATTGGTAGTTTGGTGGAAAGAAGGTGTTTTTCAGAATTTGAGTTAATTCTTTCCAAGTCATGGTGGCATTATGACTCTGTCTTTCTACAATGAGAACTTTTGCTAACCCTGTGAGTTTTAGTGTAGCAAATGTGGCTTTTTCATCCTCCGGAATTTCAGCATAAGCAAACCAAGTTTGCATATCCAAAATCCATGCAGATAAGACATCGGGATCCCTAGATCCATCATACATTTTAACCTCACATTTGGCTTTGTTGGTATGATTATGGTGGATTTTGATTTCACCAGGATTAAACTGCACAACAATGTCTCTCACTTTTTCTGCCAAAATGTCTATTGCTTCAGTGAGGTTTTCCATGTTTGTTCTGAGATCATGAGCCATATTTTTCCTAGTATATGCCAGACTAGGAGGATTACAAAATGGTCTTGCAGAATCTTAATCTAGGCTTAGGAACAATTTCAGTTTCCTATGCAGCCAAATTGCCTAGATTTTACAAATTTTGCTCTCAAAAATAGGCTATTTTAGTGCTTTTACAAAATGGATTTCAATTTTGTAATTACAAAGGTGCACTAAAAATGCTGAAAAATTAGCCCTTTTACAATGCCAAAATTTGGTTAGGAGCAAAAAATTATCAATCTGATGAAAATTTGCAACACAATGCAAAAATTTTGGTCAAAAACGGACCAATAACGAGGAAGATATCACCTCTTGAAGTTGCTCTCCTTTGTTGCAGTTTTGGCGCCAAATATTTGAATTTGAAATTTCAAAATTCTACCGCCAAAGTTTGACCTAGATTGGAGAGTGCTTACAACAAAAAAGTTGGTCCCAAAGGTAAATAAGCCTCTCTGTGACATGACCGAGGCTGACTATGAGCTTCAGACAAAGGAGAACTTTGATGACATCAATGAGGAATACGAAATCCGCGGTATTCGTCGTAGAACAGACAACCTCCTTGTCAAGCATCTCGAGACCCAGGAGGCGTTTTTCCAGCTGCAGAATACCACAAGGCAGCTCGAAGAAGACTTGGCTAGGGCTACTGCGCAGTTGGGGTCAGCACAACAAGAAGTAGAAGATCTTAAGGCTCAGCTGGCCGCCTCTCAGCAGGAGACCGCAGAAGAGAAAAGGACAGCGCTAGAGCAGATTTCACAACTGCAAGATTCGCTATAACAGGCGCAGTCGCAGCTTACAGAGAAAGCATCACAAGCGACGGCATTTTCAAAGAGCAAAGCAAAGGAGATGCGCGCTAGTCTGCGACAAGGTTGCAAGCCCAACCTTGTCAAGTCCTTGTCAATTCTGGATTTCGTATCCAGAATTGAAGAAGTATCTGCCCAGGAAAGGCCTGTGGTAGAGAAATCCGAACACCAAGAGAGGCAACGACTGGACCTGGCTGTGAAACTCGAGGAATTAGAGCGCAAAGGCTTCCAAGTTCCCCCCATGTCACAACTTGCCTCAGAGTGGGCAGATGCAAGGGTAACCTTGCACACTTATTTTGCCAAGACAGAAAAAATCAGAACGGCCAGGCAGGCGCTGGACGCCTTGGAGCATGAAAGACACATTCTCTTGGCGCCCTTTCACATTCTGTCCGAGCATGGGTGTCCGAGCTATGTCAGAGATGGCGAGTTCCTCACCCTTGAGCAGGTAAAGAAGAACTGGCTGTCCTTCGAGGCAGATACTGCTGAAATTGATGACTGGACAGAGCCAGTTCAAGAAGCGCAGGTCACTCAAATGGTGGCAAAGTACTGCAAAATCAACTCTTCCCTTGAGGAGTTGGGAAGAAGATATAACACCATTGACCTGCACGTGGTCGCTGCATTCCACGCAGTACTCAGGGAGATCAGCGACCCCACACCATTCCAAGCCACAGTCTGGGATCAAGCTAAGGCTGCGTTCGAACGCATAAGCGAGCGGGAGGCCGAAAGTGGAGAACCCTCAGATTCAGAGGGCGGGACCGAGGAGGCAACTGGTGAAAGTGAACCTGAAGAAGAACAGTTGCCCCAAGGGAAGCGACCAGAGCAGCAGAAGACAGGGGAAGGAAGTTCCTCTGTACCCAAAGGATAAAGGCATGGTTCTTTGCGTCGAGGCAAGCTCGACACCCCACAAGCTGCCAAGAATGTTGCCACATTTTGCACAAGGTGCCATGTTTTTGGTTTTTGCAAGTGAGCTGCTCTTTTCCCTTTCCTTCTCCTCATTTTTCCTTTCTTCATTTCTTCCTTTCTCCCTCTTCCTTGCAATTTCATTTCCCCTTCTTCTCTTCCCTTTTCTTCCCCCAGTAAGTTTCCAGAACAGAGGTGTTCCTTGAAAATTCTAAGTGTTGGGGCGACACCCGAATTCGCAGCGAAGTCGGAGTGCGCCCCTCAGTTGGGGCGCAATAGGGAGCCCGAAGTGCGCAATCAGGCAGGAACAAACCGAAAATTTGACTAAGTGTCAAGGGTGACACCCGACTTCGTAGCGAAGTCGGGGTGCGCCCTTCTTCCTGGGCGCACTAGGGAGCGGTCTAGCAGATAATCAGCTAAGTGCTGGGGCGACACCCGACTTCTCAACGAAGTCGGAGTTGGCCCCTTTTCCAGTGCGCAATCCAAACAGCGCAAGAACACAGCAAGCATCGGTGCGACACCCGACTTCGCAGCAAAGTCGGAGTGCACCCTCTGACCGGTGCGCAGTTGGACAAAGCTAACTCAGAAAATGCTAAGGCAAGAAGGCCTTCCAACTGCGCTGTTTTCAAACTGCGCAACCCGATAGCGCCCGAATCCTGGGCGAAGTTGGATGAGCTACCTTTCAAGGCAGACACGTGTCATACCTCAGCATCCGACAAGTATCCATCTTCGGGATTCGAGCCAAGACTTGACCGTGCAAGGACAAAGCATGGGCTACACTACCGGTGCCATCTGTCACCATTTAAGCCGATGTGAAGTGCCATCTGCCGCACCTACCCGCATTCCTGCTGACCGAAGATTTGACCCAACGCGCTGCCACGTAGCTGTACCGCCTTCAGGCACACCATGCTGCAAGTATAGTCCTGCAAGACAGAAGTCAGCATCAACAGCTCCTCAGCCGTTCATGTCAGCTATTGTCTTGTCTGGGACTTTGTGCCCATGAATGTAATCGGGGGGAAATTAGGCTATAAATACCCACCACATTTTCATTGTAAGTGGTGGAAGGGGAATATATTGCTAGGGAACAATTGTAGCTGTGCGTTTGCCTCAAATACAAACATATACTTGGCTCTGCTTACTGTCTTTTATCTTGTATGCTGCCTCTCCTTGTCATTTCTGCCTCATGTTTCTTGTGTCATTGCTTGCTGTTGTACTGAACTCTGGACTCCGGCATTTGGTGGCCAAGTATTCCTGGAATGCATAGATAGAGGATACATAGGATCGCTGATAGCTGTAGTTTCAATGTATGTTTGTAGATGAATGTTGTTAGTAGTGGTGATTGATTCGTTGCCGTGCTGCTTATTCCCCCCACCCAACTCCAATCACATTTGGAATTTCTTTCTGCACTTTTATCTCTTTCTGTACTTTTATCTCTTTCCCTGCACTCTTATCTTAACACAAACCCCATAGGAAGCCGGCCTTCTCCGGAGATTGGCACGGAAGACATCCCTTCCTTCCGGCCTTTCAATCTGTGGGCGAATCTGGGCACAATAACAACAAATCCTTTCCTCATGGCAGATTCGTAACCAACAGGACATAAAGAATAAAAGTGAAGCAGAAGATCTTTCCACATTATTACTGACAAACTTGAAGATGACTTTCGAAATATGCAAAAATTTTGAGAAATAAATGCACCATGAAAGAACCTTGCATGTTAATGTTGATGACAAGAAATTAGTTTGCTCACAACCCACTTGTAGTCAAATTCAAACCTCTTTGCACAAAAGCTGCAATGAAGCCAATGCATGAATGCATCTTAAAGAGGCTATCTGTAAATTGGAAGGATGCATCACACACAACTTAAGCAGACATTTGGAACGGCTTAAAATGGCAATTTCAGAAACCAGCAAAAAAGAAGTGTTTAATATTTCTAATAAATTTTAACTTGGCATAAATGTGTTCAGAAGCATTCTACTATACACTCAGTACTGAAGTTCCTACCAGGCAGGTATTTATCTTAACATAATTAGCTTGTTTATAGAAAAAATAATATCAAGGCTTCCAGCTGCAGCAGTTCCTTCTCTATTTCTGTCATCAAAATACAAGTTCCGAAGGGCTCCGACTGCTTCTTGCCTGCACAAATGGAAAGAAACAAGATGTAAGAAAGTAGGACTCCAAGTTCTCCAAATAAAGCAAAATAACACTAAATCATAACATACCCATCACCTAGAAGATGAGGTGAGAATTTGGGGAAAAAAATGCGAAGTACAAGCTTGAGTGATCTGAAGTGGTGCATAAAAATCAACAAATACACTGGCTTGTTTTGGAACTAGCATCCATGCATAAGCTTACCTTCGCAAGGACAACAACTCTCTGAGGACAAATCTGGCAATGCATCAAGCATGCTTATAGAAAGAGAATCATTACCTTACAGCATGTGCACAATCATGTTTAGCTAAGCTGCCATGACAGGTTGCAAGTAAAATCAAGTCACCATGGACTTACGCTTATCATAGCCATTTCAATGATATCCCCAGGGAAATTTAAACATGGTGGGTGCACCAAAACTGCCATAGAAGGAAAAGCACTTCAAAACAAGCAAAAATATTGCTGAAATACTGGAAGGAAGACAAAAGAGATCTCCAGAAGCTGAGAAGCAATGCACTTCTCACATGCTGCTCATTGAAAACGAACTCTATGTATCCTTTGAATCATATGTAGGACTTGGCAATTACATGGCCTATAATATAACGAGTTCTCCAACAAATATTTTTAAATGCTACACTCCCACTCTAGCTAATAGTAATCAAGATTTCCCTTCCTTTCTTCAAACCCCACCTAAGAAGCTTACACTTTATTCATAGTGCTAGTTTTCTTGAGAAAGATGATGAATCCTTATACAGCTAGGTTAAAGCATAACACCTTGTCTAATACCGTTTTTGCTAACTAGCCAAACTAGAATGCAGAACTGAACATGCACTAGTACAATTCACACTAACAGATTGCACATGAAACATGTCAACTGCATGAAAATTTATGAAGCCACTTGAAACAAATCCAAACCAGGACATAAAGAATAAAAGTGAAGCAGAAGATCTTTCCACATTATTACTGACAAACTTGAAGATGAGGTGAGAATTTGGGAGAAAAAAAATGCAAAGTACAAGCTTGAGGGATCTGAAGTGGTGCATAAAAATCAACGAATACACTGGCTTGTTTTGGAACTAGCATCCATGCATAAGCTTACCTTCTCAAGGACAACAGCCCTCTAAGGACAAATCTGGCAATGCATCAAGCATTCTTATAGAAAGAGAATCATTACCTTACAGCATGTGCACAGTCATGTTTAGCTAAGCTGCCATGACAGGTTGCAAGTAAAATCAAGTCACCATGGACTTATGCTTATCATAGCCATTTCAATGATATCCCCAGGGAAATTTAAGCATGGTGGGTGCAACAAAACTGCCATAGAAGGAAAAGCACTTCAAAACAAGCAAAAATATTGCTGAAATACTGGAAGGAAGACAAAAGAGATCTCCAGAAGCTGCAAAGCAATGCACTTCTCACATGCTGCTCATTGAAAACGAACTCTATGTATCCTTTGAATCATATGTAGGACTTGGCAATTACATGGCCTATAATATAACGAGTTCTCCAAAAAATATTCTTAAAAGCTACACTCCCACTCTAGCTATTAGTAATCAAGATTCCCCATCCTTTCTCCAAACCCCACCTAGGAAGCTTACACTTTATGCATAGTGCTAGTTTTCTTGAGAAAGATGATGAATCCTTATACAGCTAGGTTTAAGCATAACACCTTGTCTAATACCGTTTTTGCTAACTAGCCAAACTAGAATGCAGAACTGAACATGCACTAGTACAATTCACACTAACAGATTGCACATGAAACATGTCAACTGCACGAAAATTTATGAAGCCACTTGAGACAAATCCAAACCAGGACATTAAGAATAAGCGTGAAGCAGAAGATATGTACACATTATTACTGAAAAACTTGAAGATGACTTTCGAAACATGCAAAAAAGTTCGAGAAATAAATGCACCATGAAAGAACCTTGCATGTTAATGTTGATGACAAGAAATTAGTTTGCTCACAACCCACCTGTAGTCAAATTCAAACCTGCTAGCACAAAAGCTGCACTGAAGCCAATGCATGAATGCATCTTAAAGAGGTTATCTGTAAAGTGGAAGGATGCATCACAAGCAACTCAAGCAGATATTTGTAATGGCTTAAAATGGCAATTTTATAAGCCAGCAAAAAAGAAGTGTTTGATATTTCCAATAAATTTTAACTTGGCATAAACATGTTCAGAAGCATTATACTATACAATCAGTACTGAAGCTCCTGCCAGGCAGGTATTTATCATAACATAACAATCTTGTTTATAGAAAAAATAAAACGAAGGCTTCAATGCCACTAACTGCAGCAATTGCTTCTCTATTTCTTTCATCAAAAGACAAGTTCCAAAGGGCTCCGACAGCTTCTTGCCTGCACAAATGGAAAGAAACAAGATGTAAGAAATTAGGAGTCCAGGTTCTCCAAATAAAGCAAAATAACACTAAATCATAACATACCCATCACCTAGAAGATGAGGTGAAAATTCGGGAAAAAAAATGCTAAGTACAAGCTTGAGTGATTTGAAGTGGTGCATAAAAAACAATGAATGCACTGGCTTGTTTTGGAACTAGCATCCATGCATAAGCTTACCTTCTCAAGGACAACAGCCCTCTGAGGACAAATATGGCAATGCATCAAGCATGCTAATAGAAAGAGAATCATTACTTTACAGCATGTGCACAATCATGTTTAGCTAAGTTGCCATGACAGGTTGCAAGTAAAATCAAGTCACCATGGACTTACGCTTATCATAGCCATTTCAATAATATCCCCGGTGAAATTTAGACATGGTGGCTGCACCAAAACTGCCATAGAAGGAAAAGCACTTCAATACAAGCAAAAATATTGCTGAAATACTGGAAGGAAGACAAAAGAGATCTCCAGAAGCTGAGAAGCAATGCATTTCTCACATGCTGCTCATTGAAAACGAACTCTATGTATCCTTTGAATCATATGTAGGACTTGGCAATTACATGGCCTATAATATAATGAGTTCTCCAACAAATATTTTTAAATGCTACACTCCCACTCTAGCTAATAGTAATCAAGATTACCCTTCCTTTCTCCAAACCTCACCTAGGGAGCTTACACTTTATGCATAGTGCTAGTTTTCTTGAGAAAGATGATGAATCCTTATACAGCTAGGGTAAAGCATAACACCTTGTCTAATACCGTTTTTGCTAACTAGCCAAACTAGAATGCAGAACTGAACATGCACTAGTACAATTCACACTAACAAATTGCACATGAAACATGTCAACTGCACAAAAATTTATGAAGCCACTTGAGACAAATCCAAACTAGGACATAAAGAATAAAATTGAAGCAGAAGATATGTCTACATTATTACTGACAAACATGAATATGACTTTCGAAATATGCAAAAATTTTGAGAAATAAATGGACCATGAAAGAACCTTGCATATTAATGTTGATGACAATAAATTAGTTTGCTCACAACCCACTTGTAGTCAAATTCAAACCTGTTTGCACAAAAGCTGCACTGAAGCCAATGCATGAATGCATTTTCAAGAGGAAATCTGTAAATTGGAAGGATGCATCACACACAACTCAAGCAGATATTTGTAACGACTTAAAATGGCAATTTCAGAAACCAGCAAAACAGAAGTGTTTAATATTTCCAATAAATTTTAACTTGGCATAAATGTGTTCAGAAGCATTCTACTATACACTTAGTACTGAAGTTCCTGCCAGGCAGGTATTTATCATAAAATAATTAGCTTGTTTATAGAAAAAATAATATCAAGGCTTCAACGCCACTAGCTGCAGCAGTTGCTTCTCTATTTCTGTCATAAAAAGACAAGGTCCAAAGGGCTCCGGCTGCTTCTTGCCTGCACAAATGGAAAGAAACAAGATGTAAGAAATTAGGACTCCAAGTTCTCCAAATAAAGCAAAATAACACTAAATCATAACATGCCCATCACCTAGAAGATGAGGTGAGAATTTGGGAAAAAAATATGCAAAGTACAAGCTTGAGTGATCTGAAGTGGTGCATAAAAATCAACAAATGCACTGGCTTGTTTTGGAACTAGCATCCATGCATAAGCTTACCTTCGCAAGGACAACAGCCCTCTAAGGACAAATCTGGCAATGCATCAAGAATGCTTATAGAAAGAGAATCATTACCTTACAGCATGTGCATAATCATGTTTAGCTAAGCTGCCATGACAGGTTGCAAGTAAAATCAAGTCACCATGGACTTACGCTTATCATAGCCATTTCAATGATATCCCCAGGGAAATTTAAACATGGTGGGTGAACCAAAACTGCCATATAAGGAAAGCACTTCAAAACACGCAAAAATATTGCTGAAATACTGGAAGGAAGACAAAAGAGATCTCCAGAAGCTGAGAAGCAATGCGATTCTCACATGCTGCTCATTGAAAATGAACTCTATGTATCCTTTGAATCATATGTAGGACTTGGCAATTACATGGCCTATAGTATAACGAGTTCTCCAACAAATGTTTTTAAATGATACACTCCCACTCTAACTAATAGTAATCAAGATTCCCCTTCCTTTCTCCAAACCCCACCTAGGAAGCTTACACTTTATGCATAGTGCTAGTTTTCTTGAGAAAGATGATGAATCCTTATACAGCTAGGTTAAAGCATAACACCTTGTCTAATACCGTTTTTGCTAACTAGCCAAACTAGAATGCAGAACAGAACATGCACTATTACAATTCACACTAACAGATTGCACATGAAACATGTCAACTGCACGAAAATTTATGAAGCCACTTGAGACAAATCCAAACCAGGACATAAAGAATAAAAGTGAAGCAGAAGATATTTCCACATTATTACTGACAAACTTGAAGATGACTTTCGAAATATGCAAAAAGTTCAAGAAATAAATGGACCATGAAAGAACCTTGCATGTTAATGTTGATGAAAAGAAATTAGTTTGCTCACAACCCACTTGTAGTCAAATTCAAACCTGTTTGCACAAAAGCTGCACTGAAGCCAATGCATGAATGCATCTTAAAGAGGCAATCTGTAAATTGGAAGGATGCATCACACACAACTCAAGCAGATATTTGTAACTGCTTAAAATGGCAATTTCAGAAACCAGCAAAAAAGAAGTGTTTACTATTTCTAATAAATTTTAACTTGGCATAAATGTGTTCAGAAGCATTCTACTATACACTTAGTACTGAAGTTCCCGCAAGGCCGGTATTTATCATAACATAATTAGCTTGTTTATAGAAAAAACAATATCAAGGCTTCAACGCCACCAGCTGCAGCAGTTGCTTCTCTATTTCTGTCATCAAAAGACAAGTTTCGAAGGGCTCCGACTGCTTCTTGCCTGCACAAATGGAAAGAAACAAGATGTAAGAAATTAGGACTCCAAGTTGTCCAAATAAAGCAAAATAACACTAAATCATAACATACCCATCACCTAGAAGATGAGGTGAGAATTTGGGGGAAAAAAATGCAAAGTACAAGCTTGAGTGATCTGAAGTGGTGCATAAAAATCAACGAATGCACTGGCTTGTTTTGGAACTAGCATCCATGCATAAACTTACCCTGGCAAGAACAACAACCCGCTGAGGACAAATCTGGCAATGCACCAATCATGCTTATAAAAAGAGAATCATTAACTTACTGCATGTGCACAATCATGTTTAGCTAAGCTTGCATAACAGGTTGCAAGTAAAATCAAGTCACCATGGACTTACGCTTATCATAGCCATTTCAATGATATCACCACGGAAATTTAAACATGGTGGGTGCACCAAAACTTCCGTAGAAGGAAAAGCACTTCAAAACAGGCAAAAATATTGCTGAAATACTGGAAGGAAGACAAAAGAGATCTCCAGAAGCTGCGAAGCAATGCACTTCTCACATGCTGCTCATTGAAAACGAACTCTATGTATCCTTTGAATCTTATGTAGGACTTGGCAATTACATGGCCTATAATATAACGAGTTCTCCAACAAATATTTTTAAATGCTACACTCCCACTCTAGCTATTAGTAATCAAGATTCCCCTTCCTTTCTCCAAACCCCACCTAGGAAGCTTACACTTTATGCATAGTGCTAGTTTTCTTGAGAAAGATGATGAATCCTTATACAGCTAGGTTAAAGCATAAAACCTTGTCTAATACCGTTTTTGCTAACTAGCCAAACTAGAAAGCAGAACTGAACATGCACTAGTACAATTCACACTAACAGATTGCACATGAAACATGTCAACTGCACGTAAATATATGAAGCCACTTGAAACAAATCCAAACCAGGACATAAAGAATAAAAGTGAAGCAGAAGATCTTTCCACATTATTACTGACAAACTTGAAAATTACTTTCGAAATAAGCAAAAAGTTCGAGAAATAAATGCACCATGAAAGAACCTTGCATGGTAATGTTGATGACAAGAAATTAGTTTGCTCACAACCCACTTGTAGTCAAATTCAAACCTCTTTGCACAAAAGCTGCAATGAAGCCAATGCATGAATGCATCTTAAAGAGGCTATCTGTAAATTGGAAGAATGCATCACACACAACTCAAGCAGATATTTGTAACGGCTTAAAATGGCAATTTCAGAAACCAGCAAAAAAGAAGTGTTTAATATTTCCAATAAATTTTAACTTGGCATAAATGTGTTCAGAAGCATTCTACTATACACTCAGTACTGAAGTTTTTTCCAGGGAGGTATTTATCTTAACATAATTAGCTTGTTTATAGAAAAAATAATATCAAGGCTTCAACGCCACCAGCTGCAGCAGTTGCTTCTCTATTTCTGTCATCAAAAGACAAGTTCCGAATGGCTCCGACTGCTTCTTGCCTACACAAATGGAAAGAAACAAGATGTAAGAAATTAGGACTCCAAGTTCTCCAAATAAAGCAAAATAACACTAAATCATAACATACCCATCACCTAGAATATGAGGTGAGAATTTGGGGAAAAAAAACACAAAGTACAAGCTTGATTGATCTGAAGTGGTGCATAAAAATCAACGAATGCACTGGCTTGTTTTGGAACTAGCATCCATGCATAAGCTTACCTTCGCAAGGACAACAGCCCTCTGAGGAAAAATCTGGCAATGCATCAAGCATGCTTATAAAAATAGAATCATTACCTTACAGCATGTGCACAATCATGTTTAGCTAAGCTGCCATGGCAGGTTGCAAGTAAAATCAAGTCACCATGGACTTACGCTTATCATAGCCATTTCAATGATATCCCCAGGGAAATTTAAACATGGTGGGTGCACCAAAACTGCCATAGAAGGAAAAGCACTTCAAAACAAGCAAAAATATTGCTGAAATACTGGAAGGAAGACAAAAGAGATCTCCAGAAGCTGAGAAGCAATGCACTTCTCACATGCTGCTCATTGAAAACGAACTCTATGTATCCTTTGAATCATATGTAGGACTTGGCAATTACATGGCCTATAATATAACGAGTTCTCCAACAAATATTTTTAAATGCTACACTCCCACTCTAGCTAATAGTAATCAAGATTCCCCTTCCTTTCTCCAAACCTCACCTAGGGAGCTTACACTTTATGCATAGTGCTAGTTTTCTTGAGAAAGATGATGAATCCTTATACAGCTAGGTTAAAGCATAACACCTTGTCTAATACCGTTTTTGCTAACTAGCCAAACTAGAATGCAGAACTGAACATGCACTAGTACAATTCACACTAACAGATTGCACATGAAACATGTCAACTGCACAAAAATTTATGAAGCCACTTGAGACAAATCCAAACCAGGACATAAAGAATAAAAGTGAAGCAGAAGATATTTCTACATTATTACTGACAAACATGAATATGACTTTCGAAATATGCAAAAAGTTTGAGAAATAAATGGACCATGAAAGAACCTTGCATATTAATGTTGATGACAATAAATTAGTTTGCTCACAACCCACTTGTAGTCAAATTCAAACCTGTTTGCACAAAAGCTGCACTGAAGCCAATGCATGAATGCATCTTAAAGAGGCAATCCGTAAATTGGAAGGATGCATCACACACAATTCAAGCAGATATTTGTAACGGCTTAAAATGGCAATTTTAGAAACCAGCAAAACAGAAGTGTTTAATATTTCCAATAAATTTTAATTTGGCATAAATGTGTTCAGAAGCATTCTACTATACACTCAGTACTGAAGTTCCTGCCAGGAAGGTATTTATCATAACATAATTAGCTTGTTTATAGAAAAAATAATATCAAGGCTTCAATGCCACCAGCTGCAGCAGTTGCTTCTCTATTTCTGTCATCAAAAGACAAGTTCCGAAGGACTCCGGCTGCTTCTTGCCTGCACAAATGGAAAGAAACAAGATGTAAGAAATTAGGACTCCAAGTTGTCCAAATAAAGAAAAATAACACTAAATCATAACATACCCATCACCTAGAAGATGAGGTGAGAATTTGGGGAAAAAAAAATGCAAAGTACAAGCTTGAGTGATCTGAAGTGGTGCATAAAAATCAATGAATGCACTGGCTTGTTTTGGAGCTAGCATCCATGCATAAGCTTACCTTCTCAAGGATGACAGCCCTCTGAGGACAAATCTGGCAATGCATCAAGCATGCTTATAGAAAGAGAATCATTGCCTTACAGCATGTGCACAATCATGTTTAG
Source organism: Wollemia nobilis (assembly GCA_028583015.1). Classification (NCBI taxonomy): domain Eukaryota; kingdom Viridiplantae; phylum Streptophyta; class Pinopsida; order Araucariales; family Araucariaceae; genus Wollemia; species Wollemia nobilis. Next base: position 11,296,486 of record JAQPPZ010003361.1, read on the forward strand.
CTAAGCTGCCATGACAGGTTGCAAGTAAAATCAAGTCACCATGAACTTACGCTTAACATAGCCATTTCAATGATATCCCCAGGGAAATTTAAACATGGTGGGTGCACCAAAACTGTCATAGAAGGAAAAGCACTTCAAAACAAGCAAAAATATTGCTTAAATACTGGAAGGAAGACAAAAGAGATCTCCAGAAGCTGAGAAGCAATGCACTTATTTAATGAGAAATGGTATTTATTGATGAGAAGGGGGGTTTTGATATATACAAATGAGTAGCAACACCTCACTACTCCCCTTAAGTCTCAAGCAGCCTGTTTTTATATTCTAGATAGCAGTCTTCTGCAATTCATATATATATATATATATATACAGAGAGAGAGAGAGAGAGAGAGAGATCTATATGAAGGGACTTCACAATATTCTTAATAGACTTCTTACCAATTTAACTTTAAACTCTTGCCTGTGGAGCTACTTATAACTATCTTTGATAAAAATGCATTTCTAAAGCTTTTAATAGAAAGAGTAGTATTCAAAATGTACAATTCTAGCAGTCCCTTGTTGACTGACTGCCTCTCCTTCATAAACCAGTTACAGTTCTTGTAAATGTGCCTGATGATGGAGAATAAACTGCTACATTCACCATCAATTACAACTTCACTTAGTTATTGACACTCAAGCTATTACTGAGCCTTAACAATTAAGTCTGCAAGTAATTTCAGGCAACAGCATTCCTCTATTTTGTATTGAGGCCACATTTTCAATCCTACTTCGTGCATGGAGGTACAAATGTTTCAGACCAAATTAAGCAACCAGCACTATCTCCACTTAAAAATAATTTTTTGAAAAAATGAAGGATAAGGAGCAGCACTTGTACGCCTTTAACACTTATGTGGCTCATATCATATGGTACGATTAGCAGCTGGCACAGTTATGATGTTAGCTACTAATTGTACTTTTCTGGGTCATAGACCTCCTCAAGCAAGAAGTAAAATTATATTGAAATTCTCTTCATCTAAGCATAAATCTGTATCTCATGTTTTATTCTAAGCCTTGGGTAGGATGGACACATAATCCCAATGATACTGCACACAACGACTCATTGGGTATCCATAATCATATTACCATCCTCATCAAGATACCACAAGTCAATAACTATCACTTGATACTAAATGTTGATACCTTCATTAAGGGTTCATATTACGCCCCTTCCCGTTCAATGTGTACAATCAAAAGTATGCTGATTGGAGGAAGGCAGAGCACACGTATTAGATGATCAACCTGGGTAACCAACGCCTGCCTTGTCACTTTAGGATGAATAGGAGTCAGTTTACAATATGCATTCTTGCACCATCCAATGCTTGTTCATCCCATCCTTTTAAGCATCTTGGAATCAAAGCCCCAACCTTTTGGCCCTCAACTAGAACACCAACATCTTCCTTTACAACAACATTAGAATCACACTGTCAGAGACAACATGCTGAAATTCTTTTGATTCCCTGGCATTATCACCAAAAGAATCATCCCACAAAGATGAATCCTCACATTTTGTCTTTTGCGCATCACTTGTCCTTGTTAGCCACAACACAGTATCCATTCTTGATATTCTTTATAACGCATGTTTCAGGGCAAAAATCACTCTCTTTCCAGACTGTCATTTCAAAAACGCAACACATTTGACTCAAATTAATCCGATGATGCACATCATTGATCACAACATTCGCTTCATGAACATTTTCCAAGACCATAAGCGGAGAGAATAGAGTCATCATCAATATAAATCATAATATCACCAGCTTTATCAAGAGAGAATTGATGCATCCCTAACAATATGATGTAAACATCCAAAATCTTCAATCCATTCCCTCTTAGGAATGTAAGAATGGACAGCATAAACAGTAATAGTAAATGCATTATTGAAATCACTTGGCTGCTTTCTTAACTTTAAGTCCCTTCTTTCTCAAGGCCCACCAGCCTATAGAGGCAAAAAAATTTCGTAAGTGCACATCTCCTGTAGTCCATGTTGATTTTACTACCTTTGTTTGTCCTTGAAAATAATTGTTTTACAAATTCTTGTTCTTCTTATCATTCAATAAGCAAGCTACAAAATCCGACAGAAGACAAAATCTCCCCTTCTTGTTCATGAATAGCCTATTAAAATAAGCAACAGATTGAAAAATGCCATGGACGGTACAGAAGTTAAAAGTACCAATCCCCTTTGTATTCTTGTCCACATTCCTCCAATTGATGCAACAGTTTGTTTACTTTGGCAGTAATGATCAATTCTATCAAACTCCAAGGAATAAAAATTTCCAAGTGCACTTCTCACATGCTGCTCATTGAAAATGAACTCTATGTATCCTTTGAATCATATGTAGGACTTGGCAATTACATGGCCTATAATATAACGAGTTTTCCAACAAATATTTTTAAATGCTACACTCCCACTCTAGCTAATAGTAATCAAGATTCCCCTTCCTTTCTCCAAACCTCACCTAGGAAGCTTACACTTTATGCATAGTGCTAGTTTTCTTGAGAAAGATGATGAATCCTTATACAGCTAGGTTAAAGCATAACACCTTGTCTAATACCGTTTTTGCTAACTAGCCAAACTAGAATGCAGAACTGAACATGCACTAGTACAATTCACACTAACAGATTGCACATGAAACATGTCAACTGCACGAAAATTTATGAAGCCACTTGAGACAAATCCAAACCAAAACGTAAAGAATAAAAGTGAAGTAGAAGATATTTCCACATTATTACTGAACCATGAAAGAACCTTGCATGTTAATGTTGATGACAAGAAATTATTTTTCTCACAACCCGCTTGTAGTCAAATTCAAACCTGTTTGCACAAAAGCTGCACAAAATCCTAGTTGGAAATAATGGTGGTGTCTTCGCTCTTGATTCGATCCCAACGAGGTTGTTGGTGGGCTTTGAGTATCCTGAATAGGGCCACCCTAGATTCAACAGATTCCAATGATGTGATCCTTACACTTGCACACGGCAAACAACAAAAGATATCAGTAATACCTGCGAGGGCTCCACTTTGTGAGACCTTGAGAAGAATAAAATCACTAAAACCTAGATGCTGAATAAAACTGCAAACAAAGCATAAGAATATAAAATAAATGCAGAGAATGATTACCTCGTTAACTAACTTCCTCTTTCTGCTTACGTGGATGATGTCGGTGATGGTTGCACAGATACCCTAATGGCACTCGAGGGCCGTAGGGTTCAGATCTGGTGTGGGAAACGCCTGGGGGTGCTCAAGAATGACCAAAAATGCCCAAAGGCACCCTGGTGGCTTTAGAGGGCGTTTGGGAAGCTTTGGAGGGCGTTTGTGGAATGAAGGAAATGCTGCAGAACCAGATCTGGTTCGCGTGAGATGGGCGACGATGAATGTGGAAGATGCAAACAGCGAAGATGGGGTGAGAGTGACGACGAGGTGGTTAGGGCACGAGAACTTAGGGACTGTTGGAGGACTTGAAGATTCAAATAACTTAGGAGTTGTTAGGGGATTCGAAAACTTAGGAGACTTGGGTTGAGCCATCAAAATGACTCCTCTTTATAATCTTCCCTTAGACATGTTAGGGTTTCAACGACACAAAATGTGTGGTCAAGATTAAAACATGAGGAAGGGTGGAGATTAAATCTGGGAAAGTGGTATGGATTAAGTCAAACGGATGGCTAAAATTAAAACATGACAGATGGCTGGGATTAATTCATATAAAAAATATTAATAGTAAAATATATATTAAGCAAATATATATAAATATATATACATAATGGATAATTGTGGCGAGAAGTTACGAATGGATGACAAGTGGCTAGATTTTGGTGTCTACAGATGCCCCTTTTTGTACCATGTTGCCTGAAACACAGTGTGGTGCAAAAATATGAGACACCTGGTTTGGGCTAAAACATAAGCAACTTTATTTCATTGGAATGCAAATATGATCTTGGAAGACAAAAGAATTTGATTGTGTAGCTTACCCACTCAATTGGCGAATGATTGAAGAATGAATCTCACAAGCCAATTGAAAGAATGGTGCTATGTAAAATGCGATTGATTGATGTAAGTGCAAATGTATGATGTAGATGTTGATGATATGAATGATGTAAATGTGGATGATAAGAATGATGTAAATGTGATCCTGTTTTTGCCCCAACGGTAGAAGGGGGTTGTTGTGAAATGCAAGTGTTTGATTCTATTTTTGCCCCAACAGAGAAGCATTTTTTGCCAAATGTAGATGCCATGATCATGTAATATGTATCTCGCTGTGGGAATTCAAAATCAAATTTTGGTTGCCCCAAGTTTGGGGTGATTCAATGTTGTTGAAGAAAGTGCTTTTTGGTGTCATTGGAATGCAAAGTGATGAAGATGCAGCAAAAGAAAAAGAGTCAACTTTGGAGGGTCATCTAGTGACTGTAAGATAATTCCCACAATTGGAACCAATCAACCTAGGCAGAACCTGTCTTCGTGATGACTGTTAATGTAAAAAGGAATGATGATGTATGATTTTGTCTGCGTTTTAGGCCCCACGAACAAGGCCATCAATGACATTTGTTGAGCAAATTGGTCTTGACATAGTCACACATAAAAGATGAAGAACCAAAAATTATTTTGTTTTCAAACAATGAGATAGTTGATGATGAAGATGGCCAAGTGTCCTTATGGTGATTTACTCATCTTACCGAATTGCATGGATACCAATCGCAGCAATTGCCAAGCAGATAGAATAAACCACTAGATACGAGATTCACTTGAAATTGTATATGAATTTGGCAAGTGTTAAATGCAAATGCAATGGGTGATGAATTTGATGATGTTGAAAAATGCATTGATAATGATGTTGTGAAATTTTGCATTGATTTGGAGTATTGTGGAAGCAATTTTGAACAATTTTACTTTTGGTTGCAAACACAATATTAACTGCCCAAATCAATCCATGTTGTCACAAAATGTGATGGAATGATAGAATGGATGATGTGAATGGTGAGAATTATCGTTTTGTGAAAATTTGGACCGTTTTGGGATGTTTTGAAGATCAATAAGTGATTTTTGCAGCTTTTTGTCTGCAAACGAAGATTAAACGTCCAAATCGGTTTGGACTTTCACAAAACATGATATTATAATGAAATTTATGTATGTATGCAATTTGGAATGATTTTGTGGAGGTAAGCTACCTTTTTGGATCGTTTTTATCTTTTCTGCAAAATTTGATGCCAAACGTCGGCAGGCATCCACATCATGTGTAAACACTGGCCAGAGTTTGACGTTCTACAAACGCAAGGGAGGTGTCTCAATCCACCTGTAAACACCCATGGGCGTTCCAGTGCGCCAAAAACAGCTATAAATAGCTTGCAGAAGCGAATTTAGACTCATTCTTGCATTTGCGAATTCCAAAAATTGCGTCTGAGAGAGTGAGTGAGGTGGAGTGAGGTGTGAAGTGGTACAGAAGCTATGGCGATGGAGGGTGCGGATGCAACAGCAGGAGCAGATTTTCATTTTGCTAAGGAAATGATCCTTGGCATTCTATGACTTTGTGCAAAAAAAAAAAAATTATATATGAATGTGACTTTAATGCAATTGCTTTTGTGAATGTGTTGTGTTGCAGCTGAAGATTTTGGAGGTTAGACATCGGTTCTCGCCTCCCATACTAGGGGTGATAAAGGCGCTATGCAATGACCAATGAAAGTGGTTGGAGGATGTGGGGTTGGCTGGGCCAACTAAGATAGATGTGGTGAGGGCCGATGAGGGGTATAGGGGGACCTTTCAGCTCCCTACTGGAGAGATGACAGTGACACTTGAGGATGTATATCGCATCCTCAAGCTACCAGTAGAGGGATTACCAGTGTTACACGGGGGATGAGTCCCCCCATCCCCTGCGTCCCCCAGCATGGGAGGACGACATTGGGGACGTTTTCCCCCGTCCCCCTTTTGGGGGATGGCTGGGAAACGTCCCCGGGGATGCCTGAGGCATACAACCTCCTGTCCCAAGGACGTCCCCTATTTTGGGGTATCCTTGAGGACAGCCAATCGTCCCTGAGGATAGTTGGGTCCCTTTAGGGACGCTCAGGTCGTCCCTAGGGATAGCTGAGCGTCCCCAAAGGGACCCAACCGTCCCCCATGGTTGGGCATCCTCAACCAAAATAAAAACTAAAAAAAAATGCCTGGGCATCAAATTAAATAGATAAAATGCAAGGATAAATTTAACTTTAAGCCCTAATGCATGTCCCTTTTCTCCTTTTCCTGTAAATGTTTTGTGCCGTAATTTATTATATTGAATTTATTTCGAATTTCAATCCTGCCAAACTTGACATGAACTCAAACCTTGTGACAGCACACAACAGTGCCCTAAACTATTAACAACCATTGATTTATCCAAAAAGAGAAGAAAAATGATATGGTGAATAAGGTGGAAACAATGCTTAGGTTCAAAGGTCATGGTTTGCAAGTTGGTTCTATTATCATTTTCTTCTTTGCGTTTCCACAGCTGTTTAAAATCTTGTGTGTTAAATTTATATGGCTAGGGCTACTTATAACATCCATAAACTCAAAGGCTTCACTCGATTTACTATGTAGAAGCCTAATAACATTGAATCAATATAAAATATGTACTGACATTATGAAATATTGATTATTATCCCTTGATTTCTGATGCAGTAAGATGCGCGATATTATTTCTCTAGGAATGAAAACCCTACTATAGGTACGCAATTGTAAATACAACCTGATTGGTATAATAATAAAGGTTAAAATATTGTAGATATAAAATTTAAGGTTCAAATGTTCAATGTTCAACGCTTTTATAGTAGCTGACCATTTATGCTGATTGTTGTCATATTTGAACAGTTAGTGATTGAAAAAAATTTAAAAAATGGTAGTCTTTGCTTGAACATTGGTGGCTGAAAAAATGATGATTGTTATAAACTTATAAGTTATAACTTATACTTATTGTTTGAATGTTAAAACTTAAAAGTTAAAATCTGAATAATGTGGCATTCATTACATGAGCAATAGCAACTAATTTGGTTAATTGTTAGAGATTGGCAGATTGCACTTGATATCCTTGGCTGAACCTTCAAGTTATATTTGTTGAAACAATTAAATGGCTGCACTTAGTAACTAATATCAATAAGAATATCCTAATATCATTTTTGTTGTGTGTGGAATTCTGAATGTGTAGATTATTCTAAATTTCTAAAAATTTCAATTTTCAAAGTATTATACTAGCCGTCCCCTAAAATCAGCCTGCCATCCCTCGTCCCCCCGTCCCCCACGCTCGTGGAACCTTGGGGATTATGTGTCGAGGTTGGACACGATAAGGGATATGAGATGAGCCACATTCTCAGAGATGGGTGGAGGGATAACGTACTTTTCTATGTACGTGGACAAGAAGCTGGATAAACTACCCACTTTGGTTATGTTCGTGTTGTCCAATATAGTGGCCCTGAACAACACCTGTTGCCGGTTCCCATGGAACCTGATCGGGCATGGAGGGTGACCTATGAGGATGACGAGGAGATGGATCTCCCCGATGTGGATGATAGCGGGGACTACTATAGAGTACGATGCATGGTTCGCCACACAACCGCCATGGGTACCGAGTCCAGCAGTGGATGAGGGGAGTGGGGATGGGGATGGGGTGGAGGAGGAGGCAGATGAGGCTCCTAAGCGTCGGAGACACCTTCGATCTAGCAGTCGAAGGAGACGGGCTAGGGGCACAGCAGAGCAAGCTCCTGATATTGGGGGCGATGGAGATGGCATGGATGATATGGGGGAGATTCCGGAGGGACCTCGAAGTGAGGAGAATTGGGCGAAGCTAGAGCATCTAGTGGCAGAATGGGACGCGATGATAGCGGCTCGGGATGTAGAGATAGCTCAGCTCCGAGCGAAGCTGGAGGTACGGTCGGGTTCAGGCGGAGGCGAGGATAGGATCGCGAGGCTCCAGATAGAGCTACTAGAGAGGGTTTGTCGTCAGAGACATGATGTACGACGCCTTCGGGCCCGAGATGGGTATATCCAGATTTTGGAGGATCGATTGATGGAGCACCATATTGGGCTTCCATATCCACCCTCCTCATATGTATCTGAGTCTGTTACCATAGCGATTCTAGGCACAGATCTAGGTCTAGGGCTTCTTTGGGATCACAGGGGTCCTCTTATAGGTGTTAGCTAGTGTTGAGATGAACTTTTTGTATATGAGCATTGGTGCTCCATTGTATATAGCCTTTGGGCATTCCTTGTACATGCGATATTTATATATATACATGGCTTTTACTTTTGTTTTATGCTTTTGTGTGAATGCATGTGTATATGTGTAATGGATTATAATGCAATGATAATGTATATGGATGCAGATGAATTAATGCTCTAGTGATCATTCGTAGTTTAGAATTTTCTTGACCATTTTTAGCATTGTTGTTTAATCAGGGGCACCAAACTTGGTGGTATATGAGGTGGAAGACTTATGAAATGACACGGATGTTAACATGGAAGAAGATATGGATGTTGATATGGAAGAAGATATGGATGTTGATATGGAAAACTAATTGTTTTGCAGAGACTCAGACATACTAGTGATATCAAACAAACTCACTAAAGGCTGTCTAATTTCTTTAAGACCAAATGTGTGTGCAGTGAATTCATTTACCGAATCATGAGTTTGGTAATGACTCGAGGCAATCAAGAACCAATGTGTGTGCAAGTGAGTTCATTAACCCATCTTGAGTAAATTGAGATGAAACCTGTTATGGATGTGACCAAGAAGCTAGCTTGTCCTTATGTGCGGTCAGAGGTCTCTTCAAGAGAGCCGTGTCGCCACGCATGATCGTACTCCACTGTCAGTCAAGCGTCTAAAGCTCTGGTGGAGATTAATTCCATAGTCCAAGAATCTGATCTCTAAGCTTTGGGGATGACTACCTAACCGTCTGACTGGAAATGTAGTACGATCCTTACAGCTTGAGGATTTGTGGTGTGTGATGAAATATTTAGAGCTTTGGGGAATCGGATTCTCAACCGAAGTGTGATGAGAATTGTACCCTATCCTTACTACTCTATCTTGTATTTAGAAGCAACTGTGTTAGTGGTGAAAACCACTGTTTTTGATTTTTGGACTATGTGCATGATGGGACAAGCAAGGAATACCCTTTTCGCTTCGAGGTTCAACCCAAGTATGGTGTTATCTCTCTTTGACACAAGATATTTTTAAGATGTGAAATTGTGTTTGGTTCAAGAGTGTTTGGAGTCAATTCTCAAAACTTGATATTTTCTTAGTGAAAATGTGACTTGGTCCTAAAGAGAACTCGACATGTATTGGAGATTGCTAGAAACACTAGGAGTGGCTAAGTGACCGTAAACACCCAAGTATTATGGAAATGTGGCTTTGCAAATGACAATTTGGCTTTATGGAATGGTGCAAATGAAATGGATGACGATTTGAAGGTGCCCCTGATTAAGGCAACATGACTTTATTGGATCAATTATTATCTAGACTGAACTAATGACCCCTAATATGAAAATGGAATGTGTGAAAATGATGTAGTGAATGCAATGTGTGAAATGCAATTTGTGAAATGAAATGTGTACAATGCAATGTGTGAAATGTAATGTGTAACATGCAATGTTGTTTTTGTGTAATAGCCATGTATATATACATATATGTAAATCACATTAAGCATAGAATGCTCTCAAGTGGACGACATTAAGCGGATTGGGCTCTTCAACTCCCTCTAGACTGGAAAGCCTATAAGTTCCTTTACCCACTTTTTGAGTGACAATGTATGGACCTAACCAATTAGCTGCGACTTTATCACGAAGATTCGGCAATGCATTGGTGTTTTATTGATTCTCTTTAAGAACAAAATCTCCTACTTGGAATTCACGTAGATGAACTTTGGCATTGTAAGCACGCTTTAGACGGTCCTGATAAACTCGTAAATGCTCTAAAGCATTGACTCACCTTTCATAAAAAAGTGAGTTGGTAAAAACATGCTTGTCTAGCAGTATCGTCATCTATGAATTCCTGCAATGAATTTCGCAATGAGGGGATCTCAAGCTCAAGAAGCATAATCGCTTCGGCTCCATAGACCAATGAAAATGGTGTTGCCCCAGTAGGCGTGTGGATGGTTGTTCGATAAGCCCATAATGCCAAGGGAATTTGTGTATGCCAATCTCTATGATTTTATTTGACTAGTTTCTTGAGAATAGCAATTAAGGTCTTGTTGGTAGCTTTAGCTTGTCCATTTGCTTGTGGGTAGTAAGGATTTGAGAAACTGTGTTGGATATTATATTTCTCGTAAAGTGCTTGAACATTCCTTGTTCTTGAAAGACTTGTCATTGTCAGAGATAATTTTCGAGTGAATACCAAAACGACAAATGATATGATGAAGTATAAACTCCACAATTTTAGGTCCTGTCGTACTCGTGAGAGGAATTGCCTCGACCCACTTTGTGAAGTATTCAGTGGCTGTGATGATGAATGTATGTTGTCCCAAGGAAGGAGGCGAGATTTTGCCAAATGGAATAGATACAAGAATGTGTACAATGCAGATTTAGAGATCGTTGTAATAATGAGTGGATGTACTGTAGACACCAAAACAGCACCAATCCGATTATGTGACTGCAAACACTGATCGCATTGACACACACAGCCCCCAGGGGTTAAACAGTGGTCCTAACCACTCACATAGCAGTTTTGGAAGGTCAGAGGTCAATTTGGCACCTTTCAGGAACTCTGCTCTCTACTCGTTCCACCCGAGAGATGATTACAAACTGGTATTCGTTCCACCCAGGGACAATTAGCAGTATTCGCTCCAGGGTGGGGCGAATAGCAGGTTTGACGGGAAAAAAGTCAAATCTTGACAAATGACGGTCTCTTTGGATGAGCATGCAGAGGTGCCACTTGGCAATCATGCCTTCCCATGGGGGGGAAGATTCTTCCCTGATTAGGGGCTCCATGACTGCCCCTGTAACTGCTTCTAACGCTAAAAAAAAATGCTCACTCGCACTCCCATGCAATGAAGGAAGAGTTAAGTGGCAGATCTGAGCTGCCATTTGTCAAGATTTGACTTTTTGCCCGTCAAACCTGCTATTCGCCCCACCCTGGAGCGAATACTGCTAATCGTCCCTAGGTGGAACGAATAACAGTTTGTAATCGTCCCTGGGTGGAACGAGTAGAGAGCAGAGTGCCTGAAAGGTGCCAAATTGACCTCTGACCTTCCAAAACTACTGTGCGAGTGGTTAGGACCACTATTTAACATCTGGGGGCTGTGTGTGTCAATGCGATCAGTGTTTGCAGTCACATAATCGGATTGGTGTTGTTTTGGTGTCTACAGATGCCCCTTTTTGGGATGCGCTGTGCGTGGCGCAGATCTTGAGCAAAAATAGATAACCAAAGCACTAATGACTAGGGTTTCTCAGTAACCTAACCAACTCTTGATGCCCCAAGTATGGAAAGGGCATGCATTCTTGAATCTTTGCTTCTGACGAGCGAAGGAACTTAATTCAAGTGTTAACCTTTTTCGGTGAGGTGTTACTTGAGCTTGGACATTGGTCAGTCATGAATAGGCAAAGGGCGCAACCTTTTATCTGTGGGAACCTTGAGTTCATGATTCACGAATGCCAAGTATTTGATCAGCTTGTGATTATTGCTTGTTTACTGCCCCAAGAAGGAGCGTGATTGTCTTTGTCAATGATTCTTTGAATGCGTGCCATTTCCTTAATTGGGTGTGTATTTTTTGATTGGTGACTAAGTGTGACTACCCCCTCAAGCGACGAATCGATGAGGGAATGACCTACATGAGAAAAGCGACGAGTCGCTTGACCCAAGATGACTTAGGTAAGGGTGCCTTTCAATTGTTTATCTTTGAATGTGTGTGCAGTTTCTCGACATTTAGACCTGTTTTTGGTGGGTGTTTAACCCTTTTGGTGACGCCGTTTGGAGATGAAATTCTTGACAATCCATCCTTCGGTGGAGCGGTCCGGCTATGGTAGCCTTCTTAGGGAGTAGGATAGTGAGGATTTGTGACCCCGACGTCTGTTTTGCATGCCAAGAAGCAGAGGCGCAAATGCACCTTGTTTGGCAATGTTATTGCTATTTTTGGGTGGGTTTGGACCCTTTGGGGATGCATTTTGGGGATGGAATTCTCGTCAATCCGTCCTCCCGTGGAGCGGTCCGGCTATGGTAGCCTTCTTAGGGAATAGGAGAGTGAGGATTTGTGACCCCGACGTTTGTTTTGCATGCCAAGAAGTAGAGGCGCAAAGGCGCCTTGCTCGGCCATGTTATTGCTATTTTTGGGTGGGTTTGGACCCTTTTGGGGACGCCGTTTGGGAATAGGATAGTGAGGATTTGTGACCCCGACGTCTGTTTTGCATGCTCGGAATATCAAGTGCAGAAGCACTCTTATTGGACAATTTTATTGCTTGTTTTTGGTGCATTTTGTGCAGTTTTTGCTATTTTTGAAATTTTTGCTCTGTAATCGTCCGATTCCGTAGGCATCCCCGTTGACAAGTCCATCAAATCCCCAGTCGGGTCCATCTTCATCGTCTGATCCTTCACCAACGATGCCACCTATGGTGGCCACACCGAAGGACAAAGGGAAGAAACCCCTAGAAGAGGTACCGCCATCAATCTCAACCATCTCTACTGAGGAGATGCCTAGCAGAATGGAAGTTGAGGCTCCTAGTTCACCCGACATGGAGTGAACTCAGGAAGAACTTTCGTTCCCTCCCCCTCAACCGCCAAAAATCACTGTTGAGATGGCCAATACGGGCCTGGGGGAGTACCTGGTGCGGAAAATTGTAGCAACACCCACACTTGAGTCCATGCAGGACATGGGGAGACCTCGCCTCCCCATAGGCACTATTGTTCCTCTAGGATACCCGCCAAACCAAACAAACTTTGTATATGGGGCCTTGATAATGGCATTGAACCTTACATGCAAAAGGACGAAGATGAAGAGCCTTTTACTGAAGACGTCAACTATTTGTCCAACCCAGATTTCGCTTTGAGATATTTTGGCCAATGCAATCCGGCCGATCCAACACAGTCATTGTATCTAGACATAGACGCCATAGACTGGGATCGCGTCAATTCACCACCATCCCCATCAGAGTACTGGCCTTTCGGTGAGATGCTTTATTTCACCCCAGGGCCAACTCAGGATATCTTCCATGCTGAAGAGGAACCCGAGGTTCCCAGCGCAGATCTAAACTAAGAAAATGATATCCACTTGATCCCAACTCCGCACTAGTTGGAGGACGGATCCCACATGTCGGTCGAGGAGACGACTGACATAGACATCGGCTCTGATCCAATGAATCCACAGATTATCAAGCTGGGGGTAATTCTATCCCCCGAAGAGCAAGCCGACTACATTGCCCTTCTCAAAGAGGAGGTTTTTGCATGGTCCTACAAAGACATGTCGGGGCTGGATCCGTAGCTAGTCACGCATAACCTAACGCTTGATCCGACAGTCAAGCCAGTTAAGCAAAAACTACGTAAGATGCACCCAACAGGCCCTAATGGTCAAAGATGAATTACAAAAGTTGTTGGATGCACAGTTTGTCATCTACGTGGATTACCCACCATGGCTATCCAACATGGTGCCCGTCAAAAATCCTGACGGGAGGATTCGCATATGCACTGATTTTCGAGATCTAAACAAAGCGAGTCCTAAGGATGATTTTCCCTTGCCTAGCATCGACGCATTGGTAGACGCTACAGCAGGCCATGAAATTCTATCCCTCATAGATGGTTTCTCGAGATACAATCAAATTCATATCAATCCCGAGGACCAACTAAAAACGGCATTCACAATGCCTTGGGGGACATTTTGTTATAAGGTCATGCCCTTTGGCCTTAAAAACGCTGGTGCCACCTACCAACGTGCCATGACATACATCTTCCACGATCACATGCATAAAACTTTGGAAGATTACATGGATGATTTGTTGGCCAAATCTCTTTTGCGCCCATATCACCTCGGTGACTTAAGCAAGATCCTCGATCGTCTCATAGAACATAAAGTCAGACTGAACCCCAAGAAGTGCGTATTTGGCATCACATCTGGAAAGCTCTTGGGTTTCACAGTCTCAAAACGAGGCATCGAGGTGGACCCAAACAAAGTCAAGGCAATCCTTGAAATGCTTCCCCCAACTACCATTAAGCAGCTCAGAAGTCTGTAGGGAAAGGTCGCGTCAATCAAGCGCTTCATAGCGTAGCTATCTGACAAGTGCCGACCCATGAATAAATTATTACACAAGGGGGTAGCATTTCACTGGGATGACGAGTGCCAGTCAGCCTTCGACGATATTAAATAATACTTGGCTTCGCCGCCAGTATTGGCACCACCTAGACCAGGAGTGTCGTTCTACTTATACATCTCAGCTATTGAGGTGGCACTGGGCGCCATGCTAGCCTAGAAAAATGAACTACACAAAGAACAGGCTACTTACTATCTTAGCCGCACCCTGGTCAGTTATGAACTTAACTATGCATACATTGAGAAGCTCTGCTTGGCAGTGGTGTTTGCTACCAAAAAGCTATGCCATTACATGCTGAGCAACACGACGTATGTTGTGTCTAAGGAGAATCCATTGCGGTACATGATGAGTCGTACTTATCATAGTAGCCGCACGGCGAAATGGATCATGTTGTTGACGAAGTTTGACATCGAGTTCATTGGACAGAAATCCATCAAAGGTCAAGTCATCACCGATCAACTAGTAGAGGCTCCTCTCGAAGATGATCAGCCTCTGACCATAGAGCTACCCGATGATGGGGTCTTCCATGTCTCAGAATCGCCAGATTCTGATGAGCCTGAGTCATAGGCCGACATAACCCTATTTTTCGATGATTCTAAATGTGAGCAAGGGGGTGGCACGGGAATTGTATTCTTCACACCGCAAGGGGCTCCAATACCTCTATCATTTAAATTAGATTTCCCGTGCACCAACAACAATGCCGAATACGAAGCCTTGCTCATAGGTCTTCAGACAACAATCACCATGAACATCAAACAATTGAACATCTTTGGTGATTCGTTGTTAATTGTCAACCAAGTCAAAGGGGTATTCCAATGTAAATGCCCAGTTCTGCAGGCCTACAAAGCCCTTGTGGACAAATTCCTGGCAAAGCTTGAATGGTAAGACATCGAGGCACTCCCTCGATCATCGAATCGTTTTGCGGACACTATGGCCTCCTTTGGGTTACTAATCCCGCAAGACATTTCTGGTGATATGACAACCATTCAAGTCAAAACACTATCGCAATCTGTGATGTAGCGTGCAAGCTCTGACTTAATGCCAGGAATCCACCTGATCCAGATTGAACCGTCCCCGGACAAGTTCTCTCGAATCCACGATTGTCTGAATCATGCCAACTGGGGGTCCTTGTTCTCCCCTACTCCCCTTAATAGCAACACAACGCTATTCTTGCAAGTTCTTTCCTGCTCAGCTTTTGCTAGGGATGACCTTCAAGAGGGATTGGTTGTTCATGCTGTCGAGGTTTCCGATCAGCAGGATTGGTACACACCTATACGAGATTACCTCAAGTTAGGTAACCTCCCACTTGGATTGACGCATGCCGCAAAACGATCATTCAAGCAGAAAGCGGCAAAACATGTCTTGCTAGGAGACATTTTGTACCGTCGTAGCTATGAAATAATCCTCCTTCATTTCTTGGACCAGCAGGAGTCCACTTGGGCGATCACCCAAGCGCATGATGGTACATGCGGTGGCCACTTCAACGGTATGGCCATCACAAAGCGCATTCTTCGCATGGGCTATTATTGGCCATCTTTAGAGCGAGATTGTTGCACGTATGTAAGGAAGTGTGTGAAGTGTCAACACCATGCCAATTTGACACACGTACCTTCTCAGGCCTTGCAGCCGATCCAATCGGCTTGGTCGTTTGGTCATCACATGTTCACCATAACGGCCATAGAATACTTCACCAAGTGGGTGGAAGCAATTCCGCTTACCTCTACGATTGGACCCCGCATTGTGGAGTTCATTTTACATAACATCATGTCGTTTTGGTATTCCATCCAAGATCATCTCGGATAATGGGACGTCATTCAAGAACAAAGACGTGCGTGCTTTAACCACAAAGTACAAAATTCAGCACAGTTTTTCGACACCCTATTATTCGCAAGCAAATGGGCAAGCAGAGGCATCAAACAAAACGCTAGTTGCCATCTTCAAAAATACAGTCACAGATAGTCATAAGGATTGGCACATTCAAATCCAGCTTGCCCTGTGGGCTTATCGCACTAGCATTCGGACAGCCATTGGGGCAACTCCGTTTTCGCTCGTGTATGGCTCTGAGGCTGTCATGCCTCTCGAGTTAGAAATTACTTCCCTGTGCATATCAATGCAAGAGTTCATCGATGATGACACTGCACGGCAAGCCCGGTTAGACCAGCTTACATTGCTCGACGAACGACGCTTTAATGCTCTCGAGCATTTACGCATCTATCAAGAGCGACTTAAGAAAGCATACAACATGAAGGTTCACCTGAGGGACTTTCAGGTTGATGACTTGATCTTAAAAGAGAACCAGCAAAATTCTAACTTGCCGCCCCATCTAAGGGACAATTTCGCGGCAAATTGGTTAGGTCCTTATGTCATCGACAGTAAAATAGGACCTGAAACATACCGGCTAGCCTCTTTTGACGGATTCAAGGAACTAGAACCCTTGAACATCAGTCATTTGCGGCCATTCCATATTTAAAAGAGCCATAGCCCAAACCAAAAGCTCCAAGGATTCTCGTAGTCACTTGGTCAACCCCCAAAAGCTCCAAGGATTCTCACAATCGCTTGGTCACCCAAAAATGCCCCAAAGGTGCCCACAAACCCTTTGGTCAAACCAAACGCCCCAAAGGTACCCATAATCCCTTTGGTCAAACCAAAAGCTCCAAGGATTCCCGCAATCGCTTGGTCAAACCAAAACGCTCCAAGGATTTTCGTAGTCGCTTGGTCAACCCCCAAAAGCTCCAAGGATTCTCACAATCGCTTGGTCACCCAAAAATGCCCCAAAGGTGCCCACAAACCCTTTGGTCAAACCAAAAGCCCCAAAGGTACCCATCATCCCTTTGGTCAAACCAAAAGCTCCAAGGGTTCCCACAATCGCTTGGTCAAACACAAAAAAAATAGTCAAAGCAATAAAATCATCAAAAATAACAAAAATTTGCATCTCATTTCCATGCATACTCAAAATCATCACAAAAATAAAGACCTCTTTTGCATCTCATCTTCATACTCACAAAAAAAATCAATCCATCAAAAACACAAAAATAATAGCTGCATTAAGCATCGCATCCATAAATTGCATATTTGTTGGTCATACAGGTCAAAGGCACCATAGACTGTAATTACTCGGCAAATCCATCATTGTCCACATTCCTCCATTCTATAAATAGTCCATCAAAAATAAACGCCATTCACAACTTTTTCGCCATATCATAGTCGGTTGCCTTCTAATGTATCAAGAGTTTTTCGTCATTCAGCCATCATTAGCTTTCTAGCCAAATACTGTACAAAGACAGATTTTACAAAGGTAGAGTTCTACTTGGATCACACCTTGTTACGTAGCATCCCAACATAAGTTAAAACACATCAAAATTCCCAAGTTGTGTAAACAAAAGATGAAATCTGCAAAGCAATCCAGGATACCATCTAGTGAAAAGGTTATCTTGCTCATCCCCCTGTGCGAATGACCCTAAAAATGCTGAGAGTTGGCAAAAGGACAAGCATCTTCCCTACCCAATTCCTCAAGAATCCCAAGTTCTCAAAAAGTTGCAAAACATCACAAATTTGCAAAAGTCAATACTACAAAGTTTGACATCAAATCCCACAAAGTGCATACATCAAATAGCACAGGCAATAGTGATTCTCATCACTCCATATTCAAATCCCTTGCTCCAAAGAAAAAACAAAAATAAACCGTGATTTTTATCACTATAGAAGAGCAAGTATCCCAATATAATTGAATAAAAGAAGGGAGTCGAACTTGAATCCCTAGAACTCTCAGCATTCAGAAGGTCATGAGGTAAACCTCAGTATCAGTTTCATGGATAGCCTATCGGTCACTGGTGGCAAACCTCCCGCATGATGATATATCTATCACACTAACTTGTGTGCAGATCAATGTTTGCATGTGGATGAGCTAGCTTATGGTATCCTACATAGCACCGCATATCAATCTGACTAAATACAATAAAGGAGTTAGTGGAGCTAATTAGGTGATCCTCAGTGCAGGTTTGGTTGACAGCCTATCTGGCACTGGCAGTATCCTGACAAAAAACCACATAAACGAACTCAATTGCACACATAGGTATGTGAAATAACTTGGTCAAAAACAATTCGGATTCATACCTTGTTCAAAAGTCTTGTCAGATAAAAGTACAGTCTTGGCTAGTTAGTTAAAACACCTGAGTCTCAGAAAACCTTAACTACATTCTAAACCAACTGTGATATCTTTCATCCTTACATCGCCATCAGAAAATATAAAAAAAAAAAATGTATACATAAAAAAAAGTCATTTACCACAACAATCGCCTAGGACAAAAAGCCATAAGCAGTCTATGGTGCCACCGCCAACAATCACAATTTCAATTCATCCATTCCATTTGCATATCATATAAATTAGAAACATTAGCATTCATCGCAACATATCCATACATAATGTAAATTAACATGCATCCATCAAACATCAGTCACTGTGCATAAAATCAAATCAAAACATGTGTATAAACAAAAGAAAGTCATCTGTATATATATATCATCAAAAATGCCCGCAGACTACAATAAACCGGTCCTCTGACCTCGCAAAAAGGTAAAAGCTCAAAAACACCCAAGCCTAGGGCATCGGCCACCATGATCATGCAGGATCGGTGCGACGGGAACTACCCCCCGTAGTGTGGGTCCTATGGGACCCCTCAGGGTGGCTGCTGCTAGCCCCCACATCACGCCTACTAGCGCCTCCCTCATCCAGTCGCCTGCGCCGAGAGGATGCTGACTGCTCAGTATCGCTCCCTCTCATGCGGCGTGACAATCCGCCTCCACTAACTGCAGGGATCCGCCCACCGAGGCAGATTATCTCCGCCTCCAGCTCAAACCGATGCCGAACCCAGTCCATCTCCCGCTAACGAACTATCGCCAAGTTCTCATCGCGCTGCGCCAATGCCTTCTCCCTCTCCGTCAGCTGCATCCGCAGGAGATCCATCTCCCGCGTAGCATTTGTATCCCCATCCCGCCGACGGTATGCCACAAATGCGTTCTCCCTCTCCGCCAGCTGTGTTCGTAGGATATCCCTCTCATGCAGCGCATCCCTGAGCTCCTCATCCCGTCTACGGAGCAGCCCCTCCAATCGCACTATCTCAGCACACAACCTTGCCTTCGTATCCTTCGGGACTGCCTGAGGCATCGACATCTCCGGAATGGCAGCCTACTCTGGCTCCCATTGCTCTGGGATGTCCTGCATATCCGGCTGCTCCGGAACCCCAAAATCATCCCCCCCAAAGCTGTCTACCTCTACCATGTCCGCATCCTCCAGCGGAACCCCCCAACCCTCTCCTGATGCCTCTGCATCCTCACCACCTACTGCTGCCGCCTCTGCACCCCCTAAAGGCCCCTCGCCTCACCATCGCCGCAAAGTCCACCACTGGTCGTACTCCGCGGTAGCCCCGACGTCATCCACGTCCGGGACGTCAATCACTGTATCCGAATCCTCACCCAGTGGCGCAATGACCGGCCAGACCAAAGTCCTCTCGTCCCCCCTGGCGTCGTTAGATCACGGGCTCACCAGGAAACCCCTGGCGCACCCCAAACTGTCGTGTCACCCATCCATACGAGAAGAACTCCTGCTCCGTCCCGTGCAGCCCAATCAACCACCTCCCCCTGCGAACCCGTCGGAGCCACTCTCCAGCCTCAGGCCAGGCTGGACAGTCCCGGTATGGGCGCCAGAGCACCTCCCCCGGAGCAAGCCGAGCGAAGGCATCGGCATAGTGCCCTACGGCACCTGCCCACCGCCGACTCTGTCCCTGCTCCTCAGACCGCCACCACAGTGCCCCATACCCGATCTCTCTATCTACCATCTCCGCCCGAGTCGTCCACGGCAACTCCATCGGCCTCTCCACAGTTATGTGCTACCAAGCCCAGCACTGCAACAGGTAACTTCATCCCTTCCGCCTCTGGAAGCGGACCTTGTATAGCTCATCGTAGAGTTGTGCCAGTAGTGTCTGACCCCATCTCATCATCAGGGGCTCTGTGGTCGGACACTCCACCAACCTGAAGACCACCTCCAGCAGGTTCCACGGGAACCTCGCGCCCAAAGAGTTGGGCAGTAGCATGTTGGAAATGAGGCCTATCAGTAATGCGTGCCTCACTCCCAACACGCCCCTCTCTAGCCACCACCGTACTAAAATGCCGCCAATCTGGCAGTCGCCCTCTGCCCTTTCAACTGGGCTATCCACACCCAACTCCTCCCCATGCCCGAAGCATCGTGTCAGTACAGTTGTCCGCTGATCACGCGGCGTCATCCTGATCGGTAGCCCGTCTATCGGAATCCACAGAATCCGATAGACGTCCTCCAGAGTCACCGTCATCTCCCCTGTTGGGAGATGGAAGGTATTGGTGCGATGATCCCATAGGTTGATCAGCGCGGTCAGGTACGCCTGATCCCCCACCACAGGCTCTAGTCGAGTCACCTGCTTGAGCCCAAGGGCATCAAGCCACTCCCAGTCAGCCAAAGTCAGTGCCTCCCGCGCTTCAGAGAAAACCGTAGGCACACGATATCGGCTCTTCACAACCTGTAAAAGAAAACAAAACAAAAACATTAAAAACCTGATAAACTGTACAACAATAACATGAATATACAACAATGCATAAAACAATGTACAACTAAAAACAGACAAATAACGAGCAACAAAATTCAAAAATAATTCAAAAAATAGTTTGTCAGTACCTAGGGTTTTTAACTCTACATTTAAACTGATAAACAAAATTCAAAAACAATTCAAAAAACAGTTTGTCAGTACCTAGGGTTTTTAACTCTACGTTTAAACTGATAAACAAAATTCAAAAACAATTCAAAAAACAGTTTGTCAGTACCTAGGGTTTTTAACTCTACGTTTAAACTGATAACTAAACACAAAAAATTCAAAAACAATTTGTCAGTCCTAGAGTTTTTTTTAAAACTCTACGTTTAAACTGATAAATAAAAACAAAACAAACAAAATCAAAATAACAGTTTTCGTTAACCTCGGGTTTATAACTGAAGTTTACAAATGAAAAATCAGAATAAAAACAATTTTCTAAAGCTAGGGTTTTGCTCTCAGTTTACCCTAGGATTTCAGTTTAAAAACAAAAAGTTAGATTAAAACAATTTTTCTAAGCTAGGGTTTTCGTTCAGTAATACCTAGGGTTTCAGTTTAACCTAGGGTTATAGTTTTAGTTTTTGTCAATTCGTTTTCGCCTCGGGTTTTACCTAAGTTTAAACGGAAAAACAAATTCAAACTAAATTGCGATTTTTAAACTGTAACATAAAACAAAAGCAAATAACGAAGAGGAGCACTTACCGGTCTCGCTTCGGCTCCGCCGCTCGATCCGGTTCGTGAAATCATGGTGTCGGGAAAAATTCGACAGCGCTTCGCTTCACAGAATCGACCTCCTCCTCAAAGCTCCAAATCGCCAAAAAAATAGAATGCAAATGAGCCCAAACCCTAGTTTTGGCCCTTAAATAGGCTATTAGGCCTGTAATCGTTCCTCCCTGGGACGAGCGCTCTAGTTAGCGCTCATCCCACCCTGGGACGATTACTAAACTGGTATTCGCCCCACCCAGGGATGATTACAGAGCAAAAATTTCAAAAACAGCAAAAACTGCACAAAATGCACCAAAAATAAGCAATAAAATTGTCCCATAAGAGTGTTTCTGCACTTGACATTCCGAGCATGCAAAATAGACGTCGGGTTCACAAATACTCACTCTCCTATTCCCTAAGAAGGCTACCATAGCCGGACCGCTCCACGGGAGGACAGATTGACGAGAATTTCATCCCCAAACGGCGTCCCCAAAAGGGTCAAAACCCACCCAAAGATAGCAATAACATTGCCGAACAAGGCGCATTTGCGCCTCTGCTTCTTGGCATGCAAAACAGACATCGGGGTCACAAATCCTCACTATCCCCCTCCCTAAGAAGGCTACCATAGCCGGACCGCTCCACGGGAGGACGGATTGTCGAGAATTTCATCTCCAAACGACGTCACCAAAAGGGTTAAACACCCACCAAAAACAGGTCTAAATGTCGGGAAACTGCACACACATTCAAAGATAAACAACTGAAAGGCACCCTTACCTAAGTCATCTTGGGTCAAGCGACTCGTCGCTTCATGTAGGTCATTCCCTCATCAATTCGTCGCTTGAGGGGGTAGTCACACTTAGTCACCAATCAACAAATACACACCCAATTAAGGAAATGGCACGCATTCAAAGAATCATTGACAAAGACAATCATGCTCCTGCTTGGGGCAGTAAACAAGTTATAATCACAAGCTGATCAAACACTTGGCATTCGTGAATCATGAACTCAAGGTTCCCACAGATAAAAGGTTGCGCTCTTTGCCTATTCATGACTAAACAATGTTCAAGCTCAAGTAACACCTCACCAAAAAAGGTTAACAGTTGAATTAAACTCCTTAGCTCGTCAGAAGCAAGGATTCAAGAATGCGTGCCCTTTCCATACTTGGGGCATCAAAAGTTGGTTAGGTTCTTGAGAAACCCTAATCATTAGTGCTTTGGTTATCTATTTTTGCTTAGCATTGCGCCACGCACAGCGCATCCCAAAAAGGGGCATCTGTAGACACCAAAACAACACCAATCCGATTATGTGACTGCAAACATTGATCGCATTGACACACACAGCCCCCGGGCAGCCCCCGAGAGGTTAAACAGTGGTCCTAACCACTCACACAACAGTTTTGGAAGGTCAGAGGTCAATTTGGCACCTTTCAGGCACTCTGCTCTCTACTCGTTCCACCCAAAGATGATTACAAACTGGTATTCGTTCCACCCAGCGACGATTAGCAGTATTCGCTCCAGGTTGGGGCGAATAGTAGGTTTGATGGGAAAAAAGTTAAATCTTGACAGTACCTCTCTTACGGAGTTCATTGGAATCAATGATCTTAGAGATGCCATTGCATCTGCAAATCTATTAGTCGAACATGGCAAACTATCGATTTCATACCAATCAAATTTGGCAAGCAATTTCATTACTACTTCATGATAAAGCTTTATGGTAGGTTCTTTGCATTGGTATTCTCCGTTTACTTTTTGACGACAAGTTGAGAATCACCAAATATCCTGATACGCTTAATGCCCATAGCTATGGTTGCTTGAAGACCTAATATTAAGGCTTCGTACTCTGCATTGTTGTTTGTGCATTGGAAGTCAAGTTTGAATGATAAAAGGAATAGGTATACCCTGGGGTGTATGAAACACGACTTTAGCACCTTGACCTTTTTTGCACTTAGAACCGTCGAAGAATAGTGCGATATCAACATTTTACTCCAGAATGACGTCTTCTTCTTATTCAATGACAATGAATACCGAATCATCTAGGAGCTCAATAATCAAGGGTTGATCACTAAGTAGTGGAGCTTCCGCAAGCTGATCGGCCATGACCTGACCTTTAATGGATTTTTGGCTGATGAACTCAAGATCGAATTCAGTGAGAAGCATTATCCATTTTGTGATACGGGTGTTATTGTAAGTGCGAGACATCATATAATGGATAGGGTTTTCGCGAGTTATGACATATGTGGTGTGACTAAGCATGTAATGTCTGAGTTCTTTAGTGGCAAAAATCATTGTTATTTTTCTACGTAAGCATATCTGGTTTCATAGCTTACCAATGTTCGACTAATGTAATAGACAACTTGCTCTTGATTGTTTTCATTCTTTTGTGCAAGCATTGTCCCTAATGCAAAGTCCATTGCTGAAATATAAATATGGAAGGGAACCCCCAAACGAGGAGTTAAGACTGGTGGAGAAACCAGGTATTGCTTGATGTCATCAAAGGCTTTTTGGCATTCATCTGTCCATGAAAGTGTCACCCCATTTTGTAACAGGTGATTGAATGGCCTACATTTGTCCAAACGTTGCGCAATGAAACGGGGGATTGATTGAATCTTTCCTTTTAAACTACGCAATTCCTTCAATTTTGTTGGGGGAGGCATCTCCATGATGGCCTTGACTTTGTTTGGGTCCACCTCAATGCCTCTTTTGGAGACAATGAATCCTAATAGTTTGTCAAAGGTAACACCAAATACACTTTTTGGGGTTCAACCTTACATTATGCTCTAAAATGCGATCAAAGACTTTTTCCAATACACCAATGTGCTCTTGTCGAGTTTTAGATTTTGCCAAGAGATCATCCACATAATCTTCAATGATCTTATGCATGTAATCGTGGAAGATGTATGTCATGGCACGTTGATATGTAGTACCTACTTTTTTTAGGCCAAAGGGCATCACCTTGTAACAAAAAGTCCCCCAAGGTGTAGTGAATGTTGTTTTGTGTTGGTCATCAGGATTGATTCGAATTTGGTTGTATCCTGAAAAACCGTCCATGAGAGAAAGCATTTCATAGCCAGCGCAAGTGTCGACAAGAGTATCAATGTTTGGTAAAGGAAAGTCATCCTTAGGACATGCTTTGTTAAGGTCTCAAAAGTCTGTGCAAATATGTATCGCCCCATTAGGCTTGCGAACGGATACCATGTTTGAGAGCCACTCAAGATAGTCAATGGAGACAACGAAATCCACATCTAATAGTTTTTTAATCTCTTCTTTGATTATGAGGGCAATGGTAGGATGCATCTTTCTCAATTTTTGTTTGACCAACTTAGCATCAGAATGCAAGGTGAGATTGTGGACAACCAAGTTAGGGTCACGACCAGGCATGTATTTGTATGACCATGCTAAAATGCCCTTCTTCTTAAGGAGAGCAATTAATTGCTCTTGTTCATCTGTGGATAAAATTTTACCAAGTTTGGGGATTGTCTGCGTCTGAACTAAAGATTCACATCGATCGTATCTTCAATGGACATATGAGAACCTTCCTCAGGGCGTTGAGATCAGATGAATATCGTCTATGATATTATCCAACTCTTTTGACTCAACCTCTTCTACGTCTACCTGGAAAACCTCAGGATCTAAAGGTGAAGATGAAGGCGAAGGTGGAGGGGAAGGAGGAATGTAGTTGACTGAAGCCCTTAACAATTCCTCGAAAAGAAAAAATTTAGAAAAGGATGGAGGCAAGGAAATCTAATCCATATCAATAAGGCTCATGTCAATTGTAATTGGCTTTGCCGAATCTTATGGATTACGGGGGGGAATGAATAAGTCAATAGGATTCATGTTAACTTACAAGGGGAAGGTGATGGATGGCAAAATGGATGGATGGGCGAATCCTATATGCTAGAACCGATACTAGAACTTTGTAAACCTAAAAAACAAGAAGTAACACAAATTAATGCAATAGGCAAAAAGCCACGTACATGCAATGCAAAATTTTGTTTTGTTTTTTTGTTTTTTGTTTTTTGAAAATTTGAAATTGTTTTTTATTCTTTTTTTAATTTATATACATATATTACAAAATTGGCTGGTGAAATGGATCAATGGAGTGGAGGTGTTGGTTCACCGGTTGGTTCGGCTCGCTCTTGTGGAAGAAGCAAGCGAAATATAGGCTCATGGATGGGGGAACATTTTGAGGTAATACTCATCCTGTTTGGTGTATGGAATGATGGGCTCCAATTCCTCCTCAAATTAATCAGAAGATATCGACATGACATCGATTTATTTTTTATTTTTTATGTAGTTTACATTCTTGTATTTTATGAATGTAAATTAAAACTTCGAAAATTATCTTTTCTTGTAGATCTAGGGTGGGAGGACTATGGTTCTAAAACACCTACTCTTTAAGAGGATGGCTATCCGCATCTTGAGTCAGCCTTGTAACCCTTTTGGATGTGAGCATAATTGGTCTCTATTTGTGGCCATACACACCAAGAAGCTCAATAGGTTTACTTAGGAGCACCTCAATGACCTTGTGTTTGTACAATATAATATTCGACTTTGTACAAGGCAAGTGGAGGCTAGTGAATCCTATCAGTCAATTGAATTGGATGAGCTAGATCCACTATGTGATTCGATTGCCAAGAGTCTTGTGGATACGAAGTTTACCATTGAGAACATTGAGGCACTTGAGGAGGAAACAAAACATTTAAGAGGATTAGAGGAGATATACCATGATGATATCATACGTCTCGAGCCTCCAATTTGCCCACCTATTTCGAGCCAAGGCCAACTAGTTGGATTTGTTGATTTATGAACTATAATTGTAGTCTTTTTTATGAACATCTAATATAAAATCAACTTTCTGGCTCTCCAATTGTTGTTTAAAATATTTTCATATTACTAAAAATATTTCTTCGGTTCTTTTTTATTGCCAAGATTTCCAACTATGATTCCTATCTTGAGTGTTAAAAAGGGCCTTACGTTTAACATTACACTATAACATCACTAGGTGCCTTGCTAGATCAACAACATATTTCACTTTCAACATATGCCTATTGTATATCGTATATTGGACAATTCATCAAATGTTATCAAATTTCTGGGAGCATAACAATTTTCATAAAAAAAAGACATTTAAAATAAGAATGGAGCTTGAACGAAATTAGCTTTTTATTTTTAAAATACCGTAAAAACATTTTGTACTATAGCTATTTAATGCAATATTTAACTAATTTTTAGCTGCTTGTTCTCAATTCATACCAAATTAAATAAGTTAAAACTAATAAACTAAATGCAATATATTGCCATCACGACAAGGACACCGCAATGGCAAAGGGCATTGGGCTCTCCTAACAGAGACTGAAGTTCAATTCACGGGAAAGGTGGCCCCCAATGTGCCCCCTTTCAACCTATTAAAAATAAATGCAATATTTTGCCCTTCTTTAGGGCATCCATTTGAATGGACCATTGCTTTTGTATCACTGCAGAAGAAGCCTTCCTTTCCTCCTTTTTAAATACATTAATATCATAATTTCAAAAAAATATTAATAATCACATTTAATTTTTAAAATATTTATAGGCATTGTCTAATGCTTTAGGTCACCTACAAAATTAGCATAGATACAAATTTTATGGTTTACAGGTGATTAAAGGAGATAAAAGGAATATTGTTTATTCTAGAAGTTACTCACCAGATGCCTAGCAGATAAATTTTTTTGTAATGCCTTAACATCAACTTGAAAACCTGACGATGCAAGTACACACTTATCTGCTCTGCAATAACCAACGCAAAACCTATCATCTAAAGAATATTGATAAATGTAACTTCAAATCACTAATTAAAATGTAAAAGTTGCCACTCAATGCATAAATTGAACCTATACACTAAACAAACTCTTAAGAAGCAAAATTGATTTGAAGCTTAATTCTTAAAATATATTTTTGTTGATCTTGATATAAAAATATTCCTATAACAGCTAAATTTCAAAGCATGTCATAAAACCTCTGTAGTTTGAGTTGCAAGTTGCAACATAAAACACAAACATTCGTATACACGCACAGCATCAAAACAGAGGGAAAATACAAGGAAAATTAGACCATAAAGAGGTCAAAACTTCATGCCCTACTTATAACATGCTACTCTCCAAAATTTTATTATCACTATCATGACCTGAAAAAAAAACGCTATGTTGTAGCAGTAGTAGGAAAAGCACCCAAGAATTTTTATATATTTTAACAATATTAAGCTCATTTTTCCTGTTAAATAGTAAAAATATATTTATTTATGTAATCATTGACTCGTATGCTATAATTGACACAAACAAAAAAAATGAAATCATAGCTAAAGAAGGGAAAGGATGTTGCTAACCAAAATAGACAGAACCAAACAATTAACTTGAAGACCAACCTAGATCAACTTAAGTAACACATTCCACATAATCTATAGATTCTTACCAATGCATAGATGCTAAATTGCTGAAATCCTAACCAAACAAAATACTAATTGTTGGAGGACATGCATGATGGTCTGGGAAATCTCTATGGTCCATATTACTTTGTCCCATTCCCTATTTTTCAACATGTATATTCCTTTATCATAAACACCACAAACTAGAAACAAAAACACTTCCTTACAAATAAATTATCGAGCTATAAAATTGTTGCTAGGAGACAGTTGAGCAGAAAAATAACGACAATGATTACTCTGATGGGAGCATAGGATAAGCTGATTTAAGAGTTGAGTAGCTTAGGAGAATACACAGCAAGAAGCGGATATAATGTAAATCACCAACAAAATGGGAAAACCGCAAGAATATGGAGAGATATTTGAGATAGCCCGAGTAGTCAAAATGTTTGTATGGCCAGTAGGTCATTGGAAAATTTTATCCAGGGATAACCTAATGAAAAGAGGTTTTCATGGCCCCTCACAATGTGTTCTATGTAAAAGGAGGTGGAGAGTATAGAACATCTCTTAGGACACTGTTCAATAGTTTGGAAATTATGGCAATGGATTCTTAATATGTTTGGTAAATGAATGGCGATGAATGGCAAAATTGAAGAATGGTTAAAGTAATTGCAGAGCACTTTTTAAAGTGAGGTGTTACAGAAAATCTGGGATATATCAAAAGATACAATTCTTTGGACTGTATGGATGGAAAGGAATAGAAGAATATTTAAAGGAAAGGAAAGAAATATAAAGGTAATGAAAAGGAAGATTTGTTTAGCCATAGAAGAGTCGAAACCAACCCTATCAACTCACCCAATCCCTAATCTTGAAGCAAAGAGCCTTGATAGATGAAGTCAAGTCATTAAATGGGATTATAATGTTGGGGACAGCAGAAACAAAAGGAAGGCAAAGAATATAAAGTGGAAACCACCAGAAGTGGAGTTGGTCAAATTGAATTTTGATGGATGATGAAGAGTCTAAAGGAAATCCAGGACCAGGAGGAGGAGGAATAGTTAGAAATAATAGGGGTGAGATTTTGTTACATTATGCTTTCAATAGTGAATTTAAGACAAATAATGAAGTTGAAGCTTGGATGGCTTTGGAAGGGTTAAGCATGTGCAGACAAATGAAAAGGAACAAAGTATGGATGGAAGGCGATTCACTAATAGTAATAAATAAAATTTTAAGGAAAGTAAAAGCTCCATGGAACATACAGGAGATCATTGTGGAAATACAAGACCTTGCTATAGAGTTTGAAGAAATCGGGTTTACACATACGTTAGGGGAAGGGAACAAATGTGCAGATAGCCTAGCCAATAGAGGGGTTTTAAAAGAGGATCATGAAGTTAAATTCTCTTTTCCTTGGTTAGAGGAAGTAGTAAGTTAACTTGAAGCCGACAAGAAAATGTTAACTACCTGAATCAAATAATAATTAAGATTTACATATATGTTTTCCATTGGTAATATTTGTTGTATTTTATAATATTAAAGAGTTTTCATATAAACTATTTCTTACAATTCTTGTGGTTGCACTTATGCTTCAGGAAGGATCCTAGTAATCCATATCTGGTAAAGCACCAGATAGTATGGTTTGTTATCATACCATGATAATGTGGCTTGTTGAAATACTACAATAATGTGATCATGATATAATATGGGTGAGGCCTATTATAAACTTTAATAAACTGTCCTACTGTCCTTAAAATATCTATGCATGTGATTACTAAGGTCACCTTCATTATTAAAGACCTCCAGTAGATATGACCACATTATCTTTGTCAGTTACCTATTCCCAGTTACAATTGTTTCTTCCAACAATCAAATATTTGATCACTAAGGTAACCTTCACTATTAAAGAACTCTAGCAAATATGACCCCATTCCCATTTACAAGCATTTCTTCCCACAATCAGATATTTATATGTAAACCTGCTCCTCTATTATTTTGATCTTCATGCTGAGGCTCTTCTGCAAATATTTAATCTTTCTTAGTTAGCTATTCCCAGTTACAAATGATTCTTCCCACAATCAAATATTTGATTCCCACGGTAGCCTTCACTATTAAAGACCTCCAGCAAATATGACCACATTACCCTATCTTGATATCTTTGTTAGTTAGCTACTCCGTGTTTCTTACCACAATCAAATATTTAAAAGTAAACCTGCTTCTTTCTTCTTTTAATATTTATGCTGAGCCTCTTATGCAAACTTATATTTAAGAAAACCATTGCATTTAAGATAAGCACAACATGGCAAAAGAATTTTGATGCATCAAAAGAGATGAGCAAATGTCATATGGTTGCATCACCTTAATCTTGTTTAAACGATATAGGATGAAATAGGGGTAAACAGACTAACACCATATACTTGTGTGCTAAACAGTTACGAGAAGGAT
This sequence comes from Wollemia nobilis, assembly GCA_028583015.1. Taxonomy (NCBI): domain Eukaryota; kingdom Viridiplantae; phylum Streptophyta; class Pinopsida; order Araucariales; family Araucariaceae; genus Wollemia; species Wollemia nobilis. The sequence continues at coordinate 11,326,909 of JAQPPZ010003361.1, forward strand.
AAAAACTCAAAGAACTATGTGATATCATAAAGTCCCCCAAAGAAGTGCAACATTGTTTGAAGGGTGAAAAAATATTCTTAATGTAATGGCAATCAACTTAGAATATCAAAGCTCACACTTACCATAAGGCCACTCATTACCAAAACTGGAGGAAGATAAAGTAATTAGAAAGGATTTTTAAGTCGTAGACTGGAAGATACATATCATTGTGAGAAGGCATGTTGGAGCAGTCAACAACATCAAACATAGATTATGTCATGCTAATGGTGGAGCCCCCCAAGGAAGTGAAATGAGGCATGAATTGAGAAAGAGGGTTTCTAATGTAATGCCAATCATCTTAGAATGTTCATACGTAGCATGAGGCCACTTGTTACTGAAAGGTAGAGGATGCAGTAATTGCAAATTACTTTTAAGTGGAAGACTGGAGGAAACACATTTATCATCACCAAAGGCATATTGAAGCAGTCAATAGCAAGATCAACCGTGAAGCATTATTGTACATAGACCATGGTAAGTAAATGAAAAATAGATGATTTTAGCTTTGTTTTAGCAAGGCTAGAAAGAGAGTGTGAATTTGCATTGATGGAGATGACTATGGTGCCAATATAAAAGGAAATTATACTAACAAAGATTCTAATTGAGGGCATCCCAAAGTTCAAAGAAAGGGGTTTGAATTCTAATCTATAACAATTGGCCCTTACAACCGTCACCTATAAAGATATGTCATTGGATATTGTAGCAATTCCTTCTATCTGAAAGATTCTACATAGTTACAGGATATTAGAGCAATTCTTTCTATATGAATGATACTTCATAGTACTTAATAACATTTCCCTATCAAATAGATGGCAATAGAATTTGTAAGACAATGTCTTGGTTTATGAAATGGTTCAGACTATTCATGATAGTTGGCTTTAATCCTTTAAAGAGCATTTTCTTTTTATTCCTATACCCACAAGATTTCTTTGTCTTTCAACCAGAAAAGAAAAATTAACAAGTAAGCTAAACAGTGCCATACCAAAGGAAACTGTTTCATGGCTATGTTTTATATATCATAAACCGTTTATAAAATAAAGTATGTACACAATACTCATGTTCTTTGCATTCACAAAAATCCTGTTTCTTTGTTTTTGTTGTTCTATTTTGTTTCTATACGTATATAAAACTAGGAACTTACAAGAATTTACAACTTGTTGATAACATTTTTAAACAGGTTATATAAAACCAGGAACTTACAAGAATTTACAACTTGTTGATAACATTCTAAACAGATTTGAGATTCCCATAATAGAGAATGGTTCCACATATTTATAAATGTATCATGTATGTGATAGGCCCCTTGAAAACTCAATTGATGAAAGAGGGATTGGGCTTTTGTTTCTTGATGATATTTGCCTTTCGATCTTTCTTGGTTCAATAGTGTTGGGTTTATGTGATATTGAGTCCAATGCACGGCTGAAAATGTACACCAAATTCACAGTAACCAAAAAACTGTGTTATTTTCTTAAGAAAATAAGTTCATTTATAAAAGAAACTACATAAACCCCACTGCAATTCTTGCTTGCATTTAGCAGCATTGTTTGAGAAAAATAAATTTAACAGCAAATGCACTTCATTCATTAATTTCTAACAGGGTTGAGAAGCGGTAACTTTGAAAAAGTATTTTATTCAAAGCTCAAAAAGCAAACAAACAGATATAGAAAAAATTCCCACACTGATACTATCTAGCATATTGGCATTTTTATGAGCAAACACGGATTACATAATAAAACACATCGTGCTACATATCAGAAATGTAACAAACTATTCAGACATATATATGACTGGCAGACATTCAAGATGTGGATCTACATCCCAAAACAGATAAAGAAAAAATGAAATTAAGTTAATGTCAATGAAACCACAGTAAGCTGCAAGCTTACTACAGTGGTAAGAGCTTTGGCCTCTCTTTGAGAATTCCAAGGTTCAAACCCCACTCAATATAAGGGGACCGGGGCCCCTCATAAAAACCTGTGTAAACTCATTGAAAAAAAAAAATAGCACAGTAATCAAATGACATTAGTCCAACCAGTTATATTCCTCAACTTCCAAGGAGGAGACCCAAGTTCAAATCTTGCAAACAATACATGCATAATTGCCAAGTTGTTGTAAGACAAACTATGTGGTCATGATGTAATACAGGTGGGGCCTGTTTCAATCCCATATAGCTGATTTAAAAAAATCACCATAGTAAATCAATGCAACTCTAAAGCACAACTTATATTACCTAAGAAGTGCTAAATGAAAAATCCAGCAAATTAAACTGCTTAAAAACTAAATTTAGGAACCCTTGCAAAATGGATGATCTATGTTAATTATAAATATATAAATCTAACAAAGCAAAAGTTATCACTAAGGTCCCTGGTTCAAATTTCCCTGTTCAATTTGAGCTTGTCAAGGGTAAAAACTGAAGAGAAAAAATGCCACTAAGAAAATCGTCTATACAATTCACCATTACATTCTAAAAACAGAAGTAGAAATTAAATATTTTAAATACAAACACAAAGAGGCAACACTAGAGGGAATCAAGTAGGAAAATGTAGGAGACAATGAATTGGTTGAATCATGTTTTTGGCTAAGGACCCAAAGCGGCACGTGTCTGTGTGTCCAACTCGATTGGTATAGGTATAACCAGCAAAAACCCACTTAAGCAGTGATCTCATGAAGAGGGTACTTCCACAACTCAACAGACACCGCTGAGAAAATTTAAGAATTAATTCATAGGAGAATGGATCCAAACAATCAAACATTTTTCCATTTGCTTCATTTTTTCAAGGTAATTCAATTTTAAAGTATCAGTTAGCATTTTATAGAAAAATTATGAAATTTTGAACTACGTATAAACTGTCGTGTTAAAAATAATTTGTTGAGGGGCTAAGAGAAATCATTAGAACACCCACCCCGTCCCCCAAACACACACACAACAAAAGAGGCAGTGCAAATCTAGTGATTTTCAATATAATAAATACCTCTTTTACATGGCTTTCAAGGGTTTCTAAAGTTTGACCATTCGCTACATGTGGGACATTTCCTCATTGCCCTTAAAGAAACCCAAAGTAAACAAATAATACTAAATATAGAAGCATAGAATTTTCCGGTATGTGCCCTTAGCTAAATTAAACGGCGAAATTATTGAAGTTCAGTTCTTACAGTTTGCAATTTGTTGTAATCCCTTGTGAGAATGCTATATCCAGTGGACATTCTTGTATCCACTGCAATTACGCAGTAATTGGCCCTAGCTTTTTCAACGCATGTTCTACAAAACTAAATTTGAAAAATATAAGTACAAAAATTAATAGATATAATTTTATCAAGAATAAAACCCTGAAACAATGATGATAAGTCTAAATCATAGTCGAGGCATGATATTTGAACTAGAATGTGATTGTGCATTAGTGCGTGATTATAAACATAGAAATTTGTCCACGCAAGTTCTACAGAAGTAAATAATTAAAGAAACAAGCAAATAAATAGATACAAAATTTAATATGGACAAAAACCCCGAAAACTAAACCTAGCCATAAAGAAGAGAAAGGACCAGAGAACATAAATTTAAGGCTACAGCATAGTAAACGCATAATATTAAATTACAATCCATTTCTATAAAATATTATTATCATGCGCTGCTCTCTGCGAAGCATTGGTGCGACTCTCAAAAAACCCTAGAAGAAAAAACATACGAGTTACAGACAACGAAAAAGAAAACCCTTCCTTACCCTCCATTGTTATCATAAGGACTCCATGTAGATCGTTGATGGCTCATCACTTGTTCTGGGACACCCATGTCTGCAAAGAGTGACAAGAACTAGTCCCTCTGGAAGAGGAAAGGAGCTCAAAAATGGAGAGAAACAAAAACAAATGAAATTGAGGAAAACCTCGATATGAGGAACGCAATGGAAGTAAGACCTACAAATGGTCAGTTTCGTTTTGATGTTCACTTTTTCGATTATTAAAGTTTTTTTATTTGTTCGCCTTGTTTTTTTCTCTCTTCTCAAAGTTTTTTTTTTTTAATTTTCTTCGCCTTCAAGTTTGTTGAAGCCCTTCTTTTCCTGTTGAAAGAAATTTGAAGTGGACCATTTAATATATCAGGGAATTCTTATCAACTTCGAGTCTTCTTAATTTTTTTTTAATTGGAGAAAAACTTTTATAGAGTGATGTGAGTTATAGTGGTAATTTAAAAAAAAAAACTCGATTTTCTATTTTTATTAAAAATTAAAAATATATATAAAAGAGAATTCCTATCAACCTATTATCATATTTAATTTTCAAATGATATTATAAATCCTATATTAATGGTATAAAAAAAAAATGAATTAAAGATGTTCATTGAAAATTATAATTAATATGTCCGTGGGTCTAGGTGGATTGGTAAGTTTGAATAGGGGAACAGGACAACATAAACATGGTTGAATCAAATAATGGCTAAGGACCCAAAGGGGCACGTGTCCGTGTGTCCAACTCGATTGGTATATGTTTGACCAGCAAAAACCCACTTAAGCAATGATCTCATGAAGAGGGTACTTCCACAACTCAGCAGACACCGCTGAGGAAATTTAAGAATTAATTCATAGGAGAAAGGACCCAAACAATCAAACATTTTTCCATTTGCTTCATTTTTTCAAGGTAATTCAATTTTAAAGTACCAGTTAGCAATTTATAGAAAAATGATGAAATTCTGAACTATGTATAAACCGTCGTGTTAAAAATAATTTGTTGAGGGGCTAAGAGAAATCGTTAGAACACCCACCCCATCCCCCAAACACACACACAACAAAAGAGGCAGTGCAAATCTAGTGAATTTCAATATAATAAATACCTCTTTTACATGGTTTTTTAGGGTTTCTAAAGTTTGACCGTTCGCTACATGTGGGACATTTCCTCATTGCCCTTAAAGAAACCTAAAGTAAACAAATAAATACTAAATATAGAAGCATACAATTTTCTGGTATGTGCCCTTAGCTAAATCAAACGGCGAAATTATTGAAGTTCAGTTCTTACAGTTTGAAATTTTTTCTGTAATCCATTGTGAGAATGCTAATATCCAGTGGACATTCTTGTATCCGCTGCAATTACGCAGTAATTGGCCCCAGTTTTTTCAACGCATGTTCTGCAAAAGTAAATTTGAAAAATAAAAGTACAAAAATTAATAGATATAATTTTATCAAGAATAAAACCCTGAAAAAATGATGATAGGTCTAAATCATAGTCGAAGCATGATATTGAACTAGAATGTGATTGTGCATTAGTGCGTGATTATAAACATAGAAATTTGTCCACGCAAGTTCTACAGACGTAAACAATTAAAGAAACAAGCAAATAAATAGATAATATGGACAAAAACCCCGAAAACTAAACCTAGCCATAAAGAAGAGAAAGGACCAGAGAACATAACTTTAAGGCTACATCATAGTAAATGCATAATATTAAATAAAAATATGTTTCTACAAAATATTATTATCATGCGCTGCTCTCTTCGAAGCATTGATGCTGCTCTCAAAAAACCCTAGAAGAAAAAACATACGAGTTACAGACAACGAAAAAGAAAACCCTTCCTTACCCTCCATTGTTATCATAAGGACTCCATGTAGATCGTTGATGGCTGCTCATCACTTGTTCTGGGACACCCATGTCTGCAAAGAGTGACAAGAACTAGTCCCTCTGGAAGAGGAAAGGAGCTCAAAAATGGAGAGAAACGAAAACAAATGAAATTGAGAAAAACCTCGATATGAGGAACGCAATGGAAGTAAGACCTACAAATGGTCAGTTTCGTTTTGATGTTCACTTTTTCGATTATTAAAGTTTTTTTATTTGTTCGCCTTGTTTTTTTTTCTCTTCTCAATTTTTTTTTATTTATTTTTATTTTCTTCGCCTTCAAGTTTGTTGAAGCCCTTCTTTTCCTGTTGAAAGGAATTTGAAGTGGAACATTTAATATATTAGGCAATTCTTATCAATTTCGAGTCTTCTTAAATTTTTTTTAATTGGAGTAAAACTTTTATAGAGTGATGTGAGTTATAGTGGTAATTTAAAAAAAAAAACTCGATTTTCTATTTTTATTAAAAATTAAAAATATATATAAAAGAGAATTCCTATCAACCTATTATCATATTTAATTTTCAAATGTTATTATAAATCCTATATTAATGGTATAAAAAAAAAATGAATTAAAGATGTTCATTGAAAATTATAATTAATATGTCCGTGGGTCTAGGTGGATTGGTAAGTTTGAATAGGGGAACAGGACAACATAAACATGGTTGAATCAAATAATGGCTAAGGACCCAAAGGGGCACGTGTCTGTGTGTCCAACTCGATTTCTATAGGTCTAACTAGCAAAAACCCACTTAAGTAGTGATCTCATGAAGAGGGTACTTCCACAACTCAGCAGACACCACTGAGGAAATTTAAGAATTAATTTATAGGAGAATGGACCCAAACAATCAAACATTTTTCCATCTGCTTCATTTTTTCAAGGTAATTCAATTTTATCATAAGGACTCCATGTAGATCGTTGATGGCTCATCACTTGTTCTGGGACACCCATGTCTGCAAAGAGTGACGAGAACTAGTCCCTCTGGAAGAAGAAAGGAGCTCAAAAATGGAGAGAAACGAAAACAAATGAAATTGAGAAAAACCTCAATATGAGGAATGCAATGGAAGTAAGACCTACAAATGGTCAGTTTCATTTTGATGTTCACTTTTTCGATTATTAAAGTGTTTTTATTTGTTCGCCTTGTTTTTTTTTTCTCTTCTCAAAGTTTTTTTTCTTTTAAATTTTCTTCACCTTCAAGTTTGTTGAAGCCCTTCTTTTCCTGTTGAAAGGAATTTGAAGTGGACCATTTAATATATCAGGCAATTCTTATCAATTTCGAGACTTTTTAATTTTTTTAATTGGAGTAAAATTTTTATAAAGTGATGTGAGTTATAGTAGTAATTTTTTTTAAAAATCTCGATTTTTTATTTTTTTTTAAATTTAAAAATATATAAAAGAGAATTCCTATCAACCTATTATCATCTTTAATTTTCAAATGTCATTATAAATCCTATATTAATGGTATATAAAAAAAATGAATTAAAGATGTTCATTGAAAATTATAATTAATATGTCTGTGGGTCTAGATTGATTGGTAAGTTTGAATCAGGGAAGAGGACAACATAAACATGGTTGAATCAAATAATGGCTAAGGACCCAAAGGGGCACGTGTCTGTGTGTCCAACTCGATTGCTATAGGTCTAACCAGCAAAAACCCACTTAAGTAGTGATCTCATGAAGAGGGTATTTCCACAACTCAGCAGACACCGCTGAGGAAATTTAAGAATTAATTCATAGGAGAATGGACCCAAACAATCAAACATTTTTCCATCTCCTTCATTTTTTCAAGGTAATTCAATTTTAAAGTAACAGTTAGTATATTATAGAAAAATTATGAAATTCTGAACTACATATAAACCGTGTGTTAAAAATAATTTGTTGAGGGGCTAAGAGAAATCGTTAGAACACCCACTCCGTCCCCCAAACACACACAACAAAAGAGGCAGTGCAAATCTAGTGAATTTCAATATAATAAATACCTCTTTTACAAGGCTTTCTAGGGTTTCTAAAGTTTGACCCTCCGCTACCTGTGGGACATTTCCTCATTGCCCTTAAAGAAACCCAAAGTAAACAAATAAATACTAAATATAGAAGCATAGAATTTTTCGGTATGTGCCCTTAGCTAAATCAAACGACAAAATTATTGAAGTTCGGTTCTTACAGTTTGAAAATTTGGCTGTAATCCCTTGTGACAATGCTATATCCAATAGACATTCTTGTATCTGCTACAATTACGTAGTAATTGGCCCAACTATTTTAACGCATGTTCTGCAAAAGTAAATTTGAAAAATGAAAGTACGAAAATTAATAGATATAATTTTATCAAGAATAAAACCTTGAAAAAATGATGATAGGTCTAAATCATAGTCGAGGCATGATATTGAACTAGAATGTGATTGTGCATTAGTGCGTGATTATAAACATAGAAATTTATCCACGCAAGTTCTACAGATGTAAACAATAAAGAAACAAGCAAATAAATAGATACAAAATTTAATATGGACAAAAACCCCGAAAACCAAACCTAGCCATAAAGAAGGGAAAGGACCAGAGAAATAAATTTAAGGCTACATCATAGTAAACACATAATATTAAATTAAAATCCGCTTCTACAAAATATTATTATCATGCGCTGCTCTCTGCGAAGCATTGGTGCTGCTCTCAAAAAACCCTAGAAGAAAAAACATACGAGTTACAGACAACGAAAAAGAAAACCCTTGCTTACCCTCCATTGTTATCATAAGGACTCCATGTAGATCGTTGATGGCTCGTCACTTGTTTTGGGACACCCATGTCTGCAAAGAGTGATGAGAACTAGTCCCTCTGGAAGAGGAAAAGAGCTCAAAAATGGAGAGAAACGAAAACAAATGAAATTGAGAAAAACCTTGATATGAGGAACGCAATGGAAGTAAGACCTACAAACGGTCAGTTTTGCTTTGATGTTCACTTTTTCGATTAGTAAAGTTTTTTTATTTGTTCGCCTTGTTTTTTTTTTCTCTTCTCAAAGTTTTTTTTTTTAATTTTCTTCGTCTTCAAGTTTGTTGAAGCCCTTCTTTTCCTGTTGAAAGGAATTTGAAGTGGACCATTTAATATATCAGGCAATTCTTATCAATTTCGAGTCTTTTTAATTTTTTTTTAATTGGAGTAAAATTTTTATAGAGTGATGTGAGTTATAGTGGTAATTGTTTTTTAAAAACTCGATTTTCTATTTTTTTTTTTAAATTAAAAATATATAAATCCTATATTATTGGTATATAAAAAAAATGAATTAAAGATGTTCATTGAAAATTATAATTAATATGTCCGTAAGTCTAGGTGGATTGGTAAGTTTGAATCGGGGAAGAGGACACCTTAAACATGGTTGAATCAAATAATGGCTAAGGACCCAAAGGGACACATGTTTGTGTGTCCAACTTGATTGGTATAGGTATGACCATTAAAAACCCACTTAAGCAGTGATCTCATGAAGAGGGTACTTCCACAACTCAGCAGACACCGCTGAGGAAATTTAAGAATTAATTCATAGGAGAATGGACCCAAACAATCAAACATTTTTCCATCTGCTTCATTTTTTCAAAGTAATTCAATTTTAAAGTATCAGTTAGCATTTTATAAAAAAATTATGAAATTTTGAACTACGTATAAATCGTCGTGTTAAAAATAATTTGTTGAGGGGCTAAGAGAAATCGTTAGAACACCCACCCCGTCCCCCAAACACACACAACAAAATAGGCAGTGCAAATCTAGTGAATTTAAATATAATAAATACCTCTTTTACATGGCTTTCTAAGGTTTCTAAAGTTTGACCCTCCGCTACATGTGGGACATTTCCTCATTGCCCTTAAAGAAACCCAAAGTAAACAAATAAATACTAAATATAGAAGCATAGAATTTTCGAGTATGTGCCCTTAGCTAAATCAAACGACGAAATTATTGAAGTTCAGTTCTTACAGTTTGCAAATTTGGCTGTAATCCCTTGTGAGAATGCTATATCCAGTGGACATTCTTGTATCCACTGCAATTTCGCAGTAATTAGCCCCAACTATTTCAACGCATGTTCTGCAAAAGTAAATTTGAAAAATAAAAGTATGAAAATTAATCGATATAATTTTATCAAGAATAAAACCCTGAAAATATGATGATAGATCTAAATCATAGTCGAGGCATGATATTGAACTAGAATGTGATTGTGCATTAGTGTGTGATTATAAACATAGAAATTTGTCCACGTAAGTTCTACAGATGTAAACAATTAAAGAAACAAGCAAATATATAGATACAAAATTTAATATGGAGAAACCCCGAAAACTAAACCTAGCCATAAAGAAGAGAAAGGACCAAAGAACATAACTTTAAGGCTACATCATAGTAAACGCATAATATTAAATTACAATCTGTTTCTACAAAATATTATTATCATGCGCTGCTCTCTTCGAAGCATTGGTGCTACTCTCAAAAAACCCTAGAAGAAAAGCATACGAGTTACAGACAACGAAAAAGAAAACCCTTGCTTACCCTGCATTGTTATCATAAGGACTCCATGTAGATAGTTGATGGCTCATCACTTGTTCTAGGACACCCATGTCTGCAAAGAGTGACGAGAACTAGTCCCTCTGGAAGAGGAAAGGAGCTCAAAAATGGAGAGAAACGAACATGAATGAAATTGAGAAAAACCTCGATATGAGGAATGCAATGGAAGTAAGACCTACAACTGGTCAGTTTTGTTTTGATGTTCACTTTTTCGATTATTAAAGTTTTTTTTTTTGTTTGCCTTGTTTTTTTTTTCTCTTCTCAAAGTTTTTTTTTTTTTTTAATTTTCTTCGCCTTCAAGTTTGTTGAAGCCCTTCTTTTCCTATTGAAAGGAATTTGAAGTGGACCATTTAATATATCAGGCAATTCTTATCAATTTCGAGTCTTTTTAATTTTATTTTAATTGGAGTAAAACTTTTATAGAGTGATGTGTGTTATAGTGGTAATTTTTTAAAAAAACTTGATTTTCTATTTTTATTTAAAAATAAAAATATAAAAAAAATATTCCAAACCCACCCTGCCCTCGTCCAAAACCACCCCCCCACCAGCAAGAAGCCTGTGGTGGGAAAACGTAAAGTTAAAATCGAAGAAGCGGTAACCCCTGTCCGCAGGTCTTCCAGGGCAAGAAGCCCAAAACGGAATCTAGTCATAATTCTCCTATGGAAATTGAAGACCTCAGCAGGGACTCAACCCCCACTTCTGGCATCTCCAACCGTCTCACTCGAATGTTTCTATGAAGTTTCATCATTACCTTTGAAAGCGCTAGTGCCGCTCTGAAGCATGTCGTCGAGCAGAGTGTCGACCATCCTGAAGAGGACATCACAGAGATTGACCCTTAAGTTGCTGTGGATCTTGGGTTTTTTGTGTTGTTTTTGAGGTTTGTTGGGGTTTTTGATGCAATGTTTGGCGATGTATAGTCTAGCGTTGGGCTAACCACCCGGTTGGGTCTCCTTGTGTCAGCCCCTGCAAGGGCTCTAGTGAATATCTATGGATTATTTTTGGTTTTCTTCAGTAGCCCCTGCGAGGGCAAGCACCACCTGATTACCGACTTCTACATCCCCTGCGAGGGAATTTTGGCAAACATATCCCCTGCACGGGATTGGTTAGACTGTTGTAGATTGATCCCTCCTAGGCAGAGGATTATGCAACATGAATGTACTTCAATTTGATGAAGTTTTTGTATATCTAGGAGTGGGACCCAGTTAAAACCCTCTGAAATACAACTACAACTTACCAAAAAAAAAATTAAAAATATATATAAAAGAGAATTTCTATCAACCTATTATCATCTTTAATTTTCAAATGTTATTATAAATCATATAGTAATGGTATATATAAAAAAAATGAATTAAAGATGTTCATTGAAAATTATAATTAATATGTCCGTGGGTCTAGGTGGATTGGTAAGTTTGAATCGGGGAACAGGACAACATAAACACGGTTGAATCAAATAATGGCTAAGGACCCAAAGGGGCACGTGTCTGTGTGTTCAACTCGATTGGTATAGGTCTAACCATTAAAAACCCACTTAAGTAGTGATCTCATGAAGAGGGTACTTCCACAACTTAGCAGACATCGTTGAGGAAATTTAAGAATTAATTCATAGGAGAATGGACCCAAACAATCAAACATTTTTCCATCTCCTCCATTTTTTCAAGGTAATTCAATTTTAAAGTATCAGTTAGCATTTTATAGAAAAATTATGAAATTTTGAACTACGTATAAACCGTCGTGTTAAAAATAATTTGTTGAGGGGCTAAGAGAAATCGTTAGAACACCCACCCTGTACCCCAAACACACACACAACAAAAGAGGTAGTGCAAATCTAGTGAATTTCAATATAATAAATACCTCTTTTACATGGCTTTCTAGGGTTTCTAAAGTTTGACTGTCCACTACCTATGGGACATTTCCTCATTACCCTTAAAGAAACCCAAAGTAAACAAATAAATACTAAATATAGAAGCATAGAATTTTCCGGTAAGTGCTCTTAGCTAAATCAAAGGACGAAATTATTGAAGTTCAGTTCTTACAGTTTGCAAATTTGGCTGTAATCCCTTGTGAGAATGCTATATCCAGTGGACATTCTTGTATCCACTGCAATTACGCAGTAATTGGCCCCAACTATTTCAATGCATGTTCTGCAAAAGTAAATTTGAAAAATAAAAGTACAAAAATTAATAGATATAATTTTATAAAGAATAAAACCCTGAAAAAATGATGATAGGTCTAAATCATAGTCGAGGCATGATATTGAATTAGAATGTGATTGTGCATTAGTGCATGATTATAAACATAAAAATTTGTCCATGCAAGGTCTACAGACGTAAACAATTAAAGAAACAAGCAAATAAATAGATAATATGGACAAAAACCCCGAAAACTAAACCTAGCCATAAAGAAGAGAAAGGACCAGAGAACATAACTTTAAGGCTACATCATAGTAAGCGCATCATATTAAATTACAATTTGTTTTTATAAAATATTATTATCATGCGCTGCTCTCTGCGAAGCATTAGTGCTGCTCTCAAAAAACCCTAGAAGAAAAACATACGAGTTACAGACAACGAAAAAGAAAACCCTTGCTTACCCTCCATTGTTATCATAAGGACTCCATGTAGATTGTTGATGGCTCATCACTTGTTCTGGGACACCCATGTCTACAAAGAGGTGACGATAAATACTCCTTCTGGAAGAGGAAAGGAGCTCAAAAATGGAGAGAAACGAAAACAAATAAAATTGAGAAAAACCTCGATATGAGGAACGCAATGGAAGTAAGACCTACAAATGGTCAGTATCATTTTGATGTAAGACCTACAATATTTTTTGTACTTTTATTTTTCAAATTTACTTTTGCAGAACATTCGTTGAAATAACTAGGGCCAATTACTGCGTAATTGCAGTGGATACAAGAATGTCCACTGGATATAGCATTCTCACAAGGGATTACAGCCAAATTTGCAAACTGAAAGAACTGAACTTTAATAATTTCACCATTTGATTTAGCTAAGGGCACATACCGGAATATTCTATGCTTCTATATTTAGTATTTATTTGTTTACTTTGGGTTTCTTAAAGGGCAATGAGGAAATGTCCCACAGGTAGACGGTCAAAATTTGGGTCAGTTAACATTTTATAGAAAAATTAAATTACAATCCGTTTCTACAAAATATTATTATCATGAGCTACTCTCTGCGAAGCATTAGGCAAAAGTAAATTTGAAAAATAAAAATATGAAAATTAATAGATATAATTTTATCAAGAATAAAACCCTAAAAAAATGATGATAGGTCTAAATCATAGTCGAGGCATGATATTGAACTAGAACGTGATTATAAACATAAAAATTTGTCCACGCAAGTTCTATAGATGTAAACAACTAAAGAAACAAGCAAATAAATAGATACAAAATTTAATATGGACAAAAACCCCGAAAACTAAACCTAGTCATAAAGAAGAGAAAGGACCAGAGAACATAACTTTAAGGCTACATCATAGTTAACGCATAATATTAAATTACAATTCGTTTCTATAAAATATTATTATCATGCGCTGCTCTCTGCGAAGCATTAGTGCTACTCTCAAAAAACCCTAAAAGAAAAAACATACGAGTTACAAACAACGAAAAAGAAAACCCTTGCTTACCCTCCATTGTTATCATAAGGACTCCATGTAGATCGCTGATGGCTCATCACTTGTTCTCAGACACCCATGTCTGCAAAGAGTAACGATAAATAGTCCCTCTGGAAGAGGAAAGGAGCTCAAAAATGGAGAGAAACGAAAACGACTGAAATTGAGAAAAACCTCGATATGAGGAACACAATGGAAGTAAGATCTGCAAATGGTTAGTTTCGTTTTGATGTTCACTTTTTCGATTATTAATGTTTTTTTATTTGTTCGCCTTGTTTTTTTTTTCTCTTCTCAAAGTTTTTTTTTTTAATTTTCTTCGCCTTCAAGTTTGTTGAAGCCCTTCTTTTCTTGTTGAAAGGAATTTGAAGTGGACCATTTAATATATAGGCAATTCTTATCAATTTCGAGTCTTTTTATTTATTTTAAATTGGAATAAATTTTTTATAGAGTGATGTGAGTTATAGTGGTAATTTTTTTTAAAAATTCGATTTTCTATTTTTATTAAATATTAAAAATATATATAGAAGAGAATTCCTATCAACCTATTATCATATTTAATTTTCAAATGTTATTATAAATCCTATATTAATGGTATATAAAAAAAAAAGAATGAAGGATGTTCATTGAAAATTATAATTAAAATGTCCGTGGGTCGGTGGATTGGTAAGTTTGAATCGGGGAACACGACATCATAAACATGTTGAATCAAATAATGGCTAAGGACACAAAGGGGCATATGTTTGTGTGTCCAACTCGATTGGTATAGGTCTGACCAACAAAAACCCACTTAAGTAGTGATCTCATGAAGAGGATACTTCCACAACTCAACAGACACCGTTGAGGAAATTTAAGAATTAATTCATAGGAGAATGGACCCAAACAATCAAACATTTTTCCATCTGCTTCATTTTTTCAAGGTAATTCAATTTTAAAGTATCAGTTAGTATTTTATAGAAAAATTGTGAAATTCTGAACTACGTATAAACCATCGTGTTAAAACTAATTTGTTTAGGGGCTAAGAGAAATCGTTAGAACACCCACCCCGTCCCCCAAACATACACACAACAAAAGAGGCAGTGCAAATATAGTGAATTTCAATATACTAAATACCTCTTTTACATGGCTTTCTAGGGTTTCTAAAGTTTAACCGTCCGCTACCTGTGGGACATTTCCTCATTGCCCTTTAAGAAACCCAAAGTAAACAAATAAATACTAAATATAGAAGCATAAAATTTTTCGGTATGTGCCCTTAGCTAAATCAAATGGCGAAATTATTAAAGTTCAGTTCTTACAATTTGCAAATTTGGTTGTAATCCCTTGTGAGAATGCTATATCCAGTGGACATTATCTTATCCGCTGCAATTACGCAGTAATTGGTCCCAGCTATTTCAACGCATGTTCTGCAAAAGTAAATTTGAAAAATAAAAGTATGAAAATTACTAGATATAATTTTATCAAGAATAAAACCCTAAAAAAATGATGATAGGTCTAAATCATAGTTGAGGCATGATATTGAACTAGAACGTGATTGTGCATTAGTGCATGATTATAAACATAAAAATTTGTCCACACAAGTTCTGCAGACATAAAAAATTAAAGAAACAAGCAAATAAATAGATACAAAATTTAATATGGACAAAAACCCTGAAAACTAAACCTAGCCATAAAGAAGAGAAAGGACTAGAGAACATAACTTTAAGGCTACATCATAGTAAACACATAATATTAAATTACAATCCGTTTCTATAAAATATTATTATCATGCGCTGCTCTCTGCGAAGCATTGGTGCTACTCTCAAAAAACCCTAGAAGAAAAACATACGAGTTACAGACAACGAAAAAGAAAACCCTTGCTTACCCTCCATTGTTATCATAAGGACTCTATGTAGATCTCTGATGGCTCATCACTTGTTCTGGGACACCCATGTCTGCAAAGAGTGACGATAAATAGTCCCTCTGGAAGAGGAAAGGAGCTCAAAAATGGAGAGAAATGAAAACGAATGAAATTGAGAAAAACCTCGATATGAGGAACGCAATGGAAGTAAGACCTACAAATCGTCAGTATCGTTTTGATGTTCACTTTTTCTATTATTAAAGTTTTTTTATTTGTTCGCCTTGTTTTTTTTTTCTCTTCTCAAAGTTTTTTTTTTTTTTTTTCGCCTTCAAGTTTGTTGAAGCCCTTCTTTTCTTGTTGAAAGGAATTTGAAGTGGACCATTTAATATATCAGGCAATTCTTATCAATTTCGAGTCTTTTTAATTTTTTTTAATTGGAATTTTTTTTTTATAGAGTGATGTGAGTTATAGTGGTAATTTTTTTTAAAAAACTCGATTTTCTATTTTTATTAAAAATTAAAAATATATATAAAAGAGAATTCCTATCAACCTATTATCATATTTAATTTTCAAATGTTATTATAAATCCTATATTAATGGTACATAAAAAAAAAAAATGAATGAAGGATGTTCATTGAAATGAAATGAAATGAAAGATTTTAATTACGCCCGTGAGACCCAAATATGGTCTATGGGACCTCAAATATGGAAGTACAATTACTCAAATCATATCATATGATCTTTAATATCTTTGAGAAGATTGTTCCTTCTCGTGCTGATTTGTGTTAGCAATTCCCTAACTTTTTTTATTTTACTATCTTCAAATAAATCTGCCATAAACTCGTTCCCAAGTGTTTCTTTGTATTTGTCATGGATATCTAAAAAACTCGGGCATTTATAGATGAAGTGTTCCTCTGTCTCTACTACCCCTGTGTTGCATAGAGTACATATCCTTTCTTCCCATTGTTCTTTGGGTGTTGTCCATCTCCCTGTTTCACATCTAAGCCTATGAGAGCTAGTCCTTATCTGAGCAATGAGTATTTTTTCCTTCCACTTGATTTCAGCGCCTATATACGTTTTTTTCCTTGTGGTCATACGTTGGGTTAAAATTTGCAATATAATATTGTCTTTTCCCTCGCTTGCATTTTTCCACATTCCACTTCTAAACTTTTCATTCGCATAATTTTTTATGTCTTTGTTGACATTTGGGCATTCATTTATGTTGATTTCCCACCGTTTCATCCATTTCTGATTTTGTTTCATCCATGTATTCTTTCACCTATGCAACTCTTTGTCCCTAGCTGCCCTAGGCCATCTATCATTTGTCATGTTTTCTATTTTTTTCAAGTAACATAACAACTTGGTCATAGCAATTGCTTCTAAAGGGAACATTCCAGTTTCAGCTAGAATAATTTCATAAGGGGAAGTGGCCTTAATTTTGAGAAATTTTGTGATTAAATATTTTTGAATCCTTTCTATTTGCCTCCATTTTGCATTTGTTGTGCCACTAGCCCACACCTCGCAACCATACAACAAAACCAATGTAACAAGTAGGCCAAATAAGACCTTGGTGGTCTTCCAGTCCCACAACTTGACATTCCTACACCTGTTTTGAAGTGCATATAGTGCTCTCCAACCACTTTGAGTTCTTTTCATCCTACATGTATTCCAATTAAGTTTGTCATGAAATTCTATGCCCATGTATTTGTATTCTACTACTACATCAAGCGGTTCTCCTGCAAACTGAAATTTGAGTTGTTGCTTCTTCTTTTTTGCTGAAAAAATCATAATTTTTGTTTGAAAATTATAATTAAAATGTCTGTGGGTCTAGGTGGACTGGTAAGTTTGAATCGGGGAACAAGACATCATAAACACGTCGAATCAAATAATGGCTAAGGACCCAAAGGGACACGTGTCTGTGTGTCCAACTCGATTGGTATAGGTCTGACCAACAAAAACCCACTTAAGCAGTGATCTCATGAAGAGGGTACTTCCACAACTCAACACACACTGCTGAGGAAATTTAAGAATTAATTCATAGGAGAATGGACCTAAACAATCAAACATTTTTCCATCTACTTCATTTTTTCAAGGTAATTCAATTTTAAAGTATCAGTTAGTATTTTATAGAAAAATTATGAAATTTTGAACTACGTATAAACCATCGTGTTAAAAATAATTTGTTGAGGGGCTAAGAGAAATCGTTAGAACACCCACCCCGTCCCCCAAACACACACATAACAAAAGAGGCAATGCAAATATAGTGAATTTCAATATAATAAATACCTCTTTTACATGGCTTTCTAGGGTTTCTAAAGTTTGACCGTCCGCTACCTTTGGGACATTTCTTCATTGCCCTTTAAGAAACCCAAAGTAAACAAATAAATACTAAATATAGAAGCATAGAATTTTTCGGTATGTGCCCTTAGCTAAATCAAATGGCAAAATTATTGAAGTTTAGTTCTTACAGTTTGCAAATTTGGCTGTAATCGCCTATATCCAATGGACATTCTTGTATCCGCTGCAATTACGCAGTAATTGGCCCCAGCTATTTCAACGCATGTTCTGCAAAAGTAAATTTGAAAAATAGAAGTACAAAAATTAATAGATATAATTTTATTAAGAATAAAACCCTAAAAAAATGATGATAGGTCTAAATCATAGTCGAGACATGATATTGAACTAGAACGTGATTGTGCATTAGTGCATGATTATAAACATAAAAATTTGTCCACGCAAGTTCTACAGACGTAAACAATTAAAGAAACAAGCAAATAGATAGATACAAAATTTAATATGGACAAAAATCCCAAAAATTAAACCTAGCCATAAAGAAGAGAAAGGACCAGAGAACATAACTTCAAGGCTTCATCATAGTAAACGCATAATATTAAATTACAATCTATTTCTACAAAATATTATTATCATGCGCTGCTCTCTATGAAACATTGGTGCTGCTCTCAAAAACCCTTGAAGAAAAACATACGAGTTATAGACAACGAAAAAGAAAACACTTGCTTACCCTCCATTGTTATCATAAGCACTCCATGTAGATTGCTAATGGCTCATCACTTGTTCTGGGATACCCATGTCTGCAAAAAGTGACGAGAACTAGTCCCTCTGGAAGAGGAAAGGAGCTCAAAAATGGAGAGAAATGAAAATGAATGAAATTGAGAAAAACCTTGATATGAGGAACGCAATGGAAGAAAGACCTACAAACGGTCAGTTTCGTTTTGATGTTCACTTTTTCGATTATTAAAGTTTTTTTATTTGTTCGCCTTGTTTTTTTTTTTTTCTTTGCCTTCTTTGTTGAAGCCCTTCTTTTCGTGTTGAAAGGAATTTGAAGTGTACCATTTAATATATTAGGCAATTCTTATCAATTTCGAGTATTTTTATTTATTTTTTAATTGGAGAAAAACTTTTATAGAGTGATGTGAGTTATAGTGGTATTTTTTTTTTAAAAACTCGATTTTCTATTTTTATTAAAAATTAAAAATATATATAAAAGAGAATTCCTATCAACCTATTATCATATTTAATTTTCAAATGTTATTATCAATCCTATATTAATGGTATATATAAAAAAAATGAATTAAAGATGTTCATTGAAAATTATAATTAATATGTCCATGGGTCTAGGTGGATTGGTAAGTTTGAATCGGGGAACATGACAACATAAACATGGTTGAATCAAATAATGGCTAAGGACCCAAAGGAGCACGTGTTTGTGTGTCCAACTCGATTGGTATAAGACTGACCATTAAAAACCCACTTAAGCAGTGATCTAATGAAGAGGGTACTTCCACAACTCAGCAGACACTGTTGAGGAAATTTAAGAATTAATTCATAGGAGAATGGACCCAAACAATCAAACATTTTTCCATCTCCTTCATTTTTTCAAGGTAATTCAATTTTAAAGTATTAGTTAGGATTTTATGGAAAAATTATGAAATTTTGAACTACGTATAAACCGTCGTGTTAAAAATAATTTGTTCAGGGGCTAAGAGAAATTGTTAGAACACCCACCTCATCCCCCAAACACACACACAACAAAAGAGGTAGTGCAAATCTAGTGAATTTCAATATAAGAAACACCTCTTTTACATGGGTTTCTAGGGTTTCTAAAGTTTGACCGTCCGCTACCAGTGGGACATTTCCTCATTGCCCTTAAAGAAACCCAAAGTAAACAAATAAATACTAAATATAGAAGCATAGAATTTTTCGGTATGTGCCCTTAGCTAAATCAAACGATGAAATTATTGAAGATCAGTTCTTACACTTTGCAAATTTGGCTATAATCCCTTGTGAGAATGCTATATCCAGTGGACATTCTTGTATCCGCTGCAATTACGCAGTAATTGTACCCAACTATTTCAACGCATGTTCTGCAAAAGTAAATTAGAAAAATGAAAGTACAAAAATTAATAGATATATTTTTTCAAGAATAAAACCTTGAAAAAATGATGATAAGTCTAAATCATAGTCGAGGCATGATATTGATTGATCTAGAACGCGATTGTACATTAGTGTGTGATTATAAACATAGAAATTTGTCCACGCAAGTTCTACAGACGTAAACAATTAAAGAAACAAGCAAATAAATAGATACAAAATTTAATATGGACAAAAACCCCGAAAACTAAACCTAGCTGTAAAGAAGAGAAAGGACCAGAGAACATAACTTTAAGGCTACATCATAGTAAACGCATAATATTAAATTACAATTCGTATCTACAAAATATTATTATCATGCATTGCTCTTTGTGAAGCATTGGTGTTGCTCTCAAAAAACCCTAGAAGAAAAACATACGAGTTACATACAACGAAAAAGAAAACCCTTGCTTACCCTCCATTGTTATCATAAGGACTCCATGTAGATCGTTGATGGCTCATCACTTGTTCTGGGACACCCATGTCTGCAAAGAGTGACGAGAACTAGTTCCTCTGGAAGAGAAAAGGAGCTCAAAAATGGAGAGAAACGAAAACAAATGAAATTGACAAAAACCTCGATATGAGGAACACAATGGAAGTAAGACCTACAAACGGTCAGTTTCGTTTTGATGTTCACTTTTTTGTTTATTAAAGTTTTTTTATTTGTTCGCCTTGTTTTTTTTTCTCTTCTCAAAGTTTTTTTTTTTTTAAATTTTCTTCGCCTTCGTTTGTTGAAGCCCTTATTTTATAATATTTTAGCTTGTGAAGAGATGTATTGGAGGCAGAAATCAAGGGCATTATGGCTAAAGGAAGGGGACTCTAATTCAAAATTTTTCCATGTTACCACATTGAGCAATAGAAGCAACAATAATATTAGAAATTTAACTAAGGTGGATGGATCCTCAACTCAAAAAATTTAGGAGATCAAGGACGAGGCTGTTAATTTTTTCAGTTCATTATTGGGTGAAGAACGGGTCTGTAATGCCCAAGCAAAGGACTCTCTCCTTCAATTCATTCCACAACTCATTGATGAAACGATTAACGAGTCTCTTACATCAGCTTTTTTAGACGAAGAGATCAAGGAGGCTTTGTTTAACATGGATCTTGACAAAGCTCCTGGGCCGGATGGGTTTTCATCGCGGTTTTTCCAAGTTTGTTGGGATATTGTTGGAGCAGAAGTTACTGCTGCAATCAAGGAGTTCCAAAGTTCAAATCATATTCCAAGGGGTTTCAATTCAACTTTCGTTGCTTTGATCCCTAAAGGCCCCAACCCCAAGACTATGGCTAACTTTAGGCCGATTAGCCTGTGTAATATATCCTATAAAATTCTATCCAAAGTTTTAGCCAATCGTTTGAAGAAAGTTCTACCGGTTATCATTGATCCAAGTCAAGGAAGTTCTGTACAAGGAAGATCAATCTGAGATTGAGTTATTACTCGTTCATGAGGCTCTTCATACGACCGCTCGGACCAAAAAAGCAGTCATGGCTTTAAAGTTAGACATGAACAAAGCTTATGATAGGATAAATTGGGAATTCCTAGAGGCAGTTTTATTCAAATTTGGCTTCAACATGAAATGGGTCAAGTTAATAAGAGTGTATTTCTAAGACTTGTTTTTCAGTCTTGGTTAATGGGTCTACTGTAGGTTTTTTTCAAAGCAAATGTGGTCTAAGACAAGGAGATCCCATAAGTCCTATGTTGTTCATTATTGTAGCTGAGGCCTTGGGAAGAATCATTAAGGCAACAACGGTATCTGAACTCATATCAGGTATCAAGGCCACGTCGCTAACTACCCAGGTGACACATCAGCAATTTGTTGATGATACATTGCTACTGACTTTGGATTCTGTGGTTGAGGTAAGAAAGATTAAAAATATTCTCATAATGTATGAAGAAGCGGCTGGACAGAAAGTGAATTTTGATAAGAGCAAACTTTATTTCATCAATACCCCCATTCCTAGGCAAAACAACATAGCAAGGATCATGGAATGTCAGATTGCATCCATTCCCACCTCCTATTTAGGTCTTCCCCTGTTTACGGGGAAACCTGAAGGATCAATGTGGAACATAGTTCTGGAGAGGATCCAAAAAAATCTAGCAGGTTGGAAAGGACATTTGTTATCTCAAGCAGGAAAAGCAGTTTTAACTATGGCTTCACTTCAAAGTATACCCGTTTACTTCCTACCAGTCTTCAGAGCTCCCAGCAAAGTGTATCACAAAATTGAGCAGATTAAAAAAAAATTTCTCTGGTTAGTGACTGAGGATAAGAAAAGGATCCATTTAGTAGGTTGGAACAAGGTTTGCAAACCTAAAGCTGATGGGGGGTTAGGATTGAGGAGAGTTGCTCATCTCAATATAGCTCTGTTAGCCAAAAAAGCATGGCGATTATTGACTAAGGTCGATAATGAATGGACTGCCATAGTTAGGAGGAAATACATCCAAGGTGTGAACTTCCTTAATGACAACTTAGCAAGCACAGGGTCTGCTTTTTGGAAGGCAATCCTCATGAGCAGGGATCTTGTCAGGAAAGGTCTTAGATGGATTCTAGGAAATGGGCAAACAATAGACTTTTGGAAGGATCGGTGGGTGAGAGCCGAGGAGTTATCCCAGAATCCTCGTTTGGCTGGGATTCAAGAGCATATGGAGCAGCATATTGGGAAGAAGGTTGCAAATTATATGTGGCAGGATATAAATATCAATAGGTGGAAACACATAAGAGTACAGGGTTTCGAAGCGAATTCTGAAGAGCTTTATAACATTTTAACTCAGCAATCCTTTGGAGAGGATGAAGATCACATTGTTTGTGCTGAGACTGAAAGTGGTGATTTCACAGTTATGTCTGCCTATAATGTGCTTCTCAATGTGGAAGGTCAACAATTTCAATCGAGTTTGGTTTGGATCAAAGGCTTAATTCCTAAAATATCCTTTTTTTCATGGCTGGTGATTCGAGGAAAAATCCTCACTATGGACAATATGTTATCCAAAGTTATGGTTATTGCTAACCGTTGCTACATGTGCAGGGCAGGATGGGAGACAACCCAACACTTGTTTCTAGAGTGTATGGTAGCGGAGTCCATCCTGGATGAACTTTTCCAAGCCTTTAGGATCTCGTGGGTTAAGTCTGCTCTTATATCCGAAGTGTTCCATCAATGGCCTCAACCCTTTGTTAGCCTAAAACTTAAGTACCATGGAAAATTTGTTGGCATCATTTTCTCTGGCAGATTTGGCTAGAAAGGAACCATAGAGCCTTTAAGGATACCATTCACAACCCAAAAACCATCCTCAACAGGATTATTGTCTTTGCGAAAGAAAACCTTAGCACCTTAGAGGATGAGAACCACTCAATTCTTTCCCAAGAAAAACAATTAGCTCGGGCCTTAGGTATTGAGGACAAACCTTCCATTCCTTTGTCCAATCCCAGAAATGAGATTTCTTGGGAACCACCCCCCCAGGGTTGGTTTAAACTAAATTTTGATGGTGCAGCCAAGGAGAACCCGGGAAGAGCTGGAGCTGGAGGAATAATTAGGGATCATCAAGGAAATCTGGTCAAGGCCTTTGCTGAACCATTGGGAATCAAAACTAATAACAAAATAGAAGCTAGAGCCCTTTGGAGAGGGTTGCAAGTAGCCCAAGCAACTCAAGGTAACTTGATGATTTAAGGTGATTCTATGAACATCATCAACCTGTTAACCAATGGAAAAAAACCTCCATGGAGAATCGAGGGAGTCATCCATGAAGTGAGGATCCTTTTTGCGGCAAGACAGAATAGAAGGGCTCGTCACGTGTACCATGAGGCCAACAGGTCAGCTGACAAATTAGCCAACATAGGTGTTGATGTTGGTAGTTTGGTGACATGGACACAAGGTGTGCCACGTGAAGTGGAAAAAATTATTAGTCATGAAAAGAAACCTACCCGTTAAGGAGAAAGATGAATGGGTGTTCTTTCCCCATGGAGCTGGTAATAACTATGGGGTTTCCCTCTAAATCATACCAAATTGGAAATGAAGGTAACAGGGTGTAAGAATTGGAAGATTTCGACAGAGAATAGGAAATGGGCAAGCAACAGGTTTCACAAGTGCAAAGTTCCAAACTTCAATTCCTGTCAATGTAAGTAATGTTTATAGTTATGCTTAGGTATGGGTGTGCTTTGTTAGTAAGGTGTTGTAGGGGATTCAACACAATTTCTGGTAAGAAAGTTTCAAGGATGACTAAGATCTACAATCTCAGCAGAAGGTTGCATATTGTAATAGGTTTTGGGTTAACCTGCAAAACCCGGTAATTAATGAAGACTTTTATTTACCAAAAAAAAATATATCAGGCAATTCTTATCAATTTTGAGTCTTTTTATTTATTTTTTAATTGGAGTAAAACTTTTATAGAGTGATGTGAGTTATAGTGGTAATTTTGTTTAAAAAATTCGATTTTTATTTTTATTTTTATTAAAAATATATATAAAAGAGAATTCCTATCAACATATTATCATCTTCAATTTTCAAATGTTATTATAAATCCTATATTAATGGTATATATGAAAAAATGAATTAAATATGTTCATTGAAAATTATAATTAATATGTCCGTGGGTCTAGGTGGATTGGTAAGTTTGAATCGGGGAACAGGACATCATAAACATGGTTGAATCAAATAATGGCTAAGGACCCAAAGGGGCACGTGTCTGTGTGTCCAACTCGATTGGTATAGGTCTGACCATTAAAAACCCACTTAAGCAGTGATATCATGAAGAGGGTACTTCCACAACTCAACAGACATCGTTGAGGAAATTTAAGAATTAATTCATAGGAGAATAACCCAAACAATCAGTCAAATAAATAGATACAAAATTTAATATGGACAAAAACCCCAAAAACTAAACCTAGCCATAAAGAAGAGAAAGGACCAGAGAACATAACTTTAAGGCTACATCATAGTAAACGCATAATATTAAATTACAATCCGTTTCTACAAAATATTATTATCATGCACTGCTCTCTGCGAAGCATTGGTGCTGCTCTCAAAAAACCCTAGAAGAGAAAACATACGAGTTACAGAAAACGAAAAATAAAACCCTTGCTTACCCTCCATTGTTATCATAAGGACTCCATGTAGATCGTTGATGGCTCATCACTTGTTCTGGGACACCCATGTTTGCAAAAAGTGAGGAGAACTAGTCCCTCTGGAAGAGGAAAGGAACTCAAAAATGGAGAGAAATGAAAACAAATGAAATTAAGAAAAACCTCTATATGAGGAACGCAATGGAAGTAAGACCTACAAATGGTCAGTTTTGTTTTGATGTTCACTTTTTCGATTATTAAAGTTTTTTTATTTGTTCGGCTTGTTTTTTTTTTCTCTTCTCAAAGTTTTTTTTTTTTTTCTTCGCCTTCAAGATTTTTGAAGCCCTTATTTTCCTGTTGAAAGGAATTTGAAGTGGACCATTTAATATATTAGGCAATTCTTATCAATTTCGAGTCTTTTTAATTTTTTTTAATTGGAGTAAAACTTTTATACAGTGATGTGAGTTATAGTGGTAATTTTTTTTTAAAAACTCGATTTTCTATTTTTATTAAAAATTAAAAATATATAAAAGAGAATTCCTATCAACCTATTATCATCTTTAATTTTCAAATGTTATTATAAATCCTATATTAATAGTATATATAAAATAAATGAATTAAAGAAATTCATTGAAAATTATAATTAATATGTCCGTGGGTCTAGGTGGATTGGTAAGTTTGAATCGGGGAACAGGACAACATAAACATGGTTGAATCAAATAATGGCTAAGGACCCAAAGGGGCACGTTTCTGTGTGTCCAACTCAATTGGTATAGGTCTGACCATTAAAAACCCACTTAAGCAGTGATCTCATGAAGAGGGTACTTCCACAACTCAGCAGACACCGTTGAGGAAATTTAAGAATTAATTCATAGGAGAATGGACCCAAACAATCAAACATTTTTCCATCTGCTTCATTTTTTCAAGGTAATTCAATTTTAAAGTATCAGTTAGCATTTTATAGAAAATTTATGAATTTCTGAACTACGTATAAACCATTGTTTTAAAAATAATTTGTTGAGGGGCTAACATAAATCGTTAGAACACCCACCCCGTCCCCTAAACACACACAAAAAAGAGGCAGTGCAAATATAGTGAATTTCAATATAATAAATACCTCTTTTACATGGATTTCTAGGGTTTCTAAAGTTTGACCATTCGCTACCTGTGGGACATTTCCTTATTGCCCTTAAAGAAACCGAAAGTAAACAAATAAATACTAAATATAGAAGCATACAATTTTTCGGTATGTGCCCTTTAGCTAAATAAAACGACGAAATTATTGAAGTTCAATTCTTATAGTTTGCAAATTTTGCTGTAATCCCTTGTGAGAATGCTATATCCAGTGGATATTCTTGTATCCGCTGCAATTACGCAGTAATTGGCCCCAACTATTTCAAAGCATGTTCTGCAAAATTAAATTTGAAAAATAAAAGTACGAAAATTAATAGATATAATTTTATCAAGAATAAAACCCTGAAAAAATGATGATAGGTCTAAATCATAGTCGAAGTATGATATTGATCTAGAATGTGATTGTGCATTGGTGCATGATTATAAACATAGAAATTTGTCCACGCAAGTTCTACAGACGTAAACAATTAAAGAAACAAGCAAATAAATAGATACAAAATTTAATATGGACAAAAACCCCGAAACTAAACCTAGTCATAAAGAAGAGAAAGGACCAGAGAACATAACTTTAAGGCTACATCATAGTAAACGCATAATATTAAATAAAAATATGTTTCTACAAAATATTATTATCATGCGCTGCTCTCTGTGAAGCATTGGTGCTGCTCTCAAAAAATACTAGAATAAAAAACATACAGAGTTATAGAAAATGAAAAAGAAAACCCTTGCCTACCCTCCATTGTTATCGTAAGGACTCCATGTAGATCGTTGATGGCTCATCACTTGTTCTCAGACACCCATGTATGCAAAGAGTGACGAGAGCTAGTCCTTGTGGAAGAGGAAAGGAGCTCAAAAATGGAGAGAAATGAAAATGAATGAAATTGATAAAAACCTCGATATGAGGAACGCAATGGAAGTAAGACCTACAAACGGTCATTTCGTTTTGATTTTCACTTTTTTGATTATTAAATTTTTTTTATTTGTTCGCCTTGTTTTTTTTTTCTTTTCTCAAAGCTTTTTTTTTTTTTTTCTTTTCCTTCAAGTTTGTTGAAGCTCTTCTTTTCCTGTTGAAAGGAATTTGAAGTGGACCATTTAATATATCAGACAATTCTTACCAATTTCGAGTCTTTTTAATTTTTATTTTTAATTGGAATAAATTTTTAATAGAGTGATGTGAGTTATAGTGGTAATTTAAAAAAAAAAACTCATTTTTCTATTTTTATTAAAAATTAAAAAATATATAAAAGAGAATTCCTATGAACCTATTATCATCTTTAATTTTCAAATGTTATTATAAATCCTATATTAATGGTATATATAAAAAAAATGAATTAAGGATGTTCATTGAAAATTATAATTAATATGTTCATTGAATTAATTCATAGGACAATGGACCCAAACAATCAAACATATTTCCATCTACTTCATTTTTTCAAGGTAATTCAATTTTACAGTATTAGTTAGCATTTTATAAAAAAATTATGAAATTCTGAACTACGTATAAACCATCGTGTTAAAAATAATTTGTTGAGGGGCTAAGAAAAATAGTTAGAACACCCACCCCGTCCCCCAAACACACACACAACAAAATAGGCAGTGCAAATCTAGTGAATTTAAATATTATAAATATCTCTTTTACATGGATTTCTAGGGTTTCTAAAGTTTGACCGTCTGCTACCTGTGGGACATTTCCTCATTGCCCTTAAAGAAACCCACTGTAAACAAATAAATACTAAATATAGAAGCATATAATTTTTCGGTATGTGCCCTTAGCTAAATCAAACGGTGAAATTACTGATGTTCAGTTCTTACAGTTTGCAAATTTTGCTATAATCCCTTGTGAGAATGCTATATCCAATAGACATTCTTGTATCTGCTGCAATTACGCAGTAATTGGCCCCAACTATTTCAACGCATGTTCTGCAAAAGTAAATTTGAAAAATGAAAGTACGAAAATTAATAGATATAATTTTATCAAGAATAAAACCCTGAAAAAATTATGATAGGTCTAAATCATAGTCGAGGCATGATATTAAACTAGAACGTGATTGTGCATTAGTGCGTGATTATAAACATAGAAATTTGTCCATGCAAGTTCTACAGACGTAAACAATTAAAGAAACAAGCAAATAAATAGATACAAAATTTAATATGGACAAAAACCCCAAAACCTAAACCTTGCCATAAAGAAGAGAAAGGACCAGATAACATAACTTTAAGGTTACATCATAGTAAACGCATAATATTAAATTACAATCCGTTTCTACAAAATATTATTATCATGCGCTGCTTTGTGCGAAGCATTGGTGCTGCTCTCAAAAAAACCCTAGAAAAAAAACATGAGTTACAGACAACGAAAAAGAAAACCCTTGCTTACCCTCCATTGTTATCATAAGGACTCCATGTAGATCACTTATGGGTCATCACTTGTTCTGGGACACCCATGTCTGCAAAAAGTGATGAGAACTAGTCCCTCTAGAAGAGGAAAGGAGCTCAAAAATGGAGAGAAACGAAAACGAGTGAAATTGAGAAAAACCTGGATATGAGGAACGCAATGGAAGTAAGACCTACAAACGGTTAGTTTCATTTTGATGTTCACTTTTTCGATTATGAAAGTTTTTATATTTTTTCACCTTGTTTTTTTTTCTCTTCTAAAAGTTTTTTTTTTTTTTTTTAATTTTCTTCGCCTTCAAGTTTATTGAAGCCCTTCTTTTCCTGTTAAAGTAATTTGAAGTGGACCATTTAATATATCAGACAATTCTTATCAATTTCGAGTCTTTTTATTTTTTTTTAAATTAGACTAAAACTTTTATAGAGTGATGTGAGTTATAGTGGTAATGTTTTTTAAAAAACTCGATTTTCTATTTTTATTAAAAATTAAAAATATATATAAAAGAGAATGCCTATCAACCTATTATCATCTTTAATTTTCAAATGTTATTATAAATCCTATTATAAAAAAAAATGAATTAAAAATGTTCATTGAAAATTATAATTAATATGTCTGTGGGTCTAGGTGGATTGGTAAGTTTGAATCGGGAAACAGGACAACATAAACATGGTTGAATCAAATAATTGCTAAGGACCCAAAGGGGCACATGTCTGTGTGTCTAACTCGATTGGTATACGTATGACTAGCAAAAATCCACTTAAGCAATGATCTCATGAAGAGGGTACTTCCACAACTCAGCAGGCACCACTGAGGAAATTTAAGAATTAATTCATAGGAGAATGGATCCAAACAATTAAACATTTTCCCATTTGCTTCATTTTTTCAAGGTAATTCAATTTTAAAGTATCAATTAGCATTTTATAGAAAAATTATGAAATTTTGAACTACGTATAAACCGTCGTGTTAAAAATAATTTGTTGAGGGGCTAAGAGAAATAGTTAGAACACCCACCCCGTCCCCCAAACACACACACAACAAAAGAGCCAGTGCAAATCTAGTGAATTTCAATATAATAAATACCTCTTTTACATGGATTTCTAGGGTTTCTAAAGTTTGACTGTCCGCTACCTGTGGGACATTTCCTCATTGCCTTTAAAGAAACCGAAAGTAAACAAATAAATACTAAATATAAAAGCATAGAATTTTTCGGTATATGCCCTTAGCTAAATCAAACGATGAAATTACTGATGTTCAGTTCTTACAGTTTGCAAATTTTGCTGTAATCCCTTGTGAGAATGCTATATCCAATGGACATTCTTGTATCCGTTGCAATTACACAGTAATTGGCCCCAACTATTTCAACGCATGTTCTGCAAAAGTAAATTTGAAAAATGAAAGTACGAAAATTAATAGATATAATTTTATCAAGAATAAAACCCTAAAAAAATGATGATAGGTCTAAATCATAGTCGAGGCATGATATTGAACTAGAATGTGATTGTGCATTAGTGCGTGATTATAAACATATAAATTTGTCCATGCAAGTTCTACAAACGTAAACAATTAAAGAAACAAGCAAATAAATAGATACAAAATTTAATATGGACAAAAACCCCAAAACCTAAACCTTGCCATAAAGAAGAGAAAGGACCAGAGAACATAACTTTAAGGCTACATCATAGTAAACACATAATATTAAATTACAATCTGTTTCTACAAAATATTGTTATCATGTGCTGCTCTCTGCGAAGCATTGGTGCTGCTCTCAAAAAACCCTAGAAGAAAAAACATAAGAGTTACAGACAACGAAAAAGAAAACCCTTGCTTACCCTCCATCGTTATCATAGGTACTCCATGTAGATCGCTGATGGCTCATCACTTGTTTTGGGACACCAATGTCTGCAAAAAGTGATGAGAACTAGTCCCTCTGGAAGAGGAAAGGAGCTCAAAAATGAAGAAATGAAAACGAATGAAATTGAGAAAAACCTCGATATGAGGAATGCAATGGAAGTAAGACCTACAAACAGTTAGTTTTTTTTTGATGTTCACTTTTTCGATTATGAAATTTTTTATATTTTTTCGCCTTGTTTTTTTTCCTCTTCTAAAAGTTTTTTTTTTTTTAATTTTCTTTGCCTTCAAGTTTGTTGAAGCCCCTGCCCCTCTTTTCCTGTTAAAGTAATTTGAAGTGGACCATTTAATATATCAGGCAATTCTTATCAATTTCGAGTCTTTTTAATTTTTTTTAAATTAGACTAAAACTTTTATAGAGTGATGTGAGTTATAGTGGTAATTTTTAAAAAAAAACTTTGATTTTCTATTTTTATTAAAAATTAAAAATATATATAAAAGAGAATTCCTATCAACCTATTATCATCTTTAATTTTCAAATGTTATTATAAATCCTATATTAATGGTATATAAAAAATAAATAAATTAAAGATGTTCATTGAAAATTATAATCAATATGTCCATGGGTCTAGGTGGATTGGTAAGTTGGGGCACTTACCGAGAGGAGACCTAGGTTCCAATCCCACGAGCGTGGCCATGCATAGATAGCCAATAGCCCGATACGACTCCTTTGCATGTTACACCTGATTTATGACGGTGATTTGTTTCTTGCTTGTTCGGCGGTCCCCTTCATGCCACTTGTTAAACCAAATTGATGAAGATGGTGCAAAACCTGTGCGTCCGACGATCCCCATATCACGTAGGGTTACCATTAACGATATGGTGGATGTCTTGGAAGCCTTCAATGATAGTTTGAACCTTGCCAGCTACGCTGACAGTTACTAAAAATTATGATTGTAACCAATTCATCTATGTAACCAAAAAAAAATTATAATTAATATCTTTATAAGAATGTGTTATTAGTAGGACGCCACTTGCATTATCGGTGGTGTGACTCGGGTTCAACCCCCACGGTGGATATGTATATGTATAAGAAGTATTTACTCAATAAAAAAAAAAATGCGTTATTAGTATGTTGTTGGATTCTAAGTTTTCAAATTATTATAAATCCTAGATTAATGGTATATAAAGAAATATAATATCTTTATAAGAATGCATTATTAATATGTTGTTGGATTCTAAGTTTTCAAATGTTATTATAAATCCTAGATTAATGGTATATAAATAAAAATGAATTAAAGATGTTCATTGAAATTTATAATTAATATATTTTTAAGTATGTTGTTGGAGGAGAAGGAATGAATTTGGGGGAAGACAAAAAACCCTAGCATTAATTTTTCCAGGAGAGATCGTACTTCTTTGGCTTTAGCTTTGAAAATATTTTATTGGCTAGGGCTTTAAAAATGGGTACCTCTTCTTTGGGAAGATATTTATGGCAGTCTGTTGGTTCCAATAACAACTGCAGCCTCACTTTTCAAACAAGCAGGTAATGAGGCATTCTCCATGTTTTTACAATAGTTTCCCTTTGATGAGGAGAATTTGGATCGTATGCGTTAAGTGCTTAAAACGAGAAAAACACCCCATCCAAAACCACCTGCTTGCTTTAATAATGGTATCTTTGTGCCCAAGTTAGATGAGTCTCTTGTGATTGAGGTGCCTCCAGATTATATCCAGCAGCGTTTGCTCACGCTTTCCACCCAAGCCCTTGCATGCAAATTTTTGGGAATATGGCCTAGTCCAATCACAATCCATAAATGGATTAACACACATTGGGGGAGTAAAGTCTCCTCTTATGAATTTATGATGACAGGTAGGGGATACTTTATCATTATATTTGCCTCTGTGGAGGACAAGAGCACTATATTTCATGGAGGTTCTTGGTTTTTGGGATCCAGCCCACTTTTACATGACCTTGTGGAGCATGGTATTTGATCCTCAAGAGGAGAAGCCTAAAGAAGTTTCTATTTGGGTGAGGTTGTCATTCACCTATGGAATAAACCTTTGATGGAATTAATAGGAAAAGCTATTGGAACATTCATTGATTGGAATTATCCAAAGGCCAATAATGCTATATGTGCACGCATATGTATGCAAGTTAATATGAAAAAGGGTTTGCTTGAGCAGATTGGAATAAAGGTGTTTGATTGGATACATAACCAACCCTTGGACTATAAGCATATACCATTCAAGTGTATAACATGCCATGAGAATGGGCATTTCTCCCGAAACTACCCAATTAAACAATCACAAGAAACAAAAAAATAAGAACTAAGATTCCGGGAAGTCAAAAGGAGATCACGCAAATCAAGAAGCAAGAATTGACAACCTCAACCACATGATAAAAAAGCTTCTAGTACAAAAATAAATTTGCAATTCTTAATGAAGGAGAAAAGGAAATCACCTCTCTAGATGTGATGGCTTCTAAAGATAAAAAGAAGATACCTAAAATTGAAGCTGACAAGTCACTAGAGATCTTAGGAGATACACCAAAGAACACAACAGTTGGAGAAGAAACTAATGGGAACTTAGAGGAAGAGGTAGAAGAAACACAAGTGGAGGAAATAGTGATTCATAGTGGCTTTCCGACCACACGATCTACAACTAAGAGAAGAAAATCGAACCAACAACTTAGAAATGAGCAAGCACATAAAGACTTGCAATCCAAAACACAAGTCAAAATTGAGGAGAGCTTCGTAAAAAATAAGAAGCAATTCAAAAAATGAAGACTATGTCATGGAATTATAGGGAATTGGAAAATCCTCTGAAAAAAAACTATCTTAAAGTTCTAATACAAGAGCAAAAGCCAACAATAGTTTGTATTCAAGAAACAAAAACAGTAGAGGCAACACTGATTACAGAATGGCAAAATATATGGGCACAATCAGAACTAATAATAGTAGATTCTGTGGGAGCTTCAGGGGGACTAGCTTTGGCTTGGAACCCACAATAATTAGTTTTTAGCTTACAACATAAGCATAATAGCTGGATAGGTACATAATTTGTCTTACCAGATGGAACTAGTGTAGTAGTAATAAATTTTTATTGTCTAAATCATCCTATCTAGAAAAGAGAAGCACGAAAAAACTTAGCATAATGGCTAGATAATGAGAAGTTTGACAACATAATAGTGGGAGGAGATCTCAACATGATTATCTACCGTGGGAGAAGGCTGAGAGAAGTTTAGCAAGGGATCCAAATAGAGATATACTCAATCAAATTATGGTAGATGAAATCTTACAAGACATTCAACCAACAAAAGGAAAGTACACTTGGAGCAATAGAAGAGTAGGGGTAAACTATATTGCACAAATATTGGATAGATTTTTGATCAGTGAAAATATCCAAACACACTTTCTCCTCACTTCCAGTCACATCATTCAGAATTCTATCTCAAATCATAAGCCAATTCTCTTCGATAGAAGCCAAAGCCTACAACCTCAAAAAATTCCTTTTAAATACAACTTTGAATAGGCAACAAAAGAAGATTTCAGTGAACTTGTAGAAAGCACTTGGAACTAACAGGTCCAATCCACCAACCTCCAAGAAGAGTGGAAAATCAAAATTCAAAAATTGAAGCACATCATAAAAAAATGGTTGGCAAAAAAAGCGAGATCCAAACCAGACAAGAAGTAGTTGATGCAAAAACTAGAGAAACTAGAAACAAAAATTGGGGATCATCCTCCTCACCCAGGGCAAGAAGATGCAAGAAATGACCTGATTCATATGCTTAATAAATTAAGCACTGAAGAAGAAACACAATGGAGGATTATATTGTGAATGGTTTGGCTAAGAAAATGGGATAGAAACACCAAATATTTTCATCTAAAAACCATGCAATGCTACCATAAAAACACAATCAAGGAGATAGAGCATGAAGGAACCACTTATATAGACAGGAAGAAAATTAAGGAACTTGCTAATCAACATTGCTCAGATTTGCTCTCCAAATAAAATGGTAACCCTCATTCCCAAGAAATATTCTTGTAGCATATACCAACAGTATTAAGTTTGGAAGACAAACATGATCTCAGTCAACCAATCACTATGGAGGAACTTAAGGAGATTATAGCAGCTCTACCAAAGGATAAAGCTCTTGGACCTGATGGATTCACAAATAACTTTTACCAACAATACTTACACATCATTGGAGAATATTTACTACACATGATTGAGGATGTTAGGGTGAAAGGTAAGCTTATTGGAGCCATCAAATCCATCTTTCTAGCATTAATTCCTAAAGAAAAATACCACTACTTTCTCTAGATTCAGATCAATTTCTCTATGTAACTCTTCCTATAAAATTATTACCAAGTTGTTGGAAAATAGAATAAAGAAAAAACTTGATAAACTAGTATCAGAAGAGCAAGGCGGGTTCCACTTGGAAAACAAATATATGATAATATCATAATAGTGCATGAAGCCCTCCACAGTAGTAGAAAATAAAAAGAGAAACAAATTATTATAAAACTTGATATGGCAAAATCCTTTGATCGAGTTAGTATACAATTTGTAGAACAAGTCCTCCAGAAGTTTGGATTCCCACATCAGGTCATCAAGTGGATCGGAGCATGCATAAAAAACCCATGGATAACCCCCTTAATAAATGGAGAACCAACAAATTTCTTTCAAGCTACAAGGGGAATTAGACAAGGGTGTCCACTATCACCATACCTTTACATCATTTTAGCTGAGACTCTTGGAAGATTAATCAACAATCTTCTAAGAGAAAAAAATAACAGGGATAGATGTTGTAGCAGGATGCAAAGCTATAATACATGCCCAATTTGCAAATGATATCATTCTTCTAGGTGAAGCCACCAAGAAAAATGTAAGACAATTAAAGCAATATATGGATTGGTTCACACAAGATATCGGGGCTCATATAAACACTCAAAAGAGTCAGTTCTATACACAAAATATTGCAACAATAGCAGTCAAACTCTTTTGCACTATCCTAGGATTTCAGTCTGGTATAAAAAATATTTCAGATATCTAGGAGTACCCATGAGCTTCCACCTAAAAGCCTCAGACTGTTTGACCCCAATATTGGACAAGATGGTTAGGAGGATACAAAGTTACAATAATAGTTGGTTCAGTATTGCAGGAAGGGTAGTATTGATCAAATCAGTGTTAGTTTCTTTTTCAATCTAACTATTAGTATATCAGGCTCCCAAGTTTATTTTGTAAAAGGCAGATGGAATCATACACAAATTCCTATGGTAAGGAGGTAGGCAATCAAAAATAAAAAAGTTCCACTTGGTCAATTGGGAGATGGTCACCAAAAGTAAAATTCAAGGAGGACTGGGAACAAAACTTCTTTGAAACATGCTTAAACAATATCAAGCATGGTAGCGCATACTAGTCAGCAAGTATGTAAATAATCAAATAGGTATTCAAATGCTCAAACATATAGACAAACTTCCTAGAGCCTCATTGGTTTGGAAACATATAGTGGTTGCAAAGAGCATAATAGAGGATAAAATTTATTGGCTACTGGGAGATGGTAAGTCAATTAATCTATGGGAGGACCCAATCCTAGGAAATACACCATTAAGATAGAGGGCTCCAATAGAATTGCAGAATCACTTGAAAAACCAAAGAATACTCAAATTAAGTGACTTGTTTTATTGGACCTCAAAAAATTTGAACTAGATCTCCCCCCTCATTCCATATTAGCTTCAAGGAGATTGGGATTATTTAAAGTCCCACGTGGTGAGCATTAGACCTCTTCATCCCATGATGCTAGATAAACTTATTTGGGATATCATTAATAGTAATGGGGAATAGTCAGTGCATCTAGGTGTCCAACATCAACAAATTGGGTTTGCCAACAAAAAACTATCGATATTGTAGAAAGCTAGAGCACCACCTAAACTGCAAGTATTCAGTTGGCTAGTTTCTCAAAATAAAATCTTAACAGGTGATAATCTATAAAAGAGGAGTATAGCAGGGCCTCACATTTGTTACAAGTGTAGGTAGAACAGTGAAATAATTTTCTATATTTTATTTGAATGCCCAAAGGCAATTTCAATTTGGTTAGGAATAACCAAAATTCTTGGCATTTCCTATTTCCTACAATGGAAGGTTAACCATAGACACATGTTTTACCAATTGGAATAAATAATATAAGTAAACTGACATGTAAGCCCCTCCTAAAATATTTTTAGAGCTTTATACCATATTTTGTCATATGGAACATCTGGTTGGACAAAAACCAGAGGATTTTTTGAAGTAAAAGGTAAGGACAATAAAACTCTCATATGAAGGATAAAAGAAGAATTAGTCCTAAATATCAAATCTAGTTTCTTTCAATAGCAATATGGAGAAGATATGTCACCCATAGAAAGAAAAATTATCTACCAACTTAATCTCCAAGCTTTCCTGACATAGGGAGGATGCAGAGCAAACAATTCTTTGCATGACATATGTTTTTCGACACTCTTCTTTGATGGTGCCTCCAAGTCCAACCCTAGTCAAGCAACGATAGGGGGACTGATTCTTACAGGACCTTGTGAGATCCTACTCAAATACATGATCAAATTGGGAGCAACATCTAACAACGTGGCAAAGGCTATTGGATGTAAAATTGACTTAAAATTGGTGGTAAAGCAAGGAATCACTCAGGTCATAGTTTACGGGGATTCTAAACTGATAATAACAACTCTTGCAAAAAATAAATATTTTAGATATTTACAATTGAATATTATTCAAGACAAGATTAGATAACTAGGCATAATAATTAGCAAAATATCCTATCAACACATAAGGTGGGAATTCAATAAAGAGGTTGACACACTAGCGAATCAGGCAATAAATATAGCTCCTGGTTATTGTCGCTAAATCATCAAGAAGCAGAAGGGTAGGGGTGGTATGTGAAGATGACAAAGGCTCCAATACTGAGGTTCTTTTTTGTCTTCATGTTCTATTTTTTAGAATGCTTTGTTCACTTTGAACTATGCTTAAAGAGTTTTGTACACTTTTTTATTAAGTAACTAAATATTTTCTTTTAAAAAAAAAAGTATGTTGTTGGATTCTGAGTTAGATATTCAAAGGTGGTCCCATTATGCCCAAAACGAAGGTGGCCCTCAATTGTACTTTTGTCTTCAACTTAAAATTTTATATAATTAATTTACTTAATTTTAATGATTGATCAACCATATAGGATATACAGAAGTTATGCATTTTAATTTTTTCTCTCTTATGATTTGGCTTTGATTTGGCCATTCCCATAAGGCAAATATATTTAAATAATTTAATGTGTTTTAAATTATAAATTTTAATTTATTAATTGGGTAAAAATAAAATGATAGAGTTTTTCTAGTAACCACATCTTAAATTTCTCACTTTCAATTGAGAGTTGGACTCATCAAGGTTCTAACTATGGTTTTTTTTTGGAGGCTCTTCTTTGCTAAACTAAACTTATTGGATAAATAATGGTTAAGTCAAATATTAAGGTGATCCACTTCGTATAAGTGGTTATATGGCATTAAAACAGTTCTCACTTATATTAAATTCTTAGTTTAAAGTGTAAAATTGTGTGTTTTTATTACTTGTTCGAAAGTAATATAACGAAAAAAAAAGTAATTTTTAGTATCCACCTTCTAATCATATGGAACAATGTTATATAGTTATATGTAAAATTAACTTCGATACTCTAGTTTTCCCAAAGGGTTAGGTGTATTAGTAATTGTGTGTCTGGTCAAGCACTTACCAAGAAGAGACCTAGATTCAAATCTTGGGGGTATGCTTGTTGCAAAGGTAGTAGTTTGATATAAATCCTCTGAGTGTGCATCAGACCAACGATGATGGTACAAATTTAAGTGATCGGTGGTCCCTCTCATGTCGGGTCAACAATAATGAGGTGGTATAGGCTTGTTGGGAGTAGCCCCTATGGTTTGAACCCTGCACTTGGCAATTACTAAAAATAGTGTGGATGTAACCAACTCCCCTATATATAAAAAAAAATTGATACTTTAGTTACCTTACCCCATTTTAGATTCAAACCTTGGATCTTTTATTTGGTGTATCGAAGTATTCACTATTAGGTCCACACAAGAATATCTAGTATTCTCAAGAGTGCTAACACTTACATTGAAATGGTGGAGAGTTTCACCCTCTCTATATAGGATAAGGATGGACTAAATTTGTTAGTATTTGGGTAGGATGATGTTGAGTGTGCATTAGACCAACAATGATGGTACAAATTTTGAGCAACTGGTGGTCCCTGTCATGTCGGGTCAACAACAACGAGGTGGTATAGGCTTGTTGGGAGTAGCCCATGTGGTTTGAAACCTGCACTTGGACATTACTAAAAATAGTGTGGATGAAACCAACTCCCCCATATATTAAATTTTTTTTTGATACTCTAGTTACATTACCCCATTTTAGATTCAAACCTTGGATCTTTTATTTGGTGTATCAAAGTATTCACTCTTAGGTCCACACAATCATGTCTAGTATACTCAAGAGTGCTAACACTTACATTGTGATGGTGGAGAGCTTCACCCTCTCTATATAGGACAAGGATGGAATAAGTTTGTTAGTATTTGGGTAGGATTATGTTGAGTGCACATAAGACCAACGCCGATGGTACAAATTTTGAGCGACTGGTGGTCCCTCTCATGTCGAGTCAACAATAATGAGGTGGTATGGGCTTGTTGGGAGCAGCCCTTGTGGTTTGAACCCTGCACTTGGCAATTACTAAAAATAGTGTGGATGTAACCAACTCCCCCATATATAAAAAAAAACTTTGATACTCTAGTTACCTTACCCCATTTTAGATTCAAACCTTGGATATTTTATTTGGTGTATCAAAGTCTTCACTCTTAGGTCCATACAAGCATGTCTAGTATTATCAAGAGTGCTAATACTTACATTGATATGGTGGAGAGCTTCACCCTCTCTATATAGGACAATGATGGACTAAATTTGTTAGTCTTTGGGTAGGATGATGTTGTTTTTTGGTAGATAGATGTTGAAACAACTAATTTGAATGCTCATTTACCTTGTATGAGACATTTTTTTCTTTCTTGAGATCCAATGAGTCATTTTTAATCATTTTATGCCATAATATATTTTAAATCCCCTTAAGTCCTAAATATTTTGACATGAATATGACATGGGATACCTAATGACATGCATTATAAAACATTTTGGAAAAAAATAATAATGGATGACAAGATCTCCACTTTAAGTGGTGTTTTTGTCCATATATTTTTTTAAGGTTTTGGATGATGCCTCAACAATACTTAGGGTGTTTAGACATGCTAGGTTAAATTGAAGAATCATCTTAATCAATGATGAGATTTTAGGGTCCTAAAATTATCTTTTTCCACCATTGATCAAAGGGAAAATCTTATTAGACCTTGTCATTGTTATATATAAACCAATTAAACAATGTCAACAACATCTCACATCTTGTTATCTCATTCAAATATCTCTCAATTATCACTCTTACTATCATCTTCTATTACTTTGTTGACTTTAAATTTATCTTTCTTTATGAATTAAAAACATTCTCTTTACATAAAGTGCGTAGCCCTTGTCTATAGGTGTGAATCCACAAGCACTATCCATTCAATCAAGGAGTAACTTTTGCTTTAAAGTTCAAGTGTGAGCATTGTTAGATTATCATAAATTAACGGGCACCGTTCGATTTAACCATGGGTAAATATTTGAGAAAATTTATGCGTGTGCACCATTTTATCATATTTGGATCAACGAGTGCCATCGGATCTTTAAGGATAAATATGACTTAGAAACTTTGGGTTTTGGAAAAGCATTTTATGACCTCGTCAAAGGATGGAAGCACCATTAGATTGTGCATAGATCAATGAGCATCATCCAACTCATAAAATTGGTCCAATATTTAAGTGTGAATTTGACCTTTAATGTTAAATGGCAGGTAATATTATGATGTGCACGCCTTTAGATTAGGAACATGGTATTTTCATGGCATCTATTTTGAGAGACATGTGTGATATTTAACAAATGGATTGCATGCACTCATGGGATTTTAGGCCTTTGAAAACTTAGGTAATGTTAAAATTATGTTATGAATCCTAAGTCATTGGATGACCTTGGAAAAGGGTGTGGGACACAAGGGGAAACGTGCACCATCGAATTTAAGCTTGATGAGTGTGCACCATCGAATTTTATGGATGAAGGATTTTTATCACTGAAGGAGTGCATGAACTTAGCTTTGGTGGAGTTAGGCAATGAGGGACTTGAGAAATTTATAAATATGATTTTCTTATGGTTTAATTTTTTGGGGCTAAGGTTAAGCGATTGAGGAAATGGAGGTGAACCCTTTTCATGACAACCTTGCAACTTTAATGACTTTTATTTTATAAAGTCAGAAAATGGGATGATGTATTAAAATAATAGGCATATATGGTGATGATGAGTATTGTAACTCAAGAATTATGAACTACAATGGGAATTTTGGGATGTTAACGAAGGGGGGCAATGAATTGTATCAAACCTAGGTGAAAACGGAAGTGGTAAGACTTCATGAATGGGTTGACTTAGGATTTATAGTAAATTATAATGATTTAGTGGGGGGGATTATGATGTATGGTGTGAATGATTTTTATAAGGTTAATGTAATGAATGTTGGAATAATCAACGAACGGATTATGTATGTGGATGTATATAGACCTAATAATACATCTAAATTGATGAAGGTGGATTTTCCAAAATGGGTGAAATATAAATGATTTCATGAAGGGGACGTGGGGTGGACTTGATGAATTATAACTTAAACCAAGATGAAGTGAAAGACTATGATGGAAGTAGATGGTATAAAAATGATAATTTTATGGATTAATGGAAAGGATGGAAATGAAATTGTGAAGGAAATCCTTGAATGGATTTAGCACAAAATTGGATAGAGACCTATACTCTCTTAAGACATTGGAAACTCCTTTGAGCCAACACAACCTTCCTATGACCTCACATATTTTGAAACTGACCAATGTATACTAAGATCACCTAGACATCGATTTTGACAACCTTTGAAGCCCAACACTAGCTCCTACTAGGATAAGAGAATTATTTAATGCTCAAGGGTAAGAAAGAATTCTCTTGAGAATCCTAGACTCTTTGGTTTACCTAACCACGTACATGTTGACTTGACTCCTCAATATGGTTTACGATAAACTCCAAGATGATTGTAACAAGCTTCATTATTTTGATTTATATAAAGGACATATACCAATTGACTCAAAAATTAGATCTCGACTTATGCTTATTCACCTAAGACAAAAACATCTCAATCACCTAGAAAAACCCTTGTTTACCTAATCACCTAAAAGATAAGATAAAAACTTGTAACGAACTAATAAAAAAATGACTAGGACTGAAAATAAATACTATTGACACAAACTAAAATACAACTTTTTTTTTTGAAAGAGGTAGATACAAATAGTTCATTTGAATTATTTCCCATCATAGGGATGATACAATTTCAGATTTTGGTTGTTTATTGGGAATTGCATTTGTTCTCCTTGTAGGGTCTACAACCTATAAGTATGTTGGCCCACTCTCTGTATGATATGGTAAGGTCCTAGCCATTTTGGTTCCAGCTTTCCTTTATCCCCTGGCTTATCATTATTTGGATCCTAATATAATACTACATTTCCTTCCATAAATGGCTTTCTTTTAGATCTCCTTTGGATTTCCTGTTAAAAACCTTAATCGCTTTTTGAGTTTCTTGAATCATTCCCATCATAGTACTTCTTCTATCTTATTCTAGCTTGACAATTTGAGCCATCCTCCTTTGTACAGTATCTGGATTTTTGTGGTCTTGAAGCAACAAGGACAAAGTGGGTCATTCAGCTTGTGGAGGGAGCAGGGCTTTTTCTCTATAAAATAGTTTATATGGTGTTTTTCCTATTGATATTTTAATAGAAATCCTATAAGTCCATAAGGTAAACTTAAATTCACTATCCCAGCTTATCTTATTCCTCCCAAGTGATCTCTTGATTCTAGTAATAAGGTTTTTATTGGAATACTTTTCCAGGCCATTGTAGTGGGGATAATAATTGGCTGAGTGTGCCAATTCAATACTATATTTACTATAGAATTCTACCATTTCAAATGAAATAAAATATTTTCCATTGTCCATGAATAGCTTCTTAGGTACTCCAAATCTAGTTAGGATACTTTCTTCCAAGAATCTAATGACCACTTTAGTGGTTGATATCTTCAGTGGAGCAGCCTCTACCCACTTGGTAAATAATCAATCATAGTTATTATCCATCTATGACCTCCTAAAGAGTTTGAATTTATTTCATCTATCAGATCTAATACCCCACTAGGTAAATGGGGCTTCCACCATTACAGGCTTCAATGGTATAACAAACAATTTCTTCTTTTCATCAAATATTTGGTAGCTTTGGCACTTTCTTACAAACAAGTGAACATATCTGGAAATGGATGGCCAATAATAACCTACTCTCATTATGTTGTTAATTGTTACCTTGGGTGCAAAATGCCCTCCATAAAAGCTAGTATGAAATTATTCAACAAATCTAGGAACTTATTTTTGAAAAAGGTTTGGATGCCTTTAGTACAATTTATCATCCTCAATATAATATTTTTGTGGTTGCTACTTTATACTCCTCATTATGTTCTATGAAATGCCAGTTGGAAAAGAGAGTGCCTTTAGATAAAACACTATGTATTTGTACCACTATCTTCAAAACACTCAGTTCTAGCATTTTGCTATGCATTCATTGTTATAATTGTGTTGTTGAAATATTCCCTACCTTTAGTGGCCATATATTTGACTAAAACTTACCCTTTGATAGTCTTCACAGCCTTAAACTCAACATCATATTGTTGTAGTTTAACCATCCACCTACCTGAGCTACCTGTAGGTTCATTTTGTGTGATCAAATCCTTGACAATTGTATAAGAAATGAAGGCTATCACTTTGTTTGACCCAAAAATTCCTTTAAAATGCTCAAAGCTTTTATCAGTGAAAAGGATTTTTTCTCAATCATAGTATACTTCAATTGTGCTCCTTTCATTCTATAACTCATAAAAGCAATAGGTATTTCATTGTTCTCTGGATATTTATGATATAAAACCACAACAACAGTATCTTCTGAAGCATATCAATAGATATTGAAGTAATTTGAATAATATGGGCATGTCAACATAGGAGCTTGCAAAATTACATCT
Source organism: Wollemia nobilis (assembly GCA_028583015.1). NCBI lineage: Eukaryota > Viridiplantae > Streptophyta > Pinopsida > Araucariales > Araucariaceae > Wollemia > Wollemia nobilis. The sequence goes on from JAQPPZ010003361.1 coordinate 11,370,633, forward strand.
TTCATATTTTAGAAAGCCTATAAATTGTATTCTATCCACTTAATATTCCCATATTTCTTTATCATATCATTGATAGGTTTTGCAATTTGAGCAAAGTTTGGAACAAACCTTCAAACAAAATTAATCTTCCCAAAAAATGACCTCACTCCCTTTAAGTTCTTTGGAGGAGGTATTTTGGCTATAGCCTTAGTCCTCTTGTGGATCGATATTGATTCCTTCTTTCGATACCACATGGTCTAATAAGTTACTTTGAGTAGCTCCAAAAATGCACTTTTTAGGATTTAGGGAGATACCAAACTGTTTTCATCTTTCAAAAACTTGAGTGAGATGTTCAATATGATCTTCAAGATTTTTAGAGAATATTGTTATGTCATCAAGATAAACCACCACTATTTTGAACATGATCCCTTTAAAGGTAAAATCCATTGCTCTTTGGAATGCCGCACTAGCATTCATAAGCCCAAATGGAATCCTTAAATACTCAAATGTATCCCATGGTATGGTGAAGGCCATTTTATACCTATCTTCTGGATTTATTGCAATTTGATTATAACTCTGAAAATCCATCTCGTAGAGACATCTTGGCTAACCCTACCACTGCTTAAAATAAAATACCCTTTTCTTGTTGTGCAAAAGTTAAATTCATATATATCATAGTCATAAAATCTTCTGGTCTTTGGATTTAGACTAGTTTTGTCTTGATGCAATTATTTTTTAAAAGTGAAACAAAGGGTTGTTTGATGTGATAGAGAAGGAAGAAAAGAGAAAACATGATATAATGAAATAGGATGGGTGGGATATGTACATGAAGTGGTGGTAATAGGATATGGAAGTCTACAAATAATATGAGAGAAGAAGTCTAGAATAAGGGGGCGATGGTATATTTACAGGAGGAAGGGTGGAAGTAGCACTAAGGTGCTAGGAATGGGAAGGAAATAGGAATGGAAAATAAGATATGAAGGTACCAAAATTAAGAAAACCATAAAAAATAAGGTACATCCATAACTAAATTTTGTCAAAGTACTCTTTTTCTAACTATATTTCGTTGTACTGCATTTATACCTCCAATGCAGACAAATTGCTAAGGTTTTGGCCTTTTCTTACCTTTACTACATCTTTTGTGTCTCTTAGTATTATTGCACAGGAACTTATTGCACCACTTGTGTTTCCTTTTGAAACTCTTTGCTTGCACATTCTGATCCATTTTCGTCACTAAACCTTCACCTTGGCAACTTCCTTCATATAAAGTCATATTAAGAAGAAGAATTTCATCAGCTAAAGACAATACAATTATGTTTTGAAGATCTAAAAATATTTGGCTTGCTTGAACCATCATTGAGATATTAATCAAATCTGTCATTTGTGCTGCCTACTTCTGAGCTCACTTTCTTGGGTACAATTTGTGAGATTTCGATGTGCCTGATTGATTTCATTTGATGATAGAGATGAGCTAAAGAATGATGATTTCATTTGTTTATGGACTGAAGAATATATGAAAATTGACCCATATATTTATTAATTTAGGTCGTTTGGTAGTGTCGTGAGGACTTAATACTTTAATTTGCCTAACAAGTCCTACATTATTTTAGCCAAAGTAGAGTAAATATGGGTCATTTACCAACTCCTATGTCCATGAATAATTTGGGTTCCATATTGATCTTGAGTGAATTCCATCATATTTGACTTGTTTTTGGTGGGTTTTGGACCCTTTTATTTGGTTTTTGATCAATGTATATGTATATACATTTAACCAATGGGATTATTAGGGTATTTTGGGTGACCAAAGGGTTTATAGATACCTTTGGGAAATTTTGGGTGACCAAAGGGTTTATATATACTTTTGGGACTTTTTGGATGACCAAAGGGTTTATGAATACCTTTGGGGCTTTTTGGGTGACCAAAGAGTTTATGGATACTTTTGGGGTCTTTTAGGTGACCAAAGGGTTTAGGGATTCCTTTGGGGATTTTTGGGTGACCAATTTATGGATACATTTGGGGCTTTTGGGGTGACCAAAGATTTTATGGATACCGTTGGGGTTTTTGGAGGTTGATTGCTTAACTGTTTGATTTTTGATTAGGAGAGGTATGATACAAATAATGCCCTAGTTGATGTGAATTTTTTTTTGCTTGATTCTTAATTTTGATATTTCAGAATGTTAGGCACATCATGTGTTATGATTTATGGATGCATTGATGGATGCATGTGTTGTACTATGATGTTATTTTATGATATGCAATGTGTGTATGTGCATAATGAGATGGATGATTTGTTGATATGTATGATGAAATATGAATACTATATGATATACTATTGTAGCACCACATATTGTACATCGATTTATGTGCAATTTTGTCATGAGACTATGTAATGGATTTGCAAAAATGTAAACTAATATACATGTGATAAAGTGGAATGAATAGTAGAATGTTATAGAATGTCCTTGAGGTTTTCATGAGACTCAAAAACTCTAGTCAACTGATCAAAAGTTATATACTAACAATGCAAGACTTTTTGATGAGGTATTAATCTACTAGGATGACCAAGATACTCAATATCCCTATGTGTGCAAGTGAGTTAATTTTTGTATTACACATAATATTACCCCAGTACCAAACATGATTGATGCAGCCCATTTGTACTGAAGATCACCCTATGAGTATCATGATCCTAGGTTTTGTACGTAGTTGTATTAGAACACTAGGTAGTATAGGCTACCAAAATCTAGCTCATCTACATGCAAATATTGGTATGTACATACACAAGAATCTAATGTGATAGAAATATCATCATGCGTAAGGATATCACCATTGCCAGGTAGACTTGATGCCACCTAACCTATAATGAGGATCACCTTATAGATTGTCAAATGTTGAGAATTCTAGGGATTCAAGTTCAATACTCCCTTATTTTATTTTATTTGATTTCAGGGATACTTGCTCATGCTTAGTGATGAAAATCACTATTTATTTTTGTATTTTGTTTTCTTTGAGCAAGGGATTTGAGGAGTGGTGATAATCACTATTTCTTTTGCTTTTGATTTTTACTTTTTGGAATTTTGCTTATTGATAGTGGTGAAAAACACTATTTATTTTTGGAAATTGGGTAAGAGGAGCTTATCCTTTTGTCAATTCTCAGTATTATTTAACCATTCTCACAAGGGTATGAGCAAGATAAAATTTTTACTTAAGGTAACCTAGACCACTTTGTAGGTTTCATATTTCCTTGTGCAAAACTTGAATTTATTAGTGAAATATGTGTTGGGATTTTGATGTATACAAGGTACAATTTAAGCAAGAATCTACCTCCTAAAAATTAGGATAGCTTTCTACAAAATTTGAATAGAAAACTAGAGATTGCGGAGTGACCAAAAACCCTAATAAAATTCTAGAACAAATGGCTAGGTGAAGGGAATGGGCACAAATATGGAAAGTGGAAAATGTAAGTGGAAATATGTGAAGCGAAAATACGACACAAAACTAAACAATGAAATTAAAATAAACTGATGAACAAGAGATTGCACAAAATATGATTTTATTGAATAAATGGGGGGGAGCTGAGAAACTCCTTTTATTACAATTGATCCATTCAAAGGAATTATTTTTATACAATAAATACAAATGCTAGGGTTCTCTAAAATCCTAGCTACACAACAAGTAGTGTCTCCAATGTATCTTGCTTCCAACAGGGTGAGTGGGCTTCTAGTTATCCGTAATCGGGCCACTCTAGCTTCAACATCTACTCAAAAATCCTTGATGAATGCTACCTGATCCTGCACACACATCAAACATAAATTAGTTAGCAAACAAAATGAGGGTTCCATAGTGTGAACCCTTAGAAATGTAAACTAAAAACCCTATATCTGAGCAAATAAAACATGTATATATAAATAACATCCAATAATAAAATGCATAAAATACTTACTTTGTTGTTCTGTTGCTCCGTTGCAGATTGATGACAGGTGCCCTGGCGGTACTTGATGACCTTATGCAATATCTTTTGGTATGGGATTGAGGAGATAGGCACTAGGCTACACTGTGGAATGCAACAACGTGCAACTACACCTATGGTATGAGGTAGGCGCTTGGCTACACCTATGAATTAGGGCTAAATATATAGAAGCAGATTAAGGGAATGTGAAGGGGTTGACAGATGGACAATGATGGTAGTGGCAATAGTGGGATGCGAAGGTGGCTAGAATCAAGAAATCCTAGGGCAAGCTAGGGTTTTGGGAAAGGCTATCCTAGGGCACAACTAAGGCAATGTAGATCGAATTCACTTAGAAAGTAAGAGTTCTAATCAAAGCTAGTTCACACCAGTTAGGGTTTTCTTACTAAGCCTAGGGTTTTCTTAGGGTTTTAGCATTGAGAATGCTCCTATTTATTACTAAGCCTAGGGTTTTCTTAGGGTTTTAGCTTAACACTTTTGATTGTGTGGCTAATATTAAAGCAAATCCAAAGGCTAATATTAAACTTTAAGTGTGACACGGATTAAGGGAGATATGGATGGCTGAGATTAGATTAAATTGGATGGATAAGATTAATTTGTCTTATAAATATACAATTTATAATAAATATATTAAAATATAATATAAAATATTATATTTAAATATATATAATATAAAATAAATATAAATAAGTCAAATAGGGGTCATAAAATGGTAGGAAAAGGCTAAAGTGGGCCATTAGATGGTAGGAAAGGCATGGAATGACCAATTGCATGGTGGGAAAGGATGATGGTGGATTAGTGGCTAGGATTTGGTGTCTATAGATGCCCCTTTTTTTACCATGTCACATGAAACACAATATGATGTAAAAATACAAGATCCCTGGCTGGGCTTTGGGAATAGAGATATCTTCTCTCTCTTGTTATATTTTTGAGCAATAACATTGAAGACAAAAGAATAAAGAATTTTGGAATTTACATAGCTTACCCCCTCAATTGGCAAATGATATTATGGATGAATCTCACAAGCCAATTAAAAATTTTGTGCAAATGATGAATGGTGTGGTACCATTTTTACCCCAATGATGAGAAGAGGGTTGGTGTAAAATTTGATATGATGTGTCTGCTTTTACCCTAGCGGATGGAGGGTTTTGTGCAAATGTGATGTGATGTGGGTGACATGAATGATGTAAAATGTGATACTATTTTTACTCCAATGGTGGGAAGGGGGTTGTGTCAAATGTAGATATCATAATCATGTAAGGTGTATCCCATCACGGAAAAATCATAATCAAATTTTGGTTACCCCAAATTTAGGGTGAGTCGATGTTGAAACAGTTTGCCTTGTCGGCATCATTGATATGCAAAATGATGATGCAAAAAGGAAGAAAAAGTAATTAACCTTGGATGTACTACTAGTGATATTTCATCCTAGCTAGTGCATATCTCGAAGGTGTTAAGGAGATTGTGAATGATGAAATTTGATTTGTGTCCATGTTTTAAGCCTCACGAACTAGGCCATCAATGACTGCTTTTGTGCAAATTGTTCTTGGTAAGGTTTCACTCAAAATATGTAGTATCAAATGTGATTGTGTTCTTAGACAAGGAGGTAAGTGATGATGATGATGACCAAGCATTCGTATGGTAATTCATTCATCTTACCAAATTGCATGGATGCAAATCACTGCAATTGCCAAGTATATAGAATAAACCACTATATACAAGATTCACTTGTAATTTTGATACATGTTGGAAGAAATGATGGTATATTATGATAGTGGAAAGAATGTTGATGGAATAATATGATGAAATTTCCAATATTGGAGTCAATTTATAAATGTGAGATTGCTAATGGGTGATTTTACACTTTTTGGATGAAAAAAATTGATTTGATGGTCAAATCAACTCCAATTTTTGCAAAAATTCATGGAATGATGAAGAAGATAGAATAGAGGAGATGAGTGTTGGTTTTGTAAAAATTTGGATTCATTTGATGTATTTTGTAACTTGATTTGTGTGTTTGACAAATGTGCATTGTATTCAAAAAAATATGGGCGTAAAATGATTTCTATTTTCACAAATCATGATTTGATGATGTGCATGATGTGTAGGTGAAATTTTGTGGGATTTTGAGGGGGCAAGCTACTATATTGATCCCTTTTGTCTTTATGACATTTTGGTACTAGGTGCACAACTATGCTTGTGATATTCTATAGGTCCTCGACTGTGCCTAGGTGCACTTTTAGGCAGCCATGTGTGCCTACGACCCGTAGGCACTAGCCTACACCTGAGTGTGCTAGCTATAGCTATAAATAGCTTGTAGGGAAAAATTCAAGGCTCATTCATGCGTTTGAGAGTTTTTGAAGCTGCACTTGAGGAGTGGAGTGAAATGGTGAGGAAGGTGAGGTTGGTGAGAATTTGCGTAGGAGCTATGGCAGCAGAGGGAGTTCATGCTACTGGTGGAGTGAAGGCTTGATTTGCCTCGGTAATGTTGAAAAACAATTTTTCTTTAATGCAATTTTTTTTGAAGTTCTTTTTTTTTTGGAATTAATACTAATGTAAACTATTTTTTTTTGTAGTTGAGGGAGATAGAGCCTTGAAATCACTTCTCTCCTCTCATTCTCGGGATGAGGAAGAAGCTCATAGAGGATGATTAGAAGATTTTGGGGAAGGTTGACCTAGAGGGAGTGGCTAGGTTGGATGTGGTGAGGGTAGATGATGGATATTTCTCATAATTAATAGATAGAAGGGATTTAGATAGGGGGACATTCTAGATACTGACTAGGGAGACTGCTATCACCATTGAGGATGTATACCACATCCTCAAGGTTCTAGTAGAGGGGGAGAAGGTGAAAGTTGGACATGATAAGAAGGTGGAGATGGAGAAGATGGTCGATGAGTGGCAGTGAGGGGTGAGGATGGGAGACGGGGGTATATGCTACTTGAGCATGTAAAAGGCTAAAGAGTTGTATGCACTCCTAGCCTTGATCATGTTCATGCTAACGAACATAGTAATCCCTAATAGCACTAGGTGTAGGTTCCCCTATAATATATTGGGATTGGTGAATGACCTACTCATCAATCTGAGGGCATGTGCATGGTCTCCTACATTATTGGTGCAGCTATACTGAGAGTTATATGATGTTACACAGAGAGGAAGGAAGGGGATTGGGTGCAGCTTCTTCCTACAATGTTGGGCTTGGGAGCACTTTAGTGTGGCTTGACTAGACATGTTACCTTTCTAGTTGTGGTAGATGGGTGAGCCCTATGCGAGGAGATGAGTAGTGGTAGAGGAAGTGTAGCTGAGTTGAAAGGTGCATACCAGTCAGTGGTATAGGTATATGTGGTTGGGGTTGACTTGGGTTGATGTGATATGGAGGCCATGGTGAGGATCCATGTGGGAGGGTGATGAGAAGTAGCTATGTCGGGTGAGGCAGACACTGTGGTTAGTTAGGAGGGATGAGAAGGTGGAGTACTTTTAGTACTTATGGGTGTTGAGGTAGTTCAACCTTCTCTAGGATATGCTAGATGAGCCAATGTTGTATTGAAATTTGCGGGATGAGGTGGGGCTTCCATGTGTGAAGCCATGGAGGGGTTAGATAGGAGATAATGAGAAGTTGAAGGTACCAAAATTAGATGATTTTAGGGTGAATATGGATTATGCGGCATGGTTTAGTGTCCAAATAGTATGGGTGATAAAGGTGGTGACAAGTGGGGATGCAGTAGCTATGGGGTCGAGGATGACTCCAAAGAGAACAAGGCCTCAATGATCAATGAGTTAGAGGTAGTCAAGAGGAGCAGTCCAGTAGACTATCAAGGTGGAGGTGGTGGATGATGAGGGGGAGGAATATGAAGATATGGGGGATATATTCGAGGTAGCTAGGCTACGGGTGGAGGTGGAGCAACTCCACGAGGAGCGAGAGACTACACTAGAGTCTCATAGGGAGGCTCTAGTGGGGCGATATGGGGTCATAGATGAGTTGTGGGCTACTATAGCTTGGATGGAGGTAGAGCGACTGATAGCTAAGGCTGGTGATTAGGATATGACCATGAGGCTTTGAGAAGAGATTTTGGTTAGGGAGCATTGACATTAGATTGACTTGCGATGACTAAATGATAGTGAGACATATGCACATTCCTTGGAGGATTTATAGATGGCTAATCACATTCCTTTGCCAGATCTTCCTTCATACTCGAGGACCGAGGCATAGAGACATACAACATCTAGTTCTAGGTCTAGGGCTTCTACTATATCTTAGGGGTCCTCTTATAGACATTATCTTAGTTCTTAGATGCACTTTTGTATATGAGCCTTGGTGCTCCATTGTAGCCTTTATGGCATTCATTGTACATATGATATTTTTGATATATATATACATGGATTTTTATATATTTGTGTTATATTTTGTGTGAATGCTTTTATGTGTATGCAATGCATATTTTATGAAAATGTTTTTATGCATGTATTTTGGATGATTAATGCAAGCAAAATGGTATGTATATGTTGGTGTTTATACGGATTATTAATGCAAGCTAAATGGTATGTATATGAATGGTGTTTATATGGATGATTAATGCAAGCTAAATGGCATGTATATGAATGCTAACTATATGAGAGGAATGCATGATGTTCTAATGATCCTTTTTAGTTCAAAATTTTGTTGGCCATTTTTGTTCATTGTTTTGCAATCGGGGGCACCAATATTGGTGGCTTTATGCAGGTTGATCCATGATGAAGACATGGATGCTGACATGGAAGAAGATATGGATGTTGATATGGAAGAAGATATGGATGTTGATATGGAAGAAGATATGAATTTTCAAAGACTCAAACAGACTAGTGCTATCAACCAATTCACTAAAGTTGTCTAACTTTCTTTAGGACCCATGTGTGTGCAAGTGGAGTTCATGTACCAATTTTGAGCATGGTAATGATCCTAGGCAATCAAGAAACAATGTGTGTACATGTGAAGTTCATTAAATCATTAGAGAAAATTGGGTTTGACCTGTTATGGAGAGGACCAAGAAGCTAGATTGTTCGTATGTGTGGTCAAAGGTCTCTCTTTTTGTAAGAAAGACATGTCACCTTGCATGAGCTTACTCCATTGCTAGTCAAGTGTCTATAGCCCTGGTGGAGAGTCACTCCATAGTCAAATGTTATGATCTTTAGGCCTTGGGGATGACTACATAAATTTTTGAGTGAAATGTAGTACGATCCTTACAGCTTTAGGGATCTATGAAATTTGTTAATTTTGGATAGAGATTTGGAGAATTAGATTCTCAACCGAAGTGTGATGAGAATGTGACCCTACATTTACTACTCTATATTTTGTGGTTGTATTTAATAATCAACTATGATAGTGATGAGAACCATTTTTTTTTTTTTGGGACTATATTGCACGATAGGACATGTGAGGAATGCCATTTTCATTTCAAGGTGCCACCCAAGTATGGTGTTATCCCTATTTGAATAAAAATGTTTTTGTAGATACCTAAAATACATCATGTTTAGAAGACTACCCATATGGGCACATTTGAAAACCATATGAACCCTCTTGGATCTCTCCAAGAGCAAGCAATGGTCCTAACCACTCAAACATGATAGTTCTGGCCCATCCAGGATTGGCCACTCTTAGGTACAGCAGCCAAGACACCTGGCCACTGAAGACTATGGTAGAAAACCCAGGCTATTAGACCTAAAATTAGCCATAATCACACACAGTATGGCTATGAATATAGGCCCAAATCATGCAGTCCAAATACACCTATACATGGATAACGAGTGGATTTTGGTGAGGAACTCTCTGAGTCCCTCCTAACTGCCACTTCCATGCCAATTTGTGATTGATGCTTCCTACCCAGAATGGTCAGTTGCATGCAATTTGGATAGATGCTTCTCCAGGAAGCCAAGATCCATATTTGAGAGAGGATTTTGCATATAGACTCTCCCACAAAAGTAAAAAGGATCTATGAAGTTTCAAAGCTAAGCAGTGAAGCCCTAAAAAAATAGATAACCAATCTACACCCCTTTGAGGAGTATTGGATTGTCGTTCAGTTGTCCTACATCCGTGTAACAAATTCCTTAGATCCACCATTCTAAAAATACCAATCTATGTAGGAGACACACTAGGCAACCCTTGAACATCAATTGTAGAAAAAAGGATAGTGCACAAATCCTTGATTTACAAATACAAGAACTTCACATGATGGCCACTATCTCAAACAGTGGCCCGTAGGCATACCTTGGGGCACAAACATTATTCTATTTTACTGTTAATATAGATTCATTATTTCTTAATGTATTGCTTCATCATAGTTTAAATCTAGTTTCATTAGATATTTTATTTCATATTTCTATAGCTTACATCACATTTATTATTCTATTTATGTTCATATTTCATTATCATTATCATGAGTATCCAGATCCACTAACAAAAATCCTCTTGCAGAGAGGAGGCCTGTGCTACTTATTGTGCTTTATTGTTTCCATGTACGTAGATCTACAGGTTTATAGGACCATATCAAGACATCTAGAGCACAAGATCCCTCCTAGATGAGATAAGGATAAGGAGGCATATGTGAGCCCTCAAATAAGTTTATGTGTAGGATTGGGAAGCCTACGATAGTGCACCACCCCTTATAAGGGGATATATTCAACATTGTTCTACTTGTAATTAATTATATCAAAATGGGCATCCCTCAGAGGGACCGACATGTAATCAGGGTTCAATATCAATAAAAGGATATTTCTTTGTTATTTTTGTGTTATATGCATTTTTTGGTCTTTCATTTCATCTTGGTATAATATTTCAAGTAGAGTAGCAGTGTGCATTTCTTGGGGTTGCATAGATGGCAATCATGGTGGACCCCCACCAAGGTTTTGTTTTTTGGCTAATTTAATAATGTTTTGAATACTTTTTTCTATACAGGTCTAGCCACTCTGGTCAATAGTAGCCAGCAGAGCTTAGTTGCTATAGTTATCAGCGACCAAAATTAGCCACTCTAGTCAACGATAGCTAGTAGGAGAGTTGAGATAGAGGTAAACTAAGTCATCATCAGGCAAGGAATTGAGGTTTGTACACATTTATGACTCTTTATGACTTTCTATTTACATTTAGTTTCTAGAAACAACAAGCAAAAACATAGCTAAGTAGGGAAAAATGAGGAAAATAAAATGAAAACTACATTGTAATTTTATTAGAACTCTTTAGTTCCCTCTAGGTGCTACTAGGAACATCGGACCTCTACTTGTAAGGTCTACACTAATCCCCAACGTGCTAGGATTTTGTGTGTAAGTTTGATTGCATGTTGTCCAACCAGTGGCCTTAGGTCACAAAGTAGGAAGTGCATTACATAAAGATCATCTAGATTACATTAGATATGCATATTTCTAAAGACAAACATTCTTTTTAGGCATGTAGGAAAGTAGACATGAATGTTGGTTTATGCATCACTTTCTATTTCAAAATACATAAAAAGAACACCACACACTTGCACATCCTATCATAACATTGGTAAGGTTGAATTTCATCATCGACCCCTAATTCAAATCGATGATGTTGGAATTCATCTCCTTCCATTGAATTGCCTCCTAGATTCCCTTATATGAAATATATAATTCTTTCTAAGCTGGTATGAGTCACTTGTGTTCAAACTATCTTCCACTTTGGCATAGTGGAAGAGCTAGGCAAATCCTCCACTAGGATTTAAGTGGTGTACCCTAGACTCTTTTTGATATGTGCCTACAAGAATAAATCTTGAGAGAAGAAAGGGTAGAGTGTGAGGAGCTGGTAGAGAGGCTAGCTCAAATTGACACACACATAGCCGATGAGAGGTATCAACACAAAGGGCGTGCCAATTCTCCATAAGAGAATGGTGCTAGATATGAGCATATTCACCATGCCCCACAACATCAACAACACCTGGAACCTAGGCAAACACAACTCAATAGGGACCAGACAAGGACAAGAGATCAAGAACAAACCCAACCAAAACCTCCAAATGTGGTCATGAGAGATAAATACAGAGGCCCAATTAGGGCCAACACCAGAATTCTTCCATTACCACTATGGGAAAAACTTTAGGAACATGAGATTATCTCCTCGAAGGCATACCAAAATCTCATCGAGTGAGTCAAGTCTCTTGAAAAGGATACAAATGGACAAAATCCAACATTGGAAAAGATACACAACTAGCCTTTGTGCCCATCAATCCCGATCCCCACATATCCTAGGTATTTTAAGATGCCTAGGTTGGATAAGTTTAAAGGGGAGGGAGATGCATAGGAAAACGTAATAAAATTCATGAACACGTTCTTCCACCTGGATAAAAATGATTCCCTAATACTGAGAACATTCATTATGATGTTCTCAGGTGCAACAACCCAATGGTTCAATCAGTTTCCTAAGCACAACATTACCAATTTTGAGCAACTGGTAAATGCATTCCTAGAATGTTTCTCCTTCGATGCTAAGAAGAAGGTGAACTTGTCTGACCTGGCTAACTTGAAGTAATATGATGATGAGCTAGTGATGGACTATGGAGACAGGTGGAGAAAAATCATGGTGAAGCTATCATTCTCTGTCTCCTTAGAAGAACTCATTCAAATGTTCACAAAGAGCTGCATAAAGCACATCTCTCTACTATTGTAGCTATAGAAATACAAATCATTCGAAGAAGCCTTGGATAAATCCAAGCTTATTGAAGACATTAAGGTCGATGAGGGAGACATTAAGCTCCACAAAAAGAAATAATTTAGTAAGAATAATAAAAAAAATAAGAATAAGCCAAAGTAGGCCAAGCCTGCTCAAGTTAATCAAGTGGTGTTAGCCATGCCGTAGGGGGAAATGGATACCATAGAATTATCAAGCACAACCCTCACCACCTTGTTATTTCATACCTCTAAATGAATTGATGCAGTCGATATTCAACCAATTGAATGAGGCACAGAGGATAATATTTCTTGACATACAACTACTTGACCCTAACTATCCCAAGCCAAGGGGATACAGGGAAGACCACCATTGCCCATACCATCAAATACCAAGGTATGACATTGAGAGCTACATCATATTTAATAATGTAGTACAAAACATGATTGAAAAGGGGGATCTCAAAGTTGATAACCCACTAGCTACCAACAACAGAGACATGGGCATATTCAAGAATCCATTTCCCAATCACGAGGTCCCTAGAGACCAGGACCCCAAAGTTAACTATGTCTAGGTCAAGCCACCTATTCAAGGATGCATAGGAATGGTTGAGTTGGTAAATGTGGCAACCAGGAGTTAAAGATATGGGTAACCACAACCACCTACAACTCCCATTAATATACCAACTATGCCCTAACAAATATAGGTGACAGACAATCCTATGGGTCTACCAAAAATACTTGCAGTAATGATTCAGAGTAGATTAGAGCAAAATCTACAAATAAATCCAACCAAATTATTGATATACAAGCTCATACAATAATCTCCCAGGCATAGGGAGATATTAATGGAGATTTTGAGATCAATCAAGCTCCAGCCCTAGAACCTAGACATATTCACACATTTTGTGGGGCAAGTTCAACAGTGCCAAGAGCCCATGATACATTTTTACAATCACAAAATCAAAGAAGTGCCAATCACTACAGTAGACCCACATTTGCACATCATTGCATATATCAGTGACATACCATTCAAGTGGGTTTTGATTGATACAGGCTCATAAATCAACATCATTACTACCAAGGCTATAGGGCACTTGAAGATACCCAAGTCCAACATCATCTTGACTTCATACACCCTTAGAGCTTTCAATGATGCGCTATGAACCATAGTGGGAACAATCATTTTACCTATAAAAGTAGGGCATAAGACCATCCCTATGATGTGTCATGTGTTGGAAGGGGCAATGCAATATAACATCCTCCTAGGGCATCCCTAGATTAGGGACATGAAGTGCGTACCCTCGATACTACACCAATGCATCAAGTATGTGCATGAGGGATAAGTACATGTGGTCTCATATGATGAAGATCCATTCAAGTATGTGCATCAAGTTGAATTAATGGGAGGTTTTGACCTTTCGTAAATGCACTTATACATCAGACCTTCATATCAAACCATGTATCCTAGAAGCCAAAGCAAATCAATGAGAGGTGACCCATCCACATCGGCACCACCTCCTACATTCAAGGTCATTGGTGCTTCTAAAAATCCTTTGACAGATAAGGCTAGGGGTAAGCAAAAACTGAAGGCACCCCTAGTAGAGTAAGAGTGCCAAGGGTGGCAAATCAAAGCAACAATATAAATTCTTACTCCCATGGAGGAGGAACATTCCCAAGAAAGAGTCAAGGAGGTACCTCAGCCTGCATCACCTGCATCATCAACAACATCATCTAAAACCGAGGTGAAAATACACCTAGCCAACATAGTACTAGGAGAATTTCTTGTGTAAAATGTGACATTCACATTGATCATTGACTCTACACAAGACATGGGATGGCAAAGAGTCCCAAATATTCCAGTAGGAATGGTGGTGCCCTTAGGGATCCTGCCTAACCAGACTAACTTCATATATGCTGGTCTAGATTTTTCCCACACTAATCCTGAATTAGAGAAGTATGAGGATGAGCTATTCATCATGAGTTTCCATTACTTGTCAAACCCTAAGTTTGCACTAAGATACTTTGAAAAATGCCATTAGCATGGATATGGTTTAGGCCTATATGAACAGGGGCATAGGCTACCATTTCGACCACAATATCAACTACCTACAAATAGGTGTGGTCTAGGCTATCAAATGTAGGGCCATGATGACTCCTTAGAAGCTCAAAGAAGACATTGATTGGAACCCCTATCAACCCCCTACCAAAAACCTTTGGGATGATGAATGGGTGTCAATAATAAATATCACACCCCCTAAGACATATCACACTGAATCCTCACTTGAAGCACCCCCCTTAGGAGCAATCCTATGGGAAGAAGAGCCATTGCATCCCCCTTAGGATCCATCCTATGGGAACTACGTCCCAAGTGAGGATGAAAATGAAGCCATATTAGCCTACCATGGGTCACGATATGTGTAGAACCATGTTTGGATAGACTAGACAAGAAGTGGCTACATCTTAGATGAAAGTGAGTCTATCCCAAGTGATATAGGATATAGGTCAAATGAAATTGACTATGAGTCAAAGGACTCAATAGATATGACCTAATTACGACCAAGACACATAGGCTATAGTGTTGGGCCAGAGATAAATGCTAATGGATTCTTCATAAGTGATGTTGACTATGAAGATGAGATTGAGGTGGCCTATCTGGGGCATCAAAAAGCCAGACACCAGCCCATCCTAGGACCATAAACCAATGTGAATGGCTTCTAGATCAGTTATGATGACTTTGAGGTTGAGACCAAAATAGCTTACCTTAGACCTCGAAACTTGTAGCTAGTTGGTTTGCTTGTGGAAAGGAATGCAACACTTTGTGCCATTGATCCTAATATTCGATTCCTAGGGAGACTGGTAAACCTAGATGCCATCCATCACATGGTAAATCCAAAACCACCAAAATTTAGAGAGAAACTATTTTCCAATGACCCAATCATATCATCTTTCCACAAGCCAAATCATGAGATCCCTATGCCACTAGATCCCCATCACGATTATAGAGGACATCCCCTCAATATAGAATTTTATCCATGTGGTACTAGATATTTTATTCCATCCATCAACCTGATATCCATTGATTTGATAACTCCACTCCATAACCTAGTAGACCCATCAAAACCATTGTGTCTTAATTTAGATGTCATTGATTGGGATCGTGCTGATTTTCACCTAGAGTTGAATATTTCTTCCCCAATGAAGAGATTCTACAACCATTCCATTTTACATCAGGATGTGCACATGATGTCTATCATGCTGGTTTTGACCCCAAGGCATTAGGAATTGTAAACCCCGAATATGAAATCCATCTAATCCCAACTCCTCATCGACTTGAGGAGGGGTCACACATGGTAATAGAGGAAAATCTCAAGGTATACATTAGTGATGATCCATATCAACCAAATAAAGTCAAGTTTAGAGAAATATTATCTCCAGTAGAATAGGCCATCATAATTCCTCTACTGAGAGAGAGACCAAATATTTTTGCTTGGAATTATAAAGACATGCCAGGGCTAGATCCAAATTTGGTTGTCCACAAGCTATTATTAGACCCTACAAAGAAGCCAATCAAGCAAAAGCTTAGAAATATGCATCTAATTATCACTTTGATGGTTAAAAATGAGTTGCAAAAACTGTTGGATGTAGTATTTATTATTCCCATAAACTATCTAGAATGGGTATCAAACATGGTACCCATAGGAAAACCTGATGGAAGAGTCCGTATTTGCACGAACTTCAGGGATCTCAACAAGGCAACTCCAAAATATTCATTCTTGTTGTCCAACATAGACACTCTTGTAGATGCAACTGTAAGTCATGAGATTCTCTCCCTAATGGATGGTTTTTCAAGTTATAATAAAATTCATATTAAGCCCGAAGACTAGCATAAAACCATGTTTACCACTTCATGGGAGATATTTTGTTATAAGGTGATGCCATTCTACCTCAAAAATGCTGGTGCCACATACTAGCAGGCGATGACATACATATTTTATGACTACATGCATCAGATCTTGGAATACTACATTGATGACTTACTAGCCAAGTCACTACTATGAGAAGAGCATACCAAGACCCTCAAAAAGGTTTTTGATCGCCTGATTGAACACAATGTCAAGTTGAACCCCAAGAAATGCGTCTTTGGTGTAACTTCTAGAATTATCTTAGAATTCATCATTTCCAAATGAGGCATTGAGGTAGATCTGGCAAATGTAAAGGCTATCCTGGAAATGTCCCCACCCATGAATATCAAAGAGCTAAGAAGCCTATAGGGCAAAGTAGCATCCATAAAATGATTTATCGCACAACTTTTAGACAAGTGTCAACCCATAAACCAACTACTACACAAGGGGATCCCTTTCCAATGGGACAAAGAGTGTCAGCAAGCATTTATCGAGATCAAAGAGTACCCGGCAACGCCACCAATCCTAGCTCCACCAAGGCCAAACGTGCCATTCTTGCTATACATATCAGCTACAAATTTTGCTTTGGACATTATGTTAGCTCAAAAGAACATGTAAGATAAAGAGCAAGCAATATTTTAAATTATTTGCACCTTGGTGAGCTACAAAATTGGATATGCATACATCTAAAAGTTGTGCTTAGCAGTGGTATTTACCACTAAGAAATTGCACCACTACATGTTGAGCCATACCACATATGTAATATAAAAAAAAAATCCTTTGAAGTACATGATGAGCAAGATATATCATAATACACATACTACAAAGTGGATCATGCTATTGATAGAATTTTATCTAGAGTTCATAAGCTAGAAGTCCATCAAGGGACAAGTCATAGCCAATCAACTGGTTGAGGCAACACTGTAGAATAGTAGGTGCCTCACCATAGAGCTTCCTGTTGACATAGTCTTTGCACTGTCAGAAGCACCTGAACCTGAAGAACTAGAAAATAAAGCTGACATGACTTTGTCCTTTGATGGTTCAAAGTGTGAGCAAGGAGGCGGTGCATGAATTATCTTTTTCACACCACATGGTGCTCCAATGCTCTTGTCATTCAAGTTAGACTTCCATTGCACTAATAACAACACTTAATATGAGGTACTAATCTTGGGTCTCCAAACAACCATCTCCATAAAAATCAAAATGCTCAATATCTTCGGTGACTCCCTACTCATAGTCAACTAGGTCAAAGGAATATTTCAATACTGAGATCCAATCCAGAAAGCTTATAAGGAGCTTGTTGAAACCTATCTATCCAAGCTAGAATGATATAACATCGAGGCCATACCTCATTCATCAAAAATATTTGCAGACACCATGGCATCTTTGGGGTCGTTGATCCCTCAGAATCCATCTATCAGTTTCATGACCATCAATGTCAAAACGCTCTCGCATTCAACGATCTAATGTAAGGATTTGGATAACAAGAAAATATATCAACATGATTCATATAGAGCCAGACTAGGACTAGTTTTGTAAGGCCAAAGACTTATTAAAGAAGGCACCTTGGGGGTCATTAATCTCTCAAGGTCCCATGGGGAATGGTACCACTATTCACCACAATGTTTTCCTTTAGTCTGTGTTTGTGCAAACTGAACCGCATGAAGCACAAGTCGTCTTATCGATCGATGCCATAGCATATCAGGACTGGCTATCCCAATTACAATATTTTCTAAGACTTGGAAGTGTCCCATAGGGACTATCGCATGCCGAGAAGCGAGTGTTAAAGCAAAAGGAGACTAGGTATGTCTTGCTAGGAGACATATTGTATCGTCAAGGTTACGATGGAGTCCTCCTTCATTGCTTAGAGCCTCAAGAATCATCTTGGGCAATATCTCAAGCTCATGATGGTACATGTGATGACCACTTCAATGACATGGCCATTGTCAAACAGATTCTCTGAATGGGCTATTATTGGACCACCATGGAAAAATACTATTGTGAGTATGTCAAGAGATGTGTTAAATGGGTATCCCTCGAAGGGACCAACATGTAATCGGGGTTCAATATCAATAAAAGGATCTTTATTTGTTATTTTCATGTTATATTCATTTCACGGTCTTTCATTTTATCTCGGTATAATATTGCAAGTAGAGTAGAGGTGTGTTTTTCCCGGGGCCACACAATTTTTAAGGTGTGAAAAAGTGTGGTTGGTACAAGATTTCTTTTGGAATCAATTGACAAGACTCAAGATTCTCTTAATGTGAGAAAGTGCTTTTGGTCTCAAAGAAAATCAGATATATTTTTGGAGGTTTGCTAGACACACTAGTAGTGGCTGAGTGACCAAAAATTTGGGCTTTTGTTACTTTTTACAAATGGTATTTTTGGCTTATGATGTTAGGAAAATTGCACAAATGCAAAATATAGGTACTCTCGATTTTAGAAGCTTGAATTTTTATTTTCCCATATCATCACTACTATAAATAATCATTGAACATGGGATGGTATGAATGCAATATGAAAAATGAAGGAATGTAGTGGAATGCATGCGGGATGTAAAATGTAGTGGAATGCATGTGGAATGAATGTAAATAGAATATGTGTGAAATATGTATAAATACAATGTGAGAAGTGCATGCCTATATGTAAATGCCAGATGTATGCAATGAGTGTTAGAATTAAAGTGCACTATGCCTTCACCTTGACACTTGTCAGTTTCTCTTGACAAGTGTCATGTGTTGAATATAGGATTATGCCTATATATTGTAACTATTTGTATCAATAAAATAATCCCATCAGTTTCAGTCCCAACAATGAGAACATGCCTATATGAATGATTTGTTTTTGTTTATTTTTTGTTTTAGCCATGTATATATAATAATCAAATCATGCATAGAAGATGACCCTCAATAAAGGAAGAGCTAAGATCGGTCTCAAAAATCAATGCAAATACGTATCATCCCATTGAGCTTACAAATGAGTACCAGGCCTGAGTGCCAGTCAGGATAGTCTATGATGTCATATAATTCTTCCTATTTATCGTCATCTAACTCTGCCTTAAAGACCTTGGGACTCTTAGTAGAAGATGGAGGTGAAGGAGAAATGTAGTTGGTAGAAGCCCTTAACAATTCATCGGATAGGATGAACTCTAAAAAGGAGGGTGGGGAAGAAATCTAGTCCATGTCAATAAGGCTTTTGTCAATTGGAATTGGCTTAGCCATATTGTATGGATTGCGGAGTGGGGTGAATAAGTCAATAGGATTCATACTGACTTAGTTGGAAAATATGGTTTGGAATAATGGGTGGATGGGATGAATGGATTAGAACTAATGTTGACTCTTGTTAACCTTGGATAGCAACAATAAACATGAAATCAAATTCTATGTACATGCAAGGAAAAATTTTGTTTTTGGTTTTTTGTTTTTCTTTTTTGAATGTTGTGATGATTTTTTTATTATGTACATATGTTACAAATTTTGGCTTGGAATAATGGCTCAATGGAACTCAGGTGGGGGTGGTTCACCCAATGGATCTACTTGTTCTTGTGGAAGAAGCAAGCGAAAGATGGACTGATGGATGGGGAAAATTCTGAGGTAAAACTCATCCTGTTGGGTAAGGGGAATGATGGATGGATATTCCTCTTCAGAATCATTAGAAGTGTTGGACATAAGTTCATACTCTTCATAAATTTCATCATCAAAATCTAGGAGCGGGTAGGAAAATTTTATGGGGTCTTCTTCTTCACTTAAACTAAGCTATTGAAGAGCTTGTTCAAGAGAAGTGGTTGAGAAATATGGAAGGGGGGCTTTGTCTTCATCATTGAGGCTAAGACTTTGGAAATATTGCTCAAGGGAAGCGGTTGTGGAAAGCAGGATATATCCTAAGCCTGAATGATCATGTGCTCCATAATACAAGAAATTAATTATGTCACGTATCTCTTGTTCATGGGAACCTAGACCTTGACCTTGTCAATTGATGATATGGAAGTAACAATATTGAAATCCCACCATGTTTTGTATGTTGGCACGTCTTGGCTCTTTTATTTCTTTGGGTAGATTTGCCTCAATTAAGGAATCAAACCATCCATACACAAAGTTAATACTATGAGGAGTAGAACTCATATTGTAGATAGCCTATGGTTAAAGGAGGGTCACATGGGGGACTGAAATCCTTGGCTATAGGAATGGCAAGGGGGGTAATGGTAACGTCTTGGACCATGTATTCACCAATACTAGGACTAGTGATGTGGACCTAAAATTGGGATGAGGTAGTGGATGATGTGGAAATGGATGACTCAGGATTGGTAGGGCCTATGTAAGATGGTGGGGAGTTGAATATTTCACACTTTGAAAGTTTGACTTGTGAAACATCCACTGATGGAGAAATATTAGGTGATGACTTGGAATTAGAAGAATGTGGATGAGGCAATGACGATAAAGAAGAAATGGTTATGGAATAAGGAGTTGTTGATGTGGTGAAAGTATATTGATATTGACCACATGTACAAGAAGAAATGGATGATTGGGAGGGTTTGGTGATGGGTAACTCCTCAAGGATAGGAGCTTTAGAAGAAGATGTAGATGGATTTGAAGATGAAGTGGATGGATTATATGATGATGGGGATATGATAAGGTAGGTGGGAGGTAACATGGATTCATAGGGGTTTGAAATGAAGTTGCAGTACTTGAAAGGTTCTACATCCACAGGGATACAATGGACTTGACCATCATGAACGTATTTGAAGCACTAGTGGAGAATTGATGGAACACATTTAATTTCTCTCATATAAGGTCTACTAAGGAGTACATTGTATGCCATGGCCCCTTCCAATATGTGGAATATAGTGTGCAATGTTTTAATCCCTAATTCAATGGGTAAAACAACAGTGGCAACTATGGTACACAAAGCATCGTTAAATTCTTTGAGGGTGAAGGATGATTTGGAAATATGGGAAGGTGGAAGTTTGAGGTTGCTAAGGGTAGTGGTAGTGATGATGTTGATGGATGAGCTGGTATCAATTAGGAATCTCTTGAATGACTTATTGTATATTAAGGCCATGATATGCAATGGAGGATCTATGGATTCTGATGTCATAGATTTTATTTCAAAGTCATAAAAAGTGATAGATGGCTCCATGCATGTTCTAATGCTCCCTACAAAATTTTTGAAGGCATTTGAGTCTTGAGCTTCTAATTCAATAGATTTTAGAATTTCCATTAGGGCTTCCCTATGCCTAGGGTATTGTTGGATGAGCTCATATAAGGATAATTTTGCTGAAGCTATTTTCAAACTTGTGGTCAACCGATTGCTTAATGATACCACTGGCCTTAGAGGGTGATGGATGGGATGATTGGGTGGATTATAAAGATGAATTAGTGGGGATGGATTTGGATAAATTTGGATAGGCAATGGGTTTAAATATTGTGCATTTGGTTGTTGGGCATTTTGTTGATTTTGCCTTTGACCTCTTGTTACCACATGGACTGCTCCTACAAAATTTTGATATTGTTGGACATGGTTAACTTGGTTAGGAGGTGTATGATGATTATTACCTCCTAAATTAGCCTCTTCATGGTTGGGAAGAGATGTCTAAAAAATTCTTGAGTTCTATTTTTGTGGAGCTAGGGGGTTATATGCCTTAAGGACCTCCGAGTCTACAAGGTCTCGAACAATTTTCTTAAAAACATTGCATGTGTTGATGTTATGACCATTTTTCCTATGATATGGATAAAATAGATGTTACCTGTAACTTCTGCTACATTTGATAGGGTTATCAGGTCTGATTTCTGGTAAATCCAAATTATTTATTTTATACAAATTTTCGAAGATGGAGGAATACGACTCTGTTAAATGAGTGTATTGGTGTTGGGGTCGAGCATATTGTCGACGAGGAGGATTTTCCATAGTTGGAACTGTATTCTGTATAGTGAGTGCTTGAGTTACCAAGGGGACCGTATGATAAGCAATTTGTTGTAGTTTTTTCATAGGTTGTTGAGCCATTATAGGTTGGCTCATCACCACTTGATTGACTTGATTAGATGGATTAGCTGAAGAGGCTTGTGATGATTTGTTTTGGTCGGACTAGTTGCTTTTAAATTGGCCCTTGTTTTACCATTATTTCTTTTTAGGCTTGATTACGCCCTCTTGGATTTTGATCTCCTCAATGATGCTAGCCTATGCTAAAGCTTCTTCAAATGAATGATAGGTATGAAGCTGAAGCATCCAAGAGATGGGTTTTAGGCAACTCTTGGTGAATAATTTAATGATTTCATCCATTGGGAGGGAGAATGGCAATTTGGTAATGAATACCCTCCAACGATTTTCAAATTTATAGATAGTTTCATCTTACCATTGTCTTAATTCATATACATCTGATAATGAAAATTTATTTTTAATATATAGGACAAAGCGCTCAAGGAATACGTCAATCAGTTGAGAAAAAGTATAGATACTATGAGTTGGTAGCTGATTGAACCACTCTATGGTGTCTCCTCCTAATGTTTGAGGAAATATTTGGAGCATGAGAGCATTATTAATTTGAATTAGAAAGCATGCATGAACAAATGAGCTAACATGCTCCTTAGGGTCCTTGATTTCCCTAAACTTATCAAACTTTGATAGTGTAAATTCTACCAGATATGGTGGTGATGGTACTGAAGGATGGATTGGTTGATGGATCAGTTGGATTAGGGTTGGTTTTTGGATTGACATGCCAAGAATATTTTGCATTAACTAATCTATCTATTTCTACATGGCCTAAATCCAAAGATCTTCCCCAGGAATGTGGAAGCCTTGGATAACCTGATAAATTGGTGATGGACTAGAAGAAAGATGTGGAGTGATGAAATGATTTTTGTGGAATGGATTGGTTTGAAATTGGTGAGAGGGAGATTGATGATGGAGAGAAGGGGAAGACTAATGAAGAAGAATATTTTGGAGGAATTGGTTGGGTTGATCAGAAGAAATAGTGATAGGAGGGGTTGAATTTTGAATCGAAGGTGTCTTGGGGATGGACACTATTGATGATTGGGGTACCCAGGTGGAGTTTTGATTGGCTATGGTTGTTTGAAATAGAGATACATGATGCATGGGATCTAATTGAACTTGTTGTCTAGCATTTTGATGCTCTAGAAGCACTTTGTTCATGAGACCTAATATATCCTAAAGATTTTGATCAAACATAGAGGAAATTGAAAAGGCTACAGATGGATTAGAAGATGGTAGTATGGATGTGGATGGATTGGAATAAAGGGGCATGGTGTAAGTTGCACTTTATGTGGTAACTTGGGAAGTTGGTACCTGTGAGGCAGCATTGACATACTCCTCATACAAAGGATTAGAGAAAATTTGGGTATAGCCAGATGGATGATGAGTGTTAAAAAACTCAAGTTTTATTGGGCTAGGCTAGGGGAGGAAGGCATACCATATTCATAGGAAGAATTAGGGAACCCTAAGGTGGGGTTGTATGGATGGGATGTAGCCAATTTTGTTTGTTTAGAATAATATTGTTTAAGGGGTTAAATAACATAGTTAGAAGACCTATAAACGACCTCCAATTTGTGAAGCAAAAATATGACACTAAAATAAACAATGAAAGTAAAATAAACCAATGAACAAGAGATTGTAAAAAATATGATTTTATTCAATAAATGAGGGGGAGCTAAGAAAATCCTTTTGTTACAATTAATCCATTCAAAGGAATTATTTTGATACAATAAATACAGATGCTAGGGTTTTCCAAAACCCTAGCTACACAACAAGTAGTGTCTCCAATGTATCTTGCTTCAAACAAGGTGAGTGGGCTTCTGGTTATCTATAATCAGGCAACTCTAGCTTTAAAAACTACTCAAAAATCCTTGATGAATGCTACTTGATCCTACACACATCAAACATAAATTAGTTAGCAAAAAAAATGAGGGTTCTAGGGTGTGAACCCTAAAAAATGTAAACTAAAAACCCTAGATCTGAGTGAATAAAACATACAAAATCTAAATAACATCCACTAATAAAATGCACAAAATACTTACTTTTTTTTTTTTTCTGTTGCTCCATCGCGGATTGATGGTGGGGTGCCTTGGAAATACTTGATGACCTTATGCAACAGCTTCTGGTATGGGATTAAGGGGACATAATGCACTAGGTTGCACCTACAGAATGTGGCAAGCATGCAACTGTGCTTATGGGATGAGGT
This sequence comes from Wollemia nobilis, assembly GCA_028583015.1. Lineage (NCBI taxonomy): Eukaryota > Viridiplantae > Streptophyta > Pinopsida > Araucariales > Araucariaceae > Wollemia > Wollemia nobilis. The sequence continues at coordinate 11,395,322 of JAQPPZ010003361.1, forward strand.
AGGCACTTTGGCTACACCTAAAGATTAGGGCTAAATATATACAAGAATATTGAAGGAATACGAATGGATCAAAGGATGGACAATGATGGTGATGGTGGTAGTGGGATGCGAAGGTGGCTAGAATAAAGAAATCCTAAGGCAAGCTAGGGTTTTGGGGAAGGCTATCCTAGGGCAAAACTAAGGCAATGCAGATTGAATTCACTCAGAAAGCAAGAGTTCTAATCAAAGCTAGTTCACACCAATTAGCCAATGTTCCAAGGATGAGCATTGAGAATGCTCCTATTTATTACCAAGCCTAGGGTTTTCTTAGGGTTTTAGCTTAACACTTTTGATCGTGTGGCTAATATTAAAGCAAATCCAAAGGTTGATATTAAAATTTAAGTGTGACACAAATTAAGGAATATGGATGGTTGATATTAGATTAAATCAGACGACTAAGGTTAATTTGGCTTATAAATATACAGTTTATAATAAATATATTAAAATATAATATAAAATATTATATTTAAATATAAATAATATAATATAAATATAAATATGTCAAATAGGGGTTATAAAATGGTGGAAAAAAACTAAAGTGGGCCATTAGATGGTGGTAAAGGCATGGAATGGCCAATTGCATGGTGGTAAAGGGTGATGGTGGATAAGTGGCTAGGATTTGGTGTCTACAAAATGATATGTGAAATATGAAATGGTGTGAATAATGAATTTAACAATTGATTTTGAATGATGACTGATGTACAGTCTTAGTGGATACATATGAGCAACTCTAAAATTTTCAGTGCAATGATGAGTATAATGAATGCAAGTGATGATATAATACAATGGTATGTAATTTGATGGAATGATTTTTTTTTGTATTTTTGATGTTTTGATGATGTTTTTGGATTTTGATATGTGTATGTATAGTTTGACCAATGGGTTTAACAAATGCCATTGGGGCTTTTAGGGTGACCAAAGGGTTTATGGATGCCTTTGGGGAATTTTGAGTGACCTAGACGGTTGTAGACCACCTAGGAGAATTTTGGGTGACCTAGATGGTCATAGACCACCTAGGAGCATTATAGGATTTACCAAGCAGTTTGTAGATACCCTTGGAGCATTTTGGGGTGACCTAGATGGTCATAGACCACCTAGGAGAATTTTAGGTTGACCAAGTGGTATGTAGGTACCTTTGGAGAATTTTAGGGTGACCTAGATAGTTATATACTACCTAGGAGTATTTTAGGTTGACCAAGCAGTATGTAGGTACTCTTGAAGCATTTTAGGGTGACCTAGACAGTCATAAACTGCCTAGGAGATTTTTGGGTTGACCAAGCAGTGTGTAGGTACCCTTGGAGCATTTTGGGTGACCTAGATGGTCATAGACCACCTAGGAGCATTTTGGGTTGACAAAATAGTGTGTAGATACCCTTGGAGCATTTTGAGATGACCTAGATGGTCATAGACCACCTAGGAGCATTTTTTTAGAAACCCTTGGAGCATTTTAGGGTGACATAGATGGTCATAGATTGGCTAGGAGTATTTTGGGTTGACCAAGTAGTTTTTAGAAACCCTTGGAGCATTTTGGGGTGATCTATATAGTCATAGATCACCTAGGAGCATTTTTGGTTGACCAAGCAATTTGTAGAAACCCATGGAGTATTTTGGGGTGATCTAGACAGTCGTAGACTACCTAGGAGAATTTTGGGTTGACCAAGTGGTATGTAGATACCCTTGGAGCATTTTGAGGTTGATTTCTTAACTGTTTGATTACTGATTAGGGGAGGTATTATACCAATAATTCCATTGCTTGAACCATATGAATTTGTTAGGGTTTTCTTTAGTTTGATCCATTGAAAAATGGAGCAGTTTTGAGAGGATTTTGATGATTTTGTTGATATTTCATGGAATAAAGGAGTTGAATAACTTGTTCCCATGGGGTGGTCTAGCCATAATGGCCTTCTTGAGGATTAAAGTAGTAAATTTATAATACATCCATAAAAAATTTGGGTTCATCTTGATATTGAGTGAATTCCATTAAATTTGACATGTTTTTGGTGGTTTTGGACCCTTTTCTTTGATATTTGTGTTGTTTTTGAATTTTTATTGTTCAATCATTTTTGAAATTTTTATTTTTTATGATATTTCATAGAATAATACCTCGTCAATGCTAAACGTAAAAATAATGGAAAGGGTGCGCATCTCAAAATCATTGCCTCTAATAAGTTAAGGAACTTGATTTTGGGAATATTTGGGATACCGATAAACAAGCTTAAGTCTAATCCTAGCCTTGATGGCAATTAGGAGATAAGGTTTGAGTGAAATCCTAGCCTTAAAGGTGACTAGGAGACAAGGCTTAAGTCAAATCCTAGCATTGATAGTTATTAGGAGATAATATTAAGTTAAATACTAGCCTTAATGGCAATTAGTAGACATGCTTAAGTCAAATCCTAGCCTTGGTGGCAATTAGGAGACAAGATTAAGTTAAATCCTAGCCTTAATGATGATTAGGAGACAAGCTTATATCAAATCCTAGCCTCTATGGTGACTAGGAGACAAGGTTTAAGTCAAATCCTAGCCTTGATAGTGTTGAGGAGATAAGCTTAAGTCAAATCCTAGCCTTGATGGCGATTAGAATATAAGCTTAAGTTGAATCCTAGCCTTGGTAGCAATTAGGAGATAAGCTTAAGTCAAATCCTAGCCTTGTTGGTGATTAGGAAATAAGCTTAAGTTAAATCCTAGCCTTAATGGCAATTAGGAGATAAGCTTAAATCAAATCCTAGCCTCGATGACAATTAGGAGATAAGCTTAAATCAAATTCTTGCCTTGATGGTGATTAGGAGATAAACTTAAATCAAATCCTAGCCTTGATGGTGATTAGGAGAATAGCTTAAATCAAATCCTAGACTTGATGGTGATTAGGAGATAATCTTAAGTCAAATCCTAGCCTTGATGGTGATTAGGAGATAAGCTTACTGGTTTGCTTGAATTTGCTTTTGATCATTTTCTTATTTTCCCCAAGCAAGGAGGGTGCATGATTGTCTTCAATGATGATTTGTAAGATGAAAACGATTAACTTGATTAAGTTATCAATTGTTGATTTGAATTATACATGTTATTAGTATGATGAATGTGATTAGTGGATACTATTGGGGCATTTTGGGGTGACCTAGATGGTCGTAGACCACCTAGGAGCATGTTGGGTTGACCAAGTGGTATGTAGATACCCTTGGAGCATTTTGGTATGATCTAGATTGTTGTAGACTGCCTAAGAGCATTTTGGTTTGACCAAGCAGTATGGAGATACCCTTGGAGCATTTTGGGATGACCTAGATAGTTTAAGACTTCGTAGAAGAGTTTTGGGATGACCAAGCAGTTTGGAGATACCCTTGGAGTATTTTGGGGTGACCTAAATAGTCGTAGATTACCTAGGAGCATGTTAGGTTGACCAAGCGGTATGTAGATACCCTTGGAGCATTTAGGAGTGACCTAGATGGTCATATACTATCTAGGAGTATTTTGGCCTGACCAAGTGGTATAGAGATACCCTTGGATCATTTTTGGGTGACCTAGACATTCATATACCACCTAGAAGAATTTTGGGTTGACCAAGCAGTTTGTAGATACCCGTGGAGTATTTTGGGGTTGAACTAGATGTCCGTAGAATACCTAGGAGCATTTTGGGTTGACCAAGTGATTTGGAGATACCCTTGGAGCATTTTGGGTTGACAAAGTGATTTTGAGATACCCTTGGAGCATTTTGAGGTTGGCCTAGATGGTTTTAGACCACCTAGGAGCATTTTGGGTTGACCAATTAGTTTGGAGATACCCTTGGAGCATTTTGGGGTGACCTAGACAATCGTAGATTGCCTAGGAGCATTTTGGGTTGACCAAGTGGTTTGGAGATACCCTTGGAGCATTTTGGGGTGACCTAGACAATCATAGACTGCCTAGGAGCATTTTGGGTAGATACCCTTGGAGCATTTTGAGGTTGATTTATTAATTATTTGATTGTTGATTAGGGGAGGTATGATACCAATAATGCCCCAGTTGATGTTTAAAATATTTGTGTGATTTACAATTGTGTGATTTTGGATCATTATATGAATTATGCATTATGATTTATGGATGCATTAATGGATGTAATGCATATTGATGATGTGAATATGCTATATGTATATGATGTACTGATGACATGCACTAGCTAGATGATAAATGTATGAGTAGATGGTATGATCTAGATATGTAGATTCTCTACTATGTATGCACATATGGATGCAATGGTGAATGTTAAATGTATGTTTAATTTGTTTCAATTATTTATGCACTTAATTTATGTTGATATGACATGGTAAATGACATATATGTAATGCATTATTTACATGATGATGATCTAATGTAAATGAACCTGTATGCTTTAATCACTTAAAACATAAGGAATGCAATGTAATATGTGTTTAAAAATCTAATGGATGACACCATAGAATGTATAAAAATCATGAATGAAAATGATAACTCTTATCATAAGAATTAATCATTTAAGCATCCATATGTGAAATGAGATGATTGTGAGATGTGAAAATGTGTATGATTGATGTAATTATTTGTTTTTATTAGGGATTTTTTGAGGTTTTCCATGAGACTCAAACACCCTAGTTGACTAATCAAAAGTTGTATAATGACTATACATGACTCTTGAAAGATAAAAGCTTTTGTTATGAAGACCAAGATATTCATTATCCTTGTGTGTGCAAATGAATACATTAGATGAGACATAGGAATACCTCATTTCCAGGTGTTATTCATTCAGCCCATTGTTGTAATGAGGATCACCCTATGTTCATCAAGATCCTAAGTTTGGACTTATTTGGATTAGACCACTAGGCGATACAATCCACCTAAAGCTAGATCACTTTGTAAATTGCTTAGAACTACCCCAATGCCATGCAGGATTCATTCAACCCATTACTATATTGGGGATCACTTGATGGTTTTGAAAGACTGACTATTCCAAGAATTCAAGCTCTTCACCCCCTTATTTTCTTCACATTGATGTGGGATACTTTCTCATGCTTAGTGATGAAAATCACTGTTTATTTTGTATTTTGTTTTCTTTGAGCAAGGGATTTGTTTAGTGATGAAAATATTACTTTTGTTTTGGGATTTTTCTTATTTTTATGAAATCAAAGGATTTCTTTGGCTAGGGTAGATCTTGTCCTTTTGTCAATGATCAAAACCCTAGACCATGCACATCACAAGGTGAGCAAGTAAAAACATTTCACTTAAGGTGACCAGGACCACTTTGTAGTGTTCATATTTCCTTTTCCAGACTAGGATTATTAATGTTTAAAATGTGATGGGATTTTGAGATATGCTTGGTGATATCATAACTAGACCTTCATATTCTAAAAGTGAAGATAAATTTCTAAAAAAATTGAGAATATTACTAGGTATGGTTGAATGACTAGAAAACTCTAGTATATTCCTTATAGCAACAAGAAGAGGTTGTGTGGAAAAACATAATTACTCACAAGGATGAATGAATGATGAAGATGAAAATATGCATGATTAAGATACCAACATGGTGTTATTTGTAAGATTGTAAATACAAACTATCCTAATTCAAGTGCAATTGATGAAAATGCCTAATGTAATGCAATTAAATGAATGCATATGCAACATGTAAATGCAAATGTTTTTATGTTTTACAATATTTTTGGAGTTTATTGCTTTTTGATTTGTTTGAAATTTTGATGTTTTCCATTATTTTTGAAATTTTATATTTTATGATTTTTGTTTGTTTTTATGTTTTTAAGGGGAAGGTATGCTACCTTAGGTACCCCCAATGTGTGTGCTAGTAAATGAAAGTGAGGGAGGTGTGATACCTTTGGAGGTCTCACTTTGCTTCATTGATCATGATGTGGATGATGGGAGAGTTGTGACACCTTAAAGATCCCCAATGTGCATTGTATTTGATGTACTATGATTGGCTTGGCTAGAGGGAGTAGTAGAAACCAACCTCTCCTATTGGGATGTGTAATTATGTGCAATGCCAATGTCTCATTGAGATGAGACAAGCGAAGGTAAAACATTGGGTGATGTAATAGGTTGTGTAGATTGATTTTGATATTCTTGGGCCTTTGCTACAATACTGATCATTCCCATAGACTCTTATGGAGGTGGGTTGTTATACACCTGATTTGGTTGCTCAACATGGTTGGTAGGTGTTTTTTTTACTTCATGTATGGGCCAGAGGTCTTGGAAGACTCCTATTGGTTGGTTGTTCAGAGCAAGATGATTGCCCATTAGAAGCTCTTACCTCTTGATCATATCCTGAACTAAATATCTATAGGGATAACATGTATGGATTTCATAGCTTCTTTGTCTATGGTAAATATAGTATATATTTTACCTGTGTGCCTTTGATCTATGCTTATTAGGTTTTAATGGATGGATCTAGGAAGCATGATCGCTTATGCCTCATACAATCAATTTAAGATCGAAACTAAGGGCTCTAACAAATAAGTATATTATATTTACTTTTGTTGCATATGATTTTTGGAAAATGAAGACTAAGCCTGGTAATTAGGATGCATTGGTTGCACTGGTAATTGTGGTGTTGTAGCCCGATTTGAGGATTTAGAGGTATTCAAAGCCACTTGATTGATTGGGGCCACATTTTGTTGCATGTTCCCATATTTAATATTTTTGTTTGGCCATTCTCCTTTATGAAGTTGAACATCACCCTCCTCAACGTTGATTTCCTCAATGATCTTGCCTATGCTAAGGTCTCCTTGAATGTTTGATACTGTTGTAATTGTAAGAGAAGTGAAATCTACTTCAAATAGCTTCTAGTAAACATTCAGATGAGTTTCATTGTGGTTAGTGTGAAAGGTATTTTTGACATCACCTTTCTCCATCTATTACCATACTCCATGACTAGCTCATCATCAAGTTGACAAAGGCTAGACAAGTCAATCGAGTTTATCATTTTCTTAGCGCTAGAGGAAAAAAATCCCAAAAATGCATCAAAAAATTTCTCAAATGTGTTTATACTATGATGTGGTAGATGATTATACCATTCTAAATCATCCTTAAATAGTGTTGTAAAGAAGATTCTTAACATCAAAGGGTCATAATATTGAATATGAGAGCACATAAGGATGAAGCTTGTCACGTGCTCTTCTACATCTTCATCATATTTAAAATTTTCAAGTTTGGGCATCTAGAAATTTGATGGGTATGTCAGTGATGATACCGATGGATGAAAAGGTTGATTACTAAGCTGCTTCAGTGTGGCTTTTTGATAGCCCAAATTTTGATATTGCTTTTCTAATACCTTTAATCGATCATTTAGCACTTTGTATAGTCCTAACAACATGATATGATCATCCTATTTTTACCCTTGATTAGATGAAGGAGGTCACTTTTGATGTTGAGGTGGATTATAAGTATGATTATTAGGTACCTCATCATAAATGGATTCAGGGTAAGCATATATTTTATCCTGATGTTCCCATTGAGACTCTTCATATGGTTCCTCATCTTATTGATCTTAGTATTGTTGAGGAGTATGAAACTTTTGATGATAACCAGATAATGGAATTTGATGTTGAATGAGATTTTGGAATGGTCAAGGGAGAAAATTTTAAGATTGTAGTGGGTGCTTTACCCGTTGTTGCATCTTATAGGTGCTAGGTGTAATCACCACTTTATGTAATGTATTTTACAATTGCTTTTGTTGTATCTTTTGTTGTTCTTGTATCTTTTGTTGATACAACCTTTGTAGGTGTGCTCATTGTGAGTCCACCCATTGTTGATTTAATTATTTTTTATCCAACTACAGTTTATTCATATGTTTTTTCCTATTAATATTTGGGCTACTTTCCTGATGAATATAATTTCGTTGCTTAGTTGTATGGGGTTTGTGTGCCCTTGTATTTGAAATACGGATAGGTTTATCATGTATTTCTACCCTAGTGGGATATATTGCTTATTTAACATACTCCATAAAGGATGAACTAACCTGAGACTCTAGATTATGAATCAACTGTTTATAGTATGATTATGTAGAGCCATAATGCGATCGCACCAAGTACTCTTTATGAGGAGTGGGAGGATGACTTGGGTATTCTTCCTCATCTATGAGGAAAGCTTCATATTTAGTTATAGATGTAAGCTTTGTATATGCAAACTACATAGAAGCATGACATGTGCACACTGAGTGCTCTCTATGAGGAGTATGGGGGTGACTTGCTAGCTCATACGGGGTGGTTTGTTCGTCCAGGCTAGGCCATGGTGTACTCTCATGTTCACATTTCAATTGATGTATAGAGCAATCTAGGGTGTGAATCCATGATATTAAACTACTAGACCCCTCAGTGGGATAATTATTTTATATATATAATTCTATAAAGCTAACAAAATTAGGAATTTTTCCTAGAGGACCTATGGTTGCTTCCCTAGTAGGGGTATTTCAAAGGTTTGTCCCCTTTAGGATGATATTATTGTTATGATAAAACTTGGGATGCCATTTAGGTATAGGTATGTACTATGGACTTATTTAGATATATTCACTAGTTATGGATCTTGAATCTCTCTCTAAATTGGAGGTCTTGTTTTCAACTGCATTTGGACCAAATCTGTAAAAGGGGTCCATCAGCCATTTTTAGAAAATTTTGACTTTTTGAAAAAAAGTTGTAAGTGTTATATACCAAAATGATTAGTGTGATGAGCTGATCACAGTGGGATATGGCTCAAAAATTTTAAATATAGGTCAAAAAATTGTATTTCTCAAATATTTGGCCCACCTGGGCCCGTGGGGAAATGCCCACTTTTAGGAAATTTTGGAAACTTTTGAAGCATGAAGAGTTAGGACTCAAAATTTATATGAGAGGTGTTTAAGGAGCTAACTAAGACATCAAAGTAAATTTGGCAATTTTTGGGGTTGTCTAGACCATTTTATGAATGTTTTAGTGTTGTTTTTCCCTATTTTCAGCTTAAAAAATAGAGTAATCATAAAACCAACATAACTTTTTTGTTATAGCTCCGATTTACATGATTTTCTATCCGTTGGATGTAGAATAAAAAAATAGCTTTTTTTTTGAAAAATTAGGGTTTGGTCATAGATCAAGGATCTTATGTTGACTACCCAAACAATAAAGAAACACACAATGTAAACAACAAGGTTATCTCTTTTAAGGATTAGAAACACATAGTCAAATGATCAAATAAGCACACAAGAAAACAATGTGGTTATCTCATTTAAGTTTTAGATGTGAATCCTTAAGCTATTTGGTGTGTCTATATTTGTTGTTGCTCCTAATTTATTGTTCGTGTTTTGGAATTAGAATGAGGGAACTCAACCAAAGTGGTGACTAGGAACACTAGTGCCAAATATGAGGTCCTCAAAAGAGACTAGGCTACACTGCTTAAAACCCATAATGAGTGGAGAGTTCACCTAGCTCTTCCAAACTGAAATGATAAGCGTTTTCAACACTGGGAGGGAGTTTGAACACTAGTAATCTATTCCATCTTGAGAGAGTTCCCTAATCTATGTAAGGTGGGGCAAACCGATGGAAGGAGGTGAAATCCAACATCACCGATCTGAATTGGAGGTTGGTGATGAAATACAACATTAGAAATGTTATTGTGATACATGCAAGTATGTGCAATTCCTTTTAAACTTAAAGAAAGTAAAAAATGAAGCATTCAATGATATTTCACTAAATGCAATAAAATAATGTTTTAATTTTAAAAAAGCTAGATAAAAAGCAACCTATAAAATGCATTCCCTAAATGTTAACCTACCCATTAGGTAGGCTACAAGCAAGCAAGCCACTCAAATGCATTTCTACTTAGTATATTTTTAGTTTTTCTTATTTTTTTGTTGTTTTTTTTAGCTATAGAAAAGCAAATATAAATTCTACTTTTCAAGCAATCAAAAGAGGCAATAAAAACCAGATTTTAATAGTTTTGAACATCAAAAATGAAAATAGAGGGTTTTTATACCTATCTCAATGGCCTATAAGCCTATTGTTGCTGTAATTTGGAGCAAGAAAGATCTTATTTTGTGACCATCCCAGGGTGGGGCAGTTGATAGTTGATGGCTATCCTAGGATGGGATGGTTGTGTGGCCATCCTAGGGTGGGACAGTCAATTGTCCAGAGGCTATTTCAGGCCAGAATGGTCAGTACCTGCAATAGAAAGTAAGCAAAAATAGGGCAAAACCTTAAATCAAAGCAATAGGAACAGGGTCAAGTCACTATTTATTTTATTTTATAAATAAGAAAAATGGTTACATATATGTCCCCTTGAGGGCTCTTAGTTTGATACACTTGTTTACAAAATGGGTGCCCAAGGATCAAGTCCTTTCAAACAAGCTCGTGTGCACTTCCAATGTTATTCCTCGTATCCACAATTGAGGTGGGTGAACCTATGATGCCACCAATTCATTATTAATTATTATGATATTGTATTCCTTCCTCTTGCACTTTAAAACCTGCACCTACACACAAGGAAACTAGATTCGTTAAATAACAAGTGCGTAGAATGTGAAGCATGCAAAAGCCATACATGCAACTATAAACTAGAAAGTGTAAATATGCAATGCGCCTATCTAAAAAAACTCCAAATGATCTGAAATTTTAGAGATATGTAAAATATATGATTTTGGGAAGATTTAATTGAAAACAGAATAGAAATTCCCTCCTTATTGATGTCGCATCGCACTGCACCTATAAAGCCTACAAAACTCAAAATAAGCAATTTATAGACTAAAACACCTCCAAATCATAATAAACTTGGATAGTATGCATAAAATGATATTTTAAGAGGACCCATATTGAAATATTTGTAAAATAAGTCACCATTTTATGTGCATCTTCAAATGGTCTCTAGAAGCCTGCAAAAACTTAAAAATACAATATCTCACTCAATATAACTCCAAATTACATGAAATTTGGAAAAGATGTTCATATACTACTCTATAATATGACTAATTAAAAATAGTAGATCCCTCATGACCTCGCATGCCCAAGGGTCACGAGGTCATGAGGTCACGACCTCATGAGAAAATTATATAAATATTCATCCATTATCATCATACATTGTGGAGGTCACGAGAAACCCTCTCCAAATCAGTTTGTGAGGATGCAAAGGAGATCCTTTGCGATACACCTTGGATATATTTTATTATTGTAAATTTGTATCAAAGTGGTAGCAAATCCCTCAATAGGATCCCATTGTAACCCTCTTGAAGGAATAAAAATTGACATTAATAAAAGGGTACCATTATTGCATATTTTATTTGTCATCATGGTTACATAATTTGCTAGCTAGTTGATTCTTCATTTCATTGAATAGGTGTATGATATCTTTTCCAATATTTTCAACTGGTAACTTAATTTAAGTGTTATTAATAAAGCATTATATGGTTTATTTTATATGTATATATATATTATATACACTATAGGTTTGTTGTATTTCCAAGCATTAAAATTTAGATTGCCATTGTGCTTGGTTTGTTGGTGCATTATGGATCAAGCTACCTTTGGGAGGTGAAGGGATATCTTCAATTTGCTCATGAGCATAGCAAGAAAATTTTCATGGAGTGTAACACTCTTTGACGATTTAAGGAAACCTCCTTGCACATACATTATTATCATATTTAAATCCAAAATAGGGGGGCCTGAGACAAAGGTAATGGGCACCTAAGGAAGCAGTGGAGACATAGGTGAAGGATAGGTGTAAGTAGCGATATTTGAAGATCAATGGAGGCAAATGAACTTGCAAAACAGGTGCTTATTTTATGTTTGATCTATCATGCTTTAATTACTATCTTGTTATGAATTTTTTCTTTATATTTTTGCTCTATGCCTTTATCTTTGTCGTATGTGCTTTAGTTTATTGGTTGTTCATCTGTGATGTGTTTCTATAGTTGTTTCACCTGTGGTCTATTTTACATGTTGGTTTAAGAAGTTACCTCTCATTTTATATCAATTTGTATGAGGAGCATATTACTCTTTATTTGGGTCAATGGTGGTGTCTTTTGAAAACCTTAGGTTTTGTCAGGGTCGATCTCATGCACCGCTCCTTTGAGCCAAGCATCCAATTGTTTTATCCCCTCCTTTTTTTGTGTGTTGTTCTTTAAGATTTATGTGTGTTAGTCTTTGTGGACTAAGTGTGGCTAATTTTTCTACATATTGATCTAGTTTATTATGGTTGATTGCATGGTTTCCTTAAGCTTTTCATTATCTCTTTTGTTGTTTAGCTTTATAGATTTCCAATGCATTGAGTGAACCCCACAACATGCATAAAGTTACTCTTGTTTTGGAGTCAAGGGTTTCTTTTGGTTGTGTAGTAATCCTAGATATCTTTATTAGGTCTTCACCACCTTGTTCACCTTCGTATGGATGGGAGCTATGTGGTTGTATCTCCTATGCATCTTGTTTTTACATGACAATATGTTAGTGTCTTAAGAAGGTGTTGTTGGTTATATTCTTTTATTAAAGTTTTTTATGGTGGTTGGCACTTGCATGGTTTGGTTCTTTCGCTTAAGTTTTGAGGCCCATTTGCTTCTAGGTTAAAAAGAAAATTTATCTTTGGTTATATTATTTGTGCTTGGCTTGGAAGAAAAGAAAAAAAAAGGTTGAGGTAACTCTTTAGGTTTCAATTTTGTAGATGATTATGAATGAGAAACTTGAAGCAAGGGTAATAAAGTACTTTATAAGTGTTTTGTTATTGTATTTTGGTTAATATTAAAGATGCTATGAGGATCATGTTTTTATTAAAGCCTTTTATGTGAGTAAATTTTAGAGGTGTACTTGTTTTGTAAGCTTTAATATAATTGTATTAGAGTACTTTGATCTTTGTTGTTAAAAAGAGGAAATAATTATAATGATTTCTGAGATCTGTTTGGATTAAGGGATCATTATAAAGAGAAGTATGGGATTCTCTTGAATTGATTTGAATGTTGTGTTTTATTTTTAGAAAAGACGAAATATTTATAATGATTCCTAAGATCTATGTGGATTAAGGGATCATTATAAAGAGAAGTATGGGCTTATATTGTATTATTTTGAATGTGTATTTTGTTGTTGTAAAGAGAAAGTATTTATAATGATTCCCTGATATCTATGTGGGTTAAGGGATCATTATAAAGAGAAGCATGGGATTCTCTTGGATTTATATGTATTGATATAACTTTGTTGACTTAAATAACATGTTTTTATTTATATAGAGAGGAAGTTTTATCCTCTTATAGGTTGCCTATGTGCATGGTTGTTGCATATTAGAGTAAGGCATGAGCTAAGTTGCATTGCATTTTGAGTTGTTATGATCCCTAAGTAAACTTCATAATTGGTGGGTGGTATTCCATCAAAGAAACTTGTAAACTTAGATGGTAGAGGACCCTAGAATATGGTTGTGAGCTCTTCAAAATGTTATTGTTTGTTTTTATTTAAGGAATTATAATATTGACTCTTGTTTCCAAGGATGGCATGATGCTTCTTTATGCAATGAAGAGATACTTAAATCTTGTTGAATGATGTATCTTTAAGTTTGGTTATGTGGGTTCTTGTGTTGATTAAGATAATATTTAATGTTGTTTATGTTGTCTAATGTTAACTTGGAGCTAAAATCTTGAGTAATATTTGGAGATGGTTGTTAATGTGTTTCTTTAACGGATTGAAATATATGCTTATGTTAGATGAGTTATCTTTCTAATGCATAAATGATGAAGGAAAGTTTTTGTGATCCAAGTTTTGATAAGAGCATAGTATAGTTTATGGTTATGAGGAAATCCTTGTATGTTTTCATTTGATATGAATAATGCAATGTGCTTATACATATATGCTTTGGTTTAGCTTTATGATGTGTTTATGTTGTTATATATCCTTGGTATGGGTAGTATTTCCTCTTGATAACCATAAAAATCCAATCTTGGAAGGAGTTGCATGTACGCAATAACCAAGTAGTTGGTATTCCTACAAGGATTTGCAAGAATGCAATAGCTAGGATCTAATGAATCTGGAAGGATTTGCATGTATACAATATCTAGGGGTACTTGTGAGTAGTCACACCTTAATTGAGTAGATCTAGTGTGAGAGGAAACCTATTCACAAGATAGCAGTGGTGGTTCCTTGATCACATAGGATCAAGAGGCCATGTTAACTATTATTAAAGTGGTAATAACCTTAGTTATCCCTTGGAGGTGTGGGAACTAAGCACCAAGGATCTACATAAATTAATCTATATAGGAGGAGTTAGAGCTAGGTTAGGTAATTGGAATACCTCTTTAAGTGTTATAGACCTTAAAGGATAATCCCTATAATGTGGTAACATGGTCCTATATTTATTAGGGTTTAGGAAAGGTGGGGGGACCACTTATGGCATCCTTCTAAACATGTAGGTTTAGTAAGGTGAACCCTAGAAGATATGGGAGTTGGCCTCTCCTATCCACTGAGTGTCATATACAATGACTTGGAAACTCAAATGTGGTGAAGCCTTGTATGCTAAATAAATTTATAAGGGTGTTTCCCTTAAGATCTGATAAGTGTTCTTAAAAAACATAGGCTGGTATATTTTAGGTTGTTATAGGAGTACCCATGTGATTTTGTTAAGAAGAAACTAGCATAGGATGGTAAATTTCTCATACCCTCAAGTTCTTGGAATACCTAAGGCAACTTGTTTGGATCTATATCAACTTTCAACTATGGTAAACTATGCTCAATAAGGTTTCAATTTTTCTATAGGTACTACTACTTTGGTATCCCCATCCTCATTCCTTTCCTTTCCTATTCTCATATTTTTCTCCTCTTTTGCTTCTACTCCATGTTCCCCTCATCATCCATACGCATGTAAAACTTAGTTTTCTCCTCTTCTAAAATATTTCCTCCATATTTTGTAGGCAAATGTTATAGGTGCAATAGGGGTATTTTATATTGTATGCTTTAAGATACCTATTACAGATACAAAATCCATTCACTTCCTTTACATCTCCACATTCTCTTCTTCCATCCTCCATTCTACAGTTCTTCTATATATTATAGCTTTAAACTTTGCTATCATCCATACCTATAATATATGTCAGCTTATCTTTTAGCTACCCATTCATAATTTTTACCCTACATCCAATGGAAAAGGCTATCTAGATTTTCTATTTCTACAAGTAGAAATTCTCAAAATTCACCAATAATGTGGGTGAATGTAATCACCCGCATTTTTGAATCTACATAGATTAATTCAAACTATGATTTTTATTAGGTTTTAATTAGAATTTGCTAAGGCAACAACACAAAATATTAATTGAAAGCATCACTTTGTCATAAGAAAACTACTAGAATAATATTTTTCTACAAGTGTTAATACATCATAAACCAAAAGAAAGGTAGTTAGAAGCAAGAAAGGTGACCAAAATCTTAGGAACACCTTGTCAAACCTAGAATTTGGCTAAGGTAAAAATATTGGTATTTTGCTACAAACCAAACTCATACTTTAGCTAAGTAAGAAGGATAGGAATTTCTAGAAAGTTGGCATAATAAAAAATGCAAGAAAATTTTGGCATCCAATGTACAACATATGGCTAGACCTAAAAATTAACTAAGGTAGATATTTTGGCATAGAAGATGGTTGGACTTACAAAGACTTTGATGTCATAATAGGAGTGGAGATTCTCTAGTATCTTGCATACTAGCCTACTTACCAAACTCAAGAATTGACTTAGTGTAGATGTCCAAAATTTTAGAGGTATTGACATCACCTTAAGAAAAATAAAATTTTGGCATTCGATATCTAAGATCGCATTGTGCCAGATTAAAAATTTGTCTAAGTGTGGAAATATGACCAAATGTGTAAGGAAGGTAACATCATAATGAGGAGATGGAAATTTTGGTGTTAAGATACAATGTTAGACTCAAATTCTCTAAGACATGGAATTTCCCATGAAGGACCAGATTTTCTTGGCACCAATGACTAATCAACATAAAATTTTGGTAATAATCCCAAGCCTCATCATTTAATGGAGAGCTTATAGACCTATACATGTTAATCAATTTTGTAGTCTACTAGTCATCTAGATCAAATTTATCATAATGAGTCAATACCATGTATAAGCTAGCATTACAACAAAAAGTAGTTGTAAAAAGTGAGTTGGCATAGTATGATAAGAATCTATTAAAAGCACATGGATGCTAGTCTTATGCAAAACATTAGCATTGACCACATTACCATAAACACATCAAGATAGTTAGAAGCTAAGTTGTAAACTGACACCCACTCCCTACACTTGTTGATGTTAGGATTGTAGATAGTGTTCCCATAATAATTAGAGCTAAATAAAAAGTAATATAGATATATAAATAGATAAATGTACATTTAATAGAGGGTTGACTATTTAAAATTTATAATCAGTGTATTTTATATGATGATTATTGCTTATCAATGAGATTCAATGTTGTTTGGAATCTATCTCTGGTGTTAGAGAACATAATATGTGAGTTATATTTTATGAATTTCTATTTATATTTCTTGAATGATGTATTCTACTAAAACAATTCTAATTGAACCTAGAATAATATTTGGATTACCATTTGAGAGGTCTCTAGAATGTATAAGATATGTGAATAAAATTAGATATTGTTCTACAATATATGTATGTCAGTTGGTCTATTAGATATTGATTTTATTGTGTGTGTAAGACTCTTATATAGTTGAACTCATTGTTAGAAAAATATTGGCTGATATTATTCTAATTTCTAAGCTTATACTCTTCACAATTGTAGCAAAATTATGACACCAAAAAAATATAAAAAAATGAATACTTGTAATGTAAATAATATCCTTTCTTTGTATTATTTGAGGAGTATGAATCTCCTAATATTACAATAATTTTTTTTAAATTGTCCCAAGTGTGTTGGGTGCAATGTTACAATGTATGATACAACTCAAGTGTCCAAGTGATAGTGATGGGCTCTCCAAATAAATAACTAGTGTCCTTCGTCCTTCTACTACAACTCCAAGGGGTGAGTGGGCTTTGGTATCCAATGTGGGGACCACTCCAAATTTAGCAACTCTCCAAGATACCTTCTTCCTACATGCACATGAAAAAGATAAAAGAGGGTTTAGTAGCATCTGTATACAAATATGAAAGATATGCAAAAAACCCTTGAACAAAATGATAGTGCATATATGAAATAGAAAAATAATAAAACAAGTGCCTTGTTGCATATAATACTTACTGATATATTATGTCGAAATATTCTATCTTTGATAAAATCATGGATGCGTGGTGGTGACTGGATAACCACGTATAGGTGGTGGAGGAACCATGCAAGTATGGTTATGACTATGGAACCATGGATGGGTGATTTTGGCTGGGTGGCATATTACTTCTAAAAATGATCTTTGGGTTTTAGATCTTGAAATTCCTTGGGATACATGCAATCCTTTGGTACTATTCTAGCAGTCTAATGGTATGAATGCTTAGCCTCCTTTGCTCAGTGGGGTGAAGGTACCTTTATAGGCCCCTCAAGATTTTATAGGGAAATGAGAGGTGGCAAATCAGTATTGCCAAGTGGTAATCCTGGGCTACCAAATGGAGGGGGCAATTAGGATGAGTCACCCAAGGTGTCTCACTCAAGTGGGGTGAGGTAGATGCAAGTGGAGTGAGATGTAAGGGTTATCCCATGTGAAGGGACAAAGGGAAAAAGGGTTTGTGAGATGTGGTAAGGGATATTGGTGAGGTGGCTAGGACACACATCTAGTGGGTGGATAGGGTATCCTAGGTTGATTTTTTAAATTGAGTAAATTTGGAAAATAGGATAATGTGTAGGATTTCATACACCTAAGTCTAAACTTAGGCATATAAGTTTACTAAGTAGGATTTTATGTGGGGTACCAAATGATAACTTTGTGGATGCCTAGGTTTTGGTGTCTACATATACCCCTTTTTGTATCGCATTGTGTGAAACATGATGCGGTCCAAAATCAATGACACCTTATTTATTGGATGGATGGACTCCAATATTATCGATGCACAAGAATGACCAATTTTTGAAAATTTTAATGCTATTTTGATTTGTTTTATTACCCCCTCAATTGGTGAATGGATAAAGTATGAAACCCATGAGCTAATTGACCAAGTGTAAATGATGAAAGGGGTGGATGTTATGGATGCAAATGTTGGAAATCAAGATCAAGTTGGATGCCCCAAGTTTGGGGTGGACTTGTGTTATCATAAATTTACCTTTTGGTATTATTGACATGCAATATTATGAAGTAAAGGAACCAATCACCCTAGGGGCTTGTCCTAGTGACTATAGAAAATTCCTTAATGCAAAATGAAGTATAAATTTTCCATGTTTTTGAACCCCACGAAGTAGGCATCAATGACAACCTTGGGCAAATTTGCTTAAATGTAGGTTGCTAAAAAATTGAAGTTTCAACTTGATTTAATTTCAAACATGATGATGTGAAATGATTTTGAATAAGTTGCCTTATGTAATATACCCATCCTACTGGATTGCATGGACAACCAATCGCTGCAATTTCCAGGTGTCTAGAGTAATTCACTAGATACAAGGTTCACTTGAGATGGTGATAATGCGAGATGATGATTTGAATGCATTTGTGTTGATTTGAGGTTTTTTTTTGAAGCCATTTGCATTTGAAGGGGAGTTGTGTAATATGGTCATAAATAAAAGTCAACGTGGGTTGCCCCAATCATGGAAAAGATGCTCATTGTTGAATCATTACTTTTGAAAAATTGATGAACTTAATTTTGGCAAACCTTTCATCCATGGGTAGACAAGATTTAGTCTATGCTTTAGGTTTTAGGTATACCAAGTGTTTTTTTGATTATGATTTTTGCTTGTGATATGCCCTAGAAAAAAGGGTATATTGATGAGCACCAAAAATGCTCATAATTTTGTATGGATTTATAATATATAATGCGACATTATTTTGATAAGATGTACTTTTTAATGAAAGTCCTATATATTTAATAGAAATTGAGTATATTCTCTAATATGTGTTTTTAGTGTGATGTGTGTGTAAATTCAATGATTTTGTTACATTTTCCACATATTTATATCAAGGTACCATGTAGACCTGGCACTTCATATTTTATGGTGGAAACATAAGGAAAATGGTGACCGTAACAAAGGATACATACGCTAAGTTAAGGTGCCTAACTCCTAACTTTGGGATCAAAGGTTCCTGACTCTCGACTTAAAGTTCAAAGGTGTCTAACTCTCAACTTTGGGATCAAAAGAACTTGACTCCCAGCTTCGAGGTCAAAGGTGCCTGACTCCTAAATTTGATACCAATGTCACTTGCCTTCCAACTTTAGGATCAATGAAACCTAACTCTTGACTTTAGAGTCAACAATACATGATTCCCAACAATAGGTTGGACGGTGCTTGAATCTCGTCAAGCAGAATTATAACAAGAACCATATTTTTAGAAGAAATATAATGGTAGTTTCCAGTGATATATGCAAATGAAAGACAACAGTATGAATCAGAATAAATTATCCATTTCTCATTAATGGCTAAACAAACATGTAAATAGAGAAAATATGCAAATCGATTATACTGATATCAATTTGTGGTATAATTATAGGTATATTTCATAAATAAATAGAACACACCTAATTTATCCTACGAAGGATAAAATTAGCACACATTCGTTGTCTGTGATTATTTTGCACATGTTTTTTGTAACCACAAGTCTAAAATAGACTTGCCTAAGCTTGTAATCAGGGATGGTCATGCACTATATAAATGCATAAACCACCCCTAAAATAGAATCCCAGATTATCTATGTAATTTTTCTAAAGCTACAATACAATACAATTCATTTGAGTGTTTTATCAGTCTCAAACTAGCATCCGATGAATGAATTGATTTGGGCAAGAATTTTTTGGAAGCCTGGGCCCACTCTCAATAGTATTCCTCCTATATATATATTTATTTTTTGTTAATTATTTATTTCTTATTTTCTATGTTTTTTGAAAATTAGTTTAGTTCTGTAGCTTTCTCCTATTTTTTGTACTTTTCTAGCAAGTATGCATTTTTTTTTGAAAAATAATTTGAAAAAACTTGTATTAAAACAAAGATCATTTACAAGTTGGGATGAGACTTTTCCCAGCCTTAGCTAAAGAGAAAACATGTTTACAACAATAAAATAATATTTGCATTGGAGCCAAATATCTTAAACCATATTTCTACAATAGCTGTTCACCTGTCTACAACTATAAAAGAAGATCTACATTGAAGCACAAATCTCCTAAATAGTATTTCTGGAATGTTTATCCAAATTAGCTAAGCACTAGATTTGCTCACCAACCTGCCTAATCATCTCATCCTCAATAGCCATGTCACTGTGCCACTAAACCCCTACCTCATTATCAGTACCCATCTTAGCCAGGAAGCCTACCACTCTATTTAGATCTCTACTCACATAAAATGGAATCACATCATCTAATTTCCTTCATAATTTCTTAATTTGAGTGACAAGAATCCTCAACCTCCATGTATTCAAAGAAAAGTTCCTCATGCAATCTAGAGCTCCAACCATTATTTGAGAATCTGATTCTAGGATTATCCTCCTATGACCTTGTTTATTGCCCAAATAGAAGCAAATTTGATAGCTAAAGTTTCTACTTAATTGCGTGTGGCTCTTCCCAAGCCTTGTAGTTCCCAATATAGCACTGTTCCAACATGATTCTGAAAAACCACTCCAATTCCAGCTCTACCTGGATTGTCTTTTGCAACTCCATAAACATTAATTTTAATCCAACCTTCTGGGGGTGGTTTCCAACTAGTTCTGTACTACCCCTCTTGCACTTCAAATTCCTTCTCCATTGCCACAATAACAACCTAAGTTTCCTCTTTAGCATATGCTGCCATAGTTTCTGTGACTTTGCTCCAAATGACCTGCCAAACTCCATCTAAAGAAGAAAAAGTTTCTCTAAAATTTTTGGCATTTTTCTCCAACCACACTTGCCACCAAATGAAGTTTAATCCAAGCTGCCAACCAATACAAAGAGCTTTAGATTTAAGTCTACCCCTCTTCCATATTTCCCAAATATTAATCTGATTCAAATCACCATTAACTTGAATTTTATAATATAAAAACCATCTCTCCTAGATCTGGCATGTGAATGGGCACTCAAACATCAATTAATCAGTTGTTTCATCACTCTTGTAGTATAAAACACATTGATATGGGCCAATGATTCCCCTACATATGATATTATCAAAAGTAAAAATTCCATTATGCATGAACTGCCAAGAAAAAAAGTTTACTTTTGACCAACCCTTGGACTGCCAAATCTTTCTCCAATCCTCAACCTAATATGTATGAGGAGGAGGCTCTGGAAGGATCTTATCATATCCATCCTTCATTGTGTAGACACCAAGGCTCCCATAGCCCCAAGCTAATTCATCCTCCTCATATCTACCTATGAGAAATATTTTTTCCAAGATTTTAGTCATGATGGGTGTCAAATCTAGAGGGATTGAAATTGGCCACTCATCCAACTTCTTAAACTGCTTAAACTTATAATCCCCCAGCTGACTAGTGTTGAAATAACTTTTAATTTGGACCCACCCCATGGTTTCTATGTCTATTTTTATTGGTTACAATTAAAAAAATTCAAAAATTATAGGTGGGTATTGATCCCATGAATCTGTCCAAAATCATGCCTTCTCCCCTCTCCCCACTTTCCAAAATAATCCATATTTTACTACTTGAGATCCTAACTTGAGAGTCTACCACACTAAGGATCCATTACCATCCAAAGGGAAATGACCCACCTCATTTGGGTTTACCTGTCCCAAATATTTACTAGTTAAGATTCTACTGAATAAAGAAGTTGGTTGGGAAATCCACCTCCAATAAAGCTTTCCAACCAAAGCTTTATTATTTAAATTTGATCTTCTCAGTCCCAAACCTCCTTTACCTTGGGCTGACTTACTTTCTACCAACCTACTAAGGCCTATTTCCTCTCTCCTTTTACTCCTTCCCATAAAAATTTTCTAGCCATCTTGTCCAACTCTTTCCGTATGGTATGTGGGGCAACAAGGATATCAAATTTATAAATTGGCTTGCCTGAGTGACTAATTATAAAAAAGTTAATCTACCCCCATAGCTTAACCATTTGTGAGACTAGTGATTAATTATGTCCTTGATACAGTCCAAAATATTCCTCTAGATATCTATTTTTAGTTTTTTAAAATGTAAAGGGACCCCCAATTATACCACTGGGAGATGAGTCCTAAATTCCAAGATCTCTAAAATTTTGTCCTGAAGCCTTTGATCAAGATTTAAAAAGACCACTTTGGATTTTTTATCATTGATGACTTGGTTTGTAGCCCTAAGGTAGAAATTAAGTGTATCTCTAATCATTCTTACTTCCCTAAAGCTGGCCACTCCCACGAATCCTGTGTCATCCACAAACTGTAGGTGAGTCAAAAATTCCTCACCCACCTTGATACCTATTAGCAAACCTTGTTGTCTTCTCCTCAAGATGAGTCTACCCAATCCTTAAACCAATATGAGAAAAATATAGGGAGAGCAAGGATATCCTTGACGAAGGCCTCAAGTAGCACCAATTGGTTGCAAGGGAAGACCCTTGATTAACATTGAGTATGTCGGAGTAGAAACACAACTCATGACCCATTCTATCCAATCCTGAGAGAAACCAAAGGCTGCTATCATCTTTGAAAAGAAGCTCCACTCCACCCTATCATATGCCTATGACATATCTAATTTTATGAACATTCCTCTATTACCAGATATTTGCATTAAATGGATTGCCTCCTAATCTAGAACCACACCATCCAAGATCTGTCTGCCCTCTATAAAACCCCCTTGCTCTGAGGAGATAATGCTATGCAAAAGAGGTTTTAGCTGCTCAGCCATTACCTCTGTGATTATTTTATATATGACATTGCATAAGGCAATAGGTCTATAATATGAAATATGTAACCCCTAATCCCATTTTAGAATTAAGGTAATGAAAGTGAAATTTAATGCTTTAAGCATTCTTTTACTACCTTTGGACTCCTCTATAATAGCCATTAAATCCTCCTCCAAGTTATCCCAAAAGGCCTGAAAAAACTCAATTGGAAAGCCATCTAGACCCAATGTTTTTTTGGTGCTCATTACAAAGACTACATTCTTTAGTTCCTCTCTATCAATGGGTTTAAGTAGGGCTTGATTTTATTCTTTAGAGATAATAGACGGTATGATAGCAATAACTTATTTTTGGGCCTCTTCATCTTGCACCATACTTAAATAGTTTAAAAAAATAATCCATTGAATGGAAATGCATACCTGGAATTGTATCAAAGGAGTGTCCGTTCTCATATTGAAGAGCTTCCATGTTGTTCATTTGTCTCATAGCACAAGCAGTCCAATGGAAAAAATTGGTATTTTTATGACCTTCTAATAACCAAGTGGTTCTTGCTCTTTGTTTCTAGTAGGTATCCTCTTGTTTGTCAATGTCCTCAACCATTTTACGCAATGCATCATCCTCTTATTTGAGCTACTCTATAATTGTTACTTCCCTAAAGTGTTTTTGAAACTCATCCCATCTAGCCACCAATGGAGCTCTTTGGACCTGGAAGTTTGTCTTGTTAGCTCACGTCCATTATTTGAATTGATCTTTGACATAATGAAGCTATTTGTGGAATCTAAACATTGCTATATCATATGTTGGGTGACCTTCCCACCATTGTGGAATTTCTTTCAAAGTTCCTCTTTTTGTAACCAAAAGTTTTCAAATTTAAATGGTTTGTGATGTTGCACTGTCTTGATCCCTCCTTCCAACAAAATGGGAAAGTGATATGAAATTGGACCCTCCAAAATCTGATATTTTATATTCCATTTTACAAATGCCTCCTATGAAATAAAAAAATGGTCTAACTCCACCTTCCTGCTATTTGGATCCCTCCTCTTATTAGTCCAAGTATAGTTGGTTCCATGGCATTTAATATCCACCAAGTGTAATTCCTGGACTTGGGCAATCATAAGTCGATCCCCTAGATCCAAAATTGGGATTCCATCTTCCTGATCTCTAGAGGATAATTTAGCATTAAAATACCCAACAATAATCCAATATAACTCTTCCCTTGAGACTCTCATGTTATGCACAACTTTCCATTGATGCATCTGACCATCTAGGTTTTGAGCCCCATAAAAATTTGTGATTAAAACATGTTCAGTTGTGACATTATTTCTAAAATGTGATGTGAGAACACCCATCCAAGCTATATGTTCTATTGCAGTCCATTTAAGAGAGTTCCAAAGAGTAACTATCCCCATTGAGGCCCCTTGGGCAGCCACTTCCATATGACCAACACCCCTCCAAAGTTTGTTAACTATTATACACATAATATCCAACAACATTTTTATCTTCTGGATAAGCAAAAAATCTATTTTTCATTTTTCTAAGAGTCTTCGAACAAAAAATTGATGGATTCTACTATTTAAACCCCTAACATTCCATGATTTTATAATCATTGGTTACCTTGAGAGCAGTAAAAATCTATTGGCCTCATCGATCCTCTAGTGATCAATTTATCTCCTTGAACTGCTATCAATTCCTTATTTAATTTTCTACCCACTCCTTGAGAGCTGCTATTTTTTGATCTCTTTTCCACCCGAGTTATCCCTAGAGTTGGCCTTTCTCTATTCTTTTTTTCTATTCCCATGCTGACATCCTTAATTATTGGTTTCTCTTGGTTATGAACTATCAATGCCCCTGCACTCTATGACTATGGTAACTCACTGTACTCAATTACCTGCTCTATGATGGGGGAGATGAAAGAGGAGCTTGAAAATGGTTGTTATTATTTTTATTAATCCCATCCACTCCTTCCATGAATTGTTCTTCTTCTTGGTCCATTAGTGTCTTAAATATCTCATACCTATTGGAGGGCTTGAGTTGGGTTTGCTCTTTACCATATTTTTTCTTTTGCCTTCTCCTTCTTTTGGGCTATTCAAAACCATCTCCCTGTGCTTCTTTACCCTGAGAAATATTGGTTGGTTCTTTGTTGATTGTTGAATTACCCTCAGGAATATTTGACATTCCTAGAGGATCCTCCATTTTTATGTTCATATTATTTGGGCAAGATCGGGCCAAATGCCCATATTTGTGGCAAAATCTGCATCTGAAGGGCAATGCCTCATAATCCAGTTGTTGAATCCAAGATAGTCCTACAAGTTCAAGTTCCACCTCTGCTGGTAGAGGCTGGCTAAGATCCATTTCCACACATAATATTTCATAAACAACTGTGTTTCCTTCTATTGTGTCTTTGGAAATACCCAAATATCTTCCAAGGGAATTATCGATAATTTCCAATACCTGCTCACTCTAAAACTCCATTGGAAGTGCATACAAATGAATCCAAATCGAGACAACAGAGGGTTCAATTCGATGATCAAATACCACTCTCCAGGGTTGAACAAATAATTATATCGGACCATGATTCCTATTTTCTGATTCGAAAGCCCTATTTCTATCGACAAGTGAAGAAAAACTAACAATAAAATATCCATTGGTAATAAACCACAAAGAATACTCACCAAGAGGATCCTAGTTTTGTCGGACCCAGGAATGCAAAAAATTTAGGGTAGGGCAATACCCATGAATTTATAGATCAAATCATGATTGGCTCTATATAAAATTGTTTCTTCAACCATCCTTTGCTCAATGAAAATATTTGGCCTTGATTTTGACTGTGGTAAGCATCCATTAACTCGTTGAGATGTTGATCTATTTCCAACAACCGTAAAGAGCATTTTTAATGCAATTTTTTGTGCTTCTTCAATATTTTATGGAGGTTTATCCTTTAAAAAATCTGCAAAAGAACTATGTCTCTCTAGAAGAGGATCCGGAGGTGTCCCCATTGGGCCCTCCTGAGGCAACAATCTTGTCTTCAACTACACAGTAACTAGAAATATCTTCAGCTACCTAACTGATGCCCTAGTTTTCTCTTCCAGAGCTCTCCTACAAGTATGCATTTTTACTTTTATAGTTTATTTCAATCATGTATTTGATAATATAAAATATAGTAATGGTTTGGATAAAGAACAAAAAATCCAACAAAGTATCCCCCACCCAAACCATAGAATCTAGAGGACTTATATCATTAGGAATTAAAGGTATACATTGTGCACGACCTTTCATAAGTTTATGAGCTATCCTGGGTTTGCAATTAAATGGAGGCAATGAATTAAACTGTAGGAATTAATTAATGTTTTTTTAACACATATGATAGTCTTTGGTAATGATTTTTGAATGAACACAATTTGCATGATTGAGTGTTTTGAGTATTGACTTGATTTGAGACTAGAATTTGTTGATTTTGTCTATCCCTTCAAGTGATGAGTCGATGAAGAAGAGATGAAATCATGAAAGTGATGAAATAGATGAAAATGGTTAGAATGAAATAGATGTTTATATTTTTGTTACAAATGTGATTTTGACCATTATTGATAATTGTACACCTCTATCCCTTGGAGGAGTCCAACCGTATGGATTTCTTAGGGAATTGAGATGATAACAATTTGATTCTTTCTCAAGGTGAATAATTGTTCAAGGACCTTATGGTAACCTACCCATATGACCAAATTGCATGGATAATTAGTCATTGCAACCGCTAGGTGTATAGGATAAGTTACTATATACAAGGATCACTTGAGGCTAAGTGGAAGAAGAAAATGTACACCTCTATCCCTTGGAGTAGTCCAACCACATGGCCTTCTTAGAGAGTTGAGATGAGAGCATTTCTATTCTTTAGGAGCCTATTGAATTTATTTATTTTACTAAAGGAATTGATGCACCTTTGGAGATTTTTGCTTTTTTTGTTATTTTCTATTTTTTGTTTTTTGTGTTTTATATTATTTTTGTGGTTTTTATGTTTGTTGATTGATTTTTTTTTACCAAAGGAATTTTGGTACCTTTGGAGCATTTTGGATTGATTTGACCAAAGAGGTTGGTGCCTTTGGGTCTTTTTGAATTATGTTAATCATAATTGTTTTTATGGTAATCTACTCCTACCAAATTGTATGGATAGCTAATCACTACAACTACTAGGGGGCAAGAATAAATCACTAGATACAAGGATTACTTAAGGCTAAGTGGAATAAGGAAATGCACATATCTATCCCATGGAGTAGTCTAACTGCATGGATTTATTAGGAAGTTGAGATTATAGCACTTTGATTCTTTCAAAATCCTTGTTGAGATTGAATTTGACCAAAGGAATTAGGGTACCTTTGGAAATTTTTGGATTAATTTGACCAAAGCTGTAGGTGCATTTGGAGACTTTTTGTATTTTAATTAAGGGATTAGGCATATTTAGATATTTTTGGATTGAATGTTACCAAAGGATTTTTGGTTACTTTGGAGCTTTTTGAATTGAATTGACCAAAGGGGTTACGTTCCTTTGGATCCTTTTGAATTAAATTGACCAAAGGGGTTAGGTTTATTTGGAGCCTTTTGAATTGATGTAATGATGAGTGTCCTTATGGTAATATACTCATCCTACCATATTGCATGGATAACTAGTTGCTACAACTGCCAGGTGTCTAGAGTAGATCACTAGATACAAGGATCATTAAGGCTGAGTGGAAGAAGGAAATATAGATCTCTATCCCTTGGAGTAGTCCAGTCACATGGCATTATTAAGGAATTGATATGAGAACACTTCTATTCTTTTAGGACCCTATTGAATTAGTTTTTGACCAAATAAATTGAGTTACCTTTGGAGATTTTTGCTTTCGTTATTTTTGTTTACATTTTTTTTGTAGTTTTATTGTTTGTTGATTGATTGTTTTTTTTTACCAAAGGAATTTGGGTACCCCTAGAGCATTTTGAATTTATTATAAAAGGGGTTTGTGCCATTGGGGCTTTCTTATTTGTATCAAAAATGATTTTCCTTATGGTAATATACTCCTCCTATCAGATTGTATGGATAGCCAATCGCTACAACTGCTAGGGGACTAGAGTAAATCACTAGATAAAAGGATTACTTAAGGCTGAGTGGAAGAAGGAAATACACATATCTATCCCATAGAGCAGTCTAGCCACATGGCTTTCTTAGGGAGTTGATATTATAACACTTTTATTCTTTTGAAAACCTTGTTGAGATTAAATTTGACCAAAGTAATTAGGGTATCTTTGGAGCTTTTTGGTTAATTAAGAACACAAGCTTATACTAAGAGGGGGGTGAACAATATAAGATCAACTTTTACTTTTCTTTCCCAAACAATATTATCCAATATTATCAATGGCAATATCAATAGCAGTAATCAAAGCAATGCACAAATCATCACACACAATAGAGACACCAATTTAACGTGGTTCACCCAATGTGGGCTACTCCACGGAGAAAATATTTCTACTAAATTTTCTCAACAAATCCTCTTGGGAATCACTTCCCTATTACAATGTTTATGGACCTCTATCCAAAGGAGACACCAATCCCCTAATGCTCTGATTTGTGGATCTCTCTCCATAGGAGAACTCTTTCCCCTTTTCTCTAGTTCATGGAACTTGACCCAGGAGAACTCTTTCTCCTCAACTAGTTCGTGGATCTCTCTCCATAGAAGAACTCTATCTTCCCAGATACTTCATGGATCACACTCCATAAGAGAACTATTTTCCCTTGCTCTAGTTCATGGATCTCTATCCATAGGAGAACTCTTTCTCCTCTACTATAGCTGGTGATCTTCTAGAAGACTACTACCCCCACTACACTAGCTTGTGGATCTCTCTCCATAGAAGACCTCTATCCTCACTCAGAAGACCTCTATCCTCACTACCCTAGCTAATGGATCTCTATCCACTAGAGACTACTATCCTCTACTCTATCACCTCCAAATCTTACTCTCAACTCTATCTCAAATCTACACCAAACACTATCCTCAATCTATCTAATAACTCTAGGTCTAGCACAAATCTACTCTCAAATCTACACCAAAATCTATCCTCAAATATATCCTCAAGCCTTAACACAAAGCTTGATCCAATCACAAATCAACTCTACTTAGATTTACCCCAAGCCTTAACACAAAGCTTGAACAAATCAATCAACTCTGCTCTCAAGTCTTCACCAAGACTTACCTCAATATACTCTCAAGTCTTCACTAATACTTACCTCAAATCTACTCTCAAGTCTTCACTAAGACTTATCTCAAATCTACTCTACAAGTCTTCACCAAGACTTACCTCAAATCTGCTCTACAAATCTTCACCAAAGACTTACCTCAAATATCCTACAAGATTTCACAAAATCTTACTCAAATATATCCTTAAGATTTAACAAAATCTTACTCAAATATACTCAAACACATGCTCAAAATAGCTCACAAGATATGCTCAATCAATCTCAAATCTTGCACACAATGTTATCAATTGCTTTGTCTAATCTTCAAAGTAATTCCTTTAACTTGAAGCAGTTTAGACATATTCTACTCAGAATTCATTTAACCTCTAGAACATATAGAGAATGATGTACTCTATCAAAAACTCAATATGTTCTACTCAATCATTAAGTCTGTCACTTTCACAAATCTGGTTTCTAAAGTTTGCACAATCACTTTCAATATCACTCAAAACCAATGCTCAAGAATTTCACTCATTCATTCAATCAATGAAACACAACTTGCTCACAAACCCTAAACAAGTGTTTTCATACTTCTTCAAACAAGGTGCACAAAGTGGGTTTCAAACCCTAACTCAAATAGTCCTCAATATCTATCTCAAATGTTCTCTAAACATTCACCAATGAAGCATATAAGAATTCACTCAATATTTCCAACAATGCTTATCAAACAATCCTTTTCACTCCACCTTGTATTTCACAACATTCATTCCAATATTTCAAACAAAATATGATGTGCCCATACCTTTTTTCTTTGATGGAGATATGTCTTCAAAACCTGTCTTAATCACAATCAAATCCTCTTTGCCAATTTCAAGGTTAGATAGCAACAATCTATCTCAAAATTTCCACACAAATATTCTCCTCAATAATTATTTCACCATTCAATAAATACAATAAAATATCAAGTCTCAAATACACCTTATAATCTCCAAACTTCTCAAAATAATATTCAACACATAAAAATCAAGTTCCTTTATTAACACCTTATAAACTCCAAACTTCTCAAAATAATATTCAACATAAAAATCAAATTCCTTTGTTAACACCTTATAAACTCCAATCCTTTTTATTTATTTTTCTAAGCAACAAAAAATAAAATATTTTTCAATTAACCTTATGACTCCCTATGCATTCCACCTATGCACTTTATAATTATCACGTGGCCTCTATATAATTTGTGCCTTTCCAAACCTTGGCAAAAAATTAAAATCAAAGCACTTACCTTATAAATGTTGGCCCACATCTTCACAAAAATTATTGCACCCTTTATGACTACGCCCAAACTCGAACCCATGACCAACCACCATCATAGTGCCTTAGCCCAAGGCTAAGCTACCACCTGGGCTACATGCCCACACAACACTCAAAGTGCACGATCCACTATTAATGCCTTACCTTCTACAAATTTTGAAAACAACCAAAAAACCTTCCTCCTTTGTCAAAATGAAGGCACGTGGGATTCAAAACCATGACCTCCCCTGCACGAGCATCTTAGCAAACCTTCGACCATCATCTATGCTACCCAACGCCTTGGAATGGATTTGGCACTTCACTCAAATTTCAACCAATGTTTACCTCCTTTAATTAAAAACACATGAATATCCTCTTCTCCCTTCAACAATGTAGCGCATGAAATATTTTATCAACTTAGGCATTCAAAATAGCATAGGTGATTGGAAATGAAAATCATTTCCCCTTTTTATACTTTGTCCTTTGCACTTCAACATGTCGGCACATTCGATTTTGAATTTCTAATTTGAATTTAAAAATTAAACCTTGGCGCCTTTTGATTATTTAAATTAAAATTTTAACCATAGGTTAAAATATTTTAATTTAAATAAATTAAATTAAATCCTTTATAATCTGCTCAATGGGTCTTTTCAAGGATATATATTTTTAATGATTCCTTGGACCTCGTTTTTCTTCACCTCTTCCTTTTGCCCAAAATATTATAATATTATTATATTATTTTTTAAACCTGCTTCTCTTTCCTTGGGTCTTCTACATTTTAGGCCTCTTTAGGTATATAATATTTAAAATAAATATTATATCCTTTTTCTTTTAACCACTTCCTTGCCTTTTGGAAAATCAACCTTGTGACATCAATGACAACAAAACTGGACATCAAACCTCTTGACATCAATGACAACAAAACTTGCTCAAATTTCCAACAATCTCCCCCTTTGTCATTGATGGCAACCCTTTTTTTTAAAACATTCCTTTTAATTTTTTAGTTCTGCTCCCCTTGAGAAATTGCTCCCTTGATTGAATGCTCTCCCCCTAACTCAAATCTCTCCCCCTTTGACATCAATGGCAAAGGGCCACCTTTGGGGCTAAATATAAGACTCTTAGCTCAGCCCCCTCCCCACCTCCTTTCCTTGAGGTGATTAATTTTGGGGTGGGAGTATTTCTACTCCCAGCATACAATGTTGTTTTTCTTTGTCCACCTTCTTCCTCAACTGATCCTTCTGATTCCTTTGAGTATTCATGTTCCTGCTTGTCTCTAGAAATTTTGTTCTACACCACTTAGCCATATGCCCAACATTATTGCACTTATAACACTTAATGTTGTGGTTCCTTGAAGGTGCAAATATCTTGAAGTTCCTCCTGGTGAAGCCATATCCATTCCTATCATGAACCCTGCAATTAACTGCTTTATGACCAAACTGATTACAAGAGTAACAATACCCTTGAAAGAGATGCCCATTTCTGAAATTTCTCTTGGTGAAACCAATACCAAAACCATATTCCTTCTTTTCATGTGTCCTGCACTGCATAGCCTTGTGACCAAACCTGTGGCATGAGAAGCAACATCCTTTGAAGAAATCTTTCCTTTGACCCATTGGTCTCTTAGTCCTTTCTTCCCTGTGATGTTCTCTGTTCCTCATTTGTGCATTGTTTCCTTCCTTGGTGAACCTTCTATTTTTCAACTTATCCTCATAAGTCTCACTTTCTCCTTCACTTTCTTCTTCTAAAGCTTCTTCTTCTTTGGAGATTGATCTTGAATCCTCTCCTTGTTCTCTTTGTCCTTCTTCAAAACCAAGTCCTGTCTTGTTTGATGAAGATCTTTGTACATTGATAATCTTATCCAAGGTCTTTGAGCTTTTCCCAAACCTGTGTAGCTTATCTTTAGACTCTTTCACTTCCTTCCTTAGTGAAGCTACCTCATGCTCTAATATTTCACATTCTAAGACTTTTACCTCTAACCTTTCTTTAAATCTCCTTGTCTTAGATATTGAGTTTGTCAGATCTTGTATAAGCTTTCCTTTCTCTTCATCACATTCTTGAAATTGAACCTTGAGTTTTGAGTTCTGCTTTCTTACCTTTCTTAATTCCTTAAGAGCAGAAATAAGCTCACCTTCTAGATCAACTACTCCTTCCTCTTCATTTTCTGATTCTTCCTCTACTCCTTTATCTTCAAGAGCATCTTCATACCTTTCATATTTATCTCCAATAGAAGCACTTCCTTCTCTCTATTCTTTTTCTACTAAAATAGAATTTCTTCTTCTTCATTATCTGAGGATCTTCCATCACTATCACTTGAACTCTTGCCTATCTTATCTACATAAAAACTCTTCTTATACCTCTAGAAAAACTTATTTTCATGCTTGTTTTATCCATACCTATTTTTCTTTTGATACCTAGATTTTCTTGCTTCCCTATTCCTATGATCTTGTTTCTCTTCACCATTACTACTTCCAAATTCTGGACAATTAGATGCATAGTGACCATATTTACCACAATTGAAACACTTAACTATTTTTGTACCTTTGTGCTTTCTTGAGTCCTTGTTCCTTCTACCATAGTTTGCTTCTTCATCACTGGATAACTCATCACTTGAATCTGACTTCTTATCCTTTGTCTTCTTTGCTACTTTGAAGGTTACCTCTATCTTGGGGATAGGATCCTTTCCTATTCTCATCTCAAAAGTTATGAGAGTTCCATGTAACTCATCCCTAGTCAAAGTTTCAATATCTCTTGTTTCTTCTATGGCTGAAACCTTTTCACTATACCTCTTAGGAAGTGACCTTAAAATCTTTTGACAAACATCTGATTCTTCAAATTTAAACCCAAGTCCTTGCATGGAGTTAACAACCTCATCCACATGAAGTAAGTATGTAGCAATGTCTTCCTCATCCTTCATCTTCAAGTCTTCAAATATTTTCTTGTGATTTTACAATTTTGCCATCTTGACCTTTTTGTCTCCCTCATATATTTTCTTCAAATTTTCCCAAATCTCTTTTGCTGATGTGCAATGCATAACTTTTACAAACTCTGCTTCATGTAAACCACTTAATATTGCATTCATTGCCTTTGAATTATTCAGATGTAGAAGCTTACCATATTTATCTATAGGAGGAGTAGCTGGCGGTGTGTACCCATCCTCAACTGCTTGCCATATCTCATTTCCTTGTGCCATTAGGTAAATCTTCATTCTTACACTCCAAAATGCATAATTATTCCCATCAAACAATGGTGCCTTATTTTCTGAAGATCCACTCTAAGATGCCATCTATGTTCCTGTATACTTTTCCTTCAAGCTGTTAAACTCTTTCGAAGGAACCCACTCTGATACCAATTGAAGAACACAAGCTTATACTGAGAGAGGGGTGAACAATATAAGATCAACTTTTAATTTTCTTTCCCAAACAATATTATCCAATATTATCAATGGCAATATCAATAGTAGTAATCAAAGCAATGCATAAATCATCACACACAATAGAGACACCAATTTAATGTGGTTCACCCAATGTGGGCTACTCCACGGAGAAAATATTTCTACTAAATTTTCTCAATAAATCCTCTTGGGAATCACTTCCCTATTACAATGTTTATGGACCTCTATCCAAAGGAGACACCAATCCCCTAATGCTCTGATTTGTGGATCTCTCTCCATAGGAGAACTCTTTCCCCTTTTCTCTAGTTCGTGGAACTTGACCTAGGAGAACTCTTTCTCCTCAACTGGTTCGTGGATCTCTCTCCACAGAAGAACTCTATCTTCCCAGCTACTTCATGGATCACACTCCATAGGAGAACTCTTTCCCCTTGCTCTAGTTCATGGATATCTATCCATAGGAGAACTCTTTCTCCTCTACTCTGGATGGTGATCTTCTAGAAGACTACTACCCCCACTACACTAGCTTGTGGATCTCTCTCCACAGAAGACCTCTATCCTCACTCAAGACCTTTATCCTCACTACCCTAGCTAATGGATCTCTATCCACTAGAGACTACTATCCTCTACTCTATCACCTCCAAATCTTACTCTCAACTCTATCTCAAATCTACACCAAACACTATCCTCGATCTAGTACAAATCTGCTCTAACTTTATCTCAGGTCTAGCACAAATCTGCTCTCAAATATACACCAAACTCTATCCTCAAATCTATCCTCAAGCCTTAACACAAAGCTTGATCAAATCACAAATCAACTCTACTTAGATTTACCCCAAGCCTTAACACAAAGCTTGAAAATAATCAATCAACTCTGCTCTCAAGTATTCACAAAGACTTACCTCAATTCTACTCTCAAGTCTTCACTAAGACTTGTCACAAATCTCTCTCAAGTCTTCACTAAGACTTACCTCAAATCTACCCTCAAGTCTTCACCAAGACTTACCTCAAATATACCTACAAGATTTCACAAAATCTTGCTCAAATCTATCCTTAAGCTTTAACAAAATCTTACTCAAATATGCTCAAACACATGCTCAAAATAACTCACAAGATATGCTCAATCAATCTCAAATCTTGCACACAATGTTATCAATTGTTTTGTCTAATCTTCAAAGTAATTCCTTTAACTTGAAGCAGTTTAGACATATTCTACTCAAAATTTATTTAACCTCTAGAACATATAGAGAATGATGTACTCTATCAAAAACTCAATATGTTCTACTCAATCATTAAGTTCTATCACTTTCACAAATCTGGTTTCTAAAGTTTGCACAATCACTTTCAATATCACTCAAAACCAATGCTCAAGAATTTCACTCATTCATTCAATCAATGAAACACAACTTGCTCACAAACCCTAAACAAGTGTTTTCATACTTCTTCAAACAAGGTGCACAAAGTGGGTTTCAAACCCTAACTCAAATAGTCCTCAATATCTATCTCAAATGTTCTCTAAACATTCACCAATGAAGCATATAATAATTCACTCAATATTTCCAACAATGCTTATCAAACAATCCTTTTCACTCCACCTTGTATTTCACAACATTCATTCCAATATTTCAAACAAAATATGATGTGCCCATACCTTTTTGCTTTGATGGAGATATGTCTTCAAAACCTATCTTAATCACAATCAAATCCTCTTTGCCAATTTCAAGGTTAGATAGCAACAATCTATCTCAAAATTTCCACACAAATATTCTCCTCAATAATTATTTCACCATATAAAATATCAAGTCTCAAGTACACCTTATAATCTCCAAACTTCTCAAAATAATATTCAATACATAAAAATCAAATTCCTTTGTTAACACCTTATAAACTCCAAACTTCTCAAAATAATATTCAATACATAAAAATGAAGTTCCTTTGTTAACACCTTATAAACTCCAATCCTTTTTATTTATTTTTCTAAGCAACAAAAATAAAATATTTTTCAATTATCCTTATGACTCCCTATGCATTCCACCTATGCATTTAAAATTATCACGTGGCCTCTATATCATTTGCGCCTTCCAAACCTTGAAAAAATTAAAAATAAAAAGTGCTTACCTTATAAATTTTGGCCCACATCTCAAAAACTATTGTACACCTTTATGACTATGCCCAAACTCGAACCCATGACCAACCACCATCGTAGTGCCTTAGCCCAAGGCTAAGCTACCACCTGGGCTACACGCCCACACAACACTCAAAGTGCACAATCCACTATTAATGCCTTCCTTATGCGAATTTCGAAAACAACCAAAAACTTCTTTCTCCTTTGTCAAAATGAAGTGTACGTGATTCGAAACCATGATTTCTACTTCATGAGCAACTTAGCAAGCCTTTGACCATCGTCTATGCTACCCAACACCTTGGAATGGATTTTGTGCTTCACTCAAATTTCAACCAATGTCTACCTCCTTTAAATTTTAAAACACATGAATCCTCTTCTCCCTTCAACAATGCAACGCACAATTATTTTATCAACTTAGGCATTCAAATAGCATAGGTAGATTGAAATGAAAATCATTTTCCTATTTATACTTTGTCCTTTGCACTTCAACACGTCGGCACATTCGATTTTTGAATTTCTAATTCAAATTTTAAATTTAAACCTTTGGCGCCTTTTGATTATTTAAATTAAAATTTTAACCATAGG
The DNA here is from genome assembly GCA_028583015.1 of Wollemia nobilis. NCBI lineage: Eukaryota > Viridiplantae > Streptophyta > Pinopsida > Araucariales > Araucariaceae > Wollemia > Wollemia nobilis. Next base: position 11,431,812 of record JAQPPZ010003361.1, read on the forward strand.
TTAAAATATTTTAATTTAAATAAATTAAATATAAATCCTTTATAATCTGCTCAATGGGTCTTTTCAAGGATATATATTTTTAATGATTCCTTGGACCTCATTTTTCTTCACCTCATCCTTTTGCCCAAAATATTATAATATTAAATATTATAATATTATTATTTCTTTTTAAACCTGCTTCTCTTTCCTTGGGTCTTCAACATTTTAGGCCTCTTTAGGCATATAATATTTAAAATAAATATTATATCCTTTTTCTTTTAACCACTTCCTTGCCTTTTGGAAAATCAACCTTGTGACATCAATGACAACAAAACTGGACATCAAACCTCTTGACATCAATGACAACAAAACTTGCTCAAATTTCCAATAGTTAATGACCAAAGGTGTAGGTACCTTTAGAACCTTTTGAAATTAAATTTGACCAAAGGGGTTAGGTTCCTTTGGATATTTTTGAATTTAAATTTGACCAAAGGGTTTAGGTTCCTTTGGAGCCTTTTGAATTAAATGTGACCAAAGGAATTTGATTCCTTTGGAGCATTTTGAATTGAATTTTGATCAAAGGAGATTGGTTCCTTTGGAGCCTTTTGAATTGATGTAATGATGAGTTTCCTTATGGTAATGTACTCATCCTAATGTATTGTATGGATAACCAGTCACTACAAACACTAGGTGACTATATTATATCACTAGATATGAGTGTTAGGCAAAACATTGGTTAGTTTTATACAGTTCAATTAATTGCCTCCATTTAATTGTTAACCCAAGGTAGCTTGTAGACTTGTATCACAACACAATATATGCCTATAGTGTGGGGAATGAGTCCCTATATGTGTATTGGTTTAGGGGAATTTTTGATGTTCATTGAAGTTTTTATTCAAACCAATAATCTTATCCTACGTCTAAGAAAACAGGACTGAATGTGTTCAAAAACTAAATTGCTACCTTGCTGGAAATCACAGAAAATAGGAGAAATAACAGAGAATTAAATAATCTAAAAAAATAGTAAATAAATTAACTTTAGAAAGCAAGGTAAAAGGGGAGGATTACTATTTAGAGTGAGCTCAAGCTCCAATAGTCTTTTTCTCGATCAATTCATTCATCAGATGCTAAGTTGAGATCAATAAAAACACTCAAATGAATATATTGCAGCTTCAAAAATTACAGAGCAAATCTGAAATTTGAGATCTGGGATATATTTATTAGGGGTGGCCTCCATATTTATAATATATGCAACCATGCCCTGTTACATTTGAGAGAAATTAAATTTATGATTTTATGGTTACAACAAATACGTAGAAATAGGGAGATAAAGCAAAAATATTAATTCAAACTGATTTAATGTATTCTATTTTTTATCAGAATATAATACGTCTGATTTTATGCTTTATCTATTTGCATTGATATATATGTGTTTGCTAGAAAATAGATAATACATGGTATTTGATATTTTCCTTCATTTTCATCCTAGCTAAAATATCATCTGCATCTATTGCTGAAATATCTATTCTGTTTTGCCGACCATAGAGTCATGTAATTTTACATAAATAAAAATCGTACTATAATTTTGCATCACTGGGAAGCAGGTGCCTTATTTTATATGGGAAGTAGGCACCTAATTTTATATGGGAAGCAAGCACCTAACGGGAAGCAAACACCTACGGGAAGTAGGCACCTAATTTTAATGGGAAGCAGGCACCTAACAGGAAGCAAGCACCTACAGGAAGTAGGCGCCTAACGAGAATCAGGTGCTCATCAGTTAAGTGCCAAGAAAAAGTCAGGTTCTTCAAAGGGAATCTTTCTTTTGACTTAGCACTTATCATTGGTATACTGCAAATGTTTTACCTTCATCAAATTAAAAGTGCTAGGTCCGAGTGGGACCTTGATGTAAACATGCTAAAATATCGTAAAAACCACTAAATTTGCACACAATTCACTTAAAAATAAATATCAAATAATATACATAATTTACTATTAAATATATATAAAAATTTCATAAAACATACATTTTATAACAATAATGTCACATAATATGTTGGAAATCCATGTATAAATATCACTCAAGGATTTTTTGACCAAAGGTGTTTGGTTCCTTTGGAACTTTTAAAATATTTTGACCAAAGAAGTGTGTCTCCTTTGGAGAATTTGGAATGAATTTTGACCAAAAGGGTTAGGGTCCTTTGGAGCCTTTTGAATTAATTTGACCAAAGGGATGTGTTTCCTTTGGAGCATTTTGAAATGAAATTTGACCAAAGGGGTTAGGTTCCTTTGGAGCCTTTTGAATTGAATGTGATTGTATTTTTTTTATTTACTCCCCCAAGTGACAAATGGGTGAAGTATGAAAATAGATGAAACCCTTGAGTTAATTGACCTTATTGTATGAGTGATAATCCAACAAGTGTCCTTATTGTAATATACTCATCCTATCAAATTGTATGGGTAACTAGTCGCTGCAACCGCTAGCTAGTTAGAGTATATCACTAGATAAAAGGTTCGTTTGAGGATGTTTTGACAAAAAGGGTTTGGTTCCTTTGAAGCATTTCAAATAATTTGACAAAAGGTGTGTGTCTTCTTTGGATTATTTGGAATGAAATTTAACCAAAGGGGTTAGGTTCCTTTGGAGCCTTTTGAACTAATTTGACAAAAGGGGTGTGTTTCCTTTGGAGCATTTTGAAATGAAATTTGACCAAAGGGGTTAGGTTCCTTTGGATCCTTTTGAATTAAATGTGACAAGAGGAGTTATGGTTCTTTTGGATCCTTTTGAAGTATATTTGACCAAAGGAGCTTGCTTCCTTTGGAGCTTTTTGAATTTATGTACTAACGAGTTTCCTTTCTTCCTTTAGAGATTTTTGAATTTATGTACTAACAAGTTTCCTTATGGTAGTCTAATAATTTTATTATATTGTATGGATAACCAATCACTACAATGACTATGTGGTTAGAGTATATCACTAGGTACGAGGTTCACTCGAGGATCTAAGCTAGTGAATCTAAATGATGAATGCAAGAAACTAACTTGAATAGGATGTATTGTGTTTGTGAATGTGAGGCAAAGAGCACAACCTTTGATAAAATGGTGTAACCTTTTGCACCTAGTAGATGATTTGAAATATGAATGCTTAATATGGTTGTTGGGGTAGGTGTGAGACCTTGAACTCCCCCAATATGCTTGATTGATTATTTGATGTGACTGATGGGGAAGGTGTGAGACCTTGAACCCCGCTAGTTGGTGTTGATGATATGATTATTGGGGAAGGTGGAAGACCTTGAATCCCCCTAGTTGGTTGACTACTTGATGTGATTATTGGGGAAGGTGTAAGACCTTGAACCCCTCCTAGTTGGTATTTTTGTGACTATTTATGGTTGCTAAATTTTGACCAAAGGGGTGAGATTTATTTGGATCCTTTTGAATTGACTGTGACCAAAGGAGTTAGGTTATTTTGGAGCCTTTTGATCTGATGTAATGATGAATTTACTTATGGTAATATACTCATCCTACCATATTGCATGGATAACCAGTCACTGCAACTTCTAGGTGTCTAAAGTGGATCACTAGATACAAGGTTTGTTTGATGATCTAGGCTAGTGAATCAAATTGATGAATGTGAGAAAGCAAATGGAATTAGATGTGTTATGTTTGTGAAACCTAAGCAAATGGTACAACCTTTTATAAAAGGGTGAAACCTTTTGATGCTAGCATATTATTTGAATTGTGAATGTTTAATGTGATTGTTGGGGTTGGTGTGAGAATTTGAACCTCCCCAAGTTGCTTGATTGATTTTTTGACGTTATTAATGGGAAAGGTGTGAGATATTGAATTACCCCAGTTGGTTGAATACTTTATGTGATTATTGAGAAATGTGTAAGACCTTGAACTCCCCCTAGTTGGTGTTTTTGTGATTGTTTATGTACATGTGTAGTGATGGATTATTAAGAGATTTTTTGGTGTACATGTGATGAAATAGATGTGTTATAAATAAATTCAATTGGTGGTGATGTATGCAAAATTGTGTTTCCTTATTAATCATCTATAAAAAAAATTATGAACCATTATTTAGCATACTTTACCTTTATTGCTTAATCGGGGATACCAATACAATACTACTAGTTTGACCATATTTTGTAGGATGAAATGGACTATGATATATGTGTGGCAATGTGATGGTGGTATGGAATGGAAGCTTGCTTATGAATTTTTTGTCCTTAGGGATAAAGGATCTAGAGTTATTTTGCAAAGACTCAAACATTCTAGTGATCTCAAACAAACTTGTTTATGTATCTCACAGATCTTTGCAATTCTAAGGTTATCCTAGTGGTTTCACATTTCCCAAGAACCAACTGTGTGTAAGTAATTGTTCATTTTCCATTATGAGTAAGGTTAGACTAATTAATTTTAACTTATACCAATAAGCTAGATCATCTAAGAGCATCCATAGGTTTGTACAAAAGAAGGCCGCTAATGTGACAGGCATGGCACCATGCATAAGGATACCTCATTGTCAGGTGGGTTTCATTCAATCCATTGCTGTAATGAGGATCACCCCATGGTTTTTGAGACACTAATAGTTCCAAGGATTTAAGCTCCCTTATTGCATTAGATTTTAGGGATTTTGTTTTTGAGTTTTCTCATTTTTGTGTTGGAGCAAATTGGATTTTTATTTATTTAGGATACATTTTTAGAATACTTGCTCATTTTGAGGAAGAGTAAGGGATTTCTCTCTTTTTGTTTTTGGGGATACTTGCTCACTTTAAGGAAGAGCAAGGGAATTTTATTAATTTTATAATTTTTTTAGATATTTGCTCACTTTGAGGAAGAGCAAGGGATTTTATTGCTTTTGTAATGTTTTTGGGATGCTCGTTTTGAGGAAGAGCAAGGGATTTTCTCTTTTTTTTTTTGAAGGGTAAAAGGGGGAGCTTGTCATGTTTTCAACACTGTAGTATTATAGACCATGCATGTAATTGTATGAACAAGGGAAACCTTTCACTTATGGCAATAACAATTCATAATTTTGTCATTCCTAAGATTCACAATGTTTTTATGTGTTTTTATGTGCATGATCCAAGAGGAGACTTGATTGATCAAGAATAACTTATTGCATCTAAGGACTATTAGAATTTCAATTAATGTTGTTCAAAACACTAGGAGTGGTTGATTTATCAAAATTACATAGTTATTCCTCAAACCAGATACTACCAAAAAAATGAAGTACTATGTGGTTTTATTGTAGCTATTTTTCTTTTCGACATGATTTTGGATAGTAATATTGGACTAAGACTAGACTATAGGTTCCCCTAATTAAGGAAACAAAAATATATGAATGAACAATTATCTAACCTGAGTGGGTGACAATTGATATCATAAGAAATATGAATAGATAAAAATTATACAAATGTGTAAATGAAATGGAAGTGGAATGTGTGAATGCAATGAAAGTGGGATTGTGAAAGTGATGTATTAAAAATGCAATGTGTGCGAAATTTTGTTTGTGTTTTATATTTATTATTATTATTATTATTATTATGAATTGAGTTAACCAAAGGGATACCCCATTTGGAGCATTTTTTATTGATTTGACCAAAGAGATGTCCCATTTGGAGCCTTTTGGATTGAATTGATGAAAGGGATTTGGTTCCTTTAGAGCATTTTTTATGGGGAAGTTGTGATACCTTAAGGATCCTCGTTGTGGTCTTGGTGGATACCAAAGTTTTGATGAGATGAGGTGGTGGATAATCTATGGGAAAGTCCCCCTTGTCAATAAAATCTTGGACCACATGTTAAAATCTTGGACTGGTTGTGTAGCAACCATATGTGTGGATGTAAGTGGATGTAGTGAAGGGTAAGTGGTAAATTGCATTACCACTAATGGAGGGATGTTATGGTCCATGGTGCCTACGAGTGTTGTGTATGGAATGGACATAGGGATTTGTGAAGCAACACTGATGGGTGCTTTATAAAGGGTATTTGTGTAAATGACCTATTGATTTGGTATGATGATGAGAGGTTTATTAGATGATGATGGATGGGTATAGGCTATGGTGATATTAGTATGCTCAAAAAGTGGATTCATGAAGGTTTTGCTAGACTATTATGGGTGTGGAAAGGTGACTTCCTAGTGGAATGATGGGATGGTGTGAGGTGGAATGGTAAGTGGTGGCAATGATGGAAAGACCATACTAGTTGCATTCAGGTACTACCTAATGGCATCCATGTATACATATGTGACAAAACCATCCATTAGCATAATTGGCACACTCCTAGGGGTCTCAAAAATAGCGATGGGTAGCCCTATGCATCACATATATAACCAATATGGGGGCACTAATAGAGGACCCTACATTCAAGTTCTAGGATATATATAGTAGTAATTGCACTACCTTGCCCTACCACCGAAGTGTTAGGGACCTAACCAAACTGAGATGGATCCATGGGAGAAGATAACTGGCTCTAAACTAGTGCTAACTTTCTGGCTTGACCACGGGTTGTTACCATACGCTAAGGTGTGATGATGTGTGAAATGCAAGTGTATGTGTGTGAATGCATGATGGAAACACAATGTAAAATAACACTCAAAGCAAGCAAATAAACAATGGTTTTTATTCCTATGTTTGTGCAAAGTTTGATTGTTTTGTTTTTTTTGAATAAAAATTGGAAGTTTTTGAACAAAAAGTTGATGTGAAAAATGTTTGCCCTAAAAATAATTCTAGGATTTCACCTAGATGCTCTCACACACAATCTAGTGATGAAGTATGAGTTACGAAACCCACTAGGACTTGGAGATAAAACCCAAATCCTATGAGGGAGCCTAGATCCTACCATTCCTCACCAAGCTCATCGTGGTTAGCAATACACCCTCTAAAGAGAAGTGTGTGCTCTATTCTACTGATAAGATAGTTCTTGGAGCTAGCCTTGTCCATGGATGGGTAAATAATATATGTTGGGGGTTGGTGATGAAGTCCAATCTTGTCCAATGTTCACGTGAGTCTGTGAGGTTTTTTTATTTATTGTGGAATGTAAAATTACTTTGAAATTCTATTTTAATGCCTAATGCAAAAAGCAAGAAATAGAGAACAACAAACAAGACAGATTAGGGGTTGAAGTTGCTAATTTCAAGCAATATTTGGGTAATTTTTGTTATCAAGTCCAACCATGGGTGGGTGGTTGGTTCTGGTAATCCCAGTTTGCATGGTTCACCAACCGTGCATGTGCATTTGGGAAATCCCAACCATGGATGCATGGTTCTATCTAAATAATAGAACAAGGGAAGCACAAGATCGAACCCTAAAAATGCCTAGATTATTGCTAACCAAGCTATGCACATGCTCTACTACCTAACTTAAAAATGCAGATTACTTGATTTTTTTAAAATTTTGAATATGAATATGCCTAATACGAAGACCCTAAATGCAAACAAGGGGTAAATACGAGTAACTCCTAATCTAGCGTATATGCAAGTCTAAAGTTAAAAAGTAGGGGAAAGAAGGTGCAAGGGTACATAACTATGTTACTTTTGCCCCTTCTTGCAATGCACTCAACCACCAATTCATAGTTTCATAGTGTTATAACTGCTAGTGCATGTTTCCCAAGGTCCCCAACCATCGGTGCATGGTTCTATAGATCCATAATCATGGGTTTGCATTTGCTTAGGTGTTCAATCACCAGTGCATATTTTTATAGGTCCATAACTATGTGTGTGTAGTTCCTCATAAATGGGGTTGAACATCAACAAGTTCCAAATTTGTCAATCTCAATATTGAATCTTTGTGTGCTCAAACTCCCAGAACCTATAACCACATAAAATATAGATCAATAAAGTAGTTTTATGCAAAGAAAAAACAAATAGAACCCTTAGGGGGTCCCACCGTGATCACCATTTTTTGTAGCAAAATTATGACACAAAACAAATATAAAAAAATGAACACTTGTAATGTAAAGAATAATATTTCTTTGTATTAAAAAGGGAGCCTAAATATCTCAATATTATAATGATTTTCTTTTCAATCACCCCAAGTGAGTTGGGTGCAATGTTACAATGTATGATACAACTTGAGTATCCAAGTGACAATGATGGGATTTACAAAAAAAAAATTGGTGTCCCACATCCTTCTACAACAACTCCAAGGAGTGAGTGGGCTTTGGTATCCAATGTGGGGACCACTCCAACTTCAAAAACTCTCCAAGATACCTACTTCTTGCATATAAATGAAAAAGACAAAAGGGGGTTTAGTAGCACCTATATACAAAGATGAAATCTATGCAAAAAAACCTCGAACAAAATGATAATGCAAACAAGAAATAGAAAAACAATAAACCAAGTGCCTTACTACAAATAATACTTACTCATATGTTATATCATAATATTTTGAGTCTAATAAAATTGTAGATGCCTGATGGTGACTGGATAAGCACGTATGGCTGGTGGAGGAACCACACAAGTGCATTTCTAACTATGAAACTATGGATGGGTGGTTCTAGATAGGTGGTAGATTACTTCCAAAAATGACCTCCAAGATTTAGATCTCAAATTTTCTTAGGATACATGTAGTCCTATAGTACTATTTTGGCTTCCTAATGGTGCGAATGCTCAACCTCCTTTGCTCTATGGGGTGAAGGTACCATTATAGGCCCCTTAGGGTTTTGGATGGAAATGAGAGGTGGTAAACCAAGATTACCAAGTGGTAATCATGGGCTTCCAAATGGTGGGGGTAGTTCAAGTGAGTTACCCAAGGTGTCTCACTCAACTAGGATAAGATAGATGCAAGTGGAGTGAGGTGTAAGCGTTGTCCCATGTGAAGGGATAAATGGGACAAGGATGTGTGATATGTGGTAAGGGATGTTGGTGATGTGGCTAGGACACAAGTCTAGTGGGTGGGCAGGGTATCCTAGGATGATTTTTTAAATTTAATAAATCTAAAAAATAGGATAATGTGGAGGATTTCATACACCTAAGTCTAAACTTAGGCATATAATTTTATTATGCAGGATTTGATGTGGGGTGCCAAATACTATCTAACCAAAGATATTTTAAATTTAAACCTTTGGCATCTTATGATTATTTAAATTAAAATTTTAACCATAGGTTAAAATGTTTTAATTTAAATAAATTAAATATTAACCTTTATAATATGCTCAATGAGTATTTTTAAGGATATATTTTTTTAATGATTCCTTGGATCTCGTTTTTCTTCACCTCATCCTTTTGCTCGAAATATTATAATATTATTATTTCTTTTTAAACCTACTTCTCTTTCCTTGGGTCTTCTACCTTTTAGGCTTCTTTAGGTATATAATATTTAAAATAAATATTATATCCTTTTTCTTTTAACCACTTCCTTGCCTTTTGGAAAATCAACCTTGTGGCATCAACGACAACAAAACTGGACATCAACCTCTTGACATCAATGACAAAAAAACTTGCTCAAATTTCATATAATATCCCCTTTGTCATTGATGGTAATCCCTTTTTAAAAAAAAATCCTTTTACTTTTTTAGTTCTACTTCCCCCTGAGAAATTGCTCCTCCTGACTGAATGCTCTCCCCCTAACTCAAATCTCTCCCCCTTTGACATAAATGGAAAAGGGCCACATTTGGTATTAAATATAAGACTCTTAGCTCAACCCTCTCCCCACATCCTTTCCTTGAGGTGATTGATTTTGGGTTGGGATTATTTCTACTCCTAGCATACAATGTTGTTTTTCTTTGTCCACCTTCTTCCTCAACTGATCCTTCTAATTCCTTTGAGTGTTCCTATTCCTGCTTGTCTCTGGAAATTTTGTTCTACATCACTTAGCCATATACCCAATATTATTGCACTTATAACACTTAATGTTGTGGTTCCTTGAAGGTGCAAATATCTTGAAGTTCCTCCTGATGAAGCCATATCCATCCCTATTATGAACACTACAATTAACTACTTTATGACCAAACTAATTACAAGAGCAATAATACCCTTGAAAGAGATGATCATTTCTCAAATTTCTCTTGGTAAATCGAATACCAGAACCATATTACTTATTTTCATTTATCCTGCACTGTATAGCCTTGTGTCCAAACCTGTGGTATAAGAAGCAATATCCTTTGAAGAAATATTTCCTTTGACCCATTTATCTCTTAGTCTCTTCTTCCCTGTGATGTTCTTTGTTCCTCATTTGTGCATTATTTCCTTCCTTGGTGAACCTTCTATTTTTCAACTTATCCTCATAAGTCTCACTTTCTCCTTTACTTTTTTCTTTTGAAGCTTCTTATTCTTTGGAGCTTGAGCTTGACTCCTCTCCTTGTTCTCTTTGTCCATATTCAAAACCAAGTCCTGTTTTGTTTGATGAAGATCTTTGTACCTTGATAATTTTATCCAAGGTCTTTGAGCTTCTCCTAAACCTGTGTAGATTATCTTTAGACTCTTTTACTTCCTTCCTTAGTGAGGCTACATATTGCTCTAATATTTCACATTCTAAAACTTTTACCTCTAAATTTTATTTAAATATCCTTGTCTTAGCTATTGAGTTTGTTAGATATTATATAAGCTTTCCTTTATATTAATCACATTCTTGAAATTGAAGCTTGAGTTTTGAGTTTTAATTTCTTAACTTTATTAATTCCTTAAGAGTAGAAATAAGCTCACCTTCTATATCAACTTCTCCTTCCTCTGCATTTTATGATTCTTCCTCTACTACTTTGTCTTTAAGAGCATCTTCATTCCTTTCTGATTCATCTTCAATGGGAACACTTTCTTCTTCTTCTATTTCCAAAAGGAGACTTTATTTTTCTTGTTCTTCAAGAACATATTCATATTCATCTTCACTTAAACTAAATCCATTCTTTGTATAGTGATATTAAAAATGACCAAATTTACCACACCTAAAACACTTGAAAATTATTAGCTTCCTTTTAGCTTCTTTTCCAACATCTTCTTTTTCTACTGTTAGAAATATAATTTCTTCTTCTTCATTATCTGAGGATCTTCCATCACTATCACTTGAACTCTTTTTTGTATTATCTACATAAAAAATCTTCTTATGCCTCTAAGAAAAAATATTTTCTAGATTGCCTTGTCCATCCCTACTTTTATTTTGATACCTATATTATTTTTGTTCTTTGTTCTTATGATCTTGTATTTCTTCACCACTGCTACTTCCAACTTTTGAAGAGTTAGATGCATAGTGACCATATTTATCACAATTAAAACACTTAACTATTTTTGTACCTTTTTTAGTGACCCGGGACGCACACACCGCTCTTTTTACTCTACTTGCAATGTATTAAAACCCAAAAATGAAATGGAAAAGAATGAAAAGCATATAACATGAAAAAAACAAAGATGGATCTCTTTATTTGTATTGAAACCCGGTCACATGTCGGTACCTCTTAGGGATACCCATTTCAATACAATAAGGTTACAAATAGGTAAAGAGTTCCCCTTTTTCAAAGAGGTGGTGCACTTTCAAAAGCTTTTTGGTTTTGTACACAAAAGTGTATGAGGGCTTACAAATGCCTCCTTATCCAAGCCTGTTTCCTAGAGGGATCCCTTTTGCTCTCGTATGTTGCAAATTCTGTCTGATGAACCTGTGGCCCTATAAGCAATGAAACAACAACACATGCTTAGATGGCCAAGAATGCCTCCCCAAATGAGCAGGTTAGCAATGAATATAACAAATGAAAGTAAGTGTAAATTAAAATAATGCTATGCATGCGAATTAATGAAATAATGCTATGCTAATGATATGCTAAACAAAATAATGAATCTAATGTCTAAAACCCTAAGCGAGGCCCATGGGCCACAGTCCAAGACAACGGTTGCTAAAGCGACTCTCATCCTCTTTGCTCCAAAGCAATGGATCAAATATTGTATCTGATGTTGGAATGGTCATTGCTATGTTCTCCAATTTTTTAGGGCTTCGTCATAAGTGGTAGTATCCAAGAGAAGCTCTCCAAGTCTCGAAATATCTCCTCAATGATCTATCCTAATAAATTATAGATTACCTGGATAAAATATTGGTAGATGAAAGATGGATCTAAGATGTCCCTTTGGTGCTCTCAGGCTTGCACCTTTTATAGTGTGAAACCCTAGGTCTATATACAAGCCCTATGAATGAATTCCGCATGTGTATTGAGAGTTAGCATGATAATATTTTTGTCTTTTGTATGTTTAAAGACTAATTAACTAAAGTATAAATGCAAAATCAAATCTCCCATGTTAAATGGTCATGAAAGGGAATGTAAAGTTACTCCTGTTCACCTTTATTGCATGCAGACTACCACTTACACCCATGATTAGGCTTGTTTATTGGTGAAATTACTTTTATGGTTTATCTGCTATCATATGCAGTGACTCATATCTGGCTGTTATCATCTATAGTAGCTAAGGTCTGGCTGCTCTAGGCTTGAGTGCCTAAGATCTGGTCACTCTTGGTTTGAGCAGCTATGCTTGGATGGCTTGAAAATGCCCCAAATGAGTGGTGAGAACCATTGTTGATGCTTGGAAGGTCCAATATTATGTCATATGATCTTATGAATGTGTCTATGTGAGTAGCTCCCCTAAGCATGACATGTTTTAGGTGTATACACATTTATGCTTTCTTGTGTCCTTGTTCCTTCTACCATAGTTTACTTCTTCATGACTGGATAACTCATTACTTGAATCTGACTTCTTATCCTTTGTCTTCTTTGTTACTTTTAAGGCTACTTCTTTTTGGGGAATAGGATCTTTTCCTATTCTCATCTCAAAAGTTGTGAGAGTTCCATGTAGCTCATCCTTAGTCAGAGTCTCAATATATTTTGTTTTCTTTATGGATAAAAAATTATCTTTTCACTATACCTCTCAAAAAGTAACCTTAAAATATTTTGACAAACATCTGATTCTTAAACTTTAAACCCAAGTCCTTGCATGGAGTTAACAACCTCATCCACATGAAGTAAGTATATAACAATGTCTTCCTCATCCTTCATATTCAAGTCTTCAAATATTTTCTTGTGATTTTGTAATTTTGCCATTTTGACCTTTTTGTCTCCCTCATGTTTTCTTCAACTTTTCCCCAATCTCTTCTGATGTGCAATGCATAACTTTTACAAAATTTGATTCATGTAAAACACTTAATATTCCATTCATTACCTTTGAATTATTCAAATGTAGGATCTTACCATCTTTATCTATAGGTGGAGTAGATGGTGGTGTGTATCCATCCTCAATTGCTTGCCATATCTTATTTTCTTGCGCCATTAGGTAAATCTTCATTCTTACACTCCAAAATGCATAATTGTTTGCATTGAACAATGGTGTCTTAATTCCTAAAGATCCACTCTAAGAATCCATATGTGTTCCTATATACTTTTCCTATAAGATGTTAAACTCTTTATAAGGAACCTGCTCTAATACCAATTGAAGAACATAATATTATACTAAGAGGGGGGTGAGCAGTATAAGATCAAATTTTACTTTTCTTTCCCAAAAAATATTATTTAATATTATCAATAGCAGTAATGAAAGCAATGCACAAATCATCACACACAATAGAGACACCAATTTAATGTGGTTCACCCAATGTAGGATGCTCCATGAAGAAAACATTTCTACTAAAATTTCTCAATAAATCCTCTTGGGAATCACTTCCCTATTACAATGTTTATAGACCTCTATCCAAAGGAGACACAATACCCTAAAGCTTTATGGGTGGATACCAAATTTTTGATGAGATGAGGTGGTGGATAATCTATGGGAAAGTCCCCCTTGTTGATAAAATCTTGGATCACATGTTAAAATGCATTGCAATTGTTGATGTCATGGCTCGATTGTCTATGGTAGAGGCAATAGTGATATTCCCTATATGACTTGGGTTAATGTATTTTAGGTTTTGCAAGATTTATATCAGGTAAAACAATTCATTTTGCATCCTGTAACTTTTGGAAGATTATATAAACATGGACATGAATAGAGGCATCCAAGTATAGGATTGACAATTTGAACAAGATTGGCCATGTGGATGAGGTTGGTGATGTTTATGAGGTTAATTATGACTCAACTATATCTCAATTCTTGTGAGGTGATTCAAAATTTGTTGTAGAATGATCATAGTGTGTTTATAAAGAGGTGGTTTTTGATGAGGATATGGTGGAATGATAGCATGTTGACCTGAAGGATTAGCATACACTTGATGATATGGATTCACAAACATGGTGGTTAGGGGGTGCATCACCTAAGATGAATATTGAGTTAAGAAGGTATGAGATTGGGATGTAGGTGGTTGGATTTGGTTAAATCCCTATGACTGCTATAGCAGGTCAATATTAAAGCTTCGATTAGTATTATCTAGGATCATCTATTGTACTTGAAAGAGGGCTTACTGCATAACAATTGTAGACGAGGGTATGGCTGGCCATGTATGAAGTGGATGATTGGACTGGTTGTGTATCAACCATATGGATGGGTGTAAGTGGATGTAGTTGGAGGGTAAGTGGCAAATTGCATTACCACTAATGAAGGGATGCTATGGTCCATGGTGCCTACGAGTGTTGTGTATGAAATGGACATAGGGATTTGTGAAGCAAAACTGATGGGTGCTTTATAAAGGGTATTGGTGTAAATGACCTATTGATTTGGCATGATTATGGGAGGTTTATTAGATGATTATGGAAGGGTATAGGCTATGGTGATAGTAGTGTGATCAAAAAGTGGATTCATAAAGGTTTGGCTAGACTATTGCGGGTGTGGGAAGGTGACTTCCTAGTGGAATGATGGGATGGTGTGAGGTGGAATGGTAAGTGGTGGTAATTATGTAAAGACCATACTAGTTGCATTCAAGTACTACATAATGGCATGCATGTATACATATGTGACACAACCATCCATTAGCATAAATGGCTCACTCCTAGGGGTCTAAAAAATAGCGATATGGGTAGCCCTATGCATCACATATATAACCAATATGGGGGCACTACTAGAGGGCCCTACATTCAAGTTATAGAACATAGTAGTAATTGCACTACCTTTCCATACCAATGAAGTGTTAGGGGCCTAACCAAACTAAGATGGATACATGGGAGAAGATAACTAGCTCTGAACTAGTGCTAACTTTCTAGCTTGACCACAAGTTGTTACCATACACTAAGGTGTGATGATGTGTGAAATGCAAGTGTATGTGTGTCAATGCATGATGGAAAAAAAATGTAAACAAAACTCAAAGAAAATAAATAAAAA
Source organism: Wollemia nobilis (assembly GCA_028583015.1). Classification (NCBI taxonomy): domain Eukaryota; kingdom Viridiplantae; phylum Streptophyta; class Pinopsida; order Araucariales; family Araucariaceae; genus Wollemia; species Wollemia nobilis. The sequence continues at coordinate 11,446,994 of JAQPPZ010003361.1, forward strand.
ATGGTTTTTGTTCCTAATTTTGCACAAATTTTAATTTTTTTTTGTTTTTTTGAAAAAAAATTGGAAGTTTTTGAAAAAGAAATTGATGTGCAAAATGTTTGCCCTAAAATAATTCTAGTATTTCACCTAGATGCTCTCACACACAATCTAGTGATGAAGTCTGAGTTACGAAACCCACTAGGAATTGGAGATAAAACCCAAATTCGATGAGGGATCCTAGATCCTACCATTCCTCATCAAGCACATCATGGTTAGCGATATATCCTCTAAAGAGAAGTGTGTGCTCTATTCCACTGAGAAGATAGTTCTTGGAGGTAGTCTTAGCCACGGATGGGTAAATAATATATGTTGGGAGTTGGTTATGAAGTCCAACCTTGTCCAATGTTCACGTGAGTGTGTGAGGTTTTGTTCTTTATTGTGGAATGTAAAATTACTATGCAATTCTATTTTAATGCCTAATGCAAAAATCAGGAAATAAAGAACAACAAACAAGACAAATTAGGGGCTGAAGTTGCTAACTTCAAGCAATATTTGGATAATTTTTGTTATCAAGTCCAACCATGGGTGGGTGGTTAGTTCTGGTAAACCGTGTTTACATGGTTCACTAGCTATGCATGTGCATTTGGAAAATACCAACCGTAGATTCACGATTCTATCTGAATAATAGAACAAGTGAAGCATAGGCTCGAACTCTAAAAATTCCTAGATTATTGTTAGCCAAGCTATGTACATGCTCTACTACCTAACTTAAAAATGCAGATTCCTTGATTTTTTTTTTTTTTTTTTAAATTTTGAATATGAATATGCCTAATCCTAAGACCCTAAATGCAAACAAGGGGTAAATAGGACTAACTACTATTGTAGCCTATATGCAAGACTAAAGCTAAAAAGTAGGGGAAAGAAAGTGCAAGGGTACAAAACTATGTTCCTTTTGTCACTTCTTGCAATGCACTCAACTACCAATTCATAGTTTCATACTGCTGTAACTGCTAGTGCATGTTTCCTCAGGCCCCCAACCATCGTTGCATGGTTCTGTAGATCCATAATCATGGGTTTGCATTTACTTAGGTGTTAAACCACCAGTGCATATTTTTATAGGTCTATAACTATGTGTGTGTAGTTACTTATAAGTGGGGTTGAACATCAACAAGTTCTAAATTTGTCGATCTCGATATCAAATCTTTGTGTGCTCAAACTCCCAGAACCTGCAACCACAGAAACACATATCAATAAAATAATTTTAGGAAAAGCAAAAAAAAATAGAACCCTTAGGGGGTCTCACCGTGATAACCATTTTTGGTAGCAAAATTATGACACAAAATTAATATAAACAAATGAACACTTGTAATGTAAATAATATCCTTTATTTGTATTAACAAGGGAGCCTAAATATCCCAATATTATAATGATTTTCTTTTGAATCACCCAAAGCATTTTGGATGCAATGTAATGATGTATGATACAACTCAATTATCCAAGTGACAGTGATGGGCTTTCCAAACAAACAACTGGTGTCCTTCGTACTTCTGCAATAGCTCCAAGGGGTGAGTGAGATTTGTTATCCAATGTGGGGACCAATCCAACTTCAACAACTCTCCAAGATACCTCCTCCTTGCATACACATGAAAAAGACAAAAGGAGGTTTAGTATAACCTGTATACAAATATGAAATCTATGCAACAAAACCTTGAACAAAATGATAATGCAAACAAGAAATAGAAAAACAATAAACCAAGTGCCTTACTGCAACTAATACTTACTGATCTGTTATATCATAATATTTTGACTCTAAGAAAATTGTAGATGCCCGATGGTGACTGGATAACCATGGATGGGTGGTGGAGGAACCATGAAAGTGCAGTTATAACTACGAAACTATGGATGGGTGGTTCTAGCTAGGTGGTAGATTGCTTCCAAAAATGATCTCCAAGCTTTATATCTCAATTTTTCTTAGGATATCTGCTTGTTGTGGTGCAGTGGTAAATGCCCTGGGTGCTGGTAGAGGCCGGCCCAGGTTCCATTCCCCTTGTATCCATCCTGTAGATATATGGTATAGTTAGGAATGTCCTATGTGTTGGTAGAGGCCGACAAGGTTCCATTCCTCCTATGCCCAACCTGTTGAAAGTGGCACCTCAAAAGGGGTGTTTTCCACTATAAATTAATTTTACCTAGGTGTTGTAGGTGATTTGGAGAGGAGAGGGCAATCCTCCAAGGGAGGTCCCAGGTTCAAATCTCCACCCTACCAAAAAGCTGAATTGGGTATCCAAAATCCAATTGATAATGTTGGTGCGAGCAGGGTTGGGTGCGACCCCTGGGTGATTTTGACGGTGTAGAACCCCCTGTTCGTGGTCTCTTAGACCAAGGCGGCTCCGCAAGGGGTTTTTCGCTAAAAAAAAAAAAAAAAATTCTTAGGATACGTGTAGTCCTCTAGTACTATTTTGGGTTCCTAATTGTGTGAATGCTCAACCTACTTTTCTCTATGGGGTGAAGGTACCATTATAGACCCCTTAGGGTTTTTGATGGAAATAAGAGGTGGTAAACCAAGATTAACAAGTGGTAATCATGGGCTGGCAAATGGAGGGGGTAGTTCAAGTGAGTTACCCAAGGTGTCTCACTCAACTGGGGTAAGGTAGATGCAAGTGGAGTGAGGTGTAAGGGTTGTCCCATGTGAAGGGATAAATGGGACAAGGGTGTGTGAGATGTGGAAAGGGATGTTGGTGAGGTGGCTAGGACACACGTCTAGTGGGTGGGCAGGGTATCCTAGGATGATTTTTCAAATTTAATAAACCTAAAAAATAGGATAATATGTAGGATTTCATACACCTAAGTCTAAACTTAAGCATATAATTATATTATACAGGATTTGATGTGGGGTTCCAAAGATTATCTAAAAACCTTTTGCATCTTATGATTATTTAAATTAAACTTAAAAAAAAATTAAATACTAACCTTTATAATCTGCTCAATGGGTCTTTTCAATGATATATATTTTTTAATGATTTCTTGGATCTCGTTTTTCTTCACCTCATCCTTTTGCTCAAAATATTATAATATTATTATTTATTTTTAAACCTGCTTTTCTTTCCTTGGATCTTCTACCTTTTAGGCTTCTTTAGGTCTATAATATTTAAAATTAATATTATATCCTTTTTCTTTTAACCACTTCCTTGCCTTTTGGAAAATCAACCTTGTGACATCAATGACAACAAAAATGGACATCAACCTCTTGACATCAATGACAAAAAAACTTGCTGAAATTTCCAACAATATCCCCTTTGTCATTGATGGCAACCCATTTTTAAAAAAAAATTCCTTTCACTTTTTTAGTTCTACTCCCCTCGAGAAATTGCTCCTCCTGACTGAATGCTCTATACCTAACTCAAATGTCTCCACCTTTGACATAAATACCAAAGGGCCACCTTTGGGATTAAATATAAGACTCTTAGCTTAGCCCCCTCCCCACCTCCTTTACTTGAGGTAATAAATTTTAGGGTGGGATTATTTCTACTCCTAGCATACAATGTTGTTTTTCTTTATCCACCTTCTTCCTCAACTGATCCTTTTGATTCCTTTGAGTGTTCCTATTCTTGCTTATCTTTGGAAAGTTTGTTCTACACCACTTAGCCATATACCCAATATTATTGTACTTATAACACTTAATGTTGTCATTCCTTGAAGGTGCAAATATCTTGAAGTTCCTCCTAATGAAGCCATATCCATCCCTATTATGAACTCTGAAATTAACTACTTTATGACCAAATTGATTAAAAGAATAATAATACCCTTGAAAGAGATGCTCATTTCTAAAATTTCTCTTGGTAATACCAATACCGGAACCATATTCCTTATTTTCATGTATCCCGCACTGTATATCCTTGTATCAAAAATTATGGCATAAGAAGCAATATCCTTTGAAGACATATTTACTTTTACCCATTCGTCTCTTAGTCTCTTATTCCCTGTGATGTTATTTTTTCCTCATTTATGCATTATTTCCTTCCTTGGTGAACCTTCTATTTTTCAACTTATCCTCATAAGTCTTACTTTCTCCTTTAATTTCTTCTTTTGAAGCTTATTATTATTTGGAGCTTGAGCTTGAATCATCTCCTTGTTCTATTTATCCATATTAAAAACCAAGTCCTATTTTGTTTGATGAAGATCTTTGTACCTTGATAATTTTATCCAAAGTATTTGAGCTTCTCCCAAACCTGTGTAGATTATCTTTAGACTCTTTTACTTCCTTCCTTAGTGAGGCTACCTCTTGCTCTAATATCTCACATTCTAAAACTTTTACCTCTAACTTTTCTTTAAATCTCCTTGTCTTAGCTATTGAGTTTGTTAGATATTATATAAGCTTTCCTTTCTCTTCATCACATTATTGAAATTGAAGCTTGAGTTTTGAGTTTTGCTTTCTTACCTTTCTTAATTCCTTAAGAGCAAAAATAAACTCACCTTCGAGATCAACTTCTCCTTCCTCTTCATTTTATGATTCTTCCTCCACTCCTTTGTCTTTAAGAGCATCTTCATTCCTTTATGATTCATATTCAATGGGAGAACTTCCTTCTTCTTCTATTTCCAAAAGAAGACTTTATTTTTCTTGATCTTCAATAGCATATTCATATTCATATTCACTAAAAATGAACCCATTCTTTGTATAGTGATATTCAAGATGACCAAATTTACCACACCTAAAACACTTGAGAATTATTAGCTTCCTTTTATCTTCTTTTCCAACATCTTTTTTTTCTACTATTAGAAATAGAATTTCTTCTTATTCATTATCTGAGGACCTTCCATCACTATCTCTTGAACTCTTGCTTGAATTATCTATGTAAAAACTCTTCTTATGCCTATAAAAAAAACTTCTTTTCTAGCTTACCTTTTCCATGTATACTTTTATTTTGATACCTATATTTTTTGGCTTCTTTGTTCTTATGATCTTGTATTTCTTCACCACTGCTACTTCCAAATTTTTGAGAGTTAGATGCATAGCGACCATATTTATCACAATTAAAACACTTAACTATTTTTGTACCTTTATGATTTCTTGTATCCTTGTTCCTTCTGCCATAGTTTACTTCTTCATCAATGGATAAATCATTACTTAAATCCGACTTCTTATCCTTTATCTTTTTGTTAATTTTAAGGCTACTTATTTTTGGGGAATATGATCCTTTCCTATTCTCATCTCAAAAGTTGTGAGAGTGCCATGTAGCTCATCCTTAGTTAGAGTCTCAATATATATATTTTTATCTATGGCTAAAACATTTTCACTATACCTCTTACGAAGTGACCTTAAAATATTTTGACAAACATCTGATTCTTCAACTTTAAACCCAAGTCCTTGCATGGAGTTAACAACCTCATCCACACGAGGTAAGTATGTAGCAATGTATTCATCATCCTTCATATTCAAGTCTTCAAATATTTTCTTGTGATTTTGTAATTTTACCATTTTAACCTTTTTGTCTCCCTCATGTTTTCTTCAAATTTTCCCAAATATCTTTTGCTGATGTGCAATGCATAACTTTTACAAACACTGATTAATGTAAACCACTTAATATTCCATTCATTGCCTTTGAATTATTCAAATTTAGGAGCTTACCATATTTATCTATAGGTGGAGTAGATGGCGTTGTGTATCCATCCTCAACTTCTTGCCATATATTATTTCCTTGTGCCATTAGGTAAATGTTCATTATTACACTCCAAAATGTATAATTGTTCACATCAAACAATGGTGCCTTAATTCCTGAAGATCCACTTTAAGAATCCATATGTGTTCCTATATAATTTTCCTTTAATATGTTAAACTATTTCAAAGAAACCTGCTCTAATACCAATTGAAGAACACAAGATTATACTAAGAGGGGGGTGAATAGTATAAGATCAACTTTTACTTTTTTTTCTAAATAATATTATCCAATATTATTAATGGCAATATCAATAGCAGTAATCAAAGTAATGCACAAATCATCACACAAAATAGAGATACCAATTTAATGTGGTTCACCCAATGTAGGATACTCCATGAAGAAAATATTTCTACTAAATTTTCTCAATAAATACTCTTGGGAATCACCTCCCTATTACAATGTTTATAGACCTCTATCCAAAGGAGACAACAATCCCCTAATGCTCTAATTTGTAGATCTCTCTCCATAGGATAACTCTTTCCCCTTTTCTTTGGTTTATGTAACTTGATCTAGGATAACTCTTTCTATGGATCTCTCTCCATAAAATAACTCTATCTTCCCAAATACTTCATGGATAACTCTCCATAGGAGAACTATTTCTCCTTGATATAGTTCATGGAACTCTATCCATAGAAGAACTCTTTCTCCTCTACTCTGGATGGTGATCTTCTAGAAAAGTACTATTCTCATTGCACCAAATTGTGGATCTCTCTTCACAGAAGACCTCTATCCTCACTCAGAAGACCTTTTTCCTCACTTCCCTGGCTAATGGATATCTATCCACTTGAGACTACTATCCTCTACTCTGCCACCTCCAAAGCTTTATCTCAACTTTGTATCAAATCTTCACCAAAAAATGTCCTCGATCTAGTACAAATCTACTCTAACTCTATCTCAAATATGTACCAAACACTACCATCAATCTAGTAAAAATTTTCTCTAACTCTATCTCAATTCTAGCACAAATCTACCCTTAAATTTGCACCAAATTCTATCCTCAAGCCTTAACACAAAGATTGATAAAATCACAAATCAAATATTCTTAGATTTACCCCAAGCATTAACACAAAGCTTGAAAAAATCAATGAACTTTGCTCTCAAGTCTTCATAAAGGCTTGCCTTAATTTTTCTCTCAAATATTCCCTAAGAATTGCCTCAATTATTTACTAAGACTTATCTCAAATCTACTCTCAAGTCTTCACTAAGACTTACCTCAAATCTATCCTCAAGTATTCACTAAGACTTACCTCAAATATGCCTACAAGGTTTTACAAAATCTTGTTGAACTCTGTCCTTAAGCTTTCACAAAAGCTTACTCAAATCTGCTCAAACACATGCTCAAAAAAACTCACAAGATATGCTTAATAAATCTCAAATCTTGCACACAATGTTATCAATTATTTTTTCTAACCTTCAAAGTAATTCCTTTAACTTGAAGTAGTTTAGACATATTATACTTAGAATTCATTTAACCTCTAGAACATATAGATAATGATGTACTCTATCAAAAACTCAATATATTCTACTCAATCATTAATTCCATCACTTTCATAAATCTCTTTTCTAAAGTTTGCACAATCACTTTCAATATCACTCAAAACCAATGGTCAAGAATTTCATTCATTCATTCAATCAATGAAACACAACTTTATCACAAACCCTAAACAAGTGTTTTCATACTTCTTCAAACAAGGTGTACAAAGTGGGTTTCAAACCCTAACTCAAATAGTCCTCAATCTGTATCTCAAAATATTCTCTAAACATTCACCAATGAATCATATAAGAATTCACTCAATATTTCCAACAATGCTTATCAAACAATCCTTTTCACTCCACCTTGTATTTCACAACATTCATTTCAATATTTCAAACAAAAGATGATGTGCCCATACCTTTTTGCTTTTATGGATACGTGTCTACAAAACCTGTCTTAATCACAATAAAATTCTCTTTGCCAATTTCAACGTTACATAGCAACAATCTATCTCAATATTTCCACACAAATATTCTCCTCAACAATTATTTCACCATACAAAATATCAAGTCTCAAGTACACCTTATAATCTCCAAACTTCTCAAAATAATATTCAATACATAAAAATCAACTTCCTTTATTAACACCTTATAAACTCCAAACTTCTCAAAATAACATTTAACATAAAAATCAATTTCTTTGTTAACACCTTATAACTTCAATCCTTTTATTTATTTTTCTAATCAACAAAAATAAAATATTTTCAATTAACCTTATGACTCCCTATTCATTCCACCTTTGCAAAAATAATCACGTGGCCTCTATGTTTTGTGCCTTTCAAAACCTTGGCAAAAATTAAAATCAAAGAACTTACCTTATAAATGCTGGCCCACATCTTCACAAAAATTATTGTACCCTTTATGACTGTGCCCAAACTCAAACTTACGACTAGCCACCATTGTAGCACCTTAGCCCAAGGCTAAGTTGTCACTTGGGATACATGCCCACACAACACTCAAAGCACATGATAGACTATTAATACCTTACCTTTTGCAAATTTTGAAAACAACAAAAAACCTTTATTATGTGGAAAAATGAAGGGGATGTGAATCGAACCCATGACTTGCCTTGCATGAACGTCTTAACCAACATTCGACCACTATCTATTCTACCCAACACCTTGGAATCGATTTTGTGCTCCACACAGATTTAAACAAAATTCTACCTCATTAAATTTTAAAACACATGAATCCTCTTCTCCCTTCACAATGCAGTGCATGATTAGTGACTAGATTATATCACTAGATATGAGTGTTAGGCAAAACATTGATTGTTTTTCTATAGTTTAATTAATTACCTACATTTAATTGTTAACCCAGGGTAGCTTGTAGACTTGTATCACAATACAGTATATGCCTATAGTGCGAGGAACGAGTTCCTATGTGTGTATTGGTTTAGGGGATTTTTGATGTTCATTGAAGTTTTTATTCAAACCAATATTCTTATCCTATGTCTAAGAAAATTGGATTGAATGCATTCAAAAACTAAATTGCTACCTTTATGGAAATCACAAAAAATAGGAGAAATAATAGAAATAAATAATCTAAAAAATAGTAAATAAATTAACTATAGAAATCAAGGTAAAAGGGGAGGAGTACTGCTTAGAGTGGGCCCAGACTCCAATAGTCTTCTGCCCAATCAATTCATTCACCGGATGCTAAGTTGAGATCAATAAAAACACTTAAATGAAAATATTGTAGCTTCAAAAATTACAGAGCAAATCTAAAATCTGAGATCTCGGATATGTTTATCAAGGGTGGCCTACATATTTATAATATATGCAGCCATGCCCTGTTATATTTGAGAGCAATTAAATTTATGATTTTATGATTACAAAAAATACGTAGAAATAGGGAGATAAATCAAAAACATTAATTCAAACTGATTTAATGTATTCTATTTTTTATCAGAATAGAATACGTCTAATTTTATGCTTTATCTATTTGCATTGATATATATATGTATTTGCTAGAAAATAGATAATACATGGTATTTGATATTTTCCTTCATTTTCATCCTTGCTAAAATATAATCTGCAGATATTGCTGAAATATCTATTCTGTTTTATTGACCATAGAGTCATGCTGTAATTTTACATAAAAAAAAACTACACTATAATTTTACATCACTGGGAAGCAGGTGCCTTATTTTATATGGGAAGTAGGCACCTAATTTTATATGGGAAGAAAGCACCTAATGGGAAGCAAGCACCTACGGGAAGCAGGAACCTAATTTTAAATGGTAAGCAGACACCTAATGGGAAGCAAGCACCTACAGGAAGTAGGCGCTTAACGAGAATCATGTGCTCATCAGTTAAGTGCCAAAAAAAAGCTGGGTTCTTCAAAGGGAATCTTGACTTTGACTTAGCACTTCTCACTAGTGTATTACAAATGTTTTACCTTTATCAAATTAAAAGTTCCAGGTCTAAGTGGGACCTTGACGTAAAATGCTAAAATACAGTAAAAACCATTAAATTGCACACAATTTACTTAAAAATAAATATTAGATAATATACATAATTTAATATAAAAAATATATAAAACTTTCTTAAAACATACATTCTATAATAATAATACAACATAATATGTTAGAAATCCATGTATAAATATGAGCATTTTTGGTGCTCGTCAACGAGGTTCACTCGAGGATCTTTTGAAAAAAAGGTGTTTGGTTCCCTTGGAGCTTTTAAAATATTTTGACCAAAGGGGTGTGTCTCCTTTGGAGCATTTGGAATGAATTTTGACCAAAGGGGTTAGGTTCCTTTGGAGCCTTTTGAAATAATTTGACCAAAGGGGTGTGTTTCCTTTGGAGCATTTTGAAATGAAATTTGACCAAAGGGGTTAGGTTCCTTTGGAGCCTTTTGAATTGAATGTGATTGTATTTTTTTTTATTTACTCCCCAAGTGGCAAATGGGTGAAGTATGAAAATAGATGAAACCCTTGAGTTAATTGTCCTTACTATATAAGTGATAATCTAACAAGTGTCCTTATTGTAATATACTTATCCTATTAAATTGCATGGATAACCAGTCGCTGCAACTGCTAGGTGGCTAGAGGATATCACTATATACAAGGTTACTTTTAGGATATTTTGACCAAAAGGGTTTGGTTTCTTTGGAGCCTTTGAAATAATTTGACCAAAGGGGTGTGTCTCCTTTGGAGTATTTGGAATTAAATTTGACCAAAGGGGTTAGGTTACTTTGGAGCATTTTGAACTAATTTGACCAAAGGGTTGTGTTTCCTTTGGAGCATTTTGAAATAAAATTTGACCAAAGGGGTTAGGTTCCTTTGGATCCTTTTAAATTAAATGTGACAAGAGGAGTTATGGTTCTTTTGGAGCCTTTTGAAGTATATTTGACCAAAGGATCTTGCTTTATTTGGAGTTTTTTGAATTTAAGTAATAACGAGTGTCCTTATGGTAATCTAATCATTTTATCATATTGCATGGATAACCAGTCAATGCAACCACTAGGTGGCTAGAGTATATCTCTAGGTACGAGGTTCACTCGAGGATCTAATCTAGTGAATCAAAATGATGAATGCAAGAAACTAACTTGAATTTGGATGTATTGTGTTTGTGAATGTGAGTCAAAGAGCACAACCTTTGACAAAAGGGTGCAACCTTTTGAACCTATTAGATGATTTGAAATGTGAATTTTTAATGTGGTTGTTGAGGTAGGTGTGAGATCTTGAACTCCCCCAATATGCTTGATTGATTATTTGATGCGACTGATGGGGAAGGTATGAGACCTTGAACCTTGATAGCTGGTATTGATGATATAATTGTTGGGGAAGGTGGAATACCTTGAATCCCATTAGTTGGTTGACTACTTTATGTGATTATTGGGGAAGGTGTAAGACATTGAACCCCTCATAGTTGGTATTTTTGTGATTGTTTATGGTTGCTAAAATTTGGCCAAAGGGGTTAGATTCCTTTGGATCCTTTTGAATTAACTGTGACCAAAGGAGTTAGGTTCCTTTGTGATGCAAGAGCATCCGGTGGCGAAGTTGCAATCTTGCATCACCCAAAATGTATTTTTTTCGTTAAGTACTAAAACTGTCGCGATATCGCGACGCTTTTTGAAGAAGGGCGCCAACGGGCCAAACTGTCGCGATATCGTGACGCTTTTTGATAAAAAGGGCCAAGGTGCAAAACTGTCGCGATATCGCGACGCTTTTTGAAGAAGGGCGCCAGTGGGCCAAACTATCGCGATATCGTGACGCTTTTTGATGAAAAGGGCCAAGGTGCAAAACTATCGCGAAATCACGACATTTTTGAGGCAACACAGCCATGACGCGAAATGGTCACGAAATCGTGACATTTCCGGGTCGGAGAGGTCAAGGCGCCAAACGGTCGCGAAATCATGACAGTTTCGGAGAAAAGCAGTTCGAGCGCCAATTGGTCACGAAATCGCGACAGCTCCGAGGCAAAGTCACTTGAGTGCCAAATGGTCGCGAAATCGCGACACATCCGGGAAGCAAGATTTGAAAGCACAGGAACATCTTTGGCAAAAAGTTCTAAGGCACAAGAATCGTCGCGAAATCGTGACACCTTCGAAGACAAAGTTCAAGGACGTCACGAAATCGTGACACCTTCGAGGACAAGGCTCAAAGACGTCACGAAATCGTGACATATCCGGAGGCAAGGTTCCAAAATGCAAAGTGGTCACGAAATCGTGACGCTTTCGGTGCGAAGACTCAACAGCGCAAGGTGGTCACGAAATCGTGACACTTTCGAGCCAAAGACTCAAGGGCATGAAATGGTCGCGAAATCGCGACATGTCATGGTTTCGCGGCCCGAAACGAAGCAGCCAGTATGGAATGCAAAGATGTCACGAAATCGTGACATGTCGCGGTTTCGCGGCCCAAAGGAGGAAAGCGAGTAAGAAAGGCATAGACGTCACGATTTCATGATGTGTCACGAAATCGCGGTCCCAAGGAGGAGAGAGAAGCCTAACACCAAAAACGTCATGATATCGCGACCAAAGAGGAGAGAGAAAGTGTTGGAGCAAAAACGTCATGATATCACGACCAGAGCTCTCATGACGTTGACCAACCGACGATTGCAGAGACCAGTGCCGAGGGACACGTGGCATGAAGTTACAGGTGGCCCAAGAGTATGGAGCGATTACAGGGACTCTGGCAAGGGGACGCGTGGCATCAAATTACAAGCGGCTGTGACGCATCCCTTTGAATGATGAATTGGCGAAAGGATTGATAGGTAGTCGCAGCGCACTCCGCCACCCCAGACCATGATAATATGGGGCACCTGGCAGCATGTTGCAGGCGGTCACAGGACATTTGTGTGAAGGGTTACAGGGAATCCACACTGGATGTAATGATGGAAAGAAGTTGGGGCCGATGATATAAAAATACCACGCATGCATTGTATGGGGGGGACTCCTGGCCATTTATTTTGGAATTGCTTGTATTCGAAAAGACCTCTGTTTAATGAAACTTGCTAGAATTTTGGCCTGTGCATTGTTGATCTCGGCACTCTTGCTGTGTGTTGTTTATATCCCTATATCAAGTGGTATCAGAGCAGGTTGGTTCTGAGAGTGCAAACCGATCGTCGAACAGAGAGGCAGTTTGCGCCAGGACTGTGGTTGTGGGTTGCGAAGAAGAAGCAGGATGCCTCCGCATAGAGACCATGGTGGTATAAGGCACAGGCGAGCAAGAAGGGAGGAGGTCGATCTAAGAGCCCTGCAGAGGCAAGTTGAGGCCCTGCAAGAGGAAATTTGAAGAGGAGTCGAGCCGAGAAGGGAAGAACCCAGCGAAGATGAAGTGTGGGAAGAAGAGGTTCCATCCAACGAGGAAGAGGCCTTGGATCCAGCAGAGGCTAGGCTGTATAGGGCCATCTCCCAGATCGGGAAGAAGCCAAAATTTGACGTCTCCACTTACTCGGGGAACCTCAACCCTGAGGAGTTGATAGACTGGATCAACGACATGGAGGAGTATTTTGAATACGAAGAGATATCAGATCCAAATCGGATCAGGTTCACGAAAACCAAGCTAAAAGGACATGCTAGCATCTGGTGGAAAGGAGTGCAGTTGGAAAGGAACAGGAGGGGAAAGGAAAGGATCACCAGGTGGGATAGGATGGTAGAGAAACTAAAGAGGCAGTTCATCCCTGCAGATTATGAGCTGGACTTGTTAAAGAAAATGCAGAGTCTTCGACAAGCTAGTAAGACTGTCAAGGAATATACTGAAGAGTTCTATCAAATCTCAATCAGAATCGGCCATTCGGAGGTGAATAAGGAGAAGGTCGCACGTTACATCAATGGATTGCGAACCAGTATTCAAGAAGAGCTAGGGCTGGTTAGAATGAGCACAGTAGAGGATGCATATCAATTTGCATTAAAAGTGGAGGAGAAACTGAATAGGAGGTTTGATGGTAAGCAGAGAGGGAAGGATAGGGGTGGAAGAGCTGGTGGAAGAGGCAGTGGTGGAAGATACAAAGATTTTGGGAAAACTGGTGAAGCTAGCAATAGCTAAAAATAGAAAGAAGTGAAAGAGGAGGATGACCAACGCCCATGCAATCGAAACAACAACTACCCAAGAGGAAGAGGTAGGTCTGGGCGAGGGTTTGGCAGAGGTGTCTTTCGAGGAACCTGCTTCAACTACGGAGAAGAAGGACACAGGGCATACAACTGCCCGCAACATCAAGAGAGGCCAAATCAAAGACCTGAGGGTCAGGCCCGAGCTGCTGTAGCAGACGAAGGTGTAGAGTCTGAGCACTCAGAGGAGGCAGAAAGAGGAGAAGCGATGATCATCAGAAGAGTCCTGTTAAATGAAGAGAAAAGGGGAGACCAAAGGAACAACCTGTTTCGAACAAGATGCAAGTGCGCAGGCAAGGTATGTAACATCATCATAGATAATGGAAGCACTGACAATTTGGTTTCTGAGGAAATGGTTGCCAAGTTGCAGCTGGAGAGGAGAAAATACCCACACCCTTATCGGATTACATGGTTGCAAAAGGACCATCGGGTGCTGGTCAGTGAACAATGCCTGGTGAAGTTCAACATTGGAACTTACCGAGATGAGATTTTATGTGACATCTTGCCTATGGATGCATGTCACCTGCTACTTGGGAGACCATGGCAGTTTGACCGAAGTGCTATTCATGATGGTCGAGCCAACACATATTCTCTATCAAAGAATGGAGTTCGCCACAAGTTAAAACCCCTGAAGGAGGTGGATGAGAAAGTATGCAGCAGTGCACGAGTCTGTCTAGTTGATGGCAGAAGATTCTTGGAAGGCCTGAAGCCGGATCATATGTGCTATGCTATAATCCCCAGGGTTAGGGAAGAAGGATGCAAGGAAATTCCGAGTGGAAGTCATGGGACCTGTTAGGAGAATTCCCAGATATCATTTCAGATAATGTTCCTGAAGGTTTACCGCCTGTTAGGAAGATCAGTCACCACATAGATTTGGTGCCTAGATCGAGCTTGCCAAACAAGGCTGCACATCGAATGATGCCTGTGGAGACTGAGGAACTAAATCGGCAAGTTCAGGATCTGTTGAAGAAGGGACTGATTAGGGAGAGTCTTAGTCCATGTGCTGTACCAGTAGTATTAGCACCCAAGAAGGATGGAGAATGGAGGATGTGCACCGACTCTCGGGCAATCAACAAGATCACCATTAAATACAAGTTCCCACTGCCAAGGATGGATGATATCATGGATCGCTTGAGTGGAGCTGAGTACTTCACAAAAATTGACTTGAAAAGTGGGTACCATCAGATTCGCATTAGAGAAGGGGATGAGTGGAAGACAACCTTTAAAACCAGAGAGGGGCTGTATGAGTGGTTGGTTATGCCATTTGGATTAACCAATGCACCTAGTACCTTTATGAGGTTAATGAATGAGGTTCTAAAGGAATTTTTGGGCAAATTTGTTATTGTTTACTTGGATGATATACTAATTTTTAGCAGAACCTTAGAGGAGCACCTGATGCACATCAGGAAGGTTTTTGAGAAACTACGGGAGGAGCAAGTTACTGATCAATCTGAAGAAGTGCAACTTTGTGAAGAAGGAGCTCGGTATACCTGGGATTTGTTACATCAGCTAATGGTCTCAAAATGGACCCTGAAAAGGTGAAGGCTATCCTAGAATGGCCTGTCCCAAGAAGTGTGATCGAGGTTAGATCATTTCATGGTCTGGCCAGTTTCTACAGAAAATTTATTAGAAACTTCAGCAGTATTTGTGCATCTCTTACAGAGACAATGAAGGGGAACAAGAAGGAATTCCAGTGGACGGTTGGAGCAGATAAAAGCTTTGCTATGCTGAAGAAGAAGGTCACTGAACAACCCGTCTTAGCACTTCCAGATTTCAATAAGGTGTTTTAGGTAGACTGCGATGCGAGTGGCAGTGCGATAGGAGCCGTATTGAGCCAAGAGGGTAGGCCTGTAGCTTATTTCAGCGAGAAGCTCAATGATGCCAGGAGAAAGTATTCGATATATGATCAAGAGTTCTATGCCATAGTCCAAGCGCTTAAGAAATGGAGGCATTATTTGTTGCCCAAGGAGTTTGTTCTCTATACCGACCATCAAGCGCTGCAGTATATTAACAATCAAGGAAAATTGAATCAGAGGCACCTGAAATGGGTAGAGTTCCTGCAGAGCTATACCTTTGTGCTGAAGCATCGGAGTGGAAGATCCAATAGGGTGGCAGATGCACTGAGTAGGAGGCAATGTCTGATGATAGAAATGAAAGTGGAGGTTGTAGGGTTTGCTGAAATCAAGAACTTATACCCTGTAGACCTCGATTTCGTAGAAGCTTGGAAAGCCTGCACTGCGCTTGTTGCGTTGGAAAGGACTAAATGGTTGGATTACCTGATTCAAGATGGAATGTTGTTTAGGGGGAACCAGTTGTGCATTTCGAGGAGCTCAATGAGAGAGAACCTCATTAAAGAAAAGCACAGTGGGGGTTTAGCTGGACACTTCGGTCGTGACAAGACCATCTCACTGGTTAGTGACAACTATTACTGGCCACAATTGCAGCAGGATGTGGCAAATTTTGTGCAGAGTTGCAGGATTTGCCAGATGGCAAAGGGTATGAGGCAGCCTACTGGTTTGTATCAACCGCTACCTATACCTAAAAGACCGTGGGAAGATATTAGTATGGATTTTGTGCTTGGTTTGCCCAGGACGCAGAGGGGGCACGATTCCATATTTGTGGTAGTGGACAGATTTTCAAAAATGGCACACTTTATCCCATGCCAGAAGACTAGCGATGCGGTCCATGTAGCTGGTTTGTTCTTTAAGGAAGTGGTATGCCAAGAAGCATTGTGTCGGACAGGGATACCAAGTTTGTAGGTTATTTCTGGAAGACCCTGTGGAAGAAACTGAAGACGGAGTTAAAGTTTAGTTCTGCATACCACCCCCAAACAGATGGCCAAACAGAGGTGGTTAATAGGATTTTGGGCAACCTACTACGATGTTTGGTAGGGGACAAACCCAAGGGATGGGATCTAGTTATGCCGTAAGCAGAATTCGCGTATAACAGCTCGGTCAATAGGAGCACAAATAAATCCCCATTCCAGATTATCTATGGGAGCAGCCCAAGAAACGCTTTAGAATTAAGAAGGATAGATCCGAGGGAGAAATGCAATGTTGAAGTAGAAGACTTTGCTTGAACACCTGAAGGGAGTGCATGAGGAAGTGAAAAAACACATTGCCAAGATGAATGCTCAGTACAAGGCAAGGGCGGATAAAAAACGCAGAGCTAAGGAGTTCCAAGTAGGAGATTCTATCATGGTCCATCTGAGGAAGGAACGGTTTCCTACCAAGACCTACAACAAACTAAAAATGAAGAAATTTGGGCCATGTAAGATCATTGGAAAATGGGATTCGGGTAATGCCTACGAGGTGGAGTTACCAAGCGAACTTAACATCTCCCCCGTGTTTAACATCTCGAATTTGGTCGAGTATCATGAAGGAGAAAGCAGTGAGATACCCAGTCCAGATCTGTGGAGCATTCCAGCAGCCATCCCAGTTGCGGACGAGATCGAAGAAGTTCTGGATATGCGCGAGGGCCGAAGTACTAGGAACAAGAGTTACTCGGAGTACTTGGTCAAATGGAAGGGCCGACCCATTGAAGACGCGACTTGGTTATCAAAGGCTGAGGTTGATCGCCTGGGTCTACCTCGAAAAGGTCAGAAGTGAGGTCACTTCTCAAACTCACCCCGGGTGTCTGATGCAGGAGCATCCGGTGGCGAAGCTGCAATCTTGCATCACCCAAAATGTATTTTTTTTGTTAAGTACTAAAACTGTCGTGATATCGTGACGCTTTTTGAAGAAGGGCGCCAGCGGGCCAAACTGTCACGATATCGCGACACTTTTTGATAAAAAGGGCCAAGGTGCAAAACTGTCACGATATCGCGACGCTTTTTGAAGAAGGGCGCCAGCGGGCCAAACTGTCGCGATATCGCGATGCTTTTTGATGAAAAGGGCCAAGGTGCAAAACTGTCATGAAATCGTGACATTTTTGAGGCAACGCAGCCGTGATGCGAAATGGTCACGAAATCGTGACATTTCCGGGTCGGAGAGGTCAAGGCGCCAAACGGTCACGAAATCGCGATAGTTTCGGAGAAAAGCAGTTCGAGCGCCAATTGGTCACGAAATCGCGACAGCTCCGAGGCAAAGTCACTTGAGTGCCAAATGGTCATGAAATCGCGACACATCCGGGAAGCAAGATTTGAAAGCACAGGAACATCTTTGGCAAAAAAGTTCTAAGGCACAAGAATCATCGCGAAATCGTGACACCTTCGAAGACAAAGTTCAAGGACGTCGCGAAATCGTGACACCTTCGAGGACAAGGCTCAAAGACGTCGTGAAATCATGACATATCCGGAGGCAAGGTTCCAAAACGCAAAGTGGTCACGAAATCACGACGCTTCCGATGCGAAGACTCAACAGCGCAAGGTGGTCACGAAATCGCGACACTTCCGAGCCAAAGACTCAAGGGCGTGAAATGGTCACGAAATCGTGACATGTCGCGGTTTCGTGGCTCGGAACGAAGCAGCCAGTACGGAATGCAAAGATGTCACAAAATCGTGACATGTCACGATTTCGCGGCCCAAAGGAGGAAAGCGAGTAAGAAAGGCATAGACGTCGCGATTTCGCGACGTGTCATGGAATCGCGGTCCCAAGGAGGAGAGAGAAGCCTAACGCCAAAAATGTCGCGATATCACGACCAAAGAGGAGAGAGAAAGTGTTGGAGCAAAAACGTCATGATATCGCGACCAGAGCTCTCACGACGTTGACCAGCCGATGATTGCAGAGACCAATGCAGAGGGACACGTGGCGTGAAGTTACAGGTGGCCCGAGAGTATGGAGCGGTTATAGGGACTCTGGCAAGGGGACGCGTGGCATCAAATTACAAGTGGCTGTGATGCATCCCTTTGAATGATGAATTGGCGAAAGGATTGACAGGCGGCCGCAGCGCACTCCGCCACCCTAGACCATGATAATACGGGGCACCTGGCAGCATGTTGCATGCGGTCACAGGACATTCGTGTGAAGGGTTACAGGGAATCCACACTGGATGTAATGATGGAAAGAAGTTGGGGCCGATGATATAAAAAGACCGCGCATGCATTGTATGGGGGGGACTCCTGGCCATTTATTTTGGAATTGCTTGTATTCGAAAAGACCTCTGTTTAATGAAACTTGCTGGAATTTTGGCCTGTGCATTGTTGATCTCGGCACTCTTGCTGTGTGTTGTTTATAGCCCTATATCACTTTGTTGCCTTTTGATCTGATGTAATGATGAATTTCCTTATGTTAATCTACTCATCCTACCATATTGTATGGATAATGAGTCACTGCAACTGCTAGGTTTCTAGAGTGGATCACTAGATACGAGGTTTCCTTGATGATCTAAGCTAGTAAATCAAATTAATGAATGTGAGAAATAAAATGGAATTAGATGCATTGTATTTGTGAATGCTAAGCAAAGGGTACAACCTTTTATAAAGGGTGAAACCTTTTTATGCTAGCAGATTATTTGAAATGTGAATGTTTAATGTGATTGTTGGGGTTGGTGTGAGACTTTGAACCTCTCCAAGTTGCTTGATTGATTGTTTGATGTTATTAATGGGGAAGGTGTGAGACCTTGAATCCCCCCAGTTGTTTGACTAATTTATGTGATTATTGAGGAAGGTGTAAGACCTTGAATTCCCCCTAGTTGGTATTTTGTGATTGTTCATGTACATGTGTAATGATGGATTATTAAGATTGTTTTTGGTGTACATGTGATAAATTAGATGTGTTATAAATGAATTCAATTTGTGGTGATGTATGAAAAATGGTGTTTCCTTATTAATAATCCATAAAAATTTTTATGAACCATTATTTAGCACACTTTACCTTTATTGCTTAATCGGGGGTACCAATACAATACTACTAGTTTGACCACATTTTGTAGGATGAAATGGACTATGATATATGTGTGGCAATGTGATGGTGGTATGGAATGGAATATTGCTTATGAATTTATTATACTTAGGGATAAAGTATTTAGAGTTGTTTTGCAAAGACTCAAACATTCTAGTGATCTCAAAAAAACTTGTTTATGTATCTCATATATCTTTATGATGCTAAGGTTATCCTAGTGGTTTTACATTTCCCAAGAACCAACTGTGTGTATAGTAATTGTTCATTTTCCATTATAAGTAAGGTCAGACTAATTAATTTTAACTTATACCAATAAGCTAGCTCATCTGAGAGCATCCATAGGTTTGTAAAAAATAAGGTCGCTAATGTGATAGACATGGCACCACACATAAGGATACCTCATTGTCAGGTGGGTTTCATTCAATCCATTGCTGTGATGAGGATCACCCCATGGTTTTTGAGATACTAATAGTTCCAAGGATTTAAGATCATTTTCCTTATTTTATTGCATTGGATTTTAGGTATTTTGTTTTTTAGTTTGCTCATTTTTGTGTTGGAGCAAATTGGATTTTTATTGCTTTGGGGCACTTTTTCAGAATACTTGCTCATTTTGAGGAGCAAGGGATTTATCTCTTTTTGTTTTTGGGGATAATTGCTCACTTTAAGGAAGAGCAAGATAATTTTATTAATTTTATATTTTTTTTAGATATTTTATCACTTTGAGGAAGAGCAAGGGATTTTATTGCTTTTGTAATGTTTTTGGGATGCTCGCTTTGAGGAAGAGCAAGGGATTTTCTCTTTTTTTTTGAAGGGTAAAAGGGAGAGCTTGTCATTTTTTCAAAAGTGTAGCATTCTAGACCATGCACATAATTGGATGAATAAGGGAAACCTTTCATTTATAGTAATAGCAATTCATAATTTTTTTATTCCTAAGATTCACAATATTTTTATGTGTTTTGATGTGCATGATCCAAGAGGAGACTTGATTGACTAGGAATAAATTATTGCATCTAAGGATTGTTCAATTTTAATTAAGGTTGTTCAAAACATTAGGAGTGGTTGAGTGATCGAAATCACCTAGTGATTCCTCAAACTAGAGACTACCAAGAAATGAAGTACTATGGGCTTTTATTACAGCTATTTTTCTTTTCGACATGATTTTGGATGGTAAAATTGGACTAATGGTAGACTGTAGGTTCCCCTAATTAAGGAAACAAAACTCTATGAATGAAAAATTATCTATTATGAGTGGGTGAAAATTAATATCGTAAGAAATATGAACGGATGCAAATTATACAAATGTGTAAATGCAATGGAAGTGGAATGTGTGAATGCAATGAAAGTGGGATTGTGAAAGCGATGTATTAAAAATGCAATGTGTGCAAATTTTTGTTTGTGTTTTATATTTATTATTATTATTATTTTGAATTTAGTTGACCAAAGGGATACCCCCTTTGGAGAATTTTTTATTGATTTGACCAAAGAGGTGTCTCCTTTGGAGCCTTTTGGATTGAATTGACCAAAGATATTTGGTTCTTTTTGAGCCTTTTTTTATGGGGAAGGTGTGATACCTTAAGGATCCTCGTTGTGGTCTTGGTGGATACCAAATTTTTGATGAGATGAGGTGGTTGATAATCTATGGGATAGTCCCCCTTGTCAATAAAATCTTGGACCACATGTTTAAATGCATTGTAATTATTGATGTCATGGCTCGCTTGTATATGGTAGAGGCAATAGTGATCTTCCCTATATGACTTAGGTTTATGTATTTTAGGTTTTGAAATATTCATATCAGGTAAAACAATTCATTTTGGATCCTGTAACATTTGGAATATTATCAACATGGACATGAATAGAGGTCTCCAGGTATAGGATTGACAATTTGAACAATATTGGCCATGTGGATGAGGTTGATGAGGTTGGTGATGTTGATGAGGTTGATGATAACTCAACTATAGATCAATGCTTATGAGGTGATTCAAAATTTGTTGTATAATGAGCATAGTGTGTTGGTGAAGAGGTGGTTTTTGATGAGGAGATGGTGGAATGATAGCATGTTGACCTGAAGGATTAGCATACACTGGATGACATGGATTAGCAAACAAGGTGGTTAGGGGGTGAATCACCTAAGATGAATATTGAGTGAAGAAGGTATGATATTGGGATGTAGGTGGTTGGATTTGGTTAACTCCCTATGACTTATATAGTAGGTCAATATTAAATATTCGATTAGCATTATGTAGGATCATTTATTGTACTTGCAAGAAGGCTTACTACAAAACAATTGCAGATGAGGAGGGTATGGCCATGTATGAAGTGGATAATTGGACTGGTTGTGTGGCAACCATGTGGGTGGATGTAGGTGGAGGGTAAGTGGTAAATTTCATTACCACTAATTGAGGGATGTTATGGTCCATGGTGCCTACGAGTGTTGTGTATTATGGAATGAACACAAGGATTTGTAAAGCAACACTGATGGGTGCTTTATAAAGGATATTGGTGTAAATGACCTATTGATTTGGTATGATGATGGGATTTTTATTAGATGATGACATATGGGTATAGGCTATGGTGATAGTAGTGTGCTCAAAAAATGAATTCATGGAGGTTTTGCTATACTATTGCGGGTGTGGGAAGGTGACTTCCTAGTGGAATGATGGGATGGTGTGAGGTGGAATGGTAAGTGGTGGTAATTATGGAAAGACCATACTAGTTGCATTCATGTACTACCTAATGGCATCCATGTATACATATGTGACACAACCATCCATCAGCATAAATGGCTCACTCCTAGGGGTCTCAAAAATAGCGGTATGGGTAGCCCTATGCATCACATATATAACCAATATGGGGGCACTACTAGAGGGCCCTGCATTCAATTTCTAGAACATAGTAGTAATTGCACTACCTTGCCCTACCATAAAAGTTTTAGGGACCTAACCAAACTGATATGGATCCATGGGAGAAGATAACTAGCTCTGAACTAGTGCTAACTTTCTAGCTTGACCACGGGTTGTTACCATACACTTAGGTGCGATGATGTGTGAAATGCAAGTGTATGTGTATGAATGTATTATGGAAATGCAATGCAAAACAACACTCAAAGGAAACAAATAAAAAATGGTTTTCATTCCTAAGTTTGCACAAAGTTTGATTTTTTTTGGTTTTTTTGAAAAAAAAATTGATGTGCAAAATGTTTACCCTAAAAATAATTCTAGGATTTCACCTAGATGTTCTCACACACAATCTAGTGATGAAGTCTGAGTTACGAAACCCACTAGGAATTGGAGATAAAACCCAAATATGATGAGGGAGCCTAGATCCTACCATTCCTCACCAAGAACATCATGGTTAGCGATACACCCTCTAAAGAGAAGTGTGTGCTCTATTCCATCGATGAGATAGTTCTTGGAGCTAGTCTTGGCAATGGATGCATAAATAATATATGTTGGGGGTTGGTGATGAAGTCCAATCTTGTCCAATGTTCATGTGAGTGTGTGAGGTTTTATTATTTATTGTGGAATGTAAAATTACTATGAAATCCTATTTTATTACCTAATGTAGAAAGCAAGAAATAGAGAACAAAATACAAGACAGATTAAGGGCTGAAGTTGCTAACTTCATGCAAGATTTGGATAATTTTTGTTATCAATTCCAACCATGAGTGGGTGGTTGGTTTTGGTAAACCATTTTTACATGGTTCACCAACCGTGCATGTGCATTTTGGAAATCCCAAATGTGGATGCATGATTCTATATGAATAATAGAACAAGGGAAGAATAGGCTTGAACCCTAAAAATGCCTAGATTATTGCTAACCAAGCTATGTACATGCTCTACTACCTAACTTAAAAATGCAGTTTCCTTGATTTTTTTTTTAATTTTGAATATGAATATGCCTATTCCTAAGACCCTAAATGCAAAAAAGGGATAAATAGGACTAACTCCTAATCTAGCCAATATGCAAGACTAAAGCTAAAAAGTAGGGGAAAGAAAGTGCAAGGGTACAAAACTATGTTCCTTTTGCCACTTATTGCAATGCACTCAACCACCAATTCATAGTTTCATAGTGTTGTAACTGCTAGTGCATGTTTCCTCAGGCCCCCAACCATCGATGCATGGTTCTGTAGATCCATAATCATGGGTTTGCATTTTCTTAGGTGTTCAATCACCAGTGCATATTTTTATAGGTCCATAACTATGTGTGTGTAGCTCCTTATAAGTGGTTTTGAACATCAACAAGATCCAAATTTGTTTATCTCAATATCGAATATTTGTGTGCTCAAACTCCCAGAACCTATAACCATAGAAAACACAGATCAATAAAGTAGTTTTATGCAAAGCAAAAAAAAATATAACCCTTAGGGGGTCCCACCGTGATCACCATTTTTTGTAGCAAAATTATGACACAAAACAAATATAAACAAATGAACACTTGTAATGTAAATAATATCCTTTCTTTGTATTAACAGGGGAGCCTAAATATTCCAATATTATAATGATTTTATTTTGAATCACCCAAAGCGTGTTGGGTGCAATGTTAAAATGTATGATACAACTCAAGTATCCAAGTGATAGTAATGGGTTTTCCAAATAAACAACTGGTGTCCATCCTTTTGCAATAGCTCCAAGGGGTGAGTGGGCTTTTGTATCCAATGTGGGGACCACTCCAACTTCAAAAAATCTCCAAGATACCTAATTATTGCATACAAATGAAAAAGATAAAAGGGGGTTTAGTAGCACCTGTATACAAAGATGAAATCTATGCAAAAAAACCTCGAACAAAATGATAATGTAAACAAGAAATAGAAAAATAATAAACCAAGTGCCTTACTGCAAATAATACTTACTTATCTGTTATATTATAATATTGACTCTATGAAAATTGTAGATGCCTGATGGTGACTAGCTAAGCACGAATGGGTGGTGGAGGAACCACACAAGTGCACTTCTAACTATGAAACTGTGGATGGTTGGTTCTATCTAGGTGGTAGATTGCTTTCAAAAATGACCTCCAAGATTTAGATCTCAAATTTTCTTAGGATACGTGTAGTCCTCTAGTACTATTTTGGGTTCCTAATTGTGTGAATGCTCAACCTCATTTTATTTATGGGGTGAAGGTACCATTATAGGCCTCTTAGGGTTTTGGATGGAAATGAGAGGTGGTAAACCAATATTACCAAGTGGTAATAATGGGCTGGCAAATGGAGGGAGTAGTTCAAGTGAGTTACCCAAGGTGTCTCACTCAACCGGGGTAAGGTAGATGCAAGTGGAGTGAGGTGTAAGGGTTGTCCCATGTGAAGGGATAAATGGGACAAGGGTGTGTGAGATGTGGTAAGGGATGTTAGTGAGGTGGCTAGGACACACATCTAGTGGGTGGGTAGGGTATCCTAGGATGATTTTTCAAATTGAATAAATCTAAAAAATAGGATAATGTGCAGGATTTCATACACCTAAGTCTAAACATAGGCATATAATTTTATTATACAAGATTTGATGTGGGGGACCAAAGATTATCTTACCAAAGATTTTTTAAGTTTAGACCTTTGGCATCTTATGATTATTTAAATTAAAATTTTAACCATAGGTTAGAATATTTTAATTTAAATAAATTAAATATTAACCTTTATAATCTACTCAATGGGTCTTTTCAAGGATATATTTTTTTAATGATTTCTTGGATGTCATTTTTCTTGACCTCATCCGTTTGCTCAAAATATTATAATATTATTATTTCCTTTTAAACTTCCTTTTCTTTCCTTGGATATTCTATCTTTTAGGCTTCTTTAGGTATATGATATTTAAAATTAATATTATATCCTTTTTCTTTTAACCCCTTCCTTGCCTTTTGGAAAATCAACCTTGTGACATCAATGACAACAAAGCTGGACATCAACCTCTTGACATCAATGAACAAAAAACTTGATCAAATTTCCAACAATATCCCCTTTGTCATTGATGGCAACCCCTTTTTAAAAAAAATTCCTTTTACTTTTTCAGTTCAACTCCCCCTGAGAAATTTCTCCTCTTGATTGAATGCTCTCCCCCTAACTCAAATCTCTCCCCCTTTGACATAAATGGAAAAGGACCACCTTTGGGGTTAAATATAAGACTCTTAGCTCAGCCCCCTCCCCACCTCCTTTCCTTGAGGTGATTAATTTTGGGGTGGGATTATTTCTACTCCTAGCATACAATGTTGTTTTTCTTTGTCCACCTTCTTCCTCAACTGATCCTTCTAATTCCTTTGAGTGTTCCTATTCCTGCTTGTCTCTGGAAATTTTTTTCTACACCACTTAGCCATATACCCAACATTATTGTACTTATAACACTTAATTTTGTGGTTCCTTGAAGGTGAAAATATCTTGAAGTTCCTCCTGATGAAGCCATATCCATCCTTATTATGAAATTTGCAATTAACTACTTTATGACCAAAATGATTACAAGAGTAGTAATACCCTTGAAAGAGATGCTCATTTGTAAAATATCTTGGTAAAACAAATACCGGAACCATATTCCTTATTTTCATGCATCCTACACTGTATAGCCTTGTGTCCAAACCTGTGGCATAAGAAGCAATATCATTTGAAGAAATATTTACTTTGACCCATTGGTATCTTAGTCTCTTCTTCCATGTGATGTTCTTTGTTCCTAATTTATGCATTATTTCCTTCCTTGGTGAACCTTCTATTTTTTATCTTATCCTCATAAGTTTCACTTTCTCCTTTACTTTCTTCTTTTGAAGCTTATTATTCTTTGGATCTTGAGCTTGACTCCTCTCCTTTTTCTCTTTGTCCATCTTCAAAACCAAGTCCTATTTTATTTGATGAAGATATTTGTACCTTGATAATTTTATCCAAAGTCTTTGAGCTTCTCCCAAACCCGTGTAGATTGTATTTAGACTCTTTTACTTCCTTCCTTAGTGAGGCTACCTCTTGATCTAATATTTCACATTCTAAAACTTTTACCTGTAACTTTTCTTTAAGTCTCCTTGTATTAGCTATTGAGTTTATTAGATATTATATAAGCTTTCCTTTCTCTTCATCACATTCTTGAAATTGAAGCTTGAGTTTTGAGTTTTGCTTTCTTACCTTTCTTAATTCCTTAAGAGAAGAAATAAGCTCACCTTCTAGATAAACTTCTCCTTCCTCTTCATTTTCTTATTCTTCCTCTACTCATTTGTCTTTAAGATCATATTCATTCCTTTATGATTCATCTTTAATGGGAGTACTTCCTTCTTGTTCTATTTCCAAAAGGAGATTTTCCTTTTCTTGATATTCAA
The DNA here is from genome assembly GCA_028583015.1 of Wollemia nobilis. Lineage (NCBI taxonomy): Eukaryota > Viridiplantae > Streptophyta > Pinopsida > Araucariales > Araucariaceae > Wollemia > Wollemia nobilis. The sequence continues at coordinate 11,473,898 of JAQPPZ010003361.1, forward strand.
GAGCATATTCATATTCATCTTCAATAAAAATGAACCTATTATTTGTATAGTGATCTTCAAGATGACCAAATTTACCACACCTAAAACACTTGAGAATTATTGGTTTCCTTTTAGCTTCTTTTCCAACATCTTATTTTTCTACTATCATAAATAGAATTTCTTCTTCTTCATTATCTAAGGACCTTCCATCACTATCACTTGAACTATTTCTTGTATTATCTACGTAAAAACTCTTCTTATACCTCTAAAAAAAACTTCTTTTCTACCTTGCCTTGTCCACCCCTACTTTTCTTTTGATACCTATATTTTTTGGCTTCTTTGTTCTTATGATCTTGTATTTCTTCACCACTACTACTTCTAGATTTTGGAGAGTTAGATGCATAGTGATCATATTTATCACAATTAAAAAACTTAACTATTTTTGTACCTTTATGCTTTCTTTTGTCCTTGTTCCTTCAGCCATAGTTTATTCTTCATCACTGGATAACTCATTACTTGAACTTGAATTCTTATCCTTTGTATTCTTTGTTAATTTTAAGGCTACTTATTTCTAGGGAATATGATCCTTTCCTATTATCATATCAAAATTTGTGAGAGTGCCATGTAGCTCATCCTTAGTCAGAGTCTCAATATCTTTTATTTTCTCTATGGCTAAAATATTTTCACTATACCTCTTAGGAAGTGACCTTAAAATATTTTAAAAAACATCTGATTCTTCAAATTTAAACCCAAGTCATTGCATGGAGTTAACAACCTCATCCACAAGAAGTATGTAGCAATGTCTTCCTCATCCTTCATCTTCAAATCTTCAAATATTTTCTTATGATTTTGTAATTTTGCCATTTTGACCTTTTTGTCTCCCTCATGTTTTATTCAAATTTTCCAAAATATCTTTTGTTGATGTGCAATACATAACTTTTACAAACTTTGATTCACATAAACCACTTAATATTCCATTCATTGCATTTGAATTATTCAAATGTAGGAGCTTACCATATTTATCTATAGGTGGAGTAGATGGCAGTGTGTATCCATCCTCAACTACTTGCCATATATTTTTTCCTTGTGCCATTAGGTAAATATTCATTTTTACACTCCAAAATGCATAATTGTTTGCATCAAACAATGGTGCCTTAATTCCTGAAGATCCACTCTAAGAATCCATATGTGTTCCTATATAATTTTCCTTTAATATGTTAAACTATTTTGACGAAACCCGCTCTAATACCAATTGAAGAACATAAAATTATACTGAGAGGGGGGTGAAAAGTATAAGATCAACTTTTAATTTTCTTTCCCAAATAATATTATCCAATATTATCAATGAAAATATCAATAGCAGTAATCAAAGCAATGCACAAGTCATCACACACAATAGAGATGCCAATTTAATGTGGTTCACCCAATGTAGGATACTCCATGAAGAAAATATTTTTACTAAATTTTCTCAATAAATCCTCTTGAGAATCACTTCCCTATTACAATGTTTATAGACATCTATCCAAAGGGGACACCAAACCCCTAATGCTCTAATTTGTAGATCTCTCTCCATAGGACAACTCTTTCCCCTTTTATTTGGTTTGTGGAACTTGAACTAGAAGAAATATTTCTCCTCAATTGGTTTATGTATCTCTATTCACTTAATAACTCTATCTTCCTAGCTACTTCATGGATCACTCTCCATAGGAGAACTCTTTCTCCTTGATCTAGTTCATGTAACTCTATCCACAAAATAAATCTTTATCCTCTACTCTGGATGGTGATCTTCTAGAAAAATACTACTCTCATTGCACTGGCTTGTGGATCTCTCTTCATAGAAGACCTCTATCCTCACTTAGAATACCTTTGTCCTCACTTCCCTGGCTAATGGATCTCTATCCACTTGAGACTACTATCCTCTAATATACCACCTCCAAAGCTTTATCTCAACTCTGTATCAAATCTTCACCAACTAATATGCTTGGTCTAGTACAAATCTACTCTAACTCTATCTCAAATATGTACCAAACACTATCATCGATCTAGTAAAAATTTGCTCTAACTCTATCTCAATTCTAGCACAAATATACCTTTAAATCCACACAAAAATCTATCCTCAAGCCTCAACACAAAGATTGATCAAATCACAAATAAAATCTTCTTAGATTTACCCCAAGCCTTAACACAAATCTTGAAAAAATCAATCAACTCTACTCTCAAGTCTTCATAAAGATTTACCTCAATTTTTCTCTCAAGTCTTCACTAAGAATTGCCTCAATTATTTACTAAGACTTATCTCAAATCTTATCTCAAGTCTTCACTAAGACTTACCTCAAATCTACCCTCAAGTATTCACTATGACTTATCTAAAATCTACTAGGTTTCACAAAATCTTATTCTATAGACACCTAAATCGTGTCATGCTTAAGGGAGCTACTCCCATAGACACATTCCTAAGATCATAAGACATAATCTTGGAATTTCAAAGCATCAAAAATGATTTTCACCACTCGTTTGGGGTCTTTTCAAGCCATCTAAGCCTAGCCGCTCAAGCCAAGAACAACCAGATTCTAGTCACTCAAGACTAGAGTGGCTAGACCTTAGCCACTACAGATGACAATGGCCAGATCTTAGCCACTATAGACGACAACAACTAAGCCATAAAAAAGTATTTTTCTAACAAAGAGGCCTAATCATGAGCATAAGTGGCAGTCTATATGCAATAAAGGTGAGCAGGAGTAACTTTGCATTCCCCTTCATGGCCAGTTCACATGGGAGACTCAAGTCCAAAGTTAGACTTCAGTTAACTGGCCTTCAAACATAGACAAAGAAAAAACTTCTCATGCTAACGACTAGTTTACATGGGAGACTCAAGTCCAAAGTTAGACTTTAGTTAACTGAACTTCAAATATAGATAATGAAAAAACTTCTCATGCTAATGACCAATTTACATGGGAGACTCAAGTACAAAGTTAGACTTCAGTTAGCTGGCCTTCAAAGATAGACAAAGACAAAAATTCTCATGCTAACGACCAGTTCACATGGGAGAATCAAGTCCAAAGTTAGACTTCAGTTAACTGGCCTTCAAACATAGACAAAGACAAAACTTCTCATGCTAATGACCAGTTTACATGGGAGACTCAAGTCCAAATTTAGACTTTAGTTAACTGGCCTTCAAACATAGACAAAGACAAAACTTATCATGCTAACATCTAGTACGCATGAGGGATTCAATCCTAGGGTTTTGAACATAGAATTTAGGGTTTCACACATATTTAAAAGGTGTAAGTCTGAGAGCACCAAATGGATAGAAGGAGATCAGATATCAATTCTGAGACCAAGGATGATCTTTTAGAAAACTTCTTTGAGAGAGCTTTTTCTTGGAGAGCATACACAATGAAGCCCTGTTGTATTGGAGAGTAGATCTGAGCACCCTTTAGGAGCAACAAAGTGCTAGCCAACTGAGAGGTGATCACCCATACACATATGATAATAATTTAATATTAGTAGAAATTTAATACCATAGTCTTTGGGCCAATAGAGAGGGATTTCATCTTAGCGGTCATTGTCCTAGACAGTGGCCTACAAACCTAGTCTAGAGTTTAGGTGTTAGTTTCTCTTATTATAATTTCTTTATATTTCATATCATTAGCATAGAATTTACTTCATTCATTCACATTCATAGAAATAGTTTCATTAATTAAGCATATTTACTTTTATTATCATATTTATCACTAACAGCCTCATCCAGGGAGGCAATCTCAGATAACTAAGTGTGTGTTGTTTTCATTGCTCATAGGAATACAGGTTCATCAGATGGATTAACAACATTTGAAAGCACAAATATCCCTCCAGGAATTAGACTTGGAGAAGGAGGCATCTGTAATCCCTCATACATTTCCATGTGATAAATTGATAAGCCTTTAAAAGCGCACCACCCATTGCGAGAGGACATCTTACTCACTTGTAATTCATTATATCAAAATGGGTATCCCTCAGAGGGACCGAAATGTAACCAAGTTTCAATGCAAATAAAGAGATCCATTTTTGTTATTTCAATGTTATATGCTTTTTTTCATCATCTTCCATTTCATCTTGGGTTTTTAATAACATTGCCAGTAGAGTAAAGAGTGGTGCATGCATCCTAAGGTCGCCACATATGGTGATCACGATGGGACCTCCATTGATTTTTATTTTTTTGCTGGAATAATAACTTAGTTTTATGTGTAGGTATAGCCACTCTGAGATACAGTGGCCAATAATTAGCCATTCTAAGCTACAATGGCCAATAGAGTTTTAGCTACCCTGAGCTATAGCAGCCAAGAACCAGCCACTCTGGTCAACAACAGCCAGAATTGGAGTGCAACAAAGGTCAAAACACCAACTCTTTGAGCTAGATCAAAGGTTGGTATAGCTTATTTGATATTTTATAGCTTTTTGTCTACTTCTATGTGTCTAAAATAGAGAACTTAAAACATATTTATGTTTGGAAATTGAAAGAATAAAAGGAGAAAAAATTAAGCATTTCACATATCTTAGATCTTCTTTTAATTTTCCACTAGGTGTTGCTAGGAATAGAGGCTTATGCCTAAAAATTTTGCCCTAGAATCCAATGTGCTAGACATTGTATGTTGTTTGCTTGCTTTGAGGCCCTGCTAGAGGCCATAACTACACAAAATAAAGTGTGCTCATATAAATCATAGTAGTTCATGCATATTTCTGAATATTGAAATGTATTTTTGCACTTAGGCATATAGGAAAGATTCATTGCTGCTATATGATGCACTTTATGTTACGTAATCTTAAAATGAACACCACACATGCACATCTCATCTAAACATTGAGTATTTGGATTTCATCACCAACCCTTAATTTAGCCCAGTGACATTGGAATTCATCTCCTTCCATTGGTTTACCCCCTAGAGCTTCCTAGAAACGAATTGAGAAACTTACTTATAGTGACACTAAGTTACTTGTGTTCAAACTATCTCCCACTGTTGGAACAATCATTGGTTCAGAGTGGAAGAGCTAGGCGAACCCCCCACTGGGTCTTCAGTGGTGTACCCTAGATTATTTTGAGAAAATCATGTTTGGCATGGGTGTACTTGATTGTCACTATGGATGAGTCTTCTCATTCTTAATTGAATAACAAGAGCAAGAAATTAAAATAACAACACATAAAAACATACCAAACAGTTTAGGGAACACTTAAATCGGTAATCAAGATAAAAATTTGTTTGGTATCATGTGGATATTCCTAAATTGTAACTCAAAATATAAATTCATAGACGACATGGTCAAAACAAGAAGTAGACACCCTCAGTATGATACCGAGGGAGAGATTGAAGCAACTCATACCCATAGGTGGAGTCGTAGTAACATTGAATGACCTACCCATAAGACCATGAGATGTAGCTCCATGAGCCTAAGGGGTGATAACTCAACCCTTGGGGGATCTCCTAAAGAAAACCCAAGTAAGGAACCACATCATGGAACAAAGTCACATAAACAAAAAAAGGCTTCACAACCATCCTCAGCAAGGGGACATGAGGATACCTCAAGGGTCTCCTCTAAACACACAAAAACATCTCAAATATGTGAGGAAGCTTCAAGGGCTTCCTCCACACATGGACATAAAGAAGGTTTTAAAACTCATTCTTCACATAGGAATGACGAGACTGCTACATCTCCATCCATGTGGATGAAAAATGTCACAAAGCCCTCTTTATCAAGAAGGCACGCAAGAGTCATAACACCCCAAGATTCACAAGAAACATGTGAAACAGGTTTGCCTACTAAAGGGCAAGAAACTAGAGCTACATCTAGTCATGGAAATTAGATAGAAGAAACCCTTCATGCAAAAGGAAATATTCCCATAGACTATGACCTCACAAGAGTAAATGGCACCCCATAGGACCAACCATTGAAAATAAGACAACTAGATGGGTTGGATCGGTTTCCCACATGACCAACTCAAAGAACTGTAGCTACTGAGAACTCTGCATCTAGAAGCTCACAAAATATGACTTCTAAAAACATCTCTCAATCTAGGGGTACCTTAGAGTGACCCCGTAGGAGACGCATAGAAGCTGATGATAGGGATGCTCAATAGTACACTAAACAAGTCACATTAGCTAGCAAGAGTACATATACAACATAAACCTCCCCAAGAAACCTGTGAGTCGAGACAACAAGAATAGAGTCAGATGAACATGAGTCCTCTATGACATCACAAGCTGACCGAATGAGGCGATTAGAAAAATGCATTACGTAAGGAGTGAGAGCTAGTGGAAGCTCTTGAATAGGATAAAAAAAGAGAAAGACTCTTGCACCAACATGAGCAGCATTTAAGAGAGCAGGATGAGCGGCTAGCTCTTAACAATTTACAGACAAATAGTGGTAACTACAAAAGAACAAGATGCATTGAATCACCTAAGGACAGGCACACTAGAAAAGATAGCCCACAATGAAATCCCCCACCAAACCATGAATAAAATCCAACTAATGGGGGAAGGGCAAACACAACAAACCAGGATCACAATCCTGAGTCCCCTCATAAGAGGGAAGAAAATGAAACAAATCAAATGGATAGAGAGTTACCTCCATTGCCATGATGAATAGGCTTACAAGAGGAGGAAATCCATGCATCAAAGGCATTTCAAGAGCTTGCTAAAGCATACATCTATCATCTAGCTAGTTCATGTCACCAATACATTGCATACATATAGCATAATCAAATCATTATCTAGGTATAGCATCCATCATTGCATCCATAACATAAAAAAAAAAAAAATATTTGCTAAACATCAACTGGGGCATTATTGGTATCATACCTCCCCTAATTAGCAATCAAACGGTTAAGCAATTAAAACAAAAGCTCCAAAGGTATCCATAAACTCTTTGGTCCACCCAAAATGTTCCAAAGGTATCCATAAACTCTTTGGTCACCCAAAAATCTCCAAAGGTATCCATAAACCCTTTGGTCACCCAAAAAGCTCCAATGGTATCCATAAACCCTTTGGCCCACCCAAAATGTTCTAAAGGTATCCATAAACCCTTTGATCAACCAAAAGCTCCAAAGGTATCCATAAACCCTTTGATACACACACAATATTCCAAAGGTATCCATAAACCATTTGGTCACCCAAAAAACTCCAAAGGTATTCATAAATCCTTTGGTCACCCAAAAAGATCCAAAGGTATAAACCCTTTGGTCAACCAAAAATCTCCAAAGGTATCCATAAACCTTTTGGTCAACCAAAAAGCTCCAAAGGTATCCATAAACCCTTTGGTCATCCAAAAAGCTCCAAAGGTATCCATAAACCCTTTTGGTCCACCCAAAAAGCTCCAAAGGTATCTATAAACCCTTTGGTCACCCAAAAGCTCCAAAGGTATCCATAAACCCTTTGGTCCACCCAAAATGTTCCAAAGATATCCATAAACCCTTTAGTCACTCACAAAAATCCCCAAAGGTAGTATAAGCCCTTTCGTCAACTCACAAAAAGCCCCAAAGGTAGCATAAACCTTTTTATCGACTCACAAAAAGCCCCAAAGGTAGAATAAGCCCTTTGGTCAACCCAAAAAGCCCCAAAGGCATCACAAGCCCTTTGGTCAAAAAAAAAAACCCCAAAGGTAGCATAAGCCCTTTGGTCAACTCATGAAAAGGCCCAAAGGTAGCATAAGGCCTTATGTCAACTCACAAAAGACCCTAAAGGTAGCATAAGCCCTTTGGCCAATTCACAAAAGGTCCCAAAGGTAGCATAAGCCCTTTGGTCAATCCAAAAATCCCCAAAGGTAGAATAAGCCCTTTGGTAAACTCACAAAAGGCCCCAAAGGCATAAGCCCTTTGGTCAAATCATAAAAATCCCCAAAGATAGCATAATACCTTTGGTCAAAAACAAAAAGCCCCAAAGGTAGAATAAGCCCTTTGGTCAACTCACAAAAGTCCCCAAAGGCATCACAAGCCCTTTGGTAAAAAAAAATGTCCCAAAGGTAGCATAAGCCCTTTGGTCAACTCACAAAAGGCCCCAAAGGTCATAATCCTTTTGTTCAACTCAAAAAATGTCCCAAAGGCATCACAAGCCCTTTGGTCAACTCAAAAAAGGCACCAAAGACATCATAAGCCCATTGGTAAAAAACAAAAGGCCCCAAAGGTAGCATAAGTCCTTTGGTCAACTCACAAAAGGCCCCAAAGGTCATAAGCCCTTTGGTCAAATCACAAAAGGCCCCAAAGGGCATAAGCCCTTTGGTCAACTCACAAAAGGCCCCAAATGTAGCATAAGCCCTTTGGTCAACTCAAAAAAATCCCCAAAGGTAGCATAAGCCCTTTGGTAAAAAAAAAAAGCCCCAAAGGTAGCATAAGCCCTTTGGTCAACTCACAAAAGTCCCAAAGGCATCAAAAGCATTTTGGTATAAAAAAAAGGTCCCAAAGGTAGCATAAGCCCTTTGGTCAACTCATAAAAGGCTCCAAAGGTAGCATAAACCCTTTGGTCAACTCACAAAATGCCCCAAAGGCATCATAAGCCCTTTGGTCAAAAACAAAAGGCCCCAAAGGTAGAATAATCCCTTCGGTCAACTCATAAAAGGCCCCAAAGATCATAAGACCTTTGGTCAACTCACAAAATGTCCCAAAGGCATCACAAGCCCTTTGGTCAACTCACAAAATGTCCCAAAGGCATCACAAGCCCTTTGGTCAACTCACAAAAAGCCCCAAAGGCATCACAAGCCCTTTGGTTGAAAATAAAAGGCTCCAAAGGTAGCATAAGCCCTTTGGTCAACTCACAAAAGGCCCCAAAGGTCATAAGCCTTTTAGTCAACTCACAAAAAGTCCCAAAGGGTATGAGCCCTTTGGTCAACTCACAAAATGCCCCGAAGGTAGCATAAGTCCTTTGGTAAACTCACAAAAAGCCCCAAAGGTAGCATAAGCCCTTTGGTAAAAAACAAAAAGCTCCAAAGGTGGCATAAGCCCTTTGGTCAACTCATAAAAGGCCCCAAAGGCAACACAAGCACTTTGGTAAAAAACAAAAGGCCCTAAAGGTAACATAAGCCATTTGGTCAAATCACAAAAGGCCCCAAAGGTAGCATAAGCCCTTTGGTTAACTCACTAAAGGCTCTAAAGGGCATAAGCCCTATTGTCAACTCACAAAAGGCCCCAAAGGGTATAATCCCTTTGGTCAACTCACAAAAGACCCAAAAGGCCATAAGAGCTTTGGTCAACTTAAAAATTATCCCAAAGGCATCACAAGCCCTTTGGTCAACTCACAAAATGCTCCAAAGGCATCACAATCCCTTTGTTCACCTCACAAAAAGCCCTAAAGGCATCACAAGCCCTTTGGTCAACTCATAAAATGCCTCAATGGCATCACAAGCCCTTTGGTCACCTCACAAAAATCCCCAAAGGTATCATAAGCCCTTTGGTCAACTCACTACCTCAAGGTGATCCTCTTCAAGGGTCCAAATCAATCATCTTGGTCAAGTGACTCATCGCTTTATTCATTGTCCTTTTCTCATCGACTCATCGCTTGAGGGGGTAGTCAAAAACTTTAAACAATCATAATCAAAGTCAACAAAGGATCACTCGATCATGCCAAATTATGTTCATATTATGAATCATTGCCAACAACTATAATAAGGTTATCCTTTGTTGAGGCAAAAATCAAACATGACAGTTAAGTTTGTAGCTCTCCTCCCTTCGAATCTATAGTAGTACTGAAGCTACCCGATTGTCTGATGAACGAGTGCAAGCTTTTGAAAAATTTAAGCCTTCCATCCTATTGGAAGCAATGATTCTAGGATGTGTGCCCTTTATAATGACTAGGGCATCCAATTTTTATTAGATCAATGATCATCACACACCCTATAATATGGTCCTAGGTGGTCTATTTTTGCTCCACATTGTGTTTTCCTACAATGCATCCCAAAAAGGGGCATTTGTAGACAACTAAAATGTTTCAAGTTTAGGATACTACTAATATGGGCACATTCATAGACCATATGACCAATCTTGGACCTTTCCAAGAGCAAGCAGTGGTCCTAACCACTCAAAAGGGGTAGTTCTAGCCCATTTAGGCTTGGCTACTATCGACTAGAGCAGCCACCAATCCTAGCTGCTCAAGCTAAGAGTAGCCAATCCTGGCTACTCTAGGTAAGAGTGGTCAATCCTGGCCACTCAAGCTAAGAGTGGCCATAGCTAGCCACTGTTGATGTTAGCAGTGAACTGCCATGAGGAATTGCCTAAATCACGGGTAGTAATGGTAGTTTCATGTATTTCAAAGGGATATCAATGAAGAAATCCAAGAGTTCCTCTTGATTGCCCCTTCCATGCCAAGTCAAGATTGAACCTTACCTTTGGGACAATTAGTTGGCATACAATCTGGATCCTAGCTTCCTGAGGAAGCCAAGCCCTAGATCTAGACCTAAAAACTGGAAGGCTACATATGTAGACTTCCAAGAAGGTAAAATATCTATAGAGAGTTAAAATAGTGTGCAATAGAGCCCTGTCAAAATGGAGAGCCAATCTACATCCCTTGAGGAGTATTGGATCACCATTTGATCAAGCCACGTCCATGCATTAGCATTGAGATCTATTGTTTCCAACCGCCAACCAATGTAGGAGACACACCCAATGACCCTTGAACATCAATTTAAGCAAGGGATCAACTGCTACAATCCATAATACCTGAGGTAACCTTTAAGTCAAATGTCATTGTATTTGATAGCAGCTCATAGTCATAAGCCAGGTTTTAATACGGTTGTTCCTTTGTTCTTAGTCATAGATCTGCATTTATTATTATTTCATTTACATGTATTTAGCATAGATGTAATTTTTTTATCATATTTATATTAATATTACTGGTTTCCATATGAACATTACTTATATATGCTTTGTCTTAATGCATTTTATGCTTATTTATCTAGATTATCATATGTGATAACAAAATGCATCATCTGGGGAGGCTTCCTATTCTACTTATTGTGCTTTATTATTTTCATGAACGTAGGTACAGGTCTATAGGATCAAATCAAAGCATAAAAAACACAAGGATCCCTCTAGGACTAGATATGGAGGAGGCATCTATAAGCCCTTGTATAGTTTTGTGTGTAGTACCAATAGGCCTACGTAGGTGCACCATTCCCTTACAGGGAATATATCCAACTGTTACTCTATTGTGTAACTCTTTGTATCAAAATTATGGGTATCCCTTAGAGGGATGAACTTGTAACCGAGGATTTGATATATCAATAAATAAAGCATATTTATTTGTTTCTTATTTTTGTGTTACATGTGCTTTCAATACTTTCATTTTGTGCAAGTAATAATATACATAATAAATCAAATTGCAAGTAGTGTATTCGGAGTGCATGCTTCCCAGGGTCGCACAAGAAGACCTATCCTCACTATACTGGCTAATGGATCTTTATCCACTGGATACTGCCATCCTCTATACTTTGTTACCTCCAAATCTAGCTCTTAGTACTAAACATGGTCTTTCGATCTAGCACAAATTTTCTCAATATCTGTATCTGGTCTGGCACAAACCTATCCTCAAATATACACCAAAGTCTATCCTCAAATTTTCACTAAACATAGTCCTTCGATCTAACACAAAATTTTTCAATATCTATCCTCAAATTTACACTAAACATAATCCTTTGATCTAGCACAAATTTAGTCAATCTCTATCCTCAAATTTTTATTGTAAGCTTCCACAAAATATCACACCAATCTATCCACAAGTCTTCTCAAAGACTTACCTCAAATCTAATCAACAAGTCCTCACTAGAACTTGTCCAATCTTCTCAACAAGTCTTCACCAAGACTTACCTTAAATTTGCTCAACAAGTCCTCACTAGAACTTGTCTAATTTTCTCAAAAAGTCTTCACCAAGACTTACCACAAATCTTCTTAACAAGTCCTCACTAGAACTTGTCCAATCTCATATAAATATATAGAGAATTGTTAGAGACTCAATATTCTTCACACTCACAACAATGCTCAATCACTTTCAATCTCTCTTTTTCCCACAAAAAACATATAGAGAATTGTTAAAGACTCAATATGCTTCACTCGCAACAATGCTCAAACACTTTCAATATCTTTCTTTAATCAAATTATAATATGGAAAAATTTGTTTCATAGAACTTAAACTACCACTTCAACACTTTCACTTGACTAGGCTCAATCAACTCCACTCAATCACTCACTCAATAAAGCACTACTTTCTTACAAATCCTATTCTAAGTATATGAATACTCACTCACTTATTTCCAACAATATTTACCAAACAATCTCATATAACAATGATACTCATGATCTTGCACAAACCCTAGTTCATGATAGTTTACAAATTCACATAACAATGATATTCACGTTCTTTCAAAAATCCTAGTTAAAGAATAGTTCACAACTTCACATAAAAATGCACAAACCCTAGTTCAATAATAGTTCATAAATTTAGATAACAATGATACTCATGTTCTTTCACAACCCTAGTTCAAGCATATGAAAGGTTACTCAATATTTTCAACAATGCTTATCAAACAAGGTTTCTAGTATCAAATTTCATTCCAGAAAACCAAACTCAACAATGCTTATCAAATAAGATTTTTATCATCAACTTCTACTCAGAAAAACTTTAACAATAAAATACAATAATGCTTATCAAATAATCTCTTTTCTCTCCAACTTAGCATTCACAACATCTAACAATCACTCACAGGGAAGATGTACCCATACCTTTTGTTTTATGAAGAATTGTCCTTAAAAACCTGTCTCAATTATAACCACTCTCTTTGCCAATCACAAAGGTTATATGTCACAAATACACCTTATCACACCCTCTAGATCTTAATGTATTAAAAGAAAAATAATCACCACTTCAAAATATCCCAAAGCATTGACAAATTATTTTTATCATTTTTTTAAGCAAGATCAAAATAAAATTCCTTTTTCACCTTTTAACTCAACTTTTTTAGTTCATTTCCAAGGCATCAAAGAATTAAAATAAACTAAGTTAATCCTTATACCTTCCTACTTAAAACACTACCGTATTAATAATATGTATGCCTCAAAATACCCTTTGCTATAACATAGGCCTTGCAAAAATTAAATTAACTTTTCATACCTTAGAACATGCACCAAAAATATTTTGCGCACCACACAAACTACCTCCACACAAATTCAAACTCGAAACGTCACTGCCAGTGTTGCGCCCTAGCAAAAACTAGACTAGTTGTGTGGGCTATAATCCCACTTGAAACAAAGGGTACATGATATTTATTTTATCCCTATCTTCCATGCCAAACACATCGAATGCAAAAGGTCCTTCCTTTATCCCTTGCAAAAATACGATCGTGACTTGAACCCATGACCTATCCTCAAAAAATGGCTTAACTTTGCCTTGCCTACTGTCTATGCTACCTAGCATGTCATGTAGGATCTTCACACCAACTTTGATTTCAACATACACTCTTTTATCCTTTTCAAATAGCACAAAGATTCTCCCTCGAAGTGCATGCACGAAATATGTCTTTTTCTCTATCGACGAATTCATTAACCTTTGGAGAAATAATTTACCCCTCTTTATATGCAATATGGTAAATGTGGAGACATCGGCCCTTATTTCGATTTGCCACATTTTTAAAAAGAAATTTGGTGCCAAGAATTATTTGAATTATAATTTTAACCAAAATTTAAAATATTTTAATTAAAATTATTTAACTTTTGCCTCCTTTAATATTTTTAAAACTTGCTCACTTGCTCTTTTCAAGGAGAATGCTTTGCACTTCAAAAATAATAATACAATTATAATTATTGTAAATTCAAAATGAATTTAAATATTATAATTAAATATTTAAATGTCCTTTGGGCCTTTTTAAATATAATCTTCCTTAGGTTTTTTAGAAAAACCTTTTGCCATTTTCACCTTAGCAAAATAACCTTATTATTTTATTTCAACCACCATGGAACGGAGATATCCTTTCAACCTTTTTCTTTTTCCCAAATATTATAATATTGCTATCCTTCTTGCTTCTCTTTTTGTTGCTTTGGCCATATAATATTTGAATTAAATATTATATCCTTGCCTCTTAGAAAATCAACCATGAACCATTTACTTAATATTCCTTTGACAACTGCTTAGTATTTATTTGACATCAACGACAACAAATCCTGATCATATTTCCAACAATATAACACATTGAATCCCAAATGTGTGAAGCTTATAACATTCATGTCACTCATGGAAAAATAAGGGAAAACATTATGGCAGTATGTCGGGACTGATGGAATAAATTAGAATTTTGATTAAGAGCAGAAACATTATCTTCACCCCCTAGCACAACAGGAATATATTTGTCCATGAATTAAATCTTCATACACTTATTCGATGGAGATCGTTTGTATGGAACAATAGTATTGGTAGATTTTACCTGTGATGAAGGGAATGCTCGTATGGATAGACTTATCTGCATTAGCAATGGCTAAACTTATTAATTTAAAAAACCCTCCTCAATTTCATAGTAACTCAACAGACAAAATCTTCTAATCTCCCAAATGCCAACTTTCTAAAAATGGCTTCAAAATCAGTTTCAAGTTACTTCATTACACTAGTGCCTTTCAAAAATCTATACAAGTAATTGTCTCTTCATACAGGATGCAGGAACCTATTGGTTATCCAATTGTATACATTTGATAATAGCAATTTTAAGGGAGTAGCACATCTAAAAAATTGGAACACAAATAGATAAACAGATAGAGATACATGACTTTCAAATCCTAATCTATGGATGCAGGTGGGTAGATGGCTAATCCATATGGGAGTCTGAATAATCTGAAATAGTCCTATGTTTGTCCAAGTATACACAGGAGCATCACTATCATAGTCTCAATATGCTAGCATTACAACCATATGAGATTTTCTAGAATTATTCTACACACCATAGTTATGTCAAAATAACACAATCCTATGTTATGGTAAGGCTTGAATAATCGTAAGGATCATCTAGGCACAAGTGTCCCTAGTCTTGGCCCAATATTATCATGACACCTACTTAATACATGAATGGAATTGTAAACTAAGCCATTCTAAATATCGGTAAGCACCAGAACACAAGTGTCCATAACTATAGATTCTCGAGCATTATTTACAATTTTTTTTTATCATTCTACTATCTAGAGCATAATCCAAATTAAAATTATGAATTTAATACTCAACACATTGTCCATAACACACATTGGAATAAATTCAACCAATTAGAATATAAAAAGTGTATGACTTTATACACTAAAATAGGTTATAGTGGACATACCCAACCTAGAATTTTCCAGCAGATGAATGCTTTCCTTGTGCTTTCCTTAAGCTCTTCTTCTTCTCCAGCCTTCTCCTTCCAGCATAACATAGCATGCCCTCCTTTTTTCAATCTCAATGGTGATTTATAGCTCTCTTTATTCTTAGACAAGAAAGAGGTTTCTAAATATATGTATATTTTATTTATTTTGCTTTCTTTCAGAAAAGATGCTTCTAATTATAAATTTTATTTATATTTATTTTTTCTTTCTTTTTCTCACCCCAAGTTAAAGCTTCCTTTAATATATATATATATATATATATATATAATGGAAAGGGAATCTATAGACACAAGAGCAAAATCTTATTGCCATCTCAACCTTCCTAAAGTAACCATGTGAAGGGAAAGATATATATATATATATATATATATATTTTAAATATACAAAGTAGTTTTTTTAATCCAATCAAAATTAGACTAGTTTATAAAGGAATCAAACTACCTAATTTTCTTCTAAAATAAAGGTAATTAAATTAATTAATAATAAAAAGTAAATATCTACTCTAGAAGTTGACCAATTTAATGCCCAGTTTAATATTAATTGGCTTTACAGAGTGATACCAACCTAGGAAATAAGTCCTATTATTGCATGTAGAAGGGCTTGAAAAAATAGGTCGTGACAGTAATGTTAGCATGAATGAGGTCCAAACCAATAATGCCAAAAAAATTAAGGGCTCAAAATAATGATGATTTCATCCAAAAACCCTACTAGTGTATCAAATTCAAAGTATAGGAGACCAAAGATATGGTGATGTCATCCAAAATTTTGACTAATTCATCACAGATGCTTGCATGTGAAAGAAAGTTTATTTCATGATAAGGGAATTAATTTTGCATGCACAAGATTGTTCACTAGAATTTATAATAACTTTCATTTTATTTTTACATCCAAGAGCCCAAGAATACATCTTCCACTATAACCAACATTCTTGATACTTGTCAACTTACTTGTGCATGGAATACAATTGTTAAACATTATTAGTTGGGTCATCAATCATTTTCATATTTAACCATATTTATTTCTTTCCTTATTAGTAGCCAACACAAATCCATTTACATTTGTATTATTTTTTTAAACTCATGGAACCCCAAACCTATAACCTATAAACTTAACAATCTATCAAAACCCAAGGTCCATAATATTAAAGACTTTATTCAAAATTTTTGTTAAGTCATATAGTCAATGCATGTTGGGGTATGCTTGTTACTTCAATATGTATATGTTATAAATCTTAATACTATATTTAATATGTTAATTTGCAAACACTTGGGGGTTCAAGCTCTATACTAATCCTTCTAAAGGAATATCTACAACACAAATTAAGAGAATGAAATAATATTAATTATGTTAAACGCTAGACTACATGCTCTTTGACATTGAATTATTATAAAAAATTAAAGATCTTTTATTTTCAAAGGCATAGAAGAAATCATACAATCATGTAAGATTACCCTAAATGCAACTAAAAGTACTTTTATTTCTTTCCTAGGACAAAAGTGAAGGAGAATCAAACCTAACTAAACTTAGTTACCTTTTATCTTATGTATTAGTTACAAAAACTAGAAATGAAATAAAAAAATAAAGAACAACTATAGGCATTAGACTATAGAAATCCAATAGTCCCAAGGAAAAATGCAATGTCTATAACTCTACTGACACAAATGTTCCTCAAATGGAACAAATGTGAATCTTGTAAAAATAGACATAACAAAAAAAGGAATGATAGCAAGGGGGTCTTTCCAACTGAGATAAAGGTTGATAATTTATGAGTTTAGAGGTTGTAAAAATATAGAAAACATGTCTCAATGATGTTTGTGTCACCTAGTGTAATTAGGAAGTGCAAATGCTTATGACAATTAAACATAGAGATACAAAGTAGAATGCGGCAAGCCCATTAAGGATAGGGGTAAGATATGTTTTCTAGTAAGGCTATCACATCAATAAATACAATAAAAATATTTATTCTAAGTAGGAAAAAAAAATGTAAAATATGAATGTGCCACCTAATGTAATTAGGTGGCACATATTATTTTGAGGAGGATTTAGGTAGAGGACTATAGAGTGATACATCTACACACTTTACAAACATATACCAATAGCTAGGACTCATTAGGGATGTCCTCTCTTGAAAGGAAATAATCAATCTCCCCAAGGTTTTGGTAAGGTTGGTCTAACCTGGTTATGTTCTTATCAAATTCTAAACTAAGGCATAAAAATAGAAATCATATGGATAAATCAGGGTAACATATAAGTGTTAACAAGGGTGAGTAACTAATTCTGGTTTTAAGGCCTAAATTCAAAACTAACCCACTATAATTATCAATGCAATTGTCCTATTCTTGATAGATTTCATAGTAAAATGAATGTAAAAAACCAATATTCTAGGCTTGCCACCCTTATATTATGATCTTTAAATTCATTCAAAATATATTCTAAAACTTAAAATAATATAGTGCTCATTCATGAAGGAAAATCTCTTGAATATTCTAAACTACACCTAATCTAAGCCGTTGTCAATTTTTTTTCAAAAGGATAGGGTTAAAGAGAAAAGAAAACAAGCCATTGTAGTATGAATATTTATGCATAATTTGTTGAAGAAGCTAATTTTGTAATAAACCAGCCTTAAAATCGATCAACTATCACACAATTGAGATGATGCTATCTTCAGAGGGAAGAGAAACAATGCATCAAAATTAACTTAGTGTAACCACCATCAACATGCACATATTACACCAAGAACTTTAATGAATTGTATTAATTAGGTATTCAGTCATTACATTAAGAAAGACTTGCATCAAATGATTACAAAACATAAATTATGCAATTACAATGACAGAGGCACAAATGCTCATCAAATATCAAAGAAAGAAAATTTTCTAAATATCTATTGCTAAAAATGGCATTCGACCCCTTTGAGATGGGGTCTCTTTGGCTACTTACAACCTTACAATTTAAAAATTTTAGTACTTTATAGCATGGTTTTAGTGCTTCACAAATAATTTTTTAGTGGTTTACAGTGGTAAATGAGTTGTCTATCTGAGCTATCTCAATCTGAGAGGATGAGGTGCCCAATTGGGTATTTTCCTGATTCAGATATACAATTTCATCCATTGATCTCTAACTAATTAGAAGCATCTCCATGAAGCTTTAATCATCATATTTTAGTTGGTCTAAAATCAGGTCCAGGTTTAGTGAATGTGGCCCCAACGATTCGACTTCTGATATCTTTCACAACGTGGTTCAATCACCTTAAAGTCTTCTATGTCCTTCGACTTTCACTGTTCGGCCTTCGTTTGTTGCTTTTAAATCAAAGACAATAAACATTTGATCCTTTGGCAAGAAAATAAAATCAAAATTGTTATTATTATTATTATTATTATTATTAATATCAATGATTTTAAATTTATTAAAAGACTTCCTAAGGTTTAACATTAGTTTAATAATTTTTTATTTTTAAATGTTTTTATCCTTTTCTAATGTTTTGGCTTTTAATTTTAGGATTTGAATTATTAAATTTAACATTAGAATTAAATTTTAATTTTAATGCCAATGTATTAAATCAACTCTAATGTCAAAATTTATTAATATTGATTCATCTTTATCATCATCAACATTATTATATACATATTTATTATTATTATTTTGATTATGACATTAATTCTTTTTTTATATATATTTAACTCCAAATAATAAACTTTGTATTATATCATATTTAATATTTCGTACTTAGGCTTTATTTACATCATGCTATCTTAATATATCTATGGTCTAAGGTTTTATTCTTTATTATTATCCCTTCTCGATTAAAGCTTAACCCTCAAATTATAATGCCTCGGTCTCAACTTAAACTCCAAGTTAATATTTTATAATACCTATAAGGTTTGAAGGAAGGGGACCTTAGCAAAATTAATTTTTTGATAATCAATGGGATGTAATCAACTAGCTCATCCTTGCTAATGGGGTTTAATCAGCTCACTCGTCCAATTTGATTAAAGAATTTTTAATAAAGTTTGGACTCCAAAATTAAATTCTCCCAATTAAATAATTTTTAATAATGTTGTCGATTTCGAAATTTAAACTTGCCCGATTAAAACTATAACTTTCGTTAAAAATATTAGTAAGGGTTTTAATTTTTTTAGTGGCCAATGGGGTGTCATCGGTTGAGATAGCTAACTAATGGGATATAGTCAGATGATATGACCGATGGAGAACAATGGACAAAAGACTTAAAGCAAAGATTTTAATAAGGTATGTTTAATCATCCAATGGGATGCGATCGGGTGACACAACCGACCAATTAAATGTGGTTGAGATAAATTTGACTTTTTAAAGGGGGTATGCGTTAGGCACTCAATAATTGCGGAGGAGAAATATTTCATGTTGGTGACACCTTTGATGATATTTAGAATGTAATAACAAATGGTGGCCAATGGGAGACGAGTGGTTAAGTCATCTGACCAATAGGATGTAATTAGTCAAGAAAATTGACCAATTGGATGCAATTGGGTGGTACACCCAATTTAGAATTTATTATGTTGCCAAGATCCTAGGACTTAGGTTAAAATATTTATTTCATGACCTTAGATTTTACTTGTTTTATTTGAACTAATGGGACATCATCGAGTGACACAATTGACCAATGGGATGTGATCATACATGATAGCCGACCAATGAGATAAAATTGGGTAGAATGGCTAAGCAAATAAGAATTAAATGCATGGAATTTCATGAAGTACAATATTTCCTAAGGCATGAACAAAGTGTTTCTCACTTAGGGTTGAGAGGATGAAATGGTTTACATGAGAGGGACCCTTGGGAACCTTAGAAATGCAAAAAATTACTTGTTTTAACCCTTGACCAATGGGGTATCATTTGGTGAGATGGTCAGCCTATGGGACATGATTGGGTGAGATAGCCAACAAATGAGATTTAAATGGAAGACTTAGGCAAAAATTTAACTATTAAAAGACTTTAGGTTTTGCATTCTTTCTCATGAGCTAATGGTATGTGATTGGGTTTGATAGCCCACCAATGGGGTTTGGAATGGTATTTGATGTTTATTTTTGGTTGAGCTTCTTAATAAAACTTTCAATTCTTCAGGGAACACTTTTCTTCACAAGGGAAAATATTTGGTGTATATTCAACCTTCACTATCCTAGGAGAATGTTTTTTTAAAACAACCAATGGGATGTCATTGGATAATATAGTTATCCAATGGGATGTAAGTGGAAGACTTAGGTAGGATTTTAGGACCTAATGATATAAAATTAAAACATAAAATTTGGTGTCTTATTTCTCGTAGAGCCAAAACTGGATCAAAATTCAAAGTGCCTAGATTTTGATGAAACTTTCTATGTTTCTAAATGACCCAAATGGCTATTCAAATTAGTTGAGAAATCTCAAAAAAAAAAAATTGTATTATGATATATTTCAATTAGAAATTCATTGACTACTTTGGAAAATTATTATTTTTGAAAATAATTCACATCTAAAATCCTACAAATCTAGTACCATTGTGAATATGAGTTCAAGATATTTCCACCAGTTTTTGAATCAGCTCAAACAAAGTTTTGTGGTAAAATTTATGGCCATTTTAATTTTACATCAAATTGTAGGGCAAAAGTGATGAAATTTGCATAACCCTAAAATGAAATTTAATTTTTTGAACTTTAGGAAAATAATTGAAATTTATATTTTCTAGAATATTTAATTTGAAATAATGCAATTAAGATGCAAATATTAAAAAATATTCAATCCAAATCATTGCAACTAGATCCAAGTCTTCAAGATGCAAAAATGTCAACCATTTCGAAACCTCAATGTAATAAAAAAAATAATCTTGGTGTAAGAAAATTTTCAAATATTTTGATGCAAGCAAAAATTTTAAATTAAACCCAAAACTTCAAGTGGGTCCCCTAATTGGGGTGAGTTTTACAATAGCAACAAAAAATGGTGACTCTACCAATTCTTGATGAAGTCGGCTTATTTTCTCCAAGAGGACCCTCTGGCTTGCCATATTTTGATCAATTCAATCTAGAGAAAACACATCATTCCCAAAATTGTCTTCTTCTCATGGTTGGTAGTTCAAAATAAAATTTTACCATAAAGAACCTTCTAACCAAAGGTATGATCACTCCAAATTGTTACTATTTATGTCATTCAGGATGGGAGTCGATCCACCACCTCTTACTTGAATGCTTATTTTCCAAAGTGATTATAAACCGCCTTTTATCAATATTTAGCATTAGTTGAGCCCAACCTAACTCAATACTTGATCTCATAGCCTAGTGGCTCAATTCCTTTTTCAACAGTCGCCTCAAAGCTTTGTGGTTCTTCTATCTTCATCACTACCTGTGGTAAATCTGGCTCGAATGCAACAAGGCTTTTATAACTCATCCAAATATGCCTAGTCCATCAGTATTAAAATCCTTTGTGCCACTATCAAGAATGTGCATCTTCTCCTCTATTCTAAAACTCCCAATCCTAGTCTTGAAGCCTCTATTTCCCTTCGTCTCAACATGTCAATTGAACTTTTGTATTCTCTTTCTCTCCCCAGACCCATTGTCAATTGGTCCTCTCCCCCTCAAGGTTGGTTAAAGCTTAACTTTAATGGATCTACTAAGGGCAACCCCAGGAGATCTAGTGGCAAAGGCATGGTCCATGATCATAGAGGAAAAATCACCTTGGCCTATGCAAAAAATCTAGAAATCCAATCGTGTTGCCTGGCCTAAGCTAGGGCCTTGTACAGAGGGTTATCCATCATGAACAAACACCTGTGAAACATGGTCATTGGAGGGGACTCCCTAAATATTATTAATTTAATAAAAATGACAATGCCCCTGCTTGGAAAATTTTCACCCTCACTCAAGAGTCCAAGAAGATGTTGTAGAGTCACTCCAACATTGCCATTCAACATGTCTTCAAAGAAGGTAATTGCACCACCGTGTTGTGACCATATCACAACACCCCAAATTTTGGGGACCCATTTTTTAGATTTTGGGCTTTTGGTGTTTGTTAGTTAGTCAATCACATAGATTTTTGGTGTAGTGATATTTTTGTTTAATGTTAATCTTGTTATTGTGTTGTTCATTTTGTTTGTCATTTTTTTCATGTTTGAGTATGTTTGGTTTATTAATAAATATTAGATTAATAAGTTGTTTATGTTATAGTTTATCTTGTTTATGTTATTGTTATGTTATTAATAGTTTATGTTTTGTTTTTAGTATTTTTTTATGGTTTAATGTTTTTTCATTTAAGTTACTAGTTATTCATGTTTATTTTATTTGTCATTTTATTTTATGTTTGTGTTTTAATAAAATATTTGTTTATTGTGTCACATGTTGGTGACAGCGGCATGGTGCAGTCTTGAAGAAGGTAAAAAAAAACCACCGATAAAGAGGTCATGCACATGGTTCAAAGTGTTAATTTTGATGAAAGAGGTACACTTACAAGTGAACACCTCGTCACATATTCATATGGACCTTGGTGATAATAAAGTGTTGCTAATCATTTCCTTGGCAAGTATGGAATAAAGCAAAAATTTTTCGATAGTAGTCAATACGATAGATCACCAAGATGAACATGATGAACTACATAGATTTCATTGGATAGCTTAGCATGAGTGCAAACCAGATACGCTTCATTCGATTGGGATGGAGATACCGAGTTGATTGAAACAAGCTACGTGGGTATCCAAAGAAGATACTGGTAAATACTTGACGATGCAAACATATTCCAAGGCACAAAGGACAATGATTTGAATTAGAAAAAATATTATTGTGGACAAGGTAACATTGGTAATCACAATTTTAAACCTCCTATAGGGTATATGGTTGAAACTTGATATTCAGATGAGGAGATTCGTCTTGTGTTGAGCAAGCATTTTGAGCAAGTACAAAGTGCTAGTGTTGAATAGGAAAGCCATGCTCCAAAATTCACATAAAACATGACTGAATCATGGTTAAGATAGATGTACACATTTTATACCACGTAGAGAGCTCTGCCCATGGCTCGCTTCTAATGACAGTCTATGTTTTCGGTAAGATAAAATTCAGATAGAGGTTCAGTTGAACAGGATAACCTAGAATATTGGCGAAACAAACTCATTTGTGAATGTACACAAATTCTATCATAGATTCAGGCCAAATACAAAGGACTTAGGCAATACATAATGAAATTTATGATTTTCCATATCTTGGCTGAAGGTATCATTTATGTATAGTTCATGAATATGATGGATACATAGTGAATAGAATTCCACCTTGGAAGAAAATAAATTTGGAAATGCTCCTATTGGTAATTTGTTAACAAACCGATTATATAAGTATGGTTATAAAAATATGTTTCATAGATACGACCAGATGAGATGCCATTGGGCATTATATCATAACAGGTTATAAAATACAAATAGGTTAATTATAACATATGGTACATTTTTGGGACATAGTAAAAAGTGTTATCAATTTAATATTAAATGAGCAAGTCATTCAAGAATTCATTTCGAAGCCACATTAATGCAAATTATTGAAGCATAGTTATGAAAATAAGATAAAATTAGTTAAAACAAAATGGGTGGAGAAATAAACATGGTTCTCTAAAATTTTTAAATATGCATTGAAACGAGGAAAGAGAGGTTGAACAATTGTTACAAGATAGAGGAGATATTGAAGAGGAGAAGTGGAAGGACATGTTGCACTTGGTTTTGCCATTGATGGAACAAAGGAGCTTCCTAAAATTATTTTATTGTAAAATCCAAAGTTTTTATATCAAATTATTCTTGTTAAAACAAGCATGTGGATGATGTTTTAGTGGATGAAATAGTTTGATATAATTTCATTTTAAAGTTTCCTTTGAAGATAGCATTTGACTTATATTAGATTGTGTTAGTTCTGATCAATATAGGTTGAATTTAAATTTCATAAGAGTTTTGTTTTCATTTTGTAGCTTGTAGATTAATTTTATTTTAAATTTATTTTTCTTCCTTAAGCTTTTTATTTTTATTGCAAAGGTTTGATTTATGAAACCTTAATTTCATATTATGAAGCTCAAACTTTATAATTAAGGTTTCCTGTGTATTCATTATCCAAATATTTACGTAAATTTTATATTTGGATAAATAAGCATTACACTGGTTGGAAGGTTACAGAAACCCTAACTGCCATATTATAAAGGTGTAAAACCTTATAATTAGGGTTAATTTTATTGGTCACAGAAACCCTATTTCATAATTATAAAGGTTCAAAACCTTATAATTAGGGTTTAAATTTTTTATGTTTGTTCACCATTTAGATATTCAAATTTCAATTTTATATCGGGATGAACAAACATTCAAATTAAATAAAAACCTTAATTTTAATATTATAAAGTTCAAACTTTATAATTAAGGTTTTATATTTAATGGCTTTGTTAAAATTTACGTAAACTTTAATTTTACGTAAATTTTCATTAATAAAGTAAAATTTGATTTTAATAAAAATGCTTAATGAAATTTATGTTAATATAAAATTTTGAAGCATTTTAATTAAAATTCTATTTTGAAGTTTTAAAATTAAATTGCATAGTTTAAAATTAAAATTCAATGCAAATTTATTTATTCTGGAAAAGTGAATTTTATTAGAGAATGTATCAAAAAATGATTTTAGATCAAGACACCTAAAATCCAAGCCCCTTGTTAACAAGTTATGTGCATTCAAGAGTTATTTTTAGCATTATTTCATATCTAGATGTTCCACACTTTTATGACACATTATAACAAAGAACCTTGGAAGAATCAAGTATTCTTTTGCAAGAGAGGGTTTTAGCTCTAAAATCCTAACTATGAGTGTGATTTTGCAACTGGGAAAAATTATCCCTCAACACACCAACCTGGTGGACAACCTAAGCACCAACTTGAAGCCCTCCCACGTATGGCACTCAGCCTTCCCTCAATCCCTCATTGAAATATCCATAAATGATTGGTCCTGACAGTCCTAATTTGTGCTCGTGGCCTTTCCTTGCCACCCATCACTCTATCCATATGGGCAAGCTCCTTATCACCTGCACATTGTCCCTTCCCACTACTTATTGGTCCACTCATCCCCCTCACCCTCCATGGCTCTTCCCTCGTGCCCTCATCATTTTCACCCATTAATTCCCTACCACCACCTGGCCCCATAGGACCTCCAAATTTTCTTTCCTCCTTCACCTCCTTGTTCACTCTCTTGCCCACCCCTGTCCTTTTATAATATATCATATTTCCTATATGGATACCCCCCGTTACCTCCCATGCTTCATTTGACCTTGCCATTCACTCATTTTTGTTGCCTTGCCATAATCACCTAGAATTGCATGCCCAATATCATATCATTCATTTCCAAGATACTCAATGCATCGTTAGGGAGACATTTATGCACAAGGGCATATGATTCAAGAATAATAAACTTTGATCACCATCAATTACCCTTCTTCCATACAAATTCTAGAATATTTGACATGTATGGGTAGTAAGCCTTCGAAGGCTCCTTGACTCCTATAAACTATTTAACCACCCTCTAGGTCAATCATCGCCACCTTTGCGTGCATCCTTTTCCCTATCCCATCAATGTTTTGAGTCTCATCCCTACAAATCATTTTTACCTACCATTTATGGCAATCCTTGAACCTAATTCTCTCCACCTAGACCCTACCATCGAGGACATCCTTAGTAGCCATGGCTTCCTCCCTTTCCTAAGGAAATTCAAAGGAAGTGATGTTGATGTCTTTGAAGAGTTCATGAGATCATGGAACAAGGGCCGTGTTATTGTTTAGGGACTAGAACTCAAGGTCAACATCAAGATCTTGGTAGAGATCATCCAACTTTTGGTTGAGGGTCACGTCATCCATAGAGATCGACACTCAATGACTAAAGAAATCAACAATTTTACTAATAAAGATAAAAACTTTATTTGGGAGAATGGTGGCATTGTATGTAAATACCTTCCCACCCTATGGGACCATGTCTTTATCCCTATCATGTATTATTTTACTATTGACAAAGTGGAATTCCCCCTCCACAATTTCCACCTTACGTTCCTCAATCATATAAGGGATGTTAAGGCTATGAACATACCCAAATAACTCTTTTGTTTCCTAAAACTATTAATTACGAGTTTCAAGAAAGGTAATTCATCCCACCCCATCCATAAAGGTATCTACCTCATACTTTATCACCATACCCTTGATACTAAATCTGAGAAAGCCATCATTGCTACCAATCCATCCATCACCTAGTCTACCCCAAGCCTTAGTTAATATTTCCCTAATGACAATATCTCTATGGATAATGAAACTCAAGGTGATTCCCCTATTTTATCTAAATACGGTAAGCACCCCTATGCTTGGGAGAAAACATAAACCCAAATTCATTCATGCTTCTCCCAGGTTCAAGAAAATACAAATAAAAACCTTACTAGCTAAGATGGCAATCAATATGACTTTGACTAGTCTAAAATTCTTTGAGTTTCTGGGATAGCTCACCAACAACCTCTTACAAAAGTCCATACTTTATCCTATGGCTAGGCTAGTTGTGAATATGATCATTGTGGATAATGTGTCTAAAGATTCCATAACCTTGTACAATCAAGTAGTGAATATCATGTATGATTTGTACCAATAGCTGAAGGACCTCTAGAAACAAGATGAAGCAGTCTCAACAACCAACAACGACCACCTTTAGTTTAAGTAGTGCCCTGTTCATGGGCTTGGGACTGCCATGATGGCATTTGAGACTTCCTTACTTCTCTAATATTTCTTGTGTGGCCTTCCCAAACTATGTTACCTTTTTATTCTATTATAAAGTGTTGACTTGCCTTTTATTTTTCTTTTCTATTTTGTGGCACAAGTGGATACCCTTGGATTTTTTGGTCTTTATGACCTATTTTTATATTTTTCTATGTAAATAATGTTTTGGGACCCTTTCAATACCCATCCTCCAATCAATAAAAAAAAAAAGGGTGTGCTAGTGCATTTATTGCCATTCTTTAGATCCATCAAGATTTTGTCACTTAATTTGAAGTTAGGCTACTAAAGATGTTATTCATAAAAAATGATTTTTTGTTGCATTTCTCCACTATCGATCAAGTTATAGCTCCGGTGGATATGAATATGATCCCTTATAGGTATTTCTCTGCTACCAAACAAGCGTCTATAGCCCTGGTAGAGGTTATCCGAATCATCCAAGCACTTTAGTTTATTGCATTATTAAGATTTTCCTTCTTGATTAAGAAGTATTTTTATTAATTGTAAATATTGAATGTGCTTTTGATTTAGGGATATATAAGGCTAAAAGTAGAGTGTGTATATTTTTTCCTAATAATCAAAGCAATATGACTTCATCCTAATGATCTAAGAATCATTTAATGTTATTGATAAGTGTGATGCTTCAGCATTATGTTACACTTTTCCAATTTTATCTATTTTAGTCCCATAATCAAAGAACAAAACCAAATTATCTAATTCACTAATCCTTAACTTCACCTAATTTTAAAATAAGTAATTCATCCTTAATTGATAAGGAACTATAGACACCAAAATCTAGCCACTTGTCATCCATATGTGCCCTTCAATCACAAATACCCATTATATATATATATATGTGTGTGTATTTGTTTAATATATATTTAAATATTATTATTTTATATTATATATATATATATATATATATATATATATATATATATATATATATATATAAGAATTAATCCTAGCCCTCTGCCATGTTTTAATCTCAGCCATCCATCCACCTCAATCCATGCCACTTGCCTAGATTTAATCTCCACCCTTATTCATGTTTTAATCTTGGCCTCTCAAATTGTGTCATCAAAACCCTAATATGTCTAAGGGAAGATTATAAAAGAGGAGTTATTTTGATGACTCAGACCATAAGTACCCTGGGTTCTAAATCCTTGATCTTATGAGGTTGAATTCTATCGATGTTCATTCACAAAGAATTCTTAGAATATCCCAAGCCCTAGCCCCTTTCATTTTTATCCTTGCCCCCATTATCACTGTTTGTAGCCCTCCACTTCTACCACTACCCTTCCCACCTGAATTAGGTCTAGTTATGTGCCACTCTCATCAATCCTTGAATACCCTACCAAGCCATTTGCCTTTCAATGTCTTCGAATGACATTGGTAAACTTTGATTTGCCATCCTAACCTTTGCACGTTGATGGATAATTTAATTAAACTTTAGACCTTAGAATTATTAAATAAATATTTAATAATTCATATCTTATCTTTGAATTGGGATATCTCCTTCGTTCTTTTGAATTTTGCCATGAAAATTTTTGCACCTAGGTTTTATTGAAAAAAACTTTTCATCCATCATCATTTGGAGATGTCTTAGCACATTGGTTTTAATGAAAAATCCTTTCCAATGGTTTTAATAAAAACCCTTTCCATTGGTATAATTAAAAAACCTTTTTGTCGGTTTTAATAAAAACCCTTACCATAGGTTTTAATAAAAACCATTAATATAATAAAAATTAAATATTATATGCCTCTTGTGCCACAAAAACCTGTATATATCCATGCTCTCCAAAATTTCATAAATGAATATTTATGAAGTGCTTTTGCCACAATAACTCAATGTGATCCATGTGACATCAATGAAAACACAAAATAACTCAAATTGTCAACAATATCCACCTTTGTCATTGATGGAAACACCTCTAATGCAAAACACCACAATCACTGCAAAAACTATCTCTAAGAATCAAAGCTGCTCCCACTGACTCAATACTCTCTATGGAGGCTGCTCCCCCTATCTCAATGCTCTCTTTGGAGGCTACTCCCATTAACTTAATGCTTCCTCCCTTACTCAAATCTCTCCCCCTTTGACATCAATGGCAAAAAGGGACACTTATAAGGCTAAAATATATGACTCATAAGCTTAGCCCCCCCACCATATTCTCTCTTGAGGTGATTAATTTTGGGGTGGGAGTACTTTTACTCCCAACTGTTCTCTCAAACACTCAAACGTTTCTCTTGGTAATAGTTTTGTAAATATATCTGCAATTTGATCTTTTGTAGGAACATATTCCAATCTTACTTGGTGCTCTGTAACCTGCTCTCTTAAAAAATGATACTTGATTGGAATGTGCTTTGTTCTGGCATGCATTACTGGATTCTTTGAGATACTTATAGCACTAGTATTATCACACATAATAGGAATGGGATGATCATGTTCTATACTAAAATATTTGATATTTTGTTTCATCCATAACACTTGTGAACAACATGTTGTTATTGGAATATATTATGCCTCTGTTGTGGAAAGTGACACTAATGGTTGTTTCTTGCTTAGCCATGAAACTAGGCAATCACCAGGAAAGAATGCTCCTTTGATTGTGCCTTTTCTACCATCAATACTTCCTATCCAATATACATCTGTGTATGCTGTGAGAGTGAACTTACTACTTCTAGGATACCATAGACCATACTCCATTATTCCTTTAAGATATATGAGTATTATTTTCATTGTTGTCACATGTGATTCTTTTTGAGTTGCTTGAAACCTTTGCACTAAACCAACTACCTACATTATATCTGGTCTTGTGGTTGTAACATATAATAGGCTAATAATCATAGATCTATATAGAGTTTGATTTGCATTAGGAGATTCATCATATTTTCTTAACTTGCACCTTTTAACCATTGGACTACTAACTGGCTTAGTATCTTCCATTTTGAATTTCTTCAACATATCTTTTATATAATTTGTTTGTGAAAGAAATATCCCTTCTTCTAATTGTGAAATCTATAGTCTGAGAAAAAAAAGTTAATTCACAAAGCATATACATCTCAAACTCATTAGTCATGTTTCTTGTAAATTATTGAAACATTTTGTCATTGCTACCCCCAAAGATAATATCATCTACATAAACTTCCATAATCATTAAATTATTTCCCTTATTTTTAATATACAGATTGTTATCAACTATTCCCTTTATAAAACCTTGCCCTCAAAGATATTTATCCAATCCTGAATACCATGCTCTAGGATCTTACTTTAAGCCATAAAGAGCCTTTTTCAATCTACATACATGATCTAGCTTATCTGCTTGATCAAGCCCACCTGGTTGTTCAATGTAAAATTCTTCTTCTAAGTGACCATTCAAAAATGTTAATTTGATATCCATCTGATATACCTTGAAATTCCTATAGCTTGAAAGTGCCATAAACATTTGTATATCTTCCAATATTGCAACTGGTGAAAAGGTCTCATCAAAATAAATCCCCTCTACTTGTGCATATCGTTTACATACCAATATTACATTGTTTCTGATGACTTGACCATATTTATTTAGTTTGTTCCTATAGACCCATTTAATACCAATTACATTTATTCCTTTTGGTCGTGGAACTAGTTCCCAAGTCTTACTTTTTTCAATATGATCTAGTTCTTCCTTCATTTCTTTAATCCAACATTGATCACTTTTTGCCTCTTTGAAATCCTTTGGTTCTATATTGGATAGTAGTGAAATATTTGCTTGTTCTGTTGAGCCTATGATTTCTCTTCTTGTTCGTATTACATCAGGGCTTCCAATGATCAAGTCCTCTCGATTATTTTTCTAAATATATCTTGATGAAGTTTTGGAAGGTATATTCTACAAATATTCTTCATCTGAATCTTCACCCATTTCTTCCTGAAAACTTTCTTCTTCTTCAAGAATATCTTCTTGATATGGCTCATTTATTCCTGTTCTTTCATCAAATCTGACATTTATACTTTCCACCATGGGGTGTGTTCTTTTATTGTAGCATCTATAGGCCTTACTATTTGTAGAGTATCCAAGAAAAATACCTGCATCGCATATAGGATCAAAATTGCCCAAGTCATTATTCTCTCTTTTGATATAGCATTTACTTCCAAAAATTCTAAAGTATTTTACTATGGGAGGTCTTACTTTCCAAAACTCATATGGAGTCTTATGATGCTTTGTTTTAACTTGATCTCTATTCATAACATATATTGTTGTACTGATTTCTTCCTTCCAAAACCCATTTGAGATTTTTGATTCATTCAGCATTCCTCTGGCCATATTCTCAAGAGTTCTATTCTTTCTTTCTACTACTCCATTTTGTTGAGGATTCCTTGCTATTGAGTATTCTTTTCTGATTCCATTTTCTGCACAAAACTCAATGAACTCTGTAAATATGAATTCCCCTCCTCTATATGATCACAAACACTTGATCTTATTTCTTGTTTCATTTTCTACCATTTCTTTGCATACTTTGAAATGCTCAAATGCCTCTAATTTATCTTTCAAAAAAATGACCCAAGTCATTCTAGAATAATCATCTATGAACAACATGAAGTAGCTTTCACATTTCAAGATTTTGGTTCTCATAAGACCACATAAATTAGTATGAATCAATTCTAGAACCTTCGAAGAGAAATATTCTTTTGCCTTGAAACTTGATCTCATCTGCTTTCCATACTGACACTATGCACAAATTGTATTTGAAGGTCTTTTTATCTTTGGTAGATCTATGACAATATGTTTGTTGCTTATCCTTACTATGTTGTCAAAGTTCAAATGACACAACCTTTTATGCCATAACCAAATTTCTTCTTCTTGAGATAGAAGACATTTTTTCCTTTTTATTTTGTTGAGCATGTAGATATTGTTATTGGTTCTTTCCACATTTGCAACAAGCTTCCCTATTTTTGTTTCCTTGATTTTGCATCCTGTAGAGAAAAAAGTAACTATGTACCCTTGGTCACAAAGCTGAATTACACTTATTAGATTGTGTTTTAAACCCTCAACATAGAGTGCATCCTGTGTAGTAGTCTTTACATCATATAAACTTAAGGCTTCTCTCCCTTTGATTTTAGCTAAAGCATTATCACCAAATATCACTGATCCACTATTGTTCCATTTTAGAGAAATGAATTTATCCTTATACCCAGTCATATGACTAGAGCACCCACTATAAATATACCATTTGTCCATCCTGTAACCCAGTAGAATCTACCTTCAAACTTGTTAGTATTTTTGAAGGAACCCACTCTGATACCAATTGAAGAACACAAGCTTATACTGAGAGGGGAGGTGAAAAGTATAACACCCAATTTTTACTTTCTTTCCAAACTAATATCAATTAGTGTCCTCAATTGCAATTACAAAATACAACAATGTGCATTAATCACATAGATAACAATAGTAATCAAGTGCACAAATCACCACACACAATTGAGACACAATATTTAACATGGTTTCCCTAATGTGGGGTAGTCCACAAGATAATATCCTTATAATATTTCATAAATAAATAGAGATACTTATCCCAAATGAATTATTAATTTGATCTACTCAAAGCTAGGATGTCCTGATCTGCTCAGGTGGGATCCACTGATCTACTCAGCTAGGCTCTCCATTGATCTTCTTAGCTAGGCTATCCACTGATCTACTCAGCGAGGCTATCCATTAATATGCTCAGCTAGGCAATCCATTTATCTGCTCAGCTAGGCTATCCACTGATCTGCTTAGCTAGGCAATCCAATGATCTGCTCAGATAGGCTATCCACTAATTTTATTAGCTAAGCTATCCACTAATCTACTTAGCTAGGCAATCCACTGATCTACTCAGCTAGGCATCTGGTGTTTATGAGTTTTTCCATTTTTGTTCTATCTCTTTAACTACTCACAAATCTGCCTTAATGCCTTCTCACAAGGCTCAAACAATCCTGCTCATATGTTGTCCTAAATATGTCCTCAAAGCCTTCACAAAAGGCTCAAGCAATGTTGCTCAAATGTTGTTCCAAATCTATCCTCAAAGCCTTCATAAAAGTATCAAGAAATGATACTCAAATGTTGTCCCAAATATGTCCTCAAAGCCTTCTCAAAAGGCTCAATAAATGATGCTCAAATGCTGTCCCAAATTTGTCCAAAAATTCTATCTCAAAGCCTTCTCAAAAGGCTCAATGATGAACTCAAGAATTAATGGCAATGTACTCTTCAATGAGATAACAATGATCTCAAAAATGTATGACATATACTCTCTCAAATGGATGCCAATAATGCTTAACAATATACTCTCAAATGTATGGCAAATGAGCTCTCTAATGAAAACCTCTCCAAGAAATAACAATGAGGACTTCAACCAACCAAGGACAATCTCCACAAGTAATAGCAATAGGTTCTCAATAATATCTTCCTCATGCAATGTCAATAATATCTCAAGAAACAATCACAACTCCCTCAAGAAAATAGCTCTCAAATAGCCAACAATGATATCCTCAAATGAAAGACAAATGTATCCACAAGTGACTAGCAAATGATCTCCTCAATGGTCTCAAAGAGAGGCAATGTACTCAATAAGTAACCAACAATAATATCCTCAAAGCAATAACAAAAACCTCCTCAATAATGGCAATACTCTCAATGAACTCCACTAAAGCAATCATGGAACTCAAGTATCAATTTTATCCATAAAATTGATTTTCTAATCCATCCAATTCCTCTCAATAGTCAAGGCACATAATAAAGCAATTTGTCTTCAACTTCAAACCCTAACTCATGTGCATGTCTTCTAAATAAAGGTAGCAATTAACTAGGTCTCAAGTTCCTAGTTTTATTTCATAATCAAACCATGCACTAGGACATATACATGTTCAAAACTTTACTACCTTATAATTCCCTAAATTCATTAACATAAACAACAAGCACCTATGCTTTTATTTATTTGTTTTTACACCTTATAACTCCACAAGTACACAATAATTTTCAATTATTTAATTCAACACCTTATAACTCCCTAAATACACATAGCAAAAACAAATAATATCTCAACACCTTATATCTCCCTAAGCACACACAACAATAATTTATTTCCAAGAAATGCCTTATGACTCCCTAATTTTGGCAGAAATGATTTTAATGCACCACAACTTTGGAAATATCAACTATTACCATGTGCTAGAGATAAATAACTTTTTAGGAAGTTTGTAGCCTCCAAAACCTTTGAAAATGTTAATGTATTTTCCAAAAATCAATGTGCCTTTACCACCTTCAAAATTGTCAATGTTTTACCCAAAAATCAATGTGCCTTCACACCTTTGCGGGAGTTAAATTTATTCCTCCTTGATTACGTTGTGAAGCACTTACCACGTGAGCACTAGCCCATGTTGGGATTTAATCCCAACCACTTACTTTAATCTATGTGCTTGGCTGTCAAAATGAAACCAATCTCTCACAAAACATTTTGCTCTTGGCGGGATTCGAACACAAACCTCTCCTATGCAAAGATGATGCCCTTCCAACTGCGCTACGTTGTCTAGTGTGATGTCAATTTTGGTAGCTTCCAATTTTGTCTTTGCCCTTGAATTCAAAATTTCATTTTGCCTCTACTTTGCATCCCTTCAATGACTCTCTCTCATGTGCTAATTATTCTCCTTTTTCCATGACAAAATAGCCAAAGTCTTATTTGATTTATGTCTTTCAATGCCTTCAAATGATGTTGGTAAACTTTGATTTGCCATCCTAACCTTTACACGTCGATGGATAATTTAATTAAACTTTAGACCTTAGAATTATTAAATAAATATTTAATAATTCATCTCTTATCTTTGAATTGGGATATCTCCTTCGTTCTTTTGAATTTTTCCATGAAACTTTTTGCACCTAGGTTTTATTGAAAAAAACCTTTTCATCCATCATCATTTGGAGATGTCTTAGCACATTGGTTTTAATGAAAAACCCTTTCCAATGGTTTTAATAAAAATCCTTTCCATTGGTCTAATTAAAAAACCTTCTCGTCGGTTTTAATAAAAACCCTTACCATTGGTTTTAATAAAAACCATTAATATAATATTTAAAAATTAAATATTATATGCCTCTTGTGCCATAAAACCCTGTATATATACATGCTCTCAAAAATATCATAAATGAGTATTTATGAAGTGCTTTTGCCACAAAAACTCAATGTGATCCACGTGACATCAATGACAACACAAAATAACTCAAATTTCCAACACAACCAATAAGCCACCTAGGATCCAACATGACAAACCGAATAGGGGAAGCCTCCAAACTAATACAAATAATCCACCTATAATCCAACACGACAACCCAAGAATACGAAGTCAAGATCATCCGATTGAGAAGAGACCTTCAAAGGTTGACATGAAACATATGCCAACCAAAGTGCCACCTAGGATCTGACCTGATAACCCAAATATGGGAAGCTTACAATCTAATCCAAAGAAGCCACCTGATATTCAACATGGCAACCCATGAATGGGAGACCACAATCATCCAATTAAGGAGATACACCTCATGATTCATGTATTGATGGGTGGATATTTAATGCATATTCTTATTTTATGTTACAAAAATGTGTTTGTTGCTATACTTTATGTTTTGATTACTTGGATTATGATATTTCTAATAAATTAATGGGTGTAGGACCAAGTAATCTCATTGGTGGATTGGTATGGTACAACCACCATAGTTGAGAAAAAAATAGAAAATCATGGATGGCTTGTTCATCGATATCTCAAGAGTAAAAGTATACCCTTAATATAGATGCATTATATATATGCTTGTTGTTTGAATCCACCATTGGTCCATGAGATTGATTTTGGAAAAGGATTCATCCTTAGTAGGTAGGGGATAAAATTTTGGTTATCTTAAAAAGCCACCTACTTAAGGAAAAACAACATGATGTATTATTGCTTTGATAGTCCAATAAAGTATTAATAAGGTTAGTAATATTAATACTTGAAATATTAATATCAATGTTAATAATTAATATTAACATTTGGTATTAATTTAATTTATGGGATGAATAATTAATTTAATTACTCTAAAGTGAGTAGCTTTAGAAACAAATAAATGTTAAGAACGTTTTTTTTCCTTCTTATATAAATATGTTGTCTAAGCTTATAAAAATTATTGGATTAAAAGAAGGAAATTGTTGTCCAAACCTTAACAAAATATTAATTAGCATTAAGGTTATTATTATTTGTTATAACCTTAATCAAGAAATAAATAATTTAAGTGCCACCTCATGTTGTGCTTTTAATTTTGGTACGTAAGTGTTGGCATGTTTGTTTGAGTTCATGGGTATGTGTTATGGATTCCATGAGAAACTTTGGAGTCCAAAATAACATTGGGAGTTCAAGGTGATGTCAGCTCATATGTTTCTCCACCTTGGAAATGATTCACTAGAAGCATAATAGAAGGATATAAAATAAAGGTTTCCCTTATGTATCCTTGGAAAGGAAGTGAAGAGGCAATTTTCATTTTGGAAGGATTTGGAATAGAAGGAAGTGAGAGTAGATTCTATATGTAAGCCACATACGGCATATTATAGGGTGTGTGCATTGAAGAGGTATTTTCCTCCAAGGATTATCTTCTCCTTTAAGCTAGATTTTATTAGTTGCTTTCTATTTTTACTGTATGCGCCCTACTATTTCAAACGTATGCTTTCTATTGCTAGTTTGAGATGTTATTGTTGTAGTTTTTTTCTTGTGTGTAGTGGCCCTAGTGGCTCCTTGGTTAATTTTAGAGATCCTTCTTATTGTTTATAGCCATTTTTATATTTTGGTTATTAGAGGATCAAGTACCTTTATGTTTAGCTTGTTTCTTATCTCCTTTAACCTAGATAGATGTTCTTAAGGAAGAATTGGTTCAATTACATTTTCTTTCTACCCTTATTGTGGAAGTGTTTTAATTGTTAGCTTGTTTATAGACACTTGGTTT
Organism: Wollemia nobilis; assembly: GCA_028583015.1. NCBI lineage: Eukaryota > Viridiplantae > Streptophyta > Pinopsida > Araucariales > Araucariaceae > Wollemia > Wollemia nobilis. The sequence goes on from JAQPPZ010003361.1 coordinate 11,510,954, forward strand.
TTATCTATAAGCTTTTGGTTCATAACCAAGTTAGTGCTTGAGTTCAATATCAATCTGGAGTAGGATTTTATTGTTTTCATCCAATTGTTGATAGAATAGGCGTTGTTGTATCCTTTGAGCAAGATGATGCTTGAGTTGATGAGCCTTTGTGTGGATAGAGCTTGTACCTTATATGTGTTTCAATTGGAATATGGCTTCTTCTAATTAGGAGTGAGTTTTCTCCTTTATTTTTGTTATAATATTTGTATTTACTTCTTTCTGCATTGTGGAAGGGATTTTATTTCAAAATTGGTATTAAAAATACTTTTAGTTGGTTATAGCTTGGTGTAGAAAAAGAAGCCTTTGGTTGATTTGGGATGAATGAATATTTATATTTAAATTAATGATTAAATAAATAATGTTATATTAGAAATAAGTGCTTTCAACTATGAAATAAATGATAGGTTTTTATTATGTAAGTTTTCTTTAAAAGGAAAAATAATAGTGCTTTATTATGTTATAAAGATATTTAGATATCTTCTATTTTGTTTATTGATTTTATATTTGGGTTATGGGTATTCGTTGTAAAAGAGAAGATATTTGGTTTTGATGAATATATGATGGTTTCCTAAGACTTGAGTAGGTAAGGAAACCATTATAGAGAGAAGTATAGGATTATCTTCTTGGTTGTTGAAATGTATGTTTGCATGGTTGCTTACATTTATACATGGCAAGTGTTAAGTTGCATTGCATATAAGAGTTTTATTGATCCCTAAGTTTTCTAAACTAAGATCATGGACAAAGGAGCTATCCAGTGGAGGTCATGAAAAGAGCCAATATTGGAGTAGAACCTTGTATTCTATGTTATTTTTGAAGAAAGAATACTTGAGGAAATTTGTAATTAAAATTTATACAAGTTTTTGATGAAATAATGTAATGTAGTTACACTATTAGTATTTCAAGACTTGATCATGAATGAATGAAAAATATTGCTATTATAGAAAGTTTCTAAAATATTGGCTATGTGTAAAATGGAAAAATGAATCTATTACATGAATTATGATTATAATGTTGTTCTTAATTTCTTGTGTAATATAGATAAATTGCTAAATGCTATTATAAAGGAATTAGATGGTTAAATTTATGCTCTAGTACTATCATGGTGATATAGTTAAGCATGTTATTTATTTATAGCACTTTGATTCTTTAAAAATAATATATGTTATATTATTATTTTAAACCATGAATCTTGGGGGGTTCTTGGTTGTGGATTTATGACCATAATAGACCCTCAAGTCAATAAGTTAACCCAATCCTAGAAGGAGTTGTGGTGATGCAATATTCGAGGTAATTTGAATCTTGGAAGGAGTTGCTATGGTGCAATAGACAAGAATTTGCTAATATAGGATGAGTTGCAGTGATGAAATAACCAAATAGTTGTGAATTATGCACCTTGAGCGATGAGTCTTAGGTGTTCTCAAAATGGTGAGGTTTTGGAATATTATTAATAAATCAGCATAGTGGTGACACCTTGAATAGTGAGGATAAAGTGATCATGTTCATTTCTAGGTGAGTAGTAATGTCCTTAGACCCTGGAGCTATAGTAACTAAGCACTAATACATTATGAGATAAATATCCTACATAGATGGAATTATGTAAGGCTAGGTAATATGCATCACCCTTTAAGTGTTATGGGCCTTTCGAAAAGGAAACCACAATCAATAATTTTCTCTCCAATGATATTTCATAAATCAACCACCATAAATAATCAATAGGAGAATGTGCCCATACCTTTTATGAAGATGAAAAAACCTCTTTGTAAATCTGCCACAATCACAAAATTCTTTTCCAATCTTCACAAGGGTTAGTAGATCACAAAATAATCAACATTACTTCACTTTTCAATAATCATCACCAAGGCCTTTAATTGCACAACTTTCTTATCTCTCCTAAAACCACTTGTACCATAAAATAAAATAAATCAAAAAATTGCATAAACTTTTCACTCCCAAAACCACTTATACCATAAAATAAAATAAATCACAATATTGCATACCTTGTCACCTCATGAAAGAATTAATCCTCTTAAAAAATAACAAGGAAAACTTCACTTTTGGAACCCCTTTGTAAAATTAGAAATACCTCTTTACACACACCTTATTTATCTTCTAAATAAGTTAGTCAAATATCCCTCAAAATAATCTTTTCGACGATATATAATATGCCCACCTTTTGAAATAAATTGAAACGTTTACATATATATATGCCAACCTCCATTAATTGCACATAGGTCGATCCTCCATTAATTTAAACTTTAATATCTTCATCACCAGAGGTCATTTTTCGATGAAACAAAATTCCACCTTGGCTTTTAGTAAAAGCCCTTTCCACATAAGCCCACCATGATTTTAAATAAAACCATTTATTTTGCCTACCTTGGTTTTCATAAAATCCCTGTATATATCCATGCTCTTTAAAATATCATAGATGATTATCTATGAAGTGATTTTACCACCAAAACCATATATTATCCATGTGACATCAATGATCCATGTGACATCAATGACAACATAAAATGCCTCAAATTAACTCAAATTTCCAACAATCAGTCCATCAAGGTTTCTGATAATATCAAAAAACTTTACCCCAAATAGATAAAGGAGTGGAATCAATAACAACCTCACAAGTAGTCTTATCAGCAGAAGATAAACCAAAAAAATTTCTAAAAATTTCCCAAGGTATCCAAGACCTTGAATGAAAATCCATAAAATCAGATAACCAAGCAATACCTTGTTTATAAAATTTTTGAGCATGTATCCATTGGACTTGAGCAAGGGGAGTCCCCTACAAAGTGATGGCTGAAGACCACCAAACATTAAGCAAAGGTATTGAAGCCCCTAGCTTCCCCTTGAGATATTTACACTAAATCCAAGGTTTAATGGCCTCCAAGGCCTTCCAAATGCTTTACATAACAAAGGACCTAGAAATATTTATTGGAACAGGGGCTGTAAGAATGGTTTGCAAATCAAGCCATTTCCACACCTTCTTACCAAATGGAAGCCCCGTGGAGAGGCAGTAACGAATTAAAAGTTTACAGGCTTCCTCCCCCTGTAAATATCTCACAATCTATTTAGCATAGAGGTAAAAGCCTTATCACTAACATTCAAACAATCCCATTCATCCAAATTTTTTAGGAAGACAAAAAATATCCCAAGCCACCCTATGAAATACCTTCTTACAAATAACATTGGACCACAAAAAATATCGAAGCAACTTATCCAATTTGGCATAACAAGTATTGCACGGGACCCAACAATAAGAGTGATACACATGAGTAGAGGCCAATACCTTGGAACAAATCTAAAACTTTCCAGCTAAGGATAATTTGTTGGTACACCAATATAAAAGTTTCTTCTCAACCTTTTGAACAACATAATCCCACAAATGGGTAGGAGAACCCAAAAAAGCAAAAGGAATACCCAAAAATTTAAAGTTTTCCCTAGGTTGAATCCACTTCCAAGGCCTATCAACTAACCAGGGAGGCATATCTTTTCCAGATTGTCTATAGCAAGAAGTTTTCTCTATTGAATATTAGAGCTAGAAGCTAAGCAGAATGTATGAAGAAAATATAAAGCATGAGTAATAGAGATCTCATATTCTACAATAGTCAAGAAAGAATAATCTACAAAATGACTATTAATCAATTGCTTGGGGGAGTAAGGGAGATAAATTCCCTTGATCAATCCTTCAGCAGATCTATGAGCTAGAAAATAACCAAAGGCCTCAACAACAAGAATAAACAAAGAAGGTGCCAATGGACAACCTTGTTTGACATAACAAGCTAATTGAATATTCTAAGATTGTCTCATGTTTAGAGTTAACACAATAGAGGCATCTTTGAATAACATAAGTACAATCCTAATAAAATAAGGGCCAAACCCTAGAGCCTTTAGCATATAAGTAATAAAGAACCATTCTATTCTATCATAAGCCTTCTCAAAATCAATATTAAGGAAAATAACATCTTGACCAGAGGATCTAGCCCATTCCATCCCTTCCAAAACAACAATAACATTATCCAAAATATATCTATTCTAAACAAAACCAGTCTGCTTAGGCCTGATTATCTTAGAAATAATAGGTTTGAGTTTAAGAGCTAAAGCCTTGGCAATTATCTTATAACTGACATTAAGCAAGGTGATTGGCTTCCAATTAAAAATAAGTCTAGGGTCTCCCCCTTATGGAATGGACTTAACATTACCTTTTTTGATGAGATTCCCCAATGACCCAGTAAGCATAGCCTCTTTATGCACTTGCAACAAATCAGAACCCACCAAGTCCCAGCATTCTTTATAAAATTTATAAGGGAAACCATCTAATCCAGGTGCTTTTTCATTTTCCATATGATACAAAGCCTGTTTGAGATCCTCCAGGGTTAAAGGTGCATCACAAAAATCCCATTGATTTTGAGTAATCTAGTAGGTACGACTTGACAATAGGATTATAGAGCTTGCACTCTATCATGGGTAAGGCCCTGAGAAGCAAACACTCTTTGATAATGATTAACAAAAGCTCCAAAAATATCATCAAGAGATGTGAACCTTTGACCATCAACTTGTAGAGTAGTGAATTGGGAAGTATGAACAGGTGGGCGAAGGTGCTTGAAAAATTCTTTAGATACTTTGTCACCCACCTTTAACCAATGCATCTTGGCTCTTAATTGTGCTCCTTTGGATTCATACATATCAAATTTTTTAATCTCATGTTGAAGGGCAACCATGAAAGCTTGAATATCATAAAAAAAAGGATTAGCCTCAAGCTGCATAGAAAATTTTACTAATTCTAACTTCAAAACCAAATTAGCTTCCTTCCTCCTCTTGGCTACTTCCACTCCTAGAATGCAAAGCAAAGAGTTAGTTCTAAAAATAGTAGCATTCCACCAAGAAACCCAACCAAAGTCACAAGAGGGTCTCAGAAGCAAATTTCAAATTCTACAAACATGAGTCTTCATAGTCGTGTGATGAAGGAAGGAAACATTAATATAAAATTGGGTCTGAAATTGTTGGGGCTGATGAAGAATGGCTTCCATAGAAAAAAGAATAGGAGCATGATCAGACAAAATAGTACCTGGAATAACCAAAATAGGAGGTTGACAAAGTGAAACCCTAGAAATTTTCAAAGTCTCACTAGAATATATTATGGCTTGATCAAGGCATTTTAACACCTTGGCTTTGCCTACTTGAAAATTTGACCATATAAACCATTGAGCTTCAGAAAATTTATCAGAATAAAAATAGATATTAGGATCACTAAGACTCAGCTTATTTTTATAGAATAAAAAGCTTCTCACTCCCCATCACACCAACGGTTAGGAGATAAACTAAATTTATTAGAAGGATTTTCCACCATATTAAAATACCCACATATCACCCATGTGGTAAGAGGAAGAGAAAAATCCAACCACCACCACAAGGCATACCTTTCTAGAGTATTATTCAAAGCATAAACATTAATAACTCCAAATGATTTACCATGTAATTCCAAAAAAGTCCAGACTGCTTGATTTGATGAATCCACTACCCATGTCACAATATTTGAGTGCCACTTTGGGGAAAAAAAGTGACAGCTCCACCTGTCCCACTGGAATGATTAATTACATGGAAAACACCACGAGGCCACAAAAAAATATAGATACACTATAGATTAAAATAAAAAATTTCACTTCTTGTAAATTCATCACATTAATATTGCCAAACTTATGAGTGAAAGAAGTCATCTCACTGTAGATAATATATTTACAAAATGGATCCATCAATCCTCTTACACTCCATGAGAATAAAATCATTAAGACCTATCAGTATGTGAAAGTTCCAGAACATCCTCAGAGGCTACTAGCTACATAAGAGACCTGAAGGAGTTAGAAGCATACTAACCCTGACCATCCTGGTAAACATGATAAACCTCCTCCATTTGGTGGTGCTTATCATAATGCAAATTATTTTTGGGAGGGCTACAGGAATGACGAGATTTATACCTAGACTGACCTTTTGATAAAGGTTTTTGGAAGGCATCAGAGACATATTCCTCCAGAAAGGTAGTAGAACTCGACATGGTTGTCATAACTGGAGCAAAATTTAGAGGAATCTAAATGGATTGCATTTCTGGAGGACAAGTAGGAACTTGTCAAATAAAAACATCCTGAGGCATAGAATCTGGTGGTGTGACAACAGGGTAGAGTGTGACAAAAGAGGCTATGAAGAACTCTTAGGATCTTGGGACTGTAATGCACTCTGGAAGCGGTTTCATTGATTAACCACCTACCATTCATCTTGCCTCCAGTAACCCTAGTTGCTTGAGAACTAGATGCTGAGGCACTAGGTTCTTGAATAGAATAATTATTAGGAGCTGGAGGAGGGTTTTTTTAGAATTTACATACCACAAGTGGGAAATATTTTATCTTATGGGCAACTAACTAACAGTGAAAGCAGGTATTTAGGAGTTTAATATAGGCCACCCTTTATATGTGGGTATAATCTCCAACATTAATCTCATTTTCCTCAGGTAAATCCTTGGAAAGGTCAAGCTTGATGCATACCCTCCTAGTGGTTCGAGCTGAGAAGAAACATGGAGGCTCAAAATAGATAAAATTTCCCAAGGGAGAAACCAATTTATCTAAAAATTTCCAAAAGGGAATGGGAATACCAGGGAACTCAACCCAAATAGGAACCTCCATGGAAGAGACCTTAGAAATAGTAAAATATTGTGTATAGGGTTGCAAAATAAGCAGGGAATTCCTAACCGTCCAAGGTCCTTTAGCCAACATCTTTTGTGCATGCACAGGGTCATCAAAATGAAACAAAAAATACCCTTTGGTAAGATTTTGAACATTTGAAACCTTCAAACCATAAGGACATCAAACTTGGTTGACCCAGGTATGAAGCAAAGTATCATTGGGGATTCTACCCAGAAAATACCCCACCAAGTGATGACATTCAAACCATTGACAAGCAGATTGAAATTCATGAGTAGGGATAACAACTTGAAGAAGAGCAACATTACCTCTTGGTACATTTTTAGATTGAGCTCTGAAATCAGTAGGATAAACTAAGCTTGTCGAGTGAACGACCGCCATGAGGTAAAGGGTAGAGCCACTGCTCGAGGCATCAGAAGAAAAATATATGGCAGTATCTAAGGCCAAATCCTACGTAAAAACTCCAGAAGGAGGGTGCAATATTCCTCTAGAATCCCTTGTCTGCAATTTCTTAGTGACTCATATTCAAAAGAGACTATTATTTTTGCAATTTTCCTATAATTAACTTTCACTTAGCATTCTATAAGCATTACAGAGTCCATATAGGAGCATCTACTTGTTGCCAGTAACTCTATGTTTTACTTCTAGTACCTTTCAATTCTTGATAGTATAGTTTCTAAATTTTAATAATTTAATGTTGGTGTTGAACTCCTTAGAACTTCCTAGTTGGAAATTTAGAAATAAAGGTATTTGCAAATAATATTTCTATTTCAATATGGAAATCCTTATTCCTCTTAGTTAAACTATTTGCAAAAATATTTCTATGCAATTTGAATGAGGTAATTTCAAAAACCTTTATAAATACTTCTTTCTTCAAAACTTTCAAGGAATTCAATAATACTTCTAAGGTTACAAATCTATACCTTATTTCTTCTTTTATTTAAATAACCTTGAGTATAATAAATTAATTAACTTGACTTAAATATTATGCCTTGTATATTTTGCAAAGGTTTTAGATTCTACTAAATATTTCTTACCACCTTTAATATAGCACTCCAAATATCTATCTTGCTTGATTTATACTCTAAAATGTACTTTTAAGATGCTCCTCTTCCACCGTGATGCATTCAATACACTCTAACTCAAATATTTGACTCTCTAAATAGTGTCTTTCTCTTCCCTTCGATGTAGCGTGTATGCATTGATATTTCATGCTTTACTCTCTCCACTTCAATGTGTTCAATGCACTAACACCAATATGCAATGCTCCTTATTTTATTGCCTTCTAGCATTTTATGAAATTGACTCTTCTTATCATGCTACTAGTTTTCATGACCTACGTAAATTTTGAGTTACCTTCACCTATGTTACACTTTTATATTAAAAGTGATATTGTATTACTTTTATAGCATGCAAAGTAGGTATTTTTCTTCCCTTGCATTATGTCAGTTGTCAATAAAACTCTTTACTTATTTGATTCCTTCCAACTAGTGGCACTCCTTTTCCAAGCTACATCTACTTCTTTCTTTGTAATGCTTGCTATGATATCCTCTACTCAATAACACTCTAGACACCTTAAAATATTATGATTTCCTTCATTCTCTACTTAGTAAAACTCTTTTCCTTCTCTTATTTATGTAGGTTGATAATGTATTGCTACACCTGGTAATATCTTTACCCTTCTCTTCAAACATCTCTACTTGATTATTCTACACCTTTGTAACACCACATGGTGTTAGGGTTTCTTTCAATGCCTTATAAATTTATATATTCTTCTCTTTATTGGTAATGGTACTCATTATTTATTTGGTGGTACCTTATTCAAGGTGGTGTTTCTTCAACTTCTTGGAGGTATTATGGTGGTTCTAATGGTGCTAAATATTTTCAACACTCACTCTTTGATATTGTCCATTCATATGCCATGATCTATGATGTTATTGGTGGTAGTGAGACTATTCACCTTCTTCTCACACTAGTGGTGCAACCTTGGCAACTCAACCTTGTAATATGATGATAGTTTTAAACTCTATGTTGGTCAAACAATGATTTTTTATCTCCTTGATGGTATTGGTTATGGTAGTTCTTCTACACCTTTGATAACTTACCTTCACCACAAGCTTTTCAATACTTAGCACACCTCTTAGTCTCTTTAGAAACTAGAAATATGCATTATAATTATTCAGTATTTAGTCTCTTTCTTTTGCTCAGTAGGACTTAGAAAAAATTGCACTTCATTGACTCTATAGCATGATTTGAAACTAATGCTATATTCTCTTATAAATCCTTTTATGCAATATCTAATTTGCATTATACTTTTAAAATGTGTAGTTTTGAAGATAACCAATACGCCTCCTCTTTCTCCTTAGAGACACTAAACTTTAGAGCTCTATTTTGCTAACTTGGCTCTAATATGGTGCTAATATAACCTTAAATCAAACTGGTTTAAATTCTTGGATATAAAACTCTAATAAAACCAATTTTCAAACCTGATTTTGGTCTCCTTTGTACTAAAATTTCTTGGTGATTTAATTCACCTATTTGTTGCCCCGATTTTGTGAATTTTGTAAATTTAATTGCTTCCCAAATTTTCTACTTTATAACCTTTAATTTGCTATCAAAAAATCTATTTTTTGTGGCTCCAATTATCCTCCAACATTTTTCTCTTGGGATATGAAATTTGTAACTATTAGTGCTTCCCAAAATGCTTCCGTATCTCTATCCTAAACTCTAAAATTTTCAGCTTCTAATGCAGCCAATTTCTTCTTCATTTTTCTATCCTTAACTCTCAAATCTAGTGGCTTGTTCTAGCTCCTTTCTCCTTCAATATCCTTGTTGAATTCTGACTTCAAATTGGGCCTCTTTGTTGGCCTTCTTCTCAATAATATAAATGTCTTGAGGTCTTCAATAATATTTTCCAAAATTTGGGAAACTTCTTGATAAATTCTTCTTCCTTTTGGGCTTGTTTTTGGATGGTGATAATTGTCCCAAATTATTCTTTATCAGGTGCTTCTCCTTTCTATCAATTTTCTCCCTTGAGTTTTTTTTAAGCCTTCTCTAATGGCCACTTCTTCAATTTACTTCAATAGGGGTTCTATAGACTCCTTCTTTCTCCTTCCAACTTTATTGAGTCCTCTTCTTTTTGGTCTTCAATTTTTTTAGCTTCTCAAATATTCAATAGGAATTTTTCTAGTCATCCTCTATCTTCAATCTTCTATCTTTTATCTTCCAAACCTATAAGTTCTTCAATGATATCTTTCTCTTAGGTCTCCTCTTTCTCAATCTATAGTCTTTAATATTCTATGAGGACCTTCTTGGGTCTTATCAATATTCTATATCCTATATTTAATAGGGACATTCTCCTTGAATCTCCTATTTCTTTAATCTCATACTTTTTTTTGTAAAAAAGAACTAATCCCTACACAAGGAAAGCACATAGAATTTCAGGAAATTGAAGATGAAATTCTTCTCTATCCATTATAGAGAGCCTTTCAACTTATGAAAACTAATTTTTGCAGAAAAAAACTTTAGATAGTAGAAAGCAAATCCATGTAAATATTTAGATCTCTATAAATCAATAAACATCAGTAGTTATCCTTCAATCTAGTGGAAAAGAGATATATGTTGAGTCCTAGTATTCATGAGGTTTTTTGCAACCCTGTGGAAAGACTCTAGCCAAATAGTAATTTCAAAAATTCTTAAAATTCTTAAAATGAGATCTCCTATCTCCTCTAAATTTCTCTTGTGGCTCTCCTTATATCTTATCCATCTACCTTGTGCTCTGCTACCACTATTAGTATTTGGTGCTAGATACTTAATGAGAAATAAACCACAAGATATAAAATGAGCATGTAATATTGAAACTATGATAATAAAAATATATTAAGCATGTAAAACTCATAAGAAACTTTTGGAATAACTCATAAAACTGTCATTAATGAATTCTCACAAAAATAAGATCTTCATACAAAATATGGAGATGTCAAGTACTCCATTCTTCATACAAGTTCTACATTGTTTCAAACTAGTATTCTATTTTACTCCACTAAAATATAAAATGATGTGGATTTATCTCTACTTGCTCACACCAAATCCAATTTATAGTGTGATATGACTCGATCTTTCGTCTTCCTATGAATCTTCAACTTCCTATTCTATGGACTCATGTGCATGTGGACTATGATGCACATTTACATTATTGAATTCTTTGCACATTCTAATATTAGTTGTGCATTTATTACATTGCATAAAGTATATATTCAAACCCTAATCTAAGAAAAAAACCTAATATAAAGATGTACCCATAGTGGTACATTGGCATGTAGCAAATAACGTAATATATTCCAACACTAATAAGGATCCAAGGGTATGTTTAATAGCAACTATGTATAGCAGCAATGGTTGGGTTAGATTAGGTGGTATTAAGATAGGTGGCATCAAGAGATAAGTTTTTAGAAGTTCAAGATCCTTTTTACAATAACTATTCCATTTGAATTTTATGCTTTTCTTGAGTAACCTAGAGAAGGGTTGATATTTATCTTCTAATTGCAAGATGAATCTTTGAATGACTTACAATTTTTCTTGGAGGCTACGTAGTTTAGTCAAATTTTTTGGTGGTGGTATGTTTGTTATTGTCATAATTTTGAAAGGGTCTAATTCAATTCCATAACAAGATAAAATAAACCCTAATAGCTTTCCTAATGTTACCCAAACATGCATTTTTTGGATTTTAGACTAAATTTATGTTCTCGTAATCTTTCAAAATGCATCTTAGGTCTTGAACAGGATTTTCTCTTTTCTTGGAATGACCTAAAAGGTCATCGACATCATCTTCTATAGTATTAAGCATGAGGTAATAAAAGATATATGTCATGGATCTTTGATATGTTGCTCCTATGTTTTTAATACCAAAATATATGACTCGATAGCAAAAGGTTCCCCAAGGGATTGTGAAAGTTGTTTTGGATTGGTATTCAAGAGCGATCCTTATTTGATTGTAACCTAAAAACCCATCTATCAAAGATAATATCTTCGATCCTATGGTGAAGTTTACTATCATGTCTATATTTAGTAGAGGTAAGTCATATTTTGGAAATGCACTATTTATTTCTCTAAAGTCTATGTAGATTTGAATGGAGCCTTCTTTCTTGGCAACATGCACAATGTTGGAGATCTAATACAAATAGTCTATGGCATTTTTGAAGCCTACATCTAGTATTTTTTGGAGTTCATCCTCAACTAAAAGAGAAAATTTAGGATGCATTTTCCTTTGTTTTTACTTGATAGGTTTAGATTTTGTATATTTGACAAGATGGTGTACTACTATTGAGGGTTCAAGCCCAGTCATATCATCATATGTCCAAGAAAAAATGCCATGGAATTATTTTAAAAGGGTTATGTATTATGTTTACTTATCTTGGATTACAACTTTTCCTAATTTAAGGAGTTGAGGGTTTTATTATATGCTAATATTGATGTTTATTATTTCTTCAATCAAGGTTTGGGATTCATCTTCAAAGTGAGGAGGGGAGGCTAATATCCTTTAGTCTTTTAGCTCTTGTGGACATAGTAATTCTTATTCTAATTTTGGTAGCTGTGCATAATCTAAATTGAAGATCTATTTAAGAGATTCTTCAATGTGACGTTGATTATAAGTTTCCTTAATGTCATCTTCCTTTTGATCTATTATTGATTCGGGGTGAAAAACTATCAAAATGTTAATGCTAGTGAAATGTATGGTTTTGTATGGTGTTTCATTGAGAAATGACCATAGTTATTTCTCATATTTGTCATCCCATTGAGAGCCATGTAAAGAATTGGGTTAATTTTCCTCATTCTCTTCTTCTAATAAAGGTGATGGATCATTTTTGTTAGTGATATATCCAATCGCACATAACCCCTAGCCAAGGCTTAACTTCTAAAGGTTCTTTGATACCTTATTCAAAATGACCTAAGCCTTTTCCTTGGTAACCCAAATTGATTAACATTTATTTTGATACGATAAAAATGGGTGACATGTAACATGATGCATATTTTCATTAAGTAGGCATGAAATTATGTCCTTTAATTCTTTCATCGAAGGTAGTTCCTCGATAGATGAAAGTGTAAGTACCTATTTAGATTTTTAGTCTTTTTCTAGTAGGTAACCCTATATGGAAGGGAATAGAATAACAAATTCTACAAAAAGGATCAAGATTTAGATTAACCAAGTTGATTTAGTTATTGGAATAAAATTGGGGGCCCATCTTCTAAGTTTATAAGGGGTTATTCCAATACTTTTTTTCCTTTGCTTTTCCTAGAAACACTACATGGTAATGCTAGTTGAAGTGAGAGGAAAAGGTTGAAATATATTTTTTGAATATATAATGAGTTTCATAAGGCAAAAGGCTCCATATCTCTAGGGATATGGATAATCCTTCCTTCATATTCTTATTTTAAACATTTATGTAAGGTGGAAGATACTACCTTTATGACATGTATCCAAGGTTTCCCAAGGAGCATGTTGTATGTTACATTGTATTATATCACATATAAGAGAGTGTTAAGGATGTGTGGACCTACTTTTAAGGGTAAGGTTATGGTTCTTATCACTTATATTTATTTGTTATCAAAATATCTAATTACAAGGTCTAATTTTTACAAATATTTTATGCTTAAGTTAAAATTTTGTAAACAATTGATGTTACAAATACTTAGAGCTGACCCATTATCCACTAGGACTCGCTTTATGTGTTAATACCCTATTTGGGCTATAATGTAAAGATATAAGTCCCTTGATATGATTTCAATGTGTGTGTCTATCTCATGAAAATCTAATATGGCGCTAGCTATCCCAATGAATACAACTATGTTGGTAATATCATTAGGAGATATATCTTGAGGAAGTTCTTACTTATTTGGAAGTTTTAGCAATATTTTCCTATGAGTAGGTAATATTTTTAGTAATTTTGGAAGGGAAATATTTGCAGGTATATTTTCTAATTATTTTCAGAAATCAAAAGAGTGTAGGGTACTTTTGGAAGGTGTGAGGACTAAAGGTAATCTATTAGGGATATTTACTTTGGTATTGTGAGGTATGACTAAGGGTGGTTGTTTAGAAGATTAGTTTTTGGCTTGTTGTCTAGTTACTACGTAGGATGGTTTTGATATATGGATGGTGCCTATAAATTAGGAATACTTTTAATCATGTATGGGCATGAGATTTTGAAAAATCCCTAAGTTTTTGTTAGGAGTATCTTGCTAGTTTAAAACTATATTTCCTTCATATATAAGATCTTGAATGAGGTTACTTAAAGTAATGCACTTATTTGCTGTGTGTCCTTGTATGTGATGAAAGTCACAATGTTCATCATGTTTATACCAATTAAGTAACTCTTTGGTGGTATCCCAAGGTTTTATGGATGGTATTTCTATCATATTTGAATCAATAAGTATTTTTAACATGGCAACTTGGATTTATCTAGTGTTTGTGTATTGTCATTTTATTTTTCTTCTCTTGGTACCACTAACTTTTGAGGAGCATTTTGAGTTGCATTTATGTTGTTGTTTTGATGAGAATATCTTACGCTGTCTCCTCTTACATGTTTATTTTATAGTGACATTTTTTGGAAGGTTTTCTTCCTTTTTTCTTGTAGTTGAGTTATCTTCATCTTGTGAGGATAGCTTGTATTCTTATATCCATATATACAACTTCTTCAAAAGAGGTTGAGTTTATCATTTATAAGAGATATGATAGTTTTTCATAAATGTTTCTTATGAATATGTTTAAGAGTTAGTTAGGGAGAGTAATATGTTGAATTCTTCCTATAGAGGCCATCTATTTAGCCAAGAAATTTAATAAATGTTTAATCTTGGATTATTTAAGTTGGTATAGATCATCTATAGTGATATTTTCTTCTATGTAGACTAAAAATTGCTTGACAAAGGCTTCCATAAGTTCCTTGAAACTTTTAATGGAATGAAAAGGTATTTGAAAATACCATTCCAATGCTAAAACCAATAAGGTTTTTATGGAATAACCTAAGAAGTAACTTCTCATCATGATTGATGTCACTATATGCTATTTAAAATAGCCTTCAATGGTTAATGGGATCTTGCTTTCCATTGTACATTTGAAACTTGAGTTTCAAAGTTCTTTGTAAAAGGATAATTGACTATTATGGGGTCTAATGGTTCATTATAGAACTCTTCAAAAGAGTAATTTTGTTTTGATGACCCTTGAAGAGAAGTAATTTGATATTCAAGTTCTTCAAACTTGGAGTCTCTCTTTTCAAGGTGTTCGAGTTTGGCATTGATGTCTTAGAAATTGTTAGGTGGAGGATTTTGTGGAGTAGGTAAAGTCAAAGGGGGTTGTGAGAGAGCTTGAGATAAAAAGGTAGGGTCATAAAATATGGTGTGGCTTGGCTAGATGTTGAAATTTGCATGGTATGGTTAACCCCTAAGTCATGAGCTAAGAAGGGATTTGTAGAATTAGTATTTGGAATGGGTATTATAATACTACATGATTATGTTGAAAATAGCATGCCTATAATGGGTATACCTATGGATATGGTTGGGGAAGTTGTAGAATCAGCTGGATGTATCGTAGCCACATTAAGACAAGAAAAGTTATTTTTATTTTTATTTATTTGAGTGATAGTAGATTGATCATTAGAATGCTCAAGGTTATCATGAGATGTAAAATATTATTTTCTAACTTGTTCTTCAAGTTTTTTCCTAAGAAAATATAAGAATATGTTTTTGTTCCTTTTGATGTAATCCCTAATATGATCTAGAGAGTAAAATTGATTCTTTCAATAAAGGTTTTCTTCTTCCCTAAGTGCATCATGTGGCCAAGGAATTTCTATTTGATCTTCATATTCATGTGTATAGAATTAATAGGATGAACATCCTAAACCCTTGCTTCAGGTATTATAGGTATGTTGAGCCATAGCTTGAAGGTTTAAAAAATAGGAGAGTAAATTTATTAAATGTTTGTTTCTACGGTACTTATAGCAAATAAGAGAATAATTTTTGAAATACTTATGTCACCTTGGAAAATAGGCCTCCTTACGACTATCACTAACCCACCATAATATACTATCCAAGAGAGATTGCTCTTCCAAGGTTCATACTTTGGTTTACTCAAGGGGCCGTTATCCTTCCCCCGGTAGGACTAAAAATTTGGTTATGTTGTTATATTTGTTTAATGTGATTTAAGTTATACAAATAAAATTGAATGATCTTGTTTAAGTTTCAAAAATTTAAGGGAAAAGGAATGTTCACGTCAGGTTCACAAAAATGTAGATTTGCAAATATTGCACATGCATGGAGACCCCTGCTTCTCTACTTGAGGGTCTCTTTCTGTAACCTCCAAAAAGGCTCACACCTGATAGGGTCTATTATAATTAAAGAAAGATAACAATTAAACATGCACTAATTGACAACAAAAATGGAATGGATATACAAGAATCCTTTATTAATTCCAAATTGATTCAAGTTACATATTTCGCCCCTCTTAGGGATACCCATTTCGATACTTCAATTACAATAGATCTAATTCCATTTTTTGGGTAGATGTGAATCAAATGCCTTTTAGGGTGACACGAAATGATCTAGGGTGTCGATGACCCTCTTCTCCATAATTAGAGATATTTTATTTATTGAATGGAATGACCATTTTTATTCTACATTCAAGAAAAAACAATAAGCATGTTAAAAGCAAAGGTAGCCTCTCTTGATGAGCCATTTTGAGGAGATTTCAAAGAGATTAATCAAGAAAATGAATAAAACATAGTAAACCTATATTAATCATGAAATGTTGCCATTAAATATATGCAAGAGAGAAAGTACTATATATCTATTGGATTATTTTATCAAATGGAAAACATAGACACTTGAAATAACCATAATTGTACTAATTACCAAATTAACAATATGAAGGTAAATCTACTTTAAATGTCTAATTCAATAGGTTATAAGTCTCTAAAATGTAAATTAAACCTATACTAAGCATAATATGATATAACTTATTAATATATAGAAAAGAGCACAAGAGGATCTATAGTCATTTTCTCATCGTGGGTCTGATGGACGGGTGGCACTGTTCACTACAACTGATAGCCACAGTGGGGATCTAAATAGGTTTACCCTATAAATCTGGGCTTAATCTCTGATCCACCTTGCTAAATTTATGGTCAAGGGTCACATCTGTGTCCTTTGATATATTTTGTGGTTGAATTGATTGGATAGTGCACAAATTGCACGAATTGGTGTTTCTTGGCTCTCTTAGGCTCTTAAGACCTTCATGGCAATGTGATATCCAATTGGGTAGTAATAGTGTTCCTATCAATGCATGTAAGTGGGTATGCAATTTGATAGGATTTCATTGCTCAATTGATCCTATTTCTCTCTCTCTTTTTTCCAATTTGGAGGGGGATTATATAACAATTACTAAGGGGTTAGGAGTAGCTTCCTCATGAAGCTAAGATTAAGATTGGGCAGTTGAGCTTGTTGGATGGAAGTATCCAGAACCTTCCTCACTCAAAATGTTCCAATTTGCAACCAGTTGGTCATTGCAATCAATTTTGGGTTGGATTAAGGCAAAATGATTCTAAGTCATGATCGTGGTTGATAGGCTTGGTCAGCACTGCTAACCGTAGGTGTCAGTAGCGGCTAGAACTAACTAGGAAAAAATACCCAAATGAGTGGTAAACACCACTGGTATACCTTGGATCTATCCAAAGGTCTTCTAGCACATCCTATATGATTAGTCACCTTGGCATAACGCATTTTAGGTGTCTACAGATACCCATTTTGCTATATTTTATGATTGTGAACAACGCTAAGAAAAACTAGACCTCCTAAAACGATGTCATAGGTTGCAAGATGATCATTAGTCTGATCAACATTAGATGCCCTAGGTCCAACAAAAGGATGTGCATCTTAGAATCATTACTTCCAATTGGAAGGCTTAATTTTGAAGAAGTTTGCATTCGTAATCAGGCATTCGGATAGCATCAATGCCAAGTAGGATTTAGCGCCTATCAATCTAAAAGGAAGAGAGTTACAAATAAATTATCATATATGTTATTTTCCCCAGTAGAAGGGTAAGATTATGATAGTCTTTGGCAATGATTCATAATATGAATACAATTTTGACAAGATCAAGGGATCTTCTATTGATTTTTATTATGATTTGATATTATGACTACCCCCTCAAGCAACGAGTCAATGAGGGTAATGACAATTAAATGAAGCGATGAGGTTGCTTGACCACTATGAATGATCATGAACAAATTAGGATTGAGCATTTGAATTCTTGGAAAGGTCTAATCACCTATGATTGCAACTATTAATAGTAATTGCCTATTTTTATCCCATGGAGCGGTCTAGCCACAAAGTCCTTCTTAGGGAATAAAAATGAAAGAAATCACGATTAGGCGTATGTTGAATCATATTTGTTGATGATATGCTAAAAATATCATAGGAGAATTGTGATGAGTACTTTATTCCCTAGAGCAGTTCGACTGTGAAGGCCTTCTTAGGGATTGAAATGAAGCATAACAATTCTACGATGACGAATTACCCCAAATATCCTTATGGTAATTTAATTATCTTTCCAGATTGCATGGATCGCAAGTCGTTGCAACCACCAAGTGTATAGGGTAAACCACTGAATATGAGGCACATTTGACTGGATTTTTATTTTTTTGTCAATTTTGAATTGAATTTATTTTATTGAATGGGAGGTGCGGTGCTCCAAGAAAGGATTTCCATAGCAACAACCTCGGTTGAATGTACTTTGTAATATCTTTTGTTTTACCTTATGATGACATTTTCCAATTTCGTTGTGCTTTGTTTAGCTTATTTATATTATTTTATCTTTTTTGGTGCAATTTTGGTCTGATGCACAATTCTTTTTTGACATTTTAAGGCTCTCCACGATGGGAATTTGGAGCATTAATTACATCTTGATGACCACACCTATCAACTATGGGCAAATTGATTGACAAAAGCTAACAACCACGGTTAGAAAACCCTAATTCAAGGACTGTGGGTGTCAACCACAGGCCCACCTGAATGCAAAAAGTTTAAAAAGGGATTTTCCTATAAAAAGTTCATTATTTACCTGAAAGTAAAAGTGAATTTGAGAGTTCTAAGAGGTAATTACCAAAATTTAACCTGGAAACCTGCTAAAAACCTTAATTCCACATATTCCACACTGATGGCTAATCAACTAGAAGCTTCTACCAACGAAGGATTTGATGATCCCAAGGTAACTCAAAAACTAAGACCTCACTTGTACATTAGCGGATTAAAATTAACCACATTAAAAAATTGGAAAATTATCCTCATTAAATTTCTTGTAATGAACCTCACCCTAGCTAGGTTTAGCATAGGTTAGATTAGGGGGAGGGTTAGTTTAATTTTTAGGGGGTTTTCCGAGAAGGGTGGGCCCAAAATGGGTCTCGTTTCCTAGCCGTGGGTGGTAGGCATAGGCCCTAATTAGTAGATTGGAGGTCACAGCTGTCAGCCATGACGAGATTTAAATCCCAACGATCAAATTTTTTATCGTTGGGCTAATCCCGGTTCCAACCCACAACGCCCAATTTTTTCATAATTTTATAATTTTTGTCAATTTTTTTATTTTTCTTGTATTTTTCTAGGCACTTAATGGCATTTATTACTGTTTTGAAGCACTATTTTAATGTTTTTGAAATTTTTTTATCATATTTTTCATGTTTTTACATTTTTAGGATATTTTAATGAATTGTTTGTCATTTTTAGTGATTTTAATTGTTTTATTTTGTTTTTACTTTGTTGCTTTTATCCAGTCCTTGACTAAAAGAGTGAGGGAGACCGATATCCTTTGCAACCTGTGTCACACTCTGAAGGGGAGTGGGCTTGGTTTTCTATTGTGGGGTTCAGCTACATTATAGACCTCCCCATGATCTATGTGGATCAGGCCTATCTTACTGCATTGGCCCATCGTTGGGGTGAGAGGACCAATACATTTCATATGCTGATGGGTGAAATTACTGTTACTTTAGAGGATGTGTATCACATCTTCTAAATGCCCATTGATGGTGAGATCATCACCTCCTCCCTAACTTTAGTGAGGAAGGTCATTTTCAATTCTATCTTCGGGCAACGGAGCATGGAGGCACAGGTCCACATTGATCATAGAGGCATCCACATGCAGGAGTGGTATAAGGCTAGATTTTTCTCTTAGAAGGAGATAGTTTTTATGCACCTCATCATTCAAATTGACCTCCCAAATTATTTAGGTGTGAGATTCCCTTGGAACCTCCTGGCTCAGACCAAATAGGTCATGGTTATCTTGATCGCTCAACCACTCATATTTTCCTAGGGGAGCGCTCTCTTAGCATAGCTATATCATGAGCTATTCCAGATTACCCATTGGAGCAGAGTGGGTATCGACTACAACTTCCTTCTATAAATCTAGGGTTGGTAGTATATCCGAATAGAATACCCCATTGACCTACCCCTGTTGATTGCTACTATTTCTAATGATCGTCAGTTCTACGCTACCTGCTGGTCTTGGGAGAAAGAGGGCTTCAGGATAAGATCTCACATGAGAGACCTAGACTATTACATCGATCATTTTGCACAACTGCATCCTGATGACATCAAGTGATGAGCATACATGGACTACCCACCCTGGACTAAGGCAGACATATACCTATGTTAGGTGCTCAAATACGAATGGCTCATCGGTCGTAATATTGATTGGTGTATCACTACTTCTCTCACATCTTGTGGTAGTTTGGGATTCAACAAGATATCCCAACTATGCCAACCATATACAGATGACTAGTCCTAGAGAGGGACATGACCTAGTCCTAGGTCACTCCACTAGGGAAGGACAATGATGAATTTTAAGATTTGAGACTAGCACACACCGGGATGACTCTAGACTATGATGGCTAGTGGGTTGAATTCTAGTGGCATAGCGAGGGTCCCCTAGGCTAGACATTAGAGGGATTTGTAGCAAAGGGCATAAATATGGATCCTCAGGGGTGTAGGACCCACCAAATAATAGAGGGGATTTGGGCATAGTAGAGGAGGACCCGTAGGTAGATTCATAGGATGAGGTCTTCGAGGAGGGTGAGGCATCTACGGATAGTGATATCGAGCAGCTGAGAGCACATATCACCAACCTCTAGAGCCAGGTGGGGAGACTCTACACCTAGATACTTCATAAGGATACATCTATCACCACTCTAGAGGTGAAGCTAGCACATGGGGAGAGGCAGTGGTAGGGATATGAGGAGGAGAGGAAAACTCTCCACACATAGACTACCATTGTAGACACTCAAATTACACAACTTATAGGTGAGTCGGACCTGGAACAAGCACAACTGAATATCATGACTACTAAGAGGGACCTACTTAAGATGGTGATGGGAGATCCCTCATATTCATAGGCTATCATACCGCCTCTAGAAGCACCCTCTACTTTGCAACTGGGAGGTCATGATACCATGTCATAGATCAGGCGACTACATTTCCTCGTAGAGGGTAATGCTAGACATACAATAAGTGTAGCCCGCATCGACCAGCTAGAGGTTCATATCAGGTTGCTAGGTGGGGATGTTCTAGAGGATATCCATACTATAGGAAATTATAGGACTAGGTCTAGGACTAGGGAGATAGGGCAGTCTTCTGCTAGCTTGAGCCATAGGACGCACAAGACTGAGAGGACTCATAGGTCTTCAAGAACTCATGGTTATAGCTCATCGAGGACTCACAGGGATGGAAGATATGATAGAGGTACCTCATATATTTGGGGTGTAGGCCCTATTTAGTATAGATATTCAAAGATGCTTTTTGTACTATTTTTGAGTGTAAGGTCGAGGACCTACACATATGTAGCTTGCGAGTATTTTGATGTACCCCATTGTACTTATTGACACATATATATTTATATGATATGACATTTCATCTCATTACATGTGTACCTTATTTTTGGTATTTATGTTTAATGTTATGCATATGGATGCAATGCGTTATTGATTTGACGCTATATGATGTGATGTATGGATGATATGCACTAGCTAGATATGTGATGGATAATTAGATGTTTTTGAGTTATGTATGCAGATGTACTACTTATGATGGATGCATTATGAATGCCATATTTTGATGTTACATGCATGTATATATTTTATTTACTTGTGTGTATTTAATTTACACTACTATGACATAATTTATGCCATGTATGTACTGCATGTATTTCTTTGTTTCTTTGATAATGTGTTATGTAAAATGGACATGTATGATTTAATAAATTAAAACATAATGTATGTAATATGCATTTGAATCAATCTAATGGATGACACCACATAATGTATAACAATCATGGATTGCAGTTGCTTTATCTCTTTGTGAAAGATAGTACACCCATATGTGAGATACAATTATTTATTGTTTTCTATTCATAAGCTTTTGTAAATTAAAATAATATGGATAACATAGTCAGTGGTCATCTACATATCATTTATAACATCCATCCAGTATCTAACATATATTACAAATAGTTCTTAGAAACAGACTCTCATAAAATAAATTGATGTTTTGATGATTACATTGAAAATTGGTTGTTGCTATTTGGAAATTTTTGATGTTTACCATGAGATTTAAACACCCTAGTTGACTGATCAAAAGTTGTATACTAACCATACTAGACTTATGAAACATAAGGATTTTTCTAGGATAGACCCTAGATGTTCATTATCCCTATGTGTGCAAATGAGTATATTAAGATAAGGCAAAAACATACCCTGGTGTCAGGTGGGATTCTTCCAGCCCATTGCTAAGATTGGGGGTCTGCAAATATTTATCCAATCCTAGGTTTAGATTTTAGTTGGACTATACCACTAGGCAATATAGGACACCTAAAATAGCTCTTCCACATTCAAACATTGGTCTGCAAAAAAATGAAGTGCTAATGTATCAGACATATCATCATGCATAAGGTATAATAGTTCCATGGATTCAAGTTCACTCCCTTATTTTATTCAATTGTTTAGGATACTTTCTCATATAAAGTGATAAAAATCACTATTTATTTTGTACTATAGTGACAAGAATCACTATTTATTTTTTACTTTCCTTTTATTTTTCTCTTCTTTATTTTTTTCTTTCTTTCTCTTGAGCAAGGGATTTGATACTGATTTGACTTTTTTTGTACAATTTTATCTTCATTTGACTTGAATTTTTGGAATTTTATATTTTATAATTTACTTCAAAAGCTTCCTTTAGGGATTTTACTTTAGGGAACTTTTTATGGGATATCGATCTAGAATATCGATCTTATGATATCAATTTGGGATGTCGATCTTATGATATCAATCTAGGGTATCAATATAAAGGATTTATCTAGGATACCACTCTGGGATATTGCTCATTTTAACCTAAGCAAGGGATTATGGGTAGGGAATAAACTTTTCCTTGTTCCAATTACCAAAATTTCCTATACCGTACACATAAGGGGATAAGCAAGAATAACTCTTTTCACCTTAGGATACCTGGTCCTTCTTCATGGATTTCATCTTACCCTAGTCCTTATTGAGATTATTTAATTTGTTGATTAGTGATATAATTCTGATATGCTAAGGGCTATACTAACTAGACATCAATTACAAAAGCAAATCAAGCTTTTTATCAACTCTTGATAAGAACTCTAGGTATGGTTGAATGACCGAAAAACCCTAGTATATTCTTCATAGCAACAATTGGGGTTGTGTTGAAAAACACAATTACTCACAAGGGTGATAAATGGATGAAAAATATATTGCATAGATGCATGATTGAAACACAAATGTGGTGTTTTTTGTAATATTGTAAACATAATTCATTCTAATGTAAGAGCAGCGGATGATTATGCCTAGTGAAATGAAAATATGAAAATGCACGTGGAAAATGCAATGCATGATGTGAGATGTAATGTGATGATGCAAATGAAAAGCAAATGTTTTTTATTTTTGATATTTTTCCAAATTTTTATGGATTTTAATATTTTGTTTGACCAAAGAGCTTACATACGCCTTTGGAGCCTTTTGGGATTGACCAAGCAATTTTGGAAAACCCTTGGATCCTTTTTGGGATTGACAAAGTAGTTTTGAGAAACCCTTGGGGCCTTTTTTAAATTGACCAATTGATTTTGAGAAACCCTTGGAGTCTTTAGGGGGATTTACCAAGTGGTTTTGAAACACCTTTAGAGCCTTTAGGATTGACCAAGCAGTTTTGAGAAACCTTTGGAGCCTTTAGGATTGACCAAGTAGTTTTGAGAAACCCTTGGAGCCTTTTAGGATTGACCAAAGGGCTTACAGATGCCTTTGGAGATTTTTGGGGTTTAGGCATAAAATGCTTTAAGATGAATAATATTGAGAGTTTCGGCCTCTTCAACTCCTCCAAGCGATGTCAAGTGATATGTCCCAGGTCCAATCTTCTTTGAGATCATATAATGACCTAACCAGTTAATCGCAAATTTGTCTCATATTTTTGGTGGTAAATTTGAGTTATGTTGATTCTATTTTAGCACAAGATCACCAACCTCAAAGTCTCTCATGTTGGGAATTTACCATGTACAAACAATACACAGACTATGAAAAAAACAAATAATAACAATGAAAATGGAGAAACAATTCAAACCCTAGTTAAGCCCCCATAAGAAAAATAGGAAACAATGTAATAAACAACAAGCAATCACACAAATGTAAGAGACACAAGATATATGTGGTTTAGGTAGTGTACCCTACATCGATGGAGAAATGATCAGTCCTTTGTACTAACAACAATACAACAATCTTCTTCACTTGTACAATGTCTCCTCCCCTATCTTCCTCTAAATCATAAAAGAGCATTTGCATGTAAGAAGACCTTTACAATACAAAATATATAGAGATTCATGACTTTTCCACTACCCAAAACCACATAGTGGTGTCGAAATACAATGGGCCAAAACCATGGGTTGAAACCACCCATACAATTATCACGTTCTTTTGACAAGTATTTTTCACCAAGAAATATAGTTAAATTTTCAAAAGCCCCGTTCATGTTCCTATTGTTGATCGTTGCCCATCAACAATATTTAATGGCCTTGGAACCCCGCCAACAATATTTAATGGTAATTAATTCCTTTCTTATCAATTTGGCTCCATTACCTAATAATCTCCCACTTGGAGATAAGATTTATGTAACATCTTGCACCCTAGGACTAAAAGTTTATCATAATCAAGACCTTACTCCTTAAGGCCAACCAAAGTAGAGCAAAAGCTCAACTTCTCCCTGGTTACTACTTAAGGAAGCATATCAACAAAATTTTGGAAGTGTGAATCTTACCCAACTTTAACAAACCATCCTCCATTGTTGATCATACCTCAACTGAATGTGCTTTGTTTGTGAGTGAAAAATAGAGTTCTTAGCTAAATGAATGGCACTTTGGTTGTCACTCTAAAGTGCCCCATATTCTTGCTCTTGAACCAACTCCTTAATCAACCTATAAATCCATATGAATTCTTTGGCACCTTTCATGATGGCTATATACTCAGTCTCTGTAGTAGAAAGAGATTAAATGCATTGGATCTTGGATATCCAACTCACTATTGTACTTCCAATTGTGAATACATACCCAGTAGTGCTTCTCCCACCATTCAAATCACCTATCATATCTGAATCCACATAGCCCTGTAACTCAACTTTGGAACCTCCAAAATTCAAATAGAATTTTGAAGTCCCTTTCAAATAGCTGAGTATATATTTTATTGCTTGCTAGTGATATTTACCTGGATTAATCATATATCGGCTCACAACTCCGATTGCTTGGGCAATTTCTAGTCTTGTACACACCATAGCATACATCAAACTCCCAAATTTTGAAGCATAGGGTACCTTACTCATGTAATCTTCCTCATCCTTTGTCTTGGGGCATAGCTTCTTTGAGAGCTTAAAGTGATTTGCAAGTGTTTGGACTACGATTTTACATCATGCATACTGGACCTCTTTAGCACCTTTTCCACATAATCCTCTAGAAATAACTTCAATGTTTTATCCTTTCCTATCTCTAGTGATTCTCATGCCAAGGATTTGTTTGGCTTCCCCCAAATACTTCATGGCAAATCTACTTGCCAACTCCCTTTTCAATTTCTTAATATCTTACATATTATATCCTGCCACAAGAATATCATCAACATACAATAAGAGAATAAGGAAGATACCATTTCCTATAGCCCAAAAATAAACACAATGGTCACTCTGGCTCCTAGTAAAATCATTCTCACTCATGAAACTATAAAACTTGAGATACCATTGCCTTGGAGCTTGCTTCAAACCATACAAGCTCTTTTCAACTTACACACAAGGCTCTTCTTGCCTTTGACCTTAAACCCCTCCGATTGGTGCATGTAGATCTCCTCCTCCAAATCCCCATGAAGTAATGTTGTCTTCACATCTAACTATTCAAGATGAAGATATTCTACTGCAACTATACTCAAAATAGTCTGAATTGAAGTTATTTTTACTACAGGTGAGAAAATGTCATCATAGTCAATACTTTTTCTTTGTGTAAATCCTTTCACAACAAGTCTTGCTTTGTACCTCTTATTGCCATCAACTTCATCCTTCACCTTGTACACCCATTTGCAATGCAATGCCATTTTTCTCTTGGGAAGATCAACCAAATCCCAAGTTTGGTTTTGAGTCAATGAGTCCATCTCATCCTTCATAGCATGCTCCCACTTAATCCTAACATCCACTTTCAAAGCCTCATGAAAGCATTCTGATTCACTGACATCAGTGTATAGTACATAATGTAAAGTAGGAGATACCTATCAGGTGCATGTCTTACCCTTGTAGATATCCTTACTTCCTATGGGGATGATGGTGGAGTAACAATAGTTTCCTGTTCACCTTGCTCTTCCTCATGAGCACCATGTTCATCAATCTGAAAAAGAAGTTGTTGTTTTACGCCATGCTCTGGGATTGCATCCAAGCCAACAAACTCAGGTTCCTCCTCTTCAACCTATATGTGTCTATACTTGTACAACCTATCCTCATTGAAAATTACATCTCTACTCCTGATAAATTTCCAGCCAACATTATCCCATAGTCTATATCCCATCTCATCCACACCATAACCAAGAAAATAACACTTTCTAGACTTTGCATCAAGCTTACTATTATTTTATTTATCTATATGGGCAAAATCCTCACAACCAAATACTCTAAGGAAATATTAGTTTACAGCATTACCTTTCCAAGTCTCCTCTATAATACCTTCATCCAATGCTGTACAAGGTCCTCTGTTTATCAAATAAACTATTGTACCAACTCCACTAGCCCAATAGAACAATGGCAACCCTACATGCAATCTCATGGCTCTAGCATACTCCATTATAGTTCTTTTCATCCTCTTCGAGACTCGATTATCCTATGGTTTCCTAGGAGTAGTCTTAATTCTCCTAATTCTTTCCTTTGTGCAATAGTCCTCAAACTCCTTGCTACAATATTCACCACCATTGTCATATTTAAGGCACTTTACTCTCTTACTTGCCTCGATCTCCACTAATGCTCTCCACTTCCAAAAAGTATCAAAAACATCAAATTTATGCTTGATTGTGTAGATCCATGTCTTCTTGATGAAATCATCAATGAAGGTAACATAATAAGAGTATCCCTAAAGAGAAAGTGTCAGTGAGAGGCCCCACACATCCGAGTGTACTAACTCTAATTTATCTCTCTTCCTTTTTAGCCCAAATTTTAGAAATCTTACCTTTTTTTGTTTTTTGTATACACAATCTTCATGGAAACCCAAATCAACATCCTTGAATTTTGGAAATAGTTTTCTAGAGTGAAGGGTTTTCATCCCTTTCTCACTCATATGACCCAACCACAAATGCCATGCTTTCACATCATCCTAAGTAGCATAGTTCAATATACAATAAGATGAGTTCTGCAGTAAATACAAAGTTCTAATCAACTCACCTTTTGCAATCACCATTGAACCCTTTTTCACTATCCATTTTTGGTTTCCTAAATTAGTGTCGTATCCCTCCAAATCAAGTGCATTGGATGAAATTAGGTTCTTCTTCAGATCAAGAATCTACCTAACATTGTTAAGAACCTAGATATTTTTGTTTGGCAATTTTACATTCACCATGCTAATAGCCACAATATCACATGGATAGGTATTTCCCAACAAAACCTCTCCATAATGGCCTATAGTATAATCGGAAAAGTACT
Organism: Wollemia nobilis; assembly: GCA_028583015.1. Taxonomy (NCBI): domain Eukaryota; kingdom Viridiplantae; phylum Streptophyta; class Pinopsida; order Araucariales; family Araucariaceae; genus Wollemia; species Wollemia nobilis. The sequence goes on from JAQPPZ010003361.1 coordinate 11,538,928, forward strand.
CCCTATGAGAAGTTACATGATAAGAAGCTCTAGAGTCTATAACCCAATACTCACTTATGCAAGTTGCTACAAGAATCAGGGCATATTGATAAATTGCACCTACAATGTTTACCTCTTGAGCATCATTCCCATTATTTTCCTAATTATTCTTTCTATATTTGCACTCCCTATTGAAGTGTCCACTCTTCCCATAATACCAACAATCAATATTATTTTTTTCTCTACTTTTAGATCTACCCTTCGATTTTCTTCTATTCTGGATTTTCCATCTAGCTTGGCCTTTTCCTATTTTTTTGTTTTTGTCTTTGCTTTATGTAGAAAGTGCTACTCTAGATGATGAAGCCTCCCCTAAGGTTTTTCTCCTCATATCCTCACTAAGGATTATGCTAACCACATCATAAAACACCAACTTTCCAGATCTAGGCACAGAATTACTCACTACCATTACAACGCTACCCCACGAGTCTGGTAGTGAACAAAGAAATCCTAAAGCCGTAACCTCATCATAAAAATCATACCCTACATATTTTAAAGAACCCATAACATCATAAAACTTGTTAATGTGTTCTTGGATAGTTCCACCCTCTTGCAACTTCATACTAAAAATCTTTCTAATCAAGAAAATTTTATTTTGAGATGAGGGTTTTTCATACAACTTAACTAGTATATCCATGGCTCCTTTTGTGGTATTTTCCTTCCTGATGTTGTATGCAATAGAATCATACAGGATCAACCAGATCACCCCCAATGCCCTCCTATCTATCATATCCCATTCATAATATTTTATCATCCTAAGTTTACCATCAGTCTTCCCTTTTAGAGCCAAGTACATATCATCCTTCTAATACAAATAATCCTCCACTTTGGTTTTCCACATACCAAAATTTTGTCCAGTAAACTTCTCTAGTTTAAACTTTGAACTTTCTCCCATTTCTCCCACTCAAATAGAAAAAATTCTTGTGAGTGCCCTTTCCCAAAAAGATCACTCTGATACTAGTTTTTGGGAATTTACCATGTACAAACAATACACAACCTATGAAAAAAATAAATAATAACAATGGAAATGGAGAAATAGTTCAAACCCTAGTTAAGCCCCCATAAGAAAAATAGGAAATAGTGCAATAAACAACAAGCAATCACACAAATGTAAGAGACACAAGATATACATGGTTTAGGTAGTGTACCCTACATCCACGAAGAAATAATTAGTCCTTTGTATTAGCAACAATACAACAATATTCTCCACTTGTACAATTTCTCCTCTCCTCTCTTCCTCCAAATTAGAAAAGAGCATTCACATATAAGACGACATTTACAGTACAAAATATATAGAGATTTGTGACTTTTCCACTACCCAAAACCACATAGTAGTGTTAGAATATAATGGGCCAAAACCATGGGTTGAAACCACCCATACGGTTATCACATTCTTTTGACAAATATTTTTTCACCAAGAAATATAGTTAACTTTTCAAAATTACCATTGTATCGCTCCAAATTTTTTGCATCCTTACCTTCAGGCTAAAGGATCCACACCCAAAAGGAGGATGGGAAAAGGATGGGACAATACCTCGGAATGAGAGGCCCTCTGAAGGTCCCACCTCTCGGGGGAGGGGTATTAAGGTGATTTTTTGACGAATGGTGGGGTTCACCAAGAAATTTTTAGTGGCAGTTTCCACGCCTAGGTTGGGAATGAGTTTAATGTGTTCAGTTTTAGCTTTAAACATCCAAGTCCTAGGTTTAGCCAGATGAATCTAAGTTATTCTATATGAAAATGCAAATTTAAATATAGAAAATAGATTTAATAGAAAAAATAGAGAGCAAACTAAGTGAAGAAATCCATACCTGGTCCTGGATGTCTGATGGAGATTCTGATTTTTGAAGCAGTCCAGATCGTCTAGAATTTGACAGGATCGTCTCTGATCTGACAGGATTGTCTGATATTTGATGAATTCGTCAGACAAATTTTTTAGAGACCTGCAAACAGAGAAATAGATACAAAATTCCAGAAATACAACTATTTTGATAGAGGCAAATGATGTGAAATAACAATAAGAATGTTAACAAGATAATCCCAAATGGAAATACAAGTAAATTACGATTCTTTAATGACTAATCATGATCTTATTATGCAATTAAACTACATGGGTGAACTCCAAGATGCAAGATAATAGGAAATACTAATAAAACTAACTAAATGCAAAATAAAGTAGCAGAAAAGTATAGGAAAAGCGCAAACTCTGGGCACTGATTGCCCCAATGCAGACTGCAGTTGAAATTGTCTCGGATTGATATGAAATCATATCAAATTGGACAGGATCATTTGCGACAACCTGAGCTTGCTCCGACTGAAGAATAACAAGGTTCCTACAACAAAATTTGGATAGGACAAGTGCATATGGTAATCCAGGGTGTTCTAATGCATGTAAAGGTCAAGTTACAAAAAATCCAGCCAGGGGAAAGTCAAGGGGGAGTCCTAAAGTTTAAATAGACTTAGGAGGGAAGTTGGGAGGTTGGAGATCATCCTAATTTGGAAGATCTCCAATAGGGGAGGTCTCTAACGGTGCAGACGCATCTTTGCACGAGTTAGAGAAGCTGTTGAAACATAACCTAATTATGAAAAATTAGTTTTGGGATGAAATCATCTGGACGTTCTGCTCCAAATGAATTCATTTGATCTGAGACGATATCATCTGATCAGCGACAATATCATCCAATGATCACAACAAACTCTAAAAATGACGCAGGAAATGAGGAAATGGGTTAAACGACAGTTTGGGAGCAGTTTTGGGGGTTGAATTTGAATTTGAATTATTACTAAGGTAATTTTAATTATTTGCTAAGGTTTACTGTGCCAATTTTAGGGTGCTACATTTTGTCCCCTCTTTAATGAATTTTTCAAAGAAAATGCGTCAAATATGAGTTCTTCTCGATCTACGAGAAAGCAAAAATTATTCCCATTTTTAGGCGACGATTCTAGGTTGAATCGTACGACAACTTACTATGGTGCCCCCTCCGTGTTTTTACCCAAATCGAACGTTTGAGGTAAAAAAGTGGAAAAGCAAAATTTTAAAATGTTTTTAATTATTTTTTGAATAAAATTAAGAAAAATAGGGAAAAACCCTAATTCATTATTACTGTTCATTTTTACTCTTTTCTAGAGCTCTATAGACAAGATGGTCGAAACAGCGCACATATCGACAGAGGTCCAGCGCGAGCTACAAGTAAGGGTCTAAACTTAGTTTAGAATGCTGTAATTTGATTTTCTATGCTTTTTAGATTAAATTTTGATGATTTTTGAGCATCATGGCCATTTTTGGGCCGTCAATGTCATCGAGACGAAATTGTCTCAATTTCATTGAAATCGTCTCGATATCGCCGATTTCGTCCAAGGGCGAAATCGGCGATATGGGGATGATTTCATCAAAAAGGGGACTATTTCGGCTTGCAAAATCAGAGACAAAATTGCTCAAATTTGGGATGATATCGTCCAATAGTGGACGATATCATCATTGATGAAATTGAACTTACTTTACTTGCATTTTTAATCACTGTTTTATTAATGATTTTTATTGTTTTGTTGTTTATGTTGCAGAGAGGATTACTAAAGAGTAGAGAATGGAAATACGATGGGCTAAGGGATGAATTGGCTGCTCTATCTCAGGAAGAGTGAGATTAGTTGGCATAAGTCGGCTTGCAGCATGTGGCAGAGATGCCATAGGTTTCTATAGACATGGGGCTATTGACAGCCCTAGCAGAGAGGTGGTATCCGGGCTCTTCCTATTTTTGGTTATCGATAGGGGAGATGACTCCCACACTAGAGGATGTATGGAGGATTTTGAGGGTCCCTATACAAGGCCGGTTGATAACTCCCATGGCCAATCAGGGCCACGCGATGATGCGACTTTGCTGAGATCCGAGCTTTTCCCTAGAGAAGGGCGAAGTGAACATCGAGTCACTATGCTAGATGCCTAGGGCATCTAGACTGACATAGGTTTTGGCTAAGGTTGTAGGTGGTCTACTACTATGCTATCAAAGTGGATGCAGAGTACCATGGCTATTGATAGATGTGGTCTATGACATGCGAGACCATGGATACATGTTTGCTTGGGGGAGTTATGTACTATGTTGATTGTATAGGATCCTGCATGGGGTCATATACAAGGGCAGCCGATGGTTGGTTATGACATAACTACTGTGGGTTTAGTGCTGGAAGCACATCATGGTGCAGAGACCGGTAGGGCTCCCACTAATAGGGATTGACGGGGAGAGGCCCCGATATTTCTACTGGTGGCTTCGAAGAGGGTCACAACGACGGATAGATCTACCAATGTCCTAGAGACTACTTGACGACCTTGTCTCCGACCAGATCACTTGGAGGCCTTGGAGAGATCATCCAGGGTGGGCCGAGGATGGACAAGAGCTGGCTCACGTTAGGCGAGTCTGCTGGTTGAGGATGGAGAGGGGAGAGGTGGAGCTCCATCGATATGATCGATTTTTGAGGCAGTTCGATCTACAACAGGGGATCTCATCTCTTAGAGACTGCAAGTTTTCTTAGACTGTTCGAGATAACACTATAGCTAGCAAGGCTCCAGATATGTAGCGCTTCTAGAGTTAGGATGTAGATGATGCCCCCATTCAGCTAGTGGATGAGGACAATGTAGGGGTAGCCAATGGCTATGATGCCTGATACGCAGGCATCCACCCTCCTCAGATGACGAGGGCTTAGGGTCTAATTCACATAGTTGTGCATCAGATGGGGAGGCAACACCAGGCAGCCATTAAGGCAGCATAAGGTCATAGAGGGAGAGAGCAGAGGAGACCACAGGCTCAACAGATGCCACGATAGTGGGAGAGGAGGGAGGAGATACCCCCTTCTCCATGGAGAGAGAGACCACCATCACCCGATAAGGGCAAGGGTGTGGACATAGGAGAGAGTAGTGAGATGGCTACTCTCCGGCAGAGACTGTCCATATCTAGGCATAGGTGTAGACATTACAGGATGAGGCTGCATGCCATAGAGCTGAGGCTACATAGCTCAGAGATGAGGTTGCATGCCTCAGAGCATGGAGCGGAGGAGCGAGCACTCAGGAGCTGGCATGGTCGATTGCTCAGATTGCATTCTACTAGGGTATCTACTTCTAGATGGTGCCAGAGGGCTAGAGGGTACAGCTACCAATCAGCATTATGGATTCAATCAGGGTTAGGTCATCGAAGACTTCATCCTGATTGATGACTAGGACTCACAGTACCACACATACTACGATGGGGCCACCTTATCCACCTCAAGGTTGGGGAGGAGATGAGGTTGAGAGCTCGAGGGGTTCTCGAGGCTAGGGTACTGCACTGCACAGACTAATTATATGATTTGAGAGGATTGAGTATGCCAAGATGTAGATTGTGGCATACCAATCCAGTTTTGATATGATGTACATATATTGTTGAGATAATATATATATATATATATATATATATATATATATATATATATATATATATATATATATATGATATTTTTGATCATATGACTTGTCTTATGTGTGTGTATGATGCTTTATTATTGTGGTGTGATTGATTTGATGATTCATGTAATTATGTCGTTTGAAAATATTATGGTTTGAATGTCATGCTTTTAAAATTTAAATGAAATAATTTGATGTAAACAAATTGGTTGTTTGTGATGTGATTTGATAAAAAAGAAAAGGGACTTCTAACAATAATTTCAAAGGACATTGTCACTATTATAGACCATTTCATGGAGTCGCCGCTCACTCGGTCGTCAAGCTAATCCTAGTATAGAAATATTGTTAAAAGTAAAAGAGTGCTTAAGAGATTGTCTTAAGACTTTGTTGTGATGATGCAAATGATGATGATGATGATGATGATTTGTTTTCAGATTTTCATGAAAAAAATTATGCATGAAATATTTTAAAATGATTTTTGCTAGGCATAAATTCCTAAGTGTGATAAATTTTTTGGATAATTCCCTAGGAATTATACCATCATTGCAAAATTGAAGTTTGACATAATGACATGAAAAATAGAGTAAGTGTTTGTTTTGTTTTAAAGCATAATTGTGTAACATAATGATTTAAGTCATATGTTTTTATGATTTTGAATAAATGGAAAATAAAATTGGTACAATGGTTTGCGCTAGGCATAGAATATTTAGGTATAGACTTATACCATCATCATGAAATCCAAATAAGAAAATAATATAATAGTTTTATTGCATGGTTGATTTTTTAATTTTTGAAATAGTCAAAAAATATGAAGATGAGGACTTGCGCTAGGCATAAAATTCCAATTTTGGTTTTGGAACTATACCATCGTCGCGAAAGTCAAAAGTTATATATAAATGTAACTTTATTGCATGTTTTGAAAATGATTTTGATTTTTGATAATGCATGTAGTTGTATTTATACTAAAAAACTGTTCTTTAAAGAGGAAAATGAATTTATTCCAAACAATTTGTAGAAATATTTCAAAGTATCTTAAAGATAAAAGTTAGATTTATAAGGAATCCCATGTGCGTATGTGAGTTTATTACCAATCTTGATTTATCATAATGATACACAAAATCTCTCAAATACAAAATGTGTGTGCAATTGCATTGTTCATTTACCAGGTTTGAGCAAGATACTATGATACAAGTGATTTGAATTAACCAAATAAGTGTTCAGTAACCATGATTTAGATGCATATAACCATACCAGACTACTATGTAAGTTGGGTTATCAAGAGCTAGTAAATCCATAAGTAGACATAGGTCTGTACAAAAGAAGGTCGCTAATGTGGCAGACATATCACCATGCTAGGAATTACCCAAGGCCAAGTGGGCTGGGCACAAACCACCTGTTATGGGGCTTACCTCACAGTTTTCGAATAATTGAGAATTCCAAGGATTCAAGCTCATCAACCCTTCTTTTCTTTTCAATGGGTAGGGAAAGGGATTTTATTGCTTTTGCTTTTTTCTTTTTCTTTGCTTTTGCTTTTCTTTTTCTCTTTTTTTTTTTTTTTGTATTTTTGTATTTTGGCTTGATATTTGAGATAATGCTGAAATAACTTGTTTCTTTTTCTCTTTTTCTTGAACTTTTCTTTTCTTCCTATACTAGGGATACTTGCTCGGATTAGCTGTAGAGCAAGGGATTTTTATTTTGGGTAGGGGTGAACTTGTCCTTTTGCCAATTCTCAAAAATTCTAGACCATGTGCATGATAGGATAGCAGGGGAAACTTTTCGCTCAGGAAACCACTTCTACTATGTAGCATAGCATGAACATTACAAATATAATAATTTTATTGTGAAAAGATAGGCTTGGTTTAAGTAAATAACAAGATCAATTCTCTATGCTCAAAATTTATTTAATTAAATTTTGTGGACTTTGATATAAGAGAGATTAGTAATCATGCCAGATAAAATCAAGATATTTATTTTTGTGTTTGTGATAGTGGGGGATTCCAAATAAATGCTAATTTATCCAAAATAACTTGAAAATATAACTACAATGCTTGAAGAAGAAATATATACAACAAATATTTGTGAAGAGTTTGATAATTTTGACTCGCTCTTGCTTCTTTATTTTTTTTTTTGGGTTTCAAAAGAGTCAATAATATTGTTGTTTTGACTTTTTATTTTTTTCATTTGTTTTTGTGTAAACAGTTATATATATATTTTTAAAATGAGACAACATGCAAAATATGTACAAATGATGAAATGACCAAATTTTATGCGTAATATCGCTTAAGATGCATAATATTCAGAGGTTCTTTTAAATCTTTACCATCTAAGGTAGCTAATGTGTATGCTTCTGATTCAAATTTAGCAGTAATAATATATGGTCCAAGCCAGTTGGGCTCCAATTTACCTTTAAGGTCTATAGTTGCATTAGTATTTTTTTGATTTTCTTTTAAAACAAGGTCGCCGACCTCAAAGGATCGATGACGAACTTTATTGGCATATGATCTTTTAAGTTTGTTTTGGTAAGCATGGAGATGCTCCAAAGCATTGATGCACTTTTCATCTAGGAGTTCTAGCTGACTGAGTCTGCCAGCTCGATATTCATCTCCTACTTCGGTATCTTGAAGTAGTAGAGCCAAAGAAGGAACTTCTAATTCAAAAGGAAAAACGGCTTCAGTGCCATAAACCAAGACAAAAGGTGAAGTTCTAGTGGGATTTCGAACACTAGTTTGATAGGCCCACAAAGCTAGATATAATTGAATGTTCCAGTTGCGGCCAGATTTATTGACAAATATTTTAAGAATTTTGATTAAGGTTTTGTTAGATGCTTCTGCTTGGCCATTACCATGAGGATAATAGGGAGTGGACCAGCGATGTTGAATCTTATATTTTTGGCATAATTTCTTGACATCTTTATTTTTGAAACAAGTTCCATTGTTTGAGATGAGATTTGTAGGAATTCCGAACCTACAAATGATTTGATTAAAAATAAATTTAGAGACTTGTGTTCCAATGCAGGAAGCTAAAGGCATAGCTTCAACCCACTTCGTGAAATACTCAGTGGCGGTTATGATGAATTTGTGTCCATCAGATGACATAGGATTAATTTTGCCAATAATGTCTAAGCCCCATTTTGAAAAGTGCCAAGGAGATGAAATAGCCTGTAGCTCTTGTGCAGGCGCATGGACAAGGTCAGAATGTTTCTGGAACTTTTCACAATGGCGCACATAATCATGTGCATCCTTTTCCATGGTAGGCCAAAAGTAGCCTATCCTAAGGAGATTTTTAGCAATGACACTACCACTGAAGTGTCCTCCACAAGATCCATTGTGGACTTCACTTAAAGCTAATTTGGATTCTTCTAGATTCAAACATCTCAATAGGATACCTTCAAAATATATCCTATATAAAGTATTGCCAATTATTACAAATTGAATTGCTCGTCTACGTAATAACCGATGTTGGTTTCTATTAGAATTGGCAGGGAAAGTCCCATTTTGAAGAAAATCAACTATATCTGTATACCAAGGGTCAGGAGTAGTTTCATTGATTAGAAACACATCAAAAGGTTCTAAATATGACTTATTTGAAGTGGGTTCTTGGATTCGATGAATAATGATGGTGGCATATTCGTCATCTAACTCCAAGGGTAGAAGAGATGCAGCTACAAGCATAGCATCAGCCACATGGTTATTAGTTCACAGAATAGCTTCCAAAGTAACTTTATCAAACAAGGATAACAATTGCAAAACATATGCTTTATATGGGTGCAATTTATCATCTTTGGTCTAATAAACTTCATTAATTTGATTTATGACAAGTTGAGAATCACCAAAAACTAGCAGATGTTTGATTTTTAATGCCAAGGTAGCTCGTAATCCAAGGATTAGAGCCTCATATTTGGCAGTATTATTGGTGCAAGCAAATGTTAATTTGAAGGACAAAGGTATAATGTGTTTTTATGGGGATATTAAAATGATACCCACACCAGCCCCACTCATGCATCGGGCTCCATCAAAGTATAAGGACCATTGTTCAACATGGTCTACCTCTAATTGAAGGCATTCATCAGGAAAATCAATGATGAGGGGATGGGTAGACTCTAAGGGTGCAGCAGCTAACTGATCTGCTATGATTTGACCCTTAATAGATTTTTGTCCTATGAATGTGAGTTCAAACTCGCTGAGAGCAAGAACCCACTTGGCTATGCGACCCGATAAATAAGGTCGACTCATAAGATACCGCAAGGGATCATATTTAGCAATGACATATATTTTTTGACTAAGCATATAATGGTATAATTTTTGCGTAGAAAATACAACTGCTAGACATAGTTTTTCTAATGAGGTATAATGAGTTTCATAACTGATTAAAGTTTGACTAATGTAATAATTAGCACATTCTTTCTTCTCATCATCAAGCTGAGCTAACATAGCTCCTAAAGCAAAATCTAAAGCTGAAATATACAGGAGAAACGAGCGATCAGGTCTAGGTGGTGAAAGCACAGGTGGGTTAAGGAGGTATTGTTTGAGAAGTTCAAAAGCTTTTGTACATTTATCGTCCCAGTTAAAAAGGACATCCTTCTTAAGGAGCTTAAGAAAGGGAGTGTTTTTTTTTGCCAGCTTATCGATGAAGTGACGGATGGCTTGAAGCTTACCTTGTAAACTTCGTAACTCAGATATATTGGTAGGTACGGGCATATCAATGATAGCCGCAATCTTGAGAGGGTCGATTTTGATACCACGTAAAGAAACTAAAACCCCTAATAGTTTACCGGACTTAACTTCAAATATGCATTTGGCTAGATTTAATCGAATAAGGTATTCTCTTAACCGATTAAATACTTTTCTCAAATCATCTAAATGATCATCTTCTTTAATAGAGCGAGCTATATATAATCTACGTAATCATGTAGGTTATCATGCATCATATCATGAAAGATATAAGTCATAGCTCGTTGATATGTTGCGCCTGCATTCTTTAAACCAAATGGCATCACTTTCCAACAAAAGGTACCTAAGGGGTAATAAAGGCAGTTTTAGCCTAATCTTTAGGAGCTATCCTAATCTGATTATAGCTAGAAAATCCATCCATTAGGGACATCATTCCACTCCCGATGGTAAAGTCAATGATTTGGTCCATGTTTGGAAGAGGAAAATCATCTTTAGGGCATGCAACGTTAATATCTCTAAAGTCCATGCAAACCCTAACTTTTGTAGCTTCTTTCTTGGTGACTGGAACTACATTCGAGATCCATTCAGCATAATCAATAGCTTGTATGAAAATAACATTCAGGAGTTTTTCTAACTCCCCTTTGACTAGCAGGGCCACTTTGGGATGCATTTTTCTAAGTTTCTGTTTAACAGGTTTAGCATCCAGATGGACTACTAGATGATGCATGACTACAAAAGGGTCCAAACCTGGCATATCTTCATATGTCCAAGCGAAGACATCTTCATATTATTTAAGGAATGCAATGTATTCATCTTGTTTTTCTTGACTTAATGCTGATCCAATATTGATTATGTGAGGATTATCCTCAGTTCCAATGTTAACTTTAATGACGTTTTCTACTTCCATGTGTAGATCTCTTTCAAAATTAGGTGGGGCAGGTGAAATGCCCAATTCTTGTAATTATTTTAAGGTTAAGTTGGATAATTCGTCTTGAGGAGTGGTGGCCTCAAGTTGGGCTATAGTTGGTATAGAACCATCAAAATAAAAACCATTGTGTAACAACTCTTCAATAGAGACATCATGGAAAATATCTCCTTCCAAATCCTCATCAGATTCAGCAATCAATTCAGGGTAAGCTATGGATAGCATGTTGCAGGTAAAGAGATTATTATTTGAACACAAATAATATTGTTTATCTAGATAATCTTGATAACATATGAGTTGATCATCATCTTCAAAAGGGAAGGGTTGACCCTTACTAGGAAATAGGCCCACACCACATCGGGCGGGCCATGGATCTACCTCAATAGGTTCTTTCATACCATTTTGGAAAGGTCCCAAGCCTTTCCCTTTATAGCCCATTTTAAGCATTATGGGCTTAGCTTTAATATATTCATTAGTAAAATAACATCGGGCATATCCCTCATGATGAGTTTTGATATTCCTGGGTATTCTTCCCCAATCATATCCTTTATAAATAAAAGCACAACTCCCAACTTGGTAAGTACTTCCCATAGGTTATGGGAGGCCCAAAGTACGAGGATATGGTGGCAAGTTGTTTAAAAGAATTGAATCTTGCATAAAAGCATTTGTTTTTTTTGATATTAAGATTGTGGATAAATTCGATAAAATTTCATCAAAAAGAGCATAAGATGTGGAAGGATTATTCCCTATATATTTAGATGTGGAAGGTATGATAGATGTTGATAATGTGGAAGTGTCAATAAATGGGTCTATAGGTTTTGAAATTATAGGGATAGAACATGAAGGATTGGTTGTGGATTGAAGATCTTTTTGAGGTTTTAGTGTGGTTTGTTCAAAATATGGTTGAGTTAAATGTATAGGTGTAGTTGATGGAGTAGATGATGTTATGTGTGTGTTTTTCACACGTTTAGATGAAAAATAAGAATTAGGATGTGTGGATGACAGAGCAGGGCAAAATTACACTCCAACAGGTTCTGCCAAAGCACACATATCAAAGGGTCTAGGGTCACCATGGATAGTGACCAACTGATTTTTAAACTCAAATTTAACACACTGATGTAAAGTGGAGGGAACCGCTTGCATCACATTGATCCAAGGGTGACCCCAAAGAATATTGTATGATGCTAGGCAATGTACAATAAACACGATTGTATCTAGGGTTCTAGGACAAAATTGCAAGGGTAAGGTAATGACTCCACACGTTTCTTATGTCTCGTCATTGAAAGCTTTGATAATCATGTCAGTTTTCTTCATTTCATCACTTCAAAAGCCAAATATTTGGTAGAAGTCAAAAGTGCAAATGTTTAGAGATGAACCATTATCAATCAAGACTCTTTTAACAACTACATCTCCAATTAGAGCAGTAATATATAAGGGGTTATCCTTATGTAAACTATGTTGTGGGATATATTTATCTCGAAAGTCAATACAATCAACTTCTCAAGTGATGATAGTATTGGACATGGCTTCGGGTTGAATATTTTGAGGTACCATCATTTGGCTTAATGTAAGCATTAACTCATCCCTATGGGTAGGAGAAGATCTTAACAAGTACAAAAGGGAAATTCTGGCTGTAGTATTGGATAATTGTTCATTAATATTGTAAGGAGGTCTTGGTTGAACATTAGACATATGATTCCCTTTATTGGGATTTTTCAAAATTAATGGAGTTGATCCATCATTCTGAGTTTGATCTTGTTGAGAGTTTTGAGCCTGTTGTCTGGTAATGGCTCCGATGGTACCTACAATGTTATATTGAAGATGCTGAACTGGTCTTGGTTGAGCGTTTATGGCTTGTTCATTAGGAAGGAACTGATTATAAGAGGGTCACGTAGTAACTCTTCTAGGAAATGGTTCTTCTGGAACCATAGCATCTGTGATGGGTTGAATAGGATCTGATTCATTTTCAAAACTATTCGATTGGTTTGAGGTGATGTCTATTTCACTTTTAGTATCTGATTCTACATCACTAGGATAGGAAGTGTGAATATTATGTAGGGGTTTGGTCGTGACCAGGGATAAGGTTGTGCCAAATATTTGAGGATCTTGAACAGATAATTGTCTGCTAATAGTCCCTACATATCAGGTAGGAGGGGGAACATTATGATGTTCGATTTGATTGGCCACTTATTTACCATGGTTTGGTAAAGGATGTTGAAATATATCTAATGATTGATTAGCATTTTGATTTTGATTTTGGGGAATGGTCTTTTGAGCGTTATTAGGAGCATTTTGTTTAGGTTGGAAAGCTTGCACCTCCATTTCATTATTATCAATCAGATCTTGTTTTTTATGTTTCAATATTTTACAAGAGTTTGTAGCATGTCCAGGTCCTCTATGAAAATCACAATGTAAATCAGCTCTATATCCGGGTATAGTTGGATCAGGTTCCCGGATAGCTGGTAATTGAATCAAGCCTCATGCTAATAATTGAGGAAGAATGGTTGATAAAGGTTGATTCAATCTAGTAAATTCTCGAGGAGGTTTATCAGGAGGTTTTAATATAATTTTTTCTATTGTCTTCATTGTATTGATATTAGCAATGTTTCTACTATCAGTGACTCCATAACCTACAACTTGTTCGTTCTTATACTGATTTCTAGATGTTTTCTCATCATCTTTCTTTTTGATCTGACCTCTTCTAATGAGAGCATCTTCTACCCTTCGAGCTAAGTCTATAGCTTGATCGAAGGTAGTTAAGGTGGCAATTGATAACTCATAAGATATTTGTTCTTGTAAATTATTAATAAAAATGTCCAACATTTCCCTATAAGGTAGCACACAGTGTAGTTTTCCTTTCAACTGCCTCCATCTAGCTAAGAAATCAGCAAAACATTCATCTTTGTCCTGTTTTAAGTTGTACAAATATTTAATGGTGACATGCATCTCGATGTAGGCACTAAATTTATGGACAAAGGATTCAACTGTTTCTTCAAAATTTCTCAAGGAATGAGTGGGCAATTGATAGTACCACTCTAATGCCATTCCTTCTAAACTTTTCGGGAACATTTTTAGTAATAGCAAGTCATCATGTGATATATCATGACATGCTATCCTAAACATGCGAATATGCTCTATGGGATCTTCAGTTCCTTTATATATAGGTAGGACGGGCATGGGGAAGTGTTTAGGGTATGGCTATGCTACAACTATGGGATCCAGAGGTTGACTACATATCTCTCGATAATTGTACGAGGGACAGTAGGGATCTATCTGGTGCATGCGCGAAGCTAATTGTTTCACCATGGCTTTGTGAGCTATTGTGTAAATTGTTCAATAGGGCATTAATATGGGGTTTGTGAGCTATTGTGTAAATTGTTGGTAGGAAGGGTGTTATGAAGAAATTTTGAAGTTGTATTATGTTGTATGCCCGATTGTTGAAAATTGGTGTTTGGCTTCATTTTAGGTTTTTGTCGATTTGAAGCATATTGATCAATAGTTTGGTGAAGTAAAGTAGTAAAGGAAGGTTTATTTTGTGTGGGAATGATTTTAGGCTCAATAACAGGTTCCTTAGGGGGTTGGGTAACCTATTTTTTTGGCATGTTCTGAATCATAGTGACCATATCTCTATTGGATGGTCCAACTTTATCACTTTCTTGATCAATGAAAGACAAGGGATTAGTGTGTATGTCAAACATATGTTCCATGGCTGCTTGAGTGTCACTAATTTTCCCTTTATCAATACGAACTGCCATATTAAGAGCACCAATGTTATTATTAAAAAATTTCCAAAAATGATCTAAGTTATCAAAAGCAATAGTTCCATCTGGAGCTATTCTAGGGGATGAGGATCCTTCCTCTTTAAGATTTTCTTGTTCATTTTCTTCAGCCAGTTCATCTTCTGGATGTTCTAGAGTTTCTCCTTCCGAAATTGATTCCTCAAGAAGGACATTTGGGTTTTTTGTTTTGTCTCCTAACCAATCTTCTTCTTCTTGTTCAGTTTGTTTACCATTCCTAAGTTTAGGCATTGTGCTTCGATTTAGATTTCAGCAAATATATATATATATATATATATATATATATATATATATATATATATATATATATATATATATATATATATATATATATGCGACAAGCTTAAGAAGTATATATTTTAATTATATACCTACTATAGTATTTGAAATAAAATGTTTTTGGTTTTTGTTATGTTTTGGTTTTTTTTCTTGTTTTTATAACAATATTATAAAGATAACAAACAGCACACTAAATGCAAACAATAATAATAATGAAAGCAATGATCTAGTTTTCTATAAACAATTTATAAATATCATTAATGGGCTCAAGTTCTTTAGGAGTCATGAAGTGTTCTTCAAATTGAAAATTTTCTTTCAAGAATTTGACAAAAAGTGCTATAGTGATATTATCTGTCTTAGATTCTGGTTAGTAGAAATAAAGTTCATGGCAATATTCTTGATATAACACAGCCCTAGGAACTCTATTCCATATTTCCCTATATGTAAGAACGACCTCTTGATATTCTACATGACCTAGGAATTGGTGTACAATGGCTGCATTCTCGAGGTATTCCTTGAAGGTGAACAATTCTGAAGACACAAGAGCTCTCCTATAAGCTAACCACCTATGGCAGGCTCTCTGAAGTTCATGATAAACAATGAGTTGATGAGGATCTAGGATCCTATCTAGGGCAAACCTCTTGATTTGTCTAAGTTCGGTTGATCTAGATGAAATGACACCTAGCCTCCTATCAAGTTCTTTCCACAGAAGTTGGTTTCTATCTGCTTTTGGGCACACTAAGCACATAATTAACTTCTATGGCTGGTAATTGGTTTTCAACATTTATAGTAATAGCTAATATTTTCTTAGGAGCTACCATCTAGACATGATATGCAACTTAGTATTTTTTTAATGATTTTAAATGCATCTATGTTTTTGTTTTGTTTTTTTTTTTGTTTTCAAAAGGTTTTAATTTCACGTTGGGTTCAACAAAATGTATCACTCCAATTTTTTCACATCCTTACCTTCAGGCTAAAGGATCCGCACCTGGAAGGAGGATGGGAAAAGGATGGGACAATACCTCGGACTGAGAGGCCCTTTGAAGGTCTCGCCTCTCGGGGGAGGGGTATTAAGGTGATTTTTCGATGGATGGTGGGGTTCACCAGGAAACGTTTAGTGGCAGTTTCCACGCCTAGGTTGGGAATGAGTTTAATGTGTTCAGTTTTAGCTTTAAAAATCCAAGTCCTAGGTTTGGCCAGATGAATCTAAGTTATTCTATATGAAAATGCAAATTTAAATACAGAAAATAGATTTAACAGAAAACACAGAGAGCAAACTAAGTGAATAAATCCATACCTGGTCCTGGATGTCTGATGGAGATTTTGATTTTTGAAGCAATCCAGATCATCTGGAATTTGATAGGATCATCTCTGATCTGACAGGATCGTTTGAGATCTGATGAATTCGTCAGAGACCTGCAAACAGATAAATAGATACAAAATGCCAAAAATACAACTATTCTGATAGAGGCAAATGATGTGAAATAACAATAAGAATATTAACAAGATAATCCCAAATGGAAATACAAGTAAATTACAATTCTTTAATGACTAATCATGATCTTATTATGCAATTAAACTACATGGGTGAACTCCAAGATGCAAGATAATAGGAAATACTAATAAAAATGACTAAATGTAGAATAAAGTAGCAGCAAAGTATAGGAAAAGCGCAAACTCTAGGCACTGATTGCCCTAATGCAAACTGTAGTCGAAATCATCTCGGATTGATACGAAATCATCTCGAATTGGACAGGATCATTTGTGACGACCTAAGCTTGCTCCGACTAAAGAATAACAAGGTTCCTACAACAAAATTTGGATAGGACAAGTACAGATGGTAATCCAGGGTGTTCTAATGCGTGTAAAGGTCAAGTTATAGAAAATCCAGCCAGGGGAAAGTCAAGGGAGAGTCCTAAGGTTTAAATAGACTTAGAAGGGAAGTTGGGACGTTGGAGATCATCCTAATTTGGAAGATCTCCAATGGGGGAGGTCTCTAATGGTGCAGACGCGTCTCTGCCCAAGTTAGAGAAGTTGTTGAAACAGAAGTTAATTATGAAAAATAAATTTTGGGACAAAATTGTCTGGACATTCTGCTCTAGACGAATTCGTCTGATCTAAGGTGATATCATCTGATCAATGACGATATCGTCCAACGGTCACAACAAACTCTAAAAATGGCATGAGAAACGAGGAAACGGGTTAAACGACAGTTTGGGAGCAGTTTTGGGGGTTGAATTTGAATTTAAATTATTACTAAGGTAATTTTAATTATTTGCTAAGGTTTACTACGCCAATTTTAGGGTGCTACAACCATTCACATTCCTATTATTTATCGTTGCACATCAACAATATTTAATGGCCTTGGAACCCTGCCAATAATATTTAATGGTAATTAATTCCTTTATTATCAATTTGTCTCCATTACCTAACATCTCAGATGGAATTTGCTATTGTAAGCTCATTTTAAGCACTCCTGATAAACATAGAGTTTCTCGAGGGTATTCACATGATGTTCATCAAGTAGCATCAATTGATCTAGGCGAGATTTTCATGCGGTGTCATCATTGATGAACTCTTTCAATGTGACGCATAACATTGGAATTTCCAACTCTAAGGGCATAATGGCCTCAGCGCCATATACCAGTGAAAATGGAGTTGCCCCAATGGGAGTTCGAATACTAGTCCTATAAGCCCATAAAGAAAGGGGCAGCTGTATGTGCCAATCCTTGTGGTGCTCTTGTACCATATTTTTCAATATAGAGACCACTATCTTATTTGAAGCTTTAACTTGTCTGTTTTCTTGCAAATAATATGGAGTCACAAAACTATGTTTGATTCTATACTTAGACGTCAAAGCTCTCATATTTTTGTTCTTAAATGATGTTCCATTATCTAAAACTATCTTGGATGGTATCCCAAAATGACTTATGATATTGGTGAGTATAAACTCAATAATACATGCTCTAGTTGTCGTTATTAAGGGAATGGCTTCCACCCACTTAGTGAAATACTCAGTAGCTATGATAATAAAATTATATCGACCCAATTATAGAGGAGATATATTATTGATGAGATCAAATACCCACTGAGCAAATGGCCAAGCTGCTTGAATGGGTTATAAAGCCTGTGATTGCAAGTGCGTAATATTAGCATGATGCTAAAATTTAACGTATTTCCTGACATACACATTGCAATCCTTCTCCATAGTGGGCCAATAATAACCAATTCAAATGATGTGCTTGATGATAGCCATGTCACTTAAATGGCCACCACATGTACCATTTTGAGCTTACAAAATTGCCCAAGATGACTCTTGGGACTCAAGACAACGAAGGAGAACTCCATCGTAGCTTTTGTGGTACAAGATGTCTACTAACAATACATACTTTGTTTCTTTCTATTTAAATGTGTGCTTAACAACATGTGACAATCCCTAAGGGATTACACCAAGTCTAAGGAAGTTATGTATCTGTGATATCCAATTATGATAAGTTTCAACTTCGATCGACAAGACAACATGTTCTCCCTATGGTTCTACATTGGCAAATGTAGACTGGAAAATAATCTTATAGTGAATGGTAATACCACTCCCCGTCTAATCCTGCAAGATCAAATACCCCCAGGATGATCTCTTGAGATAGTCTTTGGATTTATAGAATCATTCATGATTTGGTTCTATATGAATCATGTTGATTGACTCTTTGTTATCCAATTCTTTGCACTACACAGTAGAGTGACAATATTTTCATGGATGGTCATGAAATAGGCAGAAAAATTCTAAGGGATTATAGATCCCAAATATGCCATTATGTGCAAATATATTGGATGAATGAGGGATTGCCTCGATGTCATATTATTCCAATCGAGCTAGATAAATTTCAACAAGACCCTTGTAAGCTTTCAATACCGAATATTGGCATTGGAATAATTCCTTAACTTGGTTCATGGTGAGAAGGGAAGCACCAAAGATATTTAACCTTTTTATCTTTATGATGAAAACTATTTGGAGACCCAAAATAAGGGCTTAGTATTCAGTATTGTTATTAGTGCAAGGAAAGTATAACTCCAATGACAAGGGCATTGGAGCTCCTTGTGGTGTGAACAATACTATTCTTGCACCACCCCTTGCTCACACTTTGAACCATCAAAGAACAAGGTCATATCGACTTTGTTATCTAGTTCTTCATGTTTAGGTGCTTCTGATAAGGCAAATATTGTATCATCAAGAATTTCTATGGTGAGGGGCCTATTATTTTCAATAGGCAGCTCAGCCAGTTGATCTGCTATGACTTGTGTCTTAATGGAATTTTGGCTTATGAATTCTAAATCAATTTTTTTTAGTAGAATGATCCACTTCACAATATTTGTATTGTGATATGTCTTTCTCATCACATACTACAAATAATTTTGTTTGGATATAACATATGGCGTATGACTAAACATATATTGTCGCAATTTCTTTGTAGTGAACACTACTACTAAACATAGCTTCTCCACATATGCATATCCAAGATCATAGCTCACCAAGGTTATGCTAATGTAATATATAGTTTGTTCTTTGCTTTGTGCATTATTTTGGGCTAACATGATTCCCAATGCAAATTTGGTTGTTGATATATAATAGAAATGGCTCGTCTAGCCTTGGTGGAGCTAGCACTGGCGATGTCACCAAGTATTGCTTGATTTTAAAAAATGTTGCTCAATAGTCCTCGTCCCAATTGAATGGGATCCCCTTGTGTAGCATTTGATTCATGGGTCGACATTTATCCAATAATTGAGTGATAAATCACTTTATGGATGCTACTTTGCCCTATAGGCTTCTTAGTTCTTTGATGTTTGTGGGGGGATGCATTTCTAGAATAGCCTTGACCTTTGTTGGCTCAACTTTGATGCCTCATTTTGAAATGATGAATCCTAAGACATTTCTTAAAGTTATTCTAAATACACACTTCTTAGGATTAAACCTGACATCATGCTCTATCAGGTGATCAAAGACCTTCTTCAGGACCTCTGCATGCTCAGAACACAATAATGACTTTACCAATAAGTCATCAATGTAATCCTCTAGGATCTTATGCATATAGTCATGAAAAATGTATGCCATAGCCCATTGATATGTGGAACTAGCATTCTTAAGGATGAATGGCATAAATTTATAGCAAAATGTCCCCCATGGCATTATAAATGCAATTTTATGATGGTCTTCGGGCTTAATCCGAATTTAATTGTAACCAGAAAAATTGTCCATTAAGGAGAGCATTTCATGACCTATAGTTGCATCTACAATAGCATCAATATTTTCTAATGGAAATGAATCCTTTGGTGTTGCCTTATTCACGTCTCTAAAATTTGTACAAGTACGAATCCTTCCATCAGGTTTTCCTATAGGCACCATATTGGATACCCATTTCGGATAGCCGATGGAAATGCCAAACTCTATGTCCAAAAACTTTTGCAATTCATATTTAACCATTAAGGATACTGTTGGATGCATATTCATGAGTTTCTACTTGATTGGTTTCTTTGATAGATCTAACAAAATGTTATGAGTAACCAATTTCGGATCTAGACCCGACATATCTTTGTATGTCCAAGCAAAGAGACCAGGTATCTCTCTCAGTAGAGGATGAGGTTGGCATGCTCATTAGGAGTCAAAGTCTCCCCAAATTTAACGTTCCTTGTATTGGTGGGATAATTACTGATATTCACTTTGAAGGTCTCCTCTACTAACATGTGGGATCCCTCCTCAAGCTGATGACGCATAGGGATCAAGTGGATGTCATCTATTTGGTTTATAGGTTCCTCATTGGAAGCATCCTCAACATGATAGACATCATGTGTAAAACTTGGTACAAAATGGAAAGGTTACAACATTTCTTCATTAGGGAAGAAATATTCATGCTCTAGTGGTGAATCATCATGATCCCAATCAATAGCATCTACATTTAGAGACAACAGTTTGGATGGGTCGGCTGGATTATGGAGTTGAGTGGTCAAATAAATGGAGATCATGTTGATGAAATGGATCATCTCTAGGACCACGTGCAAGTGACTCATCATTAACAAAACTTCCATCCTTGAGATGTGGTTCTTGGGGTATGGGGATCTCTGAATTTGGTCTGTGAATAGACTATTAGATGGGATCATTGGGCTCAAGGAGCTCCATGTACATCGGTGGATCGAGAAACACCATGTGATAAATCATATTAATATTCGATGGTCTCCTTCTAAGGTGAGGATGGAGATTGATCTCTTTGCACATATCATCAACTATATACGGTGTATTACGATAGCATAAGTAGGGAGGTCTTAAGTAGGCTCTCTCTATCTCATCTTCTTCATTGCTATCATAATACAAGCCTTCATTGCTATCCATTAGAATGGGATGCTTTGGAAAATATGGCACCATATAGGTTATCTCCTGATCATTATCATCATTGTCTGGTAGAACCGAGTATAAATGCTACAAATATGAAGGTACTAAGTAAACTGGCTCAACTTCATCCTCATATTGATCACTGTTTGAGGATAACTCTTCACCCTCTATTCCAAAATCGTAGTCTGGTCCATCACTTTCGATGATGGATACTACATGGACGTCCTCAGAAGCAATTTTTGATTCGATACTCATAACTATTTCTAGATTCTGGAAGTGCATACCAATGTCATCAGTACCTCCATGAAATTTATTGTCCAAGTTAGCCCTTGGAATGGGTTCTGGGCTAGTCTCCATCAAGATTTTTGTGTGATATCTCTCGAGTGGATCTATAGTGACATAAGTCACTAGCTGGTTATCCCTCTTAAACATAGAATAATTAGGGTGATACAGATTGAAATCAACTTCACCCCCCAAAATGAGATACAAGCAGTCTAAAGATACCATGATGAGTTTAGTCTATCCTCCAATGTAGAATCCCAACCTGAACCTATCAGTAGGTAACTGATATTGTGGTTCTACAGGCTTCTTACGCCCCTGTTTGAATAGTTTGAGACCATAACTGTACCTATGGTAACATTCAAAGTATTGCATGACATAGTCTAGGTTAGAAATATAATGAACATTCACAACAAATGGTTCATCATCATCCTCATCCATAGGCATGGGAGATGCAAAATGGTCTAGCCCTCCATAGATAATGTTGGTTTGGTTAGGTGGTACCCCCAATGGTTCCACCATCCCTATGGGAAGGTGATGGGCTTATGGTTGACCCATGTCATGTGAAGTATTGATAATTAGTGTGAACATCACATTCTACATAATGTATTCCACTAATATAGGATTAACCAAATGGACGGTCATCTACAGTGCAGATGACCCTACTGAAGATGTAGGTGAAGCATGCTGAGGTGCCTCTTCGACTCCTCCTTGAACTTCCTCTACTTCCATGGGAGTAGGTACTTCAACAATGAATGGCTTGGGCATTTGATTTATCTTCATTTTACCCACTTTTTCTTTTATCTTCCTATCATCCCACTGTATCGTAGATGTAGTCAGTATAATTGAAGTAGCTATTGTGTGCTCTGATCATTGAGATACGAATGTTGGGGTTTTAGCACACACTTATTTGATTTTACCTCCTAGATTTTTTATTGGCAATGCTAGTCGTACATCCAGGTGCATTGATAGGAGCATAAATTCCCTCAGTAAATTAGCTAGATTCATATATTTAAAAGGTTCTTCATCTTAAGGCACCACGTGAACCAGTCCTTCATGAATGCATTTGATACACTAATGTAAAATAGAAGGGATAGAACACATATATCTGATCCAAGGCCTCCCTAGAAGTATATTATACTATATAACACCTTTTATTATGTGACACATCATTGGGATGGTCTTCAGTCCCACCTAGATAGGTAGAACTATAGTACCGACCGTCAAGCATAATGCATCATTGAAAGCTCTCAACGTGAAGGTAGAAGGAATGATATGCATATTGGGTAACTTCAGGTGAGTTAACACATTAGTAGTTATGATATTTATTGATAACACTATGTCAATCAAGACCCATTTGAACAATTTATGATTCACACAAGCGATGATATACAATGGTGGATCTGCTATAACAGTAGAAATTGTCTTGACTTCATGGTCATGAAATTGAATGATTGGTTCCTAAAACTGTTGCACATGCCCCACAAAATGTGTAAATGCTTCATTATATTGATGCTACACTTTGATGGACCTTAAGATATCCATGAGAATATCTCTGTGTTTAGAAGACTACTAAATTAGCTCATAAATTGACAACTTTACTAGAGTTGTCAATATATTTTGAACCAATATACTCTTGATGGTCACCACCTGTCTGGTTGGTGGGCCAAGCACATGTTGGGCTAGCCTTGGAGGAGGTGTAACTTGGAATATAATAGGTTTTTGAGGTTGATTCAGTTGTTCATACCTCACGTTTCTTGTGATAATTTTAACCATTCTGATGAACCCATGGGTTGGTGGTTTGATGCGAACTTGGTTGACTTGGCCAACATTATTCTTTGGCACCTCATAATTTGATAGAGGATTTTTGTAAATCCCCATATTTTTATTATCAGGAGCTTGTGGGTTTTCGACAAGAAATGTACCTCTCTCAATAATATTTGGAACAAGATGTTTTAAATACCAACATACCTCAATGTCATGGCCTCGTGATTAGCAAAAGATGTAATAATGATCATCCTTGTAGCCCTTAGGTTTGGGCTGATTTGGGTCCATTAACTTGACATCAGGAAAGTGTATAGATTTTGTATCACATAACTAATCAAAAATTGAAGCCAAGGACTCCTATAATTGTGTGAATATGTGAGGTTGGTATTTTTCTTTATTTTTACCCTTGTAATTGTTATTACACTACTCGTACTACGTAGGAGGAGGTTGGGCCTGATAATTTTGCTTTTGTTGCCCTTTTTCTCCTTTTTGAAGGTTCAAAACCACCTAATTAACATGGTCCAACTTGGCCTGATGTCTCTTAGTGCTTTTCTTGTGTCCCTCCTTATTAGTGAGCTTCAAGTTACCCTCCTTTAAATTGATGTCCTTAATCACCTTGGCTTGCACCAAAGCCTCTTCGAATGTCTGGTATTGTTGCAACTATAGCAATAGAAAAATGTGTTTGGCACAACTCTTTGTGAAAATTTACATTAATTTAGAGGATGGGATGGATAATGGTAGCTTTACCATCATTTTCCATAATCCATCACTGGCTCATCATCATGTTGCATCAGAGCGGCCAGGTTGGATAAGTTTACCTTCATCTTGACACTAAAGGAGAAGCATTCAAGAAATGCATCAGCTAGTTGTTTGAAACTAGTGATGTTGTGCCTATTTAATTGATTAAACCACTCTTAGGTTGGTCCTAAGAGGGTCATGATGAATTTGCATAGGAGCAAAGCATCATTTCTCTCAATATAAAAGTACACATCTAGAAAACTAGTCATGTGCTCCTATGCATCTTCCTCTCCCTAAAACTTTTCTAGTATAGGCATCTTGAAATGATCAAGATATGCTGGAATAGGAACTGATGTGCATAGAGGTTCATTGTGAATTTTTTTCAAGGTAGGATTTGGATAAGCCATTCCTTGCTTCTCTATGGATTGGACCTTCTCTACTAAGGTCTTGTAAGCTTGCAATGAAAGAAACTCCTCCTTTCAAGATTACCTTAGAGGTACCTTCAGAGGCAAATTCTTCCTCGATCGAGGTGGGGGACTAGGCTTGTCCTCCTCCTCAAATTGGGATATTTTAGGATATTATTGCTCTAATTCCTCTCTCACTTCATTATCATACTGCCTATGGTCATGTTGTTCAGACTCTAGATGTTGATTTCTATGTTGAGTCGTATGTCTAGTATGTGTGTCGATGTTCTCAAGGTGTAACTTGGGTTGTGAAGCCACTCGTCTATCGAAACACTTCCTGATATCACTACAAGGAGGTAAATTGATGCTAGCCAATCGGTCCTCTCTCTCTACATGCTCCTTCTGATCAAGGATACATTGTTCGCGTATGTACTATTCATATAATTTCTATATTATGAAGCTTTACCTCTGAGTATTCTCATTTTTGAGGTGCTCTTTCTCTACATGAACATCCTTCAATTGATCTTGGAGAATCTATAATCTCTAATTTGACATCAGTTATGAGCTCTATCAACATGATCGATCATATAAGGCCTTTGATGGGTGAGCTCTGTTCGAGTGACTTTATGAGTGTGTCCTCCAGTGGACTGATTTGCTACACTCTTGCCTTAGTCTATAAAGATGACACTAATGTCAGGTTGTCTTCTATACTCAGTGCTTGCATGCAATGCTAGAGCACACATGTCTCGAGAATGCTTGGAGTACTCTCCATGTTATCAGGTAGTCCTAATGGTGATTCTGCTACACACACTCACTGGTCGAGAGGGTGCAGGCATAGGCTTATATCCTAGATGCCCTAGGACTCTATATAGACCATCCAACTATTTGCTATGCCATGGATCATGAGGTGGTGTGCCTTTTGTTCCTAATTTGGATATATCTATGGTGAACATGGTGGGTTCACCCCTCTTGGGAGTCTGTGTAGGTTTGTGCTCAAAAGCAGCCCTCTTGGTTTACCCCTAAATGGGTGGATCTCAAACATATCTAGACTCTAACGGTAGAGGTCATGAACCTCCCTTAGATATAGGTCGAAGGGGTACCAATATAGATTCCTCGATGACATACTCCTTAGTTGAACCTATGGATGCCCATGGAATGCGATCACAATATATGCTACCATATGCAAAACCCCCATGCTAGGATATCCCATGCTTTGATCTATGTATAGAGGGATGTCTAGTACTTCCTCTAATCGGGGTGTTCTCAATGGAATCCCCTCATGTGGAATTATCCCCTCTAATTCTCACTAAATGACATCCAGGAGGATTAAGTGATTGAGGGTGTTCCACATCATGTTGTGTGCTAGGTGGAGCTTGGGCTTTGATCTCGAGTTTGTACCTAGATCAGACTCTGCATGTTTGCACAATTATGTATCCTATACCTAAATTTAAATTTTATTAGCACACAAAGAATACAATGATGTTTATCTCCTTTTCTAATTTTTAAAATGAGCCCTAAACTATTTGATGTTTTTTCAATTTTTTGTATTAGTAAAGTAAATCTTGTCATATTTTATAATATGTTGATGATTTTCTCAATTGTTTAATGGCTTTCACCTGTATGCTCACAACTCAAAAACCTAGCAATGAACTCTAGGTTGCGTAATCCCCCCAAATTGTGGTAATGAAGCCCACACCCAGTCAAGGAGTACAGGTCCTTCCAGATCCTCATCCAATCTCACCCAATCAGTGTTATACCCTATTAAGAGAAGTACATGTAAATTTTCTAGGCTACGAATGGTTCTTGGATCCGGTATTGGTCTAGTAACAAAAATGTATGAGGGAGTTGGGCCAACGAATGGAAATCACCTCCACCGTCATTGAAACCCTACTAGTGGTTGGATGTGATTCCCAAATCATTAGCGTTTACTATGAAATGTGGTGTATGTGGGTATTTTTAATTTGCATAAAGGAAATATGCATAATATAACATTAACATGATCATTTCCTACATGATATGCAACCAAGAATGTTTGATATTTAGATATATATGCACACTACACTACTTGACATTCAGATAATGCAACTAGTATGAGTAATAGGCCACTGATTGGGTCTTATGAAAGTAAAATCTAACATTCAAATATCCTAGACCATTGGATACTAGAGCAAGCTGCAATCAGATACCCACTGTTCCTAGCAGTGACTAGTAGAAGCATCAAATAAAAATCCCTAGGACCTAATTCATTTTATTGTTCTTTTTATCCTTGTCTTAGCTAGATTTCATTTTTGATGTTCTATAAAAATATAGAGATAGAAAATAGACACAGAGGGTGTCAAAAGGGCCTACCTCAAGTCCTCATCTGATTTAGCTTTTAAATCCTACTTTGTGATTAGTCTATTGCTAACCATGGCTCTGATGCATGACTGTGACTGTTGCCCACACCTATCAACCATGGGCCAACTTTTTGCTCATGGATATCAGCCGCAGTTAGTACCTACCATAAAAATACAACCCAAGGTCAGTAAAATATGGTAAAAATTATGGAGTTTCACCATGATCACCTACTATAACTTCCAAAAAGGCTCATGCTTGATAGAATCTATTACAATTAAAGAAAGATAACAAATAAACATGCACCAATTGACAAAAAAAATGGAATGGAAATACAAGAATCCTTTATTAATTCCAAATTTATTCAAGTTACATATTCGTACCTCTTAGGAATACCCATTTTGATACTTCAATTATAATAGAACTAATTTCCCTTTTTGGGTAGATGTGAATCAAATGCCTTCTAAGGTGACATGAACTGCTCTAGGGTGTTGATGACCCTATTATCCATGATTAGAGGTATTTTCTCCATTGAATGGCATGACCCTATTAATACTACATTCAAGAAACAATAAGAAGCACGTTAAAATCAAAGGTAGCCTCTCTTGATGAGGCCTTTTGAGGAGATTTCACAAAAGATAACATAACAAACATATAATCAAGAAAATGAATAAAACATAGTAAACCTATATTAATCATGAAATATCACCATTAAACATGTGCAAGAGAGCAAGTATTGTCTATCTATTGGACTAGTTTATTGATGAGTGTCATAAAATCTTCATCATTTAATCATTATGTGTCAATCCAGGGCAATGTCCAAGGCTATATACAAAAGCAGGGGTTAACAGACTGATTTTTAGTTCATTTAGATTATGGCTTTATTCATGGAATAGTTAGATATTGGGGTGTTTGGGGTCTCCTTTCTTACTCCTAAAAACTAAAACCAAACTCCTACTTATCCTTGTAGAATTGAAATTCACACTGTTGTAGAAAAAATCAAACTAAACTATTGTGAAGCTAAAAATAACAAAATTTAATTGATAGGAAATTACTAAATTTAAATTGTAGCACTGACATTCAAACTGGTAAATAATGAAACTTTCTAAAATTGTAGAAAACAATGTCACTTTCTGAAATGGAACTAACATTCAAAAACTGATAAATAAAGTTGCACAATTTGTAACAAATTAGGTTGACAAGAAATTATGGAAATATTACAAATTCTGAAATAATTTAGAAACTAAAATTACTGTGTTAAATTCTACCCTATATTATTTACCTACCATGCATTCAAATGACACATTATCCTAATCACTAATCATACAAAAACTGTCAGATCTTTGCTAACCTGCTGCAGCCAGAAATATCAGAATTCTGTCAAGTAAAAACCCTCCTTTGGACCTAGAAGTGGCCCTTGCTTCCTGAACCAAAAGAGGGCAAATACAATTGTTCTAAACTATTAAGTATTCACACTCAACTCAGAAGCAAACATGAATGTAAAATATTGCACCTTTATTTCATTCGCAATAGCATGACAACAGTGCAGGGAAAGATCTGTAGGCTACTGTGCTACTGCAATACACAGGTACAACACTTAAAATAGTTCTAACTATTATCACTTATTTCCTATATTCTTCTATATATGATCAACCAAATGGGAGTATTTTATTTATGCAATTAGGTACAACATTGATAAGGTTTGGTGCTATCATGTAGGAATATTACATGACTATTTCCTAGAATGCAGGGATTAGATCTATTATCTCTTATCCATTCCATCTGTTGGGCTTCATTAATTGAGGGAAAGATGTTGGAAAATATAGGGATATCCCTAAAATAGCTACAACCACTTTTTACCACCCTCTATTGCAATTAAAGGCACTTTTTACCCAAACTATTTTGCTTCTACACTTATTTTGGAGCTGCTTCGGAATATCAGGCAGTAGAATAGATTTTATATTAATTCATTCTCTAGAAACTCATGAGAATAGTTGTGATGGCAAAAATAGTATCCATAAGTTCCCAGAAGACTGATTCCATATTTTGCATGAGTTGGAGTGGAAAAATTTTAAACCATGTTGTATATGTATAGATGGATGGAATTTGTATGGAAAAGTTCCTATTTTTTGCATAGTCAAACTGTTGACAAAGTTTTGGCACCTTTTGGTTATTTGAAATGGTTTAAACAGTGGGTAAATCTTATGAAATAATCATAAAACCAAATAGTTAGTAGCACCTTAATATTACAACATTAACTCAATGTAAAATATACTAAATAATACAACTAAAACAGACTATAAAATATAGAAAAATAGTCAAAATAGGATATATGCACTTTAACATTTACAACATGTAAACATAAATACATAATGCATTCTATCACTATAATTAGCATCAAAACATAACATAAGGTGTTCAAAAGTGTTTATAAGTTATCAAAACTAGTCCATGGATGAGGCATTTGCAGGACTCATAATTTTCCCCCTAACCTATTTTAATGCATGTCCTCATGCATTCTGTGCAGCCACAATAGCACAGAGATCTACATCCATATTATGTTCTTCATAACTTAGCTTTGGTCTTAGAACCTTATAATATTCTCTGATTGCTTGTATTTTCTTGAGCCATTCCTATAACTGCTCATCTGATTGAGGATCACTATCAAATAAATAAGGAACTAGAGTTATCACATTTGGCAGACTATACCTCAAACCTACCCAGTGATCCTGCAACTTGTGTATAACTTATACTATGCCTTTTTCTCTCCTTCTAGACTATAGTAAATTGTTAGGTGAGATAGGTTCCCTCTTCTGAAGTGATATTGATAATTCTCCCCATATGCTTTTACAAGCTGAGAGAGTATTACCAAAATGTTGATTACAAAATACCTAAAAATTCTTGATACAATCAGTAATATTGCTCTTATATAATTCTCTGATTTTATGTTCTCTCATCATAGTAATTTTTTTATTTATGGACTCCCTGTAATTAGTATGGGTTCTTCTTATCAGTAACTCAACTGTTAACTCCATTTCCTTGCTTGCATTTTTCTCCTCATTCCAATAAATCTAATTTTGTACTAAAGATATAAAGGCTCTCAGTTGAATATCTCCTGTAAAAATATGTGGCAAGAAGGTTCCATTTTTAGGTAAGAAGAAGTTATGCAAAAATAGTTCACAAAGTAGATTCTTCTATTTCTCTAGACTATGCAAATATGTTTCCACAAATTCTTCAGCAGTGTCCAGTTTATATGAAAGTTTGGAAACAATTCTCATTAATGACCAGCGGAGATATTTTTCCTTTAATATTAGAGTATAAAACCTTGCAGGCCTTTTGCACTAAACTAAGTACTCTGCAATTTGGCACATATCTTGTATTTTTTCCTGTAACTTAGTTATATCTACAGTTTGGACTTCTAGTTTCTACTTCAAAGGTTTTAAGGCTAAAATTTATGCCTCCATCTGTTGACACTACAACATCCAATGTGCTATGTCCTCATTATATTTTGTCATTGTAACTATTTGTGGGGTATTTATAATTAATTATATTTTTGGAGGCAAGTCCACTTGTATACCAACTTCTGATGTGTTAACAGTGAATAGATCTACTTGCACTCCAATTTATGTTGTTTCAACTTGAGGTGATTCAGTTGTAATTAATTCAACAGATAGTTGAGGAGATTGTATATTTACCTATTCTTGAAATTACTCTTGTTCATTAGCCTCCTTAGCTGCTTGTATGTTTTATGCCTCCTGCTATGAATTTTTAGAATGTTCCGCAAAGGCTTCTGAATCTGTCATGCTGACATCTTGCTAGAAAATTTGGGTTGCTGTTTCTTCTATTTACACTTCTCTGATGGGTTATTCT
The DNA here is from genome assembly GCA_028583015.1 of Wollemia nobilis. NCBI lineage: Eukaryota > Viridiplantae > Streptophyta > Pinopsida > Araucariales > Araucariaceae > Wollemia > Wollemia nobilis. The sequence continues at coordinate 11,569,832 of JAQPPZ010003361.1, forward strand.
TCCTTGGGTAAGGCCAATTCTCTATGATCTTCTGGTAATTCTAATAGAATTCTGGCCAATTCATCCTCAAAACTAGTTTCTGTAGACTATTGCTCCAGAGTGGACAACCGAGCCCTTAGCTTATTCACCTCTTCCTAAAAATTAGCAATAAGATTATATTTCTCTATGTGAGAGGCTTCATGTTGTTCAATCCAATCCATTTGTGTCTTAATGACACTTCTAGCAGCATGTAACTAGGTTTTTATATCAGGCTCTTCCTATTTTCTTATTGATTCTTTACCAAAATTAGAATCTTCAGAGTCTGAATAGTCAACAAGTGAGACTATAGGTATTTCTATATCTGTGACTGTTGTCTCTACCTCCAATTCTTCTATGTCCATATATACTTCCTCTGATTTTTCTTCTGTAAATTGTTCTACAAGAAATTCCTGCCCATGCTCTATATTTAACTATTGAAATAGTGGTGTAGCTTCTTCATCCATTATTTCTTCTGTTACTTTTTATTTTTGAAGTCTGGAAGACCTTCATAACCCCACATGAGCTTGTTTAACCTTTTTATGTAACTTCAAAACAAATTCTGATGATTCAGGAGTAGAACCTACTTTAGGTGTTTCTTTCCCTATTTTCCCTTCTTTACTTGAACTACCAGACTGCTCGACAGATTGTGTTAAACAAATAGTTACATTCTCAGAAAATATAACTTTTCTTATTTTTCCCATAGGACCAAAATTGGACCATTTTTTCCTTTGTTTCCTATTCCTAGAGGATGGAGTTACTTATGGGAAGAAGGGGATTCTCTTGTTAGAGGATTCAGTTTCAATTTTAGGTTCAGATCTTGTAATTTTTGTTTCATCTTCAGATTCACATTTTGCCTCTCCTTCAGATTTAGGGCTTTCACCCTCTAATTCATTCCAGGTAGAAAAGAACCATTCAAAACTCTTAGGGTTTCCTTTGAAGTGATGCTTGTATATGAGCTTGATGAGCCCATGGTGTTTGGGAGTGCCCATTCCTTGTTGGTATTTTCTAGCCATATTGCTCAACTCTTGATGAAGATATAAGGGCAGATTTATCTTGACCTCCGGGTTTGAATGACCATGTCGTACATGATTCAGAATTCTGATATGATGTCCAGAAAGAAAAAGAAATTGTCCATCACATGTTAAAAACCTAATAACCCACACAACTACTTCATTCCAGGGAGGTGGTATACTAGACCACTTAACCCCTTTACAAACATTTTCTCATTAAAAATTCAATTGGCCTGTCCCCTTCTCTAAATTGATTGACAATTTTTACTAGGGAATTCTTTTCAATTTTTACAATTTGGACCCCTTGCAAAGGCATTTTAGTAATATAACTAAGAATTTTTGGAGTTACCTGGATGGTCATGCCGCTAATATGGACTTGGTTGTTTCTGAATGTTCGGGAAAATTCGGATGCCAACCCTTCAGAGTGTCCATAAAATTTTCATAGAAATGGCATAAACCCTTCCGCCATGAAGATACGCAGCGATTCAAGATCTCCTTGTAGGCAATTTGCATTTTTTGGCTCAATCTGATTCTTCTTACCCCCATTTTTATTTTTTTGTGTTCTATCTCCTCTTAGTGTCGAAACAACAAGGTTGTGCCTGAGTCTGGATCAAATTATTTTTAGTTTTAGGGCAAAAATAGCTTTTGGGCTACGGAATTAAAATTTTACAATGTCAAAAAAATGCTTTAGAACATGTTGAAGCATTTGAAAAATTAAATTTCTCCTTTACGTATCATGAGGCAAATTTCTATTTCTCTGAGGAAACGTGATCCTGCTGCATTTGGTTAAATGATTACGATGCATTGACATGGTAGTCATTTGTTGGCCGCGTCATGTACCACGTACATAGCTTTCCTTTTTTTTAAGTCCTTGTGAAGTGTGCCAAATATTTTTGCTTATCGTAAAATGTATGATGATTCCCAACACCTCTGTTCCCATCGTTTTGTTGTAAACCTGCGTCTTAAAATTTTTGCCATAATTTTTCCTTACTTCAAACAATAGGAATTATAATGCCACATGTCATTTCATTTTTATATTTATTCATTCCAAAGTTTTTTCTTCAAGGTTTGAACAATTTTTTTATGAAGCACACCCCTTTTTATGCTGAAGCCACTTTAGTTAAAACAACAATTTTTTGTTCCAGAGCTTCCATCATTCTGAAGCGGAACAAAAATCTTATTCCAAAGCATTGTCATGCTGAAGCATTTGAAGGTAAAAATTTTCCTATTGTTTTCACAACTTCCATTGACTAGATTGATAACTTTTTTTTTTAAATAACCTTATGTATGCCTCATATACTAGCTAAGGATATTATGCACTACATACTTGATATCAACAATGTTCTAAAATGAGAAAGGCACATACCTAATATAACCATTTATCTACAATCGTACAGTGGTTGTTTCTGCTGATTCTATGTTGGCTGCTCTACTGACTAAGACAAGTGCAATATGAAAATAGGTGAAATAGAGGTGAGAATGAATGTAATGGTAAATAGTGAAACAATGGTGATGATGAAGGGAATGTGATATAGAGCTACGCACAACACACAGCAAGAATGCAGAAACTAACAAATGCACAGGCAAATTCCAGCAAGCTTCATTAGAATCAGAGGTCTCCCCCTCCAATACACAGCAATTTCCCCCCAAAAAAAAATAAATGGCCAAGAGTCCCTCGATACAATGCATGCGTGCCTTTTTCTCCTCGGCCGCCACCTCCTTCTCCATCATTACCTGGAATGCGAGACTCCCCATACCGCCCGCACGAATGCTCTGTCCCACCGGCAAATGCTGTCAGATGCATCGAAACATCATGCCCGTAGTGGCGGTATGCCCCGCAGCCGCTCGTCGATCCACCGCCAAGTCAATCATTCCTAAGAATGCGCCATGGCCGTTTGCGTTGATGCCACGTGTCCTGTTGCCATGCTTCCTGTAACCGCTTCATATTCTCGGGCCACCTGTAACTTCACGCCACGTGTCCTTCTACACTGGTCCCTGCAGTCGTCGGCTGGTCAACGTCGTGAGCGCCCTGTCGCGATATCGCGACGTTTTTGCCCCAACACTTTCTCTCTCCTCTTTGGTCGCGATATCGCGACGTTTTGACGTTAGGCTTCTCTCTCCTCCTTGGGGCCGCGATTCCGCTACACGTCGCGAAATCATGACGTCTAGGCCTTCCTTACTCGCTTTCCTCCCTTGGGCCGCGAAACCGTGACATGTCACGATTTCTGACATCTTTGCATTGTGGAACCTTGCCCCGGATATGTCGTGATTTCGTGACATCTTTGCATTCCGTACGTCCTTGGCTCGGAAGTGTCACGATTTCGTGACATCTTTGCATTGTGGAACCTTGCCTCCGGATATGTCACGATTTCGTGACATCTTTGAGCTCGACCTTCGAAGGTGTTGCGATGTCTTTATGCTTCCAAGTCTTGCCTCCCGTAAGTGTCACGATTTCGCGACGTCTTTTAAACTTTATCTTGAAGGTGTCACGATTTCGCGACGTCCTAAAACCTAGTCTTCGAAGGTGTCACGATTTCGCGACGTCCTTGAACTTTGTCTTCGAAGGTGTCACGATTTCGCGACGTTTCTTGTGCCTTAGAACTTTTTGTCAAAGATGTTCCTGTGCTTTCAAACCCTGCTTTCGAAAGTGTCACGATTTCGTGACCATTTTGCGTCCAGACTACGTTGCAACAGAAATGTCACGATTTCGTGACAGTTTGGCGTCCCGACTGCTGCTTAAGAAATGTCACGATTTCACGATAGTTTGGCGTCCCGACTGCGCTGCTTAAGAAATGTCACGATTTCATGACAGTTTGGCACTGAAGCTGCCTTCCTTCAAAAATGTCATGATTTCACGACCGTTTGGCGCCTTGACCTCTTTGCCTCAGAAATGTCGTGATTTCGCGACCATTTGGCATCTTGACCTGTTCACCAAAAAGCGTCGCGATATCGCGACAGTTTTGACACTTAGAAAAAAAAACATTTTGGTTGATGCAAGATTGCCAGCTTTGCCTCCGGATGCTCCTGGCATCAGACACCCGGGGTGGGTTTGAGAAGTGACCTCACTTCGATTTGACTGAGGTAGACCCAAACGATCAACCTCCGCCTTGGATAGCCAAGTCGCATCTTCTATGGGTCGGCCCTTCCATTTGATTAAATACTCAGAATAACTCCTGTTTCGAGTACTGCGACCCTCACGCGTATCCAGAATTTCTTCTATCTCGTCCGCAACTGGGGTGACTGCCGAAATGCTCCACAAATCTGGACTGGGTACTTCACTGCTTTCTCCTTCATGATACTCAACCAAATCTGAGATGTTAAACACGGGGGAGATGTTAAGTTCACTTGGTAACTCCACCTCGTAGGCATTACCCGAATCCCGTTTGCCAATGATTTTGCATGGCCCAAATTTCTTCATTTTGAGTTTGTTGTAGGTCTTGGCAGGAAACCGTTCCTTCCGCAGATGGACCATGACCGAATCTCCTACTTGGAACTCCTTAGCTCTGCGTCTTTGATCCGCCCTCATCTTATATTGAGCATTCATCTTGGCAATGTGTCTTGTCACTTCCTCATGCACTCCTTTCAAGTGTTCGGCAAAGTCTTCTGGCCTCAAGACTGCATTTCTCCCTTGTCTCCAGCCTTCTTAACTCCGAAGCATTTCGTGGGCTGCTCCCATAGATAATCTGGAATGGTGACTTATTGGTACTCCGATTGACCGAGCCGTTATACGCAAACTCAGCTTGCGACAAGCACCGGATCCCATCCCTTGGGCTTGTCCCCTACCAAGCATCGTAGTAGGTTTCCCAAACTCCGATTAACCACCTCTCGTTTGGCCATCTGTTTGCGGGTGGTAAGCAGAACTGAACTTTAACTCCGTCTTTAATTTCTTCCAGAGGGTCTTCCAGAAATAACCTACAAACTTGGTATCTCTGTCCGACACAATGCTTCTTGGCAGCCCATGAAGGCGTACCACTTCCTTAAAGAACAAACCAGCTACATGGACCGCGTCGCTAGTCTTCTGGCACGGGATAAAATGTGCCATTTTCGAAAATTTGTCCACTACCACAAAGATGGAATCATGCCCCCTCTGCGTCCGAGGCAAACCAAGCACAAAATCCATACTAATATCTTCCCACGGCCGCTCAGGTATAGGTAGCGGTTGATACAAACCAGTAGGCTGCCTCACACCTTTTGCCATCCGGCAAATCCTGCAACTCTGTACAAACTTTGCCACATCCTGGCTGCAATTGTGGTCAGTAATAGTTTTCACTAACCAATGAGATGGTCTTGTCACGACCAAAGTGTCCAGCTAAACCCCCACCGTGCTTTTCTTTAATGAGGTTCTCTCTCATTGAGCTCTTTGGAATGCACAACCGGTTCCCCTTAAACAACATTCCATCTTGAATCAGGTAATCCAACCATCTAGTCCTGTCCAACGCAACAGGCGCAATGCAGGCTTTCCAAGCTTCTACGAAATCGGGGTCTGCAGGGTATAAGTTCTTGAGCTCAGCAAACCCTACAACCTCCACTCTCATTTCTGTCATCAGACATTGCCTCCTACTCAATGCATCTGCCACCCTATTGGATCTTCCACTTCGATGCTTCAAGCACAAAGGCATAGCTCTGCAGGAACTCTACCCATTTCAGGTGTCTCTGATTCAATTTTCCCTGACTGTTAATAAACTGCAGCGCTTGATGGTCGGTATAGAGAACAAACTCTTTCGGCAATAGATAGTGCCTCCATTTCTTGAGTGCTTGAACTATGGCGTAGAACTCTTGATCATATACCGAATACTTTCTCCTGGCATCATTGAGCTTCTCGCTGAAATAAGCTACAGGCCTACCTTCTTGGCTCAAGACGGCTCCTATCGCACTGCCACTCGCATCGCAGTCTACCTGAAACACCTTATTGAAATCTGGAAGTGCTAAAACGGGTTGCTCAGTGACCTTCTTCAGCATAGCAAAGCTTTTATCTGCTCCAACTGTCCACTGGAATTCCTTCTTGTTTCCCTTCATTGTCTCAGTAAGAGATGCACAAATACTGCTGAAGTTTCTAATAAATTTTTTGTAGAAACTGGCCATACCATGAAATGATCTAACCTCGGTCACACTCCTTGGGACAGGCCATTCTAGGATAGCCTTCACCTTTTTGGGGTCCATCTTGAGACCATTTGTTGATATGACAAATCCTAGGTATACCAGCTCCTTCTTCACAAAGTTGCACTTCTTCGTATTGATCAATAACCGCTCCTCCCGTAGTTTCTCAAAAACCTTCCTGATGTGCATCGTGTGCTCCTCTAAGGTTCTGCTAAAAATCAGTATATCATCCAAGTAAACAATAACAAATTTGCCCAAAAATTCCTTCAGAACTTCATTCATTAACCTCATAAAGGTACTAGGTGCATTGGTTAATCCAAATGGCATAACCAACCACTCATACAGCCCTTCTCTGGTTTTGAAGGCTGTCTTCCACTCATCCCCTTCTCTAATGCGGATCTGATGGTATCCACTTTTCAAATCAATTTTTGTGAAGTACTCAGCTCCACTCAAGCAATCCATGATATCATCCATTCTCGGTAGGGGGAACCTGTATTTAATGGTGATCTTGTTGATTGCCCGAGAGTCGGTGCACATCCTCCATTCTCCATCCTTCTTGGGTGCTAATACTGCTGGTACAACACATGGACTAAGACTCTCCCTTATCAGGCCTTTCTTCAATAGATCTTGAACTTGCCGATTTAATTCTTTAGTTTCCACCGGTGTCATTCGATGTGCAGCCTTGTTTGGCAAGCTCGATCCAGGCACCAGATCTATGTGGTGACTGATCTTCCTAACAGGTGGTAAACCTTCAGGAACATTGTCAGAAATGATATCAGGGAATTCTTCTAACAGTCCCATGACTTCCATTGGAATCTCCTTGCATCCTTCTTCCCTAACTCGGGGATTATAGCATAACACACATGATCTGGCTTCAGGCCTTCCAAGAATCTTCTGCCATCAACTAGACAGACTCGTGCACTGCTGCATACTTTCTCATCCGCCTCTTTCGTGGGTTTTAACTTATGGCGAACTCCATTCTTTGACAGAGAATATGTGTTGGCTCGACCATCATGAACAAGCACTTCGGTCAAACTGCCATGGCCTCCCAAGCAGCAGGTGACATGCATCCATGGGCAAGATGTCACATAACACTTCATCTTGGTAAGTTCCAATGTTGAACTTCACCAGACATTGCTCACTCACCAACACCCGATGGTCCTTTTGCAACCATGCAATTCGATAAGGGTGTGGGTGTTTTCTCCTTTCCAACCGTAGCTTGGAAACCATTTCCTCTGAAACCAAATTGTCAGTGCTTCCATTATCAATAATGATATTACAGACCTTGCCTGCGCACTTGCATCTTGTCCGAAACAGGCTGTTCCTTTGGTCTGCCTTTTCCTCTTCATTCAGCAAGACTCTTCTGATAATCATGGCTTCCCCTCTTTCTGCCTCCTCTGAATGCTCAGACTCTACACCTTCGTCTGCTACAGCAGCTCGGGCCTGACCCTCTGGTCTTCGATTTGGCCTCTCTTGATGTTGTGGGCAGTTGTATGCCCTGTGTCCTTCTTCACCGTAGTTGAAGCAGGTTCCTCTAAAGACACCTCTTCCAAACCCTCGCCCAGACCTACCTCTTCCTCTTGGGTAGTTGTTGCTCTGATTGCGTGGGCGTTGGTCATCCTCCTCCTTCACTTCTTTTTGTTTCTGGCTGCTGCTAGCTTCCGCAGCTTTTCCAAAATCTTTGTATCTTCCACCACTACCTCTTCCACCAGCTCTTCCACCCCTGTCCTTCCCTCTCTGCTTGCCATCAAACCTTCTATTTAGTTTCTCTTCCACTTTTAATGCAAACTGATATGCATCCTCCACTGTGCTCATTCTAACCAGCCCCAGCTCTTCTTGAATGCTGGTTCGCAATCCATTTATGTAACGTGCGACCTTCTCTTTGTTCGCCTCCGAATGGCCGGTTCTGATAGAGATTTGATAGAACTCTTCAATATATTCCTTGACAGACTTACTAGCCTCGTCGAAGACTCTCGCATTTTCTTCAACAAATCCAGCTCATAATCTGCAGGGATGAACCGCCTCTTTAGTTTCTCTACCATCCTATCCCATCTCGTGATCCTTTCCTTTCCCCTCCTGTTCCTTTCTAACCGCACTCCTTTCCACCCGCATGCTAGCATGCCCCTTCAGCTTGGTTTTTGCGAATCTGATCCGATTTGGATCTGCGATTTCTTCGTATTCGAAGTACTCCTCCATGTCGTTGATCCAGTCTATTAATTCCTCAGGGTTGAGGTTTCCAGAGTAAGTCGAGACGTCAAATTTTGGCTTCTTCCCAATCTGGGAGATAGCCCCTGCATGCCCTAGCCTCCGCTGGGTCCAAGGCCTCTTCCGCATCAGATGGAACTTCTTCTTCCCACGCTTCATCTTCGCTGGGTTCTTCCCTTCTCGGCTCGACTCCTCTTCTAATTTCCTCTTGCAGGGCCTCAACTTGCCTCTCGCAGGGCTCTTAGATCGACCTCCTCCCTTCTTGCTCGTCTGTGCCTTATACCACCACGGTCTCTTCGCGGAGGCATCTTGCTTCTTCTTCACAACCCCACAACCACGGTCCTGGCGCAAACTGCCTCTCTGTTCGGCGATCGGTTTGCACTCTCAGAACCAACCTGCTCTGATACCACTTGATATAGAGCTACGCACAACACACAGCAAGAATGCAGAAACTAACAAATGCACAGGCAAATTCCAGCAAGCTTCATTAGAATCAGAGGTCTCCCCATCCAATACACAACAATTTTCCCCCAAAAAAAATAAATGGCCAAGAGTCCCTCGATACAATGCATGCGTGCCTTTTTCTCCTCGGCCGCCACCTCCTTCTCCATCATTACCTGGAATGCGAGACTCCCCATACCGCCCGCACGAATGCTCTGTCCCACCGGCAAATGCTGTCAGATGCATCGAAACATCATGCCTGTAGTGGCGGTATGCCCTGCAGCCGCCTGTCGATCCACTGCCAAGTCAATCATTCCTAAGAATGCGCCATGGCCGTTTGCAGTTGATGCCACGTGTCCTGTTGCCATGCTTCCTGTAACCGCTTCATATTCTCGGGCCACCTGTAACTTCACGCCACGTGTCCTTCTCGCACTGGTCCCTGTAGTCATCGGCTGGTCAACGTCGTGAGCGCCCTGTCGCGATATCGCGACGTTTTTGCCCCAACACTTTCTCTCTCCTCTTTGGTCGCGATATCGCGACGTTTTGACGTTAGGCTTCTCTCTCCTCCTTGGGGCCGCGATTCCGCTACACGTCACGAAATCGCGACGTCTAGGCCTTCCTTACTCGCTTTCCTCCCTTGGGCCGCGAAACCGTGACATGTCGCGATTTCGCGACATCTTTGCATTGTGGAACCTTGCCCCCGGATATGTCGCGATTTCGTGACATCTTTGCATTCCGTACGTCCTTGGCTCGGAAGTGTCGCGATTTCGCGACATCTTTGCATTGTGGAACCTTGCCTCCGGATATGTCACGATTTCGTGACATCTTTGAGCTCTGCCTTCGAAGGTGTTGCGATGTCTTTATGCTTCCAAGTCTTGCCTCCCATAAGTGTCGCGATTTCGCGACGTCTTTTAAACTTTATCTTGAAGGTGTCGCGATTTCGCGACGTCCTGAAACCTAGTCTTCGAAGGTGTCACGATTTCGCGACGTCCTTGAACTTTGTCTTCGAAGGTGTCACGATTTCGTGACGTTTCTTGTGCCTTAGAACTTTTTGTCAAAGATGTTCCTGTGCTTTCAAACCCTGCTTCCGGAAGTGTCACGATTTCGTGACCATTTTGCGTCCAGACTACGTTGCAACGTAAATGTCACGATTTCGCGACGCTTTGGCGTCCCGACTGCGCTGCTTAAGAAATGTCACGATTTCGCGATAGTTTGGCGTCCCGACTACGCTGCTTAAGAAATGTCACGATTTCGTGACAGTTTGGCACTGAAGCTGCCTTCCTTCAAAAATGTCACGATTTCGCGACCGTTTGGCGCCTTGACCTCTTTGCCTCAGAAATGTCACGATTTCGCGACCATTTGGCATCTTGACCTGTTCACCAAAAAGCGTCGCGATATCGCGACAGTTTTGACACTTAGAAAAAAAAACATTTTGGTTGATGCAAGATTGCCAGCTTTGCCTCCGGATGCTCCTGCATCGAATGGTGAATAGTGAAACAATGGTGAGAATGAATGGAATGGTGAATAGTGAAACAATGGTGAGAATGAATGGAATGGTAAATAGTGAAACAATGGTGAGAATGAATGGAATGGTGGTGGGTCCATGAGGCAAACATGCCAAAAAAACCAGTTTTCATGTAAGCCCAATTCAGATGCGCCTCAAAGAGGTTTTCACATTCTGAATTATTATTATTTTTTATATATATTTTTTATTTTTATTTTTGTTTTCATTTATTTTTTATATATTTTGGTTCATGTCACTTGATTGAGTCCATCTTGGAAGAAGTGGTTTCTTCTAATACTGATACATCCAAGTTTCCTACTTGCTTGAGAAACTCCTCCTTGGTTAACGGTTTGTGATATATCCAAAGACGATGACCGTTAACCACCATTTTCCTTCTTGAATCATCTATTGGTGAAAGACGTACAACTCCATTTGCAAACACTTCCTCAATCTGATATGGTCCAAGCCACCTAGTCTGCAATTTTCCAGGATAGTCTTCATAACGTGAGTCAAACAACAAAGCCTAGTCGCCTTGCTGAAACTTCCTTTGCTGAATGTGACTATCATGCCACAATTTTCACTGTGCTTGGATCAGCTCAGTCTGGTGCAATGCATCCCTCCGTAGCTCATCCAATGCATTGAGCTGCAGAATCTGGTCTGTCTGTGCCTATGACAAATCAATACCAACTTCTAAAGTAGTTCAAAGAGTTAGTAATTCAAACTCAATAGGCAAAAGAGGCTTTTTGCCATAAACCAATTCATAGGGAGTAAATCCAGTAGTGGATTTCCAAGTGGTGTTATAAGCCCAAATTGCTTTAGGTAACTTCTCCACCCAATTCCTCCTATGGGCTGCTACAATTTTGGTTAAGATCCTCTCTAATTCCCTATTTGTCACTTCAACTTGGCCATTGGCTTACGGATGGTAAGGTGAGGATTTTCGATGTTTGATTTCATATAGCTTTGTAAAGGCTTCAACAACTTTTGAGGTAAACTGAGGTCCCTGATCAGTGGTGATAGAATGTGGGGCTCCAAATCGCAGAAATATTTGTGAATATAGGAAATCAACAACTTTCTCTTCTCGGGCATGCTTAAAAGCACGGGCTTCTACCCACTTGGTTACATAATCAATACATACCAAGATATGCACTTTCCCTTGGGAAGGTGGATCAATGGGTCCTACAAAATCTAGCCCCCACCTTTCAAATGGTTTTGTACCTAATTGAGGTTGTAAAGGCATTTCACTAGTAAAAGTAGGCTTACCCATCCTTTGGCATGCATCACAATTTTTGACATACCTTTTGACATCTTTGTGCAAGGATGGCCAGTAGTAACTAGTACCCAAAATATTTTGAATGGTACTTTTCATTGAATAATGCCCTCCTGATGGTTCATCATGACATGCTCGTAGGATGTCATATACCTCATCCTTGCGAACACACCTGCATAAAACATGGTCAGGACTGCATTTAAACAATAAACCTCCTATCCATTCAAAAGAAGAACTTTGCTTGATCAACTATTTCTTTTGTTTAGGAGTAAAGTGAAGAGGAATCTTCCCTGTAGCTAAATAATTAGCTATATCTACAAACCATGGAGATTGTACAGAAACAACAAACAATTTCTCATTAGGAAATGCATCCTCAACCAATTCCTCCGTATCTGCATTTGACAATCTTGACAAGAAATCTACCACTACATTAGACTTCCCTGGTTTATTGACTATAGTAATATCAAATTCCTGCAATAGTATTAACCAATGAATAATTCATGCACTAACCAAGGGTTTATTCATCAAATACTTTATAGCAACATGGTTTGTGTGGATGAATATGGGATATCCTATGATATAGTGTCAGAATTTGTTAATAGCATACACCATAGCTAAAAATTCCTTCTCGGTTGTGGTATAATTCTTTTCAGCTCCAGTCAAATTTTTACTAATGTAGTATATGGCATAGTGTTGTCCATCTTCAATCTGCCCTAATGCAACTCCAATAGCAGTATTGGAAGCATCAGTTTGAATATGGAAGGGTAACTCCCAATTAGGACCTCTCAATACAAGCGAAGTTGTTAACTTTTCCTTTAAAACTTCAAAGGACTGTTGACACCCAGCAGACCAAACAAATTCAGAATCCTTTGTTAACAATGCGAACATTGGATTAGCAATGGTACTAAAATTAGAAATAAATCTATGATAAAAGCCAATATGTCCTAAGAAACTATGGACATCAGTTTGAGTTTTTGGAGGAGGAAGGTTCTTGATGACCTCTACCTTTTTAGGATCAACTTTAATTCCATAAGCAGAAATATGATGTCCAAGAACAATTCCTTCTTCCATCATCAAGAAACATTTATCAGGATTCAGAGACAAATGATATGTTTCACAGCGTATTAAAACTTTTTCAAGTTGTTCTAAAGTATATTCAAATGTATCTCCAAACACTGTGAAGTCATCCATATAAATCTCTACACTTTCATTTGTTAGATCAGAAAAGATAGCCAAAACAGCTCTCTGAAATGTTGTTGGTGCATTGCACAAACCGAAGGGTAATACTCTGTAAGCAAATGTTCCCCAAGGACATGTGAAAGTTGTCTTTTCCTGGTCTTCTGGTGCAACCTGGATCTGATTATAACCACTAAAACCATCAAGGAAATAGAAAAATTTCTTACCATCAAGGGTGTCCAACACTTGGTCTATAAATGGTAATGGAAAGTGATCTTTATGTGTGACCTTATTCAATTCCTTGTAGTCCACACATACTCTCATATTCCCATTTTTCTTTGGAACAATGACCAATGGTGAAACCCACCTACTATCTAAAATTGGATAAATGAATCCTACATCCAATAGTTTTTTGATTTCTTCCTTAACAATATCCTTCAGAGCGGGATTCAGATGCCTTTGTGGTTGTCTTACTGGTTTGACATCTTCAGTGTATATCCTATGTGTACACACATCAGGGTGAATGCCAGTCATGTCCTTATAACTCCAAGCAAAATCTTGAACATGTCTCTGTAAAACAACAAATAATTTGGCTTCTTGCTCATTAGTCAACCAACTATTAATGTTCAAAAATTTTCCTGGTTGTATCTCAATCTGCTTAATCCCTAGATAAACAGAGTTGACAGCCTCATATTTACTGATTAAAGCATTTAAGGGATAATGATGTGGCTACAGAGTATGAAATACTCTTGATTCTGGTGTAAATGTGATACCTGATGGGATCATTTGCATAGGACAGATGAAAGAAGTCAGAAGATGATGATGCCATCCATGTGGCAATGTGAAGGAGCTTTCTTGTAGTGGAATAGATGACAGATGTTCAGCAATTTGTTCTTCATATTTCCATAACAAACGATGGACAAGAATTTGATCATCCCTAAGGCCTTCTTCTTGCAATGTTTTCACCAAAATTGTTTCATGTTCAAAGATTTCTCTTTCTGGTGAATTAAGTTCTTCAATATGTTCTTTTACTACAATGGTGGCCAAGGTGACAATAGTTTCCTGTTCTTCATCAGACTCAGGATACCATATCTATCCAAAAAATTTGGCTGAAGGTTGGGCTGGTGGATACAAGGAAATATTTTTTAGGTCTACACCATTTGAAATGGTCATCTCACTTGACCTGCAGTCTATAAATGCAGCTGCAGTGGCAAGCCAAGGTCATCCTAGAATAATAGGATAGCCATTAGCTGAGTTTCTAGGCTGCAACACTAAGAAATCTATAGGGTATTCCCAAGAAGACACTTCAATGGCAACATCCTCCAGAATTCCTTTCGGTTTAGCCACTGACCTATCTGCCATTTCCAAAATTGTGGTAGTAGGACTAAGGTTATTGAGCTGCAATTTTTGCATGGTTTCCTTAGTCATCACGTTGATTGCAGCTCCTAAATCGATAAGTACATTTGGAATTTGAACTAACCCAACAGTAATTGTAACTACTAGACTCCCTGGATCACCATATTTAGGGGGTACTAGTTTTCCAGAAAGTAGGTCAACCAACTTACCTTCTACTTGTATAGTCTTAGGAAAGGCTTTCTTCTTCCTACCAGGTTTCCTAATACACAGCTCCTGAATGGTTTTCCTAATCAGAGGTACATCCTTTATTGCCTACAACAAAGGGAGTGAGATAGACATTTTCCTCAATTCTGTGATTAATTCTGATTCAGGAGCAGTGATAGTGTGGTCAAACCTTTCAGGATATGGTAGGTCTGTCGAGGCAGGTTCAATTTTTCCTTGTAAACTTTCTATTTTTTCTTCTTTTTGCTTTGTTTGTGGTTTTTTTGGACTTGAAAATTCTTGCTTTCCATCAATTTCTTCAATAGTGGGTGGTGCAGGGTCAGGTAAAACCTTCCCTGAATGTAACTGGATGTTACTACAGTCAAGGACATGGACTGTAGTAGTCTCTTCAGACTCAGCTCCATAAATAAGGGCTTGCTTGTCTGTTGTTATTGGGGTTAGCCATAGGCTAAGCTGGAAGTGGAGGTTGCTTAACTGGTTGTGTTTGTTGTGGTTGAACTCTTCCCTAAAAATTTTGATTAGGGGCTGGCAGCAAGTGTTGATTTGGTGATTGATACCTCTGCTGCCCTTGATAGGATGGGTATTGTGGCCCCCATATTTGCCTTGACTGATTTGGTACCCAAGATGGATTAACTGGATGCCATGGCTGATTCCAACCAGAATGTGACCAATCTTGAGGGGCTACCCAAGATTGATTCCAAGTTTGGGGAGGAGGTTCGGTATACGCCCATGGCATATTCCAAGGATTCTGTCCCCAATTTGAAGAAAAGTGAGGGGCATTTTGGTTTTGTATGAAGTTGCCTCCTGGACTTTGCCCAATAGCATGAAGTTCTTCAACTTGGGTTTCTAAAACACTCCGAAGATGGGGCAAAAGGTGACATTTATCAGTTTTATGCTCCTTTGAGCAAATGCCACAAATTGCTGAAATTGAAGTCTTGTCCAAAGGACAATCTTGCAGAGCATGCTTATTTCTGCACCTAGGACAATAGATAGACAAGGGTGGTGAAGAATTGGCTCTTGTATTCCTTTCTCCTAAAGCAGTGTTTAGTTGAACAAGTATATCAGTTTTCATATTAGCCATTTCCTCCATCAAATATTTTATATCAGTATTACCAGGATTCCTTTTCCTTCTTCTTTGCCTAGTGTGGGAATAATTTTTGCACAACTCTACAATATCATTAATATCAAGCTGGTTTATATCTCCTTTTCCCATTAAGTCTAATACTTCTCTAGAATCATCCTACAAACCTCTCAGAAATATAGTTTTTAATAAGTCAGTTTCCACAGGACCACATCTCTTTTGGATAAAGGCAAATCTATCAAGATAATCCTCTAAGTTTTCATCCTCTTCTTGTCTTATCCGAAATAACTCATCCTTCCTATTTCTCACTCTACAATACTCCTGATACTTATCCAAAAATGTAGTTTCCATTTGATCCCAAGTGCGGATTGAATTTGGTTCAAGGCTCATAAACCACCGTAAGGCTGCATCTTTAAGTGTAGAGGGAAATAACTTTAGTTTCTAGTTATCATTGACATAGTCATAAGTCTGACACAAAACCTTGAATTCAAACAGAAATTGATCAGGATCTTTAGAAACAACTCCCCTAAATATTGGTAATACTGAGGGTGAAATTATTTTCATAGGAGCATTCTGAGTAGGATTCAGATGAATAGGGTATTCAAAAGTTCTAACAAGAGGATTTTCAGCATCATGACCAACAATATCCCTATCATGTTCTCCTTGTTCTTCCATAGGTGCTTCCTCAGCTTTAATTTGTTCAACTGGTTTAGATGGATCAACCCTATGGGTATGTCTAGAAGCAAGTGCCTCTAAGAGCTCTTCTTGCAAAGATCCTACAATTTTAGTTGATGAAGAAGATGATTCTCTTTTAAGTCTTTCAAGAAGTTCATACATAGGTAGATCTTCACCTGATCATGAAGAACGCCTTGGTGGAAAAGAGCCAGTTCTGATAAACCTTCCTCTTTCGTCTCTTGGCCTATGCATTCATGCCTATTTACTAAATAAACTAAACCTCAAGTTTCCAAAAACTATTTCCTGAAATAGGATAGTTTTTGGACTGCTAGACCTCTCCTAACAACACCTAAGTGTTCCCCGGCAACGGCGCCAAAAATGATGAGTGTCATCAAATCTTCATCATTTAATCATTATGTGTCAATCTAGGGCGGTGTCCAAGGCTATATACGAAAGCAGGGGTTAACAGACTAATTTTTAGTTCATTTAGATCATGGCTTTATTCATGGAATAGTTAGAGATTGGGGTGTTTGGGGTCTCCTTTCTTACTCCTAAAAACTAAAACTAAACTCCTACTTATCCTTGTAGAATTGAAATTCACACTATTGTAAAAAAATAAAACTAAACTATTGCAAAGCTAAAAATAGCATAATTTAATTGACAGGAAATTACTAAATTGAAATTGCAGCATTGACATTCAAACTGGTAAATAATGAAACTTTCTAAAATTGCAGAAAACAATGTCACTTTCTGAAATGGAAATAACATTCAAAAACTGATAAATAAAGTTGCACAATTTGTAACAAATTAGGCTGACAAGAAATTATGGAAATATTGCAAATTTTGAAACAAATTAGAAACAAAAAGTACTATGTTAAATTCTACCCTAGATGAGTTACCTACCATGCATTCAAATGCCACATTATCCTAATCACTAACCATGCAAAAACTATCAGATCTCTGTTGACCTGCTGCAGCCAAAAATAGCAAAATTCTATTAGGTAAAAACCCTCCTCTGGACCTGGAAGTGGCCCTTGCTTCCTGAACCAAAAGAGGGCAAATAAACTTGCTCTAAACTATTAAGTCTTCACACTCAACTCAGAAGCAAACATGAATGTCAAATATTGCACCTTTATTTCATTCTCAACAACATGACAACAGTGTAGGGGAAGATCTGTAGGCTACTGTGCTACTGCAATACACAGTTACAACACTTAAAATAGTTCTAACTCTTATCACTTATTTCCTATATTCTTCTATATGCTCAACCAAATGGGAGCATTTTATTTATACAAGTAGGGTACAACATTGATAAGGTTTTGTGCTGCCATGTAGGAATGTTACAACTGTTACAGGATTGTTTCCTAGAATGCAGGGATTAGGTCTATTATCTCTTATCCATTCCATCTTTTGGGCTTCATCCATTGAGGGACAAGTGTTGGAAAATATAGGGATATCCCTAAAATAACTGCAACCACCATTTACCACCCTCTATTGCAATTAAAGGCACTTTTGACCCAAACTATTGCTTATGCACTTATTTCGGAGCTGCTCTGGAATATCAGGCAGTAGAACAGAGTTTATATTAATTCATGCTCCAGAAGCACATGAGAATAGTTGTGACGGTGGAAATAGTCTCCATAAGTGCCCAGAAGACTGATTCCATATTTTGCATGAGTTGGAGTGGACAAATTCCAAGCCATGTTGTATATGTACAACTGGCTGGAATTTGTATGGAAAAGTTCCTATTTTCTGCACAGTCAAACTGTTGACAAAGTTTTGGCACCTTTTGGTTATTTAAAATGGTTAAACGGTGGGGAAATCTTATGAAAGAAGCACAAAACCAAATAGATAGCAGCACCTTAATATTACAACATTAACTTAATGCAAAATATACTAAATAATACAACTGAAACAGATTATAAAATATAGAAAAATAGTCAAAACAAGATATATGCACTTTAACATTTACAATATGCAAACATCAATACATAATGCATAGTATCACTAAAATTAGTATCAAAATCATATCATAAGGGGTTCCAAATATTTTTATAAGTTATCAAAACTAGTCCATGGATGAGGTATTTGTAGGCCTCATCATTTATCAAATGGAAAGCATAGACACTTAAAATAACCACAATGGTACTAATTACCAAATTAACAATATGAAGTTAAATCTACTTTAAATGCCTAATTCAACAGGTTACAAGTCTCTAAAATGCAAATTAAACCTATACTAAGCATAATACGATCTAACAGATTAATCTAAAAAACAAGCACAAGGGGATATGTAGTCATTTTCTCACCGTGGGTCTGATGCATAGGTGGTAGTATTCGCCATGGCTGATAGCTATGGTGGGGCTCTGAATAGGTTTGCCCTTAAAATTTAGGTTTAATCTCCGATCCACCTTACCAAATTGATGGTCAAGGGTCACCTCTGTGTCCTCTAACATATTTGGTGGTTGAATTGATCAGATAGTACACGGATTATATGAATTGGTGTTTCTTGGCTCTCTTAGGCTCCTAAGACCTCCATGGCAATGTGATCTCCAATTGGGTAGCAATAGTGTTCCTATCAATGCATGTAAGTGGGTATGCAATTCGACAGGGCTTCACTTCTCAATTAATCCTATTTCTATCTATCTTTTTCCCAATTCATAGGGGGATTATATAGCAATTTCCAAGGGGCTAGGAGTAGCTTCCTCATGAAGCTAATATCAAGATTGGGTAGTTGAGCTTGTTGTATGGAAGGATCCAAAACCTTCCTCACTCAAACCGCTCCAATCTAAAACTAATTGGCCATTGCAACCAATTTTGGGCCGGATGAAGTCCAACTAATTTTGAGTCCTGACCACGACTAATAGGCACAATCATCACTGCTAACCATGGGTGTCAGTAGCAGCTAGAACTGACTAGGAAAAAATGCCCAAATGAGTGGTAAACACCACTGCTATAGCTTGAAATATTTCCAAAGGTCTTCCATATGGTATTCTAGCATATCCCATATAATTAGTCACCTTGGCATGACGTGTTTTAGGTGTCTACACTTTCCAAAGGAGATCTCGAAGATGTGGGATCAATGTAAGCTCTACTTCCTATATAAAACTAGGTGTCTAAACATGTTGTTGATGTTATACTTGGTAGTTTTTAATGGGTTTATTCAACAAACACCTATGGTTTTTGGATTGCTAATATAACTCTTTATCAAGCCTTAACAAGATAAAATTTGTTCAAACCTAAAGTAAATATCACCTAAAATGCATGCTAAGTATAAACACACAAAATACAAGAATACAAGAGCTAGCCTAATATGCTTTTTACTTTTAAATGATGTTTACGCTAAAGATATTGTTCTTTCAAGGGCAAAAAGAAACATATTATTAGGGCCCCATCCTAACACTTGATGTAATAGTCCTTGTAGAATGTGGGTAGTACCCATGTTAATATTTTTTAATGTTTTATTATATTTTTTTATTAAGAAGTGCCCATGCCAAGTGGTGCCCTTCTATGTAACCATTTTTCAAGAATGTAAATGATTGTAGGTAGAAAATTCTAGCCTGGGTGGCATTTTGTATGTAAGCCAACCTTGGGAGTTAGGTGCTAGAGAAATTCCTTAAATCTATGAGAGGTAATATTGTACGCATATTTTTGCATAATCTAATGACATATTGAATGAGATTGCCCCCTTGAAGAGGCTTACGATTTAGTGCTATTGTGATATTGTTATTTTTTTAAAATTTACTTTTGTATTGTGCATTTTATTTCCAGGTGTGTTGTGAGCATGTGTGTTTATTTCAAGTATTTGTGTGAGAGTATTATTTCTAGTATTAGGTTCCTAATAAGTGGTATCATAACTCTTTCCAAGGTTGTGTTCTGCTATGACTACAATATATTCTACCAATTCAACTATTAGCTATAATATTTTCAAGTTTAGTTATTCATTTGCAAGTTTTCCTTATTAAAAAAAAAATACATATCCAAAAAAAATGCCAATTTGTTTATAGTAGTTGAGTAGGTTAGAAACCCTATGGTGGGGGTTTTAAAATATCATGAAGGAGTTGTTGTTATTGGCTAAGCTAGATAGCCCATAAAGCGTCTAGTGAAGTGAGGAGCAATCAAGATCCAATACCTAGGCCTTAGACAACACTTGTGCATGGAATTGAGCTCCCATGCATATTTGGGTGTATCAAGACACCATCTAGGATTTAACAAAATTTTATTCCTAGGAAGCTTTTTTGGCCTTGTATTGTCCTTAGTGCATTGGACATAGCATCCTGAAATACTACCCTCCCATATTGTTAGAGAGTATATAGTGTGCTCAAGGGTATGTATGGAATCATCTTTGAGTAGTGGCCTAAAATATTGATTCGAGCACTATTATTCATCACTATGGTATAACAGAGGGTCTATAGATATTACATACACCCTTGCCTAGAGTACCTTGGTTCTATTTATACTTGCAAACAAGGTTGTTCTTCAAGTCTTCTGTTCTGCTTAACCTGTAACCAAAATCCAAAACCTATTATTCTATCCTTCATAGAAGTTGAGCATACAAAGAAGACATCCCTATTATATAATTACTACATGCACAATAGGCAATACAAAATCTCAAAAGAACAAAAGGGACAGGATTCATAAAATTCCACAATAAGGGGTCAGAATCAGTTACAGTTAGAAAAATTTCATCAGTAATAGTGAATACAGGGTGGTCAGGATAACAGTGTCATGATAGTCACCTACATAGTTAGAACAGTTACCTGTGCTAGATAGAATAGTCAAGGAATATCAATGATAGTCAAAATTGGATAGGGAACAAAATAGTGTTAGGAATTAGCAAATGGTTAGATATTCAAAAAAGAAAACAAAACATTATTAGTAATCAGAACATACAAGACAAAGATAGTTGATAGAGTTCTAGGAACCAATATTTGAAGGCAAACCCAACATCAAAAATATAAATAAATAAATAAAAAACATTGAATTTTTACTGAAATGGGGATATATCTTCACATAGAGCTTATATTGACTCAAAAATTTAGCAGATAATTCTACGTTCTATTCCAAACAAAATTATCCTTGGCAGCCCCTAGTCAAATTTTGCACCAATTTTCCAAAAATTGTAATTTTTATTTTTCTTGCTAAGGCCATAATTTTTCAATGGTCAATCATATTAATCCAAAATTTTAGGAATATAAGCTACTTGTTATTCTGCACCAAAGACCCTCAAGGAATCACTGGTGAAATTTTAAGTCCAAGTGGAAGAAATTACCTTGACATCAACTTGCAACCAACCAAGAGATCACAAAAAGTCAAAGAATTCAGTATATCTCCTCATTGAGCACTCAAATAAAGCAACCACCGAAGTGGACCCTATCCTAAAATTAGTGTTGCAACCCATTTGCCAAATTAAATTTTGGATCCTTAATAAAAATAGTAACTCTTGAAAGCTACCTATCTATTTTTAGTAAGTCCCACAAAAAGCATCCAAACCTTCAATTATGGTTGAGGGAACTCGCCAAAAATTAGCAAAGAGGGAACTTCAAATAAAAGTGGAAAATATGGGCAACCAAATATGGGATAGGATTAACAAAATCATATAGAATATACAGTCACAAATGCAATCTTTCCAAGAATCTATGAATGATCTCATCCAGGCACAAAAAGCAATGAAGGCTGAATAGGAAAGTAAAACCTCTACTGAACTACAACTCCACATGACCAAGTGGGAATTGGTACAAGCCATCACCAATGAGCTATACCTAACAAAAATGGGATGAGGTTACCCAATTTAGACTTTTCCAAGTTTTATAGAAAAGATCCTGAGGGGTGGATTTGTAAGGCAGAACAATATTTCACTCTTCATAATGGTGATCATTTCCTATGTTTGACCATTGCTTCTTTTAATTTTGAATCATATGCACTACGTTACTTTTTGTGGCATAGAAAGGCTAAAACTGACATTTTATGGCTTAAATTTGTTCAACATCGACTCACTTGCTTTGGTCCTAGTGAGTTTGAATATTTTACAAGAACCCTTTTTAAACTCAAAATAACTTCTACTATTCAAGAATATGAAACTCAGTTTGAAAAACTTTCCAATCGAAAAATAAGACTAAGTGTTGAATCATTCCAAAGTTATTTTGTGGATGGATTGAAGGATGACATCAATGTCGAGGTTAAACTGTTACGGCCTCAATCATTATCACAAGCCATACAATTGGCCAAATTGGTAGAGGAAAAATTCAAGCCTCTTGGTCAAACTTCTAAATTTCCTCCATCTACGTCATATTTTGTGAACAAGCCAAATGCCAAGTTCAACTAATAAATCTCCACCTACAAAAAAAATAGTCATGAGGAGATGGAGCATATGAAGGCACAAGGATTATGTTACAATTGTGATGAAAAATATACCCAAGGGCATAGGTGTGTGCAACAAAAATTGTACTTTCTAGATATGGATGAAGTTCCCACTTTAGACTCATCTGAGGATGAGGAGGATCCTCAAGAAATAGAAACCATAGATCAACCGACCGATCAGGAGGAATCCCAATAAAAAATTTCTCTATATGCTCTAGTAGGAGTATCCACATCCCAAACCATGAAGGTTATGGGCCATTTCAAAGGGTAAAGGGTCATCATTTTGATTAACTCTGGTAGCACACATAATTTTATTGATCCACATATTGCCAAACAAGTAATCTATTACATTACCACATGCAATTCTTTTGAATTTATGATTACTAATGGTGGCACCCTACCATGTAAAGGAAAATGGCATAATGTTAAGCTAAAATTTGGGGACTATAATCTTAAGTATGACATGTTTTCTTTACCCTTAAGAGGATGTGATATGGTTCTGGGAGCACAATGGTTATGAATGTTAAGACCAATTGGATGGGATTTTGCATAATTATGAATAAAATTTAATCAAGATGAGTAGGAATATACCTTATGTGGCACAAAGGCAAAAGCATTTCAATTTATTTCTTCTCAAAATATGGAAAAATTGTTAAATAAATCTTCCCATGGAGTGGTAGCTTGACTTTTTGCTATCATTTCTCCCAAGCAAGAAGAGTCTAGTCAACCATAACAATTACAATATATATTAAATAGGTATTCTCATGTCTTTGAGGAACCCAAGGAACTTCCTCCTCAGTGCTCACATGATCATGCAATACAACTTGTTCCTGGTAGTTTACCTCCTAATGTTCACCCATATCGATATGCTTATGCTTAGAAAAAAATTGAGAAAATTATACAGGAACTTTGAGGTTCTGGAATTATTCATTCAAGTGTTAGCCCCTATTCTTCACCAATGTTATTAGTCAAAAATAAGGATGGCACTTGGAACTTGTGTGTGGATTACCGATATCTTAATAAAATTACCATCAAGGATAAGTTCCCTATTCCTGTTATTTATGAACTCTTAGATGAGTTGCATGGGGCTCAATATTTTTCCAAGTTGGATTTACGATCGGGTTATCATAAAATCCATATTAAAAATGAATATATTCCCAAAATAGCCTTTAGAACTCATGAAGGGCATTATGAATTTTTGGTTATGCCTTTTGAATTAATCAATGCACCTTCCACCTTCCAAAGTTTGATGAATTCTATTTTTCGTCCTCATATTTGCAAATTCATTTAAGTCTTCTTTGATGATATCCTAATTTATAGTCACACATGAGAGGATCATCTTCATCACTTAGAAGCTACTCTTAAACTTTTGTTTGGCCATAAGCTTTATGCAAAGCAATCAAAATGCTCCTTTGGTCAATAGGAGGTTGAATATTTTGGGTATATAGTCACTAAGGAATGTTTTTAGGTAGATCCTAAGAAAATTTAAGCAGTGCAAGAATGGCCAAAACCTCATACTTTGAAGGGACTTCATGGATTCTTGGGTCTTATAGGATATTACAAAAAATTTGTAAAAATGTATGGAAAGATAGCAGCTCTCCTCATAGCCATGTTGCAAAAAAATTCTTTTGTGTAGACTGATTTAACTGAGAAGGCTTCTGTCGATTTGAAGTATGCTATGACCACCACTATTTTTTTGGCAATGCTAATTTTTTCTAAACCCTTTGTCATAGAGAGTGATGCATCATGTATAGGTATTGAAGCAGTTTTAATGCAGGAGGATCGACCATTGGCTTTCACTAGCAAGGCACTTTCCCCTTAAAATTTGAGTAAGTCCACATATGAGAAGGAAATGCTTACCATATTACAAATGGTCACTCATTGGCATCCATATCTCATTGGTCAACATTTTTCCATCAAGACTAATTATCAGAGTCTAAAATATTTTTTAGAGCAATGGGTGGCTACTCCAAAACAACAAAAATGGATCTCCAAATTTTTGGGATATGACTATGATATTTCTTATAAGAAATATAAATAGAATGTGGTGGTTGATGCTTTGTCTTACCTAAATGAATATCAAGCCATGCTAAATGCCATCTCTACTCCTCTTCCACAATGGCTTCATCAACTTTGTGAAGATCTCACCAAGGATTCATCATTACAAACTGTCCTTTGCCATCTCCAAGAGGATCCTCATTCACACCTTGGTTATGTTTGGGATGGTCAGGATTTATGATTTTATGATCGATTGGTTCTCCCATATGAATCTCAAATAAATGACCTCCTCCTTCATGAAATGCATGCATCCCCCACAACTGGTCATTCAGGTTTTCTCAAAACATATACTTGAGCCATGTGTACCTTATTCTACAAGGACATGAAAAATATATCAAAACATTTGTTGCTAAATTAATCAGTGCTAATGCATGAAAGGTGAGACTATGTGTTCTCCAGATACACTTCAACCTTTGCCCATTCCTACGCAGGTTTGGATAGATATATATATGGACTTCATAGAAGAGCTACCAAAATCAGGAGGTAAATCAGTTATTTTTGTGATACTGGATCATCTCTTGAAGTATGCTTACTTATGTTCCCTATCCCACCCTTAGACTGCATCCATTGTCACCCATATCTTCCTTGACTCCATATTTTGTCTCTATGGAATACCTAAATCTATTGTCTCTGATCTAGATTCTACCTTCACTAGTCAATTTTAGTAGGAACTGTTCAAGTTGTAGGGGACACAGCTCAAGATGATTTTGGCCTACCATCCTCAAACTAATAGACAAACCAAAATTATCAATAAATTCTTGGAAAGCTACCTTTGTTGCTTCAATTTAGAATATCTTACTCATTGTGTGAAGTGGCTTCCTTTGGTTGAATGGTGTTACAACACCACCTATCACTCAGCCACTGAGGTGACTCCATTTGAAATAGTTTATGGTCATATTCCACCAGCTCTAACTTCTTACATTCCATGTAGCTCCAAGGTTCAAGCTATGGATTCCACTCTCCATTAGAGTGAATCTATTCTTCACCAACTCAAGCTCCATTTAAACATGGCTTAAAATTGTATGAAATAGCAAGCAAATCAACATTGTACTAAACATAGCTTTGTCATTGGTGACATGGTCTTCCTTCACTTACAACCATACAAACAATCATTACCAGTTGTGTGGTTGTCAAAAAGTTACTCCCAAATACTATGGTCCTTACTAGGTTTTGCAGAGGCTCAAGGTGACAATGTACAGACTAGCCCTTTTGGCTAGTTCTAAACTTCATCCAATCTTCCATGTGTCCTCTCTCAAGAAATTTATTAGCAATAGGGTGCATGTGTAGTCTATACTTCTAGAGTTGGATGAGGAAGAATCCATCATTCTTGAACCTGAATGTATTCTTGATCATAAATCATGTACCCTTCATCGATGCGTTATCACAAATTTCCTAGTTTAGTGGTGTGGCTTACAACTAGAATATGTGACATGAGGAACCTCTTCACCAAATCCAACAATAGTTTCCTCATCTTTAGCTTTGAGAACAATGCTTTTTTAATGGGAAGGGCATGTTAGGACCCCATCCTAACACTTGATATAATAGTTCTTGTATAATGTGGGTAGTACCCATGTTAATATTTTATAATGTTTTATTATATTTTTGGATTAATAAGTGTCTATGACAAATGACGTCCTTCTATGTAACCATTTTTTTAATAATGTAACTAATTTTAGATAGGATATTCTATACTGGGTGACATTTTGCATGTAATCCAACCTTGGGAGTTAGGTGCTAGAGAAATTACTTAAATCTACTAGAGGTAATATTGTATGTATCTTTTAGTATAATTGAATGACGTATTTAAGGAGGTTGTCCCCTTGAAGATGCTTGCGATTCAGTGCTATTGTGAGATTGTTATTTTTCTGCAATTTACTATCATATTGTGAATTTTATTTTCAAGTGTGTTGTGAGCATTTATTTTAAAGTATTTATGTGAGAGTGTTATTTTTAATATTAGGTTTCTAACACATATGCAGCAAACAAGCTTTCCTAGGATGCAAGCTATATGATTTTTATTTTTTACCTAATTGCATTTTTTGAAAGGAAAATACCTATGCTAAACATTATTTAATTTTATAAAAGAAATATGATTTAAATATTTAATTTAAATTAATCATAAAATTGAGAGTTGCAAACTAAAAATAATGAAATTATAGCAAGTAGGAAGGTGCTAGGTGGTAGTGTAGACACCTAAAACATGTCATGTTTAGGGAGACTACTCACATAGGCATACTCATAGGTCATGTGACTAAACCTTGGGATATTCCAAGTATCAAAAGTGGTTATGGCCAGTCATATGGGGCATTTTTAGCCCATCCAAGCCTGGCTGCTATAGACCAGAGCGGTCAGAATCTAGTAATTGTAGCTCAAAGCGGCCAAACCTTAGCCATTGTAGATGACAACGTCTAATATTTTAATACATTTTGCCACCCATCTAACCTAATATTGGGTGTAAGTGGTAATTTACATGCAATAATGATGAGTGGGGACAACTTTGCATTCCTCCTCACAGCTAGTCTACATGGAAGACTCTAGTCTTGATTTAGACCTAAGTTAAACATAGAAAAACAAGGATATTCTCATGCTAACACTTAGTATGCATGAGGGATTCAGTACTAGGGTTTGAACATTGACCTAGGGCTTCAAAAATTTTATAAGGAATAAACCTAAAAGCACTAGGGGACTTTTCTTAGACATTCTTTCATCAATATTTAAATCATATAGAGATAACATCATACATCAAAACTTTGAACAGGTTGGATCATTGAGGAGAGCTTCTAGAAACTTGGAGAGCTTCCCTTGAAGATCGATTCTTGTAGTGGAGCCCTATTGGATTGGAGGGAAAATATGATAAGGTAATAATTTTAACATTAGTAGTAGACTTGAGCCCATAGCCTTTGGATCAATAGAGAGAGATTCCACCTTAGCGGCCATTGTCTTGGATAGTGGCCCAAAACCTAGTCTAGGGTTTTAGGTGTTAGTTTCTTTTATTCTACTTTATCTTTCATTTCATTAGCATAAGCTTTATTTCAGTTATTCGCTTGCATAGTACTAGTTTCATTGCATTTATTGAGCTCATTCATTTATAACAGCCTCATCTCGGGAGGTAATCTTGGACATCTAAGTGTGTGTTGTTGTTTAATTTATTTTAGGGCTACAAGGTCAATTAGGCAAATCCACAACATACGAGAGCAATAAGGTCCCTCTAACAATCAGACATAGAGAAGGAGACATCTATAAACCCTCTTACATTTTCATTTGCATCATCGATAAGATTTATAAAGTGCACCCCCTATGTGATGGTATATTTATACATCTGCTTCCCTCTTTGTGTGTAAAATCATGTATCAAACAAAGGGTATCCCTTGGAGGGATCCATATGTAACCGGATTATGAGAATATCAATACAAAGAGCATTCATTCATTTATTTCTATGCATTTTTGTTATATCTACTTTGTACCTTTCATTTATTACATGTTTAACATTAAAGGATTCAATATAATTGCAAGTAGAGTAGTTGGTGTACGGTGCATCGCTTCCCTAGGGTCACTATAGATGGTGATCACGATGGGACTCCTACCTAGTTCTTTAGTTTATTTTCATTTTCTAGTGCTTTATTGACTCAATTTTTATGTGTAGGTTTAGTCGCTTTGATCTACAATGACCAGTAGTCATCCACTCTGGTCTACAGTGGCCACGAGTTAGCCACTCTATCCTATAGCAGCCAAAAATTAGTCACTCTGGTTGACAATGGCTAGAGCTGGAGTGTAGCAGAGGTCAAAACATTGACTCTATGAGTTGGATTAATTGTTGGTATAGATTTTTTGATACTTTATAGTTCTCTATATATTTATGTTCCATTAAAATTAGTTATAATTAAGAAATATTTCAATTTGGAAAACTTAAATAATGAAAGAGAAAGAACTTGCATCTTGCACATCTTAGGTTTCCTTTTAGATTTTTCACTAGGCATTTCTAGGAACAACGACTTCTATCTATAAATTTCACCCTATAATCCAACGTGCTAGAGATTGTGTATTTTTTTTCTTGCTTTGAGGCATTTCTAAAGGCCATACTTGCACCTAATAGATTGCATTCATTAATCTCATAGTAGCTATGCACATTTCTAAAATTAAAACGTATTTTGCATTAGTCATATAGGAAAGATTCATTGTTGTTGTATGATGCGCTCTTATTCATGCAAGCTTACAATGAACCACACACACACATATTTTAAACATTAGGGAGTTGGATTTCATCACCAACCTTCAATTCAATCCGATGACATTGGCATTCATCTCCGTCCACAATTTTTCCCCTTAGAGCTTCATAGAAATGGATTGAGGAACTTACTTATAGTGACACTAAGTTACTTGTTTTCAAACTGTCTTCCACTATTAGAACAAT
Organism: Wollemia nobilis; assembly: GCA_028583015.1. Taxonomy (NCBI): domain Eukaryota; kingdom Viridiplantae; phylum Streptophyta; class Pinopsida; order Araucariales; family Araucariaceae; genus Wollemia; species Wollemia nobilis. The sequence goes on from JAQPPZ010003361.1 coordinate 11,598,713, forward strand.
TATTGGTTCAAAGTGGAAGAGCTAGGAGAACCCCTCACTGGTATTTAAGCGATGTACCCTAGTATCTTTTGAGAAATCATGTTTGGCATGAGTGTTCTTGATTATCACTATGGGTGAGTCTCCTAATTCTAAATCCAAAGCAAGAACAAGAAACAAAATACAACCAAACATCAAAATACAGTAAAAATTTTAGGTCACACTTAAATTTGTAATCAAGATAAACATTTGCATGATATTTTTTGGTCATATTAAAGTGCAACACAAAATATAAATTTTAAAAACAATGGTCAAAACAAGAATTAGACATCCTCAGTCTAACACAGAATGAGAATCTAAAGCAAAACATACCCTTAGGTGAAGTCATAGTAATATTGAAATACCTACTCAGAAGACCATGAGACGCAATTCCACGAGTCTAAGGGGTGATAACTAAACCCTTGGGGGATCTCCTTGAGAAACCCCAAACATAGAACCAAATCAAGGAGCTACATCACATCAACACAAAGAGACCTCACGACCATCATCATCAAGAAGACAATAGGAAACCTCAAGGGCTTCCTATAAACACACATAAACTTCTCAAAGATATGAGGAAGCTTCGAGAGCTTCCTCCTTACATAGACATAAGGAGGATTCTAGACCCCATTATTCACATAGGGATGATGAGGTTTCTCCATCTCCATCCCCATGGAGGGTAGAGAGAGCCACAAAATCCTCATCACCAAAGGGGCATACAAGAGTCCCAAAATCCCAATATTCATGTGAGATATTTAGAACAGATCAACCCATTGAGGGGTAGGAAACTAAAGAGACATTCAGTCATAGACATCAAATAGAATATATCCTTCACACAAGAGGAAGTATTCCAATAGACTATGACCTCATTGGAGTAAATGGCACCCCACGAGATCCTCCATGGAAAATAAGACAATTGAATGAGTTGGATCGGTTGCACCCAAGACCACCTCCTAGAACTGTAGCCATAGAGAATTTTGCATCTGTAAGTTCCCAAACCATGAATTCTAATCCCACTTCTCAAACTAGGGGTGCCTTAGGATGACCCCATAGCAAACATATAGAGTTTTATCATAGATACACTTAATAATATACTGAACAAGTCACATTATCTAGCAAGAGCCAAGAAACAACATAAACCTCTTTAAGAAATCTACAAATTAAAACCACTAGAATAAGATTAGATAAGCATGAGTCTTCTACGACTGTGCAAGTTAATCGCATGCGACGGTTAGAAAATTCCTTGCACAAAGAGTGAGAGCTTGTAGAAGCTCTTGAACATGATAAAAAAAAATAATGATTGTTGCACCAATATGAGCAATGTTTGAGAGAGTAAGCTAAGCAGGTAGCTCGAATCAACCAATAAGAAAATAGAAATGATCATCAAAGAGATCAATACGCTAATTCACCAATAGAGGAGCATACCAAACAAGAAGAAGACCTACAATATAATCACCCTCCAAATCATGAGTGAAATCCAACCAATGGGGAAATAGTAAACCTAATAGAGTAGGATCAGACACATCCTGAATCCCCTCATATGAGGGAAGAAAATAGATCAAATAAAATGGATAGAGGGTTACCTCCATCGCAACTATGGGGGGGATCTACAAGAGGAGGAACTCCTCACCTCAAAGGCATTATAGGCACTTGTTGAAAATATGAAGTCCTTTGAAAAACAAGAGATGGCTGGTAACCAACCAACATTGAGCAACCATTATGCCCATCTATCCCTAGCCCTGCATACCCTAAGCATTTTGAGATGCTTAGGTTGGAAAATTTTAAGGGTGAAGAGGATGCACAAGAGTATGTTACCAATTTCATCAATGCATAATTTCATCTTGAATACAACGATGCTCTCATGCTCTAGAAATTCATTATGACATTTGCGAGCACCACCACCCAATGGTTCAACTAACTGCCCAAGCATAGCATATCCAATTTTGAACAAATAGTGAATGCTTTCCTAAAATATTTCTATTTTTGTGCTAAGAGGAAAGTGAACCTTTCAAAACTGGCCAATTTGAGATATTATGATGATGAGCCAATAATGGATTATGGGAATATATGGAGAAGAGTCATGGAAAAATTATCATTCTTCGTCCCCACACAAGATATCATCTAGATTTTCACCAAGGTTTGTTCCAAACACATTTCCCTCTTACTAAAAATTCAACAATACCCCTCATTTGAGGAAGCCTTGGCATAGGCCAAACTCATTGAGGACATAAAAGTAGATGAGGAAACCATTAAACTCTGAACCAAGAAAGAGTGGAACAAGAATGACAAAAATGACAAACAAAGCAGAAGCAAGCAAAATATACACCAATTAATCAAGTGGTATTGGCTGCACCTAAGGATGAGGCTACGCAACAACCCCATAAATATCAAGCACAACCCCCACCAGCTAATTATGATCAAAAGAACAATCAAAGGCAAAACAAAGAATGCAAACCCCCTTGCTATTTCACACCATTGATAGAATCAATGCAATCAATATTTAACCAATTGAGTGAGGTAGGAAAGATCAGGTTCCCTGATATACCTCTTATAGATCCCAACCATCCTAAGCTAAGAGGATATAGGGAAGATCAATTTTACCCTTACCATAGGATATCGGGGTACAATATTGAGATTTGCATTGGTTTCAAGCACCAGGTGCAAAACATGATTGAGGTTGGAGAACTTAAATATGACAACCCATTGGCTCCTGATAAGAGAGATATGGGCATATACAAAAACCTGCTGCAAAACCATGAGGTCCCTAGAGGACAAGGTGCACAAGTCAATCAAGTCCTAGTTGATACGCCCACCCATGGGTGCATTGGGATAGTTGAAATTGTCAATATAGCAACCAAGAGTAGACGATATGGTCAACCGTAACCTCCTACAACTCCCATTAACATCCCCACTGCACCTAGGTAAAGGCAAGGGTAAAACAACCTTCCAGGCCCACCAACCCAACCTGTGGTAACTATTTGGAGTAGACTTGAGCAAAACTTACAAACAACTCTGGCTAAGATATCCATATATGAGCTCATACAACAGTCCCCAAAGCATAGGGAGACCTTGATGGATATTTTAAGTTTGATTAAGCTCCAACCACAAGATCCAAATGCATTCACTCATTTTGTATTACAAGTACAAGAATGATAGGAACCTATAATTTGATTCTATGATTATGAGATTAAGATAGTACCTACTTCCTTACTAGACCCTCTATTGCACATTATGATGTCAGTCAATGATTTACCTTTTAAGCGGGTCTTGATCGATAAAGGTTCATCAATCTACATCATCACAACAACAGTAATAGAACACCTTAATATCCCTAAGTCCAATATCGTTCCAAGAGCCTATACATTAAGGGCTTTCAATGATGCTTTATGCAATACTATGGGAATGATAGTCCTACCTATTAAGGTGGGGAATAATACCATCCCCATGATGTGTCATGTCTTGGAATGGGCCATGCAATACAACATACTCCTAGGAAGACCTTGGATAAGGGACATGAACTGTGTTCCTTTGATATTACACCAATGTGTCAAGTATGTGCATGATAAAAAAGTCTACATGGTGTTGGCTGATGAAGATTCATTCAAGTATGTTCATCAGGTGGATTGTCCAAAATAATTTGTTATTACTTCTACCCACTTGTCTGTAGGACCTTCATCTCCAACTATACAATTGGATAACAAAGAAAAAAGGATGCAAAATGACCCACTACATCAACACCTCATCTTGCACACAAAATGACTAATGCTTATAATAGACCATAAATGTCTAAACCAAAAGACAATCAAAAGTTGAAGGCGCCCATGGTTGAGGACAGAAATCCAAAGGAAAATCTAATCATATATATTAAGAAAAGTCCAACTCCTATGGAGGAAGAAGATATCCAATATTAAGCTGAGGAGATACTAGAACCCGCTTTACGAGTGTCATCTGTAGGATCATCCACATCACATGCGATAATACACTTGGCAAGTACAGGTATAGGAGAGTATCTTATGTAGAACATAAAATTTACGTCAATCATAGAGTCTGCACAAGACATGGGATGGCCAAAATACTTAATACCACCAGTGGGAACAGTGGTCCCACTTAGGATCCCTCCCAATAAGACAAACTTTGTCTACGTTGGACTAGACTCTGCTTATAAATCTACGAACATAGAAGAGGACAATGATGAATTATTCATCATAAATATCCGTTACCTATCTAATCCTGAGTTTGATCTAAGCTAATTTGAATGTTGCCATTAACATGGTTACGGTATTTGTATATATGAGCAGGGGTGTAGACGGTCATTCGATCTGCAATACTAGCTTTCCTCTGATAGGTTTTGGTTAGGCTATTAAATCAAAGGTTGAGATGACTCTCTAGTTGTAGCCTTAGACATATTAAGCTTGGGGTTAGGATAAGACATCAATTTTATTCCCTATCACCCACCAAGTGCAAGATATCTGAGCAATAGACAAGTGGCTATGGTAAACATACCACCTCCTAAGACTTATCATCCAAGCTCCACAATTGATGCCACCCCAATAGGGTACAACTCATGGGATGATGAGCAATAAGAAAACAAATATGTAGTAGAAAATGATGAAGCACGAGCAGGCTTGGCCTATTAGGGGCCTCACTATTTACAAAGCCTTGCATGGTCCATCTATAATAAGAGTGGATTCATATAAGAAAAAAATGGCTATGAGTTAGAGGACTCAACAGAGAGAGCCTACCTAGGAACAATGCAATGGCCCCATGACTTGGGGTAACATACTAATGCAAATGGTATCTTCATAAGTGATGAAGAATATGAGGATGAAACAGAGATGACCTACTTGTTACCAAGATATGTGCCCCTTACCTTGGTACCACATACCAATACCAATGGTTTTTGGATAAGTGATGATGACTTTTAAGATGATACTGATATGGCTTATCTTGGACCTTGCCACTTGTGATAGGTCGACATGTTGGTAGAGAGAGAACTGGTACTTCATGCCATAGACCCTAGCTTATGGTTTTTAGGGAGACCTGTTGACTTGAATTTCATTCATCGCATGGTCAATCCCCCTCTACCGATGTTCAAGGAACTATTAGAGCCTAATGATCCTATTATCCAACCAGCTCATGGACTGAATCTAGAGATTCCCTTTCCTCCAAAGCCTCATCATGAGTATAGGAAGGAAACCTATGAGACAAGATTTTACCCATGTGGTTTTGGATATTTCATTCCATCCAACACAATATCCATGGATTTGATCACTCCTCTTCATAACCCAACAGATCCCACTAAAAATTTATCTTGATATGAAGGCTATTGATTAGGATCACACTGACTCACCCATAGAGCCTGAAGATCTTTTCTCTAAAGAAGAGATGTTACAACCATTCCATTTTGCAATAGGTTATGCATATGATGTGTTCCATGTTGCTCTGGATCTTAAGTCAATAGGACCTATAAATCCCATCTATGACATTCACTTGATACCTACACCTCACCAGCTAGAGGATAGGTCACATATGGCTATAGAAGCAACTTTCGAGGTGGACATCAGTGATGGTCCTACTCAACCAAAGAAAGTCAAGTTTAGAGAAAGTTTGTCTCTAGAGGAACAAGCCATCATAATTCCTCTCCTTAAAAAGAGGTCAAATCTATTTTCTTGGACTTACAAAGATATGCTAGGTATTGATCCAAAGTTAGTTGTTCACAACCTTTCGTTGGATCTCCTAAAGAAGCCAGTCAAGCAAAAATTGAGAAAAATACATCTAACCATTGCTTTGATGGTAAATAATGAGTTACAAAAACTATTGGAGGTAAATTTCATAGTTCCCATCGACTATCCTGAATGGGTCTCAAACATGGTGCCCATGGGAAAACCAGATGGAAGAGTCTATATTTGCACAAATTTAAAGGACTTGAATAGGGCAACTCTGAAGGATTCATTCTCATTGCCAAACATAGACACTCTTGTTGATGCCACTACAGGTCATGAGATGTTCTCCTGAATGGATGGGTTTTCTGGATACAATCAAATCCGAATCAAACCTGAATACCAACATAAGACTGCTTTCATTACTCCATGGGGAACATTCTGTTACAAAGGGATGCCATTTGGCCTAAATAATGTTGGTGCCACATACCAGCAGGCCATGACATACATATTTTATTACTACATGCACACAATCTTGGAAGACTACATGGATGACTTACTGGCCAAATATTTAGTATGGTAAGAGCACGATGAAATACTTACGAAAGTCTTCGATCACCTCATAGAGCACAATGTCAGATTGAATCCTAAGAAGTGCATGTTTTGCATAACTTCTGATAAGCTCTTAGGTTTCATTGTTTCCAAGAGAGGTATTGAAGTTGATCCTGTAATAGTAGAAGCTATAACAAAAATGGCCACCCCTACCAACATTAGGGAGTTAAGAAGCCTACAAGGCAAGGTAGCATCCATCAAACAGTTCATTGCACAATTATCAGACAAGTTTCAACCCATGAACCGGTTGCTATGCAAGGATGTCACATTTTATTGGGATGAAGAGTGCCAAAAAGCCTTTATAGAGATCAAAACTTACCTAGCAACACCACCAGTATTGGCTCCACCAAGGCCAAACATGCCATTTTTGCTATATATTAGCTACTAATTTTATTTTGGGCACCATGTTGGCCCAAAAGAACATGCAAGACAAAGAGCGAGTCGTATATTACATTAGTCATACCTTGGTAAGCTATGAGCTAGGATATACATATGTAGAAAATTTGTGCTTAGCAGTGGTCTTTGCAACCAAAAAATTGTGACACTACATGTTGAGTCATATGACTTACGTTATATCAAAATAAAATCCTTTGTAGTATATGATGAACAAGACATATCACAATACACGTACTGCAAAGTGGATCATGCTATTGACATAATTTGATCTAGAATTCATAATCCAAAATTCCATCAAGGGACAAGTCATAGCAGATCAATTAGTAGAGGCACCTCTTCATGATAGTAGGCCTCTCACTATAAAATTTCTTGATGATGCAGTCTTCGCATTATCAGATCTATCAAAACTCGAAGAACCTGAGAAAAAAGAGACATGGCATTGTTCTTCGATATTTCAAAGTGTGAGAAAGGGGGCAAAGCAGGGATAGTCTTTATCACACCGTAAGGCGCTCCATTGACCTTATCATTCAAGATAGACTTCCCATGCACAAAAAATAACATAGATTATGAAGCCTTGATATTGGGGCTCCAAACAACCATTGCAATGGGAATTAAAAGATTTAATATCTTTGGTGACTCCTTGCTTATGGTAAATCAAGTTAAAGGATTGTTCCAATGTAGGTGCCCACTCTTGAAAGCTTACAAAGAACTTGCTGACACTTACCTAGTCCAACTAGAATGGTATGATATTGAGGCAATCCCTCTTACATTGAATATATTTTTAGACACCATGGCATCTTTGGGATCCTTAATCCCTTAGAATATGTCTGCTTATTTCACAACCATTCATGTGAAAGTGCTCACATTTTCAGTGATACAACGTGAGGTTATTGACAAACCGAGCCAAATAAGGATTGGTCCTTCAAAGTTAGAGCTTTCTTGCAAATGAGCCTGTGGGAATATTTGATCTCTCAAGGTCCTACAATCTTTGGAACAACCATTCATCACAGGATTGTTTCCAAATTTGTGTTCACAAATGCTGGATTATAAAAGGAACATGCCATTCTATCCATAGAAGTTGTGGCTTATTAGGATTGGCTATCCCAATTGCGATATTTCTTGAAGCTTGGAATAATGCCACAAGGCCTGTCACTTATTGAAAGACAAACATTTAAACAAAAGGTGACTAGATACATTTTTATAGGAGAGATCCTGTATAGATGAGGTTATGATGGAATGCTCCTTCATTTTCTTGAGCTCCAGGAAGCATATTGGGAAATTTCACAAGCTCATGATGGTACGTGTGGTGGTCACATCAGTGGCATGTCCATCGTTAAACGTATTTTGAGAATGGGTTACTATTGACCCACTATGGAAAAATAATATTGTGAGTATGTCAGGAAATACGTCAAGTGTTAGCATCATGTAAACCTCACCCACTTGCCATCAAAAGCCTTGCAACCCATCCAGGTAACATGGTCCTTCTCGTAGTGGGGATTAGACTTGATTGGGAAGATCTCTCGTTTGTTTTTAGGCTGACACACATTCATCATAATGGCCACTGATTATTTTACGAAATGGGTAGAAGCGATCCCCTTAACATCGACAACTGGACCAAGAATTGCATATTTTGTACTCCACAATATCATAAGTCTTTTTAGGGTCCCTTCGAAGATCTTATCGAATAATGGGCCATATTTCAAGAAAAAAAATGTGCATGATTTAATGGACAAATACCACATCCAACATAGTTTTTCAACACCCTATTATCCACAAGCAAATTGGCAAGCATGAGCCTAAAAAAAAACAATCATTTCCATATTGAGGAAAATAGTGAGAGATAATCATAGGGACTGGCATCTACAGTTACCTCTAGCATTATGGGCATATAGGACTAGTGTACGGACGCCCACTGGGGCAACACCATTTTCACTTGTATATGGCACTAAAGCCATCACGCCCCTAGAATTGGAGATTCCAACCTTGCACATAGCATTGAAGGACTTCATAGATGATGACATCGCACGACAATGGTGCCTTTATCAGTTAATGATTCTTGATGAGCAATGATAAAATGCCTTGGAGCATATTCATGTTTATCAGAATCACCTTGCATGAGCATACAATAGTAAATTCCATTTGAGGGAATTCAAAGTTTGGGATCTTGTGCTCAAAGAAAACTAACAAAACACAAATATGCCATCGCATTTGTGAGACAAATTTATAGCAAATTTGATAGGCCCCTACATGATTTCAGAGAAAATTGGGCCTGAAGCTTATTGCCTCACATATTTGGACGGTGTTGAAGAGCCTAAACCTCTCAATATCATTAATTTGAAGGTATTTCATGCATAAAGTAATAAAAAACATTCAAATATGTCATAAACATCATAAACATGGTCACCTCCATCACAAAAAGCTCCAAAGGCATCTTAAAGCCCTTTGGTCATTAAATTAAATCACAAAAATGCTCCAAGGGTACCCAATCCACTTGGTAAAAATCAATCAAAAAGCTCCAAAGGAATATTAAAGCCCTTTGGTCAATAAATTATCACAAAAATGCTCAAGGGTACCCAATCTGCTTGGTCTCAACCAATCAAAAAGCTCCAAAGGCATTTTAAAGCCCTTTGGTCAAATCGAATCACAAAAATGCTCCAAGGATACCCAATCTGCTTGGTCAAAATCATCATAAAAATATCCAAAGGCATTTTAAATCCCTTTGGTCAAATAAAAACACAAAAATATTCAAAATAATAAAAATCACAAAAATAATGCAAAAATAAAAAAGACAAAAACATTTGCATCTTACATCCACATCCACATAGTTGCATATCAATACATATCCATTGCATTCGTATAAGTTATGATCACATTCTTACAAATGGTGCCACAATTTGTATATCAATCAAAATATTCAAGTTCATCCTCATCCGTGCATCCATGTGTGTAATTGTGTTTTTCAACACAACCATTTCATGTTGTTATACGAAATATACTAAGGTTTCCTAGTCTTTCAACCATGTCTAGTGGTATTATCAACTTTTGTAGAAAGCCACCTTGATTAGTAGAGAGCAAGGTATATTTGTGATAATACCTTGGATATTCAAGATCCCATTACTAATTGAAACACTAAAATCCTAGTTGATATTCAAGATCTTCCTTGCTTATCCCCCTATGCAACCGGTTCAAAGGTGCTAAGAATTGGCAAAAGGACAAGTTCTGCCCTACCCAAAAATAAGTGATTATCATCACTACATAAATCCCTTGCTTTCATTAAAACAATAAAAAATCTTGAAACAAAGCACAAATCCAAAATCCCATATTCCAAAGTCATAATTCAAAATCCAAAATCAAGCAATAGTCAAATCAAAACAAACAAAAAGTCTTACATAAATCCCTTGCTCAAAGAAAAAATCAATTAAAATAAACAGTGATTTTCATCACTAAGTGTGAGCAAGTATCCCAAATGAAATGAAGAAAATAAGGGAATGGAACTTGAATCCCTAGAATTCTTAGCATAACCGAACCATAAGCATGATGATATGTCTAGTACAAAAGCATTTTGCATTTGTGTAGACCAATGTTTGAATGTGGATGAGCTAGCTTTAGGTAACCCAAGGTCACCTAGTGGTATAATCCAACTAAGTCCTATAGACCAAAAATGGCCACATACTTAGTAAAGTTTTGACTAAGTGGTAAGATTGATATTCCGCTTTGGAATCAAGTTGATGGTATGAGTCCGCTGGGAGATATTCAATTTTGAAGGTTTGAAGACATTTCGAAAAACTCCATTTCGGGTCCGGAATAACGATGGGTTTCGAATCCACAAAAGTTTGTAAGAGATGGTGACGTCAGCAATAAAAAGTGTGGATTTGGTTCTTGTCGTATGTCCGATTCCGAAAAGTCTTTTTGCTTCCCGCTCTGGAAGAGCCTTCTTGCTTTCCGCTCCGGATTGAAGAAAGTTTCAAAATCCACAAAAGTCATGAGGAAGTGATGACGTCAGTGGTAAAAATGTGTGGATTGGTGATCCGGGAAATGAACAAGGATTCTCTTTCCAGAATGAAGATAAGGCGAAAAGGCAGAATAATCTAAGTGTTTGACTCCGGGCCCGGATTTGCATTATCTTTAAAATCCACAAAAGTCACGAGGAGATGATGATGTCAACGATGAAAAAGTGTGGATTAACGAAGACAAGGTGGAAGATAAAATATCCTGGAGTGGATTCAAGGTTTTAATGTTGTGGATCCGGATTGAAGACTCTGATGACTGAGGAAACGAGCGGGATGGCTTTCAGCTCACGTCGGATTTAATCTGAGTCATCCAATAAGGAGAATCAACGGTGGAGGTTGGCCTATCAAATTTTGACTATTTAAAATGTTTTTGCACCAGAACCATGGCGTGCAACTGGAAGATGAAACATCAAATATTTTCAAGAAGAGCTAACCAGAAGTAGTTACAGATCGACGATAGCAAGTTGTTCTCAAGAAATATCAATGGGATGCATGATCCGGAAGGTTCTGAACTTTAGTTCTTCTGGTAGATCATCAAGTTGTAGAGACCCCGAATGGCCATGGTGGATGCCCTTCCATTTTATTTCCTAAATTTTGAATGAATCAGCTAACGCCAGCTAAACTATTTGCTAATTTGTTGTAACAAGATTGAATGTATTGTTTCTTGAATATTATGATATGAAAACTATAAAGAGAGATCGAACCCTCGATTTCAAGGGTCGGCTCTAGCGTGTTTGCTTGTACTACTATAAATATTTTTGAAGGACTGAATGCAAGGAGCAATACATTGATCTTCACCTCAAGGCTGTGTTTCTGTGCTGGATGTTAGAGGTTCGGATTTCATAGTTGTATTTTTGTAAATACTTAGATGGTTAGTTTGTGCCGATCATGGATTACTAGTTGTTATGAGTAATTGAAATCTGCTTTGAAGTTTGTTCTTTGTTATTAGAAGGTGCATTTCTATAAAATCTGGGTTTTGGTGAATTTTGCTATTTGGATTATCATTTCCTAGATATTGAAATTGCTTGTTGTAACATTTCTCTGTTATGCTTTAATATCTGAAATGAGCTATCTTGGGATAAAAGTTGATCTGGATGTATATCTTTAATATGGTTTTTTGGAAGCTTTTTATGGTAATGCAATGTTGTTAACCTATCCATCCACTGATATCTACATTTCTCTAACCTTACCCTTTTCTTACCCTAAACTCCAAGCCCTAATTGAGCATAATTGTGTCAACAATCTGCTAAGTTGACAAGGAACCAACCTACTCTAGAGGTTGGATCTGAAACCCCTATTTTAGTCCATCCAATGTTGAGTGTTGAGCTGCAGCTATCGGGTGCAAGCCTAAGTAGAAAGTAGGAAGATAGACAGCCGTAGTATCAAGTAAACTTGGTGCAATTCAGTGCCCAACAGTTTTTGGCATGCCCGATGGGACAGTTCACAAGGAACATGAAATCCATCTTAAGAATTATTGTTATCTCTACCCGAAGGAATCAAGATTTGGTGAATTGTCTTGACCTTGTTAGCGGAGAAAAGAAAGTTCATCTGGCGACTCCCTGGTCAGAAGACCCTGAAAAAGTATTGTAGACCAGTGCCCTTTCATGTATACCAGGTCCTTCAAGAGGAACAACCCTGATTCTTTCTTTCACTGTGAGTTACCCCTGAGAGGGTCTACTATTATCAGAAGTTTGGATCAAGATTTTATTGAAGAAGAAGAGCTTCTGGAAGAAAACCCAGTAGTTCCCCCAAGAAGACCTGTAGCCAAAAACATGGCACACAATGTGGCCCCAAATTTGCCACTACAGAAGTACCCTAACTGGGACTCAACTAGGCCCCTTAGTTTAGCCCAAATGGATGCCATTCCTCAAGTTGTATCTAAGGAAACACCCACATATGATGGATTTGGAAAGCTTAAACCCAAGATATCTTGGAATGGAAACTAATAATAAAGGAGAAATATTTTTTTTTATATATTCCCCCCCTTTTTTTGGGGAGAATATATATGTAACCAGGAAGTGTTTTTGTTATGGGGGGGTGGGGGGGGGGCCATATATATATTTTTATATATTTCCCCCCCCCCCCCCCCCATTTATTACAATAAAAAAAAAAAAAAAAAACCTCTTTTTTTTTTTTTGGGGGGGATAAGAATTCCCCCTAAAGCTAGACCAACTACTTGTTTGGCTTATATGTATTACATCCATGCCCTAGGATCAGAGCTAGGTCTGCAGACACAACAATCTAGAATTGAAACCTTTCCCCAAGTCTATAATGTTGTCGTCCATGCTAAAAATATCCTGATCAATGTAGGAAGAATTCCTGCCAAGACCGTGTTGCCCTACAACTCAAAAAATAGTGGGAGCCATGAGCAATCTACAAAAGCCTCCCACATGGATCCTCCCTCTATACCATCTACATTTCCTAAGATGAATCCTATTCCTAGATCTAAAGTTGTGTCCTCCACACCTTCTTTCCCCCTCTTCCTTCCCAACCTTCTCAAGAATTGTCTGCTATCCTAGACATACAAAATACCATGAAAACTCTGAGTAACAGAATGAATTCAATGGAGAAGAGAGATCAGGAAAGATCACAATAGAGGAGGTTCCCATATGTGAACAAATATCAAAGGCCTGGTCCTAGTAATAGTACCGGGGTTAGGGTGAATGCAACGTATGAGGATCCAGAATGTTCTATAGATTCCACTCTTGCAAATGTCTGGTGTTTAGTATGTAATGACCCCCATGATTCACAGTCTTGTGTGATGTATCAACACCATGTTCAAAAAGCCATGGATCAAGCTAAAATAAATCATAAGGGAAGAGTTAATATGTTATGGCACCCTGATCAGATCATGGTTGGGAAAGACTTGGAGGAAGAAGGCCCAATTGTTGTTATGACGAGGTCCAAAAACAAAGCTTTACAAGTAGACCCTCAAAAAATGGGACAATTCTAGGTCCCTTCTCAAAAGAAGGTTGATTTCCCCCTCAGAATAGTGACACTTTTCCCATTCCCCGAGCTAAGGGAAAGGAGAAGACTGACAATTTCCCTAGGATTTCGAAAAGAGTAACGAAAGGAGATAGGATGAAATCCAAGAATGAAGAGCAAGAAAGGCTTAGGTTCCCCTCTGTTACTAAAAGACAAAGGTTAGAGGTAACCCAACAATACAAAAGGAGGTATGGTGAGCTAGACAGAGGACTGGAAAGACTATCCCTAACCAAGTCTGAGTATAACATTGTGGAAGAGATGAAAAATATTCCATCAAAAGCTAGCCTGTATGATACCCTTTTCATTTTGGGCCAAATTGACTTACTTAAAGCTTCCCTCAGTAAAAGTCCCCAGAACAGATTTGCTACCACCATCCTCAGTATACCCTCAAAAAAGAAAGAAATGACACCTGTTGTCCTAAAGAACAAACCTCCCCCCTTTTATATATCCCTAAGAATGGAGGGATGGGTAGTCCGTAATTGCATGATTGATTCAGGAGCATCAACCATAGTTATGCCTAAAGTAGTCTATGAAGAGATGGGTATGGAATATACTCGGTCTTGTCCTGGAGTGTTGCAACTAGATGGGACACCTGTAAATATGGTTGGAGTTATTAAATATGTACTGATGAGGTTGCATAGAGCCCCTAGGGTGACAATAGTGCAAGAAATAGTGGTGGTAGATTTAGAACCCTATTTTGGATTATGTCTCTCGAGAGAATTTATTGCAAAGCTTGGAGGATGTATGTATATGGACTATTCTAGTATGGTGATACCTTTTAAGGGAAAGAGGATAAGGATAACTCCTGAGAAACCAGTTGCTTATCATATTGAGAAAATTGAAGAAGACATGTGCAACCTTAATCCTGTGGAGGAATTTGAGCTAGTAGAAAACATTGAAGAACTAGATATTGAAGATGAGTTGCCTTTCAAAGAGGATTACAGTCAATTTGGAACTGGTATGGGCACATACAACATCACAAATGAATTGGAAAAGAAACTCCTACTATTTATAATAAATCCCTAAGAAACAATGAAACATGGGTTATGCACTTTGATGGTGCTAAATGCAGAAATGGTGCAGGGGCTGGTGTAGTTCTGCAATCATAGTCAGAAGGAGTGAAGAATTTTTCTTATAGACTGACATGGTCATGCACCAATAATGCTGTAGAATACGAGGCTTTGTGCCTTGGATTAATGCAAGCTGAAAGCATGGGCATCAAGATTTTGAACATATATGGTGATTCTGAGTTAATAGTACATCAGGTAAGAAATAAGTGTAGCAGTAAGCATCATTACTTAAAAGCTTACCAAAATAGAGTTTGGGACCTAATGGATTCATTTGATGCTCTGAACCTAAATTTTGTGCCTAGAGAAGAGAATTACCTAGCAGATGCATTGGCAACAAAGGGAGCTAATTTCAATCCTCCTATAGATTTTGGAACTAAGAAGACCAAGGGGATTAAAATGGTTTTCAGACCTGCAGTGCTGGATAAGCAAATATTTTGGCAGGTTTTTGAGAGTGATGAACAGATTCTGGACTTTATGATAAAAGAAGCATGCTTCACAACTGTCCAAGAAGAAGACTTGGAGGAGATAGATCAACAAGACTTCATCCAACTGAGAAACAATCACATCCCAAAGGGGTTGGTTACCCTTGAAAGTTTATTCGATAATGAAGATAGAAAGAAAGTGGGAGCTATGAAGGTTGGTGAGAAGATCTATAAAGAGATAGAAGTCAGAATTAGAAAAAAGTTAAATATTGGGGTCCAATGTTCTGCTGAGGAAGTAGAAGATATTAAAGCTTTATGTTTAAAATACCAAGATACTGTAGCTTGGTCATATGAGGACCTTAAGGTTTATGACAAAAGGATTATCCAACATACTATTGAGTTAGAGCCTGATGCTAAACCATTTCGACAAAAATAGAGGCCTCTCAATCCAAGGATAGAAGTCATTATGAGAGAAGAACTTTTGAAGCTGCTAAAGGCTAAGATAATATATCCGATAAAACACTCCACTTGGGTAGCTAATTTGGTACCCGTAAGAAAGAAGAATGGAGATATACGCCTATGTGTAGATTTTAGGAATCTGAATCAAGCTTCCCTCAAGGATCACTATCCCCTCCCTCAGATCGATCAGATTCTACAAGTAGTAGCTGGAGCAGAGAGGTTCTCACTATTAGATGGTTATTCTGGGTATAACCAAATTTGGGTAAAAGACCAAGATCAATACAAGACAACATTTACTACAAAGTGGGGAACATTTGCCTATCAGAGGATGCCTTTTGGGCTATCTAATGCAGGAGCTACATTTTAGAGGGCCATGGATTATGCCTTTGGTACACTTATAAACAAGGTTATTCTGATTTACCTAGATGACATGACTATGTTTTCTCATGATAAAAATGATCATCTATATCATTTGGAACAAGTTTTTCAAAAATGTAGAGAGTTTGGTATTTCTCTAAATCCTAAGAAGTCATTCTTTGTGGTACATGAGGGAAAACTGTTAGGACATGTGGTCTCAAAAGAAGGTATGGCCATAGAACCAGATAGGATTAAAGCAATCCTAGCTATTCCTTTGCCTACTAATCAGAAGATGTTGCAGTATTTCTTAGGCCAGATCAATTTTGTCAGAAAGTTCATTTCTAATTTTGCACAGAAGGTGAGGCCTATATCTGAACTACTCAAGAAGAGGGCAGAATTCAAGTGGACTGAGGTTAGGAAGCAAGCTTTTGAAATCATCAAGCAATCCATTTCTACAGCCCCAGTTTTGATAAATCCAGATTTCAGCAAATATTTTATCCTCTATGCTTATGGAGCTGAACAAAGTTATGCTTCAGTACTCACTCAAAGGGATGATCAAGGGGATGAACACCTTGTATTCTTTTGGAGTCAAAATTTGCATGACTATCAAGTAAAATATAATTTTATTGAAAAACAAGTGTTTGCTGTGATGAAATCACTTAAGAAGTTCAAACAATATCTGGTGCAGAGCAAAACTCTGGTGTATGTAGTTCATCCAGATGTGAGAAGTTTTATTTTACAAGGTGACCTTGGAGATAAAAGGGTTGGTTGGATTACTAAGATCCAGGAATATGATGTGGAAATATGCCCCACCAAGCTGGTAAGAGGCAGAGCCTTGTGCCAAGGATTGATATATATTTCAACTCTGGTCGGAGTAACAGATTGTCAGATGATAGAAGAGGATCAAGTAGAGATTGTCCACACTTCGGATTCTGATTGGATCGAACAAATGACCAGGTATTTTCAAACTGGTGTATGCCCACCTGATCTGAATTCTTCTCAAAGAAGGAGGTATAGACTTCATGCTTTGAAATATGCATTATTACCAGAAGGGTTATTCAAAATAAACTTGGATGGTGTTCTCCTAAAATGTTTGAGGGAGGACCAACAAAAGAGAGTCCTAGAAGAATTTCATGGAGGATCATCCGGTGGTCATGGCTCGGGCAGAGTTACAACTTTGAAGATAATAAGAGCAGGCTATTATTGGCCTACTATCTTCAAGGATGCTTTCAAAGTTACTCAGGTTTGTGATAAATGTCAGAGGTATGTTGGAAGAACTAGAAATGTTGCATCTCCTCTAAAGCCTATTCAAGTTGAAGAACCTTTTCAGCAATGGGGATTAGATTTCATAGGAGTTATAAATCCTAATTCTTCAGTAGAACATAAGTTCATCTTGATAGCTACTGATTATCTAACCAGATGGGTAGAGGCTATTCCTACAAAAAGGGCAGATCAAGATGTTGTGATCAACTTTATGGAGAGTTTAATTTCCAGATTTGGAATCCCGAAAGCTTTGGTGAGTGATAATGGTCCTACTTTTATAGGGGCCAAGTATATTGAGTTTGCTAGCAAGTATGGCATCACTCTAAAAAATACTTCAAATTATTACCCTCAAGGTAATGGACTTGCAGAATCTACTAACAAGAACCTGTTGAGGATTTTGAGAAAGTCCCTGGAAGGTAACAAGAGGAGTTGGCATCTATTGCTTGACCATGCTCTATGGGTGGACAGGATTACCATTAAGAAATCTATCAAAAATTCCCCTTATGCACTGGTATATGGAAAAGAAGTAGTATTGCCAATCCACTTGGAGATCCCGACACTTAAACTTGTCAGTTCAGAAGAGGAAGAGCTGGAGGAAGATCCAGTAAAAACTAGATTGACACACTTGCTACAACTGGAAGAAAACTGGACTCAAGCATATGATCATTTTTAGAAGCATTCATCAGACATTAAAGCATGGTTTGATAAAAAGTCCAGGTTCAAAAAACTTCAAGTCGGAGACTTAGTTCTCAGGTGGAATGTAGACAGAGCAAAGCCAGGAAAACATGAGAAATTTTATTCCTTTTGGGATGGCCCTTTTGAAATAGTGGAAGCTAAAGAATCTAATGTATTTCAACTGAAGGATTCGAAAGGAAACATTCAACCAATTCTGGTGAATGGTTTCCACCTCAAGCTTTACTATATTTGAGTTGTTATCTCATTGTAACATATGTACATAAATATTTCCCTTCCTTTATGCACTTTGTATTTTTCTTTTGTACTTTGTAATTGGTCCTTTTTCAAAAGGGTTCTCTAAAAAAAAAAAAAGAGAAAAAAAAAAATTTGTTTCAAAAAATGACTAAGTGTTGAGAAGGGTGTGTTAAGGTCCCATTCCGCATACGGTACCACCTAAAGTTCTTCGGAATGATGTTTTGCCTTCGAATCCGCATGGTTAGATCCAGATGGACAATTCTGTAGGATGATCCACCAGAAGAAAGATGAGAATGGTAATAATCTGAAAATCCCTCAAATATTGGAATAAGCCAGAGCGAAATCAATTCAAAACCAAGCGGCACATTCTAAGTTGACACGTGGAGGCTAAATATTGCTCATGCATTCAATTCTAACAAACTTGTGCATGGACTGAAAAGTAGGCTTAAGCAATGTGATGAGCTGGCAATGCAAATTCAAATTCGACCAATAAAGAGGGGATGCCACTTTTTGAGCCACCAAAGAAATAATGGAAAGGATAGTGAAGTGTGCCGACAAGATATCGTGCAACAGCTGCATTTATGGTGGATGATGCATGCGTTCTAGATAATAAAAGTGACAAAGCTTTACACGGGATTCATTTTGCAACCTCAAGGTCAGAAAAAAGTTTAACAGTGTGCTGAAGTTCTCATCGCTTACCCTAGTGCGTAGAATCTCGACGTTACAGGATGGCTCCTAAGAAATCCCCCATGAAAGCTGTAGAGGATGTTCTAGAGTTCGAAACTATGAATGAAAGTACATCTGTACCTTACTTGGATAAAGCCAAAGCAGTAGTGGATACAGAAATGACTATCACTGAAAGGATGAGATTAAGGAGCGTTAACGATAGGTACAAAAATAATGTTACTCTATCAGTAGAGGGTAGATGCTCCATTCTATCTTATTTGTCCTTTTATATTTGTGATTCCATTCACCCATGTCCTGAATTAATAGCCGCCATTGTAAAATACTATGACCCGCTGGCCAAAGCTATAAAAAACCATGGGGGTGAGACCCTCTTTCACATCACAACTGCTTTCTACCATGAGATTTTTGCTTTAGGGGTAGACACCCCAGTAGCCCCAAAACCTTTCAATATTGGTGAACAAACTAGATTTTATTCCATGAAGAAGTGGGTGAATGATGGTGAGGCATTTAGAAATTGGGTCTATAAATAGTTGGGCCAAGAACCCCAGGAAGAATTGCCAGAGGTCCCCATTTCTATTAAGAATTTTGAAAACTCAGTTCTCTTTTCTATGTTGGCTTGCATGGAAGGTCTGGACTCTGATGAAAAGGTCTATGGTTGGCAAATCGCTACTGCTTATTGCATCTCCAATGAAAGGATGTATGAAAAAGAGGTGGCGAAGAGGGGAATAAGGGTGATTTATTTTGATTGGCCAACTTTTCTCACCCAAAGAATTCATGAACAATTAACAAGTATGAAGAGGGGCACTGACGCTCCTAGTTTTAGACATTGTTCGAATTTGGTGTGGATGTTTTATGCTGCTGTAAAGGATAGAATACCCTGGATTCTGATAAAATATAAGAATGACCAAGGAGAGCTCATGTCGATCTATTATTGGACAAGCCATTTGAGAAGTGGTGAGTCTTATTATAGATTTAATTTAGAATTTTTAGGACCGACCCTTAAGATAATGTATGATAATTTCCCTAGACTGCCACCTCTGGCCAAGAGGATTCTGAGGACTCAAAATGTAGAAGAAGGGGACTGGTATCTATTGACTGAAGGTACAATCATTAGGTTATATGGTTTCATGGGTAAACCTTTTCTTTTGCCCCACTTTGTCATGGAAAGACTCTTCGCCCTAGAATATTTGAGGCAGGCAGAGTATATTGACTCCAAGTATGGTTTAGGGAGAAAGAGGAAATATTTACTTTCTCACCGCACGATGAGTGATATCACTATTACCAGAAAAGGGTAGAGTCAGCAAATTGAACAATACCTGGATAGGTTAGGTCTATTTTACATTCTGCAAAGATGGAGTTATGATCCAGATGGCATTTTCACTATAAAGAATAAAACCCTGAATGGAGCCAAGGCCTACAAATTTGAGAGGAGGCCCAGGGTTAATTTTGAACAAGGAAGGAACAATGACGAGACTACTTTATTGGAGTGGGATGTCTCCAAAATGAGACAATTGCCTCCATGGTTAGATTTTTATGAACAGGTTGAAGATTTTGACCCTGACTATAATCCTGATCATCAGATTACTGAAGAAATGATTGATAAAATCAAAGGAAAAATGACAAAGAAGACTAAGCCCTCTTCCAAGTCAAAATCTGCAAAGAAAAAGGAAGTTGCAGAGCAAGGGGAAGAGGATTATAATGGGCCATGGGAGGATGCCAAGATTATGGATTGGTGGTGTATGAGGATTGAGATTGGAAAATCTGAAACGAATTTTGGAATGCCAATTGATAAAGAGTTTTCGAAAAGATATGATGAAAATGTTGATACTTGGAGGATGAAATATGTAAGACACATTGTATTAACAGGTGATTCTGAGCCTTCCCAGCCTCCTCCAGATCCAGAAGACTCTGTAAAAGCCTCCAGAGTAGTAGAAACTTTTAATCCTACTACTGAACAAGTGGAGATATTTCCTAAGGGGGCTAGGATGTTGAGTAAAATGAGAGTTCCTAAGGGAAAAGTCGTTAGCATCACGGTCATTGAGGCAAAATGTAGGCCTACACATTTGGCTTTAGGAGGATAGATGAAAGATAAAGTGGTTGATCAGGAAAGAAAATATGAGAACGTCGAGTTCAGGACACTTTCTTTTACTCCTGCAGCTTCGATAAATCCACAACCTATTGTCGAGCGATCAGTATTGTTTGGGGGAGTACAAGGAGATTTATCAGAAGAGGATTCTAAAGCTGAGATGGATGCTTTTTGACTAATTCATAAAAGAACTAGGAAGACCTCAAAAATAGAGGAGAAGGAAGTTTCAAAAAGGTAGAAAGTGGAAACGGAAGCAATTGCTGAAGAAGTGATTGTCCCTACTACAGAAGGATTAACTGAGCAGGAGCAACAATTTGAAATAGAGGTTGAATGAGAACACCCTACATCTGTAGGCACAGGTATGGTTTCTAATCCCTCTTCCACTTATGAGCTTCCTGGTTCCCCAAAATAATTTCCCTCCTCTTCAAATCAAAATAATGTGTCAAGTTCACCTCCTTCACCTCACAGTTCTCCCCTCATACAATCAGTATCAATGGAAGTACCAATCAGTTCTGTCATATCTCAATCTCCTTCAAATACACCTTCTACTTCTGAGGCTTCTATTGTGATGTCATCCATCATTACACCCCCATCTATTTCATTACCACCATCCATGGGACATTGCATTCCTAGTCTCTCCATTCCTTCTACTATCAGTTTGGTTCCTATTTCTATGAATTTGCCTATATCATCAGCAGCAATAGCCATAGAATCTACTATTGTAACAGAGGTTGCTGTCAAAATGTCTTCACCACCGCCAATAACCAGCCATTCCACCCTCATGTTTTTAATGCCATTGTCTCCTTTGGTTGTTGATGCTTCAAGGTCTATTGCTGCATCTCAAGGGCAAGCTACCACGTAGAATATAAATGACTATTGGGCAGAAAAACTCACCAAGCCTTCTAGCCGGATGGCTGTAACCAGGAAGAGCATGTATGTCAATCCTATCACTAGGCAGAGAATTTCAAGATCTTTGATCCCTCAGGTGAGCAAGCCTAAAAATGAGATGACTGCTAAAGATTATAAAGTAGAAGAAATTATAGAGGACATTGATAAGCTTCCTACTGAAGATGAATTAGGTATGGCTAAGGCTCATTTGGAGACCTTTTATGTAAAAACTGATATAGAAATGGATAAGGTAAATAAGCTGAAGCAACAAGTTGAAAGATTAAAAAAGAGCATTAATGATCAAAAGGAGGTAGAGAAGGCTCTCAGGAAAGAAGCTAAGGGTTGGCAGGAAAGGTTCCAGAAGGCTAATGAGTTGAAAAACCAGTTGGAGGAGCAAAAGAAGTTGAATGAAGATCAAGCAAAGGAGATTCAAGATTTAAAACAATAGCTTCAGATTGAGAGAGCCAAGTCCTTGGGATTTTCTAAAGAAAGTTTGAAGAAGATCAAGAAAGAGTTACTTCTTGATGCTCAAGAGAAATGTTCAGGTCTTCAGCTAATTATTGAATATTTGAAAGATGCCAGCCAACTGCTATCTGCTATTCAGAAGGACTTGGATCAAATCACTGGTGAGTTACAACCCATGGTGATTCTGATGGATAAAATATATAGGTTGGTTGGAAGCAGGCTCAGTAATGCTGCTAAACCAATTCCTAATAGAGAATGGAATCTAGCTAGGGTAGCCTCCAAGATAGTGATAAAGAAGCACAGGGCAATTCAGAGAGCCTGGCTATTGTTTGACTGGATAGACAGGGTGGTTAAAGAAATTGTTGAGATAAATGAGGAAATGATTCAGGTCGATTTCAAGGGACTTTGGAAGAAGGACCACAACTTGTTATCCATAGAAGAGGTTCAACAAAGCATAAGATATAAATTACAAAATGTAGCTGAAATCGATTCACTGGAAGAACCATTATCGCAAGAACAAGCTGCTAAGCTGATTATGGGCTATACTAGATTGAGAGATCTTATGGAGGATCTGGTAACTAGAGGGAACATTGTTGATTATGAAGATATTGGAAAGTTGCAATATGTTTATAAGCAGCTCAAAGAGACTTCCAATCCCTCTGAAGAAGCCTGGAAGGAAGCTCTTCAGTCTCTAGATGTGATGGTTCAATTATTTGGAGATACGTCTGGTAAGAATGATCAGGGAGTACAGTCTCCAGAAGAAGATAGGGAAGAAGAAGCAGTGGGAGAATAAGAATAATGTGGAGCAATTATAGGCCTAGGAAGGGGTCATGCTTAAAATCATTTTATATTGGTTTGTACATATATCATAAGTTTTGTATTTCTAAGACATATGTTTTGTATTGTTTGTTATTCTGACAACTGTTAGAAATAATCCATAAAGGTGTGAGGCCTTCAGAACATCAATTTTGTATGGAGGTATGCTCTGGGATAAAGCCTTATAAATAAGAGAGTATTGTATATAGATTTAATAATACTGAGGTTATGAACGCAGTCTCTGATTGAATCAATAAGTCCTATGATGTTCTTGGTATGGTTTCGATGTGACCCTCTACCCTCTAGACAGAAGTTGGGTTTTCAGAGGGTAGGGTTTGCATGGAAATCATTCTTTAAAACATAATTTCAAGGGTTAGTCTTGTTTTGACTCCGTAGCCCAATGGATAAGACTCTGGATTCGATTGGATTTATGAGAAAATCCACCCGGGAGGCGCCAGAATGTAGACCAAAAATGGCCACATACTTAGTAAAGTTTTGACTAAGTGGTAAGACTGTTATTCCGCTCCAGAATCAGGTTGATGGTATGAGTCCACTGGGAGATATTCAATTTTGAAGGTTTGAAGATATTCTAGAAAACTCCATTTCGGGTCCGAAATAATGATGGGTTTCGAATCCGCAAAATTTTGTAAGAGATGGTGACGTCAGCAATAAAAAGTGTGGATTTGGTTCTTGTCGTATGTCCGATTTTGGAAAGTCTTTTTGCTTCCCGCTCCGGAAGAGCCTTCTTGCTTTTCACTCCGGATTGAAGAAAGTTTCAAAATCCATAAAAGTCATGAGGAAGTGATGACATCAGTGGTAAAAATGTGTGGATTGGTGATCCAGGAAATGAACAAGGATTCTCTTTTCGAAATGAAGATAAGGTGGAAAGGTGGAATAATCTAAGTGTTTGACTCTGGGCTCGGATTTGCATTATCTTTAAAATCCGCAAAAGTCATGAGGAGATGATGACGTCAGTGATGAAAAAGTGTGGATTAACGAAGACAAGGTGGAAGATAAAAGATCCCAGAGTGGATTCAAGGTTTTAATGTTGTGGATCCGGATTGAAGACTCTGATGACTGAGGAAATGAGCGGGATGGCTTTCAGCTCACGCCGGATTTAATATGAGTCATCCAATAAGGAGAATCAATGGTGGAGGTTGGCCTATCAAATTTTGACTGTTTAAAATGTTTTTGCACCAGAACTATGATGTGCAGCTGGAAGATGAAACGTCAAATATTTTCAAGAAGAGCTAACCAGAAGCAGTTATAGATCGATGGTAGCAAGTTTTTCTCAAAAAATATCAATGGGACGCGTGATCCAAAAGGTTCTAAACTTTAGTTCTTCTGGTAGATCATCAAGTTGTAGAGACCCCGAATGGCCATGGTGGATGCCCTTCCAGCAGATTTCCTGGAGTTTGAATGAATCAGCTAACGCCAGCTAAACTCTTTGTTGAGCTGTTGTAACAAGATTGAATGTATTGTTTCTTGAATATTATGATATGAAAACTATAAAGAGAGATCGAACCCTCGATTTCAAGGGTCGGCTCTAGCGTGTTTGCCTGTACTACTATAAATATTTTTGAAGGATTGAATGCAAGGAGCAATACATTGATCTTCACCTCAAGGCTGCGTTTATGTGCTGGATGTTAGAGGTTCGGATTTCATAGTTGTATTTTTGTAAATACTTAGATGGTTAGTTTGTGCCGATCATGGATTACTAGCTGTTATGAGTAATTGAAATCTGCTTTGAAGTTTGTTCTTTGTTATTAGAAGGTGCATTTCTATAAAATCTGGGTTTTGGTGAATTCTGCTATTTGGATTATCATTTCCTAGATATTGAAATTGCTTATTGTAACATTTCTCTGTTATGCTTTAATATCTGAAACGAGCTATCTTGGGATAAAAGTTGATCTGGATGTATATCTTTAATATGGTTTTTTGGAAGCTTTTTATGGTAATGCAATGTTGTTAACCTATCCGTCCACTGATATCTACATTTCTCTAACCTTACCCTTTTCTTACCCTAAACTCCAAGCCCTAATTGAGCATAATTGTGTCAACAATATGCTAAGTTGACAAGGAACCAACCTACTCTGGAGGTTGGATCTGAAACCCCTATTTTAGTCCATCCAATGTTGAGTGCTGAGCTGCAGCTATCGGGTGCAAGCCTAAGTAGAAAGTAGGAAGATAGACAATCGCAGTATCAAGTAAACTTGGTGCAATTCAGTGCCCAACAAGTCCAACACATGATAAGATTAAAAATTGAAGATCCATGATATTAGCAATGGGATGAAAGAATCCAGCCTGACCTCGAAGGAAATACTTGAGTTCTATATAAATATATTATTTGTACACACAGAGATAATGAATATCCAGGTAAAGAGTGAAAGCCTTGATTTTCAAAAGTCTTGTATGGTTAGTACATAGTTGTTGATAGTATAACTAGAGTGTTTGAAGTCTTGGGAAAAACACCAAAAATTTCTACATAGAAACAAATCATATCATCAATAACATCACCAACTTTATTTATAATCTCCTATAAATTAGGGTGTTAATAATAAAATACATTAGATACCAGATGTATGTCAAAAATAATATTAAGACAACCACTGATCATTTTATATTTCTTAAAATACAGAAGCTTATCCATAAAATACATACATTCCACATCATTACATCGCACATATGGATGTTTTAAATAATTAACTCTTATGAGTAGAATGATTATTTAACATTCATGGTTGTTATGCTTTTTGTGGTATCACCTGCTAAATTATCAACATCATAAAATATGCATCCATTATGTTTTAAGGCAATTAAAACATACAAGTTCATTCACATTATATTATATACTGCATTCACCATATCATAGAATGAGTTAGATGCATACAATAATCAAAATTAAACATGTATTTAACAAAAACATTACATTCATAAATACATAGTTCATAAATCATCCATTTACATCAAAGATCACATCATTGCATCCATCCATACATAGAATCATAAATCCATCATCAAATCAACTCATGATACATCATATCATGTTGCAATAATCAAATCATATAAGCATCTACATAAACACATACATAAGCATCCATCTCAAATCCATATCATCATAAATATCATCTATCATCTAACACATATATATCAACTCATCATAATGCCATCATAACATCGCATAAATAAAACAAAAACATAAGCAATAAATGATACACATAATGAGTCATAATGCAAAGATATCATATAAATGTGTGTATCAAGTATGTGGGTATAAAAAAATTACCCATAGGCTACAGTCATATAGGTCAAGCAAACCTCAAAAATGAAATCCAAGTGCATCATCAATCAAACACAGGGCCTATACCCCTAACATCACCTCCCCCTATGGTTGTGTCACACATAGAGTGATGTGACCCTGCTAGTCTCTCTATGCGAGTTCGAGTCCTCTAACTAGGATGGACGAAATACTGCCTAGAGGTGGAGTGTCTACTTACTTATGAGCCATATGCACCTGGTGCCTTCCTAGGGATAACTCTATGCATCCTAAGCTACATCTAGAGAGAGTTTATATGGGATACATGCACCTGGATCTGCTCCTCATATTCATCCATCAATAACTATAGATGTAGAACCTATGCCCCTGTGTCTACCCCAAGATCTACCATGATATCACTCTATGGTAAATAAGGAGGAATAACAAACTACATCCTAGTGGCACTATCCTTGATAGTAGCCTACAAATCCTATATCTATAGTGTGAGATACTCTATGGTATCATCTTGTTGGGCTATGGTGACATCTCACTATTGTACCTAGATCTTGGTCGACTAAATTTTAGCCTCAACCTCATGCAACTGTGCTCTCAAAGGAGAATCTCTCTCCTTGGGATCCAACTCCTCCTCATCCTCCTTAGGAGCCTCCTGCTCCTTTGATACCACCTAATTTATTGGCTAGCCCATACCTCGGTCTTGGCTCAAACTCTGTGCCCTACTGGATCCATGCCATCATCCCCTCCATCATCTGTGTGGCCCAAACTAACCTCAACATGCCACATCAAATCCCCCAACCATTGCATAAATACCTCTGTGACTCCCCCAGTTAATCTTGGATTGATTGTTGGGGCATCCTCCTCATCAGAAAGCTCTATGATCCATGGAGGATAAAGGTCTCCCTCTGCTTTGAGATTTTGATACAAAAATAGGACTAGTGGCACATCCTACTATAGCCTAAACTGATGGAGAACCCAAGAGTAGAAGAAATACTTCTTGATACCAACCTCATGGTTGATGAGCCACTGTTCATGTTGCATCCTAGTTGTGAAACTATTCAAGTCATCCCAAGCTAGGCACTTGTGATACAGATACCACATGATATCCTCGGCCTTCAGCCCATTGAAAGTAGCAGTGTAGTGGGAGAGCTCCCCCACATGAGGATGGCTCTTACACTCCTTGCACCCTCAAGCCCATCTAGATGGATAGCATTGCATCTGCTCATTAATAACTATAATCTTTGTAAGAAGTCCATTGGAATGATCTACCTTAATGTGCTCCTATTCCCAAACTTGTAGAAGCAAACTACAAGTGATGCCGATGTGACCCCATCGGTGGATGTGGTACAACTCGTCATAGCACTAGGCCAATAAGGACCTCCACCATGCATAGATGATGGGCTCTACATTGTCCATCAGATCCTAGACCATCACAAGGAGGTTCTATAGGAACCTCATGCCTGAGCAATATGGAATAAGAATGTTACTAATAACCATCAGCAACACTGTGTACCTCATGGAGAAGACCTCCTCCTGGTACCAATGTATAATAGAGACACCCCCAGACTTGGTTTCCTTGAATGCATATGTAGCATGCCCTAAGAAAACTTTAAGGAAAACATCATCACAATCATTAGTTGCCGATGAGGTAATGGCCACTCCATCAAAGGGGAGTCAGAATATCCTATACACATCCTCCAACATGATAGTCATCTCACCAGTAGGAAGGTGGAAGGTATTGGTCCGAGAATCCCACTAATGGACCAAAGTCATAAGGTAAGACTCATTTGATATAATGTAGGGCAAACTAGTGATAAAATATAGCCTGTGGACCTTGAGCCAGTCCCAGTCCATATCATCCAAGAGTGGGAGAAGGTCATTCATGAGCTTCGGGTCATCAACCTGAGCAGTGAGAATCTAAGAGCAAAATAGAAAATAAAGCATAACTACAATGCATCTAAGGCATAAATCATAATGAAACATGGAAACAATGCACATAATGGTGGGCTACTCTAAGTCCAAGCAAAAAGAGCAATGAAATGCACCTATTAATGCAGCAAATTTCATAAAAGCAAGTCAAAAATTCAAAAAAATTAGTTAATCACTTCAAAAATGCAAAGAAAATAATTTTTTTTACAAGTGTTCTTAGTCACTGTCGACTACAACGACCATGAATCAACCGCTGAAGCTGAGAGCGGCCAAGCCCCAATGGTCAAAATTTTTACTGTTGATATTCAAATCTAGCTACTCTAAGTGATAGTGGCCAAGCCATAGGTCAGGATGGTCTCTCTAAGAAGTAGTGGCCAATGGGCAAAATGACAAAAACATCTACCCTAGGCCAAAAATGACAAAAAAAAGCAAAAAAATAACAAATGGGGGAAAGCCCACCACATAAAATCCTAAACTAAGCCTAACTACGAGTTTAATTCATTACCAAAAATTTTAATGAGGTTCTTGTACTGATTACTTAGTGTAGTTCATTTTACCCAAAAATGAATAGATAGGATTAAGATTTCGAAGAGTACCCGAGAAGCTATGACTCCTTTGCTTGTTGATGCCTCACCCTACGCAACCATGATCCTATGAATCACAACAACACTCCAAATCGTAGAAGTCGCTTTCACAATAGAGCTCTAAAATACAAAATGATAGCTGGTGAAAGTGAAAGGTCAAAACCCTAGGGTTATTTTTATATTCTCAAATTATTCCTTGGCTACTATTGTTGTCAGTGGTTCGAATTTATTGGCCACTCAAGATGAGAGTGGCCACGGGAAAGCATTTGGGGGTCATTGTCCCTCACAATAGCCATCAACCTAAGAAAAAATAGGAAGGATTCTCTTCATCAGAAGCAGCAAAAATATTAAATAAACACATTTTGATGACTCATGGTTATCATAATGTTCAATATAAAAAAAATTACATAAAAACAAATCTCGATTCAGCTTCGTATTCAGTTATTTACTCTATCAACTCGATGATTGTAGAGATTTGCACTCCATGCAACTTGGTGAGATGAGTAAGTCACCATAGAGCTACTCGGGGAAAAATATTCATTTTGGAATTATGATGCATCACCTCAACCCCGAAGAAGACCAAGATGGTCGGACTGCTCCATGGGTACGATGGAATCATCCTAATTCTCCTATGACACCAAAAACACTAAGCCAAGTGATGCAATACAAGCATAAATAGGATCGCTCACCCTAACTCCCTAAGAAGGCTATTTGTGGTTAGACCACTCCCGGGATAAGGAGGAGTGATCATCATAAATAATTGAGATCACACTTGGATGGGGGATTTCCCATTAAAATAACAAACACTAGAAAGTAACCAAACTTAGTCAAAATGGTCAAGCGACTCGTCGCTTCATTCATTGCCCTTCCCTCACCAATTCATTGTGTGAGGGGGTAGTTCAAATCTTCAAAATAATCATAATCAAAATCAACAAAATATCACTCGATCATGTCAAAATTACGTTCGTCCTACGAATCATTGCATCCAAAAAATTACATAACTTCCCCTGTTTGTTGGGAACATAAGCAAACATGGCATCTTCAATTTGTAGCTCTCCTACCGATCGGATCTGATTGTAGCAATAGAAGCTACCCAATTGAGTCTGAGGAATGAGTGCGATTGAATATGTGCAAGCCCTATGCTAAGTAAATCCTTTCAAATATTGAAGCAATTATTCAAGGATGCATGCCATCTTGCATGATTGGGCCATCCAACATTGATCAAATCAATGATCATCATACACCTTGTGAATATAGCAGTCTACGTTTTTACTCCATGTTGTGTCTTTCACTCAATGCATCACAAAAAGGGGCATCTATAGACACCTAAAACATGTCATTTTCAGGGAGACTACTCACATAGGCATACTCATAGGTCATGTGACTAAACCTTGGGATCTTCCAAGTGTCAAAAGTGGTTATGGCCACTCATATGGGGAATTTTTAGCCCATCCAATCCTAGCCGTTGTAGACTAGAGTGGCCATAATCCAACTACTATAGCTCAGAGCAGCCAAATCTTAGCCACTGTAGATGACAATGACTAAGCTTTTAATACATTTTTTTCCATCCAGCCTAATATTGGGTGGAAGTGGCAGTCTGCATGCAATAATAATGAGTGGGGACAACTTTGCAATCCTCCTCATAGCCAGTCTACATGGAAGACTCCAGTCTTGATTTAGACCTTAGTTAAACATAGAAAAACAAAGAGCTTCTCATGCTAACACCTAGTACACATGAGGGATTCATTCCTAGGGTTTTAACATTGACCTAGAGTTTCAAATACTTTATAAGGAATAAACATAAAAGGACTAGGGGACTTTTCTTAGACCTTCTTTCATCAATATTTCAATTAGAGAGATAACATCATACATCAGAACTTTGAACAGGTTGGATCATTGAGGAGAACTTCTAGAGACTTGGAGAACTTACCTTGGAGATCGATTCTTGTAGCGGAGCCCTATCGGATTGGAGGGAAAATATGAACACATAAGGTAATCATTTTAACATTAGTAGTAGACTTGAGACCATAGCCTTTGGATCAATAGAGAGAGATTCCACCTTAGAGGTCGTTGTCTTGGATAGTGGCCCGCAACCTAGTCTAGGACTTTAGGTGTTATTTTCTTTTATTTTGCTTTATATTTCATTTCATTAGCATAAAATTTATTTTAGTTATTCTCTTGCATAGTACTAGTTTCATTGCATTTTTTGAGCTCATTCATTGCTAATAGCCTCATCTAGGGAGGCAATCTCGAACATCTAAGTGTGTGTTGTTGTTTCATTGATTTCAGGGCTACAGGTTAAATCGGGAAAATCCACAACATACGAGAGCAAGAATATCCCTCTAACAATCAAACATAGAAAAGGAGGAATTTGTAAGCCATCATACATTTTCATGTGCATCATTGAGAAGCCTTATAAAATGTGCCCCTATACGAGGGGATATTTTATACATATACTACCCTCTTTTTGTGTAAAATCATGTATCAAATGAAGGGTATCCTTTGGAGGGATCCATATGTAACTGGATTATGAGAATATCAATACAAAGAGATATCATTCATTTATTTGTATGCATTATGGTTATATTTGCTTTGTGCCTTTTATTTATTGCATGTTTAACAATAAAGGATTCAACTAAATCACAAGTAGAGTAGTTGGTGGATGGTGCACCGCTTCCTCAGGGTCGCTACAGGTAGGATTACCTAAATTGGTGCCTAATAAAATTTACCACTAGAAAATTTATCACTGACTAGAATTTTTGAAAACTTGCAAAAGGAGAGGAGAAAAAATAGATTTTATGATTTTGGGGGTCTATCTGGTTGCATAGAGGTGATAGGCTATCTTCCTAGGTAACCAAACCCATTGTTAATACAAAATTGAGTATTATTTGAACTCCTTTTAGAATGGATGTAAGGTGTGTCAAATTCATTAGTGTGTGGTAAATTCACCAATGGTGAATTTGACAAACAGTGGTATTTTTTGCTCTATATATTTCCAGAGAGTCAAAGTTTCCAATGACTATAGGGAGTGGTAATTTTTATCTGATATAGGGTTGACTAAGTTTTGGATCAATTTGGTGTAAGATCAGGGAGAGAGATGGAAATATGGATTCCTAAAGTTTTTAGACAGTAAGTTTATAGAATTTTGAGAGGATGATGATAACATTTTATGAAAGTTGCAAAGAGGAATAAAGGAGGGTGAGCCAACAAGGCTTTGAACCTCTGTTAGAGGTGGAATATATAGAATAGACCCTAATGCTCTATTAAATGGGTTAAGTAGTAGAGAAGGCTTGTGTATGGATTGAGGATGAAATATTAATGCAATAAAAAGAGCTAACTTGAAATTAAGAACATGAAATGAAAATTTAATCTAGACTACATAAGAAGAAAATATCAACATGAAATGAAATGAAATAAATGAATATAAACTTGAAAAAAATATAGGAGTGATCATTAGACTAAGCTACACAAAGTCTAAGCCTTCAAATGAAGACGAGTTAGAAAAAATTGAAGTAAATGCATGCAAAACAAGAGTTAATAATTGATTTGCATGGATGAAAGAGAAAAATGAAGTTAGTATAAAATAATGAATAGAATGCTATGAAATGAATAAATTATGTTGTAACTGAAAGAAATTAGTATAAACAAACTAAGAACATCCTATGAAAATAGTGTTAGAAGCATGAAATAAGCTATAAGAGAGAAATTAGTGACTATGCATGTGAAAATCAAGTTAGCAAGGCTAAAAATGGAAGAGGAAAATGCATGAATGAGAACAAGAGAATGGAAGGAAAGAGAAGCTAGGAGTTATACAACCTAGCAAGAGCTCCTCCTTGTCCCAATATGATTCTCCTTTTCTCAATCCCTCTTCTTTCCTTGGTTGAATTACCTCAAAGTAGCTTGATGAATATTCTCAAATGAAGGGATGAGAAATGCAAACGAAAAAGTAGATAAGATATTTTAGCATAGTATTCCTAGATAAAAATGCTTATGGAATGATTTCCCCAAGGGAAACATTTATATATTTTTGGAGGGGGGATTGAGAGAAATTGGTTGAGACACCTTTAGGTTTTTTTGAATTTTATAGGTTTGGTTCATTGCTAGAGCATGGAAATATAGAGGGGGTAGTGGGGCAAAGGAATTTGTGTCTCTTGGCTCATGCAATAATATTTTGGCTATTTTGGCAAATTTGCCACTACATTGGAAAATTTGACACTGATTGGCAATTTTGACCAATGGTTAGTTTTATTGGTCTAGGGGTTGAAAAGTAAACTTTTGTAAATTTGCCACTGAGTGTTAAATTTTCCACTAGCAAATTTTCCAATGAGTGGCAAATTTGATAGGGATTGGAAATGATGGCCAAATTTTTGGGTTTAATCTAATTGATTATTTATTGATGTTTGGCATCTTGTTTAATATATTTTGCTTTTATGGTGCATCAAAATTAGGTTTCTACAATTATGACCTATGATTAATCTAGCTAAAAACCCATAAATGGTATCAAAGCTACCATAGTGATTAAAAGTTAGCATAAAACAATTTGGTGTAAAGATTTGAAGGTTATTGGAAGAATAAATTTGAAAATATAGCATTAGAGTTGTACTCTAGTGTGAATTATAAGATATAAATAAGGATAATATAAGTTGAGAAGGAGGAGCCATGTGAGTAGAATGTAGGCTAAGGAAGAGTGCTAGAAAATATTAACTTGGGTTATACATTGATATTGTTGAAGGTAATTATACTATGGAGAAGTTATATTTTGAAGTGTAACACTAGTTATTTTGAAGGCAAAGCCTATGGAACTACGAAAGTACAAACATGCTTAATAGAAGCCAAGAGTGAATATATAGACATTAATCTTAAAGTACCTACTATTTAAAATGACTAAGAGAAGATACATTTTTTATGTCGGTAAATAGGATTTTCATTAATAAATGGGTTTTGAAAGGAGCCCCAAAACCTTAGTACAACCAAAATGGGAACAACAAAAATCAGGCCTAACAATTGTAACAATAGGCAGCCCATGAGAGGGGTCTGACCAAGTCTCAAAACAACCCAAGGAATGAAACAAAACTAGGAAAAATATCAAAGGGGATGATCCCATTCAGGAGAATAGGATTTCCCCAAGGAAAAACCCTATAGCAAAAACCAGAGAATTAATTATCGTTTGAGGTAATTTGGAACTCATGCAGATATATGATGCTAAGCTAGGTGTGAGCTATGTTAAGGTCCTTAGACACCTGATTGAATATCATCCAAGTAAATTTGAATAAGTTTGCCACCATAGATAAGGTGGCCATCAAAATTGCAAGGTGGGTGTCCATGGCTCTACACAAAGCTACTCCATTGCTACCTTCCTTCGCAAGTTCTTAAATTGTCATGCTTGCCTCCTTTGCAAGCTCTTTTAGCTAAATCACCTTTTTTTTATCACCTTGTTTGGCACATTGTTTTTTGCTGAATATGACATCTCCTTCTTGAATTTCTTCAAGCACGATGATGCACAGGTGAGGGGAAAACTAAGGAATTTAGAGGATGAGGACTTCACGACCCTAGTTTTGAATTGAAATTCAATGTAGGTCTCATATTTGGGCTTCAACAGGGCAGGGGAGGAGTAATCAAGATTGTTGTCATTGTTTGACACCTTATAAATAGGTAAATCATGACTACTAATATTTTTAGGCTTAGTAGAGGTGGGGAGAGTGGGAGGGTGGGTAGGGAAAGGAGAATGGGTGAGTTGAGAGGGATTTGGTAGGTCAGGAGTAGGAGTAGGTTGGGGAGGAGTAGAAGGACCAATAACAAAAGCTCTTTTGGTAAACACACTTAGGGCATGCTTGTAAAGGATAATATGGAGGTCCTGATTGATAGAGTAGTGGGATTTCCTAATTTTGATATTGGTGATAGACTATTCAATGGACCTAAAGAGGTAATATGGTATGTTCATTTTCTTGTTCCCTCTAAAGTGGTTTAAAAATTCTAAATGAAAACTATGCATAGTGGAATTAATTTTTTTGATGGTAAAGTATTGGAGGATGGGAACCATGATACGATTCCATGGCCCTAAAAGTTTCATCTTCTCAATGCTACCATCGGTAGTGAGAAGGTCCTTATATTTCTCAGGGAAGCAGTCAAACTCCATCCCCATCATATGTTTGTTGCGCTGAATGCTCCTCATCAATAGGGGATACATTTAGGCAATGTATGAGGAGAAATTTCACAAGGATTCTAAGTTTAGAGTTGAATCATCTAAAGAGCTAGGAATCTAGCCATCTAAAGTGTGTTGTTGATTCATTAGTATCTATGAGCAAGGTAAGGTGGAATAAGAAACATAAAATCATCTATGAGCAAGCTTTGAAGGAATTGGTAGAATAGAGAAAAGTAGTGAGTGCGTATGAAACACTAGTGAGAAAAGTTAGAGGAAGTTAACGCAATAAGAAATATAGAGAAAGTGTGAAGGTGGAATCCACCTAAAAGAATAGGTGAAAGCACCAGAAGTACAAAAGTATAGAAATATTGTAAGAGAAATATTTGAATGTCATTTACTTGGTGTTATCATTCATCCTAACAAGTCTGACATGCCCTAATAATTTGGATGCACCCTAACATATTTGATGATTTTGATGAAAGCTAAGCATAGAGCTAAAAAGGAATTAAGGTTTTCAATCAAATTTATAAATAAGATGAATATTGAATTAAATATTGAATGCATGAAGTGAATGGGAGTTATAAGTGAATAAATTTAAAATATTGAATTGAAATAACTTTAAAATTTGAAAAAATAAGAAAATAATTAAAATAAAAAAATTAATTGAAGAAATTTGATTATTGAATTGATTTTGTGAAATTAAAAATTTGATTATTAAATAAATGACAAATTGATTGATAATTTGGGAGTCAAGATATTTTACAAATTTTGAGAAGTTGATTATTTGATTGAAAAATTTACTTTGAAGATTGATGAGTGTAGGATCAGTTGATTAATTTTGAAAATTGAAAAGTTTATTGATTTGAAATTTGAAAATTATTAAATAAATTCCATTATGTCAAATAGTAAGATTTTTCTTTCTAAATCACAACTTCTAATTGGACCAAATTCTACATTATGGGAAAAAAATGAAATCAATTCTCATTATTGAGGAACTTTAGGATATAGTGAATGAAACAAAAACTATGCCAAAAGATGTAGCAGGAGAACAAAAATTTAAAGAAAATAATTCAAAAACCTTTATGTTGATTACATTTGGGATAATCAATGAAATACAAGTTACAGCCATATATAAGTGAATCATAGATTTCAAAATGTACTTGCAAATATTTTTATTTGCAATCATAGTTGTATTTATTAAATGTTAATAGTGGAGAGATTATATAACTCTTTCTATGAAGAATAGAAAATTTAGAGGCAAAGTTATTAACTCTAAGAGAGAAATTAGAAGACAAGTTTCTTGTCCAAGTTACATTAAGATCACTTCTTGAAACTTACAAACATTTCATTATTATACTTTAAGTTCTAAATAAGACAACCTTTGATGAATTGGTTAATGTTCTTGAAGAATATGAGGTGCAAAATTTAGTCAAAGATAAGATGACTAATAAAGCTTTGATATCAAAAGAAAATATACCAAGTAACATTGTAGCATCAACACAAGCTTAGCCTAAGTGGAAATAGAGATATTGTCATATATGAAATAAAGTAGTATATACTACAAGTTATTGCAAATAATTTTTTTTAAATCAAAGAAATAGGAGATTTTTGTTGGCTTTTTAAGACTTCCTACCACAAAATATCATAGGTCCCAATATAAAATAGCCACAATATTAAAGGTCAAAATAATAATAAGATGAGTAGAATGAGAAAATTAATATGTATATCAAGGCCTATATAATACTAAAATAAAAATTCATTTATATAATCAAATATGAATGTAAATGGCCTAAGTCATTCATGAACTATGCATGAAGAAAACATACGATATTAATTGCTCAAAAATATGTATACATGCTTTATTACTTTCTTCTTACAATCATATAATGATATACAAATATCGAATATTCCTTGTATTCTCATGGAGCATTATTTCCATAATATAGCTATAGTACTATGAATCTTCATGTACTTGACTATTTTTTTCCATATGACAAATCCCATGACTCTTGGCTTATCATATTGCCACTAGCATACTATGTGAACACTTGACTCTAGGAAATGTGTACACATGAATCTAAAACTTCTACATGCACTCCTATTCTAAGAAAATTTTGCACATCCTCACATTACATATTTGCATAATTGTATACATGACACTAGTGCACATTCTCTTGATCTACACTTGCACTCTAAATTACATGCTACTTATGTGTTTCCTGCACATTGCACTCTTATATGACACTTGTACATTTCCTACACATTGACACATACATAAAATAGGAAATATAAATAACACTTTCTAAACTATAGACTCAATCCTAATTTATTACTGTAATATCCCCACTATTTTTCTATCTACCTGCTAGTTATATTTAGAATAAGATATTGCTGACGATATTTTGTAAGTGTAGAAGCAGAGGAATATATGTCAAGTAATCCAATGTATTTTTTGCCCACCTCTAGGCAGAAGAATAAGGATTGTCCACTTCATGTATGTTGGGATATGATGTCAATGCTTAAATAGCACCATAGTTTTAAGTACATGGAAGCTCGCAGAGGTGAACTCATATAGGAGCATATGTTGATTGTGATTGCATATTTTGCTTGTGACTATTATTTACCTCCATTTTATTTTAAAGCATATATTAACTTGCCAAATTCAATTAATTCAATTTATGCAATATATATATATATATATATATATATATATATATATATATATAATTTTTAATAATAATAAAATAAAAAGAGTGAAATGAAGTTTGTAAAAATAATAAATGCATATATAAGTTTATATAAAGTATATAATAATTTAAATAAAATAAGTAATCCATGGGCAGTCGACCACTCTGCCACCTGGCGATAACCTAATATGTTACGTGCATGAGAAAAAATATTTGTCATTGAGTTTGGTACTTCCACACCATTAAAAGGAAGGATTGCTTTGGAATGAGATTCAGGAAGTCTTTCTCCAATGTTGAAATTGCATGAATGTGCTTGGCTGATCACTAAATTTTTAATTGGGCTTGTGTTCTCCACTGCATGATGTAAGAGGTTTACCTACTCCACTATTGTATGCTTACCTTTTGAGATTGCTTATTCTTGGTTTAACATTGCTTCCTTTATATGTGTAAATATTTAAGAAGAATGTTGTTGTAATTCTTATTATCAAAAACCTGTGAGTCCTATTTTAATATAAACGTTTGGATGAAAAGTATGTTGTTGTAACTCTTATTACCAAAAACCTGTGAGTCATATTTTCATACAACCGTATGGTTGAAAAATAAGGTTACCCTTTTGTCTGTTTATAGACTAATCAACGACATGTGCATTGTGTATTGGATAATACCCAATTTACATTTTGGTTTTGGATTGTTCTCCTTGTAAGACATGTTCACAACAAAATATGCTCTTCAAGAAAATATTTAGATATATTTATAACTTAATTAAAAGTTTAATAGTGTTGCACAATGTTCCTAAATTAAAAAAATTGGATATAAATAAATATAAAAGATCTTATATGTGCATGTATTTACTTAAATTATCATGTCGAATGTTAAATATAAAACCAAGTTGTCTGTGAAAAGAAAGAAACATAAAAGTATTTATATTTGTGTGTCTCTACTTTAATCGTCATGTTGATGAATATAAAAACCATTTTTCCTATGGAGAGAAAGAAAAAAATAAAAGGTTCTAATATAGATTTTGAGAGAAGCCCCAACTTAAATTTTGGAACTGTGTAACACATCCATTTATGCCAAGTGATACCATAAAAATTATGATTTAGTTTGCTTAAAAATTAAGATAGAATTGTGTAGCAAATTCAAAATATAAAAACATAAATTCACTATAAGTGAATAATATAATACATGGGTGTGCAATGCATGGTAGTCCAAATAGTAGGCATGTAGTTGCATTGCATTAAGATCGTGATGATCCATGCAAGCCCAATCCTTGTCCTCTATCATGATTCTGCTTCAAACTAGCAATATGAAAACTGTGAAGGTGAAATTTTGATGCGACCCATGAAAATAGTTGATATGGATGAGCTAGGGCTCTCCAGCATCACATCAACAAAAGAACACTGCAAAGCAACAAGATATTTTATTATTATTTTTATTTGATAATTTTGTGATGTTGATTTTCTTTGGTTAAACTTAGGTAATAACATAATAAAATAGGTATTCTGGTTTGGAGTGTCATCACCATGGAGAAGCAATCTATCTATTAGAAAAAAATAAACTCTCTCTATACAATTTCATACAAAAAGTAATGAGTTATGAATAGGTAAGACACATTATAACTCGTTGGGGCTATACATGTTATTTTACATCATTTTCCTATTTTAGTATGATTAATGGATAGTGGTAACTATTACCTTAGTTTTTAGAAGATTTTTTTTAAGTTTAATTTTATTAAAGGGGTTTTGAAAGGGCCCCAAAACCTTAATACAACAGGTCATAGGACCATAAGCAAATCCACAATAAAGGTCACAGGAAATGCCTGAGGAAAGGCTTAAGGAAATATTTTACGAAAAAACATGAAAAAACACACCTGAAGAAAGAAGAAAGAACGTCCTGCCTAGCCATGAAAAAGAACAGTTCACCTAGTGGGAAAAGGAAAAAGTGAGAATTTTTTAAAATTTGAACTCTCCTGCCCAGTCACTAATTTGAACAACCCAAATAGTGGGAAATAGAAAAATCTTCCAAAGTAGGGAAATTACAAAAATGCGCAATCCCACGCAGGGTAAAAACCATAAACTGGTAAGGTAACATCCGAAAACCAGAACTACTAAATAAAAAACCACCCTGAATAGTAGGATGGAGTAGAGAACCTATTGAAAAAGGAAGAATCCATCCACAAAGGGATGGAAAACATGCAGGGATGCAAGAGAACAACATTTTGCATAGGCTTGGAAAGTGGAATAGCAAACTGGGGATCACCACAGGCCATGAAATCCCCTTGCAACAAGGAGTTCTATCTAGAAAACAACAAAAATAGAGGAAACAGTAGTAAAAAACCATAATCCATGAGAAAATTTTGAGAAGGTCCTCAAAAAATGATCCACGGGGTAAAGTTACAGTCAATTAAGCATATGTTTCCCTCAAGACCAAAAAAATACAACAACCTCCAACACCATCGTCAAACAGCTTTAG
This sequence comes from Wollemia nobilis, assembly GCA_028583015.1. Taxonomy (NCBI): domain Eukaryota; kingdom Viridiplantae; phylum Streptophyta; class Pinopsida; order Araucariales; family Araucariaceae; genus Wollemia; species Wollemia nobilis. The sequence goes on from JAQPPZ010003361.1 coordinate 11,638,919, forward strand.
GGATCCAAAAAAGGAAGACCAACAAGATCATAGTAGCATGCAAAATAGAGGCCCTCACCAAGCCATAAAAAATATTGAGATATCACCACGAATCCCACATATAGAAACCCAAAGAGCAGCACCACAAGAATAAGTATGTGGCCCTAACTATATCATTAAGATACTGTGAAGAGTTGCTCATGAAGCCACACTTCCAAGCCTAGGGAATCCTAACAGCAGGATCCACAAGGTAAAGTTACACAAATTTAAGCACAGGTCCCCCTCACAAGACCAAAAAATGTAGTAAGAACCCCAAGATAGCCTCCAACACCACCAATGAACAACTCCAGGGATCTAGAAAAGGAAGACCAACAGGATCATAGTAACATGTAAAACAAAGGCCCTTCCCAAGCCATAAAAAACATTGAGAGCCCACAACGAAGCCCACATTTAGAAACCCAAATAATAGCACCATAGGAATAAGCATGTGGATCTTACCATACCATTAATATACTATGAAGAGCTACTCATGAAGCCACACTCCCAAGCCATGATGCACTACACCAGAAGAACCTTTGAACCCCAGCTCTAAATAGAACCCTACAAAAAACTTGGGATAGAACTAAGAGCACCAGGGAAAAGGATCCCTGAAGCAACACAAAAATCCTAGGGAAGGTCCCAAGGATGACCCAGATTAGAAGCACTCGAAAGGACCCTTCAAAAATACACGGAGAGGGGCAGCCAAGAGGAACAATGACCTCCCAATCCAAGGAGATCGTCTGCAACACTAGCCAGCCAAGAAGGAAGGGCCAGGAAAGTGCCAGGAAACCAATATAAGACCAAGGAGGGGGAAGTAGGGAAGCAGAATAGGACTTCCAAAGGAAGTCCCCTGCAGTCCCCTAAAACCTCAATATGAAATGATTTTATATTGTAGTTGCATCCTTAACATGTTTTTGGGAATTGATTTATGTGACTTTGGAAAATCTTGTTATATAATTATCATTTTTCTTCCAGTTGAGAGAAATATGGGTGAGATTCATTGCATCCTTATAAGGGATACCAATATGTTTGTGTTTAATTGATTTAACACCTATCAATGCCATAACCAAGACATTTACTTATGTTTTAAAGGAAATATTGTTTAGGACTAGTTGTTTAGTTGGTTTACATTTACTGTCAACTCTTAAAAATCCAAAAAGTTTGTTTGGTTATATCTAGGCATCTCATGTGGAATGAAATCATTAATCATTTAATTTGAGGGATGGAAATAAATCCTTTTACCTCCACCATTTATCACCTTACGCCTCAATACCAATGTACTTAGAAAATAGAAACAATATAGATATGTGTGTGAATTTCTTGTGTTGTGTATCAATCAGTATGCATAACATCTGAGATGATGGAAATCATTATTTTTATTTTAACCATCATGGGCTAAGTTCTGAAATAATGATTTTTATTTTAACCATCATGGGCTAAGTTCTGACAATGCAAAAGTTTTAATAGCCTTCTTCAGAATTTAATAATTATATATAAGTTCTGAAATCATGATTTTTATTTTAACCATCATGGGCTAAGTTCTGAAAATGCAAAAGTTTTAATAGCCTTCTTCAAAATTTAATAATTAAACTATATTGAATGAAAATGGTAATTGTTTGTATTAAAATGGATAGATAGTTTGACCATATATAATGGTGTGAGCATTGGCCGGAATCATTGCTAGTACATATAAATATACTCTTGTCTATCTAAAATAGAATAGGAGTACCTTCGGCAAGATAATACCATAGTTTCCTAACTACATGACTTTCAGTTTAAAATAGAAGCCGGAACATTACTCATCCTTTATATATATAGCTTGTTGTTAGTGGCTATCATGTATACAACTTAGTGTGTTCTAATTGAAGAGAATTTTTGCAAGTCCAATGATCCACCTCCCTATATGTCCAAATCCAATACCTTAATCAGCGAGTCCTCGACAAGCTGTGTGTCTCTTGTTTAGCCAGCCTGGCAATGTTTAATAACTTGAAAGAAACTATAATTTAACCGAAATCCAATATGGTTAAAAATTAATGAAGTTTGTATCTTTTCAAGTCAGTCAAAGTATACCTTGCATGGAAAATGTGGTATATGGCATTAGTCCGTTAAAAAAATAAAAAATATATATATATATATATAATAATAAATGAAAAATAAAATAAAAGAAAAATAATAATAATATAATACATATTTCATTGAGTGAATAAAATTATTTGCAATGTAAATGACATAAGTGGAGAATGACTTGAATTATTGTATATTGTATAAGGGGTATAATTTATATTTAATTATTTTTAATGATTTTCTTTGTCATGGTTAAAATGGGTTGTGATAATCGAGAAGCTTTCATAGAAGCAATATAATTAGAAACCTGATTTTATTTTAAATCATTAAAGACTACTTTAGGATTATTATTATTTAGAGTAAAAGCTTACCTTACTAATCCTAAAGTCTTTCCATTACAAGATAATCAAGATGACTGCACCCAAATACATAAGGACAAGTATCCATTCACTATAGTTTTAAAATATTAGAGTTTAATAATAATCTAGATTAAGTAAATATTACTATAATAAAAACAACTTAATAGTGTTAATAGATTTCTCGTGTGTAGTACAATTATTTTTTTTTGAAACCGATATCGAAGATTCTAGTTTACTACTTCGTTCCTAAAATATAAAATTTCTTTCATGGACATTAATAATCTTTCGTTGAGATAAAAATATCTCTTAAGTAATTATTTTATAATTAAACAAACTAGTAGTACATGTTCTATCAAATGTAATTTTTTATATTTAAGCATACTAATTGTATATGCAAATATTTTGAACAATAATGATAATAGATTTTTAGGTAATACTTTAATTGTGTGATTTCTTTTAGGAAGTTAAATTCTAAATCTAATTGTGTAGAATCTCTTAAATTTATGGATTACAAGTTGTTTCAAATACTTTGTTGATCTTTGCTTTTTATAGAGATAATGGAATATAAGCTTCATAACCCTAAATCAAGGAAATATTAAAACTTTTTTAGACTCCTTTCATAGTTGCAAATTGTACATTCAAAACCATCAAGAAGGATGGTATATTATGATGCTCGTCGAGAAGGACAAGCATCCACCCAAATTTGACAACTTGCAGATGGTGAATGTCTTGATTCGAAGGTAGCTATTCACTAGTAGGTTTTATGGGTCAAGTGAATCTCTTACTAAAGATGAGTAATGAATGGTGGAATGGGACATCGTTCTAGGCTATCATACGAAGGAATATCATGAGGGAATCTCACAAGAATAGTTAAGCTATAGAATTACCAATAATAACTCAAGATCAAAAGTGCTGATCATTGAGGTTGGAAGGTGCAACGATGGATGGAATGAGACATCTCATATTTAATTGTAACATGATCTAGGATACCTGGACCTAAAATCTAGAGAATTTATGGACACTGGTTGGTAACATGAGTAGATGATCTTCAACCAGGCACTAGGTATACAAATGCTAACCCTAGCATGGGTAATAAATATAAAAGCCAAAATTAAGGATAGAACACAGGTCAAAGAAACCTATGTCCTCCATGCTATGGGATGGGGAAACTACGCATCCACCCTTCTAGGTATTATAGGACCTAGAAGGACAACCCCTTACTCTGAACCCAAATCTCAATAATGAGGGATTCACTAAATAACACTCTTATTGTAGGATTTGGCCATTCTCGAGCACTCGAGATACCGTCTGCATCAATCATCGGTATTAAAGTGTGTAATTTATCCCTATGTACTAATAACAAGTTAGGTGTATAATAGTCAATTAGTGACTTTATTTTCATTTGATTTGAAAGTTTTTCACTTTGTATTTTGAGAAACCAGTATAGTTAGACCTAGGTTGTTACAGTTGGTATCAAATCCTAGGTTGTGACACCCTAGACCATGTATTAGAAAAATGGCATAGCTCTTTTTGCATCCAGGCTAAATGGCAAGCTCCCTCGATAAAATTAATATCATTTCTTTTTGTGTACTCAGATGGAGGATCTTGCATCAAAGTTGGAAATTTTCCAACATCAGATGGACCAGATAAAATCACTAATGAAGTTACTAGTAAATAGAATGAGGATTTAGAAAGATATTATGGAACTTTTTATGAAGCAAAAAAATAAGAGATCCAAGTGAAAGTTAAAAGTAAAATCTGCCAAAAAATGCCTCAAGAGCATAAAGGAACCAGAACATAAGGAAAGACTTGGTAAGGATAAGGAAGGGAAAACTAGAGCACCGATATTAGGATGCTTCACCTATGGAGGATCCAACTATGGAAAAAGGTGCCCATTAAGGATAAACTGAAAGAGAACGGGTTGCTTCACCAATGAAAGGTCACATTATGCCAAAAAATTTCCATTAAGAATAAACCATTGGAAACCACCCGACAATCAACCTCATATGATAGTTGAAGATCTACACCAAGACAAACAAGTCATGATTGGAAATTCAAAAACAAAAGGGTAAGCCAAGATTGAAGATACAAATCTAAATATTGTTCTACTCTGAAATATGGTAGGTTATCATGCACTGGAAATCCATCCAATTTGGACTTTTGCTAACCATACTAAGATTTTAAATGATGTTAATCTGTATAAGGACTAATGATACTAGTTTTTGAAAAATAATGTTACATACCATGAATGAATATTTTCCTATTCTTTTGTATTTGAATCTAAGAACTTTTTATGATATTTTGATATCTATGTTTAAATAATTACAATCAAAATATTATGTCCATATGTGATTTTGCTAAAACTATATATAGCCATTTGTAGAACAAATGTGTAATATTGATTTTAAGAGGGGATAGGGCTAACATTATATCAACTATAAAAATTAAGAAGGTTATAAATTTTATCTAGTCAAGAAGAGACCGAATTTAACTCAGGTCGAGCAAGGGCCTGATAAAAGCAAGAAAATTATGATTAATACTGCATAACTAAAGCCAGAAGAAAAAATATTACCATCTAGTGGACTTTACTTAGGCAGCATGCCAGGAGGGGCAATGCTCTATTTAAAAGTCGTATGTGGGTGTCTATGTAGAACACCTTTAGTATAAGATAATTTGAAAGGTTGATTAATGATCAAATTGAATATTGTGAAACAAATGGAGGTACAATTAAAATAAATTTTCCAATGACTCAAGAAAGTCATAGACTTCTAGAAGAGCTATGTCAATCTAAAGAGATAACCTCAAGAACATAATGTTGGTGGAAAAGTTTATCTTCGATTAAAACCCTCAAAAAGCTTCATAAAATCTATCAATATTAGTCCTAGGTTTGTAAGGCCATTCAAAATCATTACCAAAATTAGTCCTATAGCCTATAAAATGGCATTACCACTTAATTTGTCCAAGATCCATAGTACTTTCCATGTGTCCCTCCTTAAGAAGTATGTGGTAGATACCTCACATATATTAAATATTCCACATTTGCAAATATTAGACCCGTAGCTCATTGAAGTCTGCCCAATCAAGGTTCTAGGGTTAGAACCAAACAACTGAGGAAGTGCTGACAAGTATAGAGTCCATTGGAACATCTACTTTGATAGAAATACCACCTGGAAAGACGTGGTAGTGATAAAAGAGCAATTTCCATTTCTGTTTAAAAACTGATATGTGTTTGAACATTGATATATAAATGATATAGGTTTTTTGAATTATAGTACATATCATGGATTTTCCTTTTTGGTTAGATATTTGACATGATAATGCTTGAATTTTTAAGTAATAGAGTGAATATATAAACTGTTATGGCAAACATAGGGACTGTGTTTAATTATGGTGGGGAGAATGTAACATCCCCACTATTTTCCTATCTTCCTACTGGTTATATTTAGAATAATATATTGTTGATGATATTTTGTGAGTGCAGGAGAAGAGGAATATATGTCAAACAATCCAATGTATCTGTTGCCCATCTCCAGGTAGAAGGATAAGGATCGTTCACTTCAAGTATGTTGGTATATGATTCCAGTGCTTAAATAGCACCATGTTTGTGAGTACATGGAATCTCACAGAGGTAAACTCATATAGGATCATATGTTGATTGTGATTGTATATTTTGCTTGTGACTATTGCTTACCTCCATTTTATTTTAAAGCATATATTCATTTGCCAAATTCAATTAATTCAATTTATGCATAAATATATATAAAAATACATATATATATATATATATATATATATATATATAATATTTATTAATAATAAAAAGAAATAATAAAATAAAAAGGGTGAAATAAAGTTAATAAAAATAATAAATGCATATATAGATTTATATAAAGTACATAATAATATTAAAATAAAACAAGTAATTGATGGGTGGTCAACCACTATGCCACTCGATGATAACCTAATATGTTATGTGCATGATAAAAATTATGTGTCATTGAGTTTGGGTACCTTCGTACCATTAAAAGGAAGGCTTATTTTGGAATGAGATTCGGGGGAGTCTTTTTCCACTGTAGGAATTGCGTGAATGTGCTTGGCTAATCACTGAATTTTCAATTGGTCTTGTATTATTCGTTGCACGACGTAAGAGGTTGGCCTACTTCAACCCTATATGCTTACCTTTTTAGATTGTTTGTTCTTGGTTTAACATTGATTCTTTTCTGTGTGTAAATATTTTATAAGAATGTTGTCGTAATTCTTATTACCCAAAACTTGTGGTTTATGTTTTTATACAAACGTTTGGATGAAAAGTATGTCGCTGTAAATCTTACTACCCAAATCCTACAATTCATATTTTTATACAAATGTATGGTTGAAAAGTAAGGTTATCCTTATGTGTGTTGATATACTAAGAAATGGCATGTGTATTGGGTAAGACCCAATTTACGTTTTGGTTTTGGATTGTTCTTCTTGTAAGACATGTTCACAGAAAACCGTGCTCTTCAAGAAAAAATTTAGATATATTTATAAATTCATTAAAAGTCTAATAGTGTTGAACAATGTTCTTATATTAAAAAAAAGTGGATAGAAATAAATATAAAAGATCTTATATCTCCATGTATTTACATAAATTGTCATGACAGATGTTTAATATAAAAACCAAGTTGTTTGTGAAAAGAAAGAAACATAAAAGTATTTATATCTATGTGTCTCTACTTTAATCGTCATGTTGATGAGTATAGAAAATATTTTTCCTATGGAGAGAAATAAAAAATAAAAGGTTCTAATATAGATTTTGGGAGAAGGCCCAACTTAAATTTTGAAACTGTGTAACTCATCCATTTATGCCAAGTGATACCATAAAAATTATGATTTTGTTTGCTTAAAAATTAAGACATAATTGTGTAGCAAATTCAAAATATAAAAACATAGATTTGTTGTAAGTGAATCATATAATGCATGGGTGTTCAATGCATGGTAGTTTGAATAGTAGACATATAGTTGCATTTCATTAAGACCGTGTTGATCCATGCAAGCCCAATCCTTGTCCTCTATCGTGATTTTGCTTCAAACTAGTGATATGGAAACTACGAAGGTAAATTTTTTATGTGACCCATGAAGATAGCTAATATGGATGAGCTAGGGCTCTCCTACACCACATCAACCAAAGCATGTTGCGGAGTGACCAAAATTTTTTATTATTTTCATGTGATAATTCTATGATGCCAATTTTCTTTGGTTAAACTATGACAATAATGTAATAAATTGGATATTCTAGTTTGTAATTTCATAACCATGGAGAAGCAATCTATATATTAGAAAACAATAAATTCTCTCTATACAATTCTATACAAAAAGTAATGAGGTCTGAATAGGCAAGACACATTATATCTCGTTGGGTTGTACATGTTATTTTGAATCATTTTTCGATTTCAGTACGATTAATGGATAGTGATAATTATTACCTTATGTTTCTAGAATATTTTATTGAAACCTCAATATGAAACGATTTTATATTGTAACTGCATCCTTAACATATTTTTGGAAATTGATTTATGTGAGAGACTTTATAAAAGCTTGATATATAATTATCATTTTGATTTTAGTTGAGAGAAATATGGGTGAGATTCATTGCATCCTTATAAGGGATTTCAATATATTTGTGTTTAATTAATTGAACACCTACCAATGCTATAACCGAGACATTTAATTATGTTTTAAAGGAAAAAAAATTTAGGACAAGTTGTTTAGTTGGTTTAAATTTGCTGTTAACTCTTAAAAACCCAAAAAAATTGTTAGGCCATATCTAGGCATCTCATGTGGAATGAACTCATCAATCATTTAATTTGAGGGATGGAAATAAATCCTTTTACCTCCACCATTTAGCACCTTACGCCTCAATACCAGTGTACTTAGAAAATAGAAACAATTTAGATGTGAGTGTAAATTCCTTGTATTGCATATCAAGCCAAACTGCATAGCGTCTGAGATGTTGATGGAAATCATGATTTTTATTTTAAACATCATAGGATAAGTTCTAAAAATGAGAAAATTTTAATAACCTTATTCAAAATTCAAAAATTAAACTATATTAATTAAAAATGATAATTATTTTATTAAAATAGATAGGTAGTTCGACCATCTGTAGTGATGTGATTATTGGTCAAAATCATTGCTAGTACATATAAATATACTCTTGTGTATCTAAAATAGAATAGGAGTACCCTGGGTAATATAATACCATATTTTCCTAATGATGTGACTTTTAGTTTAAAATAGAAGTAGGAGCATTACTCATCCTTTCTGATGAGGCCTGAAATTGCCTCATTCATAGACCATTTTTGGATATTTCATAAACTATTTGATAGACCTTATGCTATGTTTTAATGCTAATTTTGATGATGGTATGCATTATGTATTACTATTTACATGTTTACATGTTCAGGAGCATAGTATTCTGTTTTGACCATTTTCTGCATTTTTTGCACTATTTTAGCTGATTTACCTAGCAAATAAACATTTATTTGAATATGCAATAATGTATGTTGATGTGTATTCCATTTTGGGATCATATTATTTGTTTTCCTTGCCTCCTAACCTGTTCAAACTGCAAAAAGGTGCCAAAACCTGTTCAAACTAGTCTGACTGTGCAAAAAATAGAATTTGACCATACAAATTCCAGCCAACTGTGCATAAACAACATGGCTTGGAATTTGTCAATGCCAGCACGTAAAACTTATGGAATTAGTCTTCTGAGGACTTAAGAAGACTATCCAGCCGGTCAAACTCATCATCCTAAGCAAGTGATGCATGGATAAGCGCCAGAACTGTTACACTGCCTGATATTCCGGAGCAGCTCTGGAATGAGCGGAGTAGAGCCAGTTTTGGTCAAAACTACCAACAGAATGGTCAAAAAGGTGGAAAATGGTGGAGTGAAGATGGATACAGCTGTATAAGAAGTTTTCTCACCTCTTCCAATGCATTTCTCCTAATATATGGTGCCCAACAAGGAAAATGGATAAGCTGTAGCAGAACAATTTCCTGCATTTCAGGAAGACAACTTGTTGAATCCTTGAAAAGCAGCAACATAACACATCCAAATATGTAATAGAATAGTATAAATAACACGCTCCCATATTGGTTGAGCATATAGATATAGGAGATAGACGTTTGCATAGAAGGAATAGGAATAGAAAAGTTGTTTCAGTTTTAATAGAGCAGTAATTCTGTAGGATTTTTCCTGCATTATTGTAATGTTATGTTTTAATCAATAAAAGGTGCAGTTTCTCCATTCAATTAGTTTCTTGAATGAATGTGTGAGCATTAGGTGATTTAGAGCAGTTTTCTTGCCTTCTTCTGGATCAGGGAGCAAGGGCCCACTTCCAGGCCCAGGAGAAGGATCAGCTTTGACAGGTTTTCTGTTTATTTCTTGTTGCAACAAATTAGCAAAAACCTGACAATTTCCTTTTCATTTGTTAATTGTGTTATTTGTAGATGCATGAAATACTTGTGTTGTAAATGTAGATGCAAGATAGCTGATCATATAGCATAGGCTTTTGAATCTTACAACACTTTTGAAGTTTCTCTGTTTTTAGCATTTATTTCCAGTTCTTGGCATTTCCAGTTGTGTATTCAGCTATTTCATTTCTGCAACATTTTGAATTCTGCTAATAAAATTAGGATTTACTTTCTGCAAAGTTGTTCTTACTATCATTTTCATTCTACAAGCGTAAATAGGTTTCATTTCTATTATTTCTGATTCTGCAAAAGTAATTAGTTTCAAATTCCTGCAAACTTTCCATTTCTGCAATTTTGTTTCAGCAATTGTAATTAGGAGTTCAATTTAGCTCATAGGATTAAAGGTGACACCAGAAACCCCCAAAACTAACTGATCTCATCAATAAAGCCATTTCCTGAGTAGACTGATTTCCAAGCTGCTTACCTCTACTCTCGTATACAACCATTGGACACCACCCTGGACTGACAATTATAATGATTAAATGATGTGTTTGATGACACTCATCATTTTTGGCACCATTTCTAGGGAACCAAGGTGTTGTTAGGAGAAGTAAGTAGGCCAAGAATTGTTGTCTTGGTACAAGTAACAGTTCTTGGACACTTGTACTTCAGTTTATTTAGCAAATGAGCATGAATGCATAGGCCAAGAGATGAAAGAGGAAGGTTTATCAGAACTGGTTCTTTTCCACCTAGGCGTTCTTCACAAGACTTACCTGTATATGAACTCCCTAAAAGACTTAAACGAGAATCATCTTCTTCATCAACTAAAATTTTAGGATCTTTGCAAGAAGAACTCTTAGAGGCACTTGCTTCTAGACATACCCATAGGGCTGATCCATCTGAACCAGTTGAACAAGTCAAAACTGAGGAAGCACCTATGGTAGAACAAGGAGAACATGATAGGGATATTGTTGGTCATGATGCTGAAAATCCTCTTGTTAGAACTTTTGAATACCCTATTCATCTGAATCCTACTCAGAATGCTCCTATGAAAACTATTTCACCCTCAGTATTGCCAACCTTTAGGGGAATTGTTTTTGAGGATCCTGACCAATTTTTGTTTGAATTCAAAGTCTTATGTCAGACTTATGATTATGTCAATGACAACCAAAAACTGAAACTATTTCCCTCTACACTTAAAGATGCAGCCTTACGTTGGTTTATGAGCCTTGAACCTGATTCAATCCGCACTTGGGATCAAATGGAAACTGCATTTTTGGATAAGTATCAGGAGTATTGTAGAGTGAGAAATAGGAAGGATGAGTTATTTTAGATTAGACAAGAAGAAGATGAAAACCTTGAGGATTATCTTGATAGATTTACCTTTATCCAAAAGAGATGTGGTCCTGTAGAAACTGACTTATTAAAAACTATATTTTTGAGAGGTTTGCAGGATGATTCCAGAGAAGTATTGGATTTAATGGGAAAAGGAGATATAAACCAGCTTGAGATTAATGATATTGTAGAGTTATGCAAAAATTATTCTCGCACTAGGAAAAGAAGGAAGAAGCGAAGTCCTGGTACTAATGATATGAAGGAATTAATGGAAGAAATGGCTAATATGAAAACTGATATTCTTGTCCAATTAAATTCTGCATTAGGGGAAAGAAATGCAAAATCTAACTCTACACCCCCTTTGGCTATCTATTGCCCAAGATGTAGAAACAAGCATACCTTACAGGACTGTCCTCTGAATAGAACTTCCATTTCAGCCATTTGTGGCATTTGCTCAAAAGAGCACATAACTGATAAGTGCCATCTCTTGCCTCAACTCAAAAATGTTCTAGAAACTCAGATTGAGGAACTTAATGTTATTGGGCAGAGGCAGGGAGGTAACTTTTCACAATATCAAAATGCACCTCGCTTTCCTACAAGTTGGGGATAAACTCCTTGGAATATGCCATGGGGATATTCAGAACCACCTTCACAACCATGGAATCAATCTTGGACATCTTCCCAAGATTGGTCACATCCTCCCTGGAATCCTGTTAATCCACCTTGGACACAGAATCAACAATATGGGCAAATATGGGGGCCACAATACCCATCATATCAAGGGCAGCAAAGGTATCAAGGATAGACTCAAAACCTGTTGCCAACTCCTAATCAAAACTTTCAAGGAAGAATGCAACCACAACAAGCACAACAGGTAAAACAACCTCCACTTCCAGCTCAGCCTGTGGCTAACCCAAATAATACCAGACAAGCAACCCCTATTTATGGAGCTGAGTCTGAAGAAACTATTGTAGTTCATGTACTCGATTGTAGTAATATCCAATTGCATTCAGGGAAGGTCTTACCTGACCCTGCTTCACCCACCATTGAAGAAATTGATGAAAAGCAAGAGTCTCCAAGTCTAGAACAAGTGAAAATAGAAAAAGAAAAACCAGAAAATGAGCAAGAAAAACAAGTACCCCCTGCAGGTGTAATACCATACCCTGAAAGGTTTGATCATACTGCCACTATTCCTAAATCAGAATTAGTTACAAAACTAAAGAGAATGACTATATCCCTTCCTTTGTTGCAAGAAATAAAGGATGTGCCATTAATCAAGAAAACTATTCAGGAGTTGTGCATTAAGAAACCTGGCAGAAAGAAGAAATCCTTTCCTAAAACTGTGCAAGTAGAAGGAAAATTGGCTGACCTATTATCTAGAAAACTTGTTCCTCCAAAATATAGTGACCCAGGGAGTCTAGTTGTTACAGTCACTATTGGTCTAGTTCAAATTCCAAATGTGTTGATTGATCTTGGTGTTGCAATCAATGTAATGACTAAAGAAACAATGCAAAAACTGTAGCTCAATAATCTCAGTCCTACAACTATAGTTTTGGAAATGGCAGATAGGTTAGTTGCCAAACCAGAAGGAATACTGGAAGACATTTCCATTGAAGTTTCTTCTTGGGAATATCCTGTAGACTTCCTAGTATTGCAGCCTAGAAATTCAGCTAATGGCTATCCCATTATTCTAGGAAGGCCTTGGCTTGCCACTACAACTACTTTTATAGACTGCAGATCTAGGGAAATGACTATCTCAAATGGTATTGATCTTAAAAATATTTCCCTTTATCCACCTACCCAACCTTCAACCAAATTTTTTGGACAAATATGGTTTCCTGAGTCTGATGAAGAACAGGAAGAAACTGTTTCCACTCTGGCCACAATAATAGTAAAGGAACATATTGAGGAAATCAACTCACAAGAAAGAGAAATATTTGAGGATGAAACTATCCTAGTTGAGACATTACAAGAAGAAGGACTTAAATATGATCAAGTCCTTGTTCATCGCTTGTTATGGAAAGATGAAGAACAGACCTCAGAACATCTGTCACCCATTCCAATACAAGAAAGCTCTTTCACACTACCACATGGATGGCACCAACATCTTCTTACTTCTTTCACATGTCCTATGCAAGGAATGATTCCATCAGGTATCACTTTTGAAATAGAATCCAGAGTGTTTCATACTCTGCAACCACATCACTGTCCATTAAATTCCTTAATTAGCAAGTATGGAGCAGTCAACTCTATTCATCCAGGGATTAAACAAATAGAAATACAACCAGGTAAAGTTTTGAATATTAATAGTTGGCTGACTGATGAACAAGAGGTAAAGTTGTTTGTTGTCCTACAAAAACATGTTCAGGATTTTGCTTGGAGTTACAAGGACATGACTGGAATTCACCCGGATGTGTGCACACATAGGATATACACTGAAGATGTTAAACCTGTGAGACAACCTCAAAGACGTTTGAATCCTGCTTTGAAAGATATTGTCAAGGAAGAAATTGAAAAACTTTTAGATGTAGGGTTCATTTATCCAATTTCAGATAGTAGGTGGGTCTCTCCATTGGTTATTGTTCCAAAGAAAAATGGGAAAATGAGAGTGTGTGTAGATTACAGAGAGTTAAACAAGGTAACACATAAGGACCATTTCCCATTACCTTTCATAGACCAAGTGTTAGACACCCTTGCTGGCAAGAAATTTTTCTATTTTCTTGATGGATTCAATGGTTATAATCAGATACAAGTTGCACCCGAAGACCAAGAGAAAACTACTTTCACATGTCCTTGGGGAACATTTGCTTATAGGGTTCTTCCTTTTGGTTTATGTAATTCTCCAACAACATTTCAACGAGCTTGTTTTGGCAATATTCTCTGATATGACAAATGAAAGTGTGGAAATCTATATGGATGATTTCACAGTGTTTGGAGACACTTTTGATTACACTTTAGAACAACTTGAAAAAGTTTTAATACGTTGTGAAACATACCATTTGTCTCTAAATCCTGAAAAATATTTTTTGATGATGGAGGAAGGGATTGTCCTTGGTCATCATATTTCCCCTCATGGGATTAAGGTTGATCCCAAAAAGGTGGAAGTCATTAAAAACCTTCCTCCTCCAAAAACTCAAACTGATGTGAGGAGTTTCTTGGGGCATATTGGTTTCTACCGTAGATTTATTGTAAATTTTAGCACCATAGCCAATCCAATGTTTGCATTATTAACCAAGGATTCTGAATTTACCTGGTCTACAGAATGTCAGGAGTCATTTGAAGCATTGAAAGAAAAGTTAACAACTCCCCCAGTGTTAAGAGGACCTAATTGGGAACTACCATTCCATATTCAGACTGATGCCTCTAATACTGCAATTGGAGCTGCATTAGGTCAGATTGACAATGGTGAGCATTATGCCATTTATTACATTAGCAAAAACTTGATAGGAGCTGAAAAGAACTACACTACTACTGAGAAGGAATTCTTAGTTGTAGTATATGCTATCAATAAGTTCTGACACTATATCATAGGATATCAGGTATTCATTCATACAGATCATGCTGCCATTAAATACCTGATGAATAAACCTCTGGTTAGTGCAAGAATTATTCATTGGTTAATATTATTGTAGGAATTTGATATCACTATAGTTAATAAACCAGGGAAAGCTAATGTAGTGGCAGATTTTCTGTCTAGATTGCCAAACACAGACACAGGGGAATTGGTTGAAGATGCTTTTCCTGATGAAAAATTATTTGCTATTTTTGTACAATCTCCATGGTTTGTAGATATAGCTAATTACCTAGCTACAGGAAAAATTCCTCTTCACTTTACTCCTAAACAAAAGAAATAGTTAATCAAGCAAAGTGCTTCCTTTAAATGGATAGGAGGTCTACTCTTTAAATGTAGTCCTGATCATATTCTACGTAGGTGCATCCACAAGGATGAAGTGTATGACATTCTTCGTGCATGTCATGATGAACCATCTGGAGGGCACTATTCAGTACATAATACAATTCAAAAAAATTTGGGTGCTAGCTACTACTGGCCATATTTGCATAAATATGTGAAGAATTATATCAAACATTGTGATGCATGCCAAAGAATGGGGAAGCCTACCTACACCAGTGAAATGCCATTGCAACCTCAAGTAGGTGTAGAACCATTTGAAATATGGGGGTTAGATTTTGTGGGACCTATAGATCCATCTTCTCAAGGTAAGGTGCATATTCTGGTATGTACTGATTATGTGACTAAATGGGCAGAAGCGCGTGCTTTTAAGCATGCGCGAGAGGAAAAGGTTGCTGATTTTCTGTATTCATAAATTTTTCTACGTTTTGGAGCTCCACACACTATTACCACAGATCAGGGACCTCAATTTACATCAAAGGTTGTTGAAGCCTTCACCAAACTATATGAAATCAAGCATAGGAAATCCTCACCTTATCACCCATAGGAGAATGGTCAAGTTGAAGTGACAAATCGGGAACTGGAATGAATCTTAACCAAAATAGTAGCTTCCCATAGGAGAAATTGGCTAGATAAACTACCTAAAGCAGTTTGGGCTTATAACACTACATGGAAGTCCACTACAGGATTTACACCTTATGAACTGGTTTATGGTAAAAAGCCTCTTTTGCCTATTGAATTTGAATTACTAACACTTCAAACTACTTTGGAAGTTGGTATTGATTTGTCACAGGCACAAGCAGACCGAATTTTGCAACTCAATGCATTGGATGAGCTACGAATGGATGCATTGCACCAGACTGAGGTGATTCAAGCACAACGGAAGTTGTGGCATGATAGTCACATTCAACAATAGAAATTTCAGCAAGGTGATTGGGCTTTGTTGTTTGACTCTCGTTATGAAGACTTTCCTAGAAAGCTGTAGACTAGGTGGCTTGGACCATATCAGATTGAGGAAGTGTTTGAAAATGGAGTTGTTCGCCTTTCACCCATTGATGATTCACATAGAAAGTTAGTGGTTAATGGGCATCGTCTTCGGACATATCATAAACCACTAACTAAGGATGAGTTTCTAAAGCAAGTGGAGCAATTGGATGTATGCATGGTGGAAGGAACCACTTCTTCCACAACAATTGCAATAGAATAAAAAAATGATGATAAAAAAAATGAAAAAAAAATGAATAATTCAGAAAGTGAAAACCTCCTAGGAGGCACTTCTGAATTGGCTTACATGAAAACCGGTTATCCGACATGTTTGCCTTGTTAGATTCACCATCATTGTCCCATCTGTTTTCACAATCATTGTTTTCTCTGTTCTCAGAACTGCACCTATTTTATTCAGTAAAAGAAGTCAGCTGGTAGTCGGTCGAAACATCCACTTGTACAAATGTAGATAAATGGTTAAATCAGGTATGTGCCCTTTACATTTTAAACATTGTAGATAGTTAGTATATAGTGTGTAAAATCACAAATTAGTACCTAAAGCATTCATAAGGTTTGATCCAAAAGATATCCATCTGGTCAATGGGAGATGAAACATTATAAGTTGTTTTAAGGGGATGAAAGAAGCAGATGAGATTGGAGAATTGTAGCTTGAAAGAGCTTTGGAATGATATGATTCTCCAAAATGAGAATACTGCTTAGCTTCAGAATGATGGAAGCTCCGGAATGAAAAACTATTGTTTCTAAACAAAAATAGCTTCAAAATAAAAATGGTTATGCTTCAGAATGAGGAAGTGTTCATACTTGGGAAAAAAACTCTAGAATGAACGGGCAAAAGATGAAACATCACGTGGCATCAAAATTATTTTCCTATCATTCAAAGTGAGGAAAAATCATGGCATAGATTTCAAGATGTAGGTTTCCAACATCAACGGTGGGAACAAGGTCATTGGAAGTCATCGCATGCTTCACGATATGCAAAATCTTTGGCACACCTAACAAGACACTTTGCAAAAGGGAAATTCTACACGATGTAGCCAATAGTTAATTGCCACCTCAGCAAATCATAACTATTTAGTCCAACATAGCAGAAAGGGATAAATCATGTTCCTATGGGGAATAGAAGTCTACCACGTGATGCGTAAAAGGGAATTTAATTTTCCAAATGCTTCGACACGTTCCAAAGCATGTTCCTATGCTGTGAAAATTTAATTCTATAGCCCAAAACATTATAGCCCCCGTAGATGCAAATTGTTCGATCCAGACCCAAGACCGACCTATTTCAGAAGGCTGAGAGAAAACAGAGCACAAAAAATTGAAAATGGGGGGTAAGAAGAATAAAATTGAGCCAAAAAATGTAGACTATCTACGGGGAGATCCTGAATCACTGCGTATCTTTACAGAAGGAGGATTGATGCCATTTATACATAAATTCGATGGACACTCCGAAGGATTGGTGGCAGAATTTGTGCGCACTCTCAAGAACAACCAGGCTCACATCAGTGGCATGGCAATCCAGGTAACACCGCAAATCTTGAGTCAAATCACTAAATTACCATTGCAAGGGTTACAAATTTTGAAAGTTGGTAAAAATACCCTAACAAAAATAGTTAATCAGTTTAGAGAAGAACAAGATAGACCTGTTGAGTTTCAAATGAATAATAATGTTTGCAAAGGGGTAAAACGAACCAGTTTACAACACCCTTGGGGGGAAGTAGCAGTTTGGGTAATCCGGTTCCTTACCTATGATGGGCAATTTGTCATTTTTTCTAGACATCATATTAGAATATTAAACCATTTGAGGCATGGTGGCTCAAACCCTGAAGTCAGAGTAAATCTCCCTCTGTATTTATACTAGGAGTTACAAAATATGGCCAAATGGTACCAAGCAAGGAGAGGGACTCCAAAACACCATGGGCTCATTAAATTGATTTGTAAACATCATTTTAGGGGAAACCCTAGAAGCTTTGAAAGGTTTTTCTCTACATGGAATGAATTGGAGGGTGAAAGCCCTGAATATGAAGAGGAGGTAGAGGTTGAGAGGTCTGAATCTGAAGATGAAGCAGAAATTGTAAGATCTGAACCTGAAATTGAAATTGAATCCTTCAAAAAATAAATTCCCCCTTCACCATAGGGACCTCCATCCTCTAGGACCAGGAAGCAAAGAGAGAAACAATCTAAGGATGGTTCTGTAGGGAAAAGAAGGAAAGTTACATTTTCTAAAAATGTAACTATTTTTCCAACACAACCCACTGAGCAGCCTGGCAGTTCAAGCAGAGAAGGGCAAATGGAGAAAGAAACACCTAGAGTTGATTCTGCTCCAGAATTGTCAGAATCTATTCCAAGAACCCCTAAAAATATCAAACGATCTACTATTGGGTTGCGAAGGTCCTCTAGACTTCAAAAGCAGGAAGCAATGGAGGAAGTAGTGAATGTAGAGGCAGTATCACTGTCCCAGCAGATAAGTGTAGAGCAGGAAAAAGCCATTAATACATCTGCTGGAGTGATGTTGTAGGAAGAAGTGCTTGCAAAAATAAGAATAGAAGAAGCATATACAGGCATAGAGGATATGGAGGTAGGTACAAAAATTACAGACATAGATATAGAAATACCTACCATGCATGTTCCACTCATTGATTATTCTGATTCTGAAGAAGAGTCCATAGCAGGGGATGAGGAGGAAGACATACAAGAATAGTTTTGTGCTTCTAGAAGTGTCATTAAGACATAGATGGGTTGGATTGAACAGCATGAAGCATCTCTCAAAGAAAAGGATAAGCTTATTACTGATTTGTAGGAGGAAGTAAACAAATTAAAGACTCGGTTGTCAAATCTGGAGCAACAACCTACAAAATCTGATTCTGAAGATGAGTTGGCTAGAATTCTATTAGAGTTGGTAGAAGAGCATAGGGAAGTAGCCCTACCTGAAGAAGAATCACCCATCAGAGGAGTAGAAATAGAAGAGACAACAACACAAATATTCCAGTAGAATGTCAGTATGATAGATTTAGGGGCTTCTATAGAACATTCTAGAAATTTGCAACAACATGAAGCACAAACATCACAAGTAGCTGAGGAGGCCAATGAACAAGAGGAAGTACAAGAATAGGTAAATGTGCATTCCCCTCAAGTTTCTGTTGAATTAACTACAGATGATTCACCTCAAGTTGAAACAACAGAAATTGGGGTGCAAGTAGATTTACTCCCTATTGACACATCAAAAATTGGCATACAAGTGGACTTACCTCCAAAAATGCAACCAATCATAAGGCCCCCACAAATAGTTACATTGACAAAATATAATGAGGACATAGCACACTGGGTGCTTAAATGTCAAGGAATGGAGGCACAAATTGCATCTTTGAAGTCTTTGGAGAAGAAGCTTGATGCTCAAAATGAAGAAATAGATAAGCTGTAGAAACAGGTCCAGTGTCTTTGTCAGATTGTAGAATACCTAGTTCAGTTTCGAAGGCCCGCTAGATTTTATAGTCTAATATTGAAAGAAAAGTACCTTCGCTGGCAAGTGATGAGAATTTTTTCTGATCTCCCCTATGAAATAAACACTATAGAAGAGTTTCTGGAAGCCTTTTTGCACAGTCCAGAAGAATAGAAGAATTTGCTGTGTGAACTATTTCTGCACTAGTTTCTCATGCCAAAAAATGTGACATTTCTGCCACATATCTTCACAGGGGATATTCAATTGAGAGCTTTTATGTCCAGCCTGCAGAATCAGATCCATTGGGAGGAGGAGAAAAAGGTAAGCAAAGAAATGGAGTTGAAAGCTGAGCTACTAATAAGACCTTCCCATGCCAATTATAGGGTCTCCATAAATGAACATTTTACTATGATGAGGGAGCAAAGAATCAGAGAAGTTTATATAAGCAATCTTACCGATTGTGTAATGAGTTTTCAGGTCTTTTGTAACCAACATTTTGGTAATGCTCTATCAGCTTGTAGGAACAGGTGGGGAGAGTTGTCAATATCACTTCAGAAAAGAGAACCTATCTCACCCAACAACTTGTTGTGGTCCAGAAGAAGAGTTGAAGGCATAGTACAGGTCATCCACAAATTAAAAGATCATTGGGTAGGTTTGAGATATAGGTTGCCAACTATTATAACTCATGTTCCATATTTCTTTGATGATGATCCCCACCAGATGAGCAGTTCCAGGAGTGGCTCAGGAAAATACAGGAAATCAGAGGATACTATAAGGTTCCAGGGTGAAAATTGAGTTATGAAGAATGAAATCTGGACATAGATCTCTGTGCTATTGTGGCTACGTAGAATGCATGAGGACATGCATTATAATAGGTTGGGGGGAAAATGATGAGGCCTGAAATTGCCTCATTCATAGACCATTTTTGGATATTTCATAAACTATTTGATAGACCTTATGCTATGTTTTAATGCTAATTTTGATGATGGTATGCATTATGTATTACTATTTACATGTTTACATGTTCAGGAGCATAGTATTCTGTTTTGATCATTTTCTGCATTTTTTGTACTATTTTAGCTGATTTACTTAGCAAATAAACATTTATTTGAATATGCAATAATGTATGTTGATGTGTATTCCATTCTGGGATCATATTATTTGTTTTCCTTACCTCCTAACCTATTCAAACTGCAAAAAGGTGCCAAAACCTGTTCAAACTAGTCTGACTGTGCAAAAAATAGAATTTGACCATACAAATTCCAGCCAGCTGTGCATAAACAACATGGCTTGGAATTTGTCAATGCCAACACGTAAAACTTATGGAATTAGTCTTCTGAGGACTTAAGAAGACTATCCAGCTGGTCAAACTCATCATCCTGAGCAAGTGATGCACGGATAAGCGCCAAAACTATTACATTATCTAATATTCTAGAGCAGCTCCGAAATGAGCGGAGCAGAGCCAGTTTTGGTCAAAACTACCAACATAATGGTCAGCAAGGTGGAAAATGGTGGAGTGAAGATGGATACAGCTGTATAAGAAGTTTTCTCACCTCTTCCAATGCATTTCTCCTAATAGATGGCGCCCAACAAGGAAAATGGATAAGTTGTAGCAGAATAGTTTCCTGCATTTCAAGAAGACAAGTTGTTGAATCCCTGAAAAGCAGCAACAGAACACATCCACATATGTAATAGAATAGTATAAATAACACGCTCCCATATTGGTTGAGCATATAGATATAGGAGATAGACGTTTGCATAGAGGAATAGGAATAGAAAAGTTGTTTCAGTTTTAACAGAGCAGTAATTCTACAGGATGTTTTCCTGCATTACTGAAATGTTATGTTTTAATCAATAAAAGGTGCAGTTTCTCCATTCAATTAGTTTCTTGAATGAATGTGTGAGCATTAGGTGATTTAGAGTAGTTTTCTTGCCTTCTTCTGGATCAGGGAGCAAGGGCCCACTTCTAGGCCCAGGAGAAGGATCAACTTTGACAGGTTTTCTGTTTATTTCTTGTTGCAGCAAATTAGCAGAAACCTGACAATTTCCTTTTCATTTGTTAATTGTGTTATTTGTAGATGCATGAAATACTTGTGTTGTAAATGTAGATGCAAGATAGCTGATCATATAGCATAGGCTTTTGAATCTTACAACACTTTTGAAGTTTCTTTGTTTTCAGCATTTATTTCCAGTTCTTGGCATTTCCAGTTGTGTATTCAACTATTTCATTTCTGCAACATTTTGAATTTTGCTAATAAAATTAGGATTTACTTTCTGCAAAGTTGTTCTTACTGTCATTTTCATTTTGCAAGCGTAAATAGGTTTCATTTATGTTATTTCTGATTCTGCAAAAGTAATTAGTTTCAAATTCCTGCAAACTTTCCATTTCTGCAATTTTGTTTCAGCAATTGTAATTAGGAGTTCAATTTAGCTCATAGGATTAAAGGTGACACCAGAAACCCCCAAAACTAATTGATCTCATCAATAAAGCCATTTCTTGAGTAGACTGATTTCCAAGCTGCTTACCTCTGCTCTCGTATACAACCATTGGACACCGCCCTGGACTGACAATTATAATGATTAAATGATGTGTTTGACGACACTCATCACTTTATATATATATATATATATATATATATATATATATATATATATATATATATATATATATATATATATATATATATATATATATATATATATATATATATATATATATATATATATATTGCTTGCTATTAGTGGCTATCATGTATATAACTTAGTGTTTTCTAATAGAAAATAATATTTGCAAGTCCAATGCTCCACCTCCCTATATGTCCAAATCCAATGCCTCAATCTATGAGTCCTCTGCAAGCTATGCATGTCTTTTTTAGCCAGCTTGGCAATGTTTAATAATTTGGCAAAAACCATAGTTTAACCAAAATCCAATAGGGTTAAAAATTAGTGAAATTTGGCTAAGTATACCTTGCATGGAAAATGTGGTATATGGAATTAGTTCGTTAAAAAAAATAAAAAATATATAATAATAAATGAAAAATAAAATCAAATAAATATAATAATAATATAATACATATTTTATTGAGTGAATAAAACTATTTGCAATGTAAATGACATGAGTGGAGTATGACTTGAATTATCGTATATTGTATAAGTGGTATAATTTATATTTAATTCTTGTCAATAATTTTTTTTGCCATGGTTAAAATGGGTTGTGATAATCGTGAAGCTTTCATAGAAGCAATATAATTAGAAACCAGATTTTATTTTAAATCATCTAGGACTAGTTTAGGATTATTATTATTTAGAGTAAAATCTTACATTACTAATCCTAAAGTTTTTTCATTACAAGACAATCAAGATGATTGCACATGAATACATAAGGACAAGTATCCATTCACTATAGTTTTAAAATATTAGAGTTTAATAATAATCTAGATTAGGTAAATATTACTATAATAAAAACAACTTAATAGTGTTAATAGATTCCTCATGGGTAGTAAAATTATTCTTTTTCTGAAACCAATATTGAAGATTCTAGTTTACTACTGTACAATTATATAACTTCCATCCTAAAATAAAAACTTTCTTTCATGGACATTAATAAGCTTTAATTGAGATAAAAATATCTCTTAAGTGATTATTTTATAATAAAACAAACTAGTAGTACATGTTGTTCTATCAAATGTAATTTTTTATATATTTAAGCATACTAATTGTATATGCAAATGTTTTGAACAACAATGATAATAGATCTTTGGATAATACCTTAATTGTGTGATTTATTTTAGGAAGTTAAATTCTAAATCTAATTGTGTAGAATCTCTTAAAGTTATGGATTACAAGTTGTTTCAAATACTTTGTTGATCTTCTATTTTTATAGAGATAGTGGAATATAAGCTTTGTAACCCTTAAACTAAAAAAATATTAAGACTTTTTTTAGACTCCTTCCATAGCTGCAAATTGTACATTCAAAACCATCAAGAAGGATGGTATATTATGATGTTTTTCAATAAGGACAAGCATCCACCCAACTTCGATAACTCACAGATGGTGACTATCATGATTTGGAGGTAGTTGTTCACTGGTAGGTTTTATGGGTCAAGTGAATATCCTACTAAATATGAGTAATTAATGGCGGAATGGGATGTCGATCTAGGCTACCATACGAAGTAGTACCATGAGGGGATCTCACAAGCATAGTTCAATTGTGAAATTGCCAACAATAAATCAAGATCAAAATTATTGATCATCAAGGTTGGAAGGTCCAGCGATGGATGAAATGGGAAATATCATTGTTAGTTGTAACATGATTTGGGATACCTGGACCCAAAATAAAAAAAAAATTGGTGGGCCCTAGTTGGGAACATGAGTATATGATCTTCAACTAGGAACTAGGCATACTAATGCTAACCCTAGCATGGGTAGGAAATTTTAAAATCCAAAACTAAGGATCAAACACATATCAAAGAAACCTATGTCCTCCATGCTACAATATGGAGAAAATACACATCCAACCTTCTAGGTATTATGGGCCCTAGAAGGACAACCCCTTATCATGAACCTAGATCTCAAGAATGAGAAGGAGGGATTCACTAAATGGTACTCTTATTTTAAGATTTGGATAATCTCAAGCACTCGAGAAACTATCTGTAGTGGTCATTGATCTTGGAGTGTGTAATTTATGCCTACACAATAATAATAAGTTGGGTGTATAACAATCAATTAGTGATTTTATTTTCATTTGATTTCAAAAATTTTTACTTTGTGTTTTGATCAATCAGGAGAATTAGACTTGGGTTGTTACAATTACATATTTACAATTGTACCATGAAGGTACCATGGGGTACACTAGCATGTATCAAATGATGTAATATTCCTCAACACACCCTATATTACATTATTTGGTTATTGAAAATTTTAGTCTTCAATTTTGGTCTTCATATTTATCTTTAGTCTACCTCTTTCAAATATTTATCTGAATCTTTAGTATATGATTCTTCTTTGGCTTTGGATCCAAATTTTCCATTAGCCTTCCTTGTGTTCTTTCCTTTCTTTTTCTTCTTGCATCTTCTCTTCTTCATATTTATTTATGATTTACCTCATGATATGCCTTCTAAAAATTGAGTTAGTAAATCATCACAATAATACAATATTGATTTCAATGATTCCTCATTGAAGCTAACATAAGCTTCATTCAAATTGTATGTGCCATATTTCTTTTCTTGACTTTTTTCTTGAAAAATATCAAAGATGAGTAATGAAAAATATATCATTAAGCACTCTTCTAAGGAAAGTATTATGGTGTTTTGTTAATTCCAACATGTTCTAAAAAGTTTGTCATAAATATAACTTATAAATTATAAGAGTTGTGAACTTTTCCTCTTTTGCATACTTGATGAATAAATATAGATTCTCTTTTAAAATATTTATCATTTGTTTCTTTTCATCAAATTCATCTATTAAGTTTTGAGAATAAAACTTAAGCTTGTTTACCATTTCTTCACTATCTTCATTGAATGCATTTCTAATAATTTCTTCCATAATGATTTAACTTGATAATTTTAATTCCCTTTGAAGTAGTAATCCTTATATCTCCCAAATTAAAAAATAACTCAAATATGAAATTTGTAAATTTTAAATTTTCTAATCCTTTGATGTATAAAACCTTTTAACTCCCTAATAAATTTGCAAAATTTCAAAAAAATAATAAAAAACTTTAAAAATCTCAAACTAATTCAAACTAAAAACTTCACTCAAAACTTAAACAAACTTCAAAAACTTTCAAAAATAACTCCACTCTTAAAAATTCTCAAAAAAAAATTAATAAACCTTTAACTCTAATAATTTTTTTAATTTTATAATATTTAACCTTAGAAAATATTAAACTCTTCAAACATAATCACTCCTTTAAAAAAAAAAAAAAATATTAATTATTTAAAACCCTAATTAATAATTCCTAACCCTTATTACTCCACTTAGGTTTTCAAAAAAATACTTTTGCATCTATTTCCCTCCAAACCTTAACTAAGCATTGGAAATAGAATGTAAAGTTGGACAATTTTGTTTTTTAGGTAAAGGAAGGGGTTTTTAAATGGATAGAGTCAAGTGATAGCTCTGATACCATTGTTGGATTTTTAAGCCTTACTACCACAAAATATCATAAGTTCCAATCTAAAATAGCCACAATATTAAAGGTCATAATAATAATAAGATGAGTAGAATGAGAAAATCAATATCTATATCAAGGTGTATATAATACTAAAATAAACATTCATTTATACAACATAAATATGAATGTAAATTTCCTGTCATCTATAAACTATGTATGAAGAAAACTTACAATATTAATTGCTCAAAAAATTATATACAAGCTTTATTACTTCCGTCTTATTAAAATAATATAAGAATATCAGATCTTCCTTGTATTCTAATTAAGAATTATCTCCATAATATAGCCACAGTACTATGAATTTTCATGTACTTGACTATTGCTTTCCATATGACAAGTCTCATAGCTCTTGGCTTATCATCTTACCACTTGCATACTAGATGGACACTTGACTCTAGAAAACTTACACACATGACTTTTACACTACATGCACTCCTAATATAAGACACTTGTGCAAATCCTCACATTATATATTTGCATACTTGGATACATGATACTTGTGCATATTCTCTCAATCTACACTTTCACTCTAACTTACATGACACTTGTGTGTTTCCTGCACATTGCACTCTTACATGACACTTGTGCATATCCTACACATTAATACTTACATAAAAGGGAAAATATAAATCATACTTTATAAACTATAGATTCAACCCTAATATATTACATATTTACAATTGTAACATGAAGGTACCATGGGTACATTAGCATATACCAAATAATGTAATATTATTCAACAATTTTTTCAAAGGTCTTAGCCAAGATGATATCAATATTTACAACAACAATAATAACCAATAGAAGAGAAGTAAAAGGGTAATTTAGTTTAGGAAGTTCAAGAAGTTCAAGAAGACAACATTAGATCCCTTACATTAAGGATTATAGAGACAACATATGAAGATCAAATTGAAGAAAATAATGAAAGTATAATTCATTTAGATATTTCTAATGGCATTGATATTTTAGATGATAAAATAAAAGCAACAAAAAGTAAGATCGCAAAAAAAAATGAAAGGTACAAATTAAAATCTAGATCATTCCAAACATGTCAAATTTGTGATAGAACTAAACCAAAAATAGATCATGAAAGGAAAATTGAATTTCACTATGGATGGATCAAGAAATTATATTGGAAAAGGATAAATAAATTCTAATCAATACTATAGGAGTAGGTTAATAGATTAATACCAAAACCTCAAGTAGTGCTAAAGACAAAGCCAAAGAACAAAGAAGAGAATCAAATATTGAAGACTAATGTCTTTATACTAATAATGTAATACAAGGGGGTGTTGGATAATATTACATTATTTGGTACTATGCTAATGTACCCCCATGGTACCATTGTACATTTGTAAATATTAGATTAAGGTGTGAGTTATTAGATTAGGAAGTGTGATTTATATTTCTTTAAGCTATGTGTCAATATGTGAGGGTGTGCAAATCTCATGTAATAAAGTGTACAAGTGTGTAGAGTATGAGAGTGTCAAAGATTCATGTAATAATGTGTGCAAGTGTGTAATTTGTAATTTTTAATAATGTGTGCAAGTGTGTAATTTTCAATGTGTCATATAAGTAATTCAAGAGTCTGTGTATAGGTGTCAAGTATACAAGTGAAGGTTCACATGTATGTCAAAAGATATAAAGTCAAGAGACATTAGAGGTTTGTCTTATGTGTGGAATAGTAAAGGATGCATCTCCTTGATATGTTAGGGGATAAATAGTCAAGTATTGAAGAGTATTTTCAAATGTTCTATTATGGAGACAAAGCTCCATGTATTGTATCAAGAAATATTGAAGAAAATTGTAATAAAGAGCTTGTATATTTGCTCAATAATATTGTGAGTATTATTTTGAAATATTATTATTATTTAATGATTGATATTGTTATTTCATTAATGTTATATTCATTGATATTGATATTATTCTATGAATGAGCCTTCATATGAATTATATAATTTATATAAAGATCCTAGCTATTAGGAACTATGATTAATTTGGCTAAAAATCTATTTTTTTATCATTGTTGTAAACCTATTAATGAATTATATTATTTGGAACTGTACGTTCAAGCACTATCTCTATTTATTTAGGCCTATCTCACATGCCTACAAAAGGTTCAAATGTCATAACTAGTGTAGCTAGATCATAAGCTCCAATATTCATTTATCTTAGTATTGTAGTCATCCTAAAAGTGTTAAAAATATCCGAGGTACCAAAATAAGTGTCAATAGGATTTTACTATTGAATTTTTTAAGGCATGAGCTAAATTTTCTTGGTTTACAACTAGTTTTGAACCACCAAAAACTTGTAATTTCTTAAAACCTATTTTTTAGACTTTTTAACCCATTGAAAAAGCTAACAAGCATAGTTTACTGATTCACATTGAGGAATCATGATTTGAATTCTAGCACCTACTCCATTTCTTATTTTTGCACATCAAATTACATAAACTATGTTACATCAAGCACATGGTATTGGTGGCTTGATAAGGCTAGGACTTTGGCAAGATCATCTAACACTAGATTATTTCTAGTTTAGTATCTTCAAATTATTTGTTAATTTCATAATACTCTTCACCTTATAGTGTTCCAATTATCATGTTTATCTTAAAATTTGGTATTATGCAAACACATCAAACATTAAAACCAACTTTCATGATACAACTAGAAAAATAATAAAGTTCCTCCAAGGTGGGTCGTAACATACTCCCCCATTAGAATAAACACAACCCTCTGTGTTTGACTACAATATTACATAATCAGTCATTAAAACATAAGGTTTGCTTAGTTTCCACTTCCACAAGTGGTGAATGGTTCAACTTGTATTATTACATAGCATCATCAAATAATATCATAAAATAAATAAGAAAAATATCTTTTCATGTCCTTTGATTTTTCCCAAGTGGAATTCTTCTTAGAATGTTGGTCCCACTATACCTTGCACTAATCAATATATCTGCTCCTCATAGTCTTGGAATGAAATTCCAAGATATTCACAGGTTTCACCTCAAAGGTTGTCGGATCTGCCATCTGTAAATTAGAAACATATAAAACATGATTAAGATCAACAATATATTTCCTAAGTCCCTATACATGAAAAGTGTTATGGATATTTGATAGGTTAGGAAATAAATCAATCTGGTAGGCTACAAGACTTATCTTTTCCAGAATATAAAATGGACCAATAAATCTAAGATCCAATTTGGTTGATTTAATTACACTCTTTTTAAGTTTTACCCTCATAAAGCAACAAGATACATCTTGCTAGGATAAATCCTCTATAGACGAGGATATGATGGAGTATTACTCCATTTTCTTGAGCCCCAGGAAGCATCCTAGGTAATTTCACAAGCTCACAATGACACATGTGGAGGGCATTTCAGTGGCATGGCCATCGTTAAGCACATCTTGAGAATGGGTTACTATTGGCCCACCATGGAAAAAGACTACTACGAGTATGTCAAGAAATGAATTAAGTACCAGTATCATGAAAATATAACACACTTACCATCGCAAGCCTTGCAACCCATACAGGTAGCATGGACATTATCGCAGTAGGTACTAGACTCGATTGGGAAGATCTCACCCCCGTCCTTAGGCTGACACACATTCATCATAATGGCCATGGAATACTTCACTAAATGGGTTGAAGTGATCCCCTTAACATCAACAACTAGACCGAGGATTGCAGAGTTTATACTCCACAATATCATAAGTCATTTTGGGGTCCCTTCGAAGATAATATCATATAATGGGCCATATTTCAAGAACAAAAATATGTGTGCTTTAATGAACAAATACCATATTCAGCACAATTTTTCAACGCCTTATTATCCGCAAGAAAATGGGTAAGCAGAAGCCTCAAACAAAACAATAGTCTCCATCATGAGGAAGATGGTGCAAGACAATCACAAGGATTGGCACATGCATTTGCCTCTTGCACTATGGGCATATAGGACTAGTATAAGGATGCCCACTAGGGCAACATAATTTTCACTAGTATATGGTACTGAGGCCATCATGCCACTAGAGTTGTAAATTCCAACTCTACGCATAGCATTAAAGGGCTTCATAGATGATGATTTCACGTGGTAAGGCCGCATTGATAAGTTGATGCTTCTTGATGAACATTGAGTTAATGCTTTAGAGCATCTTCATGTTTACCAAGATCACCTTGCACGAGCTTACAATAGTAAATTCCACTTAAGATAATTCAAGGTTGGAGATCTAGTGCTACAAAAAACCAACAAAATTTGAATCTGCCACCGCACCTACGAGATAAGTTCGTGGTAAATTGGATAGGCCCGTACATGATTTCAAAAATAGTTGGGCCTAGAGCATATCGCCTTATATCATTAGATGGTGTTGAAGAGCCTAAACCTCTCAATATCATTCACTTGAAGGTATTATACACATAAAACACAAAAAAAACATTCAAATATGTCATAAAACACAAAAAATTCAAATATGTCAAAAATACAAAACAATCATAAAAACATAAAAATTCAAATCCAATCAAAATTCTCCAAGGGCATTCAAGCCGCTTGGTCAAAATCAAATCAAAATGCTCCAAGGGTATTCAAATCACTTGGTCAACTCTAATCAAAATGCTCCAAGGGTATTCAAACCGCTTGGTCAACTCCAATCAAAAATGCTCTAAGGTTAATTCATGCCACTTGGGCGAAATCAAAAAGCTCCAAGGGCACTTCATGCTACTTGGTCAAAAATCAAAAATCCCCAAAGGCACAATAATCCCTTTGGTCAAATTAAGCAAAAATACAAAAAAAACATAAAAATCAAAAATCCAAAAATAATTGCATCTCACATCTTGCATCCACATAATTGCATTAAATTTTCATATCCACTACATTCGCATATGTCATGAGAGCCTTAAAGTGATGCCATAGTTTGTCTCACAAACCATTCAAAGCCATATCTCCATCAACACATGTGTGTAATTGTGTTATTCAACACAACCATTATTTGTTTCTATGCATAATATACTACGGTTTTTCAGTTATTCAACCAAACCTAGTGATTTGATCAACTTTTTTGGAAAAACATCTTGGTTAGTAGAGAATAAGGTCTAGTGGTGACAAAGCTTAGCATATCTCAGAATCCCACCACTAATTATGACATTAAATTCTAGTTGGTACATAGGAAGATGAAATTCATAAAGTGGTTAGGTTACATAAAGCAAAAAGGGGCATCCTTGCTGATCCCCCTGTGTAACCAGTTCAAAAATGCTAAGAATTGAAAAAACGACAAGCTCCACCCTACCCAGAAATCCCTTGCTTAAGTCAACAAGCAAAAATCCCAGTTTGAAAGTTTAAAATCTTTAAAAGTCGCACATCAACACCCATATTCATAGCTCAAAATATTAAAAGGACAAAATCAAAATAAATAGTGATTATCATTACTTCAAGAATCCCTTGCTCAAAAAAGATAAAAAAAATCAGTAAAAAATAAATAGTGATTTTTATCACTAAATACAAGCAAGTATCCTAGGACAAAATTAATAAAAGAAAGTATTGGAGCTTGAATCCCTGGAATTCTCAACACTATACATGATTGGAAGGAGAAATCCTTACGCATGATGATATGTCTATCATAAAATCTATGCATTTGTATAGACCAATGTTTGAATGTGGATGAGCTAGCTTTAGGTAATCCAAAACTGCCTAGTGGTATAGTCCAATTGAGTCAAACATAAGAATAATATAAACACTTGAGGATCCCCGATCTTAGAAATGGTCTGAAATAATATCACATGAAATCAAAGGAAATGCATGGGTTATATCTAAATATATTAATTTGCACACACAGGGAGGATGAGTATCTAGGACCATGATGAAAGCCTAATTTTCAAAATTCTGAAATGATTAGTACATAGTCATTTATAGGGTAACTAGAGTGTTTGGATCTTTGAAAAGCTCCAAAATTATTACATAGAAACAAATCATATCATCATTCACACCATAATTTTCTTTATAATATTCTATAAATTAGGGGTTATCAACATAGTAGGACAGATACCGCATATATATTAGAAATAGTATATAGACGACCACTGACTACTTTATATCTTTTAATTTATAGAAACTTATCAAGAAAATACATATCACACCATTACATCTCATATATGAATACTTAATCAATTCTTATGATAAGAGTTATTATTTAAATTCATGATTAAATTTTTACTTTCTATGGTATCACCCATTAAGATTGTCAATGTCATATAAATTCCTTATGTTTTAAGTGATTAGAGCATATAGGTTTGTTTATACCATCCCATAACATAAGTTAGATGCATACAATTAAAGCAAAATTAAACATGCATTTAACAATAACATCGCATCCATAAACACAAAAATCAAATCACCCATCATTACATCATAAAGCACATCATAAAACATATAGGCAATATCCATTTGCATACAATCATAAATTCATCATTTATCAACTCAAAATACATCACATCATATCATATAAATCATATAAGCATATAAAAATCCATCTAAGAATCTACAATATCATCTATCATCTAACATATACATCAAGTCATCATAATGCCATCATCACATCACGTCATAAAACAAAACAACAACAAAAACATGAGCAATAAATGATACACATAATGAGTGATAATGTAAAGATATCATAAAATTATGTGTGTCAAGTCCATGGATATACAAAAATACCCATGGGCTACAGTCATATAGGTTAGACAACCTCAAAAACAAAACCAAGTGCACCATCAATCAAATATTGGGCTTGCACCCCCTACAGTACCCCTATGGTCGGATATCTAGGAGAATGGTGCGAGTTGCACCTTGTGGGTCTCTTAGTATGAGTTTAGGTCCCATGACCAGGCTGAATAGAATACTACCCTATTGTAGAGCTCTTGTTGACCTGTGACCCACTTGTGGCTCCTCTCTCCCTAGGTATGGCTCCTAGCCTCCTGATTTGCCTCAAGTGAATGACAATATGGGTTGCATCATCAACAATCTGTACATCACTCTCATATAGAAAACCATGTATATGTCTGATATAATCCTCGAGAGCTACCCTCAGAGGACCCTCAAGATTAGGAGGAGCAACAACAACCTACATCCAAGTAGCCTCTCCCATAGCAACATGAAAATCCTGAATTTGGTTTGAAAGTTTTGGTATAGTGATATCCCATTGAGCTATGATGGCATCACGTTGTTGTACCTATATATTGGTCGAATGGAGCTTGGCCTCCACATCATGCAGTTGTATTGAGAGGAGAATCTCTCTCCTTAGGATCCATCTCCTCCTTCGCCTCCTTAGGAGCCTCCTACTCTTCCATTACCACCTACTCTTCCTGTTAGCCCCACACCGCTGTCGTAGCACAAAACCTACACCTCGATGGATATTCCCCATCTCTGCCATCATCCTATCAGCCTAGAATGCCCTCACCATGCCACATCAGGTCACCCCACCATTGTACAAATACATCTGTGACTCCCCTAGCCATTCTAGGATCAATAGTTGGGGCATCCTCCTCATCAGCTAACTCTATGACCAGTCGGAGAGGGAGGTATCTCTTTGCTCTGATGCACCTATAAAAAAATGGTACTAGTGGCACATCCTGCTACAAACCGTAATGATGAAGAACATGAGAGTAGAAGAAGTGCTCGTAGATGATAATATTGTAGCCGATGAGCCATTGCTCACACTATGTCCTAGTAGTAAAACTAGTCGGGTCATACTAAGTGGGACACTCATGATACAGGCACCATATGACATCTCTAGCCTGGAGTCCAATGAAAGTAGTAGTATAATGAGACAACTCCCCTACAAAAGTATGGCTCTTGTACTCCTTGCTCTCTCTAGCCCATATGGAAACATAGCACTGCATCCACTCATCCACAACTATGATCTCAATAGGGAGCCCCTTGGGATGATCTACCTTAATGTGCTCTCATCCCCAGATTTGCAAAATCCAACTATAGGCAATGTTGACACGACCCCTCCAACGGATGTGGTACAACTCGTTATAACACTGAGCCAATAGAGACATACCCCATGAATATCTAATAGGATACTCACTATCCATTAGGTCCTAAACCATCGTGAGGAGGTTCCAAGGGAACCTCAAGCATGAGCAGTCTGGAATAAGGATGTTGCTGATGACCATCAGCAATACCACATGCCTCACTGTGAAAACCTACTCTCGATACGAATGGATAATGGATACTCCCCTAGACTTGGTGTCCTTGAGGGCCAATATAGAGTGTACTTCAAACACCTGAGTGAAAAAAACCACCTGATCATTAGTGTTCGAAGAAACAATGGAAACTCCAAAAAGGATCCAAAAGATCCTGTACACATCCTCTAGTGTAATGGTCATCTCGCCAGTCAAGAGGTGGAAGGTATTAGTTTGTGGGTTCCAACAATGGGTCAAAGCCATAATGTAAGCCTGATTTGATATGCTGTGAGGTAGTATAGTAACATACTAGAGCCCGTGAGCCTTAATCCACCAATTCGTGTCATCCAGAAGAGGTAGAAGATCATTCATGAGGTTCAGGTCCTAAGCCTGAGCAATAAGGATCTAAGCAAAATGGAAGAAATATGAAACATAACTATAGTGCATCTAAGGCATAAATCCTAATAAAACATGAAAAATCTAACACTCTCCTAAATTTGAGCAAAGAGGGGGATAAATCACATAGGAATGCAACACATGCTAAAGAGTAGTTCAAAATTCCAAAAAAATTAAAAACTATCTTAGAAAAATCCAAAGACTTTTTTTTTTTTTTGCAAAATTAGCTAAGGGATTTAGCTGCTATCACCTATAGCAGCTAGAATCTTGCTGCTGGAGATAGCAGTGGCCAAAGCCCAATGGCCAAATTTTTGACCATTGGGGTTCAAACCTAGCCGCTCTGAGCGATAATGGCCAATTTTTCATCTCTCTTAGTGATAGCAACTGAAAGGCGACACGAAAAACCCGTGAACCCTAGGCCATAAAATATATAAAAAAAATTGAAAACATCAGAAATGGGGACCAACCCACCACATAAAAACCTATACTAAGTCTAGCTACATATTTTGTTCGTTACCAATAGGTTTAGTGAGGTTCATTTACTAATTACTTAGTGAGGTTCAATTTTACCCAAAATAGGAAAAGAGATTAGGGTTTGAAATAATACCCGAGAAGCTTTGGCTCCTCCAGTAGCTAATACCTCACCCTACGTAGCCATATCCTCAACACATGTATCTTTCAAAACTACAACTGTCATTGTCTCACCAGAGCTCTGAAAAGTGAATTGTCAACAAAGAAAATGACGGGTCAAAAGCCCTAAAAGTGCATTTTATATTTTCAAATTATGCCTTGGCTACTATTGACATCAGTGGCCCGAACTTCATGGTCGCTCAAGGCGATAGTGGCCACATATAGTGACTCAGAGGCCACTGGACCTGATAGTGGCCTACTCCATAGATAAAAACAAAATATTCCTTCCATGGGGGATAACAAAAAAACATTAAATAAACACATTTTGATGAATTAAAATCATCTTGATGATTAAAATAACAAAAAAAATCACATAAAAGCATAATATCAAGTAGGCCTCGTATCCAGTTACTTACTCTATCCACTCGATGATTGTAGCGATTCACACTCCATGCACTTCTATGAGATGAGTAGGTTACTATAAATACACTTAGGGCAAACAAATTTCATTTTGGAATTATGATGTGCCACCCTTCAACCCTGAAGAAGACCAAAATGGTTAGACTGCTCCACGGGTGCGAAAGGATCATCCTAAGTCCCCTATGATACCAAAAACAATAAGCCAAAGTGATACAATATGAACATAAATGGAATCACTCATCCTAACTCCCTAAGAAGGCTATTGATAGTTGGACAACTCCATGGGATAGGGATGGATTATTATCATAAAAAATTGGAATCACACTTGGATGTAGGATTGCCCATTAAAAGCAACAAATGCTAGAAAGGAACCAGATTAGTCATATTGGTCAAGTGACTTGTCGCTTCATTCATTATCATTTATTCACCAATCCATTGAGTGAGGAAGTAGTTCAAAGCTTCAACATAATCATAATAAAATCAACAAAATATCACTCGATCACATCAAAATCGTGTTCATCCTATGAATCATTGAATACAAAAATCACAAATCTCCCTTGTTTTCTAGGAATGTAAGCAGACATGACATATTCAATTGTAGTTCTCCTATTTATTAGAACTATTGTAGTAGCTGAAGCTACCCGATTGAGTTTGAGGAATGAGTGAAATTTAACATGCCCAAGCCAATGAGCTAAGTCCTCTAAACATTGAGGCAATGATTCGAAGGATGTGTACCATATTGCATGATTGGACACATTCAACGTTGATCAAACCATTGATCACCATACACCCTACAAACAGATCAGTCTACATTTTTTCTCAACATTGTGTTTTCCACATAGTGCATCACAAAAATAGGCATCTGTAGACACCTAAAACATGTCATGCTTAGGGGAGCTACTCACATAGACACATTCATAAGATCATATGACATAATCTTGGACTTTCCAAGCATCAACAATGGTTCTCACCACTCATTTGGGGCATTTTCAAGCCATCCAAGCCTAGCCGCTCAAGCCTAGAGTGACCAGATCTTAGCCGCTCAAGCCTAGAGTGGCCAGACCTTAGCCACTATAGATGACAGTGGCCAGATCTTAGTCACTGTAGATGACAGCGACTAAACCATAAAAGTAGTTTTATCGACAAACAGGCCTAATCACGGGTGGAAGTGGTAGTCTGCATGCAATAAAGGTGAGCGGGAGTAACTTTGCATTCCCTTTCATGACCAGTTCACATGGGAGACTTGAGTTTGCATTTAGACTTTAGTTAACTGGTCTTTAAACATAGAAAAGACAAAAAGCTTCTCATGCTAACTCTCACTACGCATGAGGAATTCATTCCTAGGGCTTGGACATAGACCTAGGGTTTCACACTTTAAAAGGTGCAAGCCTGAGAGCACCAAAGGGGGTCCATATTTTATCGATCAGACGGTATTTCTATCATTGGAGACCCGATATCGAATTTTCTTTGAGCTATAACGAGAGAGACAATTATTCTAGAGCATTAGGAGAGCTTTTCAAGACTTGAAGAGTTCCCCTTTGGAGAGTCCATTTGAGGGTTTTACCGCATACAGGATATTCAACATATCGAGCAAAGCAACCATTATTTCAACATCGGATACAAGCTTTGATCTATTGCTTTGGAGCAAAGAGGACGAGAGTCGCTTTAGCGGTCGTTATCTTGGATAGTGGCCCGTAGGCCTAACTTAGGGTTTTAGACATTAGATTCATTATTTTGTTTAGCATATCATTAGCATAGCATCATTTCATTCATTCACATTCATAGCATTAGTTTAATTTGCACTTGCTTTCATTTGTTATATTCATTGCTAACAACCTCATCCGGGGAGGTATTCTCGGACATCTAAGCGTGTGTTGTTGTTTCATTGCTTACAGGGCCACAGGTTCATCGGACGGAATCTACAACATACGAGAGCAAAAGGGATCCCTCTAGGAAATAGGCCTAGAGAAGGAGGCATCTGTAAGCCCTCATACATTTCCATGTGTGGAACCAGGAAGCTTTTGAAAGCGCACCACCTCTTTGTGAAAGGGGCACTCTTTACCTATTTGTAACCTTATTGTATCGAAATGGGTATCCCTAAGAGGGACCGAAATGTAACCGGGTTTCAATCCAAATAAAGAGATCTATCTTTGTTATTTTTATGTTATATGCTTTTCATTGTCTTCCATTTCATTTTGGGTTTTAATACATTGCAAGTAGAGTAAAAAGAGTGGTGCGTGCATCCCGAGGTCGCTACAGATGGTGATCATGGTGGGACCTCCATTGATTTTTCATTTTCTGCCTGAACACTAACTTAGTTTTGTGTGCAGGTCTAGCCACTCTGAGCTACAATGGCCAAAAATCAGTCGCTCTAAGCTACAATGGCCAATAGAGCCTTAGCCGCTCCCACTAATGGTGGCCAAGAACCAGCCACTCTGGTCAATAGCAACTAGAACTAGAGAGCAGCAGAGGATAGAAACAAGGTTCTCTGAGCTGGATTAGAGGTTGGTACAACCTCTCTGATATTTTATAACTTTCTGTTTGCTTATGTGTGTCTAAAATAGTGAACTTAAAGCACATTTATGTTTGGAAATTGAAAGAATAAAAGGAGAAAGAATTAAGCATTTTGCATATCTTAGATCTTCTTTTAGATTTCCACTAGGTGTTGCTAGGAACAGTGGCTTATGCCTAAAAATTTCACCCTAGAATCCAACGTGCTAGACATTGTATGTTGTTTGCTTGCTTTGAGGCCTTGCAAGAGGCCATATTTGCATGAAATAAAGTGTGCTCATACAAATCATAGTAGTTCATGCATATTTCTAAATATTGAAATGTATTTTTGCACTTAGGCATATAGGAAAGACTCATTGCTGCTATATGATGCACTTTATGTTATGCAAGCTTAAAATGAACACCACACATGCACGTATCATTTAAACATTGGGGAGTTGGATTTCATCACCAACCCTCAATTCAGTCCGATGACGTTGGAATTCATCTCCTTCCATCGGTTTTCCCCCTAGAGTCTCCTAGAAATGGATTGAAGAACTTCTTCATAGTGGCACTAAGATACTCATGTTCAAACTATCTCCCACTGATGGAACTATCATTGGTTCAGAGTGGAAGAGCTAGGCGAACCCCCCACTAGGACTTCAGTGGTGTACCCTAGCTTCTTTTGAGAAAATCATGTTTGGCATGGGTGTTCTTGATTCCCACTATGAATGAGTCTCCTCATTCTAAATCAAAACAAGAGCAAGAAAGCAAAGAACAACACATCAAAACACACCAAATAATTTAGGGCACACTTAAATCGATAATCAAGATAAACATTTGTTTGGTATTGTGTGGCTATTCCTAAATTGCAACTCAAAAGATCAATTCATAGACAAAATGGTCAAAACAAGAAGTAAACACCCTCGATCTGATATCGAGGGAGAGACTGAAGCAACTCATACCCATAGGTGAAGTCGTAGTAACATTGAATGACCTACCCATAAGACCGTGAGACGTAGCTCCATGAGCCTAAGGGGTGATAACTCAACCCTTGGGGGATCTCCTCGAGAAACCCCAAGTAGGGAACCACATCATGGAACAAAGTCACATAAACAAAAAGAGGCTTCACAGCCATCCTCATCAAGGAGACATGAGGAGACCTCAAGGGCCTCCTCTAAACACATAGAAACATCTCAAAGACGTGAGGAAGCTTCAAGGGCTTCCTCCTCACATGGACATAAAGAAGGTTCTAAAACTCATTCTTCACATAGGGATGATGAGACTACTACATCTCCATCCACATGGAGAAAACATGTCACCACAAAGCCTTCTTCATCAAGAAGGCAAGCAAGAGTTGCAACACCTCAAGATTCACAAGAAACATATGAAACAGGTCTGCCCACTGAAGGGCAGGAAACTAGAGCTACATCTAGTCATGGGAATCAGATAGAAGAAACCCTTCACACAAAAGGAAATATTCCCATAGACTATGACCTCATAGGAGTGAATGGCACCCCATGGGACCAGCCATGGAAAACAAGACAACTAGACGGGTTGGATCGGTTTCTTACACGACCAACTCAAAGAACTATAGCTACTGAGAACTCTGCATCTGGAAGCTCATGAACT
Organism: Wollemia nobilis; assembly: GCA_028583015.1. Classification (NCBI taxonomy): domain Eukaryota; kingdom Viridiplantae; phylum Streptophyta; class Pinopsida; order Araucariales; family Araucariaceae; genus Wollemia; species Wollemia nobilis. The sequence goes on from JAQPPZ010003361.1 coordinate 11,678,419, forward strand.
ATGACTTCTAAGCACACCTCTCAGTCCTAGGGGTACCTCAGAGTGACCCCATAGTAAACGTATAGAGTCTGATCATAGAGATACTCAATAGTACACTAAACAAGTCACATTAGCTAGCAAGAGTATAGGTACAACAAAAACCTCCTCGAGGAATCTACGAGTCAAGACAACAAGAACAGAGTCAGATAAACATGAGTCTTCTATGATAATACAAAATAACCATATGAGATGGTTAGAAAATGCATTACGTAAGGAGTGAGAGCTAGTGGAAGCTCTCAAACAAGATAAACAAAGAGAAAGACTCTTGCGCCAACATGAGCAGCGCTTAAGAGAGCAAGTTGAGTGGCTAGCTCTTAGAAATTTATAGACAAATGGTGGTGACCACCAAAGAACTAGACGCATTGACTCACCTAAGGAGAGGCGCACTAGACAAGATAGCCCACAATGAAACCACCCACCAAACCATGAACGAAATCCAACTAGTGGGGAAAGGGCAAACATAACAAACCAGGATCACAATCCTGAGTCCCCTCATAGGAGGGAGGAAAATAGAACAAATAAAATGGATAGAGAGTTACCTCCATTACCACTATGAGTAGGCCTACAAGAGGAGGAAATCTATGCATCAAAGGCATTTCAAGAGCTTGCTAAAAATATGAAAGCCTTTGAGAAACAAGAGGCAGCTTGGAACTCACCAACATTGAGCAAAATACACAACCAACCATTGTGCCCATCAATCCCTAGCCCTCCATATCCTAAGCACTTTGAGATGCCTAGGTTGGAAAAATTTAAGGGTGAAGAGGATGCACAAGAGCACATCACCAATTTTATCAATGCATGTTTTCATCTTGAAGACAATGATGCTCTCATGCTAAGAACATTCATAATGACATTTTTAGGTGTTGCCACTCAATGGTTCAACCAACTACCTAAGCATAGCATAACCAACTTTGAACAACTAGTAAACGCATTCCTAAAGCATTTCTCCTTTGGTGCTAAGAAGAAGGTGAACCTTTCAGACCTAGCCAACTTGAAATAGTATGATGATGAGCCAGTAATGGATTATGGGAATAGATGGAGAAAAGTCATGGCAAAGTTATCATTCTCCATTCCCACAGAAGAGATCATTCGCATGTTCACCAAAAGTTGTTCTAAACACATCTCCCTCTTGCTACAACTTCAATAGTATCCTTCATTTGAGGAAGCTTTGGCATAGGCCAAACTCATCAAAGACATAAAAGTAGATGAGGGAACCATTAAACTCTGAAACAAAAAGGAGTGGAACAAGAATGGTAAGAATGACAAGTACAAGCAGAAGCAGGGCAACCCTACTCCAGTCAATCAAGTCGTATTGGCTACACCTAAGGATGGGGGTGCACAACAACCCTAGAACTATCAAGCACATCCCCCGCTAGCCAATTATGATCAAAGGAACAATCAGGGGTGAAACAAAGAATGCAAGCCACCTCGCTATTTCATGCCTCTGAAAGAATCAATGCAATCAATCTTCAATCAGTTGAGCGAGGCTAGGAGGATCAGATTTCCTGATATACCTCTTATAGATCCCAACCATCCTAAGCCAAAAGGATATAGGGAAGATCAATTTTACCCTTATCACAGGATACCGGGGCATGACATTGAGGCTTGCATTGGTTTTAAGCATCAAGTGCAAAACATGATTGAGGCGGGAGAACTCAAAGTTGACAACCCACTGGCTCCCGATAATAGAGACATGGGCATATACAGAAACTCGTTGCCCAATCATGAGGCTCCTAGAGGGCAAGGGGCCCAAGTCAATCAAGTCTGAGTGGATGCACCTACCCATGGATGCATTGGGATGGTTGAGATTGTTAACATAGCAACCAGGACTAGACGGTATGGTCAACCACAACCTCCTGCAGCTCCCATGAATGTCCCAACTACACCTAGGCAGAGGTAGGGGCAAGACAACCTTCCAGGTCCACCAACATGACCTGTGGTAACTATCCAGAGTAGATTGGAGCAAAACCTACAGATGAATCTAGCTAAGCTATCCATCTATGAGCTCATACAATAGTCCCCAAAGCATAGGGAGACTTTAATGGAAATTTTAAGGACAATTGAGCTCCAACCACAAGATGCGAATGCATTCACTCATTTTGTGGGACAAGTGCAAGAATTCCAGGAACCTATAATTCGATTCTATGATCATGAGATTAAGGCAATACCTACTACCTTACCAGACCCTCCACTGAACATTGTGGCATCAATCAATGATTTACCTTTCAAGAGGGTCTTGATCGATACAGGTTCATCAATAAACATCATTACAACAACAGCAATAGAGCACCTTAAGATCCCCAAGTCCAATATCATTCTAGGAGCTTACACATTGAGAGATTTTAATGATGCTTTATGCAATACTATGGGAATGATAGTCCTACCCATCAAGGTGGGGCATAAGACCATCCCTATGATGTGTCATGTCTTGGAAGGGGCTATGCAATACAACATCCTCCTAGGGCATCCTTGGATAAGGGACATGAAGTGTGTTCCTTCGATCTTGCACCAGTGTGTCAAGTATGTGCATGAAAACAAAGTCTATGTGGTTCTGGCTGATGAAGAGCCATTCAAATACGTCCATCAGGTGGACATTCTAGGAGAATTTGTAATTCCTTCTACCCACCTATACGTAGCACCTTCATCTCCAACCACACAATTGGATAACAAAGGCAAAAGGGTAAGAAAAGACCCATGCACATCAACACCTCCTGGTGCACTTAAAATAGTCAATGCTTCTAAAGTACCATCAACGTCAAAACCAAAAGATAATCAAAAGCTAAAGGTACCCTTAGTCAAGGAAGAAAGGCCCAAGGAAGTGCCAACTATAGCCATTGCTGAAATTCCAAGTCCTATGGAAGAAGAAGATCTTCAAGATCAAGATGAAGATAGTGATTACCATCCCGCTTCACCAGTGTCATCCGTAGGGTCATCCACGTCACATGCATCAATACACTTGGAAAGCACAGGCATAGGGGAGTACCTTGTGTAGAACATTACCTTTACACCTATCATTGAGTCTGCACAAGACATGGGAAGACCTAAGGACTTGAGACCGCCAGTGGGAATAGTGGTTCCACTTGGAATCCCTCCCAACCAAACCAATTTTGTCTATGTCGGCCTGGACTGCACCCATAAGTCTTCAGACGTAGAAGAGGATTATGATGAATTATTCATGGTCAATGTTCATTACCTCTCTAATCCCGAGTTTTCTCTAAGCTACTTTGAGCATTGCCATTGGCATGGCTATGGCCTTGGTATATATGAGCAGGGGCATAGGCGGCCATACGAGCCACAATATCAGCTTCCCTTCGATAGGTTTGGGTTAGGCTATTATATTGGAGGTCGAGATGACTCTCTTGTAGTAGCATTGGATAGATTAAGCTTAGGGTTAGGAGAAGACATCGATTTCATTCCTTATCACCCCCTAAGAACAAGAAATTTGAGCAACAGACAAGTGGCCACGGTGAACGTACCACCACCAAAAATTTATCATCCAAACATCTCAATTGATTCCACCCCAATAGGGTACAACTCATGGGATGAAGAGAATGGATATGAAGCAAGTGATGATGAGGCGCAACTTGGCTTAGCCTACCATGGGCCTCGCTATTTACAAATATTCACATGGTCCATCCATAATGAGAGTGGGTACATATCGGATGAAAGTGACTATGAATCAGAGGACTCAACAGAAAGAGCCTACTTAGGCCTGAGCCATCAACCCCTGAATTTGGGGCAAGAGACAAATGTAAATGGATTCTTCATAAGTGATGAAGAATATGAAGATGAAATGGAGATGGCCTACTTGGGGCCAAGACATGAGCCTTCTATTCTAGGGCCACATACCAATGCTAACGATTTCTGGATAAGTGATGATGACTTTGAGGATGAGACCGAGATGGCTTATCTTGGGCCTCACCACTTGCGACAAGTCAATGAGCTAGTAGAAAGAGAGGTGGCACTACATGCCATAGATCCTAGATTAAGGTTCCTTGGAAGACCTATTGACTTAGGGGCTATTCACCGCATGGTCAATCCCCCTCCACCCACATTCCAAGAGATCCTTGAGCCAAATGACCCCATTTCATAGTCTATGCATAGAGAGAATCCAACCACTCGCATGCTGCATAGGGAGGACCCATTCATCCCCAAACCACCAGAACCTCATCATGAGTATGGAAGGGAAACCCCTAAAACAAGATTACACCCATGTGGTCCTGGAGATTTCATCCCATCCATCAACATGATCTCCATTGATTTGGCCACTCCACTTCATAATCCAGTAGATCCTACCAAATCATTGCATCTTGATGTAGAGGCTATTGATTGGGATCATGCTGATTCACCCATAGAGCCTGAAGACCTCTTCCCCAATGAAGAGATGTTACAGCCATTCCATTTTGCATCAGGTTGTGTGTATGACGTATTCCATGCTGGTTTGGATCCTGAGTCAGTAGGACCTATAAATCCCATCGATGACATTCATTTGATACCCACGCCTCATCAACTAGAGGATGGGTCACATATGGCTATAGAAGTGACTTTCAAGGTGGACATCAGCGATGATCCTACCCAACCAAGGAAATTCAAGTTCAGAGAAAGTCTATCTCTAGAGGAACAAGCCATCCTAATTCCTCTCCTCAAAGAGAGGCCAAATATTTTTTCTTGGACTTACAAAGACATGCCAGGGATAGATCCAAAGTTAGTCATTCACAACCTTTCATTGGATCCCATGAAGAAGCCAGTCAAGAAAAAGCTGAGGAAAATGCATCCAACCATCGCTTTGATGGTGAAGAACGAATTGCAAAAACTATTGGATGCAGTGTTCATAGTTCCTATCGACTACCCTGAGTGGGTGTCGAACATGGTACCCATGGGGAAACCCGATGGAAGAGTCCGTATCTGCATAGACTTCAGAGATTTAAATAGGGCAACACCAAAGGATTCATTCCTGTTGCCAAACATAGATGCTCTTGTAGATGCAACCGTAGGTCATGAGATGCTCTCCCTAATGGATGGTTTTTTCGGATACAACCAGATCTAGATTAAGCCCGAAGATCAACATAAAACTACTTTCATTACTCCATGGGGAACATTCTGTTACAAAGTGATGCCATTCGGTCTCAAAAATGTTGGTGCCACATATCAGCGGGCCATGACATACATATTCCATGACTATATGCATAAGATCTTAGAGGATTACATGGATGACTTACTGGCCAAGTCCCTGTTGTGGCAAGAGCACGCTGAAGTCCTTAGAAAAGTCTTTGACCACCTCATTGAGCACAATGTCCAATTGAATCCAAAAAAGGGGAAATTGGGGAAAACTTGGCAAGATTTTGGGATTCATCGTATCCAAGAGAGGCATTGAAGTCGATCCTGCAAAGGTAAAGGCTATATTGGAAATGGCCGCCCCTACCAACATTAGGGAGCTAAGGAGCCTACAAGGCAAGATAGCATCCATCAAAAGATTCATCACGTAATTATCAGACAAATGCCGACCCATGAATCGGTTGCTATGCAAGGAGGTCCCCTTTCATTGGGATGAAGAATGCCATCAAGCCTTTGCAGAGATCAAAACTTATCTGGCAACACCGCCAATATTGGCTCCACCAAGGCCAGACATACCATTTTTACTATATATATCGGCTACTGATTTTGCATTGGGCACCATGTTAGCCCAAAAGAATGCACAAGACAAAGAGCAAGCCATATATTACATTAGTCGCACCTTGGTGAGTTATGAGCTAGGATATGCGTATGTTGAAAAGTTGTGTTTAGCAGTGGTCTTTGCAACTCAAAAGTTGTGACACTACATGTTGAGCCATACGACCTACGTCATATCAAAACAAAATCCTTTGTAGTACATGATGAGCAAGACATATCACAATACACGTACCACAAAGTGGATCATGCTATTGATAGAATTTGATCTAGAGTTCATAAGCCAAAATTCCATCAAGGGACAAGTCATAGCAGATCAATTAGCAGAGGCGCCTCTTCAGGATAACAAGCCTCTCACCATAGAATTTCCTGATGATGCGGTCTTTGCATTATCAGATCCGCCAGAACTCGAAGAACCTAAGAAAGAAAGAGACATGTCATTGTTCTTCGATGGTTCGAAGTGTGAACAAGGGGGTGGAGCAGGGATTGTCTTTATCACACCGTAGGGCGCTCCATTGCCCTTATCATTCAAACTAGACTTCCCTTGCACAAACAACAACACAGAATATGAGGCATTGATCTTGGGACTCCAAACAGCCATAGCAATGGGCATTAAAATATTGAATATCTTTGGTGACTCCTTGCTCATAGTAAACCAAGTCAAAGGACTATTTCAATGCAGGTGCCCACTCCTGAAGACTTACAAGGAACTTGTTGACACCTACCTAGCCCGGCTGGAATGGTATGACATCGAGGCAATCCCTCGTACATCAAATAGATTTGTAGACACCATGGCCTCTTTGGGATCCTTAATCCCTCAGAATCCATCTGCTGATTTTACAACCATTCATGTGAAAGTACTTTCGCACTCAACAATACATCGTGAAGCTTTTGACAATCAAGAATCAGTCAACATGATCAACATCAAACCAAATTAGGATTGGTCCTTCATAGCTAGAGATTTCTTGCAAATGGCACCTTGGGGGTCTTTGATCTCCCAAGGACCTATGGAGTGTGGTGCAACCATACACCATAGAGTTGTTCCTCAATCCATGTTCACCAACTCAGGAATACAGGAAGAGCAAGCCATATTTTCTATAGAAGTCATGGCTTATCAAGATTGGCTTTCCCAACTATGGGACTTCCTAAAACTTGGAATAGTACCTCAAGGTCTGTCGCATACTGAAAGGTGAACGTTCAAATAGAAAGCAACAAGATACATCTTTCTAGGAGAAATCCTCTATAGACGAGGATATGATGGAGTATTACTCCATTGTCTTGAGCCCCAAGAAGCATCCTGGGCAATTTTGCAAGCTCACGATGGCACATGTGGAGGGCATTTCAATGGCATGGCCATCGTTAAGTGCATCTTGAGAATGGGTTACTATTGGCCCACCATGGAAAAGGACTGTTGTGAGTATGTCAAGAAATGCATTAAGTGCCAGCATCATGCAAATCTAATGCACTTACCATCGCAAGCCTTGCAACCCATCCAGGCAACATGGCCATTCTCGCAATGGGGACTAGACTTGATTGGGAAGATCTCACCCCCATCCTTAGGCCGACACACATTCATCATAATAGCCACTGAATACTTCACTAAATGGGTTGAAGCGATCCCCTTAACATCGACAACTGGACCGAGGATTGTGGAGTTTATACTCCATAATATCATAAGTCATTTTGGGGTCCCTTCGAAGATAATATCGGATAATGGGCCATCTTTCAAGAACAAAAATGTGCATGCTTTAATGAAAAAATACCATATTCAACATAGTTTTTCAATGCCTTATTATCCATAAGAAAATGGGCAAGCAGAAGCCTCGAACAAAATAATAGTCTCCATCTTGAGGAAGACGATGCAAGACAATCACAAGGATTGGCACATGCAGTTACCTCTTGCACTATGGGCATACAGGACTAGTATACGGATGCCCACTAGGGCAACACCATTTTCACTAGTATATGGCACTGAGGCCATCATGCCACTAGAGTTGGAAATTCCAACTCTACGCATAGCATTAAAGGACTTCATAGATGATGATGTCACGTGGCAAGGCCACCTTGATCAGTTGATGCTTCTTGATGAACATCGAGTCAATGCTTTAGAGCATCTTCACGTTTACCAAGATCACCTTGCATGAGCTTACAATAGTAAATTCCACTTAAGAGAATTCAAGGTTGGAGATCTAGTGCTCAAAGAAAACCAACAGAATTTGAATCTACCATCGCACCTACGAGACAAGTTCACGATAAATTGGATAGGCCCGTACATGATTTCACAAAGAGTTGGGCCTAGAGCATATCACCTTATATCATTAGATGGTGTTGAAGAGCCTGAACCTCTCAATATCATTCACTTGAAGGCATTCTACACATAAAACACAAAAACATTCAAATATGTCAAAAATACAAAAACATTCAAATATGTCAAAAATACAAAAACATTCAAATATGTCAAAAATACAAAAAAATCAAATATGTCAAAAATACAAACAAATCATAAAAACATAAAAATTCAAATCCAATCAAAATGCTCCAAGGGCATCCAAGCCGCTTGGTCAAAATTCAAATCAAAATGCTCCAAGGGTATTCAAACCGCTTGGTCAAATCCAATAAAAAATGCTCCAAGGGTATTCAAACCGCTTGGTCAACTCCAATAAAAAAACTCCAAGGGTAATTCATGCCACTTGGTCGAAATCAAAAAGCTCCAAGGGTACTTCATGCTACTTGGTCAAAAATCAAAAATCCCCAAAGGCACAATAAGCCCTTTGGTCAAATTAAGCAAAAATACAAAAACAATTGCATCTCACATCTTGCATCCACATAATTGCATTACATTTTCATATCCATTACATTCGCATATGTCATGAGAGCCTTAAAAGTGATGCCACAGTTTATCTCAAAAACCATTCAAATCCATACCTCCATCAACACATGTGTGTAATTGTGTTTTTCAACACAACCATTATCTATTGCTATACATAATATACTAAGGTTTTTTAGTTATTCAACCACACCTAGTGATCTTATCAAATTTTGTGGAAAACCATCTTGGTTAGTAGAGAATAAGGTCTAGTGGTGACAAAGCCTAGCATATCTCAGGATCCCACCACTAATTACAACACTAAATTCTAGTTGGTACACGGGAAGATGAAAGTCGTAAAGTGGTTAGGTTACATAAAGCGAAAAGGGACATCCTTGCTTATCCCCCTATGCAACCAGTTCAAAAATGTTGAGAATTGACAAAAGGACAAGCTCCACCCTACCCAGAAATCCCTTGCTTAAGTCAACAAGCAAAAATCCTAGGTTCAAAGTTCAAAATCTTCAAAAGTCACACATCAACACCCATATTCATAGCTCAAAATATCAAAAGGACAAAAGCAAAATAAATAGTGATTATCATCACTACAAGAATCCCTTGCTCAAAAAAAAAAAAAAATCAGTCAAAAATAAACAGTGATTTTTATCACTAAATACGAGCAAGTATCCCAAGTCAAAATGAAGAAAAGAAGGGATTGGAGCTTGAATCCCTAGAATTCTTGGCACTATACAGGATTGGAAGGAGAAATCCTTACGCATGATGATATGTCTATCACAAAAGCTATGCATTTGTATAGACCAATGTTTGAATGTGGATGAGCTAGCTTTAGGTAATCCAAAACTGCCTAGTGGTATAGTCCAATTGAGTCCAACATAAGAATAAGATGAACACTTGAGGATCCCTGATCTTAGCAATGGGCTAAAATAAAAGGAAATGCATGGGTTCTATCTAAATATATTCATTTGCACACAAGGAGAATGAGTATCTAGGACCATGATGAAAGCCTAATTTTCAAAAGCCTTAAATGATCAATACACAGTCATTGATAGGGTAACTAGAGTGTTTGGATCTCCGAAAAGCCCCAAAATTCTTACATAGCAACAAATCATATCATCATTCACACCATCACTTTCTTTATAAGATTCTATAAATTAGGGGTATCAACATAGTAGGACAGATACCCATATATATTAGAAATAGTATATAGATGACCACTGACTACTTTATATCTTTTAATTTATAGAAACTTATCAAGAAAATACATCTCATATATGAATACTTAATCAATTCTTATGATAAGAGTGATTATTTAAATTCATGATTAATATTTTTACTTTATGTGGTATCACCCATTAAGATTGTCAATGTCATATGCATTCCTTATGTTTTAAGTGATTAGAGCATACAGGTTCATTTATACCATCCCATCACATAAGTTAGATGCATACAATTAAAGCAAAATTAAACATGCATTTAACAATAACATCGCATCCATAAACACAAAAACCAAATCACCCATCATTACATCATAAAGCACATCATAAAACATATAGGCAATATCCATTTGCATACAATCATAAATTCATCATTTATCAACTCAAAATACATCACATCATATCATCAAAATAATATAAGCATCTACACATCCATCTAAGCATCTACAATATCATCTATCATCTAACATATACATCAAGTCATCATAATGCCATCATCACATCACATCATAAAACAAAATAACAATAAAAACATGAGCAATAAATGATACACATAATGAGTCATAATGCAAATATATCATAAAAGTATGTGTGTCAAGTCCATGGATATAAAAAATGCCCATGGGCTACAGTCATATAGGTCAACCGACCTCAAAAACAAAACCAAGTGCACCATCAATCAAATACTAGGCCTGTGCCCCCTACAGCACCGCCCCCTGTGGCCGAATCTCTAGGAGAATGGTGCGAGCTGGACCCTGTGGGTCTCTCAGTATGAGTCAGGACCCCATGACCAAGCCAGATAGAAGACTACCCTGCTATAGAGATCCTGCTAACCTGTGGCTCCTCTCTCCCTAGGGATGGCTCCTAGCATCCTGATCTGCCTCGAGAGAGTGGCAATATGGGCTGCATCATCAGCAATCTGTACATCACTCTCATCCAACAAACCTTGTAGATGCCTGATCTCATCCTTGAGAGCTACCCTCGAAGGACCCTCGGGAGTAGGAGGAGCAACAACAACCTGCATCTAGGAAGCTCCTCCCATAGTGGCCTGCAAAGCCTGTATCTAGTCTAAAAGCTATGCTATAGTGGTATCCCACTGAGCTATGATGGCATCACATTGTTGTACCTATATCTTGGCTAACTGGAGCTCAGCCTCCACATCATGTAGTTGTGCCCTAAGAGGAGAATCTCTCTCCTCAGGCTCCATCTCCTCCTTCACCTCCTTAGGAGCCTCCTGCTCCTCCACTACCACCTACTCTACCTACTAGCCCCATGCCACAGTCCTAGCATGAACCCTACACTCGATGGATCTGCCCCATCTCTTCCATCATCCTCTCAACCCAGACTGCCCTCACCATGCCACATCAGGTCACCCCACCACCACATAAATGCATCTGTGACTCCCCCAACCACTCTAGGATCAACAGTTGGGGCATCCTCCTCATCAGCTAACTCTATGACTAATCGAGGAGGGAGGTCTCTCTCTGCTCCGATGCACCTATACAAAAATGGTACTAGTGGCACATCCTACTGCAACTCATACTGATGAAGAACCCAAGAGTAGAAGTGCTCCCAGATGCTAATCTTGCGATCGATGAGCCATCGCTCATGTCGCATCCTAGTAGTAAAACTGGCTGGGTCATCCCAAGCGGGACACTCATGATACGGGCGCCATATGACATCTCCATCCTGGATTCTAATGAAAGTAGCAGTATAATGAGACAACTCCCCTACAAAAGTGTGGCTCTTGTGCTCCTCGCTCTCTCTAGCCCATCTGGTGGCATAGCACTACATCCGCTCATCCATAGCTATGATCTCAATAGGAAGCCCCTTGGGATGATCTACCTTAATGTGCTCCCATCCCCAGATCTACAAAATCCAACTATAGGTAATGTTGACATGACCCCTCTGGTGGATGTGGTATAGCTCATCATAACACTGAGCCAATAGAGACCTACCCCATGCATATCTTATAGGCTCCTCACTATCCATCAGGTCCTGAACCATCACGAGGAGGTTCCAAGGGAACCTCAAGCTTGAGAAGTTTGGGATAAGGATGTTGTTGATGACCATTAGCAATACCACATGCCTCGCTGTGAAAACTTGCTCCTGGTACCAGCGGATAATGGACACTCCCCCAGACTTGGTGTCCTTGAGGGCCACCGTAGAGCGTCCTCTGAACACCCAAGTGAAAACAACCACCTGATCATTAGTGGCCGAAGAAACGATGGCCACTCCATCAAAAGGGATCCAAAAGATCTTGTACACATCCTCTGGCATAATGGTCATCTCGTCGATCGGGAGGTGGAAGGTATTAGTTCGAGGGTCCCAACGATGGGCCAAAGCCATAAGGTAAGCCTGATCTGACATGATGTGAGGTAGTCTGGTAACATACTAGAGCCCACGAGCCTTAAGCCACCTCCAATCCATGTCATCCAAAAGAGGTAGAAGGTCATTCATGAGCTTTGGGTCCCGAGCCCGAGCAGTAAGGATCTAAGAAAAATGAAAGAAATATGAAACATAACTACAATGCATCTAAGGCATAAATCCCAATAAAACATGAAAAATATGACACTCTCCTAAATCTGAGCAAAGAGGGGGATAAATACACCTAGGCATGCAACACATGCTAAAGAGTAGTTCAAAATTCCAAAAAAAATAAAAACTATCTCAAAAAAATCCAAAAAAAAATAATTTTTGCAAAATTGGCTAAGGGATTTAGTCGTTGTCATGTCCAATGGTCAAATTTTTGATCGTTGGGGTTCAAACCTAGCTACTTTGAGAAATAGTGGCCAAATTTCTTCCGCTCTGAGCGATAGAAGCTAAAAGGCGACATGGCAAACCCATGAACCCTAGGCCGTAAAATACAAAAAAAATTGAAAAATAAAAAATGGGGACCAACCCACCACATAAAAACCTATACTAAGCCTAGCTATGGATTTCATTCATTACCAACAAGTTTAGTGAGGTTCATTTACTAGTTACTTAGTGAGGTTCAATTTTACCCAAAAGAGGAAAAGAGGTTAGGGTTTGAAAGAATACCCGAGAAGCTCCGGCTCCTCCAATAGCTAATACCTCACCTTGTGCAGCCATATCCTCGATGCAGGTATCTTCTGAAACTGCAATTGTCACTGCCTCACCAGAGCTCTAAAAAGTGAATTGTCAACAAAGAAAATGATAGGTCAAAAGCCCTAAAAGTGCATTTTATATTTTCAAATTATGCCTTGGCCACTACTGACATCAGTGGCCCGAACTTCATGGCCGCTCAAGGCAATAGTGGCCATAGGCAGAGACTCAGAGGCCGTTGGACCTGATAGTGGCCTGCTCCACAAATAAAAACAAAAGATTCCTTCCATGGGGGATAACAAAAAAACATTAAATAAACACATTTTGATGAATTAAAATCATCTTGATGATCAAAATAACAAAAAAAATCACATAAAAGCATAATCTCAAGTAGGCCTCGTATCCAGTTACTTACTCTATCCACTCGATGATTGCAGCGATTCACACTCCATGCACTTCGATGAGATGAGTAGGTTACCATAAGGCCACTTGGGGCAAAAAAACATTTCATTTTGGAATTACGATGTGCCACCCTTCAATCCCTAAGAAGACCAAGATGGTCGGACTGCTCCACGAGTGCGAAAGGATCATCCTAATTCCCCTATGATACCAAAAACATTAAGCCAAAGTGATACAATATGAACATAAATAGAATCACTCATCCTAACTCCCTAAGAAGGCTATTGATAGCTGGACCACTCCTCGGGATAGGGATGGATGATTATCATAAACAATTGGAATCACACTTGGATGTGGGATTGCCCATTAAAAGCAACAAATGCTAGAAAGGAACCAGATTAGTCATATTGGTCAAGCGACTTGTCGCTTCATTCATTGTCATTTCTTCACCAATCCATTGTGTGAGGAGGTAGTTCAAAGCTTCAACATAATCATAATAAAATCAACAAAATATCACTCGATCACATCAAAATCGTGTTCGTCCTACGAATCATTGCATACAACAATCACAAATTTCCCTTGTTTGCTGGGAACGTAAGCAGACATGACATATTCAATTGTAGCTCTCCTATCGGTCAGAACTATTGTAGCAGCTGAAGCTACCCGATTGAGTTTGAGGAATGAGTGCAATTTAACATGCCCAAGCCACTAAGCTAAGTCCTCCGAACATTGAGGCAATGATTCGAAGGATGCATGCCATCTTGCATGATTGGGCCATCCGATGTTGATCAGACCATTGATCATCATACACCCTACAAACAGATCAGTCTACGTTTTTGCTCAGTGTTGTGTTTTCCACACAGTGCATCACAAAAAGGGGCATCTATAGACACCTAAAATGTGTCATGCTTAGGGGAGCTACTCACATAGACACATTCATAAGATCATATGACATAATATTGGACTTTCCAAGCATCAACAATGGTTCTCACCACTCATTTGGGGCATTTTCAAGCCATCCAAGCCTAGCCTCTCAAGCCTAGAGTGACTAGATCTTAGCCGCTCAAGCCTAGAGTAGCCAAACCTTAGCCACTATAGATGACAACGGCCAGATCTTAGTCATTATAGACGAAAATGGCTAAACCATAAAAGCATTTTTGACGACAAATAGGCCTAATCATGGGTGGAAGTGGTAGTCTGCATGCAATAAAGGTGAGCGGGAGTAACTTTGCATTCCCTTTCACGACCAGTTCACATGGGAGACTTGAGTTTGCATTTAGAATTTAGTTAACTGGTCTTTAAACATAGAAAAGACAAAAAGCTTCTCATGCTAACTCTCACTACGCATGAGGAATTCATTCCTAGGGCTTGGACATAGACCTAGGGTTTCACACTTTAAAAGGTGCAAGCCTGAGAGCACCAAAGAGGTCCATATTTTATCGATCATATGGTATTTCTATCATTGGAGACCCGATATCAAATTTTCTTTGAGCTATAATGAGAGAGACAATTATTCTAGAGCATTAGGAGAGCTTTTCAAGACTTGAAGAGTTCCCCTTTGGAGAATCCATTTGAGGGTTTTACCACATACAGGATATTCAACATATCGAGCAAAGCAACCATTATTTCAACATTGGATACAAGCTTTGATCTATTGCTTTGGAGCAAAGAGGATGAGAGTCACTTTAGCGGCCGTTGTCTTGGACAGTGGCCCGCAGGCCTAACTTAGGGTTTTAGACATTAGATTCATTATTTTTTTTAGCATATCATTAGCATAGCATCATTTCATTCATTCACATTCATAGCATTAGTTTAATTTGCACTTGCTTTCATTTGTTATATTCATTGCTAACAACCTCATTCAGGGAGGTATTCTTGGACATCTAAGTGTGTGTTGTTGTTTCATTGCTTACAGGGCCACAGGTTCATCGGATGAAATCTGCAACATATGAGAGCAAAAGGGATCCCTCTAGGAAATAGGCCTGGAGAAGGAGGCATTTATAAGCCCTCATACATTTCCATGTGCGGAACTAGGAAGTTTTTGAAAGTGCACCACCTCTTTGCAAAAGGGGCACTCTTTGCCTATTTGTAACCTTATTGTATCAAAATGGGTATCCCTAAGAGGGACCGAAATGTAACCAGATTTCAATCCAAATAAAGAGATCTATCTTTGTTATTTCCATGTTATATGCTTTTCATTGTCTTTCATTTCATTTTGGGTTTTAATACATTGCAAGTAGAGTAAAACGAGTGGTGCGTGCATCCCGGGGTCACTACACCTGGCACTGCATTTTCCTAACTTGATCCATTACATCCACATGACTATGGGTCAATGTTGCTATGTGTCTTCTCCTAATAATGCATCGATGACCTTGTTCTTTTTTCCTTTAATATACTCAATACCAAAGTAATATTCGGCTAAAAATTATATCCATCTTATTTGTCTAGAATTTAGAAATGGTTGAGTGAAAATATATCTTAAACTCTGGTGATCAGTTCTCAACTCAAATGGTCTACCCACCAGATAATCTCACTAAATATTCAAATCATGAACCACTGCAGCAAGCTCTAAATCATGAGTAGCATAATTAACATCGTTTATTTTAAGTTTCCTAGACTCATATGCTACTATGGAGTTATCTTGAGATAAAACTCCTCCAAGTCCTTCTAATGAAGCATCAGTGCAAACTGAATAATTTCTAGATGGATCCGGTATCTTTAGAATAGGAGCTATGGTAAGATTCTACTTAAGTAAATTAAATGTTGCTTTGCATTTGTCACTCCACTTAAACTCTATCCCCTTATTTTTAATGTTGGTTATAGGATAAGCAATTTTGGAGTAATATTTCACAAATGTCCTGTAATAACCTGATAATCCCATGAAGCTTCTAACTTCTATCACATTTTTTGGAGGTGGCCAACTCAAAATAGATTCTATTTTCTTTGGGTCTATAGCAATACCATCTACTGATATTATGTACCCCAAATAATGCACTTGAGAAACATAAAACTGACATTTAGAAAAGTTCCCATAGAGTTGATTTTTTCTTAACAACTCTAATACTATCCTTAAATGCTTATCATGCTCTTCTTGGTTACTAGAATAAACCAAAATATCATCCAAGAATATCAACACAAACTGATCTAGCTGATTCTTGAACACACTGTTCATTAGATTCATGAAAGCTACTAGTGCATTGGTCAAACCGAATGGTAAGACTGTAAATTCATAGTGACCATATCTAGTCTTGAACGTGGTTTTGTGTATTTCTTCATCTCGAATTCTTAATTGATGATATCCTGACTTCAAATCACTTTTAGTAAAAATTGAAACACTTTTCAATTGATCAAATAGATATTTAATCTTTGGCAATGGATATCTATTTTTTACTATTGCCTTGTTCAACATTCTATAATATATGTAAAGCATCAATGATCCATCTTTCTTCTTAACAAATAAGATGGGTGCTCCTCAAGGTGATACACTTGGTTCTATTAATCCCTTATCAAGAAACTCTTGAAGTTGCATCTTAAATTCTTGCATCTCGATGGGATTCATTCTATAAGGAGCTCTATGGATAGGCTCTATTCCTGGAAAAAATTCTATGTTAAAATAAAATTCACATTTGGGTGGTAAACTAGGTATCTCATCAAAAAAACATCATGATATTCTTGCAAAAATAAAAATTTATTAAGAATTTCTTCCCTTGGAATCTCCTATTTTTATTTGATTTTCATTGCATAAACCATTCCTCTTATAATTGTCTTCTTCAATTGCATAGCTAAAATTGGCTTGGGTTGAAATTACCTTGCTTCACTATATATTATTTGCCTTTCCTTGTTTTCATTAGTAAACTCAATCCATATTTCTTGAAAATTTACCAAGGCTTCATGAGCCTTCAACCAATCTATTCTCAAGATGATGTCAAATGCATGTGTAGGGGTGCTACATATAGATGCCACCTAGTAAAGCTATCGGGTAAGGTAATTTTAGTTGAGGTAAAACATTGTTTGACATGATAAGTTTGTCGTGATTCATACTCTGTTGGACATTTTGAGTCAAAGCTGTCATTAATGTCAAGGAACAAAGTTGTCATTGATGTCAAGGAATAAGATATCATTGATGTAAAAAGGTCAAAAGGAACAATGCAAAGGTTAATGGCAAAAGAGCTTCAAAATATTTATTTTTAATAGTATGTGAAGCATAAGTAGAAGGGTTTTTATTAAAACCATGGAAGAGCAAAAATAAAAGGTTTTTCATAAAAACCCAAGGAGGATTTTAAATTCATATTAAAAAGCCCAAGGAATTTTTAATATTTATTTTTTAAAATATTTAAATTCAAATTGAATTTAAATTTTATAAATAAATATTATTTATACAAAGTGGTAAAACCTAAGAAGGCTTTAATCCTTAATAAAGCCAAAAATATTTAAATATTAATTTATAATATTTAAATTCTAAAGAATTTAAATAATTTATAAATTAAATATTTAAAATTTAAAGCACCGACGTTTAATTTCAAGGTGGCATATTGGTATAAAAACCATATGCCTAAGTGGCAAAATAATCATCCCTTGTTCAATTTACCAAAGGCCTATGAGTTGTGTGTTTCATGTGATTTCATGCAAGGAAGAAGACAAAGTTTTGTCTTAAGTGCACCGACAAATAAATAATGTGAAATAAGCCCTAAACCTTATAACCATCTAGTGTGGTGGTTTGGTGGCAATTTGGCATGAGATAGGGTGCTTGTGAGTGGGAGGACCCACATTCGAATCTTGGCAGGTAGCATTTTGAGTGGACTTGGTCAGTGTTTTGAGTGGACTTGGTCAGCATTTTGAGTGGACTTGGTCAGCATTTTGAGTGGACTTGGTTAGGCACCAAAGGAAGCAATGCAAATCTCTTTTTGGGTGAGGCACCAAGAGGAAGAAGATAGAGCACGTGGTGCTCTTCCCTCCCAAGGTGAGCACCTAGCTCATGCAGTGGTTGGAGCCATGGCTAGGGCATTGGTAAAGGTGGCATCGTGAGTTCGATTCTCACTAAGGCAAAGGTAATAAATTTTTTAATATTTTTGATGCCTAAGGTTTTGACATAAGGTCCAAGGAAGTTAAAAGAGGTAGATAGAAAGTATTTTTAATTGGTCATTATTTTGGTTACTTGGAGGAATAAGGAGTTAGATTTATTTTTAAATTCTTTATGACATATTGTCTTATTAGAGAAATAAGTGGATTAAAGTGTTTGTTAGATTTTGAGAGGACTTCTTGCCATTGAGTTATTTTGAGAAGGTGATTTTATTGAAATTATTTCTGGTATTGGATATTATTTTAACTGGGAGATTATAAGGTGTATTTGGTCAATTATTTTTGTATATGTTGATGGATGCTTTCTTCAAGATGGAGTAATAAGGTGTATGTATGTTTTGATATTTGCACTGTACTTTTGAGAGAGTTTATCATCTTCTAACTTCTTTGAGCTTGAAAAAGAAGTGTTTGTGGTTGTGATAGATTCTTAAGGTTCCTTCATTATCAATAAAAAGGTATGGGTACATTCTTCCATAGTTGAGGTGGTTGATTGTTTTCTGGAAAACAAGTTTGGAGTGAAAAGGACTTAATTAGATTTCCTTATTGAGTATGTTGAATTAATGCTTCAAGGTTTTTTTGGAATAAAGAGTTGTTAAAACCTTGTTTGATAAGCATTATTGTTGAAGCCATTGGTTAAGTGAAGAACTTGAACTAGGGTTTGAAAATAACATGAGTATCATTGTTATGTGATATTGGTTGATAAGCATTATTGGAAATATTTTAAGTGAGTGTTCATATACTTGGACTAGGTTTTGTGATCAAGGATTATTTCATTGAGTGATTGGTTGAGTAGAGTTGGTTGAGCCTAGTCAAGTGGATGTGTGAAGTGATTTTTCATGTTCTATGGAACAAATTATTCTATATTCTAAATAGATGTGAGGAGGTTGAGTATTGATGAGTGTGAAACATATTGAGTCTCTAAAATTTCTCTGTATATTTTCAAAAGAGTGATCAAAAGTGATTGAGAATTGAGGTGAATGTAAAGCATATTGAGTATCTAACAATTCTATTTATGTTTCTGAGAGATTGATTGAAAGTGATTGAGCATTGTGATGAGTATAGATTGGTAGGAACCTATATTAATAGTGAAAAATGACTTTTGCTCATCTTTCCTAGTCTAAACATTGCCCTCGTTCACTATTTATCGTATGAAATACTTACAAAGGATTTTTGGTGCTAAATTATGCATCAAATATACAAGCACCGATATAATTGAGATTTCAGGGCGAATTCGAAGACCTCTGCCTAAGTGTAGTGGAATCCATCCTATATCGTACACTTGGACAAAGCATTTATTTAAGAAAAATCTACTTCCAGATAACTACAGTTTCCGAATAAATCAGAGTAGCTATGCACTACTAAATTGACGTCATTATAGCTGTCTGAGGTCCGTTCCTCCCAATATTGAGCGATGTTCAATTCGGTTGTATTTTCTAAGCCATTGTCGAAGATAGATTGCTCGAAAGGCATAGAGCACTCGGACAGTGACCTCCACGAGGTATTATCAAATGACCCATCGTTAGAAAATATTGCCATGTCTAATCCTAAGGTGGAGTCAGTACTAATGATGTGCTTCACCTCACTATCACCAGCATCTTCATTCAGCTGAACAAAACGTGTTTGGGAATTTCTGTAGCTTGAATTCCCTGACTTCATTACTGACGGTTGTGATATTTCAGAAGCCACATTACTTTTGGAGGCTTCGTCCTGTGTGGAATTCAGCCATTCCGAGAACATAACACTTAGAAAATTACTATTTTTCGAAAGAAATTTGGTAGCAGGATCATGTTTGCCATATCCCAATCCAGTTGCTGACTGCATCGTAATCTCCTCAGGAATCCTCGACATTGAGAATTGCGAATAGCACTCGTTCTCTAAAATGAAGTTCTGTTCCGAGTCCTTTGATACCATGGTCTTACTAACATCTAAAATTCCATTCTTGCACTGGGATCTATTCCCAAGATCTTGAGCTTCTTCCTCAAAGGGGAATTCCAGAAATTCTTTACCTCCTTATCGGTACGCCCAGGAAGCATCGACGCTATCCGAGACCATTGAATTGCATAACATAATTATTTGGAATTGTCACGTCACCGGACTCATCACGGCCCAAATTTTTATGCATTTTCAACACATAAATGTGTACCACAAAAAATTGGTGGTTAGTGTTTTTATATTTTTAAATCCTCCCTCCTGTACCATATATTCGGAGGGGTTTAAATTTGAAAGTGGCTTGATGATTTCGTGTAATACGTTTTTAAACCACATGGCTGATGCTCTGCTGTTTCAATTGGTCTGCTTGGCCTTGGCCTCGGCTTCTGCATTCTCAGTAACTGATGGCAAGCAAACTGACAAATCCTCTTATCTGGAAAATGCTTTGCATCACAATGTTGACATGGCAGGACCTTCCTTTACGGTGAATAAGCGCATGCTCAGGGGACTGCCGGGAGATTCTGCATGGATGGAGGATGATGGTGATAACAGGGACGTTAAAAGCCTTTTATCCTTTAAAAGGGCCATCACGTTTGATCCATTGCACTCGCTCTCCAGCTGGAGAGCAAACAATTCCGAGAATGTGTGTTGGTGGCATGGTATTCAGTGCAGAAGGCATACTTACATGTTACCGAGAATTGCATGTGCGTTGATAATAATCATTTCTTCTTGTGGAGAGAAGATCCCTCGTTTGAGACCGGGTCTCAAGTAGTTGATCCACTGAAGTCTGCAACTTTTTTCGCACCTCTCTAAACCCAAATATTTGGAATTTGTGTATATGTTTGTTCCTGTGAATTCCAGTTGCAATCAAAATATAAGCCCTTGTAATTTAAGAATTATTGTCGGCAAATTTTTGACCAAAAGAGGAGAAGGAGATTGATGAGCCAAGGAGGAGGCCAAGGAGGTGGCCTCTCAAAAATACTGTCAGGTTTGATATCTACCAGTTGCAATGTTTGGAAGATATTCAAGGTCTCACTGTCATCACCATGTTGGATATACTGTGTAATCATCTCATTCCATGAAGATATGTTCAATTTATTTATTTTGTCAAATACATATTTTACACTCTTCTTATCACCGTATTTAACAGAACATGAAATTATTACATTACGGGATATAATATTTCTGTATGCCATATTGTTAAATTTATGGTATGTATCCGCTATTTTCCCATCTTTAGCATACCTATCTAGTAGGGCATTGCCCACTAAAACATTTGTGCTCAGATTAACCTTTTTAGGGTTTTCTAATTTTTCTCCTTTCGACAATGTATTATATACCCTTTGAAAATCTTTGGCTTTCGGCTTTTGGGAAGGAAATTTTTTTCTAGGGTTTTGATTTATTTCTTTCTTCTCGAAAGATGCAATGGATACCACCTGATATTCCCTGGCTATGGGCTCCTCATTTACCTTGGATTCCATGGCTATGGTCTCCTCCTCTACTTGAGATTCCATGGCTAGGGTCTCCTCTTGCATTTCCCTTAAATATTGTATAATACGATCAGAACGTTCCATTTGTTTTTTTTGTTTTTGTTCAATCATTCTTCTAATTTCTACAATGTCATTTTTTATGTCCCATATGGTTGGATCCATACGGCTCTGATACCAGATGGTAGGAACCTAGGGTTCCTAGCACATAAAATGATAAATAAATAATGAATAGACCTAAAACTAAGAGAATCGCCTTTTGTATTGTCGGGGAAGTCCCTTCAATAAATTGTATTATATTTCATATTCATGCCTATATTAAATGATAGAATCACATAGTGTCTTGTACCCCTTTAGGGTTATGAGTGAAGAGTCACCATGCTTCCTAACCCTAATCTTATAATAATATAATAATTAATATAATTAATTATTATATTATTTATTATATTATTTTATTAATATAACCATAGGATAACATGTATTATTATTATTAGTAATTAATGTTAGGATAGTATCCTAACATAGATCATATTGAGTCTCTAATAGTTATGTTTATGTTTCTATGATATTGGACAATTTCTAGTGTAGACTTGTTGAGCAGATTTGAGGTAAGTCTTTGAGAAGATTTGTGGACATATTTGGGTAAGCTTTTGTGGAAGCTTACAATACATATTGAGAGTAGATTTTGATAAGTCCTAGTGAGGACTTATTGAGAAGATTTGGACAAGTTTCAGAGAGAACTTGTGGATAGATTAGTGTGAGCTTTTGTGGAAGCTTGCAAGGTAGATTTGAAATAAGTCTTTGAGAAGACTTGAGAGCAGAATTGATTGATTTGTTCAAACCTTGAGTTAAGTTTTGGGTCAGATCCAACATAGTTGATTTGAGATTGATTCAATATTTTAGTTAAGTCTTGAGGATAGGTTTGTACTAGATCGAAGGACTATGTTTAGTACAAATTTGAGAATAGGTTTATGCTAGACCAGAGATGGAGATTGAGGATAGATTTGTGCTAGATTGAAGGACTATGTTTAGTGTAGATTTGAGATAGAGCTTTGGAGGTTACAGATTTTAGGATAGATATCTCCAGCCAAAGCATGGAGGATAGGTGTCTTCTTTGGATAGAGTTCCATTCGCTAAGGATAGTGGAGCTAGAGGTATTCTAGAGGATCACCAGCCAAAGCAGTATTAGGATATTGGTGTCTCTTATGGATAAATATCCACAAAATTGATTAGGATATTGGTGTCTCCTTTGGATAGAGATCCATAAACATTGTAATAGGGAAATGATTCCCAAGATATTGATTGAGAAAAATTTAAGTGAAATATTTTCTCCTTGGAGTAGCCCACATTGGGTGAACCACGTAAATTTGGTGTCTCTATTGTGTATGGTGATTTGTGCATTTCTTTGATTACTACTTTTGATATTGCTATATTTACATTGCATAATATTGATTGGAAAGAAAAGTAAAAAGTGGTCTTATATTGTTCACCCCCACTCTCAGTATAAGCTTGTGTTCTTCATACTCAACTTTCCACCCTTGTGCCAAAGATCCTAGATTTTTGGGTATATACCTTAATAGGTTACTTGAAATAAAACTATCTGTATCCCCACTATCAATTAGAATCTTAACATCTCTATAAAAAAGTTTACCATTCAAAAGTAGAGGAGTAGCCTCACCATCCAAGTCTTGCACTATTATTGCAACATAGATATTGTGATTTAGCCTATATGTGCTAGTGCTAGCATATTTTGGGTAATTATTAGCATAATGTGGACCTCCATAATTGAAGCATATTATATTTAGATTTGAGTTTCCCTCCTAAACCTGCTTCCTAGTGTCCACTGCTCATAGAGGAGTTGGCTATTTAGGAGTCTATAAGTCCCTATTATTGTTGTTGGGGTAGTTATTATTCTTGTGGTGGAATTATTTCTTGAAATCCTTCTTGTCACCATTGTTATGCTTCCTAAATCTTGGATTTCCTTTGTTTTTTTATTATGTCCATTATCCCATTTTCTCTTTTTCTAAAATTTTTGTTCCTTGTTTGCCCATTTTGTGGAATTGTTGTGAGTTCCATTAGAATCTTGAGTAGCCTCTGTTCTTTGAGCTATATTGTAAGCTTTTTACATATTTTTCTAAACATGTAAACTTACTCTATCTCTAATCTAGGGCTTCAGTCCATGGACAATTTTTTCTATTTTCACCTCATTGTTATGAATATGAGACAGTACATACTTAAGGAGTTTCACAAATTGTTCACTATATTCTTCCACGGAGAGCGAACCTTGTTGAAGTGCAAAAAAGTACTTATACCTATTCAGATAGAATTTCTTTGTAAGGAACCTATCCTTAAAAGCTTCCATGAAAACCTCCCACTTCAACTTATTAGGTGAAATGTTAAGTTCTTTACTATAAGCATTCCACCAATCAACTCCTCTTTCTCCCATATGGGAAAGAGTGAATGCCATTTTAGTTGTAGAGGAGTAGTGTCTTATGGAAAAATGTAGTTCCAGTTCTTCTATCCATGCTTCAACCACATTTTCTCCCCCTTTTCCAGTGAACTTAGTCACTTTAATATACTTCATATCATTGCCAATTTCTTTCTTCCTGTGGATCCTATTTGCATGCTCTTTAGGATATTCATCCTCCCTATCCTCATTATTATAGAAATTTTATCTCCTGGTTGTTGTTGGGGTTATGCTGAGAACTTATGAATTGCAAAATCTATTGAATCTAATCTAGTATAACATAAACGGTAGCAACAAGGTTCTCTACTTATTTATTTGAGTTTCTAGAACTTTCTCCCATTTGTTTGGCTTCAATAATTTTAGGGCTAGCTTGTTGCAAGGTTATTTTATTCCTGCCTCTCATTCTTGTTGCCATGTTAACCTGGTATAAAGTGTCATATTAATATTTGCTCTTTCAAAGTCAAAATACTAGATAACTAGAATAGTTCAACTAGTTTATTATTGCTAGGTTTATTCCCTAGTTTTCTTCCTCTAACTCTGGTTGAAGATCATACACACTTGAAATAAGGGATAAGTAAGTCATAAGACACAGATGTCGAGCAGTTTTCCAAAATAATCTAAGGTACACCACTTAAAACCCATACATGAGGGTTCACTTAGCTCTTACACTTTTGAATGATTGTGGATCTATTCATGGGAGAAAGGAACTCGGACATCAATGATCTCAAGAACTGACCTAATCCTTACCAAGTATGCATCGTCAAGAGTTAGGGAGTTATTATTTTGATCCATGCCCCAAATATTTTTCTAACCTAGATTTATCTAGAATATATCAATTAGCCTGGGCTCTGATACCAACTGTAACAACCCCAATTGTCACTACACATCTACTAATTTTTTTTTTTTGTTCTAAATTCATTTTTGTCTATCCTTTTTTATAAGTGAAGGTTATAATAATGATCTAATATGAGATCTACCCATCATAAGTAAATATTACAAATTTCAAGAGATTAATTAGATAGAAGCACCAACTTATATAATTCATTTTAAGCCAATTGTGAGTAGGAGCACCAACCCCTACAACACCATCCTGCCATCCCATAATGGCAGATGAATAATATCATACAATGGTTATGTCCCCACCATAAATTTACCACATGGTAATGGACATAATTTTGGTTTAATCAACTATTTAGAAGAACACTCCCTCACCAAAGGTATTCTTTTCTCCATTTCTCCATACTACCAATAAAGGCTAGTGTCTTAGGAGAAACCAATAATCTATTGCTCAATATGAAAATTTACATACAATTTGGGTTACTCATCTTAAGCATTATTATAAGAATTTATTATCATCAAGGTGTTGGTATTTTAGGTGGTGGTGGGTCTTAGTTCATATGTTTTGAGTCTTGGTATACTTCCATTGTTGTGTATATTACCCATTATGTTTCCTCTACATTACTATATTCAAGGAAATGACTTTTATGATCAACCAATATCACTATGCATATATTATCATAACCTAAGTTGAGTAACCAAACAAGTAATCTCTAATTACAAAAATATTCAATAACAATCAATGGAAATTGCTAGCAAGCTTAACACCTAATACTTTCATTTAATCATATTTCCAAATACATACATCATATACCATATAATTGATATTATTACATCATGTAAAAGACTTCCTTTCAGTATACAAAAGTAAGTAAGATAAATACATCAAATATTACATAATTTGGCTTCATCATTTTAGCCCTTCAATTTTACAATGGAAGTGTCTCAACACTAGTATAAGCAGAATATATAGTAAAATAGTCTTCAATAAGGGTTGTCCGGTTCCTATCTGGTTTTCTTGCATCTTCATGATGTGGAAAGAGATGATTTTTAAGGGATCAGGTCAACTCAAATGTAGAGTATGACAATGTAATACAAGCAATTCATGATTTTCATAATTTAATGCAACCATGTACCATTAAATATCTCATATGCATAATTCTTTTTTAAAACATCTTTAGCAAAGATTTCACCATCCTTCACAACATGCATAGTAAGTATTAATACACAAAACAAATCATCACTTGTTTGGAATATTTCCAAACATAGGGAAGAGTCCTATAAATCTTCCAAAGGAATGGACACCTATCCAATCCTCCCCATACTAGAAGATCTTCTAATCTTCTAGTTGGGCACATTCAATTCAGAATTATAATATTATACTCATAAATGAAACACATGCATTTTAATGTGAACACCAAATGTTAATAATTAACTTGGTATAAAAACCACTAATCAAAATAAACAATAAGCTTTGATCTCCACAACTTTATACAAAGTAACCTAAAGCTTACAAAAGATATACAAAGATTTCAATACAGGAAGGGTCTATTCATTAGATATATACTTCAACATATATAAATATATCTAACATTTATCATTTTTTTAAATACAACTAAAGCCAATCCCTATTAATGTTTTTAAACCCTTATCTATCAATTTATTCCTAATAAGTTATGTGTTTATTAAAAGAGTCTATACTTATCTCAACATATTTAAACAATTTGAGTCATAGTATATTACCATCTACTAAAGTGTATTGGACTTAAAATATGGAAACTTTTAAAAGCATACAATATATATATTAATCACTTTCGAGGCTATATACTATCTCATTTTGAAGGGCTCGAAAATATTACAAGCTACAACTTGATATAACTTGACTTAGTACTCGCCACTTACTTTCTAAGGTAATCATTCACAGTACCGGTAGTAAGGGTTGACTACGTAGGGATAAGACTCTAATGCTTCTTTTGATGGTTCTCTACTAGTATTATTCAATGGACATATGGACTCAAATCATTGACCACTTTAGGTTTTGAACTTCAGAGGCTCACTAAAGAAATGTATGCAATAGGTTTTAATAAGTGCAAATTTAACCAAATCAAATGGTAACAACCAAAGCATCTTCCAATATTTCCAAGAATATTTCAAGGCACACATAATCACTATAACATGTAGCACTATAAAACCTAAATGAAATATATTTTATTTATAGCACAATTATTAGGAGTGACCATAATAGTTTTGTTGAAACCTTTAACCAATAATTAAATAATCAAAACACCATTCAATTTTCATATATGGTGGTGACTCGAAGTGACTATGAAGCATATCAAAAAAATGACCAATGACTTAGAATCTTAAATAGCATGAAGGCAAGAAGGAATTGGGTTACTCATCAGTAGACATTACTAAAATAAATCTTACTCTCATGATATCATAAACATCAGAATTCATGTGAAGGTTTGTTTCCTTGAATGATCATGATTAGATAGCTCAATATATGAGTGCTAAAATACTTCGATAGTGCTAGAGTGAGATCAACAATAATTGAAACAGGACATCCATGATAGGTTGTCAAAAATGGGTCAACTCTTCGCAATAATACCTAGTTAATTGGTCAGAAAGATAAGCATAAGGGTATACTAAAGGAGATGATAATCCATGACAAAAATTCCTAATCATGATATTTGAATTCCTTTGATGCACCTATCGAAGCAACAAAACCATTGATCATTGATTACCAACAAATGATGCCTAGCTACCATAGTTTTTATATGGTCATCGACATGATGAAATATTGCTGACATAGGTCTTGCACTGAGGAAATGGGTTTAGTAAGCTTCTCTCCTTGAAAAATTTGTAGGTCTACTATCGACAACATGGAGAATTTCAATGAAGGGGCTTTTGCCTACTAAAATCCAAAATGTAACATAGTTTGCTTGCATCCAAGATTTTGAAGTCAATGAGTTTGTCTACTCGCGGTTCACCATAGTTGGACTATGCATAAGCTATTATAGACTATCAATCAATGTTTGAAGATTGAATATGATGACCCTCTATCCAGGGTTAGTCAAATATTACGATAGTAATTTTAGGTTGAGCTATAAAAATATATATATATATATATATATATATATATATATATATATATATATATATATATATATATATATATATATATATATATATATATATATCGTACTATAATGATCTCCATACAAGACCTTCCAAAAATAAAAACACACTACAGTATTTGTTTCTGAAGAAAGGTAAGGGTGCTTGGCACAACTAGAACCTGGCACATCGATAAGTGTATGCCACTTGCACCACTTCTTCTTTGGTATCGATAGCCTATTCTTATAATTCAACCCTTGATTTTTTCACATAGCCATCATGGGTATTCACGGTAAGAAAAAGAATAGAATACTAGTCTTAATTCAAAGGCATTACATTACTAGGACTACCATAATGCATCAAGTCACACAAAGCATACCAAATAGATTATTCCAACCACATAATGCATTAATTCATACAAAGCACTCTAGCCAAATTATCTCAACCACATAATGCATTAAGTCACACAAAGCATGCCAATCAAATTATTGCAATCATTATAGCAAAGTAGGATCATATGGAGTACAAATAATAAGAGAGAAGAGAAACTCTCACACCTGGAACAAGCCAACATGCTAAAATGTCCTTCTCCTATTCTTGGACTACCTTCCTTATAAGATTTATCCAACATAGCATGCCCATTTTTCTCAACCCCCATGGCTATTTATAAAATTTTCATTCTTTCCCACAAGAAGATGCTCTACAATTTTTTTATTATTTTTCTTTCTTTTCCCTTCACATGCAATTTTCTTCAGGATATAATATTTTTAATACAAAAGGGATTCCCTAGAGATAAGGTATAGGCTGGTTATATGTCCTATGTCCCCCAACCTAAGAGCACTAATACTATTGAGAGCATGCATGCTGATATTTGGAACTATTAGAGATAATAGGAGAGTCTCATCCCTTAATACAACCATCCCAAGGTTGCCATGTGTAGGAAAGTTGTAATATTTAATTTATAAGGTAGTCTTTTCATATTTTGGTCCAATAAAATTTGGACAGGTTCATAAAAGACAAACCACCTAATTTATTTTCAAAAATGGGGTCAATAAAATTAAATAATTATGCTCAAATCAATTAATCTCTACTCTAGAGAATGCTTAAATTATATGCATAAAACATATATTTCAAAATATTAAAAATGTCAATCATCAATAAATATGCATTTCCAAGGTAGAGTTCCTTTATGCAACCAACTACATTACACATAAATGGCATACAAGAACTCTATGAATGTGCTTAGTATCTCTTATCACCATTTTTACTTTGAATGGATGGGAATTTTTAGAGTTAGACTCAAGTACACCACCCATAGAGAGGTAACTAGTGATGGTTGAGATAAGAGCTTTACCTGATGAGTTGTCTTTATCATCATTTCCCTTCTCATATCTTGGTGGTCAATCTTCCACTTAAGAGAATACCATTTCTTGCAAATAAATCAATGCACGCATCATCATTTTCTTTTTATAGAAACCGGTATTATGCAAACATATCAAACATTAAAACCAGCCATCATGATACAACTAGCAAAATAGTAAAGTTCCTCCAAGGTGGGTCATAACAGTAATTTGATGAGATTTTTGGGATAAACCATTTTTCTAGTGTAAATTTAAGCAATTTCACCCCAACAAATGGAGTGGTATTGTAATTAATTATTACTAAGAATATCCCAAATTTAGTTATTATATCCTCCATTAGGTGGATGACAATATTCCATTTTTATTGCCATAATTGGAACAACTTCCACCCATATGGTAAAAATTTTGTAGTCATTAAGATCCAACCATGTCTCAAATTAGCTAATAAATTCTAGACCCCACTACCAAAAATGTTTAGTCATTATAAATAGCTTCAATTCCATGGAGGCCCTCCTCCTTCACTCCCCATAAATATGTGATGCTTTCTAATTTTTTACCCATTAAAATTAGTTTATGTATAGAAGTGGCCAATAATACCCTACTCTCATAAATTTAATGGTTCTCATTTATGCCAAATAATGGCCACCTTTATCATGGTATTTGGTCATACTATATTTGATTATTTATTCCTTGACTCATCTCGACAACACCCTATTACATCCTTAACTAAAAAGAGTGTTATGAAGCCACGCATTTTTTATGGATTTTTATTTGAATCTATCCCTTTGCTTATGGTTAGGCCCTTAGTAATCACCATTATTAGCATGTATTACTTGATATCACACACCCATCTAGAATATTATTTTGCACCAACTTCTTATATCAATGCTATATGCTCACTTGAGCATACCATTTCTAGAATCTTGTAAAGTGATATCCCTCTCATTAGTGACATCTCAATATCAAATTCCTATATTTTGTCTATCCATATTGTAGACACAAATTTTTTAGTCATTTACAATCAAAATTCCATAAATTTTCCAAAACCCCCAAATTGCCCCAAAACCATCAAATTATTCCAAAATGTACCCAAATCCTTCCAATCCTTCTAATTTCATCCAAATTCATCCAAATTTACCTAATATATAGCAATGTCCCTTTAATTTCCTTCTGTTGGACATTTTGAGTCCCTAAGTCAAAGTTGTCATTGATGTCACCATTGATGTCACCAGATGAAGTCATCATTTAATACCAAATATTTCAGCAGGAAATAAAGGGGACAAAGATGGTTATTTGATATCCAGGGAGAAGGCCAAATTTCAAGTAAAATAGTGCAAAAGATAGAAGTTAAAAAGGAGTTATAATATTTATTTTATAAATTATTTAAATTCAGGATGAATTTAAATTTTATAAATAAATATTAAAGGTACATTATCAAAGGTTAATATTATAATAGTGGTTATTATAATATTAAAATGTGCCATGGAGAAAACCCAAATAAAACATTTATAATTTTTATTATAATGTTTTAAAAGGCAAAAGAGGGTTTTATAAAGTTAAAAATTATTTTAATAAACCCAAAGGTTGGGTTTAAGACCAAAGGCCTTGATAAATCCTCGTCGACGTCATGAGGGTTAATTACGTTTTGAAGCGTCGACATTCCAAGAAAAGGAGGAAAAATCATTATTTAAACCTATGCCAAAGGACATAAAATTCATCCTTGCTCGATTTGAAAAGAGAATAGCATACGAATTAAATGTAGAGCTCGTGAGACAAATTTGTGAATTTCGTGTTTGTGTTGATGACGAAAGGAAACAAAACCAAAAGCATTGATTAGTTGGAAGCCAACAAGGCACCTTGGCCTAGTGGCAAGTGGGCTGCAAGCTTACGTTTTGGGTGCAAGGTGGATAGTGTTTGAATCCCAATGAAAGTATTTTTGGTGGACGTGTTGAAGGCGCCAAACGTTAGGCGCATCCTTTTTGCGAAGCAAGGAAGGATAGGGTGTTGAAGCACGTGGTGCTTCTTCCTTCCCAATGAGCGTATAGCTCATGTGGTGGTGTGCACCATGGGTAAAGATGTTTGTGTGGGCTGCGTTGAGAGTTTGAAACTCTCCAAAGGCAAAGGTAACATTTTTATATTTTATTTTATTGAATGCCTAAGTTGGAGGTATAAGGTATTTGGTGGTTGAATTTTGAAAGGGTTGCTTTGTGATATAGGTTGGTAGTTGAGAAATACCTTTAGGAGTTATAAGGAGAATTCTGGTTTTATTTCTAAAGTCTTAAAATTTGCTATTGTGGAATATTGAAAGGTTAAGACTTTGTGGGTTGTATGTTATGTTGAATAAAGGGTTTTTGTGACTATTGTGAGGATATTGATTATTATTAAAGTTGGAGTGATAAGGTGTAATTTTGATATTATTTTTGTGATATATTTTGTTGAAGAAAATTATCCTCTAACCCTTGTTGAGTTTGGAAAAGAGGTAATTGTGAGTGTGGTAGATTTGTAAGGACAACTACTCTTCAAGAAAAGGTATGGGTAAAATTCTTCTTTGTTGAGTTAGGTGATTGGCTTGATTGAAAATTAATTTTGGAGTGAAAAGGAATTGATTAGGGTTTCCTTTTCAAAAGTGTTTGAATTAATGCTTCAAGGTTTTCTGGATTGTGAGTTGTGATTAAAACCTTGTTTTATAAGCATTGTTGTTGAAGCCATTGGTTGTGTGAAAAACCTAAGTTAGGGTTTGGAAAGATCATGAGTATCATTGTTATGTGAGATTTGTTGTTGAGCATTATTGGAAACATTTTGAGTTGGTTGATACATGCTTGGACTAGGGTTTGTGAGAAAGGGTTGTTCCTTGAAGTGATTGGTTGAGTAGAGTTGATTGAGCCTAGTCAAGTGGATGCATGTAGTGGTTGTTCAAGTTCCATAAAACAAACTATTCTATATTCTGATTTGAGTTGAGATTGAGTTTTGAGAATAGAACATATTGAGTCTCTAACAATTCTCTTTATGCTTCTATGAGATTAATTTGAGAAAGTGATTGAGTATTGAGTATAGAACATATTGAGTCTCTAACAATTCTCTTTATGTTTCTATGAGATTGGACAAGTTTTGTGTGGACTTGTTAAGCAGATTTGAGGCAAGTCTTTGAGAAGACTTGTGGACTGATTTTGTGTGAGCTTTTGTGGAAGCTTGCAATACATATTTGAGCAAGTCCTAGAGAGGACTTGTTGAGCATATTTGGATAGGTTCTGTGTGGACCTATTGAGCAGATTTGAGTAGGTTCTGAGTGGACCTGTTGAGCAAAATTGAGCAGGTTTTGAGTGGACATATTGAGCAGATTTGAGAAGGTTCTGAGTGAGCCTATTGAGTAAAGTTGTGCTAGATCGATTGGACTATGTTTAGTATAGTATTGAGATAGAGCTTTGGAGGTGACAGAGCAGAGAGGATAGAGTCTCTAGTGGATAGAGATCCATCAGCTAGGACATTGAGGACAGGTCTTCTGAGTGAGGACAAAGAGTCTTCAAGTGGAGAGAGATCCATAGTCAATGTAGTGGAGGCAGAGTCTTCTAGAGGATCACTAGCCAGAGCAGAGGAGAAGGAGTTCTCCTGTGGATAGAGATCCACAAACCATATTTAGGGGATCAGCATCTCCTTTGGATAGAGGTCCATAAACATTGTAATTGGGAAGGATTCCCAAAATATTATTTGAGAAATATTTAGAAGAAATATTTTCTCTATGGAGGTAGCCCACATTGGGTGAACCACGTTAAAAATGATGTCTCTCATGTGTGTGATGCTTTGTGTGATGTTTACTATTTTATTAATGTTGATGCTACTATTTGGATTAAAAGGAAAATTTTTATTGTATACTGTTCACCCCCCTCTCAGTATAAGCACATGTTCTTCAATTGGTATCAGAGTCGGTCTCTCCGTGAAGAGTCTAACAACTTGGAAGAGGATCCTTCAATAGCACACATGACTTCAGAAAGTGAAGAAGAGACTATGTTTGATATAAAAGAAGAGTTCTTTGTTGCTCTCAAAAAATTGGAAAGACTTAGAGAGAAAAATTCAAGCTTGAAAGAACAAGTTCAAGAAGATGAAGAAGCAAGAGTGGAATTTATACAAAATCTCATAGAACTCAAAATTAAGGTGGAAGAAGGAAAGAAGATTGAGCAAGATATGACAGATCTATTGAGATCCAAGGAAACAGAATGTGAAAAATTGGAAGCAAAAATTGTTCTCCTAAGGAATAAATTGGAAAGGACCAAGATACTACAAGATACAAAATATGAGAAGCAGAAAGAGGAATCAAGTTTCCAAAAAGTAGAAACTTCAAACAAAGAAAAGCAAGAAAAGGACATCAGAAAGGAAGAAAGCAAAGGAGAACCCTGGATAAGAGTTAATCACAAGAAGAAGATGACTTCTTCACAAAATCCAAGACTTCCAAACAGGTTACATAATTTCTTCCATGGTCATTGTTTTTCTTGCAATAAATATGGTCATAGAGCTGCACACTGTATTCATTATGCAAGATACAATAGAAATTTCAATTCCTTTGCACCTCTCATGGATGATGATGTTATATGTTACAAATGCAATAATTTTGGGCACAAGGCTAGATGGTGTAAAATGATATCTCCCGAGTCTAGAAAAACAATTCCAACAACTAGGAAGGATGAAAGAAAGAATGTTAGGACTAAATCTATGTTAGTACAAACAACCCTTCATGCTCAAGATAAAGAAGAACAATGGTATCTTGATAGTGGTTGCTCTAGTCACATGATAGGAGACAAAGATAAGTTCATTTTACTAAAGGAAACAAATAGAGGATCAGTAAGTTTTGGTGATAATGGATCAACAAGGATTGTTGGGAGAGGAACTCTAAGTCTAGACAATGGAAAAACAAAAACAAAGAATGTTTTGTATGTCAAAGGGTTAAAACACAATCTACTGAGTATAAGTCAACTTTGTGATCAAGGATACATGGTCACCTTCCATCCATATAGATGTGAGATAAGGAAAATAGAAACTGGAAGAATTATTGCAAATGCAAGGACCCCAAACAACTTATATATGCTCAATGAGATCAAAGGGGAAAAGTGCTTTCTATCACAAGAAAATGAGAGCTGGTTATGGCATAGAATATTGGGTCATTTGAATTTTGACAACATAGTCAATATAAGCAATAAACAGGTAGTTAGATATTTACCCAAAATAAGAAGACCTCAAAACACAATTTGTGCACCCTGTCAACATGGAAAGCAAACTAGGACAATATTTAAACCAAAAGGCTATGCATCATCTAAGCCATTGAGTCTAATACATACCGATTTGTGTGGTCCTACTAGAACACAAAGTATTCAAGGTGAGAGTTACTTCATGTTGTTTATAGATGATTATTCCAAAATGGTTTGGGTAACCTTCCTAAAAGAGAAATCAGAGGCCTTTGAAAAATTTAAAGCATTCAAGGAATTGGTTGAAAATGAAATAGGAAAAAGGATTAAGTGTCTACGATCCGATAGAGGAGGAGAATTTACTTCAAATGAGTTTGTAGAATTTTGTGAACAACATGGAATCAAGAGAGAGTACTCAACAGCAAGAACCCCCCAACAAAATGGAGTAGTTGAGAGGAAGAACAGGACTGTTGAAAACATGGCTAGAGCTATGTTAAATGAATCTAAGTTATCAGATGGTTTCTAGAAAGAAGTAGTATCTACAGTTGTATACATAATTAATAGGGCTCAATTAAGGGTAAATCATCACAAGACTCCATATGAGCTTTGGAAAGGAAGACCTGCTACTATAAAACATTTTAGAATCTTTGGAAGCAAATGTTACATAAGATGGGAAGATCAGAACTTGGGCAAGTTTGATCCAAGATGTGATGAGGGAATTTTTCTTGGTTATTCCACAAAGAGTAAGGCCTATAGATGTTTCAACAAAAGAACACGTACTATGATGGAAAGTATGAATGTAACAATTGATGAGAAGATAGATTCCAGAGAACCAGTTCAGCAAACTATGTACCAAGAAGATGGATGTTGTCAAGAAGAATTTTGTGAGGAATCAAAAAAATATGAAGAAGAAACACAAAGGCTTCTTCCTAAGACTCCTTCCAGGTATGTACAAAAACACCACCCAAAATATCAGATCATCGAGAATCCAGATGAAAGACAAACAAGGAGAAGAATAATAAAACCATCTCAACAAGAAAATTTTTCTTTGCTATCTAAGATTGAGCCAAAATACTTCACTCAGGCTAGTGAAGATGAATTTTGGGTTAAAGCAATGAATGAGGAATTGGATCAGATAGAGAAGAGCAAAACTTGGGAACTGGTTCCATGACCAAAGGACAAAAATGTGATTGGCACAAAATGGGTATTCAAAAATAAGTTGAATGAAGATGGACAAGTGGTCAGAAATAAAGCAAGGTTAGTATGCAAAGGTTATGCACAAGTAGAAGGAATTGACTTTGATGAAACCTTTGCTCCAATTGCATGACTTGAAGCTATAAGGATGTTTTTAGCTTTCGCAAGTTTTAATAACTTCAAGGTATATCAGATGGATGTCAAGTCAGCATTTCTAAACGGGGTTCTAGAAGAAGAGGTCTACATTGAACAACCAGAGGGATTCATACTAGCAGATACACCAGATCAGGTATGCAAATTGAAAAAGGTATTGTATGGTTTAAAGTAGGCTCCCAGAGCATGGTACTCAATATTGGATAAGTATCTTCAAGAACAGGGATTCAAGAAAGGAATAGCAGATAGTAACTTGTATATCAAAAATGAAGGAAATGATCTTCTAATAGTGGTTGTTTATGTTGATGACATAATTTTTGGAGGAAACAATGACAAGATGTGCAAAGAATTTGCTAAGAATATGCAAAATGAATTTGAGATGTCTATGCTTGGTGAATTATCCTTCTTTCTTGGACTTCAGATTTCACAATCAGGAAAGGGAGTGTTTCTCTCTCAAGCCAAGTACATCAAGGAGATGTTGAAGAAATTCAAGTTAGAATATTGCAAACCAGTAAGTACCCCTATGGTCACAGGGTGCAAGTTAAGTAAGGATGATGAATCTCCAAGGGAGAAGAAAAGACCCAGGGGATAAACACAACCAAAAAAAAAAATAGTGGTTGGTGGGATTAGTGGTAAGGTTTCAAGCAACACCTAAGGAAACACATGTGGTAGTAGTAAAAAGAATTTTTAGGTATCTAAAAGGGACTATGGATTTTGGGCTTTGGTATCCCAAAAGTGGTAGTTTCACACTAACAACATATACAGATGCAGATTGGGCTGACAACATTGATGATAGAAAAAGCACAAGTGGAGGAGCTTTCTTTCTTGGAGAAATTCTAGTCTCCTAGTTAAGTAAGAAGCAGGTTTCAGTATCTCTATCTACAACAGAGGTAGAATATATTGCAACAGTAGCCAGTTGTACACAAGTGTTATGGATGAAGAGAACTCTAGAAGACTTCAAGATAAAGCATGATCAGCCCATTCCTATACTATGTGATAATACGAGTGCCATAAGTATCTCAAAAAATCTGATAATGCACTCTAGGACAAAGCACATTCCAATTAAGTATCATTTTTTGAGAGAACAGGTGACATATAAATATGTCAGATTGGAGTATGTCACTACAAAGGAACAAATAGCAGATATTTTCACTAAGCCACTCTCAAAGGAAACTTTTGAGTATCTTCGAGGAAAATTGGGAGTGAGACTCCCACCCTAGAATTAACCACCTCATGTGGAGGTTGGGGGAGGGGCTAAGCTAAGAGGCTCATTCTTAGCCCCGAGCCCCAAAGGTGACCCTTTGCCATTGATGTCAAAGGGGGAGAGATTTGTGTGATTTGTGTATTGGGGAGAGATTGGATATGGGGAGAGATTTGATATTTGAGAGAGCATTGAGCCAGGGGGAGCAATGTCCTAGGGGGAGCAAAAGAAAAAGAAAGGTCAGGTTTCAGTAAAAGGATATGGGTTGCCATCAATGACAAAGGGGGAGATTGTTGGACATTTTGAGTCCCTAAGTCAAAGTTGTCATTGATGTCACCATTGATGTCACCAGATGAAGTCATCATTTAATACCAAATATTTTAGCAAGAAATAAAGGGGACAAATATGGTTATTTGATATCCAGGGAGAAGGCCAAAGTTCAAGTAAAACAGTGCAAAAGATAGAAGTTAAAAAGGAGTTATAATATTTATTTTATAAATTATTTAAATTTAGGATGAATTTAAATTTTATAAATAAATATTAAAGGTACATTATCAAAGGTTAATATTATAATAGTGGTTATTATAATATTAAAATGTGCCATGGAGAAAACCCAAATAAAATATTTATAATTTTTATTATAATGTTTTAAAAGGCAAAAGAGGGTTTTATAAAGTTAAAAATTATTTTAATAAACCCAAAGGTTGGGTTTAAGACCAAAGGCCTTGATAAATCCTCATCGACGTCATGAGGGTTAATTACGTTTTGAAGCACCGACGTTCCAAGAAAAGGAGGAAAAATCATTATTTAAACCTATGCCAAAGGACATAAAATTCATCCTTGCTCGATTTGAAAAGAGAATAGCATACGAATTAAATGCAGAGCTCGTGAGATGAATTTGCAAATTTCGTGTTTGTGTTGATAGGGGAAGGAAACAAAACCAAAAGCATTGATTAGTTGGAAGCCAACAAGGCACCTTGGCCTAGTGGCAAGTGGGCTGTAAGCTTACATTTTGGGTGCAAGGTGGAAAGTGTTTGAATCCCGATGGAAGTATTTTTGGTGGACGTGTTGAAGGTGCCAAACGTTAGGCACATCATTTTTGTGAAGCAAGGAAGGATAGGGTGTTGAAGCACGTGGTGCTTCTTCCTTCCCAATGAGTGTATAGCTCATGTGGTGGTGTGCACCGTGGGTAAATATGTTTGTGTGGGCTGCGTTGAGAGTTCAAAACTCTCCAAAGACAAAGGTAACATTTTTATATTTTATTTTATTGAATGCCTAAGTTGGAGGTATAAGGTATTTGGTGGTTGAAGTTTGAAAGGGTTGCTTTGTGATATAGGTTGGTAGTTGAGAAATACCTTTAGGAGTTATAAGGAGAATTTTGGTTTTATTTCTAAAGTCTTAAAAATTTGCTATTGTGGAATATTGAAAGGTTAAGACTTTGTGGGTTGTATGTTATGTTGAATAAAGGGTTTTTGTGACTATTGTGAGGATATTGATTATTATTAAATTTGGAGTGATAAGGTGTAATTTTGATATTATTTTGTGATATATTTTGTTGAATAAAATTATCCTCTAACCCTTGTTGAGTTTGGCAAAGAGGTAATTGTGAGTGTGGCAGATTTGTAAGGACAACTACTCTTCAAGAAAAGGTATGGGTAAAATTCTTCTTTGTTGAGTTAGGTGATTGGCTTGATTGAAAATTAAGTTTGGAGTGAAAAGGAATTGATTAGGGTTTCCTTTTCGAAAGTGTTTGAATTAATGCTTCAAGGTTTTCTGGATTGTGAGTTGTGATTAAAACCTTGTTTTATAAGCATTGTTGTTGAAGCCATTGGTTGTGTGAAAAACATGAGTTAGGGTTTGGAAAGATCATGAGTATCATTGTTATGTGAGATTTGTTGTTGAGCATTGTTGGAAATATTTTGAGTTGGTTGATACATGCTTGGACTAGGGTTTGTGAGAAAGGGTTGTTCCTTGAAGTGATTGGTTGAGTAGAGTTGATTGAGCCTAGTCAAGTGGATGCATGTAGTGGTTGTTCAAGTTCCATAAAACAAACTATTCTATATTATTATTTGAGTTGAGATTGAGTTTTGAGAATAGAACATATTGAGTCTCTAACAATTCTCTTTATGCTTCTATGAGATTAAGTTGAGAAAGTGATTGAGTATTGAGTATAGAACATATTGAGTCTCTAACAATTCTCTTTATGTTTCTATGAGATTGGACAAGTTTTGTGTGGACTTGTTAAGGAGATTTGAGGTAAGTCTTTGAGAAGACTTGTGGACTGATTTTGTGTGAGCTTTTGTGGAAGCTTGCAATACAAATTTGAGCAAGTCCTAGAGAGGACTTGTTGAGAAGATTTGGATAGGTTCTGAGTGGACCTGTTGAGCATATTTGGATAGGTTCTGAGTGGACCTGTTGAGCAGATTTGAGCAGGTTTTGAGTGGACCTATTGAGTAGAGTTGATCAGGTTTTGAGTGGACCTATTGAGAATATTTGAGAAGGTTCTGAGTGAGCCTATTGAGAAGAGTTATGCTAGACCAACTAGACTATGTTTAGTATAGTGTGAGACAGGGGTTGGAGGGGAAAAAAAAAAAGGGAAAGTCTCCAGTGGATAGAGATCCATCAACCAAGACATTGAGGACATGTCTTCTGAGTGAGGACAAAGAGTCTTCAAGTGGAGAGAGATCCACAATCAGTGTAGTGGAGGCAGAGTCTTCTAGAGGATCACCATCCAGAGCAGAGGAGAAGGAGTTCTCCTATGGATAGAGATCCACAAACCATATTTAGGGGATCATCATCTCCTTTGGACAGAGGTCCATAAATATTGTAATTGGGAAGGATTCCTAAAATATTATTTGAGAAATATTTAGAAGAAATATTTTCTCTGTGGAGGTAGCCCACATTGGGTGAACCACGTTAAAAATGATGTCTCTCATGTGTGTGATGCTTTGTGTGATGTTTACTATTTTATTAATGTTGATGCTACTATTTGTATTAAAAGGGAAAAAATTTATTGTATATTGTTCACCCCCCTCTAAGTATAAGCACATGTTCTTCACCTTCTAATTTCCCTCCTTTAATTTCCTTCTAATTTCTCTCTAAGCTTCTCTAATTCTATTCTAATTTCGTCAATTTATTCTACGATCCTTAAGTTCAAATTAGGTATCCTAGGGTTTTTTTATTTTCCTCTAATTTCTTAAATTATCCAAAATCCCTCCTAATATTTTTTAATTCTCCTAATTTCCCCCTAATTCATTCAAGTCTTCTAATCCAATGTTAGGCCTCATTAATTCATTCAAATCCACATAGAAATTCTCATAATGCATGTTAACCACCTAATCCTCCATTAAGCCCTTCACTAGGACCTAATAACCTTCTTAATCCATAACCCAATCCTATGGAAAACATAAAAATAATTTTAAATTCTAAAAAAATCCCCACAAATTCCAAAATAGCCCCTACAATCCCTATGCAATCCGTAGGAAATCCTAGTCATCCCCCATGTCCCAAGGTCAAGTACCCTCAAAATATCTACCATATCCCCCTACATCCTCCCTCTCCCTTTCCTAGGAATTTAAAATTCCTCACAATCCCTAGGAAATCCCATGGGAATTCCCCCTCATTTAATTCCTAAATCCTCCTACATCCTCCTACACATCCCCATGCAATTTTAATGAATTAAAATCATCATGAAATCTAATGCCAACCTCCCTCATTAACCCACTTGTCCCCCACATATTCCACAATTTAATTTTTAATAATTTTAAATTATACCCACATCATCCAAAGTACATAAGCCCCCATGCCTATATCATCACCTCCTAGTTGATTTAATGCCACTTGGGTGGGTGAGAAGTTACTCCATTCAAGTATATTGAATAGGGAGGGTGCACATTCCTCCATGTGTCCTCCCTAAGATTTACCTTAGAATTTCCACCCTCCACTTGGTGTCAAGTCATCTCCACATCACCTCCAAGTCATCTCCCTTCATCTTGATCAAAATTCTATAAATACCATGTCATTTCCCTCATTTGTAAGAACATATGGATTGACATACCAAAATGCTAATCAAATATTTCTAGGCTCAAGCATGCACATCCACCTTTCAAGTTTGAATATTTTAATTTACATTTATATTTTAATTTGCACTTATTTTTAGCTTACTTTTTATGTCTATACATAGGTGCTACTAACGGTTTTATGTTTACATGTGTGTAGGCTCAATTCAGCTCCAACGGTGGTCACAACAAAATCCCACCACACAACTTGCGTATAACATGGGAAATTAAGATGAAATTTTCATTTGTAAAAGGGATTACTTCTTTTATTTCAATACATCAATGTTGTAAAACACCCAAAAAGGATTTTATTTGTGTTAAAAAGGACTCTTTCTTAACTTAATACAATATTCCAGTTTTCTTTGCAATGGTGTATTTTCTATTCTTACACATATTGCTTGTTTTCTTACACATATTTCTTGGCTACCCTTCAATGAGTGGAGGATAAAATAACGATCTAATGCTATGATATCCTAAATGAGTAGTAAGTCATCAAGGCAACCAAATATCTAGAGATATTGTGACTTAGTCACAGTTACTCTCGAGTAGAAGCACCGACTTCTACAAACCCATCATATCATCACCAAATGGTATGAGGATGTTTCAATGGATATACCATAGTGTTAGGAGACCTATCCCTCATCAAAGAGATTTATCCCTTCTCTATACTATCCATGAAGGCTAGTATTTTGGAGATTGTCTCTAAATTTAGGTGCTACACCACCCTGGTGGCCATCCAAATAATGTGTTTATTCATTATCCTCATATTCATTATGAGGTAACCACTTATTATCATTCAATGTAATAACTTACTTAAGCCTTTGGATATCCATATTAAGTACCATTATATTCCCTACTCATTTACAATGTGTGGAAGGTTTATTCGTCGTCTTCCAAATGTGTTGTCTATTTGATTCATTATTAACCTTTCAGTTTATTGGTACATACAGCAATTTGACACAAATTGCCACTCACAAGTTTTCTTATACACTAATCAACTACTAAAATAAATACATGTATTTCCATTCATCATATAGAAGCATTACAATTCACAATATGTAATAACTAAAAATACTTCCATTCACTCTATCAAATTCCATTTCAATGGCATGCATATATCACCTATCATTTCTCAAGGTGAAGACTATATTATTAGGACTTTATTACTACTATACATGAGCTGATACAAAAATACATCAAATATTACAAAGTCTTGGCTGAATAAAAATCACTTATTCTCTCTATTTACAATCACAATAGTCTTTAATTATGTGAATAATACAATAGTCTTCAGTGGTCTTATACAGGTATTCTATGGATTCCTTGGTCTTCCATGGTGTGAGAGATGATGGTGAAGGGATAAGGACAACTCATGATGCACATATGTAAAATACAATTCAAGAAACACATGCTTATCTATTTTATATGCAATAATGAATCAATCATTTGTCATAATGTAGTTTACATTTTATTTTATAGATCTCACCAGGCATGAATTTTTTATAATTCACCCATCATTCATACATTTCATTACAAGAATTATTTTTCTAATCCCATCCATCATAAATTTCATTCATTTTGATTATCAAAAATATATGGAAAATTCCCATACCTCTTCCAAGGATGGACACCAATCCATCCTTTCAAAACTAGAAAGTTTACATTTCATTCTTTCGGTTTGTTACATTCACTTACAAAATTCATCTTAGAACATAGGATATTTTACTATATATTTCTACTCATTAACATAGCAATAAGCAAAGACTATAATTTTACTTGTTCATTCAATTTATCTGTCAAATTTACCTCAAATAACTATTCAATAACATTTGATTTCCATACTTTATAAATCATTCTATTTTTATGAAAAAAACTAATATTTACACAAAAAGAAGAAAGAAATTAGATCATTCCCAATATATTCAAATTCATCTTCCAATCCTAAATCAATTAAAGCTAATATCCAAAGGAAAATACAAAACATGTCATAAGTCTCCATATGGTTATATATACATATGCATTATAAAATATACCATGAATCTTTGTTTTAATAAGGTATACCACGCATCTTCATTTGCTAAGATTATAACACATGTGATAAAATGCATATATATATATATATATATATATATATATATATATATATATATATATATATATATATATATATATTAAGCATCATATATTCCTAGATTCTTAAAACAATTGAGACTAAATTCCATATGATGTGAAGCATAATTGTTACATACAAAATTTTATATTCCTCACCCTAGAAGATACTAAATATGCAATTAAAGTCCTTTATAACTATAGGGGACTCAAATTATTTCTAACATAGATGATATTCTAGCCATAGGTTTATTCTTGAAAATAACCAACCGATAATATTAGTAAGTTACACCACAACAAACTATAATCGCAAGAGAAAACAACATGACTCAAGCATTGAGGTACCCAATGCGGCCATCTACCATATGGATTAAAGTTTAGACCAAGAGCATTGTAAACCATCTCATTTGGGTAAAAACACTATCGTATGGTATATTACTCCTATTAGAAGGACAACCTTTATAAAACAACTTAATATATCATCTGACCATACAATACTAACCTGCCATGAGTTGGTTTCAAAACATCAAAGGTGTGACTAAATTTTTTGGCATATTTTCTAATTATTTACGTCAACAGTTAAGACACTATTTAGAGGTGTTTTGACTACAAACTGGGAAATCTAGGCTTAGGGTGTTATGCATAGGTATTTTAGTAGTGGGTATAGAGACTTAAATTATGAATAATAATTTGGAAAATTGGTGCCCCACGATACTTAATCCCCAGTAAAAGATTCAATAGTCTACAAGACATAAATATTAGATTTATTTTTTGACAACATTCTATAGGTTTAAAATAGGAGTTTCCATCTATATAGGGATGCGTCATTATATGGCAGTGATAAAAAATAAAAGAAAATATTACTACTACAAAGGGTGCACATG
Organism: Wollemia nobilis; assembly: GCA_028583015.1. Classification (NCBI taxonomy): domain Eukaryota; kingdom Viridiplantae; phylum Streptophyta; class Pinopsida; order Araucariales; family Araucariaceae; genus Wollemia; species Wollemia nobilis. The sequence continues at coordinate 11,722,681 of JAQPPZ010003361.1, forward strand.
GGGCTTCCATATAAGTTTGGCTATTTGTAGTTGCACAAGAATTTGTTTGGATGCCAAACAAAATGTCCATCGAAGTATCAAATCAAACATCATCCACTAGGTAAAATGGGTATTTCAAAAAATTTGATATAAGATAAGCTTTTAGCATATAGTCCAAATTAAATCTTGCAAGCACTAATGTTATTGGTAGCAAAAAAGCATATTAAGTTTGATTTATCCTCACTATTTAATTCTACAAGTTGGTATGAAGACCATAATCATACCCCAATTACATTTCAAATAATACTTTCATGAATCAATGGAAGGGAAAGTCTTCACAATATATCCTTAAACTTCATGATATTGTAGAAAGTCTCAATACACGTAAATACAATTAATCCATTGGGACTAAAATGAGGATTCAGTTTTGTAGATGTAATATATACAATATAGACAAAATTTTACACAAAACGAGAGTGTCACTATATTGGCAACTACTATGTTTCAGCACATATGACTCAAACCTTCAAGGTTGAAATAAAATACAAAACATGGTCAGCTATCTAATCAACCAATATGGTAGTCAAAAGCAGCTTACAACCACTACCAGGGATGCTAGTCGACAAACCCCAAGGCAATGTTATATCAGCATGGTATTGTCTATAAATTCACAACGACTATAGGCAAAAGAATTTTTAAGTTATGCAACATTGCACTCGCTTGAAATTTTGCTGGAAACCAAACATAGTAGTTAGGTTACCAATAAATGAAGTGTTATCTTCCAAAATTTTAACCACAAAAAATTAACATTGATTTTCTAACAAGCCTTCTTATTTATAGACTCAAATAATTATGAACACTACTTGGATCATAGTAAGTAAAATGTCCTTAATAATTGCATACTACAACCAACTATAGCTAAGACTACATACTATTAAAGGAAACTTTCAAATTCCATGAAAATACACTATACAGATCCAAGCAAACAAGCATTCAACAAAATATATAGATAAAATATAGTGGAAAGTCTTTATCTAGAATTCCTTAGAGGTAGTTTATCATATACTCCTAGAGCTCTTCCTTCTCCAACCTCATTCTAGACTAACCCTTTCCCAACCTCTATGACAATTTATAGCTCTTTTTCCTCTAGACAAGAAAGATGCTTTTCAATATTTTATTAATTTTTCTTTCTCTCCCCCCATGTGCAGGCTTCTATTAAAATTAATATTTTAATGGGAAGGGTATCCATGGGGATAATATAAGGGTGGCTCATTTTTCTTGTGTCCCCCATCTCTAGGGTAGCTACTACTATTAGGCATATGGGTGATACAGGGTTGAGACTATTAGAGATAAGAGAGGAGTCTCACCTACCATTTTAGCCATCCTAAAGCAGCCATGTGGAGGAAAGGATGATCCTTTAGATCAATAAAATATTCTTTTTATTTTGGTCCAATAAAAATTGGACAAGTTTATAAGAGAACAATCCACCTAATTTCTTTTCTAATATGGAAGCAATTAGGTCAAATAAGCATATTCAAAAAAATAAATATCTTCTTTAGAAATTGCCCAATTTAATATTTTCACAAAGTCACAATAAAGCTTATAAAACTTTATGACATTTTTCAAATGCATTCAAAATATTTCTAAAGTAATTTGTAAGGTGCAAACTCATTACTTAATGTGCATTTTCCAAGGTAAGATTCAAAAATACCAATTTCTTACAAAATTGCTTGTGAAATTAAATATATCACACAAATGGCAAACACAAGCAATCGATGCATGCTCAATATTCCTCATTACCATTTTTCCTTTAAGTGAGTGGGTATTTTAAGATGCTCTTAGTTATCACCACCCATCATGAAGGAGACTAGTAATGATGGGAACATGAGCACTTACCTATTGAGTTGTCATTATCATCATTTCCCTTCTCATCTCTGGTGGTCAATCTCCACCTACGAGAGTACCTGTTCCTACAATCAAGTAATGCAATGCAACATCATTTTCTCTTAACAGAAACAAACATATTGCAAACATATCAAGTATTGAAACCAGTCATCAATACATAAATAACATCTTAAGAGAGTTCTTCCAAGGTGGGGTGTGACATACTACCCCTCTTGGATTAAACATAGTCCCTTGTGTTTCTCCTGCAATATTACATAAAATCCAATAAAAACATAGTTTTTGCATAGTCTCCACTTTCCATAAGTGGTATATAGTTCAACCTGTATTATTACATAATATCATCAAATAAATAAGGAAAATATATTTTCATGTCTTCCACTTTTTTCCAAGTGGCATTCCTGTCAGAATATTGGTCCCACTAGACCTTGCATTGATCAATATTTCATTTCCTCATTGTCTTGGAATGAAATTCCAAGATCTTCATAGGTTTCACTTCATAGGTTGTCAGATCTGCCATCTGCAAATTAGAAACATCTAACACATGGTCAAGATCAACAATATATCTCCTAAGTAGGGATACATGAAAAGTATTATGGATCTTTGACAGGTTAGGTGGTAAGTCAAGCCTGTAGGCTACTGGACTTATTTTCTCCACAATCTCAAATGGTCCAACAAATCTAGGATCCAATTTTATTGATTTGATGGTGCTTTTCCTAGGTTTTACCCTTAGAAACACTCTGTCACCCACAAAGAATTCCCTAGGTGTTCTTTTTAAATTAGCATAGCTCTTCTATCTATCCATGGCTTCCTTGAGCCTCTGTTGGATTAGTCTTAGCTACTCTTCCATTACTCTAACCATTTTTGGTCCAATGACAACCCGATCCTCTAGATTATCCCAAGATAATGGAGTCCTACATCATCTACCATACAAGGCTTCAAAAGGGGCCATCTTCAAGGAAGAATGATAGTTATTATTATAAGAAAACTCAACCAGATACAAATAGTCTTCCCATCGAGACTTCTGGTCCATGCAATACATGCGCAACATATCTTCCAAGACTTGGTTAACCCTTTTCATCTATCCATCCATTTCTGGATGATATGCAAAACTGATATTCAGAGTTGTGCCAACTGCATGATGGAGAGCCTACCAGAACTCAGAAGTAAACCTAGAATCCTTGTTAGAGATAATCATTTCAAGAAATCCATATAACCTAAAAATTTCCTTGGCAAATCTATTGGCAATGACTACAACGTCATCCGTAGTACTCCCTGGTATAAAATGTGCAACCTTGGTCAGTTTATCTACTATAACAAAAATTGCATCATGTTGGTATTTAGTCTTAGGCAAACCCACTATAAAATCCATCGATATAACCTACCACTTTTGTATGGGTATATCATGGGAATACAATTTTCCTGTTGGGTGCTGATGTTCAGCCTTCACCTTCTGACATTGCAAACATCGTGCCACAAAATTTGTAATGTCTTTCTTCATGCCAGACCAATAAAAGGTCTTTTTCATGTTTTCCCTCATCTTGGCTCCTTCGAGATGAGCGAAATAAGGAGAATTATGAGCCTCACGCATAATTACTCTCCTCAAATTACCCATTTTAGGTATAACTACCCGATCCTTAAAGCATAAGAGTCCATCCTTGATGCTATAATCTTGATTTTCATTAAGGTTTTGTTCTATTTTAGCCCGAATCTCACTACATTCTTGATCCTGGCACTACATTTTCTTGACTTGCCCCATTAAATCCACATGACTATGAGTCAAAGTGGCTATGTGCTTCCTTCTACTTAGGGCATCAATGACTTTATTCTCCTTACCTTTGATATATTCAATACCAAAGTCATACTCTACTAAGAATTCGATCCATCTTCTTTGCCTAGCATTCAACAATGGTTGAGTAAAAATATACTTCAAACTCTGATGGTCAGTTCTTAATTCAAATGGTCTACCCACCAGATAATGTCACCAAATTTTCAAAGCATGAACAACTACAGCAAGTTCTAAATCATGAGTAGCATAATTAACTTCATGCTTCTTGAGTTTTCTAGACTCATATGCTACCACAAATTTATCTTGGGATAGGACTCCTCCTAATCCTTCCAAAGAGGCATCAGTGCAAACAAAAAAATTCCTTGAAGGATCCAAAATATTTAATATAGGAGTTGAGGTAAGCTTTTGTTTAAGCAAATTAAATGCAACTTCACATTTGTCTGTCCATTTAAACTCCTTTCCTTTATTCTGTAGGTTGGTTATTGGATAAGCAATCTTGGAGTAATCCTTTACAAACCTCCTATAGTAACCTAACAAACCCATGAAACTCCTTACTTCTATCACATTTGTAGGAGGTGGCCAATTCAGAATGGCTTCTATCTTCCTTGGATCTACAACAATTCCTATTGCTAATATGATATGTCCCAAGTAATGTACTTGTGGGACATAGAATTCACACTTAGATAAATTCCCATAGAGTTGATTTTTCCTTAACAACTCTAGCACTATCCTCAAGTGCCTATCATGTTCTTCTCTACTATGAGAATAAATCAAAATATCATCTAAGAATATCAGAACAAACTGATCCAGTTGCTTTCTGAACACACTATTCATTAAATTCATGAAGGTTGTTGGTGCATTGGTCAGTCCAAATGGTAGGACTGTGAACTCATAGTGTCCATACCTAGTCTTGAATGCAGTTTTATGAGTGTCCTCCTCTCGAATTCTCAGTTGATGGTATCCTGATTTTAGATCAATATTTGTAAAAATAGAGGCACCTTTTAATTGATCAAACAAATCTTCTATCCTTGGAAAAGGATATCTATTCTTGATGGTTGCCTTATTTAGCATTCTATAGTCTATGCATAGCCTTAATGAGCCATATTTCTTCTTTACAAACAAAATAAGTGCTCCCCAAGGTGATACACTTGGTTTTATTAACCCTTTCTCTAGCAACTCTTGAAGTTGCACTTTCAACTCTTACATTTCGATAGGGTTCATCCTATAGGGAGCTCTATGGATAGGCTCAATGCCTGGCATTAACTCTATAGTGAAATCAAATTCACGCTTTGGTGGTAATCTAGGTAATTCATCAAGGAAAACATCCTTAAATTCTTGTAAGAGTGGAAAATTTCTAATTACTTCTTCATTTGAGAATTTCTTCATTTTCCTTGAGTTTGACCACATAAACCAATCCTCCTTTTCTAATGGTTTTCTTCAATTGCATTGTGGATATTAGTAGTGGTTGAAATTCCCTCACTTCACTATACATCCTTAACCTTTTCTTATCTTCATTGGTAAACTCAATCCATATCTCTTGGAAATTTACCAAGGCTTTGTGGGCCTTCAACCAATCCATTCCCAAGATGATATCAAAAGCATGTAGGGGTGCTACATATAGATGCCACCTAGTAAAGCCATTGGGTAGAGTGATTCTAGTTGGGGAAAAACATTGGTTAACATAATAAGTTTACCCAGACCCATACTCAACTTTCCACCCTTGTGCCAAAGATCCTAGATTTTCTAGCATATCCCTGACTAGGTTACTAGAAATAAAGCTATCAGTAGCCCCACTATCAATTAAAATTTTAACTTCTTTATCAAAGAGTTTACCATTCAGGAGTAAAGGTGTAGCTTGTCCCTCCAAGTTTTGCGTTGTTGTTGCTGCATAGATCTTATGGTTAGGCCCATCTGTACTAGTGCTTGGTCTTGCACGAAGTGGGCAATTAATGGCAAAATGTGGACCTCCATAATTAAAGCACCTAATTTTTTGAGCTGAATCTCCTTCTTGAACCTATTTTCCTGCATCCACTACTTGTAGTAAAACTGGATACTTTGGAGCCTGGAAGTTTCTATTGTTGTTGTTGAAGTGGTTGTGATGGTTATTCTTTTGGTGAAATCCTTTCTTGAAATTCTTTTTACCCCCATTATTTTGCTTTTCGAACCTTGGATTTCCTTTGTTCTTTTGACCACGTTCATGTTACCACTTCCTCTTCTTCTAAAACTTACATCCCTTACTTGACCAATTTGTGGAATTGTTATGGGTCTCAGTGGTTGCTTGGGTAGAATCTGTCCATCGAGCCATATCATATGCTTCTTGTATGGTTTTGTGATTGTGCACACCTATCACATTTCTTATCTGAGGTTTCATTCCTAGGATGAATTTTTGTATCTTCATCTCATCATCATGGTCATATGATGGCACATACTTGAGTAGTCTCACAAATTGCTCAAAGTATTCCTCCATAGACTTTGTTCCTTGCTAAAGCATAGAAAATTCCTTATATTTATTCAGGTAGAATTGCTTTGTGAGGAATCTCTTCTTGAAAGCATCCACAAAAATTTCCCATTTCAACTTGTTTGGTTTGATCTTATGTCCTTTTCTATAGGTGTTCCACCATGTACATCCTGAATCTCCTAGATGAATAGTGGAAAATGTGGTTTTGGTTTCAGAGGAATAATTTCTTAGGGAGAAATAAGTTTCCAATTCCTCTAGCCAGGAGTCAGCTGCATCTTCACCACCCTTTCTAGTGAATTTAGTCACCTTAATATTCTTTATATCCTTACCCATTTCTATCTCAATATGGGCCATGCCTTCTCGATCATCAGTATCCTGATCAAGTATAGCTTCAAATTCCCTAACCTCAAGGTCCTCATTCACATCATCAATAGGATTTCCAACTTCTAGACTTCCCATCTCAGGGTTGTTGTGCTGAGAACTAATAGTCTATAGGATCTGGTTTATCTATCCTTGCATCATGGAGACAGTAGTAGTAAGATTCTCCATATCCTTGTTGGAATTCCCTGAAATTTCTCCTATTTGTCTAGGCTCGATACTATCTGGACTAGCTTGTTGCAAAGTTCCCTTTCTCTTACTTCTCAAGTTTATCACCATGTTTTTCTTGGGGTAAAAAGTTGTGTTAAATTTCAATATTTTTCCATAGTTGAAATTCTAGATTACTATCATTTATTATATGATCTAAACGTAGATTTCAACATAAAATCCCCAAAGTAGTCTACTATTCCTAGGTTCACTCCCTAGTTTATTCCACTAACTCTGGTTGCTATTTATACACACTTGAAAATAAGGAGTAAGTAAGTCAAAAGACACAAATGTCGAGTAATTTCCCAAAAGAGTCTAAGGTACACCACTTAAAACCCACAGAATGTGGAGGGTTCACTTAGCTCTTCCACTTTTGAACGACTGTGGATCTATTCATGGGAGAAAGAAACTTGAACATCGATAGCCTCAAGTACTAACCTTGTCCTTACCAAGTATGTATCATTTAGAGTTATGGAACTTATGCTTTTGAGTTTCTCCTCATAGAAGTAGTTATCCCTATGAACTATGCTCTGATACCAACTGTAACAACCCCAATTGCTACTACTAACCAACTATTTTTTTTGTTTTATTTTTTCTACCTTTCAATGAGTGGAGGATATAATAATGATCTAAGGCTATGATATCCCAAATGAATAGTAAGTAATCCAGGTAACAAAATATCTAGAGACATTGTGACTTAATCCCAATTACTCTTGAGTAGAAGCACCAACTTCTACAAATCCATCATGCCATCACCAAACGATATGAGGATGTTTCAATGGATATACCATAGTGTTAGGAGATCTATCCCTCACCAAAGGGAATCACCCCTTCCTCTCCATACTATCCATGAAGACTAGTAATTAGGAGAATATCATTAAAGTTAGATGATACACCACCCTGGTGGCCATCCAATTCATGGACTTTGTTATTATCCTCATCTCCACGATGAGGTAGCCATTAATCATTATTTCTCGTGATAACTTACTTAAGCTTTGGGATATCCATCTTAAGCACCATTATATTCTCTACTCATTTATAAGGTGTGGAAGGTTTGTTCGTTGTCTTCCAAAGTGTGTTGTCTATTTGATTCGTTATTAACCTTTCAGTTTATTGGTACATACAATAATTTGACACAAATTACCACTCACAAGTTTTCTTATACACTAATCAACTACTAAAAGAAAGACATGTATTTCCATTCATCATCTAAAAGAATTACAATTCACAAGATGCAATAATAAAAAATACTTCCATTTACTCTATCAAATTCCATTTCAATGGCATGCATATATCACCTATCATTTTCCAAGGTGAAGACTATATTATTAGGCCTTCATTCCTACTATACATGAGCTTATACAAAAATACATCAAATATTACAAAGTCTTGGCTGAATAAACATCACTTATTCTCACTATTTACAATCACAATAGTCTTTAATTATGTGAATAATACAATAGTCTTCAGTGGTCTTGTACAGGTCTTCTCTGGATTCCTTGGTCTTCCTTGGTGTGAGAGATGATGGTGAAGGGATCAGGACAACTCGTGATGCACATATGAAAAATGCAAATCAAGAAACACATGCTTATCTATTTTATATGCAACCATGCATCAATCATTTGTCACAATGTATTTTACATTTCATTTCATAGATATCACCAGGCATGAATTTCCATAATTCACCCATCATTAATACTTTTCATTACAAGGATTATTTTCCTAATCCCATCCATCATAAATGTCATTCATTTTGATTATCACAAAAATATGGAAGAGTCCCATACCTCTTCCAAGGATGGACACCAATCCATCCTTTCAAAACTAGAAAGTTTACATTTCATTCTTCTAGTTTGTTACATTCACTTACAAAATTCATCTTAGAACATGTAGTCCCAAAATGGCCGCATACTTAGGAAAATTTTGAATTTATTTTCCTAAGGCAGGAAGATATTATTCACACTTTGCAATGTATTTTGGAGTGGATCTACAACAAAGGCCACAAATCCACCCAACACTTGATGAATTTTCATGCTTGGAGTAATTCCACACAATTTTTTATGATTCTAACTCTGAACTAGCAACGCATCCCAAACCCACAAAAGTTTTTGAAGAAGGATGACATCATTGTAAAATACGTGTGGATTGGTGACTGCTTGATATTTTAAATACCTTGTGAGTGACTAAGTATTGGAGAGCCCAATTTTGGAGAGCGCATAGAACATTTTTCCCTAGAATTGTGACAAGGTAGAATGCTATGAACAAGCAATGTGGATTCATGATAAAGGTCTTTTTGACTTACTTTATTATGAAATGGTGACAAACAATGTTTTACTATGAATCCAGTGCAGATTGGAGGAGAAGTTACTTTACATTATACAGGCCCAGAATGATGTTCACAAGACAATGCACTTGCTTAGGTCTATAATGGAATCCGATGAAGTTTTAAGGAAATATGATATCATCGACCTTTTTGTGTGGATTGGTGAATGCTTCATCACCAATGAAGAGAATACAAGATAGGGAGCAGATTTCATCCCACTTAATTTTTAAAGCACTTTGATGCTGGATTGGCATGCAAATTTTTTCTAAAGAATTGAAGGTGATATCATCAATTTTTAAAAGTAGAATGGTGATGTGTTCTCCTGACCATTACATCAAGATTATTTTAGAGTTAATCATAGCCATATGATGGGGGAGATCAATGGTGGATATTTTGCTAAGAAATCCAAAGTATATAAAAGAAATTTCTCACCTGAGTTATAATAGCCAGTTGGAGGAGGAATTCGAAGCATCAAGGGTTTCAAGAATATGAGAACCAAATATGGTTGCAGATCGATGATAACAAAGGACTTCCAAGAAATATAGAAAATGTATATGCAATATCCAATGGCCAGAAATCCAGTTAGCATTGAACAACCAGCAAGTTGTAGAGGCTTCGAGTTACCATGGTGACCCTCTTGCAATGGATTTCCAAGAGGTTGAACCAGTAAGAGAATACCAATAACAACTCTCTGTTGAGCTATCAAAATTTTATCTTTTTAATGTTCCTTGTTATTTTATATTGCAAAACTATAAGTAGAGGTCAAACCCTCATTTTTAAAGGGTCGGATCTAGTGTGTTTACCTATGCTACTATAAATATTCCCAAGGGTTAATGAAAGGAGAATTACATTGATCTTTGCCTCAAATTTTGTATCTTCATAATTTTATATCAGAGGTTTGAATTCTTTAGTTGCATTTTTGTGAATACTCGAATGGTTATTTTGTGCTAAATTAATGGAGTACTAACTGCAAGGGTAATTGAAATTTGCTTTTGAGTTTGATATTTATTGTTAGGAAGTGCATTTCTTTAAAATCTAGATTTAGGTAAATTTTACTATTTGGATTATCAATGTTTAGATATTGAAATCGTTGTCTGCAATATTTCTCTATTGTTCTTTAATGAATGTAAGTACATATAATTTGAGATAATGTTGATCTGAGTAATGTGTCTTTAAGTTGGTTTTTTGAAGTTTTTTGTTGTAGTGCCATGCTATTAACCTATCTATCCACCATTGTTCACATTTTCTAACCCTAATCCTTTTCTTACCCTAATCTCTAAAACCCTAAGAGAGCATAATTATGTTAACACCCTATTTGAGTTGACAAGGAACCAACCTACTTTAAAGGTTGGATAGAAAACTCTATTTTGGTCCATTCAATTTTGAGTGCTAAGCTATGGCTATCGGGTACAAATCTAGATATAAAGTAGAAAGATAGATAGCTATAGTATTGAGTAAAACTTGATGCAATTTAGTGCCCAATAGTTTTTGGCATGCTCGATGGGACCAATTCACAAGGAACACAAAAACCCATCATATGAGTTATTATTTATCTCAACCTAGAGGAATCAAGATTTGGTGAATTATCTTGACCTTGTAAGCAGAGAAGAGCAAGTTCACCTAGTCACTTCCTGGTCCTAAAACCAGAAAAATAAGTATCCTTGTAGACCAGTGTCTTTTCATGTATACCAGGTCTTTCAAAAGTAACAACCCTAACTCCTTTTTCTATTGTGAATTACCATATAGAGGGTCTACTATTATTAGAATTTTAAATCAAGACTTCCTCTCAGAAGAGGATCTTCTTGAGGAAAACCCTACAATTAACCCAACAGCCCCTCCAACAGGATTTGCACCTAAAAATATGGCACAAAATGTGGCCCCTAATCAACCATTACAAAAGTACCCTAGATGGAATACAGATGGTCCCTTGATATTAGCCCAAATGAATGCCATCCCCCAAGCTATCTCTAAATCTATCCCCACTTATGATGGATCTAGGAAGATAACTTATGAGCAATGTCAGGATATTTTAAATTTGGCACAATTCACAATATAAAAGAGGAGAATATTATTGTAAGAATATTGGCCCTATCCTTCAGAGGAAAAATATTGCATTAGTTTAGAACTCTAGAAGATAACACCATCACTTCATGGAAAGAATTAGCTGAGCCATTTATAGAAGAGTTTAATGAATCTATTGATCCTTTCTCCTTGCTTAACTAGTTTACATCCATGTAGAAATCTCAGCAAGAAACTATCTTAGATTTTAATTTGATATTTAGTAGAACATGGAAGATAATACCTCCCACAGATAGACTAGCTACGTGTTTGGCCTATATGTATTATATTACATCCCTTGTATTAGATCTAGGATTACAGATACAACAATCTAGAGTAGAAACATTCCCCCAAGTTTATAATGCAACAGTTCATGCTAAAAATATCCTTATTAACATGGGAATACTACCCCCCAAAATTGTGTTGTCTTATAACTCAGAAGCTACTAATTGCCAAGGTCAATATTCAAAATCCTCTTACATGGATCTCCTTTATTTATCATCCCCATACCCACTAATAAATTCAATCCCTCAACCTAAGTGATGCAGGAGCATCCAGGGTAGCACAACAATCTTGCATCACCGAAAAAGACAAGCAAAAGAAACAAGCAAAAAAGTTCTAAGTTTGAAAAAAAATATGCTAAGGTTCAAAGGTGTTGCGATATTGCGACATAAAAGTTGTCATGATATCGCGACACCATCAGCATAACGGTAGGCACAAAATAAGTTGTCGCGATATCGCGACACCATCAGCATAACGATGGGCGCAAAATAAGTTGTCATGATATCGCGACATAACAGTTGTCATGATATCGTGACACCAACAGCACAATGGCGGGCACAAACTTAATGGTCATGATATCACAACATAATAGTTGTCGCGATATCGTGACACCATCAACACAATGGCGGGCGCAAACCCAAGTGTCGCGATATCACAACACAAAGGTTGTCGCGATATCACGACACCTCTGATCAAGGGTGGAAGCAAAACTCAAGTGTCATGATATCGTGACATAAATAATGTTGTGATATCACGACGAACATAGAACAAAGCAAGATCTAACATGCAGATGTCACAATATCGCGACACCTCGACAAAGAAGGTCGAAGGGCAAAAAAGTGTCATGATATCGTGACACATTGGTGAAAGAGAGCCAAAGGCAAAAAAGTGTCGTGAAATCGTGACATGTCACATTTTCGTGACCTGGCTAAGAAAGAGAAGGTGGGTTTTTATGGACTGTTACAGAATGACAGTTGGCGGTTCTAGAAGCCGTTAAGGCAGTTCCAAGAAACTATTATAATGGTTACAGGGACGGTTGCGAACGACGTTTACAGCAAGAATCTTTGATGATAAAAAGGGATTTTTTTGAAGGATTGCAGAGGCTAGAGAGAGGAAGGCTACGGCTTCTTTTAGCATTTTTCTTACTGTGTAATTTTTCATGGTCTGAATTGTAAAGCTTCCATGCTTCAAAATAAAATTGCGTCTTTGAAATAAAATTGCGTCTTTTCTTGGTTATTAAAATTGGCTCCCCATCAAGTGGTATCAGAGCAAGAAGATTCTGAGTGTGTGAGTAGAGCGTCGAACGTGAGGTAGCTTGCACCAAGATCTGGGGTTACGGGTTCTGAGAAATAGTGAAGCAGAATATCACCGCAAAGAAATTGTGGTGCTGGAAGGAACATGGTTCATGAAGGAGACTTCCGAGCATTATAGAGGCAAGTGCAGGCCCTGCAGGAAGAATTGTATAGAGGAGTAGAGCCAAGAGGAGAAGACCAAAGTGATGATGAAGCTTGCAGAGTTGATGATCCGTCTAAAGAATAAAGAGAAGCGATGAGTTCTGTAGAAGCTCGAATGATTAAAGCTATTTCTCAAATTGGAAAATGACCGAAGATTGATGTATCCACATATTCTAGAAATTTAAATCCAAAAGAATTAATTGACTGGATTAATGACATGGAGGAATATTTTGAATATGAGGAAGTTGAAGATCCAAATCGAATTAAATTTGCCAGAACCAAGTTGAAAGGCCATGCTGGCATATGGTGGAAAGGAGTGCAACTGGAAAGAAACTAGAGAGGAAAAGAAAATATCACCAGGTGGGATCGAATGGTTGAAAAACTTAAACGGCAGTTTATTTTGGCAAATTACGAATTAGATCTACTGAGAAAAATACAGAGTTTGCCCCAGTACAGCAAGTTTTTTAAAGAATATATAGAGGAATTTTTTAAAATTTCTATCATAATCGGTCATACAGAAGCAAATAAAGCGAGAGTAGCCCGTTACATTAATGGGTTAAGAACCAACGTGTAAGAAGAGTTGAGTCTGGTTCGAATGAGCACCATTGAAGATGCTTACCAGTTTGATCTAAAAGTGGAAGAGAAACTGAATTATAGATTTGACAGTAAGCAAAGAGGAATAGGTCATGGTGGAAGAACTGGTGGGAGAACCAGTGGAGGTAAATATGATGACCAAAAGCGGACTAGTGAAACCAACAATCACCAAGAACAGAAGGAGGAGAATGCTTACCGACCCCATAATCAGAACAATTATTATCAAAGGGGACAAGGTAGAGGTGGACGTGGATATGGCAGAGGCAGATTTTGTGGAACCTTTTTTAATTGCGGAGAAGAGGAGCATCGATCATATGAGTGTCCCAAACACCAAGAAACATCGAACAAAAGGCCTGAAGGTAATGCCAGAGCTGTGATTGTTGAGGATGTTGTTGAATCTGAGCACTCTAAAGAAGCAGAGCGAGGAGAAGTGATGATCACAAGGAGAACCTTGTTGAACGAAGATAAGGAACCAGACCAGTGAAAAAGCCTATTTTGCACGAGGTGCAAATGTTTAGGTAAAATCTATAATATTATTATTGATAATGGTAGTACAGATAATTTGGTTTTTGAGGAAATGGTAGCTAAGTTAAAGCTAGAAAGAAGACAGCACCCGCATCCATACCGGATTGCATGGTTGCAAAAGGACCACAGAGCATTGGTCAGTGAACAATGCTTGGTCAAGTTTCAAATTGGAAGACACCAGGATGAGGTCCTGTGTGATATTTTGTCAATGGATGCTTGCCATTTGTTGCTGGGAAGACCATGGCAATTTGACAGACGTGCAGCGCATGATGGGCATGCAAATACCTATTCCCTGACAAAATATGGAGTACGCCACAAACTGAAGCCATTGAAGGAGGTTGAGGAAAAGGTATGCAATAATGCTAGAATTTGTTTAGTAGATGGCAAAAAAAAATTGGATGGTCTAAAGAGGGATTCAATGTGTTATGCATTAATTCCTGCTGTAAAGAGAAAAGAAACTACTGACATTCCAGTAGAAGTTGAACATCTGTTAGTAGAATTTCTTGATATTATATCAAACAATGTGCCTAAGGGTTTGCCGCCAATGAGGAATATTAGTCATCAGATTGACTTAATGCCAGGATCTAGCTTACGCAATAAGGCTGCCCATAGAATGTCTCCTATAGAGAATGAAGAGTTGAACCGCTAGCTTCAAGAATTATTGAGGAAGGGTTTGATTCGAGCAAGTTTGAGCCCTTGTGCAGTGCCAATAGTACTTGCACCAAAGAAGAATGGCGAATGGCAAATGTGCACTGATTCCCGAGCCATTAATAAAATTACCATTAAATATCACTTTCCATTACCTAGAATGAATGATATAATGGATTGTTTGAGTGGAGCTAAATACTTCACTAAGATTGATTTAAAGAGCGGATATCACTAGATTCGTGTTAGAGAGGGTGACGAATGGAAAACAACTTTTAAAACCAGAAAGGGTTTGTATGAGTCGTTAGTTATGCCATTTGGATTGACTAATGCATCCGGTACGTTTATGAGGCTGATGAATGAAGTATTGCGTGACTTTATAAAAAAGTTCGTGATTGTTTATCTAGATGATATTCTAATTTTTAGTAAAACATTGGATGAGCATTTGTTGCATGTTCAAACATTTTTTGAAAAACTACATGAGGAACAATTATTAATTAATATACAGAAGTGCAGTTTTGTGCAGAAAGAGTTCATTTACCTAGGATTTGCAATCTCAGAGGAGGGTCTAAAAATGGATCCTGAAAAAGTGAAGGCTATCATTGAATGGCCTGCCCCACGAAATGTAACAGAAGTAAGATCGTTTCATGGTCTTGCAAGTTTCTATCAAAAATTTATTAGAGACTTTAGCAGTATTTGTGCGCCCCTAACAAAAAATATGAGAGGGGATAAGAGAGAATTTAAGTGGACTGCCAAGGCAGGTACCAGTATAGACATATTGAAAAAGAAAGTGACAGAACAGCCCATTCTGGCACTTCCAGATTTTAATAAAGTGTTTCAGGTTGATTGTGATGCCAGTGGCAGCGCCATTGGAGCCGTATTGAGCCAAGAAGGTAAACCTGTTGCATATTTTAATGAAAAATTAAATGATGCTTGCAAGAAATATTCTATTTATGATCAAGAATTCTATGCAATAATTCAGGCTCTTAAGAAATGGAGACATTATTTGTTAACCAAAGAGTTTGTTTTATATACTGACCATCAAGCTTTGCAGTATATAAATAGTTAAGGTAAACTTAACCAGCGACATTTGAAGTGGGTTGAATTCCTGTAGAGTTATACCTTTGTCCTGAAGCATAGAAATGGCAAATCTAATAGATTTGCAGATGCCTTGAGTAGAAGGCACAATTTTTTGATGGAAATGAGAGTGCAAGTTGTTGGGTTTGATGAACTCAAGAGTTTACACCCAGCAGAACCAGATTTTGCAGAGGCATGGACGACATGTGTGTCTCCTACTACTATGGATTGTACTAAGTGGTTGGATTTTATGATCCAATATGGGATGTTGTTTTGGCAGAACACGTTGTGCATTCCACGTAGTTCCATGAGGGAAAATTTGATCAAAGAGAAACATAGCGGAGGACTAGCAGGGCATTTTGGTCGAGATAAGACCATTGCTCTTGTTAGTGAGACTTACCATTGTCCGCAATTACAGCCGAATGTGACCAAATTTGTGTAGGGTTGCAGAGTGTGCCAGATAGCAAAAGGAGTCAGCCAGAATACAAGAATGTACTAGCCATTGCCTATACCAGAGAGACCATGGGAGGACATCAGTATGGATTTTGTTCTTGGTCTACCAAGAACACAATGTGGACATGACATCATTTTTGTTGTTGTTGACAGGTTTTCGAAGATGGCTCATTTTATTCCATTTCAGAAGACAAGTGATGCTGTTCATATTGCAAGCTTGTTTTTCTGGGATATTGTGCACCTTCATGGTCTACCCCAAAGCATTGTCTCAGACAGAGATACCAAATTTGTGGGTTATTTCTGGAGAACCCTGTGGAAGAAGCTAAAAATAGAATTGAAATTCAGTTCTATGTACCACCCACAGACTGATGGACAGACGGAAGTAGTCAACAGAAGTTTGGATAATCTTCTACGATGTTTGGTAGGAGATAAACCCAAGGGATGGGATCTAATTTTACCACAGGCATAATTTGCTTACAATAATTCTGTCAATTGTAGTACTGGTAAATCCCCATTCCAGATAGTGCATGGGAACAGCCCGAGAAATGCTTCTGAGTTGAGGCCAATGGATAAGGGTGACAAGCGCAGTTCTGAAGCTGAAGACTTTGTAGCACACATGACGAATTTGCATGAAGAAGTACAACAACATATCAGTCAAATGAATGCTACTTACAAAGCCCAAGCAGATTAGAAGCGACATTTCAAGGAATTCTAGATAGGAGATGAAGTCATGGTTCATTTGTGCAAGGAATGTTTTCCTACCAAAACCTACAATAAGCTAAAAATAAAGAAGTTTGGACCATGCCGGATCATAGGTAAACGAGATTTAGGCAATGCCTATGAAGTAGATCTACCGAGTGAGATGAATATTTCACCCATCTTCAATATTTTTGACTTGGTTGAATATCATGCAGGAAGTTGTAGTGAACCACCCATTCTGAATCTGTGGAACATTCCAGCATCCACTCTAGACAAAGAAGAAATTAAAGACATACTCAACACTCGTGAAGGCAGAAGTACCCGAAACAGGCAATATTCGAAGTATTTGGTCAAGTGGAAGAAACGACCTGTCAAAGATGCCACATGGTTTTACAAATCAGAGGTTGATCGTCTGGGTTTTCCTCTGACCGTCCAAAAGTGAGGATCACTTCTAAACATCTACTCCAGGTGTCTGATGCAGAAGCATCTAGGGTAGCACAACAATCTTGCATCATCGAAAAAGACAAGCAAAAGAAACAAGCAAAAAAGTTCTAAGTTTGAAAAAAAATATGCTAAGGTTCAAAGGTGTAGCGATATCGCAACATAAAAGTTTTCACGATATCGCGACACCATCAGCATAATGGCAGGCACAAAATAAGTTGTCGCGATATCGCGACATAAAAGTAGTCATGATATCGCGACACCATCAGCATCACGACGGGTGCAAAATAAGTTGTCGTGATATCACGACATAACAGTTGTCACGATATCGCAACACCAATAGCACAACGGCGGCATAAACATAATGGTCACGATATCATGACATAACAGTTGTCGTGATATCACGACACCATCAACACAACAATGAGCACAAACCCAACTGTCACGATATCATGACACAAAGGTTGTCGCGATATCGTGACACCTTCGATCAAGGGCAAAAGCAAAACTCAAGTGTCACGATATTGCGACATAAAGGTTGTCATGATATCACAACAAACTTAGAACAAAGCAAGAGCTAACATGCAAATGTCATGATATCATGACACCTCGACAAAGAAGGTCGAAGGGCAAAAAAGTGTCGCGATATCACGACACATTGGCAAAAGAGAGCCAAAGGTAGAAAAGTGTCGTGAAATCATGACATGTCGCATTTTCATGACCTGACTAAGAAAGAGAAGGTGGGTTTTCATGGACTGTTACAGAATGACAATTGGCGATTCCAGAAGCCGTTAAGGCAGTTCCAGGAAACTGTTGCAGTGGTTACAGGGACGGTTGTGAATGGCGTTTACAGCAAGAATCTTTGATGATAAAAAGGGATTTTTTTGAAGGATTGCGGATGCTAGAGAGAGGAAGGCTGCGGCTTCTTTTAGCATTTTTCTTACTGTGTAATTTTTCATGGTCTGAATTGTAAAGCTTCCATGCTTTGAAATAAAATTGCGTCTTTGAAATAAAATTACGTCTTTTCTTGGTTATTAAAATTGGCTCCCCATCACTAAGCCATCATCCGCTACAGATCCTTTCTATCCCCTTACTTCTCAACCATCTCAAGATTTTTCTACCATTCTTGATATACAAAATACTCTTAAAAATCTGAGTAATAGAATGAATTTGATGGAAAAGAGAGACCGAGAAAGGTCACAGTAAAGGAGATTCCCATATGTAAAAATATATCAGTGACATAGTCCTAGTAACAGTATTGGAGTCAGAGTGAATGCAGCATATGAGGAGCAAAAATGTTCTTCATATACTATCCTTGTAAATATTTGGTGTTTAGTATGCAATGATCCTCGTGACTCACATTCTTGTGTTATGTACCAACACCATGTCCAACAAGCTATGGATCAAGCTGAAAGAAATAAAAAAGGGAGAGTAAATATGTTATGGTAGCCTTATCAAATCATGGTGGGGAAAGAGTTGGATGAAGACAACCAAATTTTTGTTATGACAAGGTCTAGGAAGAAAGCTTTGCAAGTAGATCCCCAAAGTATGGGGCAATTCCAATTTCCTTCTTAGAAGAAAATAGATCCTCTTCCTCAAAGCAATGATACTTTTTCCATCCCTTAAGCTAAAGGTAAAGAGAAGATAGATAGTCTTCCTAAGAGGTTGGATAATTAAATTGAAAGAGACCAAATAAAATCTAAATATGAGGCTTAAGAAAGGCTTAGATTTCCCTCTATTACCAAAAGGTAGATAATTGAAGCCACTCAGCAGTATAAAAGGAAATACGGTGAGCCAAAAAAAGTCTTGAAAGGCCTGCCCTGAATAAATCTGAGTATAATATTATTAAAAATATGAAAAATATTCCATCAAAAGACAACATGTATGACATTCTATTTATTCCTGGTGAGATCCATCTACTTAAGGCTTCCCTCAAAAAGTACCCATAAGATAAACAGACCACCACAATACTTAGTATACCATTAGAAAAGAAAGAAATGTCATCTATTGTTCTAAATAATAATCCCCCTCCTTTCTATATATCCCTTAGGATGGAAGGTTGGGTAGTCCAAAATTGTATGATAGATTTAGAGCATCAACTACAGTTATGCCAAAATCAGTCTATGAAGAAATGGGTATGGAGTATACTTGATCTTGTCCTAGAGTATTACAATTGGATGGGACACTAGTTAAGATAGTTGGAGTCATAAAAGGCATTTTTATGAGGCTACATATGGCTCCTGAGATGATTATAGTACAATAAATAGTTGTGGTTGACCTAGAACCCTACTTTGGATTATGTATTTCAAGAGAATTTACTGCAAAACTAGGTGGATGTATGTACACAGATTATTCTAGTATGGTTATTCCTTTCAAAGAAAAGAGAATAAGGATAACACTTGAAAAGCCAGTAGCTTATCACATTGAAAATATTGAGGAAGACATGTGTAATATTAATTCCCTAGAAGGATTTGAGCTGGTGGAGAACATTGAGGAGTTGTATATTGAGTATGAGTTGCCTTTCAGAGAGGATTATAGTTAGTTTGGAACTGGTATGGGAACATATAGTATCTCAATCAAAGAATAAAATCCCTACTATATCCAATCAATATATGAGAGATAAAGAAACATGGATCATGCAATTTTATAGTGCTAAATGTAGAAATGGAGTAGGATCTGGTGTGGTGTTATAGTCCTAATCAGAAAGGACAAAGAATTTTTCCTACAGACTAACATGGTCATGTAAAAATAATGTTGCATAATATGAAGCCCTATGTCTGGGATTAATACAATAAAAAATCATGGGCATTAATATTTTGAACATATATGGTGATTCTGAGTTGATAGTCCACCAAGTAAGAAACAGGTGCAACAATAAGCATCATTACCTAAAAGCTTACAGAAACAGGGTATGGGATCTGATGGAATTCTTTGATGCCCTAAATTTTAATTTTTTTCACAAGAATACTCTGGCATATTCATTAGCAAAAAATGGAGCTAACTTCAACCCTTTTATAGACTTTGGAATCAAGAAAGCCAAGGGAATCAAAATTATTTTTAGACCTGCAGTACCAGACAAGCAGATTTTTTGGTAGGTTTTTGAAAGTGATGAAAAAATAATTGACTTTATAGTAAGAGAAGCATGTCTCTCTGCTTTTCAATAAGAAAGTATAGAAGAAATTTATCAACAATATGTTATTCAACTAAGGAACAACCACATTCCTAGAGGATTGGTCACCCTAGAGAGATTATTTGATAATGAGGATAGAAAAAAGACCAAAGTAATGAAAGTCAATGAAAAATCTATAAATAATTAGAAGTTAGTAAATAAAAATAATCTCAATGTTGGAGTGTAGTGTTCACCAAAGGAAGCTAAAGTTATCAAAGCCTTATGCTTAAAATACAAAAACATTATGGGTTGGTCATATGAAGACCTCAAGGTATATGACAAGAAGGTTATCCAACATACTATTAAGCTAGAGCCTGATGCAAAGCCTTTTAGGTAGAATAAAAGGCTATTAAATTTGAGGATCAAAGCCAATATGATAGAAGAGCTCTTAAATTTATTAAAGGCTAAGATCATATACCCAAAAAAACATTCAACCTAGGTAGCCAACTTGGTACCTGTGAGAAAAAAGAATGGGTATATTCGTTTGTGTGTAGATTTTAGAAATCTTAACCAAACACCCCTTAAATATCACTTCCCCCTCCTACATATTGATCATATCTTATAGATAGTGGTATGGATAGAGATTTTATCATTACTGGATGGTTACTTTGGATACAATCAAATTTGGGTGAAAGATGAAGATCAGTATAAAATGGCATTCACCACAAAATGGGGCACATTTGCCTACCAAAGAATGCCTTTTGGGCTATCCAATGCGGGAGCCACATTTTAGATAGCCATGGATTATGCCTTTGGGGCACTGATCAATAAATTCATTCTAATTTATTTGGATGATATGACTGTGTTTTCCTATGATAAGCAAGACCACCTATCACACTCAGAGTAAGTTTTTCAGAAATGCAGAGAATTTGGTATTTCACTAAATCCTAAGAAGTCATTCTTTGTAGTTCACAAAGGAAATTTTCTAGGTCATGTGATCTAAAAATAAGGTATGTACATAGATACAAATATAATCAGATCCATTCTTGCTCTCCCATTGCCTACAAATAATAATACCTTGTAGTATTTTCTGGGCCAAATCAGTTTTATCAGGAAGTTCATTTGTGACTTTGCATAGAAAGTAATGCCTATATTTGAGTTACTAAATAACAATGATGAGTTTAAGTGGATTAAGGTCAGGAAATAATATTTTAATATTAGAAAGTAGTCCATTACAATAGCCCTAGTACTGGTAAATCCATATTTTAGTGAATATTTTATCGTTTATGCCTATGGAGCTGAAGAAAGTTATGCCTCAGTGCTTACTCAAAAATACAATCAAGGTGAAGAGCATCATGTATGATTTTGGATCCAAACACTCCATGATTACCAGGTCAAATATATTTATTTAAATACAAGTATTAATTGTGATGAAATCACTGAAGAAGTTCAGGCAGTACTTGGTACAGAGTAAGACCCTAGTATATGTGGTTCATCCAGATGTAATAAGCTTTATCCTTCAGGTTGAACTTGGAGATAAAAGAGATGGTTGGATTACCAAGATCCAAGAGTACAATGTAGAGATACACCCCACAAATTTATTAAGAGGTATAGCACAATGCTAAGGTCTAACAAAGGTTGTAGCATTAGCAAAAGTGACATCTTTCCAAGTAGAAGAAGAAGAATATCAGGTGGAAGGAGCACAAATAGTAGACTCTGATTGGGTTGACCAGATGATAAAGTATCTCCAAACTAGAGTATGCCCTCCTCATATAAATGCATCCCAAAGGAGGATATTTAGGCCTCATCCTTTAAAATATGCATTACTACTAGAAGGCCTGTACAAAAGAAACTTGGATGGAGTTCTTATAAAATACTTAAAATATGATCAACAAAAGAGGGTCACTTAAGAGTTTCATGGAGGACCCACTATGGACATAGCTTAGGCAGAGTGATAGCTTTGAAAATTATAAAAGCAGGCTATTATTGGCCTACTGTATTTACTGATGTTTTTAGGGTTACTAGGGCCTGTGACAAATATCAAAGATATGTTGGAAGGACAAGGAATGCTTCATTCTCCCTTGGCCTGCTACAGGTTGAAGAGATTTTTTAACAATGGGGGCTGGACTTCATAGGGGTCATCAACCTTAATTCCTTAGAAGAGAATAATTTTATCCTAACTACTACATATTATCTTACCAGGTGGGTAGAGGCTATTCCTACCAAGAAATCATATCAGGAAGTTGTGATCAATTTTATGGAAAACTTGATTTCAAGGTTTGGAGTTCCATAAGCCTTGGTAAGTGAAAATGGCCTAGATTTCATAGGATCCAAGTATATTGAGTTTTCTAGAAAGTATGGCATCATTATTAAGAATACTTATAACTATTACCCTCAAGGGAATGGACTTGTTGAATCTACTAATAAGAACCTATTGAGGATTCTAAGGATATCACTTGAAGGTAACAAGAGAATTTGGCACCTGTTACTGGACCAATATTTGTGGGTAGACATGATTACTATAAATAAGTCCATTAAGACTTCCCCTTATGCACTGGTATACGGCAAAGAGGTATTACTACCTATCCATTTGGAAATTCCAATACTTAAGCTTGTCAATACATAGGAAGAGTCAGAGGAAAATCCTATAAAGTCCAGGTTGACCCACTTCCTACAATTGGATGAGAATAGAGCTCAGGCATATGAAAAATTTCAAAAGCATTCCTTAGATATCAAGGCATGTTTTGATAAGAAGGCTAGATTCAGAAAATTCCAGGTTGGAGACTCAGTTCTTAGGTGGAATGTTGATAGAGAAAAACTAGGCAAGCATGAAAAGTTTGATTCTTTTTGGGATGGCCCTTTCAAAATAGTAGAGGCCAAGGAGTCCAATGTGTTTTAGCTAGAATATCTAGAGGGGAACATACAACCGATTCTAGTAAATTGTTTTCATATCAAGCTCTACCATTTGTGAAATATGAGCTCATTGTAACATATGTATATACATTGTATTATATTTCCCTTTCTTTCTACACTTTGTATTTAGTTTTTTTTTGCATTTTGTACAAGCCCATTGAAAAATATTTGCAAAAAAATGGCTAAGTGTCAATAAATAAATTAGGATGTTCCATTCCACACTCAAATACATATCAATTGTAGCAAAACGGTGAGTGTTTCCAATCTGCACCCAAATACATTAAAGTTCCAATGAAATGGTGCAAATTTTTTTTTAATCATAATAAGGTCAAGTGACATGAAGAGTAAAGGTGTCTCCAATCTGGGGATTTTTGAATCTAAATCATAACAAAATGGAACCAAGGTGGAAACTCATGCATAGAATTTATTAAGTTTCAGCAGAATCAAAGACATCTTTGATTCGTCGATTTCAAAACCAAGGTGGAGCCAAGCAATGAATTCATGACCATACCACATGGAGAGGAAATAAATATCCCACATTCAATGCTAATGAACTCATGGTCAAACCAAAGAGTAGCCGAAGAGATGTAGTGAGGTGTCAGTGCAGTTTGAATTTTTGACCAATGAAAATCTAGAATGCCACCGTTGAGTCACCGAAAGGAATGAGTGGAAGTTGGAAAGCTTTGCAGTGGGTATATCATGCAACAACTACATTAATGGTGGAAGATATGCACACATCAATAAATAAAATAACCAAAAAAAACATTAACAGTGTTCATTCGGTAGTTAATTGCATTCACAGAATAGAAGAGAGCGAGACAATACTCAGAAAAATTTCACTGTGAATTCCCAAAGGAACATAGTATTGTTGTTGTCAAGATGGCTTTAGAGGAGGCCCAAGAGTTTGAAATTCTAGAGAGAAGTATAGTGCCTCCATACATCGATAGAGTAGAAGTTATGGTAGATACTAAAATTGTCCTCATAGAGAGAACAAGGATTAGAAGGAGCATTAATGATAGATTCAAGAAGCGAGCTACTCTATTTGTGGAAGGTGGATGTGTTGCCATTTCTTATCTATCTTTTTAAATTTGTGATTATGTTCATCCTTATTCGGAGTTAATAGCTACAATAGTTAAATTTTATGAACCAATTTCCAAAGTAGTGAAAATCTCTAAGGCCAAAACCCTTTTTAGTATCACCACCTCCTTCTATCATAATATTTTTACCCTAGGTTCAGAACCGTCAGTGAGGGCAAAACCATTTAGTGTGACTGACCAGGTTGGGTATTACTCCTTGGATACACGAGCTAATGACGGTGAGTCATTTAAGATATGGGTTTATAAATAGCTTAATACTAAGCCTAGGAAGAAATTACCTGAATTCCCAATCTGTATTGATGAATTTTCAAACCCTGTGTTGTTCTCTATGTATGCATGTATGGAGGGTCCATATTTTGATAGAAGTATGACTAGAACATTACCAAAGCATATTGTATTTCTAACGAAATAATATATGAGGAAGGCATGGAGTAAATAGGGACTACGGTGATTTATTTTGACTAGAAAACTTTTCTTACCCAAAGGATACATGAACAACTGGTAAGAATGAAAATGGGCTTTGATGATCCTAGTTTTAGGCATTGATAAATTATGGTATGGATGTTTTATGCTGCCATTAAGGACAATATGCCTTGGATTCCGGTAAAGGATAAAACTAGTGATGAGTAACCCTTGTTGGTTTACTATTGGATAAGTCATTTGAGAAGTAGTGAGTAGTTTTATAGATTCAATTTGGAATTCCTTGGACCTACCTTGAAAATAATGTATGGAGAGTGCCCTAGACTACCACCCATGGGTAAGCAAATTCTGAGAGTAGAGGGTGCTGAGGAAGGATATTGGTACTTTTTGATCGAGGAAACAACTATCTTATTATATGGTTTCATGGGCAAACCTTTTCTCCTACCCCATTTTGTTATAGAAAGGCTCTTTGCATTGGAATATTTGAGGTAAGCAGAGTATATTGATTTGAATTATGGTTTTGGAAGGAAGAGAAAGTCTCTGCTAAAATATTGCACTATGGAGGATGTTACTATTACAAAGAAGGGTAGAGCGAGCTAATTGAACAATACCTTGATAGGTTAGGTCTATTTTATATTCCCGAAAGATGGAGTTATGACCTTGATGGCATCTTCATTTCCAGGAATATAGCCATAAATGGAAAAAAGGCTTATAAGTTTGAAAAGAGGTCTAGGGAACATTTTGAACAAGGCACAAACAATGATGAGACCGCTCTTTTAGAGTGGAATGTTTCAAAAATGGGTCAACTACCTCCATGGTTAGATTTCTATGAAAAAATTATGGATTTTGATCCTGAATAAAAGAAAATTCATCAGCTCACAGAAGCCACCATTCGTGACAATGAAGAGAAAATTGGAAATAAAAAGGACCCTCATCCTAAGGAGAATACTGTTGAAGAAGCTGAGGAAGGAGAACAATGGAACACAATAAAGATATCATATTGGTGGAGAATGAGAATAATTGGAAAACCTAATTCTACATTTGGCATAATATTGATAAATATTTTTCCAAGAAATATGATGAAATATCAGAACCTGGAAGCAGAAGGATATTAGAAACATAGTGTTGATAGTTAAAAGATCCCAAGCTAGTTTTTAATCTCTATCTCCACCCACATATCAGGAAGCCCCTATAGAGGAGCAGGAAATTCCTTTAACATCAACTAAATTCTTTAGAAATTTTCATCCTACCACTGAACAAGTGGAGAATTTTCCTAAGGGAGCTCATTATATGAGCAAAATGCAATATTCCAGTGAAAAGGCTATCAATACTCCAGTCATTAAAGCAGTTTCTAGTCCTAAATGCTTAGCTCTAGGGGATAAACTCTAGACACAGATATTGACTAGAGATAGAAGAATGAGATTTTTAGGTTCACCCTCCTTTATTTTGCCACTATAGTATCAGTTGAATCACATCCCATTTTTGAGCAAGTCTTTCTTGCTAGAGTTGTACAAGGAAATGTATCAGAAGAAGAATTAGAGAGTGAAATGACTTCCTTTCAATTGGTCCATAAAAGGACTAAAATAGCTCTAGAAATAAGGGAAAGAGAAGTTTTGAAGAAACAAATATTGGATATGGAGGAGATTACCAAAGAGGTGGTTGTTTCTGCTATAGAAGAATTGACTCATCAAGAGCAACAGTAGGAAATAGAGATAGAGCAAGAGCACCCTACATATATAGGTAAAGGTATGGTTTCTAATCCCTCTTCTCATGTACATACTTCTAAATACCCAAGGAAGTCTCCCTCCATTTCTAGTCAAGAAAATGTGACAAAGGTACCTTCTCCCTCTTGTAGTCCACCCCATAATTCATTGGTTGTCTTTGATGTATAAGTCACTACCTTTGTTCGTCCAAAGTCATCCCAAATCCCACTTTTAGCATCTAAGGTTCCCACTTCCTCATATCCCATGATTTCATCTTCACTCTCATCGCCACCACCATTGTAGGGACATATTGTTCCAAGTACCACAATTCATCCAATTGTTAGTCTTGCGACTATGCCTATGGTTTTACCGATAGCAACCTCGGTAGTAGTTATAGAGTCCATTTTTTTATAAATACTATTGTAATTACTTTTGCATATCCATTTTCAATAGTTTAGTTCTCCCTTATATTTTTAGTATCTTCATCTCCCCTGGATACTAGTTTTTCAAGTCCTGTAACTTTTCCAAAAGAGCAAGCAACCACACAAAAGACAAATGATTTCTAGGTAGAGAAACTTTTTAAGCCTTCCAGAAAGATGGTTGTCATAAGAAGTATGTATGTTGATCCCGTTGCTAGGTAGATAATATCAAGATCTATGACTCCATTGGTAAGCAAACCCAAAAATGAAATGACTGTTCAATATTATCGAGTGGAGGAGGTCATAGAAAATATTGATAAGCTTCTTGAAGAAGATGAGCTGATCATAGCTAGAGCCCACTTGAACACCTTATATATGAAGAATGATATATTTAGATATCAGGTGGGTAAACTTTAGAAGCAAATTGAAAATATTCAGAAGACTCGAAGTAATCAAAAGAAAGTATAAAAGGCTCTAAAGAAAGAGGCCAAGGGCTGGTAGAAAAAATTTCAAGAGGCCATTAAGCTCAAAGATCAACTAAAAGAGCAAAAGAAGCTAAATGCAGAAAAAACAAAAGAAATTCAAAGTTTGAAACATTAGCTTCAACTTGAGAAAGCTAAGTCTTCTAGCTTTTCCAAGGCTAGTTTGAAAAATATTAGAAAAGAAATACTCTTTGATGTCCAAGAGAAATATCTAGGGCTTCAAATAATGATTGATTATCTTAATGATGTCAACCGCTTGCTCCCTAATATGCAGAGAGAGCTAGATCAGATCACTAGAGAGTTGTAACCTATGGTGATTTCGGTAGAACAAATATACAAGTTCGTTGATAGAAGACTCAATGATTCTACTAAACCAATTCCTAATAAAGAATGGAATATCACCAAATTTACTACCATAATCATGGTTAAGAAGCACAAGGCACTTCAAAGGACGTGGTTGTTGTTTGACAAGATTGAAGGAGTGATTATGGATGTTGTGGATGTGAATAAAGAAATAATTAAAGTTGGCTTCAAAGGCCTATGGATGGAGGATCACAACTTGCTATCTGTGGAAGAGATCCAAAAAAGAATTGATGAAGGTTTGCAGGATGAATATGAAATTGATTCTTTGGAAGAGCCACTACCCCAAGAGCAAGCTGCCCAATTAATTGTAAATTTTACCAAATTAAGAGATTTGATGGAAGATCTAGTGAACAGAGGGAATGTTTCTAACTATGATGATATAGGAGAGTTACAATATGTTTATAAGTAGCTCAAATAAACATCAAACCCCTCTGAAGTAGCCTGGAAATAATCTTTACAATCTTTAAAATTGATGATTCAATTGTTTGGTGATGATTCTAAAGGAAGGCATCAAAAACAACCTTCCCCATAAGAAGAAGAAGAAGAAGAAGAGAATGAAGAAGAGGTTGACGAAGAGGCCCATGAAGAAGAGGAGCAAGATGGAGCGGTTACAGGCTCGAAAGGGGCCTACACTTGGTTCATATTTGTTTTTGTACATATGCATAAGATTTGCATTTTTGTTTTTTGCTCTGACAATTATCAGAAATAAATAACAAATGCATGAATCCTACAAAGATATAGAGAGCAACCAATTTTTTGTGAAGGTATTTTTGCAATAAGGTCTTATAAGAGGAGTAGAGTTGTACCTAATTTTTGAAGACAATTGTAACAGGCCTGTATTTTTGGCATTGTCTCCTTATAAGCGGATAAGTCTTGATGTTTTGGCATAATCTCCATATGAACCTTTACCCTCTAAATAGACTGTTAGATTTTTTAGAGGGTAATGTTTGTATGGAAATTATTCTTAAAGCATAATTTTGAAGATGAGCATTTTTTTGACTCCTTAGGCCCAATGGATAATACTCTGATTTCTATGGATTTGCAAGCAAAACCACCCAGGAGGCACCAGAATGTAGGCCCAAAATGGCCACATAATTAGGAAAATTTTGAACAAATTTTTCCTAAGGCATGAAGATCTCATTCTGCACATTTTGTAGTGTATTTTGGAGCGGATCCACAAAAAAGGCTACAAATATACCCAAAACTTGATGAATTTTCATGCTTGGAGTAATTCCACATAGTTTCTTATGATTCTAACTTTGGACTAGCGACGCATCCTGAACCTAGAAAAGTATTTGAAGAAGGATGACGTCTATGTAAAATAAGTATGGAATGGTGACTACTTGATATTTTGAATACCTTACGAGTAGCTAAGTATTGGAGAGCCTGATTCCAGAGAGCACATAGAACATTTTTTCCTGAAATGGTGACAAAGCGGAATGCTATGAACAAGCAATGTAGATTCGTGATAAATGTATTTTTGACTAACTTTCTTTTAGAATGGTGAAAAATAGTGTTTTACTCTAAAGCCAATGCATATTGGAGGAGAAGTCACTTTAAATTGTAACAAGCCTAGAATGATGTTCATAGGACAATGCACTTGCTTAGGTTTGGAATGAAATCCATAGAAGTTTCGAAGGAGATATGACATCATCAACATTTTTGTGCATATTGGTGAATGCTTCATCGCCAATGGATAGAAATAAAGGATATGGAGCGGATTTCATCCCACTTCATTTTCAAAGCACTTTGATGTCAGATTGGCATGAAGCTTTTTCTGAAGCATTGAAGGTGATGTCATCAATTTTTAAAAGTGGAATGGCACTGTGTTCTCCCCCGCCATTACATCAAGCTTATTTTAGATTTAATCATAGCCATATGATGGGGGAGATCAATGATGGATATTTTTATAAGAAATTTGAGGTATATAAAAGTAATTTCTTGCTAGATTTATAACAACCAGTTGGAGGAGGAAGTTGAACCATTGAGGGTTTCAATAAGATGATAACCAGAGACAGTTGCAGATCGACGACAATGAAGGACTTCCAATAAATATCAACGATGTATATGCAATCTCCAATGGCCATAACTCTAGTTAGCATAAAAAAACCAACAAGTTGTAGAGGCTTTGAGCTGCCATGGCGACCCACTTGCAATGGATTTTCCAGAGGTTGAACCAGTAAGAGAATGCCATCAAGAACTCTTTGTTGAGATGTAAAAATTTCATCTTTGTAATGTTTCTTATTATTTTAATTTTGCAAAACTATAAGTAGAGGTTGAACCCTCATTTTTAAAGGGTCGGTTTTAGTGTGTTTGCATGTGCTACTATAAATATTCCCAAGGGCTAATGAAAGTAGCATTACATTGATCTTCGCCTTAAATTTTGTGTCTTCATAATTCGATATCAGAGGTTTGAATTCTTTAGTTGCATTTATGTGAATACTCAAATGGTTAGTTTGTGCTAAATTAATGGATTACTAACTGCTAGGGTAATTGAAATCTACTTTTGAGTTTGATATTTATTTTTAATAAGTGCATTTCTTTAAAATCTAGATATTGGTGAATTCTGATATTTGGATTATCATTGTTTAGATATTAAAATTATTGTCTGTAATATTTCTATGTTGTTCTTTAATAAATGAAAGTACATATAATTTGAGATATTGTTGATCTGAGTAATGTTTCTTTAATTTGTTTTTCGGAGCTTTTTGTTCTAGTGCAATGTTGTTTGCCTATTCATCCACCATTTTTTGCATTTTCTAACCCTAATCCTTTTCTTACCCTAATATCTAAAACCCTAAGTGAGCATAATTGTGTCAACACCCATTTTGAGTTGACAAGGAACCAACCTACTCTGGAGGTTGGATCGAAAACTCTATTTTGGTCCATCCAATGTTGAGTGTTGAGTTGTAGCTAGCGGGTGCAATTTTGGATAGAAATTAGGAAGATAGACAGCCGCAGTATTGAGTAAAACTTGATCCAATTCAGTGCCCAACAGAACATAGAATAGTTTACTATATTTTTCTATTCATTATCATAACAATATGCAAATACTATAATTTCACTTTTTCATTCAATTTATCTATCAAATTGACCTCAAATCACTATTCAATAACATTTGATTTCCATACTTTATCAAATTGACCTCAAATCACTATTCAATAACATTTGATTTCCATACTTTATAAATCATTCTATTTTTATGAAGATAAAACTAATATTTACAAAAGAAGAAATAAATTAGATCATTCCCAATATATTCAAATTCATATTCCATTCCTAAATCAATTAAATCTAATATCCTTAGGAAAATACAAAATATGTCATAAGTCTCCATATGGTTAGATATACATATACATTATAAAATACACCATGAATATTTATTTGATTAAGGTATACCACACATATTTATTTTCTAAGATTATAACACATATGATAAAATGCACACACAGATAGATAGATATATATATATATATATATATATATATTATAAGCATCATCTATTCCTATATTCTTAAAACAATTGAGACTAAATTACATATGATGTGAAGCATAATTGTTACATACAAATTTTTAAATTCCTCACCTTAAAAGATACTAACTATTCTATTAAAGTCCTTTCTAACGATAGGGGACAAAATTATTTCTAACACAAATTATATTCTAGCCATAGGTTTATATATATATATATATATTATAAGCATCATCTATTCCTATATTCTTAAAACAATTGAGACTAAATTACATATGATGTGAAGCATAATTGTTACATACAAATTTTTAAATTCCTCACCTTAAAAGATACTAACTATTCTATTAAAGTCCTTTCTAATGATAGGGGACAAAATTATTTCTAACACAAATTATATTCTAGCCATAGGTTTATTCTCGAACATAACCAACTGATAATCTTATTAAGTCACACCACAGACTACAATCGCAAGCAGAAATAACACGACTCA
Organism: Wollemia nobilis; assembly: GCA_028583015.1. Lineage (NCBI taxonomy): Eukaryota > Viridiplantae > Streptophyta > Pinopsida > Araucariales > Araucariaceae > Wollemia > Wollemia nobilis. Next base: position 11,754,413 of record JAQPPZ010003361.1, read on the forward strand.
AGAATTGAGGCACCCAATGTGATCATCTACCATATGGATTAAATTTTAGGCCAAGAGCATTGTAAACCATCTCATTCATATAAAAAAACTATTGTATGGGATATTAATCCAATCAAAAGGGCAAAATTTATAAAACATGTTAATATATCATCTGACCATACAATACTAACCTGCCATGAGTTTATTTCAAAATATCAAAGGTGTGAATAAGGATTTTGGGATATTTTTTGACTATTGACGTTGACGATGCAGACATTATTCGGAGGTGGTTTGACTATGAACCGAGAAAGCTGAGATTAGGGCATTATGGGCATTATGCATAGGTATTTCAGCAATGGGCATAGAGCCTTAAATTATGAATAATAATTTGGACTAACGATACCCCATGATAATCAATCCACAATAAAATATTCACTAGACTACAAGACGTAAACATTAGCTTCATTTTTTGACAACATTATATAGGTTTAAAAATAGGAGTTTCCATCTATACAGGGATGCGTCATTCTATGACGGTGATCGAAAATAAAAGAAAATATTACTACTATAAAGGGTGTGCATGGGGCTTCCATACAAGTTTGGCTATTTGTAGTTGCACAGGCATTTGTTTGGATGTCATATGGAATGGTCATTGAAGTCTCAAATCGAATATAATACACCAAGTAAAATGGGTATTTCAAGAACTTTGATATAATATAAGCTTTCAACATATAGTCCAAATCAAATCTTACAAGCACTAATATTATTGGAAGCAAAAAAACACATGAAGTTTGATTTATCCTCACTATTTAAGTCTACAAGTTGTTACGAAGACTATAATAATACCGCAATTATGTTTTAAATAAAACTTTCATGAATCGATGGAAGGGAAAGTCTTCACAATATATCTCTAAACTTCATGATATTGTAGAAAGTCTCAATACACGTAAATACAATGAATCCATTAGAACTAAAATAAGGATTCGGTTCTACATATGTAATATATACATTATAGATAGCCTTTTACACATAATGAGAGTGTCATTATATTAGTGAATGCTATGTTTCAGCACATATGACTCAAAACTTAAAGGTTAAAATAAAATACGAAACAAGGTCAGCTATCTAATCAACCAACATGGCGGTCAAAAGCAACTTACAACCACTATTGTGGATGCTAGTCGACAAAGCCTAAGGTAATGTTATATCGATATGGTATTGTCTATAAATTCATAGTGAATATAGGTAGAAGAATTATTAATTTGTGCAACATTGCACTCGCTTGACATTTGACTAGAAACCAAACAAAGTAATTAGGTTACCAATAAACAAAGTGTTATATTCCAATATTGTAACCACAAAAAAGGAATACTGATTTGCTAACAAGCCTTTTTATCTATAGACTCACATAACTAGGAACACTACTTGGATAATATTAAGTAAATTGTCCTTAATAATTACATATCGTAGCCAACTATAGCTAAGACTACATAGTCTTAAAGGAAACTTTCAAATTCCATGAAAATACACTATACAGATCCAAGCAAACAAGCATTCAACAAATAGTGGAAAGTCCCAACCTGGAATTCTTGTGAGGTAGTTTCTTGTAGACTCCTATATCTCTTCCTTATCTAGCCTCCTTCGAGCCTCCTTCTAGCCTAACCCTTTCCCAACCTCTATGGCAATTTATAGCTCTTTTTCCTCTAGACAAATAAGATGTTTTTCAATTTTTTTATTAATTTTTCTCTCCCCCCATGTGTAGGATTCTATGAAAATTAATATTTTAATGGGAAGGGTGGATCATTTTTCTTGTGTCCCCCATATCTAGGGTAGCTACTACCATTAATCATATGGGTGATACAAGGTTAATACTATTAGAGATAAGACAGGAGTCTCACCTACCATTTTAGCCATCCTAAAGTAGCCATGTGGAGGAAAGGATGGTCAATTAGGTCAATAATTTTGGTCCAATCAAAACTTGACAAGTTTATAAGGAAAATTTCCACCTAATTTATTTTTTAAGATGGAAGCAATTAGGTCAAATAAGCATATTCAAAAAAATAAATCTATTTTTAAGAAATTGCCCAATTTAATATTTTCACAACTTCACAATAAAGCTTATAAAACTTCATGAAAATTTTCAAGTGCATTCAAAATATTTCTAAAGTAATTTTTAGGGTGTAAACTCATTACTTAATGTGCATTTTCCAAGGTAAGATTCAAAAATACCAATTTCTTATAAAATTGGTTGTGAAATTAAATATATCACACAAATTGCAAATACAAGTAATCGATGCATGCTCAATATTCCTCATCACCATTTTTTCATTAAGTGGGTGGATATTTTAAGATGCTCTTATTTATCACCACCCATCATGAAGGAGACTAGTAATAATGGTAACATGAGCACTTTACCTATTGAGTTGTCATTATCATCATTTCCCTTCTCATATTTGGTGGTTGATCTCCACCTATGATAATTTATGTTCCTAAAATCAAGTAATGCAATGCAACATCATTTTATCTTAAAAGAAACAAACATATTGCAAACGTATCAAGTATTAAAACCAGTCATCAATACATAAATACCATCTTAAGAGACTCCTTCCAAGGTTGGGTGTGACATTTTCCCCCTAATTCCCTATGGACAATATGGACCTGATATTTGAATGTACAATAAAATACTGGTCTTGCCTTGGGATAGGTAATACCTAAAATTTCTCAAGGATTTCTTTATAACAAACATTATTTTCTAATGAAAGGGTAACTTTATTCATAATTATAGTTCATTTGACTCATAAATGATATGGGATGTTCTTTGTCTTTGTCATCCTTTTTGGTTAACAATATATCTACACTTTCATTTGTATCAAATATATAAAGCCTAAAGTTATTTAAGAAATTAAAATTGATAAGAAGTAGTGATTTTTTGGTATTTTCCTTGATTTATTGGAATATTATTTTCCCTTGTTATATCCAAATAAAATTAGCACATTTCTTCAACATCTTGGTGATGGGACTAGCCAATTGTGAAAAACTTGTGATAAATTTAAATATTAATTGGATATGACCTAAGAAGCATCTAATGCTCTTGACTGATGAGGATAGTGGTAAATCCTATATGATTTGATTATGGTAATGGTTGATAACAATCCCACATTTAGACACTACATAGACTAATATCTTTCCTTTCTATATGAAGATATATTTTAAACAAATACCAATTTCCTTGTACCTTTTAAAAATTGCCTATATATTTTTAATATGCTTGGATATTTATGTTAGAAATATAGTTTAATTAGCTAGGTATATGAGAATCATCTCATAAATTGGTTCTATTAAGCCAATATCCATTGTTCTTTGGAACATTTCCCCTACATCTAAAATCCTAAACATTATTATTTGTTTTTTTTTTTTGTTTTTTAACATGGTGGAATCGGTAGCTGCCACAAATATGGGCAGGTTGTCCAGATTTTATGGCCGCCATAGTATTATGTGTTATCCGCCTCAAAAGCCGCAACATAGATCTTCACACAGTTTGCCCCTATAACCGCCATGCCAAAATCATGTTAAACCTTTTACGCCGCTGAAAGCACCAAGAAAGGGACAAGTGTTCAGTCCTATGAGGCCTAATATTTGAACCTTGGACCTCTGCCCCCCTTATGGGGAACATTATTATTTGTTAAGTGAATATTCTCCACTTTTTTGTGAAGGTAACTTTGTTTTAGTCATCATATTTTACCTATATTTGATTGTACCCTCATAAACCATCAAGAAATTGTAGTATTTGTGAACCTTCCACCTTTTGGCATATTTTATCCATGTATGGTAGTGGGTAGTGATATTTTAGAGAGGCTTTGTCTAGATTCCTAAAATCAACAAACATCTGGTGTCTCCATTATTTTTCCTTAGAAGGACTCTATTGGCAACCTACATGGAGTATTTAATCAGGAATATAATTTTTGTAGTAGTAGAATGAGGATTTCATTTTCATTATGAATTCTATCTTTGGATTCACTAATATTTGCTTCTATCAAAATAGTTTTACGTCTAGCTCTAAAGGGTAAAAATTGTAAAGTAGTTTTTAATGTTTGCAAAGCCATGGGCCATATGAGACGAACCTTATTTTACGTAATATATAGATATCCAACTATAATTTGATTATCAAAGCATGGTATGCAACTCTACCCTACATGATTTAAACCTTCAACCTCTATTCATAGTTCTAGATAAATGGTGTGTTAAGTAATATTCCTATCATACACCAATATATCTTTGTAACTCCAAGAAATCACATCTTTATATCAACCACATAAATCCTTAAACACATGGACTTACTATTTAATGTATTATTTCCCTATCATTATATTCTAACCTTTATCATTTATATCTAGTGATATGCCAATGGTTTTACTTTGATGATATAGTTTTCTTAGCACTATCATCAGGGTTGAATAGAATTTCAAGTGTAATTAAACCCTTGGAAAAATAATTAGTTTTTATTTACATCAACCCATATTTAATGTCATCCCCATGTTTATTTTACCCCTCAATATACTATCATCAAGGTTGAATATAATTTTTATTGTAATTAAATCCTTAAAAAATAATTAGTTTTGATTTAAATAAACCCATCTTTAATGTCATCCCCATGTTCATTTTATCCCTTAGCATACTATGCTTCTTTGGACAAAAATTCAATGATCTATTTTTCATTTTTAAAAACCTACTAATGACCTATATTATATAGAATTAAAGGTCTAAATACTATCTCTAGTTCTCTAGGCTTATCCCACATACTTGCATAAGGTTCAAATTTCTTAGCTAGGGTAGATATCTCATTAGCTCTAATGTTCATTTCTCTTGGTATTGTGGTGATATTGTAAGTGGTTAAAATCTCCAAGATGTCCCTATCATAAATTCAATAGGATTTAAACTATCAATTTACTATGGTATAAGCTGAATTTACTTCGTTTACAACTAGTTTTTAGTCATGAAAAATATTTAATTCCTTAATACCTAGATTTTTGGCCTTTCCTTACACATCGCACAAAGCTCTATATAATTAAACATAACAAGTGTTATTTATTGAATTACCTTGAGGGTTGATTATTTTGATTTTAGCATCTTCCATATTTATCATAACCTATATTACATCAAGCACTTAGAATTGGTGGATTTTAAGGTTAGGAATTTAGTAGGCTCATCCAACACTAGCGAATTTCCTAGTTTAGTCTCTTCAAATATGCATTTCCTAATAATTACCATCTTATAGTACTCCAATGATCATGTCTATCTCATAAAATAGTTTTACTTCAATCATTTATCATCTACAAACTCAAGGAGATCATTCTAACTAAATGCTCCATCATAACCCAACTTATGTAGGAGATAGCTAGCTGCACGAGACAATCTTCTCTATTTGCATGATTTTCCCATCTAGAGGTACCTTCATATGAGTGTATTCCATATCTATGTATTCGTTTTCTAAATACTTCCTAGTCATGGAAAACAACATCCCAAAATAAGGTCAAAGATAAATCATGATCACTTCCTAGACTATACTAGTTCTAGGTGTTTTGCCTTAGTCATCACTAGATAATTTAATACACAAGCGACATTAACCTATGTTCCATCCTTTTTTATTGGTGTATTGATCCTTTATGTGTATGAAATTTCCATTTCTTAAAAAATAGTGTTTTTTATAATTATTACTTCTACTTCTGAATCAACAATACAACTTCTCAAGATGTAATTTTTTATCTTTAGAGTAATGTAGAAGGCAAAAAACTTCATTTTTTTTTAATTTAGAGAATTGAATATATATACAACATTCACCTATATATCCTTTGGATTGTGTGTAATATAATTATATACCAAACATAATTTATTGAGTTCTAGTGGTTGGGAGTCTTATTTTTACTATAAATTTGTTCTTACTCCCTTAACTCCTCTTATAACAAGTCCTTTGACTAGGAAATACTAAAACTTCTAATATACTCACTTTGTATGGTATTTTATTTAGCTCTTCAAAATTATTGAACCATGCATTGGTAGAGTTATGTTTATTTTATGTTACAAATATCCTAAATTAAATTTTGGCTAGAAACCTACCTTCACTAGTCAACAAGGGATAATTTGTATTCCTCTCAACCTATATTTGTAACTTGTTAGTTTTGCTCCTTATTATTACTATTTTTTTACTAGTGATTGGTGCACCTATTTTTTGTGCTTCTAATATAAGTACATGTATATACAAAGTATTATCCCCTAGCCTCTCCTTAGGTACTACCTCCTATTTCATTGATTTGGACCTTTATATTTAATATGTATGGGAGGTCACGCTCTCCTAAGGACAATAGTCTTAACACTATGGTCAAATGGATTTGGTTGTTTAGCCTAGTAATTTGAAGGTACAATTTGTTCTCCTATAACCTTTATATTACTTTTCATTATAGCTTATTTTTTATTATTGACTAATATTTTTTATTCCTTAAAAAGTGAACCATCCTCCCCACTACAATCATGAAAACTTATCAAAAATATATAACTAGATTAGGTAAAATTATGGATCATTGTTGAACCAACCTTACTGGATCTAATTTATTTGGGTTTTGTATTGCACTCTACATAGCTATTGATGTTAGGAAGACCACTGCCTAAACCACCATCTTCTCTTGTTATAGCTAAAATTTCTAATTATATATTAAGGATTAAAAAAATTCTTATTGTGGCAACATGGTCTAGTGTATTATACCTAGCATTGCACATAAATCACAATAGGGTATTATTTATGCTTTGATTCACCTATGTATATATTCCCTAGACCTAATTCAATATTGGAAGGATCAAAATTGCTTCTAAGATAACCTTCAGAGAAGACCAGTTCTTTATAAAATTACTACTATGGAAATAATAAAGAGAGAAAATGAAAATGGTGAGAGAGAAGGGTTAGAAATATTGATTTAAGTGTGGCCAAAGCCCATCTAACAATATTACTTTAAGATACATTAGAATAGGCTACTTAGTACAAGAAAATCGTAATAGACTATATAATTAATACTATGCAAAAAATACATTCAACTCAAATGTTACAACATTTAACATTACAAGCACTTTAACCAAATAAAGTGAAACAATTTAAGTATAACATATAGAATTGAGGAATACAAAGTATTATTAAACCTAAAAAAAATACTTTGACTAAAGCAAATAATAAATATCATGTCTAGATATTTCATTATTATAGAGAACTGTAAACATTAATTGGGGTAAGTAAAACAACTCTTGATCATTTTAGAGTAGCTTAAAAATACAATTTACCACAAGCAAACACTAAAACATCTAACCCTTTACAATGAGGACTATTGGATTATTACCCTATTTATAGTTTTTTCTTATATAAAATAAGACTAACTACTATGTACAATAATAAGCAAAAATGGCTATGCATGATCAGGGATGGCTGACACCACTCAACATCTTCAATACATCTTGTCAAGCTTCAAGAAGTTATAACTATGGGATCTTAAATTATGCTTCACTAAGGTGGTTATTGCTTTCCTACTCTGACAACTACCACATGGTCTAATTGTTCTTTTAGTCTAGGGTTCTTGGTGTCTTTTCTTTTTTAAATAAACTTTTGCATGTATGTCAGATATTTTAAATGTTGATGTCCTTGTCTTCATTAGTGATTCTTTGATCCAAATTACCAACTTGCTTTGCCTATATCTCAATTGCTTATATGCCTTTAATTATGCCAAGAAACTTTCAAGGCCTAGGCTAACATCATCACTTGGAAAAATCTGAATTAATTCCTTTCTATAACAAATACTACTTATTTTATCCACTTTGTATTGTGTCAAAGAACTTTATGGACCTTGTTGACCTCAACAAGAAAAGTTCTAGGATACTCCCTTTCTAGATTTCTTATGACTTTAAAACTTGCAAAGTTAGAAGGATTTTGACCAAAGTTTTAGCTTTTGAATTTATACTTAATCCATACTTCTTTAATCTCATGTTGATTTCACCATGAAAAGGTTTAGGTTGCTATATTCCAAGATTGAACACTTTTATTCTTCACTAACTCTTTACCTTATTCAAATTTATCAAGGATGTTTCTAACATCACTAAGAAATATTTTGGCATACTTATACTTTGTGAGTTTAGTAAAATTTAGTGTAGGTTGTAGCTTCTATATTAATATTTTACAAGTATGGCATTGCATATATGGACTTGTGAATGTAGACAAATAATTAAAAAATAAATTACATAACTAGTGCCTCCTAGGGAATTTTTCTTAAGAAAATTGTGAATTCAAATATCCTTAGCATTATACTTGGGTTGTAGATTCTAGCCTTATCATTTTTTAATATTATTATACTATAACAATATCATCTTCCTTCTCCAAACTAGATGTGGAATGTTCATTATGCAAACCCAATAATTGTTTGACTTTGTCCCAATTACCTTGTGTTGGGACCTAGAATTTTCTAGCCTTCCTGTGGATAGATATTAATTCAAAGGTTTTCTTATATGGAGGTTCTTTTTATATTACTTTTCTAACTTCATTGCTTTGACATGTAGTAAAGGTAACTTATTCACAAATTCAAATAAATTATCTTTGTTAACATTGTCTACTAATTAGAAAAATCGGTTAGATCCTTTGTTATTACATCATAAATTCCTTTTAGCTCCTACAAAGAATAAATATGACCATCTAGTTTTTCCTATATAGATGGAAGTGTGTTGTCAATCACTTAATTTATTTCATCCATAATTTTATTTCTAAGAGCAATGATTAAATCAATGGCCTGGTAGCATTTTTTCATTATTTATTCCCACTCAATGATTTTTGATGCCATATGATGTATCACTACCCTATCTCTAGCTGAAGGAATTTGTTGGTCAAATACTTCATTCAATGAATCCATGAGAGCATATTATTCCTAATATTTTTTTTCAATATTTTCTTCCATGGTTTTGAATTCATCTTGCACCTCTTGAGCCATTTGCATGTAGTCAATAAAACATTATAGATTTGGAGACCATGCCTTGATAGCTTCAAAAATATGAGCCTACTATAACTTCTTAATAATCAAACAAACATACATAGACCCATGATATCCCTACATATATTATTTGGCCATGTCAAGATCTTGCTACAAGTCCATCCTCTTCTACAGAGCTTCAATTTTAACAACCTTATCTTGTAGTTATTTTGGCATTGAAGCCTCATCAAGACTTTGTTATAATTACTAGAATTGATTCTTCAAGGTCTTTTGTTGTGTATTTTATTGTTCATGTGCCTTGGTCATTTGCTCAACTTTATATTTCTATTTTTAGTATTTATTCATCATCAAAAATCCATCCATGTACATCACATCAATAGATATATGTACCATTTGAGATTTATCCCCAATCAATACTTTATCAGTGTCTACAATATTTGTTACAACTTAATAATTTCCCTCCTCATTTGGGATGTTGATTAGACATAGTAGTAGTTGTGGATACAATATATCTCCTTCACTTATTATCAATCATACACATAAATATTTTTGGTTTTGTCTCTAGCTTTGTCCATTATTTCTTCTTGCTAATCCAAGCTTGTGTGTTATCTTGTGCCTACTAGAGTTGGCTTTGTATTTTTACCATTAGAAGGCTAGTCATGGTGAAGGAAGATTTCAAAAGAGATATGGAAGGCACATAATTCATTTTAGATTTGGAGGAAATACTTTGGAAGGTGGAGAAAGTGTGATTCCATGAGCTTGATAAGTGTCTAGGCATGGAGAAGTAGTTGTTGCATTAATATGAGGTCCAATGGCTATATTTTGTGGTGATAGATGGGAATAAGAAGGTGGAAAAGTTAGTTTAGAAATAGGTGAAGGTAGCTGAGCAAATTTAGGTAGTGAGGAAAAGGGAGGGAAATAATATATATGATTAGAGTGAAGAGGATAAGAAGGTAAATATAATGTACTTGATCCTTGTGCTATTATTTTAGAATGCTCATCAAGTAATGGAGGCATCATCCAAACCTTTATTCTATGTTGGGACCCTATTTTCCAAAAATATATTTTGACCTTTTTACTGTGCCACTTATTTTTGGTTGTTACCTATTAGGATTTGGGAGTGTTAGGACTAAGAATTTCATTGGGAATAATTAAAGAGTGTTAGCATCTAATATAGCTTTATGCCTATAAAGTGGTGCTTGAGAAGGGTTCAAAGGTTTGAATGTTATTGGACCTAGGCCACTACCTATGTAGCCCATTTTTTCCATGATCCCAATGCTCATAATATATGTTTGTTGTAGTTGTTATTCAAGTGTGGATTATGGTGGAGTTTATTGCCACTTTGAATGGATACTTTTAGAGCTTGTTGTTTTCTTGAAGTTGTAGCTTTTAGATCTTGCTCTATCTATTATGGAATACTAGCTTCTTCTTCATAATATTCTTCATTCTTTCTCGGATATCATAATAGCTTCTCCATTCATTTTTATTCTCAAGGTCTCTGTTAAAAGCATCTTCAAACTTTTTATCACTTATTAGACCATAATTTTAGCGATAAGTGTCGATATTAACTTAGAAAAATCCACCATTCTTTAATTTTATTCTTAAAACAATGTCTTTCCACCATGATATCTTTTCTTTTTTCTTTAACATGTGGAATGGATTGCACTGAGGATCATAACGATTTATTTTTGAATAAAACCTTCTCCAAAGAGGATGCTTATCCTTGAATGATTCTAATTCTTCTCCTTTATCCTATGTTGGTTTTTTTTTCTTCTCAACCTCTAGCCTAGGGTTATGTTGAAATGAGGAAGGCTTGTTTAAAATTTGTAAGAGAATCCTTTAAAACTCCATTTGGGTCATAACTCCACATATTTTGTTATAATTTTAGCATTAGGCTTAAGATCTTCTATTTCATCAAGTTATCCAGCCATATAGATTCGAGAGTGATAGGCCCATAACTCAAGGTAAGTTATACAAGGCTCTTTTATTTTTTCTAGCACCCAGGCATTCATCTATGTAATCCATATAGCAAAAAAAATTTAAACTAAAGAGCCATTTTAAATTGTAGTAGGGCAACATAATTGGCTCTCCAAAAAAATTGTATACACTTATTATAGTATCCTCTAGTATGAAGTACTAGTATGTACTCCTATTTTTAGCTATTCACAACCTAGATTTTGCATCCTAAGTTAGTCAAGGAATTGGTCCCTTTATGAATGAAAGAGCAAGGCCAAGGAAAAAATTATTGAAATATAAAAAGAATTAGATGTCCTAAGAGATGGAATCTAGTCTACTACCAATAAATACCTTCCATATTCAACATGCTTTTGAATTTTAAGGATCGAGAATATTTTTTATTTACAAAATAAGAAAATCCAAGCCAAGTAGGATGGATATTAGAAAAACCCTACTTGGTTGAATTTCACTAGCTACTCATGTATTTGAGAGCTAAGAAATAGTTCCTAGTCAAAATAAAATGGACACTGAGGATTAGTTATTACATAGGCCATGGATATTTAGAAATCATGTACATGCTTATATAAATCTAAGCCAAAAATTAACACTAGCATGGAGAAGATTTCATGGGCATGTTTGTGAAAACTAGCTAAGTGGATTGGACCTTCAAGAAGAATTTTCTAGGGTTTTCTAATTACTTATTCAGCCAAGACAATATCTTGCTATTATAATAAGTTATCTAGTCCTCTCTATCAAATGACTTTTGGAACAAAAGGAGGAATATTCCTAGAAAAAGCTAATATAATTTTTCTAGGTGTAAGAGAAAATCGTACTTGGTTTTCATAATTTCTCATAGTTATTTATTCTATATGGTAATGCTTGACTAATGTTTGGACCAACTCTATATAACGATGCACCATCCTTGATATATACTATCCTATGAAGGAATGCCAAATGCATGAAATTCAATATTCATTTGAATTTTTTATAGCTTTCTACTCTGTTGAGTCCCTTAGGTGTTTTGATTTGATTGTTAGAACTAGATAAAAAATATTTTCCAAGCAGTCTTCAAAATTCTTGGACTCCTTAGACTCCATAGATATTTTCATCAAGATTTTGCAATAAGGAACAATGAAACTGTTTCTTCTAAAAAATGGTTAGATGCCTTAATAATTTTAGTGGGCTATATAGAGCCAACAAGTTTCTTTTGTAAGTGTTGATCGTCAATAAATGCTACAAGGTCATTAATGCATGTGTTATTGAATTATGATTCAAACACCTCTTACCTTAACTTAGTTGCTTTTCCCAAATCTTTGGTCTATGTGAGTGCCTTGATCTATGTTTTTTTTTATTATTTATGCCATTTTTAGCCAAAAGCCTTTTAATAGCCTAACTTTTAATCAAAATTAGCTTTTATTTAAATTATGCTTATTTATCATATGGTAAAATGTTTTAGCATGCTTTCTTCTTGCTTGATATATCAATATTTGTGCATATTCACCAAAATTGGCAATGATTGCACCAAAGTAACCCAAATTTCTACTACTCTTTGATTAATATTCTTAATCTACTTTATCTTAGCCATAATTTTGTAGCTACTTAGCTCTTCTATGCAATGAGCCCTCAAGTCTATATAGATCAATGTAATGAAATCAAACACAAAGAACTCATCTTCTATCTATGACTTTTCTATTAGATCTTGTAGGTATTTCAAATACTCTTCAATATTTTTTATGGAGTACTACGGGTCATATTTAGCCAATTAGATGTTTTGCTCCTCAAGCATCTCTATGTCGTAGGGGTTGGAATTCTTGACATAGATCAATATTTTTCTTCCCTTGTAGGGAATCATCATGTGTGTATAGTCTATAGATAGAAACGCCCAAGATTTATTGTGAATTATCTTTATAATGAAAACCTAACTAGAGGTGGTATATCCACCACTATCACTTCTTGGATCACTAAGATATCTAAAATTAGAATGTCCTTCATTAATAGAACCATTGGAACTAGTCTGGGTGTATTCCATAATCATTATGTCATAAAAACAAATAAGCATGATTGTTGTGGAAGCCCTAGATCCAATCATATAGTTGTGCACAATTCATCCTTCCATGCACAAAGACATATAAGGGAGGAGGCTTAATCTTACCCATATTAGGATCTTGTTTATTTTACACCAAATTTAGTTTTGGATAGGTGACTCCTAATGATAAACTCTTTAGGATTGTGGAAATCAATAAATAATCATACATGTTGACCCTTGAAGGGGTCCTCTTTATTTATTCAACAATAATATATCTAGAGGCTTTCAACAACCTATCTTCCTTTTGGGCTAGCTCTTCAAACCCCCTTTGGTACTACTAAGTTTCTTCTAGCCTTTGTTTTTTGTGACAAAAGGGTACCATAGCTCCATTAGAATTTTTCCCTTCAACACTTCTTGCATGGCCTTAGGATTTTTTAGATTGAAGTGATACTTTGGATATTCTTTTAATATCTCCTTTTTAGTCTAAGAGGAGGCTTTAAGACTATCAATCTTCTAGGTATCTAACAAAAGAGGTTTTTTCCTAGATCTAGTCAATATATGGACTACATTAGCTATAACATTCTACTCTATATTCGTAAGCATATCCACAAACCTCTTTTATTTCTTTTCATATTTCTAAGTTACAACCAAATAGCATTAATATTTATAAACCATGCAAGTGTCAGCATTGTGGGAATCATTTCAAGCTAGATATCAATAATCTTCCTAGGTAGTTGATATTTCTTAAATTTTAGCAATAGCAATTTGCTTTCCAGTAGTTATGCTAGTTGAAACCCCTTGATATTTTAAGATGTGGGGTATATTATTTGTTGATATCTTTCAAAACTTCTCTCAATATTTTGCTACTCCAACATAGTGAGCTTATTTGTCATGTTTTTTACCATAACTTTTATCTCATATATCTCTATTAATTCTTTGGTCTAGAAGGGTAGGTCAATAACATGTCCTTAGTATAGGTAAGGCATACTATGAAAGGGTTGACAAAGCTAAAAGTGAGGCTTGTTGGCTTTACTGATGGATCTTTAGAAAATATGGCATTACAACTTTTGGAGGGATCTTTCTAGTTGAGATAAGTGCATTTTATATGACAATAGCAACTTGAAAGATAAGAGGGAATCTCATCTTATTGGACTACAATATCTACAAGCTTAAGTCCAAAACAAAATATTGAAGATGTAAATATTATGCTTGGGCATGATATGACCTTATATCCTAAGGGATCTTTATCTAGGTATTACTAAATCAGATTCTAAAAACCATGATGTTCTCCTAAGGATGCCTTTGTATTGAGGTAAAATAAGGAGTGAAAAACAATATCCTAGATTATTAAATTCTAAGATGAAATATTTAGATAATTTATACCAAGTGTTGATGTTTCCTTCCTCCAAAGATCGATATGAGGCAAGCACCTTTCCTCTAATAACCTCACCATTACATCTTCATGGATAATATTATACATAGTAGATTTCATTTAGTATTTCTAAACCATATGCAAAGGAGGAAGTTGATGAATGTGCCTACGTTATTATTTTCCTCCATCAAGAAAAATTTTGAGCATGGAAAAATATCCTTTCCCCTTCACCAAGGTTTATTGAATTTTTTGTATGAGCATATTGCCAAGAATGGTGACAAGGTGGTAATATTGAGTCTCAGGAAGAATATGGTTGATATGGCTTACAAGGAGAGCTCCTTTAGCTTGAAAAGTAAAAATTATATGTCCTTATTTTATAATCCATCCATGGACAACAAGGAGATTTCCTCCAACATCCTAGTGGCTAGTGGTAAGTACAACTCTCCAAATACATTGAGGCTAAAATTAGAAGGTTAAAAATCTACTATGGATACTTCTTTTACTATTAGGCAATCAAAATAGCATAGGTCTAAAAAAGGTAAAAATAACTTGGACAACAATGTCATCTCTATATCAAAGATGTCTAGAGGACCTAGGCCAAATATGAAGTCAAAGTCTAATATTGGTAGTCCTTCTGAGAAAGAGAGTGTTTTTGGGGTCTTCATTATGGAATCACGTTGTGAAGGTGGGGAAGCTATTATGGAAGAAAGTACAATTGAAAGTAGGGGATGGTATATCCATTAGCTTCTAGGAGGATGCATGGTTAGACATTAAACTGCTAACCATGGATGAGGAGATGCATAGACTATGGGAGGATCTAGAAGCAATATATGGTAGGTTAGTAAGTGACTATATGGTGATGGTAGGAGGTCAATTAAGATGGAAAGAGTTGAACATGAATTGGGATATTAGAGAAGTATTAATTTGAAGGAAAAACTTAGATCATATTATATAAATTCATAGATGCAACAAGATTTATTGAAGTGAGGATCCACCCAAGATGGTTAATTTAATATCAAATTAGCTCATGACTTGATTGAACCAGATATCGAATATGGTTTTTTATGGAAGAGAATATCAGGGAAGAAAGCAATTTCTAAACAAGAGGTCTTATTATGGTTGGTTACACAAAATAAGATACTTAGTATAGACAATTTTCAAAAGAGAGAAATTCACTACCTAAACAAATGTGTCATATTTGAGCATAGATAGGAGTTGGTTCAAAATATCTTCCTAGAATATGACTACTCACTAAAGATACTTTAGGCACTAATAAATAATATGGGGATAGTGTGGGATTTACTGAATACAATTCTAACTTGGTTAGAGTAATGGAAGAATCCTTTCATTAGTCCTAGGCTCAATGGAATTTGGAATCTAATTACTTTCCACTATGTTTGGGGAATATGGTTGGAAAGGAATAGGATAATATTTTAGGAGAACAGAATAATATGGAGAAATGTGTATATTATTGGATGAGAAATTGAGGAAAGCATTGAGATAATGAAATTTTTGACCAAACCTAAAATAAGAGATGAGGCTAGACTAAGGAGAACCTAAAACTTAGACCCAACTAGTAGCTTGGATCATACTTAAAACCAATAAAGGGTCAAGATTAAATGAATACCACCTCAATAAGGATGGATAAAGATAAAATTTGATGGAGCCTCAAAGGGGAACCCAAGGAAGGTGGGGTTAGATGTTATTGTTCAATATTAACAAGGGAGGATAAAGGGTGCATCCTATGAATATTTAGGAATCACTACAAGTCACCAATTAAAATTTTAAGCTCTATTGATAGGGGTATAACTAGAAAGAGACTTGGGAGTTATAAATTTAGTAGTGGAAGGATATTATTTGAACATCATTAACTATATTAATAAATAAGCAAAGATAAATTGATAAATAATTTATATTTTTAATATATTAGGAATTCTCTCCAAGCCTTTTTGATATGGAAGCAGTCCATATATATAAAGAAGACAATATGGTAGCAGACATGTTAGCCAATAGGGGAGCACTATGAGAGGAGGATAAAAGGTGGATACCCCCAAGGGAGATCCACCCAAATATTTTTATATTAGTTTATAAATAGCAACATTTGGACAATACATAGTCCTTTCATAAGGATGGGGAGCAAAGGGATATTGCACTAGGATCTATGGTAAATAGATACCAAGTTGAAATTCTAATAAATATACAATTTTTAGGAGGTTTATTTCTCCATAGGTATCAAAGCAAAGGGATGATAGTTTATAGAAGGTGATCATATGGATTTTTTGGAGGTCAACCACAAGCTATGATATTATTACATCTCTTTTTTGGTGGTCAACCATATTATATGAAACAAAGTACTTTCTTTATAATTTTAGAGTATTTAACTTTTATAGATATCTCTTTGTTGTAGGGTTTTTGTGGGTTTGCTTCTCCATAAGGATTGGAACTAGGGTGAGTTTTCTTATCTATAGGAATCAAACCCAATATTTTTTTGGATTTTCTTCTCCATAGGAATTGGAGTTAGGTTTTTCTAGACTTGTTTCTCCATAGAAATCAAAGCTAGGGTTTTTTTGGGATCTACTTCTCCATAGCAATCAAGGTCAATATTTTTAGTTTATTTATCCATAGGGATCAAATTAAATGGATGACAAGTTTTAGAAGGTGATCATGTCAATTTGTTGGTGGTTAACCATAGGCAATAATTTCATTACATCTACAAAGTTGGGTACTTCATAGCATTAGAGTATTTTACTTTCATATATAACTCTCTTTGTCATAGGGTTTTTTAGGGTTTACTTCTCCATAGGGATTAGAGTTAAGGTTTTTTGGGTTTGTTTCTCCATAGGAACTAAAGATAGAGATTCTTGGGTTTACTTCTCCATAGGAATGAAACCTAAGTTTTTTATGGGTTTGCTTCTCCATAGGAATTGGAGCCAAGGTTTTTTGGGTTTGTTTCTCCATAAGAATTAGAGATAGGGTTTTTTTGGGTCTGCTTCTCTACAAGAATTAGAGCCAATATTTTCTAGGTTTTTTTCTCCATAGAATCAAAGCAAAGGGATGATATCTTATAGAAGTTGATCTTATGGAACATTAATGGAATTCAATGTTGGATATGCTTGATGAGCATATAAAAATTCATGAAGAAGAGAAGGTGCTAGCCCAATGGAAGTATGATCTAGATAAAATAATATGTGTGTGAGCTATAAAAGAAATGAGTATAAACATCAACTTCAAGAAGCTCACAAAGAATTTAGTTAAAATTTGAAGAAGCATAAGAAACAACTAAAGTGCTTGGTTTCTATTCTACCATGGAGTTGAGTTCTGGTTTAGAGGAGTTACAAGGAAGGGAGATCCATAAGACTACAAAATATTGGCTCAATTTTTTTCTTTTAGTATTTATAAGATTGGGGATGAACCAAAAATCCTATTTTTATGCTTTATTTGAACATTTGAGCTTTATTTAGAATTAGTTGTAAGATTTTTTTGTAAGGTTCTGTGTGAGCTAGAACTACCTAGGCTAGATATTTCTTACCTTTAGTAAGAAGGAGTTTCACATATATATTGTACTTTTGTAAAAGGGTTAAAACCCTTTCAATTATCATGATTATCCTAATAATAATAATTAATTATTTTAAATTAGTCCTTATTTTAATTTTTAATAGTTCTATTATTAATTATTTCAATCTATGTCACATGTTGATAAGGGAGATGATTTGAATTAATTTTCCAAGATCTTGGTGACTTGAGGTTTAATTTGTGTCAATTTTGAGGTGTCTACATGTATTCCCTTTGGTGCATTCATTGTATAATTAGTGTATTAAAAAGTGTAGATGCCCCCATTTTTTGGTTGGTACTTCGGAGGTGTGAAGCCTAATTACTTAGGATGCCACTAGGGATTGTGCCTAGGATAACATGAAATTCTACCCCATCTCCATTTTTTCCTCCTCAAGTCATAGAGGGGAAACAAGTTGAACGAAGGGAACTCAATTAACATTGGGATGATGGAAATAAGTTGGTTTAGGATTAGTAGAATGATGATTAGAAACAAGTATATGATGGACTATTGACGGTGCAAGTATATGATTGTAAATATACTTAGATGGTTGGACAAATTCATGGTGCTTTAAATTTGATGCCCCAGCTAAGGGGAGATTATAAAATGTAAAATGTATAAATTTAGAAAGATATGCAATAATATATGATGCAAGAATATAGACAAGCATAAGAAATAAAATTCTTACCTCCACTGAATATATTTTTTATGTGTACCTCCAAACAAATATACTTCAGTATGCTCACCTCAAAATGCATATGCTTCAGTATGTTGACGTATAAAAATATTTTAAAAAAGAAAAATGCTCACTTGTGAGGGTGTTTAAAAAAATTCTCATCCATGAGGGTGTTTCAGATAATGATCACCCATGAGGATGTTTCAAATAATGCTCACCTAAAAGGGTGTTTCAAATAATAATCACCCATGAGGATGTTTCAAGTAAAACTCATCCATGAGGGTGTTTTAGATAATGCTTACTCATGAGGGTGTTTCAGATAAATCTCACCTAAGAGGGTGTTTTAAAAAAAGCTCACCCATAAGGATGTTTCAGAGAAAATGTTCATAATAAATATGCATCAAAATATTTTACAAGATATAATATATGTTATGAAAATATGTGCATACCCCCAACATGAGGGAAAATTAGTACTTAATTTTATAAATATACATGTACCTCATTAATAAATAAGAGAAATGACTATTGGAGGAACTACTATCTTAGATACCTAGTACAAATGTAATGAAAATGACCTATTCATAACTAGAATCATCATAAGTAAGCAAATATATGTATTGAGCAAACATTTAAAATTAAAGAATGTTGTTGGCAAAGAATGCTTCACAAAGGAGAGAGTATGTAAAATAATAGACAACCATGATATAAAAATAATATACTATAGAGAAAGAGAGATACACTAGCATCAATGACCTAGTACAAGTGTAATGCATGTGGAGTAATCCAACTAGCATCATTAGTGCATATCAAAAAATCGTCTTATATAGACAAAGTAAGTAAGCACAAGCAAAAACACATATGCAACATCATTTTCAAATAATTATGTAAATAGATAATAAATGAGAGGAGAAGGAGTAGGGGGTCCACTACCTTAGATTCCTAGTACAAATGTAATGCAAGTGAGCTATTCCTTACTAGAATAATCATGGGTCATGGTGGACTCCCTTGACACTATGTGTAGTAGGTAAACCAAGCATCCACAAGCACACAAACATATGGATTGGTGATGTTAAAAAAGTATGCAAACAAGAAACCAATGTAATCAGGTACATGAGTAGGTAGTCAATATATATAATCAAAGAAAAAATTAAGTATAGTAACATTTAATATGTATAATATTAAGGGGTTATTTAAGTTCTTAACCATCAAGCATAGCCGAGTGATATGCTTCTAACACATATTTAATAGTAATTATGAATGGACCTAACCAATTTGGTTCAAACTTACCTTTAAGATCATCTTTAGCATTAGTGTTCTTTTTATTTTATTTAAGGACCAAATCATTAGAGCCTACATTAATATCTATTATCTCTTCAATTAGTATTTTATAATTATATTCCAATTGAGGAGGTGTGAAATTCCTAAATTTTTAAAACTGGAGGGATCTATAGAAAATGGATTCGAGTCTGGTGAAGTAGTGAGGACAAAATTTAACATAAGATATTCCTTGTGACAAGAGCTATCTTTCTCAAAATTAATGTTAAAGGACTCGTCTACTTCATAGATGTCACTATTGGCAATAACTTCAAGATGGACCATGGCTAAGAGGTTCACACTAGTGAAGGTTACGAATAGACCAGGGCCTAATCCTAAAAGATACCAAATCTTAGGTAAAATTATCATGCCACTAACTCCTTGTTCTTCATTATCAAAGGCTTATATGATGATATCAGATTTTTATAGGTATTTCTTGGTGAGTCCCAAATTATTGAGGAATTTTAAATTACATATATTAAGGTATGATCCATTATCAATGAGAACCCATTTAACCATATTTTCATCAATATTACAAGTGATGAAAAGGGCAAGGGTCTCTAGGTGATTTGGGTTGGAGAATATATTTTTCATGAAAAGTAATGATGTTATAGATTCCTAAAGAAACAACAACATAAGAAACATCATCAGGTGATCAATCTTGTGGAAAAACTTGCTCATTTGAAAGTTAGCTTGCAAATATATGTATTGAGCAAACATTTAAAACTAAGGAATGGTGCTAGCAAAGAATGCTTCACAAAGGAGAGAGTATGTAAAATAATAGAAAAGCATGATATACAAAGAATATTCTATAGAGAAAGAGATATCCACTAGCATCAATGACCTAGTACAAGTGTAATGCATGTGGAGTAATCTAAATAGCATCATTAGTGCATATCAAAAAATCTTCTTATGTAGACAAACCAAGTAAGCACAAGAAAAGGCACATATGCAACATCATTATCAAATAATTATGTAAATAGATAATAAATGAGGGGAGAAGGAGTAGGGGGTCCACTACCTTAGATTCTTAGTACAAATGTAATGCAAGTGAGCTATTCCTTACTAGAATAATCATGGGTCATGCTAGACTCCCTTTACATAGTGTGTAGTAGATAAACCAAGCATCCACAAGCATACGCACATATGGATTGGTGATGTTAAACAAGTATGCAAACAAGCAACCAATGTAATCAGGTACATGAGCAGGTAGTCAATATAGATAATCAAAGAAAAAATTAAGTATAGTAACATTTAATATGTATAATATTAAGGGGTTATTTAAGTTCTTAACCATCAATAATAGCCAAACGATATGCTCCTAACACATATTTAACAGTAATTATGAATGGACCTAACTAGTTTAGTTCACACTTACCTTTATGATCATCTTTAGCATTAGTGTTCTTTTTATTTCTTTAAGGACCAAATCATTAGATTATACATTAAAATATATGATCTCTTCAATTAGTATTTGATAATTATATTCTAATTTAGGAGGTGTGAAATTCCTAAATTTTCAAAGCTGGAGGGATATATAGAAAATGGATTCGGGTCTGGTGTAGTAGCGAGGACAAATTTTAACATAAGATATTCCTTGTGACAAGAGCTATCTTTCTCAAAATTAATGTTAAAGGACTCATATACTTCATAGATGTCATTATGGCAATAACTTCAATATGGACCATGGCTAAGAGTTTCACACTAGTGAAGGTTACAAATAGACTAGGGCCTAATCCTAAAAGATACAAAAGCTTAGGTAAAATTACCATGCCACTAACTCCTTGCTCTTCATTATTGAAGGCTTATATTATGAGATCATATTTTTATAGGTCTTTCTTGGTGAGTCCCAAATGATTGAGGAATTTTAAATTACATATATTAAGGTATGATCCATTATCAACGAGAACCCATTTAACCAAATTTTCATAAATATTACAAGTGATGAAAAGGGCAAGGGTCTCTAGGTGATGTGGGTTGGAGAATATATTTTTCATGAAAAGTAATTATGTCATAGATTCCTAAATAACCAACAACATTAGAAACATCATCAGGTGATCAATCTTGTGGAACAACTTGCTCATTTGAAAGTTAAAGAAGGGTGTCTCCATGGGTCAAAGAAGTTACCAAGATTTCTAAAAGATAATTTTTAACAAGGGTGCTTTTGAGTGGTTGGAATATATTGAAAGGTATTGAATTAGAATTTTATATGATTAGAGGTCAATCAGATGAAGCATTTTTATTATTTTATTGTATCACCAAGGGGGGTTTAGGAGGTTGATTAACATGTTATTTTTTTGTTGCTATCAAATTACAATATCAATTGTGGAAATATTGATGACACATATTGTGTTTTGATTCAAGGGTAGAACCTTCCTATAATTAACATTGTTTATTATCATTTGTTGATGATTTGGTAAAGTATTTTGAAATATCCTAAGATATTGATTAGAGGAAGATAAAGTGTCAAGATAATTAATGATAATTTACCTGTTATCAATAAATTCCTAAATGATATTATTCAAGTTATTACATTTATGAGTATTATGACCTTCAACACGATGAAAATCATAAAATTCCTCCACATAATACCAATTAGGTTTTTTGTTAGAGAGACTTACTAGTCTAATAGTTGGTAGGTATATCATTCCTACACCTAAGAGTTGTTTAAGGACTTCATAAAGGGGTTGACTAATCCTATTGAATTTTTATTTAATATTTTCTTATTTTAAGAGGACAATATTTAGTGGGGTTGTTATGTCCATATTTATATTATTGTGTTGTCAAGATTCAGTGACTTCATCACCAACCATATGCTTGTTTTCATATTGTTCTCTTTGTTTATAATAGGATGGTTTTTCTTCTTATTTCTTAAATTTTAATTGTCCTCTCCATAAAATAACATCATCTACTTGTCTATTCAATTCCATCATATTTGTGGAAGAATATTTGTGGGTTATCTCTAAGTGATAAGCTAATTGTCCCTACAAATCATGTATAAAGATACATTAGAGGTCCTTTGCAGGAGGGGTCTATGGGAATTTCCTTACCAAGGTTTGCCATTGGTTCAGGAAATTAAAGGCTTCATATTTGGCTTCTTTAAGTTGATAAGGATCATTGATTGTGCATGTTTCTTCTATGTATACTTAGAAATATTGGATAAAATTATCCATTAGATCTATAAAGGCTTTAATTGAATGTCATGGTATTTGAAAGTACCACTCTAGGGAAGCACTACCAAGTATTTTTTGGAATAATTTAAGGAGCAACACATTATCATAGGCAATATTATGACAAGTAGCTTGGAAAATCCTAATATGGTCAATTGGGTCTCCCTCTTCCCTATACAATTAGAATTTAGGGGTTTTAAAATTAAGAGGATAGGGTTGAGTAGCTATAAGAGGGTCTACATGTTGATTATAAAATTCCTTGTAGGAATACTTTTGACAAGCTAAAGGTCCTTAGAGAGAAGCAAATTATTATTTCATCCTAGCATTTTGCTTTTCCAACAATGTCAATTTGGAGTTTTGCCTTTCTAGTTGCTCTAGTTTAGCATTTTGTTTTACAATTTTAGAGAAGATGAATTGGAAGATGTATGTGGAAATTTTATATGGGGTTGCAAATTACTACATGAATAGGTTTGATATTTTGGAGGAACTGATATAATATATGGTGTTATATTATTCATTTTGATACTATTTAAGAGAAATATATTGGTGGATGGAAAACTTGAGGTCCTAGGGATATGATTTTGAGAAGATAGGATGTTGATAAAAGAATTAGTAGAAAGTGCATTTAAGAATATTTTTTGAGTCATAGGCTAAATTTCATCAAGGTATACAATATCTATGTGAGTAATAGGCAGAAGGTATCTAGCAACAAAGAAGATTTTTCAAATTTTATCACCTATAGTAGCAAAAAAAGTAGATGTGATAGAAACAACAAAGTGGGCTTTAGATGTATTGAAATTATAGGTGTTATTATTCCTATTTAATTGGTTTTTATGTGTAGTCACTTGGTCAATATTGGAATATATATGAGTGGTATAATATAGATTGGATTATAAGGAAAATATTCCTCTATTTGGTCATCTCCTTTAATAATATTCATGAAACCATATACCTATTTTGTCGAATGAAATATCTTAAATGATCAACAAAATCAAATTTTATTTTCTCAAAATTTTATTTTGGATGAAGAATGCACCCCTTATTTTTGGTGTTTTAAGGGTAGTCAACCATTGGAGAGGCTTGGAAAATGGGGTTAAACAATGTATAAACCAAGTAGTTTTATATCCATGAGGTGTTCACATCAAGTTCACCAAAATGTAAGACCTAAAAAATACAATGGATAAGGTCTCACACTCAATAATCACTAAGCAAAAGAAAATATACCTTCACTTAAAAACTAATGTTTCTTAACCAAGCTCATCAACCTAAATTTCAATTAAAAAAACAAGGTATAACATGCAACACACTAAATATTACAAAGGAAATAACTTGACAAGTAAATAAATAAATAAATAAAAACTTCACAAGAGCAAATGATACTTCCTAAGTGTCAAAAGGATACAATAAAATTAAATGAGTGAATAATTTTTTTTATATAGAAGACACTTTTTATCCTACTAATAGATGCAAGAAAACTTAGATTAAAAAAACAAACAAATAGATTACAATTTTTTAGGGAAAATAATTTATAACATAAAGGAATACAAAAACTTTAAATGAATAAATAGATAAATGATTCTTTTGAGAGACACTTTCTAGCTTAAAATAAATTCAAACAAATAAATAGGTAAATACTTACAAAAAGCACTTTATAATTAGTAAGAAATTTAAATATATAAATATTTTGTGGAAAGCACTTTATGATATAAAAAATATTAGAAAGTAATAAGAGAGAAAAAGGTGGTTAGAAATTGAGTGCAAGTGTTATCTAGGAGTAAGTGTAGAAGTGAGTGTGAGCATGAGGTAGGAGTAAGTATAGTAGTGAATGTGAGCATGATAAAAAGTGAGAGTGTGAGCCAGGAGTAAGTGCAACAGTGAGTGTGATCACAAGCTGGGAATAAGTGTGGTAATAATTATGAGCATGATGTGATAGTAAGTGAAGTAGAGACTAAAAGAATGAGTTAGGAGGGAGTGCAACCAGAAGCAAGTGTAAGTAAGTACATCCAAAAGTGAGTGTGAGTGAGTGCAGCCAAAAGTGAGTGTGAGCATGAGCTATAATAAGTATAGCAAGGAGTGCGAGCATGAGCTAGGAGTGAGTTTACAAGATAGGAGTTAATGAGATCAAAGAGGAAGTATAAACCAAGGAGGGAGTGTGAGCCAAGATTCAATCATGGCTGAAGAGCAATGGGTTCATAAAAAGTGCATCAATTCTTCAAACCCTTACCACAAATACATGGAACATTATTTGTAAAAAAAAATTGAAGTCAAGGAACACCAGCAAAAAGAAGATACAAGGAAAATTGTGAGCCAAGAGGGAGTGCAAGTTGGGATTGAGTGTGAGGCAAGAGAGAGTGCAAGCTAAGAGTGAGTGTGAGCCAAAAGGAAGTGAAAATTAAGAGGGAGTGTGAGCTAGGATTCAGTCATGGTAAAAGAGTGAAAGGTTCATTTGGAGTGCATTAATGCTTCAATTCTTACCATGAATGTGTGGAACATTGTTTCCAAAAAATTTCTAAAGCGAAGGAATGTCGAGAAAAAAAGACAGGCAATTTTGAGCCAAGATGGAGTGCAAGGTAGGATCAAGCATGAGGCAAGAGAGAGTGCAAACCAAGAGAAACAATGAGTATGAGTAGAGAGTGAGTGCAAACCAAGAGGAAGTGCAATCCAAGAGCAAGTCCCATTAGAAATTGTGGAAGTAAATTCATATTTGAAAACCCTAATGGGAAGTTAGGATGCCCTAGCTAGAAATCAAAATGCTCTAGTTGGAAGTATAGAGGGCCAAGTCAGAGATAAGTAGAAGAGCAAATACATGGTAAGTTCAATCCATGTAGTAAATGTTACACCAAAAGTAAGTATCAAGGATAAGATGATTGAGCATGATATAATGTTTCTTAAAAATTGAAGGTTAATGTGTTAGTTCCATAGATCATGGCCAAGGTTTTTGGAGATTAAGAATGGGATCAAGTGGAAGTGGGGATTGAATTCAAACTATTTTGTGACTTTTCTTCCTAAATTGTTTTCCTCATCACCTTTTTTATTTCAAAAACTAGGGATAAATGAATGGTTGGTGGCCCATGGTTTAGGGGAAGATATGCACTTTATTTGATATCATGGAATGAAATTTTTTCTATTGAGACAGAACCTTTTATGAATATTTTAGTATGGGTTAGTCTTTTTGGACTTCCATATTGGCATATAAATAAAGATATTTTGAATAATATTGGAAATACCCTGAGGGGAATTCATAAATTAAGGGCCAACAACTAAGGAGAGAAAGCATGCTATATAGACTTGAATATGTGTTGCGATGGAGATTTCAAAACCTTTGTCACAATATATAAATATTAAATCTAAATCAAGAGAATGGTATCAACAAGTAGATTATGAAAATATTTCATTTCATTTCCATAATTATTTTGAGATTGGACATATGGAAGAGTTTGCAAAGTAAAAACTATGAAGAAAGAGATAAAAAATTATAGCCATGAGATTAACTTTGAGACGAAGCAAGCAAATAATACAATAATAGAATCCAGATTAGATCAAGGATATTTCACTCCAAAATAAGAGGTAAATAAAGCCTATCTACAATAGCATATCACAAATTCATAAGTTATTAAAGATGCAAAAGAATATGTGGAGATAAAATCTAAAAAAAAGACAAAAAAATAGGTCAAGTCTATTCCAGGTTAATCATATTCATGTTACTCAATTAGTATAGAATCCTCTTTAGGTAATAAAAGTAAAAGTGGTGAAGATGTTATCCCTTGCACTTTAATGTTTCAAGAGCAGAATAATATAGAAATGAGGTTGGAGAAAATCCATAACAATTTAGGATTTTTAGGGTAGAATAAGAAGGTAATTTCTACGGAAGAGCATCCTTGCACTTTAGGGTTTCCAAGGCAACATAAATAATATTATACTTTTGATGTTATTCCTTGCACTTTAGATCCTTCAAAATAATGTAAACCTAAATATGATAAGTATTACTATTAGCAATGTGGGTAGATTGAAGATATTGATGAAGAGAAAAGTATTGCTAGGAATGGAAAAAGAGAGGAAGACCCAAGAAGAAAAAAAAAGAGAAAAAGAAACATACATGGATATTTATTATTATTAGGTTAAGGATAATTAAAGGGCCCCATCCCTTTTACATAAAATTCCTTACAAGCAAATCATAAAAGGTGAAGAAATAATGGTGCCAAGTCCATTTGAACTATCAACAATCATAAAGAACCAACCTAAAGCACCTAATAATATATATATATATATATATATATATATATATATATATATATATATATATATATATATATATATATATATATATATATATATATATACTTTATTGCCAATATAAATAATAACCAAACAATAGTTAACTTTAAAAACATAACAGTCTACCACATATAGACTAGGACACCCATAACAGTTTGCCCCAAGAGCTAAACCCCAAAATTTAGCTTCTTTCAACTAAAAAGTGAACATCATTGGGCTGATTTTGATTCTATTTAGCCATAAATTCAATAATTTGAAGTGGGAAATTATCTTCCCATACAATAATATCCTAAGCCTCCACCCCCATATTTGCTAATAAATTTGCAACTCCATTACCTTCCTGATAAACATGCTTCAACTGAAGGTTGTGACAAGATCGTAGGATCTCTTTCATCTCCACAACCATATCTACAATGCTCAAACCAACTTCCTATCTTCATTTTAGAATATTTATAAGGTTTAGGGAGTAATTTTCCACAAAAATATTTTTATAATGGCCTTATTTGATTAAATTAGCCCCTGTAAAAAAGTCTTGAGCCTCAACAAAATGGTTGGAATAGATGGATAGAGGTTCAACAAAGGATTGCAAAATCATCCCCCTAGAATCCCTTAAAACTCCACCCACACTAGTAGGCCATGGGTTCCCTTTCATAGCACCATCCACATTTATTTTGATGCACCCATATGGAGGGGGTTCCCACTTAACTTTCAACCTTAAAGACCTCAACAAATTCACATAGATTAAGGGCTTCAAATTACATTGAATAATAATGGCTTCCTAAAGTCTACTTTCAGCTACCTCAAGAAAAGAAAAGTTCTGAGTGTTCTCCATAGAAGCATTGAGAATACGAAAAGCAACCACAAAAGCCTCTCTTTTCCTATTTTCAAAAGCCATATTATTCCTCTCATTCTAAATTCCCCAAAGAAAATGAAGGAGATAAAACCTCCAAATAAATTTCAACCTAGCATTATTGAAAGGAGGATCCAACTACACACATAAATCTACTATAGTGGCTAGGAATACCCAAGGAACATCAAAGGGTTCCAAAAACCTTCTCTAAAATTTGTTTAGCAAAGGAATATTTGAGAAAAAAATGATGAGCCAATTCCAAATTTTACTCACATAAATAACATCTATTTACAATAGGGATACCTCTTTTATATAAGTTTTCAATAGTTGATAATCTATTTTGATCCACCAACCACAAGCAAAAAGCTATTTTAGGGATGCACCCTTTAATCCAAATTTTCCTCATTGGAAACCGACTTTACCTTCTATCTCAAGCAAATGGTATCTAGACTTAATAGAGTATTTTCCATTATTTTCCTCCTTACAAATGATTGAATCATTGAAATAGGATGAAAGTAGAGGATAAAAATTAAGCCATATTTTTATATTGTTAATATGGCCAACCAATTTTGGGTCTAAATTTGGAGCAGATATATATTTCCATATTTTTTCACTATTTTTGGTTGTTATATAATAAACAACTTTGAAACCAAAATGGACGGATAGAGCAGGTTCTAATGCACTTACCTTTGGGTCCTCTAAAAGGAGAATGTTCTTCAACCAACAATCTTTCTAAAATTTCACCTTATTGCCATCTCCAATATGCTAGTGAAGCCCTTTACATAACAAATGTCTAATATCCACAAGACTATTCCAAAAGGAAGATCCAACTGGTAAGTCATTGGAGTATAAAACAAAATTCCATTTTGTAACTTGGCTTTGAGGATCTTAACCCATTCAAGATGATCATTTTTCAATAATTTCCATCCTATATTTCCCATCAAGTCTTCATTCATCTATTTTACCCTTCTAAAGCCCAACCCTCTATATTTAACAGAACATATTTGATCCTAGGCAACCAGGGCAAAGTGTCTTCTATATTTTGATCCAAACCAAAGGAAGGATATTTGAATTTTCTCCATTTTAATCCTTAATTTACCTAGAATCTTTAAAAGAGACAAAATAAATAGGAATACTCTATAAAAAAGACTTCACAAGATGATTTTTACCTCCCTAACTGATGCAAGAGCATCCAATGGTGTAAGAGTGATCTTGCATCACCCAAAAAAGAATTGTAATTGTTTAATTTTGTAAAACTAGTAAAACTAGTTTAAATTGCAGGAGATTTTTGAAGGTCTTCGAGGTCAAATTTGAATATTTTCAACTAACGTAGATCTCACTTAGCTCATTTTATACCATTTTTTAAAATATGTTGTAATGGTCAATCGGGTCAACGAGCATGAAGTTATGACCTTGACAAGTTGCCCCCAAATTTCAAATTTGAAATAGATGGTTTTAGGCGGGAAAAAGGGAAAACAGGGTATTTGAGGGAATTTTCAAAATTGTAAAAGGGCTCTTTCTTTTGTATCCTCATTTTTGGCATGAAAGTAAGGAAAGGTTTTATTCTCTAATTTTTTCAAAGGAAAAACACCTGTGTATCATTTTTTTGGTGTTGCTTATGTAATGTGATCTCCAACAAGTGGTAGCAGAGCAGGAGTTCCTGAGTGTGTAAATAGATCACCATACATGAGGCAGTTTACACCAGGATATGTGGTTAGGGTTTGTGAGAGAAGTGATGAGAATGTTTTTATGAATAAACTATGGTGGTGGGAGAAATATGGTGCCAGAAGAAGATTTTAGAGCTTTTTAGAGGTAAGTTTAGGCTCTGCAAGAGGAGCTACATAGAGGGTTTGAGCCAAGGAGAGAATATGGAAGTGAAGATGAAGTTGAAGAAGAAGAGGACCAGTTTGAGGAAGAAGAAGAGGTAGTATATCCTGCACAAGCCAGGTTATACAGAGCAATATCTCAGATTGGAAAGAGAGTGAATATGTAGGTTTCTATGTATTCTAGAAATCTTGATCCAAAGGAGTTGATTGACTGGATAAATGATTTGGAAGAATACTTTGAGTATGAGGAGGTTGAAGATCCTGATAGGGTCAATTTTGCTAAGACAAATCTGAAGGGTCATCCCAACATATGGTGGAAGGTAGTGTAGCTAGATAAAAATAAAAGAGGAAAATAAAGGATAACAAAATGGGAGCGGATGTTGGAGAAGTTGAAGAGGTAGTTCATTCTAGCTGACTACGAGTTGGATATACTAAAGAAAATGTAAGGTTTGAGGTAGTCAAGTAAGTCTATCAAAGAATACACAAAGGAGTTATATAATATGTTAATCAGAATAGGCCATTCTGAGGCCAACAAGAAGGTAGCCTATTATATTAATGGGTTACGAGCAAGTATTCAAGAGGAGTTAAGTCTGGTCAAGATGACCACCATAGAGGATGCTTACCAGTTTGCCCTAAGGGTTGAAGAGAAGCTGAACAGAAGGTTTGAGAGCAAGAAAAGAGGAAGAGGTCATGGTGGAAGAACTCATGGAAGAACAAATGGAGGATGAAATGAAGATCATAAGAAGAATGGAGAAGCTAGCAATAGTCAGGACCAAAAGGGAGATAATGCTTACTACCCTCGTGATCAGAACAATGGTTACCAGAGAGTAAGAGGAAGGTCTAGATGAGGGTTTGGAAGAGGAGGATTTTTTGGAACCTATTTCCACTATGGGGAAGAAGGAAATAAAGCATACGAGTGTCCACATCACCAAGAGAGGACAAATAAGAGACTTGAAGGTAATGCCCGAGCTATTGTTAATAAATATGCTAAATCTGAGCACTTTGAAGAAATAGAAAGAGGAGAAGTGTTGATCATAAGGAGAGTCTTGCTAAATGAGGAGAGAGACCCAGATCAGAGGAAGAGTTTATTTTGCATAAGGTGTAAATGTACAGGTAAGGTCTGTAATATTATCATATACAATGGTAGCACATATACCCTAGTTTCATAAGGAATGGTTACCAAA
Source organism: Wollemia nobilis (assembly GCA_028583015.1). Lineage (NCBI taxonomy): Eukaryota > Viridiplantae > Streptophyta > Pinopsida > Araucariales > Araucariaceae > Wollemia > Wollemia nobilis. Next base: position 11,785,602 of record JAQPPZ010003361.1, read on the forward strand.
TTGCAATTAGAGAGGAAGAGACACCCACATCCATATTGGATTGCGTGGTTGTAGAAATACCATAAGGCTTTGGTCAGTGAGCAATGCTTGGTAAAATTTAATATTGAGAATTACCATGATGAGGTCCTATGTGACATCCTGCCTATGGATGCTTTGCTATTGGGAAGGCCATGGTAGTTTGATCGGTGTGGAGTGCATGATGGTCATTCCAACACTTACTCCCTGACAAAGAATGGAGTATACCATAAGCTAAAGCCCCTGAAGGAGGTGGACGAAAAGGTATGTATTAGGTCTAGAATATATTTAGTTTAAGGTAGAAGGTTTTTGGATGGTTTGAAGCATGAGCATATGTGCTATACATTAATTCCTAGAGTTAGTGAAGAAGAATGTAAAGATACCCCAGTGGAAGTCTCAGGTCTGTTAGAAGAATTTCTAGATATTATATCAAAAAAATGTACCTGAGGGTTTTCCACCAGTCATAAATATCAGTAACCATATATATTTGGTACCAGGATCTAGTTTTTCCAATAAGGCAGCCCATAGAATGACTCCTGTAGAAATTGAGGAGCTAAACAGGCAAGTCCAAGAGTTGCTAAAAAAGGAACTGATTCAGGAGAGCCTGAGTCCATGTGCAGTACCTGTAGTACTAGCACCAAAGAAATATGGAGAGTGGAGAATGTGTAAAAACTCTCAAGCTATTAACAATATCACCATAAAATATATATTCCCATTGCCAATGATGGATAACATTATGGACTGTTTGAATGGAGCCAAGTACTTCACAAAGATTGACCTGAAGAGTGGGTACCATCAGATTCATGTCATAGAAGGATATGAGTGGAAGATAGCCTTCAAGACTAGAGAGGGTTTGTATGAGTGGTTGGTCATGCCATTTGGGCTAACCAATGCCCCAAGCACATTCATGCGGCTGATGAATGAGGTATTGAAGGCATTTTTAGGAAAAATTATCATTGCCTATTTGGATGACATTTTAATATTTAGCAAGACCCTGTAAGAGCACCTAATGCATATCAGAAGGATTTTTGAGAAGCTGAGAGAGGAGCAGTTGCTGATTAATTTAAAGAAGTACAATTTTGTGAAGGAGTTAGTGTATCTAGGATTTTTCATCTTAGCCAATGGTTTAAAAATAGACCCAAAAAATATGAGGGCTATCATTGAATGGCCTACTCCAAGGAGCATAATTGAGGTAAGATTATTTTATGGTCTAGCAAGTTTTTACAGAAAATTCATTAGAAATTTTAGCAGTATCTGTGCACCCCTTACAGAAACAATGAGAGAGAATAAGAAATAATTTAAGTGGACCTTAGGAGCAGATAAGAGCTTTGATATGTTGAAGAAGAAGGTCACAGAGCAACCTGTTTTGGCACTTCTAGATTTTAATAAGGTATTTCAGGTAGATTGTGATGCTAGTGGTAGTGCCATAGGAGTTGTATTGAGTCAAGAAGGTAAACATGTTGCTTATTTTAGTGAGAAACTCAATGATGTTAGGAAGAAGTATTCAGTTTATGATAAAGAGTTTTATGCTATAGTTTAGGATCTAAAGGAGTGGAGGCATTATTTATTGCCAAAAGAGTTTGTTCTATCTACTAATCATCAGGCCTTACAATATATTAATAGCTAAGGGAAATAAATAAGAGGCACTTGAAGTGGGTTGAGTTTCTACAGAGTTACACCTTTGTGTTGAAGCACAGGAGCAAAAAGTCAAACAAATTTGTAGATGCCTTAAGTAAAAGGCAATTTTTGTTGACAAAAATGAAGGTGGAAGTTGTAGGGTTTGATGAACTTAAGGGTTTGTACCCTGAAGATACTAATTTTGTAGAGGCTTGGAGGGATTGCTTGGCACTTGTTACTTTTGACAGGACTAAGTGGTTGGATTTTTTGATCCAATATGAAATGTTGTTTAAAGGAAAACATTTATGCATTCCAAGGAGTTCAATGAGGGAGAATCTAGTCAAGGAGAAACACAGTGGAGGGTTTGCTGGAAACTTTGGTTAGAATAAGACCATTGCCCTCGTTAGTGAGAACTACTATTGGCCATAGTTGTATCAAGATGTGAAGATATTTGTGTAAAGTTGCAGGGTATGCTAGATGGCCAAGGGTGTGAGACAGAATACTAGATTATATCATCCATTACCTATACCAGAGAGACCATGGGAGGACATCAACATAGATTTTGTTCTTGGCCTACCAAGGACATAGAGGGCGAATGACTTTGTATTTGTAGTGGTTGAGAGGTTTTCAAATATGGCACATTTTATTCCCTACTAGAAAACTAATGATGCAGTTCATGTTGTAGGGTTTTTTTTCAAATAGGTGGTATGAATTCATGGTCTACCAAAGAGTATTGTTTCCGATAGGGATACAAAGTTTGTTGGGTATTTTTGGAGGATCCCATGGAAGAAATTGAAGATAGATCTCAAATTTAGTTCTGCATACCACCCGCAAATTGATGGGAAAATGGAGGTGTTGAACAGGAGTTTGGGTAATATACTGAGATGCTTTGTAGGAGATAAGCCCAAGGGTTGGGACTTGGTTTTTCCATAGGCAAAATTTACATACAACAATTCTATCAATAGAAGTACTAATAAATCCCCATTCTAGATTGTGTATAGGAGAAACCCAAGGAATGCTTCTGAGTTTATAAATATGGACAGAGCGGAAAAGAACAATGTTGAGGTTGAGGACTTTGCAGAGCATTTGAAGAGCTTGCATGAAGAAGTGAATAAGCATATTACTAAGATGAATACTTAGTATAAGACAAGGTTAGACCAGAAGCGACGGTTTAAGTAATTTGAAGTGGGAGATGAATTTATGGTCCATCTAAGAAAAGAAAGGTTTCCTTTTAAAACCTATAACAAGTTGAAAATGAAGAAGTTTGGACCATGCATAATCATAGAAAAATGGGATTCAAGAAATGCATATGAAGTGGAATTGCCAAGTGGACTTAACATATCACCTATTTTTAACATTTTAGATTTGACAGAATACCATGAAGGAGACAATTGTGAGGGACCAATAGCATAATTGTGGAATATTCTAGAATCTACTCTAGATATGAAAGAGTTAGAAAAGATCCTGGATACCCACATCGACAAAAGTACCAAGAATAGGTAGTATGCAGAATATTTGGTTAAGTGGAAGGACAGACCTATTGAATATTCATCTTGGTTATCGAAGGTTGAGGTTGAATGCCTTAGTTTTCTTCCAACAATAGAGAAGTGAAGGTCACTTCTCAAAATTACCGTAGGTGTCTGATGTAGGAGCATCTAGTGGTGTAAGAGTGATCTTGCATCACCCGAAAAAAAATTGTAATTGTTTAATTTTGTAAAACTAGTTTAACTTGTAGGATATTTTTGAAGGTCTTAGAGGTCAAATTTGAGGATTTTCGGCTAGATGCGGGCCTTGGAAAAAAGAGCCAAGGGCCACCCCACTTAGCTCATTTCATGTCGTTTCCAAAAAAAATTGTAATAGTCAATCGGGTCAACGAGCGCGAAGTTATGACCTCGACAAGTCGGTCCCAAATTTCAGATTTGAAATAGATGGTTTTAGGCGGGAAAAGGGGAAAACAGGGTATTTGAGGGAATTTTTGAAATTTTAAAAGGGCTCTTTCTTTTGTATCCTCATTTTTGGCATGAAATTAAGGAAAGGTTTGATTCTCTGAGTTGTTCAAAGGAAAAACACCTGTGTATCATTTGTTCGATGTTTCTTGTGTAACGTGATCTCCACCACTAGCTAAGAATACTTCCTCTCTAAATTGTTAACCTTTTTGCTAGTGTATCTAGAACCGGATTCCAAATACATGACTCCATCCTACCTTTAAACATAGGCATACCCAAATACGTGGTTGGGAGTTCTCCAATGTCACACCCGAAGATCCTTTCAATCTTTATTTTCCTTATAGCTAGGGTGTTGATAAAATAAACTTTAATTTTTAAGTTCACATTTTCACCAACAACTTCTTCTTAAGACACTAAACTATTTTTTAAATCCTTATATTGAGGGATAGAGGAGCAAATAAAAAAAGTATCATCAACAAATTATTTATGATAAATAGGGTTTGATGTGAAGGTTAATTTGAAACCATATACTTGCCCACTTTATACGACCTCTAAAAAAAATCTTCCTAGTGCTTCAACAAGAATAATTAAAATATATTGTGATAATGGATCCCCTTGATTAAGACCACATCCACTTTTGAAGTAGCCAGTAGGGACTCCATTTTCCAAGACTGAAAACATAGTAGATGAAAATGCTTTTTAATAAACCTCATCCATTTAATTTGAAAGAAAAATTTCAATAGGACTTTGATCAAGAAGTTCCAAGAAACCCAATCATAAGATTTTTTCATATCTAACTTTAGAAGCATACTAGAATGAATAACCTCATGATTGGTAATTATGCTAACTAATTTTTTTTTATCTTTAACAATTCCACCTTTGTAATCTACCATAATAAAAGGTAGAACCCTCTTTAACCTATTGGTAATAGTTTTGGATAAATTTTATAGTTTTTGTTGCACAAACTAATAGGCCTAATTATTTTAAGATGTCTTACTCCCTACACTTTTGGAATCAAATCTAAAAAATTGGAATTGATATCCTTAGGTAGGTATTGGGTTCTCTAAAACTCCTTGATGGCGTCAATAATATCTAGTCCTACAATATTCCAAAACTTCTGAAAGAAAGTAACTAAGAAATTATCCAGTCTTGGGGCCTTTTTCCCATGCAAACTAAATGTGACCATTCTATAAAAGCGGTTGTAAGAGAATAATTCATTTGATCAATCACCAATTTTGTAATGTTAGGAAGGATTTTGCTTTTAGCTTCACCATTCATTGTTATAGGTTCTCCCATGAGGCCTAAAAAAAAATTATCAACTTCTACCCTAACATCCTCTAGTCCCCTTACCATCGAGATATCATCCCTAACCAACTCTTTTATCTTATTAATGCCTCTCTATGTCTTAGGGTAGACACATGAAATAATCTAGTATTTCTATCACCTTCTTTAAGCCAAACTAGCCTTGATTTTTATTTCCAAAACACTTCCTCACAAGCCAAAATATTATGATAATCAACTAAGATCTAGCATTCAATCCTTCTATGATGATCATCTAGACCAACTTGGTTCACTTCCTTTTCAATATTTTCAAGCTTCAACTTTAGATCCTTCTTTTGGGTAAATAGATGCCCGAAGACTCTTCTATTCCATTATTTAATAATGGTTTTAATACACAATAATTTACAAGCAATTTAAATTATTTTAGGGCCCTTAGAAATATTTTGCCATAAATATTCTATACTAGGTTTTATATTTCATGATTCATCCACATCAACTCAAATAAAAAGGGGCTCTTATGCAATTTTCTTCCACTCTGTATTTACCAAATAATAGGATTATGGTTGGATCCAATATTTGGGAGGGCCATAAGAGTAGTATCTCCAAAGACTATTAGACCTTCTTGAGAAACTAAAAATTATTCTAGTCTTATATGAATCAATTGGTCACCCAATCTCTGGTTACTCTAGGTATACTTAAACTACCTAAGATCGATATCTGTTAACTCATTATCACTCAAAAACTTCCTCAAGTCTTTCATTACCTCTAGTAGAACTAGAGAGCCTCCCTTCTTATAATATGGGTAAAGTGGTGAATTAAAATCACCCACAAAAACCCAAAGACTATCTTTGAATGCTTCCCTAATACAACTTAGATATCTCCGAAAATAGCGTCTTCTACTCATTGAGTTAGGGGGCATACATGTTTGTCAAAAAACAATTTTGATTATATTCCAGATTATAACAAAACATAGAGATGAAACTGTTATTATTTACAATAAATTGGTATTGAATCTTCTCCTTATTCCATAAACACATAAGTCATCCAAAGGATCCATTGGATGGGCTAATCAAACAATCTACTTCTCTCCATAAAAATTGCTTTATATGTTGAGCCTTTTGTACATCCATTTTTTTTTCCTTAAGAATTACCATTTTTTTCCTTCCTTAGCATCAAAATATTTGGTGTTTCAAAGGGACAATCAATCCTCTAATATTCTAGAAAATAAATTTTATTTTATATTTTTTATGGGGGGCTTTTTTTCCTAAATTTCAAACCTCTTTGATATCCACTAACCACTTCCATGGTTATTTCCTTCTTTTGCATTTTAGACTTTGATGGGAAACCCCATTGGATCTCAAAACCAACATAAGACTTTACTTTTTTTGACTTCTAGTGAATAAATTATTGATTCCATCATTCTAAATTAAGATAAGATCTACATATTTCCTAGGGCTAGAATCAGTAGGATCACATAAACTAGATTCATCCAAAAATGACACTATAGCAAATAAAAACTTCTTTGGTTGCTTGGATGCTTTAAAATACTCTATCATAGATTTATCACAATATAAAACTTGAAGACAATAAAATGTATTCTTACATTCAATACCAACATCATAAACAAAGGCAACAACCCATGGAATATTTACCTCTAAGCACTTTCCATCAATTTTATCTATGACAAGGCCTCCAAACGCATAAGCATCCAAGATTTCTATGGGAACTTTACTAAACTCCTTAGGATAACCATGAGCACCTTTCCTATCTACCCCTGAATCAAATGCAAAAAAAATTGGATTTGGGGTTTGCTTCCTTTTCCATACATTTTTTTCTTTATCAAATTTTTGAGATAGAGCACAAGTGAAGTTGGGATGACCAAAATTATTACATAATGAGAAATTTCTAGATATGTTCTCATATTCCAAAGGCTAGGTCCAAACCCTAAAATTAGACTTAATTTCAATCTACTTCAAAAGGTCCTTATCAAGTATAACATTAACATAGAATATGGTATACAAAAATCTAGATCTAGCAATGGTAACATTATCTATCACAACCATCTCTTCTATTTCACTTGCAATTCTGGGTAGGATCTCCTCATGCCAAATATATAAGGGAAGGTTATGAAGGTGAACCCACATGGTATCTTGGTCAATGCATTGAGAATTAGGTTTGAAATCAGGGTTCCACTTCCTTAGGAATAAACCTCTATGCCCAAAGAACCACATACCACCTTGAATAATCCTATCACAATCCTCCAAACCACTGAGCCTCACTAGAAAAAAATCCCTTAGATAATGTAGCAATCTCCAAAGAACCCTTGGGATGTCATTTTAACTGAGCCCACTTTCTAATAGCATCTATATCTAGACAAACCCCAAAAAAATTCCCAACAAGAGTAAAATACCCATGGGAAGCAGCCATATCTGCAAGAGGTTCCATAACCACAAGTCTTCCTAAATAAGAAAGGATATTTAGTTGTAGGCTCATTTATTTTTGCTTCCCCTTAAGTAGACTAACCTAATATAAATCCTGTGAGATAAAAATTTGATGAAAATACACATGTTTGAGACCCTTTTTTTGGTTGTCACTGCTCATTATAGTTGGACCCACAACGCTTCCTTTGTACTAACCAACACCACTCCCCATAGCTTGATTGCCTTCACAAAAAGAACCCTTACTCCCATCACTCACCATCCTCTAACATTTATAGCTATCCTCACCATCCACACCACCAATCTCCACACCTTGACCTCCACTACTCCCTACATCTTGACCTCCATTACTTCCACCTTGCCCACCAATAAAATATTGTAAACCACCCTTGCCTTCCTAACTCAAGTTCTCCATCACCTAACTCAACTATGGATTACAAACCATCTAAACCTATCATTGGCTTATATGGAAAAACAAAAGCAAATATCAAAAGTGTTAATAAGAAGTGGGGCTAAACCCATAAACAAAATAAAAATATAACAATGAAAATAATATCTTAGAATATTAGGGGAATGAATAAGAATCCTAAAAAAAAGGGTATTAAGAAATTGTGAGGTTTTTATTGACAAAATATTTTTGGATATCAAAGCTAGACAACAAATATTTTAGCCATTTGCAATGTTGAATTTCATCTTGATAGATTTAAGTTTTTGAAGGTATTTGATATAAAAGAATTTTATTGGAAACTTAGCAGTTTGAGAAAGATGAAGAAAATCTAGAATGGTAAATGAAGAATATCTTTGATAGAAAGAAAAAATTGAATATGCTTTAAATTAACTTGTTGGAAATGTAATGAGAGCAATGTAATATTGTGTTTTCATAATGGGAGTGACCCCCAAAATAAGCCACACATAACTTATTAAAAAAAAAGGTACTTAATAACTATGTAATTAATTAGTACATACCATAATGTCATTCGATCTTATAAGCTAGAAATGCATCTTCTCCAATCAGCCAACCTGCAACACGAATGTTTAATTGTTTGGGTTATAACAAGACATAGATAATTTTATGCTTGATGTGAGGCCAACATGAACTAGGTTTTCAAGAATTCAAATATTAGCATAAAAAATATGGAAAACAAGTAACAAGTAAGCAATGAGGATTATTTGAGCAACATAGAACTTTTATGGGTATTAGAATATCAACAAAGTGATTATTGTACATAAACAAAATTATTTTTGGCTCTTTTTTAAATATATTTTTTAATATTTTTAAGTGTATCTCTACAAATATATTTAACCTCTTTTTATAGGTCAAGTGATGTAAGTGGTGGGTGAGAGAATGGAGTCTGTTGGGTGTGTACAAGTTTCTAGGGTTTTAGTTAAAGTAACTTTGATTTTTATTAATAAATGTTGTTTTTAAATTAATTTATTATGCTAAGTAGGTTTTAAATATTTTAAATTATATTATATCAATTTCGATTTAATATTTAAACAAAAAATAACCTGAATTAGGAGTGAGTCTAGCCAGAAGCAAGTGTAGCTAGAAGTGAGTTTGAGTGTGACACAACTAGAAGTGAGTGTAGTTGAGTGTGAGCATGAGATAATATTGAGTGCATATGGAAGCGAGTGTAACTAAAAGCAAGTGTAAACATGAAAGAAAAATGTGATCAAGGAATAAGTGCTACTTCTTATTCCAAATATTAGGATAATTTAACTTGAATAAAAATTTAGATAACATGGAAATAAAGTGATTTGTGAAAGTCCTTATTGAAAGTATGGATGGCCAAGTTGAAAGTATGGATGCCCTAGCTAGAAAAAATAGGTAAAGCAAATATATGGAAAACCCAATCTAGGTAGCAGATTCTACACCATAAGTGATTATCAAGGATGAGATGATTAAACATGATATAATGGTTCTTAAGACCATAGGGTTAATATGTAAGTTTCATGGATATTGGCCAATTTTTTCTAAGATTTAAAATTGGATCAAGTGGAAGTGGCGATTGAATTCAAATTACGCCATGAATTTTCTTCCAAAATATTTTTTTCTTATTGATTTCTCTAGTTCATAAATAAGAGATAAAATAATGAATGGAAGCTTGTGGTTTAGGGGTAAAGATGCATTATATTTAACACCTTGGAGTGAGAATTTTTCTATGACCACAAAAACTATTAAAATGCCTTTGGTATAGATTAGGCTTTTTGGACTTCTTTGCCAACTCATCAATAAGGAGTTTTTGAAGAATATTGGTAATAATCTAGGTGAATTCATCCAGGAGAGACAAACTACTAAAGAGAGAAGGCATGTTGTATATACTTGAATAATAGAAGCAAAAAATAATTGGGTTGCTAGATTTTATTGTAGAAAAGAGGAAAACACCAAAGTTGGGGTTATAAATATATATGATCCAACTATATTTACTCCTCATGAAATATTTTGGAAGGACCTTAGCATATTTTGTCAAACACAATGATGATTCATTGTGATCTATGGATTCTTAGGGGTGATTTTAATACTATTCTATCTCCTTTGGAAAAGAAGGGTGACATTCCAAGATGTTCTAAATCAATGCAATATTTTTCTTCATTTGACAATTTGAATGACTTTTGGAATGTTAGTCCCTCAAGCTTTCAATATACATGGGATAATAGATGTATTGGAAAAAATCATATAGTAAAAATACTAGATAGATTCTTGTTATCCAATAAATGGTTACAAATAAATTACACAATCTCTTCAGATATCTTATTACAAGTAGGATTGGACCACAAATTCATTATTTTGACTTGTGAGCTACCTAATAATGATCATTCAAATCCATTTCACTTCTAGTCTATGTGGCTCCAAGATCTTGCTTTTTTCCAAATGGTTATGTTCTAGTGGGATGAATTAGAATTTGAAGGATCATGTATGTATAAGTTTGTTCAAAAGTTAAAATATTTAAAGGGGCAGATGAAGATATGAAATTCCAAATATTTTGGTAACATTTTTAAAGAAAAAAAAGAAATTAAATCCAAGATCAAAAATCTACAAGAGATAGTATAAATTAATGGAATGGATCAGGATTCTTATGTGAAAGAAAAATAAGTACTTTCTGATTATCATAATGCATTGAAAAAGGAGTCATATTGGTTCCAAAAATCTCAAAAAAATGACTCAAGGAAGGAGATAGAAATACAAAAAAAAAACATTCTACATCAAAAACAATTATTTCTTTTCATTATATCAAAAATATTATAACTCTAGATGAAAGAAATATTGAAGATGAAGAAGATATAAGAAAGGAAGAAATTAATTATTTCAAAAATATTTTTCCAGATTCTATGTGAGATAAGGAGGTACAATAAAAACTACTATAAAATATTCTATCAATTATCACTCAAGGAAAAATTAAATCTTGATGAAGAAGGTATCTATTGAAGAGATTCAAGATGCAGTTTTCTCTTTCCATCCTAACAAGGCACTTGGCACTAATGGATTTCTTATAATTTTCTTTCAAAAAATGTAGGATTTATTGAAGAGTGATATGTTAGTTGTGGTTGAAGAGGCCTAGAAAAGGAAGTTCATAATAAGTGATATCAATGCTACTTCTATTACCTTTGTTTCCAATAAATGCGACAAAATATTTTGATAATTTTCATCATATAAGCATTTGTAATATTATTTATAAGATCATTTCAAAAATTATGGCAAACAGGTTGAGGGGTATTCTAGGGTTTCTCATATCAAAGGAACAAGGTGGATTTGTTCATGGTAAATAAATTTATAATGGTATAATTATTGAACAAGATTCCATTCATTATCTTCATTCCATGAAAATATAGCTATGCTTTTGAAATTAGATATGAATAAAGCATATGATAGGGTTTCCTAGAATTTTATGCATGTTATTCTTAGGAATTTTGGGTTTTATTATAGTTGGTGTGAGTTGATTAAATGATATCTTAGTACTACAACATTTTATATTTTGATCAATGCTTCTACTATTTATTACTTCAAGTTATCTTGTGGACTTTGTCAAGGTGATCCGCTTTCTCCTTATCTATTCATTATTTTGGTGGAAGTATTAGGGAGAGCCTTTTCAAAGGAAAAAATGGAAGGAAAAATCAAGGGTATTCAAGTTGCAAAAAATTATCCCTTTGATTCTCATATCTAATTTTTTATGATACTTTTATTTTGGGCTATCCCTCAGTCAGTGAGGCCATGGATTTTAAATCAATATTAGCATGCTATGATAAGGCTACTAGAAAATTAGTAAATACTATGAAATCTAGGATTTTTTCATTAATACTACCTTAGATTTACAACAAATTATTGTGAATATTTTAGGGTTTAAGATTGAAAATTTTCCATCAACCTACATGAGTATTCCTTTGTTTGATAAAGGAAATAAAAAGGACCTCTAGATCTCTTTTTTGAAAGAATAAGAACTTTCTTGGAAGGTTGGAAAGGTAAGTTATTAACCATGGCAAGAATTCTACAACTAAAAAAGACTACATTGCAATCAATTCCTATTTATATGAAGTCACTTTCAAGATTAACAATAGGTATTGCATTAGAAATTAATAAAATTCAAAGGGACTTTCTATGGAAATATTGTGAGGAAAAATTTAGGTTTCCTCTTTGTAAGTGGGATAGGGTTTGCAAAGGAGAGAATATTGGAGTAGGCTTAGAAAATTGTAGACTTATGAATTTAGAATTAGGAGAAAATATTGGGTGGGGATTATTTAGAGAGCAAGAAAAGAATTGGGCAAAAATATTAATTCAGAATTATATAGGTTCTCTCGATGCAATGAAATTATTTAGGAAAATAACTCTTTCCCAAAGGATCATCAACATGGAACTTCATATCAGAGATTTTACAATTGATAAAGAAACATATTAGATGGTCAATCAATGAAGGAAGTTATGCAAATTTTTGGTCTAATGCTTGGTTGAAGCCTTATCCTCTTATCTCTAAATCAAAATGGAAACCATTGACTCAATCATACTTCAAATGTAAATATCCAAAGGTCAAAGACTATATTATTAAGAGCAAAAACTCTAGATCATGAATTTCTTTTAGTAACCTGGTTGAAGGAGAGAAACTCAAATATATTGTAGATGAACTTCAAAAGATGCTTCAAGAGTTTTATTTACCAATTTTTTAGCAAAGGGTGATTTGGTTTGGAATTTATCAAAGGATGGTGGATACTCGATCAAGTTGGGATATGAGGATTTAGAACAATCAAAATTTCCTTCTCCTAAAGATTTTTCTTGGAAGAACATTTGGTAATTAGAGGCTCTCCCTAAGGCCTCAACATTTCTTTGGTTAGAAATTCAAAGTAATATTCTTATAGGAGAAATTCTACAAAGAAGAGGATATTATGGATCCTTCAGATATGCCTTGTATGAGAAGTATTTAGAAGCATCAGACCATTTACTTCTTCATTGCCAATTTGCTCACACCATTTGGGGTTATTTTTTTAAAAAATGAAATTATATTGGGTAGCTCCATCAACATTGAAATTGTTGATAAAATGTTGGATTAGTTATTGTAAAGCTAAAGCATTATGTATTATTTGGAGGATTGGACCTATCATTATTTTTTAGAATTTATGGCCTAAAAGGAATAACAATTTTTTTTAAATAAATCTCAAAAATCATGCCCAAGTTTGGAATGATATTATTATGTAGAATGCCTATAATATGGTGTTCATCATGGGAAGTCTCAATTGAAGAAAAATATATGCTAATAACTTGGATACAGTATTTGAACATACATGGAAGAATCATCTACAACAACAAAATTCAAACAAATGATCTACTTTAATCTATGGTAAAATAGAAATATCCAAAAATTGGTTTTATCAAAATTAATTTTGATGGTGCTTCTAAAGGAAATCCAAAAAACATTGATGGAGGTAGTTTTTTTGGAAATGGTGAAGGCAAAATTCTCCTCACTTGTTCAAAATCATATGGATCTTCAACTACCAACTATGCAAAGGCTAGGGCACTTCTTACAGGGATTAAAATTGCAATAGAAAAAAAATGAAAATATATTTTAATTGAGGGGGACTCACAAATTATCATCAATGCTATTAACAAAAATGGATGTGGAGAATGTATAAAAATGATATTATTGTTGATATTCATCATCTATTACTAGAGACAATCTCTTGGAAGTGTGAGCATACTTATAGAGAAGGAAATTGGGTAGTAGATAAATTAGTGAATTGTGGTGTTGATCTTCATCCCAATAAAATGAAATTCAAATTTTAGAAGACACCTGACAAAGTGAGATTTATCTCATAATCAAAATGATGTCAAAGAGCTTATTGTGGAAACTTAGCACTTCGATGAAGTTGAATATTATATTTAAGAGAAGAAAGAAATGAAAAATTGTGATAAAAAGGTATATTGCAGAAAATGTAATATTTTGGTATTTTGATGGGAGTGGTCCCCAATAGAAGCCACGAAAAACTTATTAAGAAATATTTAAACACAAATTATATTTTATGTTTTCATACTTTTTTTTTGAGAAAAAAGTAAAAAAATTATTCAAAAAAACTCAGGTTATACATTTACTTTTGATAACCTACCTTTCTTGTCAAGGCTAAAAATGCGACTCAACTCTGTTTCTTTGACTATCCAAGATATTCTAGTATCTACTAGATGACTCCTTAAGGTGTTCCATTTACCCTTTCCTCTTGAATCCCAAGACTTGATCCCAATTTTACAAATCCTTCTTTCCATTCTTATACTCCCTTTCTCAGTTCCCATATTGTAGTTGCTTTTGGAGTTGTGTCCATATATTTGCTTTGTACTCTACCATGTCAAAGTCCTCCTAAGTTCTAGCCTACATTTTCTATAAAACTTTCCTAATTAGAGTGCCCCAAATTCTTTCATTTGGTATAAATTCTTCTTTGAAGATCCTGTTGTTATGTTCCAACCAAAGTTACCAGTAGATAAAACCCAAAACCAAATCCTAAGCTATCTTTAGGGCCTTTGATTTGAGTATATTGGTCTTCCAATAGTCTCAAAAGTTGTTATTAGTAGGAATAGATCTTTTTATTTGATAAAAAATGTTGTACCATAAACTCCATACTATTTGGGCATAGGGGCACACAAAAAGGACGTGGATTATTGTTTCCTCCTCTTGGTGACACATTACATACCAATTGGGTCCAATAAATCCATGTCTCCTTAAGTTATCATGATTCATAATATTCTTATGTGTAACCAGCCACATAAATTAGTTTATATTTGACTATACTTTGGATTGCCATAATTTCAACCAAGGAGGATTTGGATAAATTTGAGTGTTGTGGATAATACTTCTATAATCTTATTTGATAATTTAAATTCCTAATTGGATATGCCTCCAACCTAGTTGATTAGATACATTTCTCTTTGGCCACTTCCTTCCATCCAATATTTATTTCAATTCTCTTTTCTCCTCAATCCATTCTTCCCTTAGCTCCTCCTCTAGGACTTACCACTGACTAATATTTCCCTACAATTGATCTAGTGGGTTAAAATAATGGCCTATGATATGCCACCTTTTCCTTTGAAATTTTTCTTTGATTCCTATTAAGTGGGGGTACTAATAAATTATGGAGGAGAAATATTCCCAAGAATCTTCTCATAGTCTAGTAGTCCTACCACCCCCCCAATTTCTAGTATAGCCGTTATTTTATAAGTGATGCCCATTTATTTGGGGTTGCCAAAATAGAGAATTTGTACACCAAAATTGCTTCTAAATTTGATTTAAGCAATGTTACTCTTCCTCCAAAACTTAGCTACCTCTAGGTCCAATGCAAAATTTTTGAGTGGATTCTATCTCTTATTGATTTCCAATATTTATTTTAAGGCCCTTATCTATTAATGGGATACCCAAATATTCTAAAGGTAGTGATGCCTCTAAAAATCTAAGGACATGGGTTATCTGTTCTCTTAATATTTTTGTCACATTGAAAAAAACTAACTTTAATTTTTCTTCATTTAGTAGTTGTCCGGTAGCCACTATGTAGAACTCCAACACTTCTCTGATATTGGTCGCTTATCTTATTGATGCTTTCCCCACATTCCTATGTCATCTACAAATTGGAGGTGAGTAAGCTTTATGTTCTTGGTTATCCTCACCCTTGCAATGGTATTTTCTACTCTTCTCTTTTGTATAAGTCTTCCCAATCCCTCTGCAAAAATGATGAACAAAAATGGTGAAAGTGGGTCCTCTTGTCGGATGTCTCTAGAAGCTTTGAATAGTTAGTATGGATTACCATTAATGAGCACTAAGAAATAGACTATAGAGATGCATTTCATAATCTATTTTATCCATTATTCACTAAAACCAAATTTCTTTAATATTTGGATTAAAAATTTCTTACTCTATCATAAGCCTTGGATAAATCTATATTAAGGAACATACATTTGTTCCCCTTTTGATAAAGCTTATAAATAGTTTCTTATGCTATCATAATTCTATATAAAAAATGTATCTCCTTGTTCTAGAGAGATTAACCCTGGTAAGATCTATTTCATCCTAGTTTCCATCAATTTGGTTATGATCTTATAAACCAATTTGCAAAGAGCAATTGGTCTATCGTTAGTAATATTATTTGTATCTCCACATTTTGGTATGAGAGCCAAAAAGGTATGATTTAGGGCTTTAAGGATTCTTCCACTAGTTCTAAGTTCTTCTATTGCTTGGGTTAAATATTTTTCTATTATATCCCAATAGGCTCTATAGAACTCTATTAGAAATTCATCTGGACATGGGGCCTTCCTTGTCTGCATAGCAAAAACTATTTCTTTAACTTCCTCCTCTCTAATATCTCTTAAGAGCTCCTCATTTTGATTTTATGATATTAACACTGGTATGCTTTCTAAAATTTCCTCTTGGTGCTAAGTGGAAAGGTGTGGTTTTGCAATAAATAAAGTTGAAAAGTATTTATTTAAAGTTTCTTGCATACCTAGGGTAGTGGTTTCCCTATTTTTGTCCCTTATGGATAGGGCATCAATAGGATTATGGATATTACATGTTGTGGTTGAGTGATGGAAAAACTTGGTGTTCCTATATCCCTCTTATAGCCAGATTATTCTTGCTCATTATCTCTAGTAGGCTTCCTCTTTCTTATCTAACTCTTCTTCCTCTTGCATCAAAATATTTCTTTGTAGAGAAGCTCTCTAGAGATAGGTTTTGAGTGAATCATTTTTGCTATTTCTTGCATTTGAAATGATAGATTTTCTCTCTATTGTTGGAAATTTGACTAATGAAATTTACTCCATTTTTCAATTTACTTTTCATAAAATTTAATCTAGTGTAAAGTTCAAATTGTGTTGTCCCATGTTCTGGTTTTCCTTGCTAAAACCATTGTTTCATTGGTTTTGGTAAGTCATTATTTTGGATCTAGAAAGTCTCAAATATAAAAGGTTGATTCTTGACTTGATCCCTTTTTTCATATGTAGATAGATACCAAAAAATGGTCAAATGCTAACTAGTTTAATATCCATGATTGACAGTGTCAAAGAGTGGAGAATTTCTCCCCTACAATGAACCTATCTAATCTAGATTTGATTTTGTGTTCTACTTTTCTTTTATTAGTCCTTGCATTGTTGCATCCTAGTGGGGGTATGTCAATCAAATATAGGTACTCTTATTGAGCCATCAAAATCCTATCCTCCTCATTTAGCTAGGTCAAACCTTCATCTTAATCCTACACTAACATTTTAGCATTTAGATTCCCTCTCACTATCTAGAAGTCTTCTTGATGGGTTTTCTTCATCTATTGTACTACCTTCCATTGAATTTTTCAAGCTTGCACATCTATTATGCCATAAAAATTAATTATCATCCAAACCACCCCGAAGTACCTCTTCATGATTCTAGTCATGAGTATTCCTTTAGCTAAAGTTGAGTCCAATTGGAATGAGTTGTTATTCCATAACGTGGTTATTCCTCCTAAAATACTTGAGAGGCTTGGGCCATAAAATCTCCCTACCCCCAATATTTTTTGGTAATATTTTGCATAGCCTCTAAGGAGGTTGTGGTTTCCTGCAACAAAACCACATCTTGGTTGTTTTTTAAAATCATTTTATTAACAGCCAATTATTTAGGGAGTTTATTTAAACCCCTTACATTCCATGTGTTTATAATCATTAAGGCTCTATGTTGTAGAATTTGGAAATTGACTTCACCAATCTAGATTCTCTAATATATTCTTCTTGTACTTTTTACTTATTTTTTTTTCTTTCCACCCTTTGTGAACTTGCATTCTTTGGTTGCTTCTCTACCTAGATGTTTCCTAGTGTTGGCTTAAGATGCAAAAAATAAACACCAAATAATGCTAAATATATTGAACACAAAGAACCCAAAATTACACAATAGATGATCTTATATTAATGGGGGGAAGCCTAAAAAATCCATTGTTACAATGTGGATCCTTGAATCCTTTTGATACAAATTTACAAATGGCTAGGGTTCTCTGAAATCCTAGCAAACAAGGTTGGTGGTGTCTTCAAGAATGTTCTTACTCCCAACAAAAGTGAGTGGTATTTTAGTTATCCAATGTCGGGCCACTTCATATTAAGCAATTGTCCAATGCTAATGTCACTATTGGTGCAAAATCTGCCTTTGGTTACGTTTGTGCCCAAGACTTTGCCAACATTGAAATACCGGGCTAAAATAGAGTTTACCCAGTTCAATCTCCAGAGGAGGCTGGTTCCTTGCTTCTTTTAGAAAAGGGAGAGAGAGAGAAATGCATAAAGAGAGGGAAATATAGCTATTGCTAGAAGTGTTAAGCGGTACAGATTAGATAACAGCAAAACAATTTAAACAGCCTTTTGCAGAGAAGCATCTATTAGAACCATCAAAATAGAGAAACTAAGCTTCTGGTGTAAACCTATTCAATACGTAAGCTTATTGGTAAAGTTAATTTCAGAGTTAGCAGAACTTTGTTGCAAAAATTTAGAGTAAGAATTAAAGCAAGTTACATTCAACCTAACCTTATATAGCAATTAACAATCCATACATACTTGATCAAGAACACCAATGAGCCAGAAACCAGAATGGATGATCTTTTATTAGCTTTTAGAAGTCTGTATACATCGCCTTGTAAACATCTAAGAGTCGACCATTTTTTTAGGTCGCTCATCCTATATATAAGAGTTTTACATAACAAAAAAACTGAAAGTTGTTACAACATTATGCCCGTAGGCTCATTCTGGTAAAGAGATAGTTAGGAGAGCATGGAGTCTTCAACTAGAAGTGGTTGAGATCTTCTTGTTACAGCAATCTTCTTTTACCTCCTTAGAGGCATCATGGTCCAGCTATCTTCAAAGTATCACATCATTGCGACTTTTGGTCTTCGTTTGGCCCCTTGGCTTCAAAATATCGTGTTGTCATGCAACTATTTTCCCTTAGTTTACCTTTATCTTCAAAATATTATGCCATCACAAATTTTGGTCTTCGTTCGACCCCTTGGCTTCAAAATGTCATGATTTTGTGACTATTTTCCCTTAGCTTCACCTTTATCTTCAAAATGTTGTGTCATCACGACTTTTGATCTTTGTTCGATCCCTTGGCTTCAAAATATCATGTTATCATGACTATTTTTCCTTAGCTCACATTTATCTTCAAAATATCATGCCATCATGACTTTTGATCTTTTTTGGACCCTTGGCTTCAAAATATCATGCTATCATGACTATTTTCTCTTAGTTTACCTTTATCTTCAAAATGTTGCGTCATCACGACTATTTTCTATACTTAGTGAAATCTTGAGAAGACTACTCCTTACTTCCCTGGATGTGGTCATTTTGACCAATATTATTGGTGCCTCCTAGGGTAATTCTACCAGTAGAATGTTAGAATCTAGAGCCTTTATCCATTGGGGAATGGAGTAAAAAGAACAACTAATAAAAATAAGGGAAAGAAGGGGAATGATACCAAGCACAAAAATGCTTCTTGCTCTGAGTGGTCATTCTTCTGGAGTGTCTTCTTTCGTAGATTTCTCTATTTCATCCTGATCAGGAGCCATTGCACTACTTGATGAGGCTTTCTTAGCCTTTTCTTGCTTGTATTTTTCTTGGATGACTTCATTATAGGTGGTGCAAGCTTTTCTCCAAGTCTCTTCATCTGTATCTAAAGTCTCCTTGAAGGTTAGGTACAGATATTCCAACTCTTCAACCTTGTCATATGATAGGATTTTTGACTTCATGTATAATTCATGTAGGTAGGAGTTGATTTGGGTAATATCTTGAGCCATACTAAATATTTGTTCCTCCTGAACCGGCTCTTCCCAGCTATCAATTTTTGACTCATCTTCCACAAAAAATTTCCAAGTGGCCTTCAATTCATCTTTCGCTAGGAAATTAGAATCTTTGTCCTAGAAGCTAGGCATTCCATAGTTTTTTGCTATGCTCACATGTTTCAAAATTGCCTTAGCTTTTGCCTTGAGCTCCTGCATGAGCTTAGCACTTTTGGTTACCAACTTGTGCCTTTTGAAGAAGTTCCTGGTGGCTAGCTTGGCTTGGGACCAATTCTTATCCCGTGCTCTATATCCAAGTATTGCTTGTGTGCTTTCCACCAAGACTTGAATCTTTGTAGTTGTTGATAACCTTTTTAAGAGTTTGATGGATGTCTCAAATTCATCCTCCACTTGGCCCAACGTTTCTTTAATTTTGACTAGGTATGACAGTGTGGGCCTTGCCTTCATGATCATATTTTGGATGCTTCCAATCATTTCCTTCCTGACCATCCTTACCTTTTCTTTAGATAGCCTGTTGGTCTTGTCAGTGTTATCTGAGAGTTGCTTCTTGAGGTCCTCGACCTGCTGGTTCAATAGTTGGATTTTTTCTTCAGCTTTCTCATCTTTCTCCTTATAGGGAGTTGCTTCATTGAACATCAGCTCCCACTTTTTCGCCTCATTCTTCAAAGCCTTTTCGATTGTTTTTTGTTGGTTCAAGGCTTCTTCTAAATGCTTTCTCACTTGTTCAGCCCTGAGATACTTTTCCTTGTAATATTTAGCATTTAGGTATATGGTTCCCATGTGGGCTTGGGCCTTTCCCCACTCGTCCTCCATTGGCAGTTGAGTGATATATTCTGTAGTTATCTCAGCTTGGTAGTCTTCTAGGGTCATTTCTCCCTCTAGCTTCTGGATGAGCGGTGTCATATTCATAGTGGAACACTGCATGTTGATGGGATCTAGTGCTATCCCTTCCTTGGTGTGGGCTATATCTTTAGAACTCTGAGTGCTTCATGATTTCAACCAGGTAGCAACATTCAAGGTTACCTTTTTTAATTTTTTCAATTTGGCAATGGTAGGGTTGCTCTCAGAAGAAGAGGTATGAATGGCTTGGAAGTTTGGGAGGTTGGTGGAATAAGGAAAGGGAATAGTGGCTAGAGAGGCATCCACATTTGATTTTTTAGTGGGGGAATGTAGAGGAGGATGCTTTTGGATCATTTTGGGCTGATGGTGGTGATGGTGGAGGCTGGTGAGTGGAGGTAGGAGAGGCATCACCTTGACCTTCAGAATGGGAGGGGGAATTCCTCTAGGGGTGAGAAGAAGAAGAAGTTAAGTTTATAGGAGATATACCTAGAGTTTTTGGTGGATTGGTGTCTTCAATTTCTAGTGCCTTCTCAGGAGCTTCTATATAAATTTCTACTATTTACTTCAATCTCGAATCATCAGCACCAGTTGTAGTTTTCATTGGGCTCTGCTATTTGCTATGGGCCTCTTTTGTAGGGAGAGGTTTTTTAGCCATTTTGACCACTTCTTTTTCATCTGTCCTCTGGTGTTCAAAATTTTACTCAAAGCTTTACCCTGTTCTCTCCTGGTACCCTATTTCTTCATGTTCTCTTATTTCTTCATGTTTCTCTATTTCTTCATGTTCCTCTGTTTCTTCAGAGGGTGTCTTCTCTTGCTTTCTTTTCTTTTGTTCTCCTCCTTTTGTTGATTCTACCTTCTACTTCCTATGGAGGAGAGAAGTATCATAATCAAACTCTATGTCTGATTCGAAAGGGGGAATGAATTTTTGAGATGCCTTTTTAGGAGCTTCTGTTTGCTCAGTGGCAATCTCTTTCCCTTTGCCTTTGTTCAGCATAATGGGTTTGATGGGGATTCCATTGATGCCCGGAGGGACTTTATTTGCAAGAGTTTTGGACCATGTGTCGTGGTGAGTGTCATACATTTCAGAAAACTCCTTGTCAATATTTGTTCCATACCTGGTATACATTTGTATATGACACCTCATCTGCCACCATGCTAAGATTTTGGCATGATCCCAATCTTCCCCTTTTCTCTTCATCCTTTTGATGACCTTTTCATCTAGCTTGTGGGTTGGGTTCACATCAGGGCTCCAGTCTGCTAGGTGTTCATAGAAATCATGCCACGGAGGTAATGGTTGCATCTGTTCAACGTGCCATTCCAATGGTTCATCCTCCTCATTGTTCCTGCCCTATCTATCGATTTGCCTATCTGATGCATGAAATTTTTTGAAGGGGGCTTGATTAAGGGTAACTTACTTTTGAGTAAATTTTTCTACAGGGTCATACTTCCATTTTTGTGGTAACTCAACTAATTTTAGATTTCTCAAAGTTTGAGCGATTCACTCGTGGTCTCCTTTCTTTGACACTAATACACCCTCAAACTAAAAGGGCATGAGGTAGGTACCTATTTTACCAGTGCCTATGCTAAATTTATTATTGATGAACTCAATTTACCTCATGTATTCTAGAGTGAACAATCACTTAGTGACATAATAAGGTAGCAAAAAAGGCTTCCCTATGAAGCCATATAGTCTAACGACCACTCCTTATGTCAAAATAAACCAATCCCCTTCCTCTGTATGGATGTGCTGCAAAGTATCCCACATCTGTTGGGGAATTCTTGGCATGGCACCATACATGAGCTTCAACGTAGGGCCCAAGAATTCCATATTAAAATGGTAATATGATTCTACCTTTGAAAGGAGAGGCATCCACTCACACACAAGTAGGAGGTTTCCATCCTGGTCTTTTGTCGTGGTAGAGATAAAATTTAAATTCTTTGCCTAGAAGAAAAATAAAATCCATACTAGGTAAGAAGAAAACCTGAAGGTATCAGGGAGGTCT
Source organism: Wollemia nobilis (assembly GCA_028583015.1). Taxonomy (NCBI): domain Eukaryota; kingdom Viridiplantae; phylum Streptophyta; class Pinopsida; order Araucariales; family Araucariaceae; genus Wollemia; species Wollemia nobilis. Next base: position 11,808,000 of record JAQPPZ010003361.1, read on the forward strand.
CTCTAGAGCTTGAAGAGGCTTGCATGTAGCTGCTAGGCTAAGTATGTTGGCCAGTCAAAGTAGAGTGGCACTATCTTCGGGTCCATGCATGATGCATCATAAAATTTGGGGTTGGATATGCATTGTGCTACTGCAACCTACCATCCATAGACCTACGTATCTGTTTCTAACCCTACCACCATGGCTAGCATAGAAAAAAGCTCCTTGTTCTTGAATTTGGATAGGGGAATTGGGGATTTTGGGAAGGTTCCCTCAGGGAGAGGGTCTAACAAATGTTCTTGCAGGAACAATCTAATGTTCTTGGTGTTGGTATAAAACTTTACCAAATTAATGGGGTCGAAAGGGATGGGGTTTACTGTAGGCTTTCTACCACAGCTGAAGGTAACCCTAATTGCATTGGCATCGAGCGTAAATATGACTCCTCCCTTGGAGTCTTTCACAATTCTATGCTTGACATCATAGAATTCTACCATAGCTCTAATAAATTCAAGGTAGGGGTGAACCTAGGTGCAGATGTACCAAGAGAGTAGGGCATGGTAGGAAAATGTGCTTGGGCATGATGGTGTGACATTCTTGGCAACCCTAGCCGCTACGTCCTTTCAAATTCGCTTTGGGTCTTTCCATGTCACCCTGGTATCAGTGATGTGAATGTCTGGGTCCACGAAGCTACTTTCACTCTTAGTCGACTTGTGTTTCCCTTTAGTAGTAGCTTGTGGAGAAGCCATCATGGTTGCCTACTATGATTTGGACATAAAATCAGCCTGTAATGTGCTTAGTAGAGTTTTGAAAGATTATTTTGAGAAAGTAGGGAGTGCAATGAGCAGAAGGAAAAGAATGTAGAGGATAAAGGAGTGATAAAACTTTCCATGATATAAGTGGACGTGCATGCATGTGCCAAGGTGACATGCAATAACTATGGTTGGTGGCACACACCCCACTACTAATTTTGAATATTGTCGGATGCTTTGGTTCATGTGCCACCTTCAAGAAACCAACTGCCATGCATTACCATTTTTCTAGGGCCAATGGCATTACTTTGTTGTTATCCTAGGCCAATAAATTAGCATCACCTCTACTCTGGGCCAATAAGTTGGTATGGTGGTACCTTAAAAAGTGGGGTTTTAAAATTTTGAGAAAATTTATTTTCCCACCAAAATATGTGGTCACTCTAAGGTGGCCATTGATCACCAAAATATCATGAATTCACAAACATTTGCATTGAGAAGGCCTTTGGGCACCGAAATGTCATGCCATCATGATAAATTTACTTAAAGTGGCCATCAATCACCAAATATCATGAAATCATGAAAAATTGCATTGAGGAGGCCTTTGGGTACCAAAATATCATGCCATCATGAAATTTACATTGAGAAGATCATTGGACATTGAAATGTCATGAAATCATGACAATTTGCATTGAGGTGGCCTTTGGGCACCAAAATGTCATGCCATCATGACAATTTGCATTGAAGAGGCCTTTGGGCACCGAAATGTCATGCCATCATGACAAATTTCCTTGGAGTGGCCATCGATCATCGAAATATCATGAAATCATGAAAATTTGCATTGAGGAGGCCTTTGGGTACCGAAATGTCATGCCATCATGACAAATTCTTAAGACCTCAATCCATTCAAAAATTTCCTTGGAGTGGCCATCGATCACCAAAATATCATGAAATCATGACAATTTGCATTGAGGAGGCCTTTGGGCACCAAAATATCATGCCATCATGATAAATTTCCTTGGAGTGGCCATCGATCACTGAAATGTCATGAAATCATGACAATTTTCATTAAGGTCTTTGGGCACCAAAATATCATGCCATCATAAAAAAATTCCTTGGAATGGCCATTAGTCATCTAAATGTCATGAAATCATGATAATTTACATTGAGGAGGCCTTTGGGCACCAAAATGTCATGCCATCATGACAAAATTCCTTGGAGTGGCCATTTGAAAGAAGATATATTTACATAAAATACATACAAGGTAGAGGGAAACCTTTTACTTATAGTACAACTTTAGATGGAAGCCATTGATGGGGATGGGTTGAACCTGACCCTATTTATTTCTTAGTTGGAAAGAGTTTTGTTATTTTTCTTCAATTACTTCGAAGGGGCCTTCCTAGAATGCATCAAATTTATCATGATTTTTGGGTTTCACCTTCTTTTCATTCCATCTTAGGACCAAGTCTCCCACCTTGAAATTTCTTAGAGTGGCCTTTTTGTTGAACCATTTTTTTGTGGTGACCATATATTTTTGATAGTGGTCATAGGCTTGTTCCTTCTATTCTTCTAACTATAGGAGTTGGATCAACCTATTCTCCATTGGTTCTGCCTCCTCTGTGCCAGTTTGATTGAGCAATTTTAAAGTTGGCATCTCTATGTGTATTGGAAGAACTACTTCTTTATCGTAGACCAGAGAGTAGGGAGATGTGTTGATAGACTTCTTGATGGTTATTCTATCAACCCATAATGCTTGGTTTATTAGAGAGTGCCAACTTCTCTTATTGTCCTTCAGAGTCCACTTCAAGATCTTGAGCAAGTTTTTGTTCATTGATTCAGCTAATCCATTTCCCTACAGATAATAGTTTGAGGATATTTTCAAGTAAATCCCATATTTACATGTAAATTCAATCATCTTGGTGCCTATGAAATATGAGTCATTTTCTATGACCAATGCATCTGGGATGCCAAATCTCATGATTAAACTTTCCATGAATTCCATCACAACCTCTTGGTCTACTTTTTTAGTGGGTATTGCTTCTACCCACTTAGTAAAATAATCAGTAGCTATCAGGATGTATTTATGCCCAATGGATGAGTTGGGCTCTATTATTCCAATGAAATCCAATCCCCATTGTTGAAAAGGTTCTTCAACCTGAATGGATTTTAGAGGCATTGAAGCATTTCTGTTTCTCCCAATGTATCTCTGGCACTCCTCATAGTTTCTTGTTACTCTAAAAGTGTCTACGAAGATAGTTGGCTAGTAACATCCAGTCCTGATGATCTTTAAGGTAGTGGTCCTTCCTGAGTAGTGTCCTCCTGATGAGCCTCCATGGAATTCCTCCAAGATCTTCTATTTCTTATCATCCTTTATGCATCGAAGTAACACTCCATCCAATTTTTTTTGTACAACCCCTCAGGTAGCAGAGTGTACTTCAAAGCCTGGATCTTGTACCTTCTTCTCTGTGAAGTGTTCAAACCTATAGGGCACTTTCCAGTCTAGAAGTACCTGATTAATTCATCGGCCCAGTCAAGCTGCTCTAAAGGTTGATCATCATTTGAGGCTACTTCTTGAGTTTGGAAAGCTATGTATTCTGGTGAGGCTTGCTTGGCGAGTTCTTGGCAAAGTGCTCTACCTCTTACCAGCTTGGTTGGATGTATTTCCACATCATATTCTTGTATCTTTGACACCCAACCAACTCTTTTATCATCGAGTTCCCCTTGTATGATGAAGTTTCTGACGTCGGGGTGAACTACATAAACTATAGTCCTACTCTATGAAAGGAAATGCCTAAACTTTTTCAAAGACTTCATTATTGCATAGATCTATTTCTCAATGAAGTTATACTTCTCTTCATGTTCTTGCATAGTCTGACTTAGAAAAGCTATGGGCCTTTCTTCATTGTCAGGCCCTTTTTGCGTGAGCACTGCGACGTAGCTCTCTTGTTCACCTACAACATATAAGATGAAACCCCTGGAGTAGTCTGGGTTTACCAAGATGGGGGATTGAGCTATTTGCTCCTTGATCTGCTGGAAAGCCTATTTCCTTGTGTCTGTCCACTTGAACTCAACATCTTTCTTCAACAACTCGATCATGGGTTTGACAATTTGTGCAAAATCGGCTATGAATTTGTGCACAAAGTTGATTTGGTCGAAGAAGGACTGTAAGCCCTTTTTGTTAGGGGGTAGAGGGAGTTCTAATAGTGCTTTCACCCTGTTAGGGTCTATAGCTAGCCCAATATTAGAAATGACATGGCCCAGTAAGAGTCCTTATTCTATAGCGAAGATGGATTTCTTTGGGTTTAGAGAGATGCCAAACTCTCTATATTTTTCGAACACGCTCCTAAGATGTCCGATGTGATCCTCATTTCGATGGGAGAACACTATCATATCATCTAGATATATCACTATTATCTTGTTGACAAGTTCTCTGAAAGCCACATCCATCGCTCTTTGAAAGGTTACTCTAGCATTAGATAATCTGAAGGGCATCCTATGATAGGTAAATGTCCCCCACTTGGTTGTGAATGTAGTCTTGAATTGATCTTCATCTTTAACCCACACCTGATTATACCCAGAGAAGCCATCCAGGAGCGAGAACCTTTCTGCTTCTACAAATATGTGGAGGATCTGGTCGATCTAGGAGAGGGGGTAATGGTCTTTCAATGAAGCCTTATTCAAGTTGTGAAAGTCGATGCACAACCAGATATCTCCATTCTTTTTTCTAACCGAGACTAGGTTGGCTACCCAAGTCGAATGCTTGATCGGGTAAACAATCTTAGCTTCAAGCAATTTTAGTAGTTCTTGCTTCATCAAAGCCTCGATCTTAGGATTCACCGGTCATTGCTTTTGTCTGAATGGCTTTGCACCTTCTTCAAGTTTGATCGTATGTTGGATCGTTTCTTTGGAGTAGACCTTGAGATCACCATAAGTCCAGGCTATGATGTCTGGGTATTCTTTGCATAATTCTCTGATTTGGTCCAGTTCTTCTTCTGTAGTGTTTACTCCCACTTTGATGGATTTATCAGGTCCCATTTGAGCTTCTCTATATCTGTGCTTGTCAACTTTCATTTTATGGCTAGTTGACCTATCATTGTTATCAAATAAGCTTTCAAGGGTGATCAACCCTTTTGGGATGTGATTGTTCTTTAACTAGATCATGCATGTATCTTCTTCATCTTTGATCATTCTGTTACTCGAGCAGTTCATCTCATGAATGAGGAAGTCCACTATCTATTTATCATTCTTGAATACTTGCCAAAAGGTATCCTTATCTAGCACAGAGGGCCTATAGATTAGTCTAACTATTTTGGACTTTTGAATGACATTGCTGATAGGGCAAAAATTTACCCCTATCAAAGCCAAAAAATCTGCATGAGTGTTCTTTTCCCTTGGGATTGCTTTGAGATTCAAATATTCAAAAGATTCTAGAAAGTCCCAAACCTTATTCTTGTAAGCTTTAAGGTAATGTTGCTTGCTTACACATTTCTCAGTAACTTGATTCACTATCAGTTCAGAGTCTCCAAATATCTGTAGTTACTTGATACCCATATTTTTAGCCTTCTTGAGGCCTAAGCAGAGTGCTTCATACTCTATTGTATTGTTAGTGCAACTCTAGGTTAACCGGTAAGAGAAAAATTTCTCTTTACCTATTGGAGAGATTAGAACAATACCTGCTCCAACTCCATTTTTACATCTAGCACCATCGAAGAAAAGTTTCCACAATTGATTAATAGGTTGGTCAACCTGAGGAAGAGGAATGGGGTTATTTTTCTTAGGTTTTAAAATTGTGTAGCTCCCTATGTTAGTCTCGATCATGGCATTGAAGTCTTGGAGAGAGAACTGGTCTTCCTCCTGCAACACATTTAGAGCTTCCTCCATCAAGTTTAAATCTTCTAGTTCTTCTATCATCATATTCACAATAGTGGTTTGTTTACCTTCCTCTTCAAGTTTTTCAATATGAAAAGTTGAAGGTTTCTCATTAAATATTTTCACTCTTTTGCCCTTGAATGGGATTTCTAGATGTGAGAAATCTAATGATAAATATCCTCCTATCTTGGTAGTGAACTCCCTGGAGAGACACATACCAAAATAGGGCTCTAAATCCACTACTACTACCTCTTGTATAACTGTGAGTTGAGGTAGTCTATGAAGAACTATTGGAATATCTTTAATTACCCCTACAATTTTTATAGGGGTTCCATCTAATTGCAAGACACCAAGATTGCTCCTTGTATATTCCATTCCCATGATGTCACATACTGCCTTGGGCATCATAGTGGTTGCAACTCCAGAATCTATCATACAGTTGTGAACTACCCATCCTTCCATCTGAAGAGATAGATAGAAGGGAGGGGGTCTATTTTTTCCGGGTGTCAGACTAGCTTGTGTAGAATCTAATTGAGCTAGGGTTCTATTCTTATTTTTCATAGATCTCAAGGATTCTTGCAACAAGTCGATCTGCCCTAGAAATTGCAAAGCTTCATACATAGTCGCTTTGGAGGGAGTTTTCTTCATTTCTTCGACTATGTTGAATGGGAGGGGTTCGACACTTTTCTCTTTCACAATTATGTCATACTTATTTTTGTACCCTCTAGGTAGCATCTATCCTTTGATGCTTAGTCAATGAGGGGTATCTCAATTTATCTCTAGCTTGTTCCTACATTTCTACTTCTTTCTATCGAGGTGCTTCCTTACGAGTTTTTGCTTCTTTTTGGCTTGAAATTTTGGGGAGTTTTCATAAGAGGTTCTTTTCTCAATAGGGTTCCTTATAGGGGAAGGCACCTTCAAAGGGTTAAGCTCTTGGGGATCAACCTGCAAGGGTTTCTTTCCTGATCTGGTTAGAACAACTACTTGTTCAATAGAAGGCATCATGAAATTTTGATTCTCTTCTCTAATCATATTAACCTGACCCTTGAGGGTTCTCTCAACCTTTTCGATAGCTACCTTCTGGACATGATGTTGATGAATCATACAAGAAGTTTCACCATGTGGATCATTACATGTGGAACACCAAAAGTTTGACTCTATCGAAGTGTTAGTGGGTTCACTATCTTCATTGGCATAAACCATGTTAGACTTATCATAGCTTCTACCACTTGTGGAGGCTTGATATTTTGTTACTTATGGAAACCTCCTTGGTTGGAAATTTCTTTCTACTTCTCTTCTTTCCATTGAGGTCATCTTATTCATCAGAGTTTTCATGGATGCTTGCAGATCTTGTAAAGTTACAAGTGGAAGATCTGGAGTTGATGAAATTATTGCTATAGGGAGTGTAGGAATGGTAGGAAGCATTGGAGGGGTGGGAGGTGCCTGTATCACTAGAATGTTAGGCTACCCAATCCATTTAGGGAGACTAGTATTAGAAGGTAGAGTAGGAGTTGGGAAAGTAGTATTTGATGCTTGAGGTAGATCCGAGAAAATAGGCATTATCATTTTTATAGGGAACCTTCCAATAGTGATCAGATCTCTTTCTACTTTCTGTGCTTCCTAGTAAATATCTAGGAAGGTAAATACATGGGATTTCTGATAGCCATACTTATATCTGAGTTGAAAGCTCTCAGATAATAATACATTGATTATTCATTCATTGGTCGCAACCCATCAGGTACTCTCTACCAAGTTTGATTGAATCTGATGTTAAAGTCGATAATCTCCTCTTGAGGGTGTTTTTGGATGATAGTAAACTGATTTAGTAGGGAGAATGGGTCTGCATGCTCATTGAATTCCTCCACTAGTTTACCAGCAAGTTGGGCCCAAGTAGATATAGTTTGGTTGTCAAGAGCTCTATACCAATAGAGCATTTTTCCTTTCAAGGAAATGACTAGCAATCTTATCATAACATCTTCTTCAGTGATGTTATGTATCGAGGCTAGCATGACTACGTCTTGACAGTGTTCGTAGGCCATCTTTCTAGTACCATCATACTGAGGTAGTGCTTTCAAGGCCACTACTGGAATCGGATGTTGAGCTACCATATTTAGGGGGCCTGTATGGTTCCATAAGGGGTAAGGTAGAATTGGTTGATTTGCGGCCATTGTAATTATGGTTCTACTGGATATTATGGGTATATGGGTAGTTGGAGTTAAAGTTCCACTAGCAATAGTACTAGGGAAGGCTATAGGGGAAAGATTTGTGTATCCTGTATTAGCAGTATATGAAGAAGTTGTTCTAGCAACTAAAATAGGATTAGCTCTAAGGCTACCAAGGTGTAGTTCAAAGAACTCGATGGGTTCTTCTAAATTTTTTCTTTAGATCTGGTTATCATAAAATATGGTATATAACCAAAAAATTGGGTAAAGGCTTTCATAGGGTTCCTTTCTAGGGTGGAGTCGCCAGGTGATTTAAAAATAATTGATAGGGCAAAGGTATTCACCAGAACTTTGATCTGTATACTACGTGGGATTGGGTCCCATCGGGCGTGCCAAAAATTGTTGGTGCAAAATCTGCCTTTGGTTACGTTTGCACCCAAGACTTTGCCAACATTGAAATACCGGGTTAAAATAGAGTTTACCCGGTTCAATCTCTAGAGGAGGTTGGTTCCTTGCTTCTTTTAGGAAAAGGGAGAGAGATAAATGCATAAAGAGAGGGAAATATAGCTATTGCTAGAAGTGTTAAGCGGTACAAATTAGATAATAGCAAAACAATTTAAACAACCTTTTGCAGAGAAGCATCTATTAGAACCATCAAAATAGAGAAACTAAGCTTCTGGTGTAAACCTATTCAATACGCAAGCTTATTGGTAAAGTTAATTTTAGAGTAAGAATTAAAGCAAGTTACATTCAACCTAACCTTATATAGCAATTAACAATCCATACATACTTGATAAAGAACACCAATGAGCCAGAAACCAGAATGGATGATATTTTATTAGCTTTCAGAAGTCTGTGTACATTGCCTTGTAAACACCTAAGAGCTGACCATTTTTTTAGGTCACTCATCCTATATATAATAGTTTTACATAACAAAAAAACTAAAAGTTGTTACAACATTATGCCCGTAGGCTCATTCTGGTAAAGAGGTAGTTAGGAGAGCATGGAGTCTTCAACTGGAAGTGGTTGAGATCTTCTTGTTACAACAATCTTCTTTTACCTCCTTAGAGGCGTCATGGTCTAGCTATCTTCAGAGTATTGTACCATCATGACTTTTGGTCTTCATTTGGCCCCTTGGCTTCAAAATGTCACGTTGTCATGACTATTTTCCCTTAGTTCACCTTTATCTTCAAAATATCATGCCATTGTAACTTTTGGTCTTCGTTTGGCCCCTTGGATTCAAAATGTTGCATTGTCATGACTATTTTCCCTTAGCTTACCTTTATCTTCAAAATATCACGCCATCATGAATTTTGGTCTTCGTTTGGCCCCTTGGCTTCAAAATGTCTATCACGACTATTTTCCCTTAGCTTACCTTTATCTTCAAAATGTCATGCCATCATGACTTTTGGTCTTCATTTGGCCCCTTGGCTTCAAAATGTCATGTTGTCATGACTATTTTCCCTTAGCTCACCTTTATCTTCAAAATGTTGCACCATCGTGACTATTCTCTATACTTAGTAAAATATTGAGAAGACTAATCCTTATTTCCATGGATGTGGTTATTTTGACCAATAGTCACAGCTTTAGATTTACACACAATAACATAGCAAATAGATTAGTAATACTTATGAGGGCTCCATAGTATGAGGCCCTCTATAAGCAATAATAAAACCCTAACTATCTGCTATAAATAAAGTGAACATGAATAAAAGTGCATAAATAAAATAAAAAATAATAAGTTTACCTTGCATAATTGCTATCTTTTGATCTGTGATATTTTTTGTAGTGAATAGGTGCGGTGATACCTTAGCATCGCTCAAAGGCTAGGAGGTCCTCATAACACTTACGTGAAATTCCTACGGGTGCTTGATGACTTTAGAAAACTTCCATGGATGCTTCGGACTGGTAAGGAGGTGCTTTGTAGTTGAGGGGAAGTACCTAGAGGTGCTTTGTGGTGATAGAAAGTACTTGGAGTCATTCAAAAATTGAGGAAAGAGTCTACAAAAGCATATTTGGTGAGGGAAAATGAATGGTGATGGCTGCAGGGATGATGGCAAGTGAATATGGAGGTAAAAGTACTTGGATTCTCCAAGGAAAGGTGGAACTTAGGGGTACAAATTACTTAGGAAAAATTAGGGGTTGAACCATCAAAATGGCTCCTATTAATAATCCAACCTAGGACATACTTAGGTTTTCAACGACATTAATAGTGCAACTGAGATAAAGGCATATCGGAGGGTGGATATTAAATCTAGGGTGTGGCATGGATTAGTGTGAATCGACAAATATGATTAAATGAAATCATATGGTTGGGATTAATTCACTTATATAAATATATATTTATTAAATATATATAATATAATATATAATTATTAATATTAAATATATAAATATATATGAATAGTGGGTAAAAATGGTAGGAAAGCATGGATAGAGGACAAGTGGCTAGGTTTTGGTGTTTACAAATACCCCTTTTTGTACTGTGTTGAGTGAAACACAATGCAGTGCAAAAACATGAGATACCTATTTAAGCCAGGTGTAGAAGCAACTTCTCTTTGGATGTGGAACACAAGCTTGAAGACAAAATAATAAAAGAATTTGAATTTTATATAGCTTACCCCCTCAATTGGCGAATGAGTTTGTGGATAAATCTCATGAGCCAATTGAAAAAATTGTGCAAATGGATGATTTGGTATGTGATATCATTTTTACATCAATGGTTGGAAGAGGATTGGTGATAACTGTGAAATGATGCATCTATTTTTGCCCCAATAAATGAAGGTTTTTTGTGAAATAAATGATGAAAAATGTGTCTATTTTTGTTCCAATAGATGAAGGGATTTGTGAAAATGTATGATGAAAAGTGTGTCTATTTTTGCCCAAACAGATGAAGGGATTTTACCAAAATGTGTGATGAAAAATATATTTATTTTTGTCCCAACAGATGAAGGAATTTTTCTAAGTGCGGATTTCATGATCATGTAAGATGTATCCCATTGTGGGTAATGTCAGAACTAGATGTGGTTACCCCAAATATGGGGTGATTAAATATTTTTGAAAAATATGCCTTTTGACATCATTGATATGCAATGATGAATAATGCAAAGAGTAAAATTAGTCAACTTCAAAGGGCCAACTAGTGACTGTCAGATAATTCCTATGATTAGAACTAATCACCCTAGCTGAAGCCAGTCACCATGATGATTGTTAAGGAAATTTGAAATGATGAAATGTTGGCAATTTTGGGTACCTTGAGTACATTGCCTTTGCCTAAATTTAGTTGTTGTCATTGATGTCAAGGAGCTCTTGGTAGTTGTTGTTTTTGATGTCAAGGAGTTCTTGGAGCAATTTGTTTTTATGTCTAAGTATGTGTTTTGATGAAGGTTTCAGCTGGTCAGTAAGTCTCCAAGAAAATCAGAGTAGCCCAGTTGCCAAAAATCCAAAAAAAGATAAGTTAGAAAAAGTTTGCAAGGCTGCTGGAAAAACTGTCGTGATTTCGCGACATGTTTGAGGAGAGAGAAAGTTCTGGCAAAACTGTCATGATTTTGTGACATGCTGGAAGGTAGAGACAAAGCAGGCAAAACTGTCATGATTTTGCGACATGTTTGAGGAGAGAGAAAGTTTAGGCAGAAAGTGTCACGATTTCATGACAAGTTGAGTTGGTAGCATTGAGTTGCAGAAAGTGTTGTGATTTCATGACAAGTTGAGTTGGCAGTGTTGATTTGCAGGAAGTGTCATGATTTCACGACAAGTTGAGTTGGCAATGTTGAGTTGCAGGAAGTGTCATGATTTCGTGACATGTTTCAAAGAAGTACGGATGTAGAAAGTGTCACAATTTCACGATAGGTTGAGTTGGCAGCTTGCAGTTGGCAAAAGCATCATGATTTCATGACATGTTCCAGTTTCGTGAGCAGTTGGCAAAAAAGTGCTTAAGGCAGCAAAAGTGTCACGATTTCACGACATGTTCCAGTTTTGTGAGCAGTTGGCAGAAAAGTTCTTAAGGCAACGAAAGTGTCACGATTTCATGACATGTTCCAGTTTCACGAGCAGTTGGCAGAAAAGAGCTTAAGGCAGCGAAAGTGTCACGATTTTGTGACATGTTCCATTTTTGCTAGTGCAAACAAAGAAAAGGTTGAAGAAGCAAGAAGTGTCGTGATTTCATGACAAAGTTGTAGATGACATCAGCAAGAGGCAAAGGTGTCGCGATTTCATGACAGAAGCTGAGAAGAAGGCTTTGGAGTCTAAAGTATCATGATTTCACAACAGAATTGCTGATGACGTCAGCAAGGGGCAAAGGTGTCACGATTTCATGACAGAAGAGCGAAGGAAGCATACAAAAGCAAAAGCATCGTGATATTGCTATAGCAAGCTAAAGAAGGTGTACGGCAGGTAAAGGTGTCGCGATATCACAACATGTTGAAGTTTCGCGCCAAAATCTTCAAGGAGGCAGTGAAGCCGACAGAGTTAAAATCTAGGCCGACGCAGCATAGGGTTTTACAGCCGACATGATTGAAGGTTGAACAACCGACTAAGAACAAGATTTCAACTTGATATTGTGAGTATTAAAGGAGGGTTGTTTGAGTAGTTTTGGTATCGATTGAAGTGTGTGCGTTCGAAGAGTGGCATTCGTAGAGTTAGTGCGACAGTGAGGTTTGATCATCGAAAAAGCAGAGTGCAAAGTTTGACTGTAGTATAAGAGTGCATTTCATCAAATCTTCTAAGTGTGGAAGACTGTGCTACTATTCATGCGAAGACTGTGCTACTGCTCATGCAAAGATTGTGCTACTGTATACAAGAAGAATGTGCTGCTGAGTTTCTCATAGAAGGGAATAATTTGATCGAGTGTTGTTGTCTTTGCGTAGACTATGAAAAGTTTGTTTCGACCAAGTAGGAACTATAATAGAAAAGAAAAGAGGAAGAGGACAGATTTGTGCCAAACCGAAGGACTGTGTTTTGGTGTAGAAAAGAGGACCAGCTTGCTATGACAGAGTTGAGGACAGAGATCTCCAGCCAGAGCAGGGAAGACAGGTGTCTTCTGTGGATAGAGTTCCACTTGCTAAGGGCAGAAGAGATAGAGGTCTTCTAGAGGATCACCAACAAAAGCTGAATTAGGGGAAGGTGTCTCCTTTGAGCTATGGCTCATAAACATTGTAATCGGGAAGGATTCCCAGAGGACTTTGATACAACTTTTAGAAGAAAAGTTTTATCCGTGGAGTAGCCCACCTTGGGTGAACCACGTAAATTGTTGTGTCTCTTTGTGGATTGCATTTTATGCATTGTTTTACTGCTGTTAAATCTGCTATCTTTATTCTACATGTTAATGGTTTGAAAGCTGTATTGATAGATAAAGTTAAAAGTGGTCTTATACTGTTCACCCCCCCTCTCAGTATAAGCTTGTGTTATTCAATTGGTATCAGAGCAGGTTCCTTCAAAAAGTTTTTACAGCCAGAAGGAAGAATTGAATTAGAACACAATGGATTTCTCAGGTGGCAATGCAGCACCTATTCTTGATGGATCAGACTTCGGTCTGTGGAGTGCAAGAATGAAAGTCTATCTAATGGCTCTTGGTAATGAGGTATGGGAAGTTATTGAAGATGGGTACACCATTTCTACAAATTGTCCTTATACTAAAGAAGACAGGCTCCTACATCACAGCAACTCAAAAGCCATGAATGCAATCCTGAAAGGTTTACAGAAGGTTGATCTTACCAAAGTTATTCACTGCAAGACAACTAGTGAAATGTGGAAACAATTGCAGGTTGTTCATACAGGTGATGCAAATGTTCGAAATGCCAAATTGAGACATTTTAAAGGTATGTTTGAACAACTCAAGATGAATGATGATGAAAATATTAGTGACTACATGCTTCGGATGGATGATATTGTGAACTCCATGAAAGACTTAGGTCTTGAACTTGCTGAAAATGATGTGTGTGATAAGATTTTAAGATCTCTTCCTAATAGATTTAGTGAAAAGATTTTTGCTATTGAGGAAACCAAAGATTTATATAAATTGAAAAAGGATGAGCTCCATAGTATTCTTGCAGCTTTTGAGCTGAGAACTCAAGTGAATGTTGATATAAAGAAAGAGGCAGCTTTCAAAGCTACCAAGAAATCAAAAGGCAAACAGATTCAAGAGAGTGATGAGTCTTCTAGTGAGGAAGAAGCATATTACAGCAAGAAATGCAAATTCTCTAGAAAGCACAAAAGCAAGAAAAATATAAGATGCTTCAACTGTGGAATGTATGGTCATTATGCTACTGAATGTACTATTTCTAAAGATGAAAGTGATGAATATTTACAGGATGTCAAGAGCAAGGATTCTGAAAAGCACAGGTATTACAGAAAGAACAAAGATGAACACAGCAATCAAGGAAAGAGGTATTCACACAAGAACAAGAAGAGCTTCTATTTGGACAAAGTACGTAAGTGTTCTAGCAGTTATAGTGAAAGCTCTTCTAGTGATAATGAAAATGAGATGTTGTTCATTTCAGAAAAAGAAGAACCGAAACATAAATTCACGGTCATGAAATGCTTTAGATGTGGAAATTTTGGGCACCTTGAGGATGATTGCACAAATATTGAATTGGTTGCTAGTATGTATGAGGATGCTTCAAAAAATGATAAGGAAGATGCATGTATGGTTTTTGAAAAGGGTAGCACATCTAGTAATAAGAAATCAGAAAAAGGTCTTGATAATTCAAAGTGCAATCAAATAGAGAATCTTGAATGTGAACTCAATAATGCTCTTAGTTTTTTGGAAAAGGAAAGGAAGAAGAATGATAGACTCAAGGTTAAGTTAGATGAATGCTGTATGGAGAGAGATGATCTTATAGAAAGTCTCGACTTCTCTATAGCCAAAACATAGGAACTCAAGGATGAGTTAGAGTCTAAGATTCTTGAGTATACTGAGTTAGAGCAGAAAATGGTTTCTTTGAAAGAAGAAAATAAATATTACAAGGATAAACTCTACAGATTTTAGGATAGCTCCAAGAAGGTTAAGTCTCTCATCAAAAATCAAAGAAATCCAATAGATAAAATAGGTCTTGGTTTTGTTGAGCCGCACAAGAAACAGATTGGGGAATCTAGCAAGAGATTTCAAAAAGAAGAAAGTTCTGATGATGAAAGTACTTTAGATCATGAGTCTGTGAGTAATGAATGTGCAGAAATAGAAAATAGATTTCTTAATGTGAAATAGAAGTTCTTGGGACCCAAGAGATCGATTAAAAGAATATTTTTTGACAGATGTTTTGCGTGTTACAGGTTTGGACACATGGCTACACATTGCATGTCTCAAATGAAGAAGGTTAACAATAATCTCAGAAGTCATAATTTATTTCAAGGGTATTTCTACTCTTGCAATCAGTTCGGGAACAAGGCAATTTTTTGCAATTCAAATAATAGGCGAATTCAAAGAACATCTATGCCTAAAAGAAATAATGTTGTCTGTTACAAGTGCAATAATACAGGTCACTTAGCCAGAAAGTGCAGAGCTGATATTCCAAGGTATAGGAACAAAAATAGTGGTATAAACAGGTCCAAGGATCAAGGTGTGGACAAGAAAAGAGATGAGAACAAGAACAAGAAAAGTGTCAAGAACAAAAACATTAACAAAGAGCTCAAGAAAAGGCCCGACAAAGAAATTGTAGACACTGATGATGATGAGTGTCTAATGGGAGTTTCACTCCCAACTCTGTTTTAAAATCACCTCATTAGGAGGTGGGGGAGGGACTAAGCTAAGAGACTCATTCTTAGTCCCAAGCCCCAAAGGTGACCCTTTGCCATTGATGACAAAGGGGGAGAGATTTGTGTAAGGGGGAGAGATATGAGTAAGGGGGAGAGCTTCAAGTGAGGGGGAGCAAAACTTCAAAGAGATTGATTTCAGTTTTGGCTCTTTAAGATGTGTTTTTAGTAAAGGGTTGCCATCAATGACAAAGGGGGAGATTGTTGGCAATTTTGGGTACCTTGAGTACATTGCCTTTGCCTAAGTTTAGTTGTTGTCATTGATGTCAAGGAGCTCTTGGTAGTTGTTGTTTTTGATGTCAAGGAGTTCTTGGAGCAATTTATTTTTATGTCTAAGTATGTGTTTTGATGAAGGTTTTAGTTGGTCAGTAAGTCTCCAAGAAAATCAGAGTAGCCCAGTTGCCAAAAATCCAAAAAAATATAAGTTAGAAAAAGTTTGCAGGCTGCTGGAAAAACTGTCGCGATTTCGTGACATGTTTGAGGAGAGAGAAAGTTTTGGCAAAACTGTCACGATTTCGTGACATGTTGGAAGGCAGAAACAAAGCAGGAAAAACTATCATGATTTCACGACATGTTTGAGGAGAGAGAAATATCAGGTAGAAAGTGTCATGATTTCGCGACAAGTTGAGTTGGCAGCGTTGAGTTGCAGAAAGTGTCACGATTTCATGACAAGTTGAGTTGGCAGCGTTGAGTTGTAGGAAGTGTCACGATTTCGTGACAAGTTGAGTTGGCAGTGTTGAGTTGTAGGAAGTGTCACAATTTCATGACATGTTTTAAATAAGTTGTACGGATGCAGAAAGTGTCATGATTTCACGATAGGTTGAGTTGGCAGTTTGCAGTTGGCAAAAGCATCGCAATTTCGTGACATGTTCCAGTTTCATGAGCAGTTGGCAGAAAAGTGCTTAAGGCAGCGAAAGCGTCACGATTTTGTGACATGTTCCAGTTTCATGAGCAGTTGGCAGAAAAGTGCTTAAGGTAGCGAAAGCATCGTGATTTCGTGACATGTTCCAGTTTTGCGAGCAGTTGGCAGAAAAGAGCTTAAGGTAGCGAAAGCGTCGTGATTTCATGACATGTTCCATTTTTTCTAGTGTAAATTGAGAAAAGGTTGAAGAAGCAAGAAGTGTCACGATTTCATGACAAAGTTGCAGATGACGTCAGAAAGAGGCAAAGGTGTCATGATTTCACGACAGAAGCTGAGAAGAAGGCTTTGGAGTCTAAAGCATAACGATTTCATGACAAAATTGCTAATGACGTCAGCAAGGGGCAAAGGTGTCTCGATTTCAAAATAGAAGAGTGAAGGAAGCATACAAAATCAAAAGCATCACGATATCGCTATAGCAAGCTAAAGAAGGTGTACAGCAGGTAAAGGTGTCACGATATCGCGACATGTTGAAGTTTCATGCCAGAAGCTTTAGGGAGGCAGTGAAGCCGACAGAGTTAAAATTTGGGCCGACGTAGTGCAGGGTTTTATAGTCGACATGATTAAAGGTTGAACAGCCAACTAAGAACAAGATTTCAACTTGAGATTGTGAGTATTAAAGGAGGTTTGTTTGATCAGTTTTGGTATTGATTGAAGTGTGTGCATTCGAAGAGTGGTGTTCGCAGAGTTAGTGCGACAGTGAGGTTCGATCATCAAAAAAGTAGAGTGCGAAGTTCGATTGCAGTATAAGAGTGCATTTCATCGAATCTTCTAAGTGTGGAATACTGTGCTATTTTTCATGCGAAGATTGGGTTGTTGCTCATGCGAATAATGTGCTATTGTATATGTGAAGAATGTGCTACTGAGTTTCTCACAAAAGGGAATAATTTGATCGAGTGCTGCTATATTTGCGCAGACTGTGAAAAGTTTGTTTTGACCAAGTAGGAACTATAACAGAAAATAAAAGAGGAAGAGGACAGATTTGTGCCAAACCGAAGGACTGTGTTTTGGTGTAGAAAAGAGGACCAACTTGCTGTGACAGAGTTGAGGACAAATATCTCCAGCCAGAGCAGGGAAGACAGGTGTCTTCTATGGATAGAGTTCCACTTGCTAAGGGCATAAGAGATAGAGGTCTTCTAGAGGATCACCAACAAAATATAAATTAGGGGAAGGTGTCTCCTTTGAGCTGTGGCTCATAAACATTGTAATCGGGAAGGATTCCTAGAGGACTTTGATACAAATTTTAGAAGAAAATTTTTATCCGTGGAGTAGCCCACCTTGGGTGAACCACATAAATTGTTGTGTCTCTTTGTGGATTGCATTTTGTGCATTGTTTTACTGCTGTTAAATCTGTTATCTTTATTCTGCATGTTAATGGTTTGAAAGTTGTATTGATAGATAAAGTTAAAAGTGGTCTTATACTGTTCACCCCCCCCTCTCAGTATAATCTTGTGTTCTTCATGAAATTTTATTTTTGTTCATGTTTTAAGCCCCATGAACTAGGCCATCAATGACAACTTTTGTGCAAATTGTTCTTGGCTAGGTTTCACTCAAAAATGTGAAGTACCAAATATGATTTTGGTTTCAAAAAACAAGATATGTGATGATGAAAATGACCAAGTTTCCTTATGGTAGATCTTTCATCTTACCAAATTGCATGGACATAAAAGTCCTGCAATCACCAATTATATAGAAAAATCCACTATATACAATATTCACTTGAATGTTGTTTGAACTTGGAAAATATGCAAATGATGATGTGAAATGATGTGAAAATTATGTATGAATGATGATATTGATGATTATTGTCATTTTGTGAATATTTGGATCATTTTGGAATGTTTTTTTAACTTGCTACATTAATTTACAATTTGTGGTTGCAAATGAAAATGTGTATCCAAATTAGTTGGAATTTTCACAAAAACTGATAAAATGATGGAATAGATGCTTGGATGCAATTTGGATTCATTTGGTGGATATAAGCCATTATTTTGTGATTTTTTGGTCTTTTGTCGAATTTGGTACCAAACGCCTGTCAATTCTTTTGTTCTACAAAAATTCTTATGGGTTCTTTAGTGTGCTAGGAAATACCCAAGGGCATCACAAGGCACCCGAAGTAGCTATAAATAGCTACCAAGATGAGAAACCAATCTTATTTGTACATTTGGAAGATTGATAAGCTACATGTGGGAGAGTGGACTAAAGTGAGGTGAAGTGATTTAGGCATGAAATCTATGGCAACAGAGGGAACAAGTTTGGAGATCGAGGCCATGGCTAGAGTGTGGGTTGCTGAGGTAATACCTTTGTTTGTTGTATTGTACAAATTTTTTGTGTTTTTTTGTAAAATTATTGATAAATATTTTGTGTTGTGTTGTAGCTTAGTATTTTGGAGGCTCGGTATTGGTTCTTGTATCTCATTCTTGGAATGAGGAAGGTAGTTTCAAATGAGGAGTGGGAGATACTAGAGGATGTGGATCTAGTGAAGGTAGCCCAGGTTGATGTGGTGAAGGCTGAAGAGGGATACCTCTCTACCTTAGTAGAGAGGTGGTATGCAGATCGAGGGACTTTTTAGCTCCCCAGAAGAGAGGTCACCATTACCTTGGAGGATGTATACCACATCCTCAAGGTACCAGTGGAGGGTATCTAGGTTGAGATCAAGCTCAACTGGAAGACCAAGATGATGATGATGTTTGGAGATGCATGGTAGGGTGTGAAGTGGAGAGTGGAGGTATACAATACTTTTCTATGTATCTGGACAAGGAGTTGGATGCCCTCTGCACCTTGGTTATGTTTGTGTTGGCCAACATTGTGGCCTTGAACAACATTGGGTGCAGGTTCCCTTCGAAATTGATAGGGGTAGTGAGTGATATGCTCACTAGGTGATAGGTATATGCATGGGCTCCTACTTTGTTGGTATAAGTGTACCAGGAGTTATATGATGTGATAAGGCAGGGGAGGAAGGGGTTGAGGTGTAGCTTTCTACTGTAGTGTTGGGGATAGGAGCACTTCAATGGTACTTGATCAAAGGGCTTACCCATGGAGGACTTGGATAGCAACCCTATGATAGGAGATGGGTGATGGCTAAGGAGGTACAACCAATATGGCCAATGAGGATGAGCTAGTGGTACCAAGAGTTATGGGCTGGAATGACATCTAACCAAGTAATATGGAGGTCATGGTGGGCTTGTATGTGGATTGGATATGGAGAGAAATTATGAGTGTGATAGGATCAGTGGGTGGTTGGTTGACATAAAAGTAAGGCTGAGTACATTCAATCCTCCAAAAGTTTGGGTTGAGGTAGGATATCCCATATAAGCCAACACACTATAGGAGACATCAGGCGGAGACAGTTCTACCATGCATGGAGCCATGGAGGATGGCCTACAAGGATGATGAGAAGATAGATATCTTGAATGTAGATGATGTGGGGATGATTGTGGAGTATGATGCATGGTTTACTGCACAGCCAACATGGGAACCACATCGAGGAGTAGTCTATGGGGATGGTAATGGTGAGGCTAGGGATGAGGGGATCCAAGAGGATCCCAAGTGGTAGTAGCATATTCAAGAAAATAATTGAAGGAGTAGGACTAAGGGTGTAGCAATGCAGACTCCTAAGATTGGATAAACTGGTGGAGATAAATATGATGTAGAGGAGGTTTTGTATGGGCCTCCATATCGAAGTGAGGAGGATTGGGTATAGTTGGATCAGTAGGTGGTGGAGTGGGATGCAAGTATTACAAGGCTCTATGTACAACTAGTAGAGAGGGAGTGCCAATATACTATCAATATCACATGTCTTTGGTCTCGAGATAGGTGTATCAAGGAATTGGAGGATAGGTTTATGGAACATCATATTCCACTTTAATTTCCTCCCACCTCATCTGTCTTTGGGGGTACCAGGCATAGTGATTCTAGGCATAGATCTATGTCTAGGGATCCTCCAAGGTCATAGGGGTCCTCTTGAAGGACATAGCTAGTGCTTAGATGCACTTTTGTATATGAGCCTTGGTGCTTCATTGTATGTAGCCTTTTAGCATTCATTATACATGTGATATTTATACATATATATATACATGGATTTTAACTTTTGTGTTATATGTGTGTGTGAATGATTTTTGTGGAATGCTTTTGTGTAATACATATTTATATGGATGATTAATGCAAGGTGGCATGTATGGATGATTAATTCAAGGTAGCATGTATGGATGATTAATGCAAGGTAGAATGTATGGATGTGTTATTTATAATTTATAGTTTAGATCTTTTCTTGGCCATTTTCTAACATTGTTATTTAATCAGGGGTACCACTGTGGTGGAATATGGGATGAATGGCTCATTAAGTGACATGGATGTTGATATGGAAGAATATATGGATGTTGATATGAAATAAGATATGGATGTTGATATAGAAAACTGATTGTTTTGCAGAGACTCAGACATACTAGTGGTATCCAAAAAACTCACTAAAACTGCTTAATCCCTCTAGGACCACATGTGTGTGCAATGAATTCATTTACCAAATCAAGAGCATGGAAATGACTCAAGGTAATCAAGAACCAATGTGTGTGCAAGTGATTTAATTAACTCATCTTGAGTAAATTGGGTAAACCTGTTATGGTTGAAACCAAGAAGCTAGCTTGTCCGTATGAGTGGTCAGAGGTCTCTTTGAAAGAGACATGTCACCATGCATTAAGCATACTCCATTAACATTAAAGCATCTATAGCTCTGGTGGAGGATGACTCCATAGTCCATGATTTGTGTTTTTGATCTCTTAATTTTTAGGGATGACTACCTAACTGTCTTACTAGAAATGTAGTATGATTCTTACAACCCAATGATTAGTGGTGTGTGATGTAAAAGATTTAGAGTTTTTGTTAGGTATTTTCCCCCACTCATTTTATTTTTGGAATTATGATAGTGATGAAAACCACTATTTTGGTGGACTTTGTTGCATGATGGGACTATCAAGGATGACCCTTTTCACTTTGAAATTCATACCAAGTATGGTGTTATCCCTCTTTGACACAAGATGTTTTTAAGATGTGAAATTGTGTTTGGTTTAAGAATTTTTTGGATTCAATTCCCAAAACTCAAGATTTTATTAGTGTATATGTGCAATGGTCCTAAAAAAACTTGACATGTATTTTAGAGGTTTCTTAATATAGTAGGAGTGGCTGAGTTATTGAAAACACCTAGGAATTTTATGAAAATGTAGTTTATGTGAATGGCAATTTGACTTAGTGGAATTGGGTGGATGATATTGTGAAGTTGCCCCTGATTAAGGAAACATGACTTTTGTTGGACCAATTAAGACATAAAACTTAATAAATGATCCCTATATGAAATGTGAAATGTGGATGTAATTTTGTGAAATTTTAAATGCAATATTAAATGTGTGTTAATACATTGTTTTTAAAATGAAGAGTATATGCAAGTGAAATGCAATGTTATGAATGAAATGTATGCAAATGTTTTTGTGTATTAGCCATGTATATATACATATATAGAAATCAAATCATGCATAGATTACTCATGGGACCCCCAGATGAGGAGGAGCTAAGACTGACAGAGAAGCTAGGTATTGCTTAATGTCATCAAAGGCTTTTTGACACTCATATATCCAAGAGAATTATATCCCATTTTGTAGTAGGTGATTGATGACCTACATTTATCAGAAAGTTCCACAATAAAATGATGGATTGATTGAATCTTTCCTTGTAAACTACATAATTCTTTTAAGTTGGTTGGGGGAGGCAAGTTAGGATCAAGATCAGACATGTCCTTATAAGACCATGCAAATATACCCTTATTTCTCTTGAGGAGAGTAATTAATTGTGCTTGTTCATCAGGTGATAAACTTTTGCCAAGCTTGACAATTTGGGTATTGTCTTTATCTGAACTAAGGTCCACATTGATAGTATATTCAATACACATGTGGGAACCTTCCTCAAGTTGATGGGGTATAGGAATTAGATGAATGTCATCTAAGATGTCATCAAAATATTTTGGCTTATCCTTATCTATTTCTACTTAGAAAACCTCGGGACTCAAAGGTGAAGGCGAAGGCAAAGGTGGAGGGGATGGAGGAATGTAGTTGGTGAAAGCCCTTAATAATTCATCAAATAGGAAAAATTTGGCAAAGGATGGGGGAAAGTAAATCCAATCCATATCAATGAGACTTATGTCAATTGGAATTATCTTAGTAGGATCATATGGATTATTGAGCAGGGTAAATAAATAAATCAACAGGATTCATGTTGACTTATGAGCAAGATGGCTAAGGTTGGATGAAATGGATGGAACCTAATAACTAGTGCTAGGACCCTGGTTAACCTAAACAGTAGTAATCATCATAAATAAATACACCTATCTAAATGATATGTACATGTGATGCAAAGAAAGACAACTATTTTTTTTGTTGATTTTTGATTGATTTTTGAATTTTTTGTTTTTGGTAGTGGTGATAACCACTTTTTTTATGTACATATATTACAATTTGGTTTATGAAATGGCTTAATGGAATGAGGCGATGGCTCACCGATAGGGTCATCTCACTCTTGTGGGAGAAGCAAGTGAAATATGGGCTCATGGATGGGAAACATTTTGAGATAAAAACTCATCCTATTTGATATGGGGAATGATGGGCTTTGATTCTTCTTCAAATTCATCAAAAATTATTGATATATTTTCAAATTATCCATAGGTTTCATCATCGTAATTATCAGGATGGAGGTCTTCTTCTCCAAAGTTGAGATTAAGCCTTTGGAAGGCTTGTTCAAGAGAAGAAGTTGTGGAAAGTGTGTGGAAACCTAGACCTAAATAGTCATGCACCTCTTGATATAAAACATTGATAGGTTGATGCACTCCCTGTTCATGGAATCCTAGGCCATGACCTTACCAATTGACTATGTAGAAATATTGAGATGGAAATACTGTCATTTTTGGAATGTTGGTTCCTCTAGGGGAGCTGGACTTGATGAAGAATCAATCCATCTATATAAAAAATTTATGCTATTTTGAACTAAACCCATGTTATATATTGCTTCTATGACCAAAGGTGGATCACGTGGGTGAAAAAAATCATTAGCCTTAGGAATTATGAGTGGCATGATAGTGATGTCTTGGACCACGTATTCACAAATACCAAGATTAGTAAGGTGGGCCTCGACTTGGGATGACATGGAAGGACTATGGTCAGATGATGGCTCAAGGAATGGTGAAGATGTATATGCCTCACAATATATCAATTCAACTTGTGAAACATTAGGTGATGGCGAGGGATTGGATTAGGAAGGATAATAAATGGATGATGATGATGAAGTGGATAGCAATGATGTTGATGATGTGGACTGACTGTGACCACATGCGCATGTACTCATTGATGAAGATGACGGGGGTGTGGAAGCTTGATGATGAATGGTGATAGGGAGATCATCAAGAATGGAATCCTTTGATGAAGAGATTGGTGAAGTGATGGGTGGATTGGTTTATGGAAAAATAAAAAGGTGAGTGGAAGGAAGCATGGACTCATAAGGATTTGAAATAAAATTATAATACTTAAACGGCTCGACGTTCGCTGGTATGCAATGTACTTTTTCCTCATGAACATATTTCAAGCATTAATGTAGTATTTAAGGGATACATCTCCCTTATCCAAGATCATACAAGGAGTACATTGTATGCCATGGATCCTTCCAAGATGTGAAATATGGTATGCAACATTTTGACCCCTACTTCAATGGGTAAAACAATAGTGCCAATTGTGGAACATAAAGCATCATTGAATTCTTTTAAGGTGAATGATGACTTGGTGATATGGTATGGGAGAAGGTTAATATGATAAAATATGGATGTGGTGATGATGTTGATAGAGGAACCGATATCAATTAAGATTCTTTTAAAAGGCTTCTTATCAATTAGAGCCATGATATGCAATGGAGGGTCTACTGATTCCAATGAAATTGGCTTAATATCAAAGTCATAGAATGTGATAGAAGGCTCCATGCATGTTTATATGATCCCTACAAAGTTGTTAAAGGTATTAGGATCTTGCAATTGTAGTTCAATAGATTTCATAATATCCATTAATGCCTCACAATGTAGGGGAGATTGTTGAATTAACTCATAAATCAACTTGGAGAAAGCCATCTCTAGACTTGTAGTTAACCAACTACTCAATAAGATGACTGGTCGTGGTGAATGATTTATGGGTGGATTTGGTGGATTTGATTGTCTAGGGATATGGATAGGTGATGAAGGATTGGAGGAAATTTGTATGGGAGGTGACATTGGAGGTTGTGACACACTTGCTTAAGGTGGTTGCCTTACATTTTGTTGATTGTTTCTTTGACCTCTAGTGACCACATGTATGACCCCTGCAAACCCTTGGTATTGTTAAACATGATTGACTTGATTAGGAGAATTTTTAGGGTTAGTCCCTCCTACATTTTATTGCACCTCCTCATGATTAGGAAGTGGTATTTGAAATATACTAAAGTTTTAATTTTGTTGAGCAAGAGGATTATCAAGCTTGATCACCCCCAAGTCAATAAGGTCTTGCACTATGTCTTTCAATGAATGAAAATTGTTAATTTCATGCCTATTTTACCTATTATAAGGACAACATATATGTTCCCAATAATGTTTACTACGTTTGGTGGGATCATCAGGTCATATTTTGGGCAAAGCAAGTTTTTTCATGTCATACAAACTTCTAAAAATGGAAGCATATGACTCAACTAAGGTGGCATATTAGCGATTTTGTCATATAGACTGTCATTGAGGACGGTTTTCCACTGCTGGCACTTTTTTTTGCATGGCTTATGTTTTTGAGGGTACCACATGATAAGCAATTTGTTGTGGTGTTTTTTGTATGGATTGAGCCATTATCTACTGACTCATGACCACTTAATTAACTTGATTAGGTTGATTGGCTAGATAGCCTATGTTGATTTTGGTGGACAGAATAGTTGCTTTTGTATTGGCCTTTATTTTGCCATTCTTTCTTTTTAGGCTTAAGTATGCCTTCTTGCATTTTGATTTCCTCAATGACACTAACCTGAGCTAAAGCTTCTTAAAATGATTGATAAGTTCGTAGTTGAAGCATCCAAGAGATAGATTTTAAGCAAATCTTAGTGAATAACTTAATTAGCTCATCCATTGGTAGGGTGAATGGCAATTTAGTGATGACAACCCTCCAATGGTTTCTAAAATCATAGATAGATTTATCATCATGTTGTCTCAAAGCATAGAAATCAAACAATGAGATCTTCTTTTTAATATTTAAGATGAAACACTCAAAGAATTGGTCAATCAATTGCTCAAAAGTATAAATACTATGGCTAGGTAATTGATTATACCATTCTATGGCATCTCCTCCTAATGTTTGAGGAAAATTTTGAAGTTTGAGAGCATTATCATTTTGAATTTTAAAACAAGCATGTACAAAAATGCTCACATGTTCTTTGGGATCCTCAATTCCCTCGAATTTTTCAAACTTAGACATCATGAAATCTGTCGAATATGGTAGTTATGGTACCGAAGTATGAATGGGTTGATTTATCAATTAGCGTAATGTGATTTTCTGATTTTTCAAACCAGGAGTATGTTGTATCAATTGATCTATCTATTTTTGCATGGTCTTAATTCGAGGGTCTTCCGAAGGAATGTGAAATCCCTAAATTACCGTATGATTTTGTGTTGGAGTGGAGAAATGTTGTGAAGTGACCAAGTGATAATGATTTTGATAATGATAACTAGGTGAATTTGATTGAAATTGATGGATGGGAGACCGATGATGAAAATATGGGGAATTATGGAATGAGGCTAATCTATGAGGGTTATGGCTAGGTTGGCCAATGGGAATAGAATGGGTAGTGGTATAACTTGTTGGGGAATAGGGATAGAAACCACAAAATATTATGGTGCCCATGATGGACCCTGGTTAACAAGAACAATCTGAGTAGATTTTGATAAATGTTTAGGGTTCACATGTACTTGTTGAGAATTTTGATGCTTTCTAAGAATTTTTTTCAAGTGTTCCCATGCCTCATTAATCTCTCTATCTGAAGCTTAGGGTATGGAAGCATATGGTATGGAAGATGTGGCTTAGGGATAAGTTACATTAGGTATGGCAACTTGTGAGGCTAAAACTTGTGAAGCAGCATTTACATGTTCTTCATACAAAGGGTTGGTACAAGTGGAAGTGTATGAAGTTCTAGGAGTATATTATGGTTGGGGCATGGATATATGGGAGGAAGGTGTAACTTATGCCTTGAAAAGAGGGTTGGTGTACACTTGGGTTAAGTTAAGTTAAATGGTGGCTGGAAATAAATAGGCTCATGCTATAAAGTAGAATCCTGTCTAGGTGAATTGGGGACTGACTCTAAGGTATAACTAGAAGACTTCATGAGAACTTCTACTCTTGCCATGTCTATATGGATAATGTGATGGTCGATGGTTGGTGAGGTTGAATCTCCTTAGGGCAATGCCATATTAAAGGTTGTTAGGATCGTCCATCCTAACATTATTAATTAGTATTACTTAGTATTATTAATCATTTAATTATTATATTATTAACTCATAAAGTGGACCATCACATATATTCATAACATGAACCATTATGTCTCTTCACCAACATAGTTTTAGGGTAGATATATATATTAGGTTGGTCATTCACACAAATCATCCAAGAATAAGAATATATATTTATTTAAACCCATTGGAGGGATTCCCCATTCCAGTGCAATAGTGATTCAACCCTAAAAGCGATTATTTTTAATGTTATTTTATTTATTCATTTATTAAATATTAGCTAGAAACTTTAGGGTTCTACCATTTGGTATCAGAGCCATGTGGGACCCAGTCATGTGGGAATTTCTCAAAGATATTTGTCAAAACACTATCGTGCGTGAGTAGGAAATTCGATTTAAGGATATCACCAAACACAACACATGGTGGAGTGAAGCATTTCACATATATTACTTCATAAAAGGATTGAAAAAAGAAATTAAAATAGAGGTAACAAAGTTTAAACCATATACCATGATGCAGACCATCGGATTGGCCCTATTAGCTGAAAGTAAATTAAATGCTCAACTTGGAATAAGATCGAATGTCCAAATTACAAAACCACCTATATGGGAATCACAAAAATATTGCACAACCCAAAAAATTACCCAAATTTTACCCATTAAATGTATTAACCCCATGGAAATTAAGGCATAATGAGAAAAGGGCATTTTTTTCATTGCGATGAGAAATTTATTTGCAATCATCAATGTATTACACCTGCACTATATATTTTGGATGCAACTATTCCTTGTAGTTCTCCCAATGATGAAATTGTGAATGAGGTAGTGGTGATAAATTCACTTGATGATAACACTAAATATGAGGAATATGAGGAAGATAAGGAAGATGAGGAAGCTAAGGAAGCTGAGAAATATAATGAAGATGTGGAAAATGAGGACAATGAGCAAGCAATACCCAAAGCACCTGATCACAACGATGAAGGTAATGTAATTTATATGCCAAAATTAATCAATGCATCAGGCAAGGATGAGGTAGACATTCCTGAAGTGACTCATTATAGTCAAACATGCACTCTACAAGAACTACACTCAATTTCCTCTCCAATAGTGATTTATCACCAGAGGGTCAAACCTATTAAAAATAAGGTATAAAGGTGACTACACACTCCTCCATTGCCTCTCCTAGGGAACAACTGGATAATGTAGAATTTTTGCCACTTCTTTTTATGCATCATTATAAGGTGCTTGAATAACCCCAAGGATTGCCCTTCCCTCATCATCATAAATTTACTAATATTTTTGGCAATCCCCCGTTAACGTGTCATCCTTCTTGATATCCCTACCTAAAAAAGGGTGACATTAAAAGACTCCAATAAATTACGTAAATCCTTATTGGAAAACAAAGTATAAAGCTCCTCACTTTGAGATTTGAGGACAAAGCTATTTTTAAGGAGGGTGGCATGTTAGGATCCTCCATCCTAACATTATTAGTTAGTATTATTAATCATTTAATTATTATATTATTAACTCATAAAGTGAACCATCACATCTCTTCATAACATGAACCATCACATCTCTTCACCAATGTAGCTTTAGGGTAGATATATATATTAGGTTGGTCATTCACACAAATCATCCAAGAATAAGAATATATATTTGTTTAAACCCATTGGAGGGATTTCCCATTCTAGTGCAACAGTGATTCAACCCTAAAAGCGATTCATTTTAATGTTATTTTATTTATTCATTTATTAAATATTATCTAGAACCTTCAGGGTTCTACCAAAGGTTGTGGATGGTAAGGAATGTGAGGGACCTATAGATAAATCTACCTGCATCACATTCAAGGAATCTACCAAAGAAGTGGTTAGGAAGGTGGATGAAAGTTCCATTTTATTATCTTGATTTAATGTTTGCTTTTGTTTTCTTGTTAAAACCATAAAATAAATAAATTAAAATACAGATTATACGATAAACTGAAACACCCAATTTAAATTTCACAATAAAAAGACAAACAAACAATGCTAAGTCTATTTAACACACGTGTCTTACCTTGTTCATTGGTTATATCTTTTTAATTTGAGTTCATTTCTTAAATTTTAATTCTGTGTGTTTAAAATGTGATAATCTAAATTAATCAAATAAAGGTAAAAACTATGGCTAAGATGAGACAACAAGATTCTTACTAGTGATGAAATCCAGCAAGTTTGCTCGGGGTGACCTAAGGCTTCTATGGGCAGAGATTGGTGGATGGATATGAATGTCACCATCACCAAATCTCAAGTAATGTCTAGTGATGAAATCCAGCCACTATTGTTGAATGTGAATCATGAAGTGTGTGGTTATTTTTAAAATTTATGATTTTCTTTTGTGGTCAAACAATGTTAGAAAGATAACCACTTTCGTTGGTCTAAATCAGATGCCACTATTCACAATATCAATTTCTCCAAAGGATATAGAGTACACCGCTTAAGACCTGCTCTAAAAAACTGGGGGGTTCATATATTCCTCCGTATGGAATCACCCAAGTATGGGGATGTTCCTACTTAGACCTACAAAAATAGGAATCCCTAACCCTATAATGCAAACTAATGTATGCAATTTCAATTTACATGAAATCAGAATGCAGTATATTTTTTTCACGCAGTAGAAAATGAAAAGCTTCAAAATAGAAGATGTGAATGGATGCAAATTATTAATTTAAATCCTAAAATGCATGCTAATATGAATTTTATTTTCCATATTAATTAGTGATGTTCTTTTTATCTTAGAAACCTAAAAAATATATAAAACTAACAAAAAATATAAATTGAAAAGCTAGGGTTTGGTCATTGGACTTAAAAATGGCCTACGTATCTATCCTAGCTCTTTGTAAAATGCCCCTGGGTATTTTTGAAATGCACCTGGGAATTTTTGGATAGCCCTCGAGTGCCACTGGGTGTTTTACGCACCTTGTGTAACATTTGCAAACTTCCAGAAACCCTATATCTAGTGAAATCTACACTTTTGAAAACCCTACAAGATGATAGAAAACAATAAGTAAATTAGTAAGGCAAATCATAAATAGAAACCCTTAGGGGGTCCCATCATGATCACCATTTGAAGATGCAAAAATGTAACACCAAAAAATGCTAAATAAATTGAACACAAATTACCTAGAATTGCACAATAGATGATCTCATATTAATGGGGGAGAGCCTAAAAACTCCACTGTTACAATATGGATCCTTGAATCCTTTTGATACAAATTTACAAATGACTAGGGTTATCTAAAACCCTAGAAAACAAGGCTGGTGGTGTCTTCAAGAACGTCATTACTTCCAACAAAAGTGAGTGGGATTTTATTTATTTGATGTCGGGCCACTCCAGCTTAAGTAGTTGTCCAATGTTGATGTCACACCTTCAGATCTGCACATAATAACACAATAAACATATTAGTAATACCTATGAGGGCTCCATAGTGTGTGGCCCTCTGTAAGCAATAATAAGACCCTCACTATCTACTACAAATAAAGTGAACAGGAATAAAAGTGCATAAATGAAATAACAAACAATAAGTTTACCTTACGTACTTGTTTTTTGATATGTGATATTTGTTGTAGTGAATAGGTACGGTGATGCCCTAGCATCACCCGAAGGCTAGGAGGTCCTTATAACACTTACATAAAATGATTGTGGGTGCTCAAGACTGGCAGGGAGGCACCCAGAGGTGCTTGGCAACTGAGGGGAAGAACCCAAAGGTGCTTAATAGTGATAGAAATCACTCGAAGGTGTTCTATGGCTAAGGAAAGAGTTTTCAAAAGTATATTTAGCAAGGGAAAATGAATAGCAATGGTTGTGGGGATGATGGTGAGTGAATATGGAGGCAGAAGTACTTGAATAATCGAAGGAAAGGTGAAACTTAGGGGTACGAACTGCTTAGGAAAACTTAGGGGTTGAACCATCAAAATGGCTCCTATTAATAATCCAACCTAAGGCATACTTAGGGTTTCAATGACACTAATCATGTGGTTGAGATAAAAGCATATTGAAGGATGGATATTAAATCTAGGGTAGTTGGAAATATGAGCAAGTTTTGTTGTCATTGATGTCAAGAGTCAGTTTTAGTGGGCAACATCAATTTCTGTGAGCAGTGCAAGAAAAAGATTACTTCTAGGCCTAAGGGAAAATAATATCATTATATGCTTATTATAATATTTAAGGTGGTCAAAAAGGTCTACGAGATCAATTGGAAATCCCAAGAAAATAATATTATAATTTTAATATTATAATATTAAAGGTCTAAAGTATAGACCCAATTAATTAAATTAATTATAAATTAGTTATGACAACTTTGTTATAAATTAATTTAAATTATAATAACCCTAAGGTTAGGGTTACAAAGGGCAAGCAATAATATTCAAGCATCGACGCCAACTAAATTCATACACCCGCAGACATGTTGAGGAGAGCAATAATTCAATATATATACTATATGCCTTGGACATAAAAATCATCCTTCAAAATAATATTCGATGTGTGCATGCAAAATTTAAAACGTGTAAAATAGAAGATAAGGTTCTAGTTGGCTACGTGGTAGATGAGTGAGAACAAATAGGAGGAGGTCTAAAGTTCCATAGCCAACCATGTTGGTTTGTCTAACAACAAGCGGTTTTGGCTTAAGGCGCTCGCAGGCAGAAGGTTTTACGATCGAAACCCGATGACAAATTTTTGTTGAGGTTCATGCATTAAGGTTTTTGGTGCTAAGGTTAAATTCAAAGTGCATATGGTACCTTTTGGTGCCAAGGTGAGCACCTAGCTCACATGGCACATAGGCCATATCTAGGGCATTGTCGAAGTGTAGGTGAGAGTTTGATTTCCACTGAGGACAGAGGTACTATTAAATTTCTTCTAAGGTTTAAATGTGGCATGATAAATTTTGATTAAGGGGGCATTATAAGGTTTTAAGGTCGATTGTTTTATTATGATTTTTGGTTAAAGTGAATTAAATATAGAAGTCATAAGGTTTAAAAAGGGAATTAAATTTTATTAGATGATCTATGATGTGTTAAAGTGATAAGGGTTTATAAAGAAAAATATTATGATTAGTTTATTTACACAAATTGTTGGATTGCATTTTGAATTGTGGAGATTATAAGGTTTAAAAGATATTTATTGCTACATATGGTGAAATATTTTGAGGGATCAAATTGAGTGAATTATTGAGAAGATATTGCTACCTAACCTTTGAAATTGGAAAAGAATTGATTATGATTGAAACAAGTGTTTGAAGTCAAGTCTTCTTCAAACAAGAAGTAAGGGCATATCATCCTTGAGAGTGATTGGTGGATGTTGTGAATTTTGAGTTGGATTAAAAAGTATTGTTTGATAAGCATTGTCAAGTTTGGTTTTTTGGAATGAAAGCTGATACTAGAAACCTTGTTTGATAAGCATTGTTGGAAATATTGAGTAAGATTTCATATGTTTGACTAGGGTTTGTGAAAGAGCATGAGTACAATAGTTATGTAAAGTTGTGAACTATCTTGAACTAGGGCTTGTGCAAGATCATGAGTATCATTGTTATGTGAGATTTTTTGATAAGCATTGTTGGAAATAATTGAGTATCCATATGCTTGAACTAGGGTTTGTGAAATATCATGAGTATCATTGTTATGTGAGGTTTTTTTGATAAGCATTGTTGAATAAGCCTTTATTGAGTGATTTGTTGAGTGGAGTTGTTTGAGACTAGTTTATTGGAATAATTGGAGTGATAGTTCAAGTTCTATGAAACAAATTGTTCCATATTCTAATTTGATTTGAAAGAGAGATTGAAAGTGATTGATTTTTGTGCAAGAGTGAAACATATTGAGTCTCTAACCATTCTCTATATGTTTATGTGGTTAAGTAAGAGAGGTTGAAAGTGATTGAGCATTATTGTGAGTGTGAAGCATATTGAGTCTCTAACCATTCTCTATATGTTTATGTGAGTCAAACAAGATTCTGTGTGAAGCTTGTTTATGTAAGTTTTCTGCAAGAGATTGAATTGAGTTTGTGTGCAAGTTTTGTATTTGATTTGATAAATATTTTGTGGGAGTTTGCAAGTAAATATGAGTAAGTCATTAAGGGAACTTAAAGATAAAATTGAGAAAGCTTTTGTGAAAGCTTAAGGATAGATTTGTGTGAGCTTTTGTGGAAGCTTACAATCATATTGGACAAAGTTTTGGACAAGTTCTAGTGAGGACTTGTTTAGCAGATTTGAGGTAAGTCTTGGTGAAGACTTGTTGAGCATATTGGACAAGTTTTAGAGAGGACTTGTGGATATATTAGTGTGATATTTTGTGGAATATTACAATGTAGATTTGAGATAAATATTTGAGAATACTTGAGAGTAGATTTGATTGATTGATTTGTTCAAACCTTAAGTCAAGGTTTGGAGTAGATCTAGTAGAGTTGATTTGTGATTGGGTCAAGCTTTGTGTTAAGGATTTAGGATAGATTTGAGGATAAATATTGATTATATTTGTGCTAGATCGAAGGACTATGTTTAGTGCAGATTTGAGGACAAATATTGAGCATATTTGTGCTAGATCGAAGGACTATGTTTAGTGCATATTTGAGGATAAAGATTGAGAAAATTTGTGCTAGACCGAAGGACTATTTTTAGTGCAAATTTGAGGACAGAGATTAAGCAGATTTGTGCTAGATTGAAGGATTGTGTTTAGTGAAAATTTGAGGATAGAGATTGAGCAAATTTGTTCTAGACCGAAGGACTGTGTTTAGTGCAGATCAAATATAGATATTAAGAATATTTGTGCTAGATCGAAGGACTGTGTTTAGTGCAGATTTGAGGATAGAGATTGATAAGATTTTTGCTAGATCGAAGGACTGTGTTTAGTGCAGATCAGAGATAGAGATTGAGCAAAATTTTTCTAGATTGATGGACTGTGTTTAGTACATATTTGAGATATATTTGAGAGTAAGCTTTGGAGGTGACAGAGTATAGGATAGTAGTCTCCAGTAGATAGAGATCCATTAGATAGGGCAGTGAGGATAAGTCTTCTAAGTGAGGATAGGAGTCTTCAGTGGAGAGATATCTATAAGCCAGTGCAATGGAGGCAGTAGTCTTCTAGAGGATCACCAGCAAAAGTAGAGGAGGAGTTCTCCTACGGATAGGAATCCATGAACTAGCTAAGGGGATTGATGTCTACTATGGATAGAGATCCATGAACTTGATTTGGGGATCGGTGTCTCCTTTGGAAAAAGGTCTATAAACATTGTAATAGGGAAGGATTCCCAAGAGATCTATTGAGAAAAATTTAGTAAAATATTTTCTCTATGGAGTAGCCCACATTGGGTGAACCACATTAAATTGGTATCACTATTGTGTGTGGTGATTTGTGAACTGCTTTTATTACTAATGTTATTATTTCCATTGATATTTTATATAATATTGCTTGGGAAAGAAAAGTAAAAAGTGGTTTTATATTGTTCACCCCCTCTCAGTATAAGTTTGTGTTCTTCAAGGGTGTGGCATGGATTGGTGTGAATGGACAGATAGGATTAAAAGAAATCATATGGTTGGGATAAATTCACATATAAATATATATTTATTAAATATAATAATATAATATATAAAATATTAATATTATATATATATATATTAATAGTGGATAAAAATGGCTTGAAATCATGGATGGATGATAACTGGCTAGGTTTTGGTGTCTACATTGGCTTCTCTCTATTTTTCTTTGCCACTCCCATAATGATGTCTATTTATGGATTTTGATCTTGCACATGCACTATCATTACCCCTACCATATCATTTTTATGAAACATAGATATCTTTGGTGTCTATTAATATTCTTCCCAAGCCCCTGATAAGTCAATTTGTTGGGGCTTGGATGTTTTTGATTGTTGTTATTGTGTCATAACCTTTTGAGTTTCTTGACTCTTCTTTCCTCTTTTAAAATTTTGATTAGTTGGATTTTGGAGGGGATTTGACTCCTTTGGGATGGGGGTGTACTCCTAATGGATTTGTTATTCTCTTTCTTACTATTGGCCCATGTCATTGAATAGTTCCACCTATGAAGCCTCTTGCCCTTCGATTGGATCATCTAATTTAAGGATTTCATATTTATTAGAAGATGCCCTCTAGTCTGGGTTTTGGTTCATTTTTCTTTCTATAGTTGGATTTTTTCTTCTTGCTTGATAATTATTTCTTTGGGCTCTCCTTGTTATTGTTTGTGTATCGCTCCAAATTTTTCACACCCTTACCTTCAAGCTATAGGATCCATGCCCGAAAGGGGGATGTGAAAAGGATGGCATGGTACCTCGAACTAAGAGGCCTTGCAAAGGTCCCGCCTCTCGGGGAGGTGTATTATGGTGATTTTTCGATGGATGGTGGGTTCACCAGGAAAAGTTTGAATGGCAGTTTCCATGCCTAGGTTGGGAATGTGTTTGATGTGTTCAGTTTTAGCTTTAATCATCCAAGTCCTAGGTTTGGCCAAAATGCGTCTAAGTTATTCTATATGAAATGCAGATTTAAATGAAGACAAAAATAGATTTGGACAGAAAAATAGAAAGAACAAGATGGATTAAAAACCCATACCTGATCTGGATGTCTGATGAAGGTTTTAATTTTTGAAGTAGTCAGGATCACCTCTGATTTAACAGAATTGTCTACGATCTGAAAAGATCGTCTGAGATCTGACGAATTCGTCAGACGAATTCGTTAGAGACCTGCAAACAGAAAAATAGATGCAAAATACAGAGAATGCAACTATGACAACAGAGGGCAATGATGTAAAATGACAATAAGAACATTAAAATGATGATAATAAGCAAAAACACAAATGCATTATAACGATCTAATGACAATTTATGCTTTTATTATGCATTAAAGCTACATGGGTGAACTCCAAGATGCAGAATAATAAAGAATAACCATAGAATTAACTAAATGTAGAATAATGCAACGAAAAAGGATGAAGAAATGCAAACTCTAGGCACTGATTGCCCCCAATGTGAACTGCAGTTGAAATCATCTCGAATTGGGTCAAGATCGTCTGAAATTGTACGAGATTGTCTGAGACGAACTGAGCTTGCTTCGGATGAAAAACAATGAATTTCCTACAAAAAAACTTAAAAAAAATGCAAATGCAAACAGTGATTTAAGATGGTCTAGTGCGTGTAGAATTCGAGTTACAAGGAATTTCAGCCAGGGGGATGCTAAGGGGAGGGCCTAGGATTAAATAGGATTAGGATAGAGGTTGGGAGGTTGGAGATCATCCAAATTTGGGAGATCTCCAACGGGGGAGGTCTCTAACAGTGCAAACACGCTTCTGCCCGAATTAGAGACGCCGTTGGAACAGATCCAAATATGCACAAATCAATTTGGGACAAGATCATCTGGATGTCCTACGCTAGACGAAATCGTCCGATCTAAGGCGATATCGTCTTATCGGAGACGATATCGTCAAACGGACAAAAAAAACTCTAAAAATGGCGTGGGAAAGGAGGAAACGGGTTAAACGGCGGTTTGGGAGCGGTTTTGGAGGTTGAAATTTGAATTTGAATATTTACTAGAGTAATTGTAATTATTAAGGTTTAACTGCGCCAATTTTAGGGTGCTACATTTTGCCCCCTCTTTAGCGAATTTTTTGAAAAAAATGCGTTAAATCGTACGATAGCTTCGATCTATGAGAAAGCAAAAATTATTCCCATTTTTAGGCGACGATTCTTGGTTGAATCGTACGACAGCTTACTATGGTGCCCCCTCCGTGTTTTTACCCAAATCGAACGTTTGAGGTAAAAACACGAAAAAGCAAAAATTTTAAAATGTTTTTAATTGTGTTTTGAATAAAATTAAGAAAAATAGGGTAAAACCCTAATTCATTGTTACTGTTCAATTTTTTTGTTTTTAGAGCTTTGCAAGCAAAATGGTCGAGACAGCACATAGATCGATAGAGGTCCGACGCGGGCTACGGGTAAGAATCTAAACTTAATTTAGAATTCTTTACTGTAGAATTTAATGCTTTTTAGATTAGATTTTCTTGATTTTTGAGCATCGCGTTCGTTTCTAGGCCGTCGACGTCATCGAGACAAAATTGTTTTGATTTTGTCAAAATCGTCTCAATTTCACCAAAATCGTCTCGATAACGTCGATTTCGTCTAGAGGAAAAATCGATGAAATGGGGACGATTTTGTCAAAAGGGGGATGATTTCGGCTGGTAAAATCGGAGACGAATTTGCTCAAATTGGGGACGATATCGTCCAATTGTGGATGATATCATCAGTTATAAAATTGAACTTATTTTAACTTGCATTTTTAATTAATGATTTAGTAATGATTTTTATTGTTGATTTTGTTTATGTTGCATAGAGGATTACTAAAGAGCAGAGAATGGAAATATGGCAGGTTGAGGGATGACTTGGCCACCCTGTCTCAGGAAGAGTGATATCAGCTAGCATAGGCCGGCTTGCAGCATGTGGCAGAGATGCCACAAGTTTCTACAGATATGGGGCTATTGATAGCCCTAGCAGAAAGGTGGTATCCGGGTTCTTCCTATTTCTGGTTACCGACAGGGGAGATGACTCCCACACTAAAGGATGTATGGAGGATTTTGAGGATCCCCATACAAGGATGACTGATCACTCCCATGGCCAATCAGGGCCACGCAATGATGCGATTGTGTGGTGATCCGAGTTTCACCCTGAAGAAGGGCAGAGTGAACATCAAGTCACTGCATCAGATTCCTGGGGCATCGAGACTCACATGGGTTTTGGTCGGAGTGGTAGGTGGACTTCTATTGTGCCACCAGAGCGGATGCAGGGTACCATGGGTACTGGCAAATGTGGTCTGTGACATGAGAGACCACGGCTACAGGTTTTCTTGGGGGATATTTGTTCTATGTCGATTGTATAGGATCCTGCATGGGGTCATGTACAAGGGTGGCCGATGTCTGGTTATGACATCACTACTATAGGTTTGGTGTTGGGAGCACATTATGGTGCGGAGGTCGTTAGGGCTCCCACTGATAGGGATTGATGGGGAGAGGCCCTAAGCTTTCTATTGGTGGCTCCGGAGAGGGTCACAGCGACGAATAGATCTGTCGATGTCCCGGAGACTACTTGATGACCTTGTCTTCGACTAGATCACCTGGAGGCCTTGGAGGGATCATCCAGGGTGGGCCGAGGATGGATAGGAGCTGGCTCGCATCAGGTGAGTCTGCTGGCTGAGGATGGAGAGGGGAGAGGTGGAGCTCCATTGATATGACCGAGTTTTGAGGTAGTTCGATCTATAGCAGGGGATTCCATCTCTAAGAGACTACGAGTTTTCCTAGACTATCCGGGATAACACTATAGTTAGCGGGGCTCCAGATATGCAGCGATTTTGGATTCAAGATGCATATGATGCCCCCATTCAGCCAATGGATGGGGACGACATTAGAGTAGCCGATGGCTATGATGCTTGGTACATAGGCATCCACCCTCCTCAGATGACGAGGGCTTAGGGTCTGATTCATGTAGTTGTGCGTTAGATGGGGATGCGGTGCTAGGAGGCCATTGAGGTGGCCCATGGTCATGACGAGAGAGAGTAGAGGAGACCACAAGTGCAGGAGAGGCCACGGTAGTGGGAGAGGAGGGAGGAGAGACCCCCTTCTCCATAAAGAGAGAGGCCACCATCGCCCGATAAGGGCAAGGGTGTTGACACTGGGGAGAGCAGCGAGACAATGACTCTCTGAGCGGAGATAGTCAATCTCTAGGCATAGGTGCAAACATTGCAAGATGAGGTTGCATGCCATCGAGCTGAGGTTACACAACTCAGAGATGAGATTGCACGCCTCAGAGCACGAAGCGGAGGGGCGAGCACTCGAGAGCTAGCATGGGATATTGCCCAAATCACATTTTATCAGACACTATACCACCAAATGGTGCTAGAGGAGGAGAGATTACCACTGTCGGCTACCATCGTGGATCCGATCAAGATTGGGTCGTCAAGGACTTCATCCCGATCCACGACTAGGACTCACAATACCACACATACTATGATGGGGCCACCTCATCCACCTCAGGGTGGGGGAGGAGATGAGGTTGAGAGCTTGAGGGGTTCTCAAGGCTAGACTACTATAGATTGCACTGCACAGATTGATATATAGTATTTATTATTTTTTGATAGAGGATTGAGTATGCCGAGGTACAGATTGTGGCATACCGATTCAGGTTTGATATGATGTATATTATAGTTGATACATATATAGATGAGATATTTTTGATCATATGACTTGTGTCTTATGTATTTTTATGATGCTTTTAATGTTTTGATTGATTGATTTGATGATTCATGTAATTATGTCATTGGAAATATTATGGTTGAAATGTCATGCTTGAAAAATTTAAATGAAATAATCTGATAGAACAAATTGGTTGTTTGTGATGTGATGATTTGATAAAAAAATAAAAGGGACTTTTAACAATAATTTCAAAGGACATTGTCGCTATTATAGACCATTTCATGGAGTCGCCGCTCACTCGGTCATCAAGCTAATCCTAGTATAGAAATATTGTTAAAAGTAAAAGAGTGCTTAAGAGATTGTCTTAAGACTTTGGTGTGATGATGCAAATGATGATGATGATGATGATTTGTTTTTCAGATTTCCATGAAAATATTTTAAAATGACTTTTGCTAGGCATAAATTCCTAAGTGTGATAAATTTTTTGGATAATTCCCTAGGAATTATACCATCATTGCAAAATTGAAGGTTGACATAATGACATGAAATAGTGATAATGTGCATGCTTTTTGTTAAAAAAAAAAAACATAATTGTATAACAGAATGATTTAAGTCATATGGTTTTCATGATTTTCAAATAAATGGAGAATAAAAATTGGTACAATGGTTTGCGCTAGGCATAGAATATGTAGGTATAGACTTATACCATCATCGCGAAAATCAAAGAAAAAAAGAGATAGTTTTATTGCATGGTTGATTTTTAATAAATAGAAAATATGAAGATGAGGACTTGCGCTAGGCATAAAATTCCAATTTTGGTTTTAGAACTATACCATCGTCACGAAAGTCGACAATATATATATATATATATATATATATATATATATATATATATATATATATATGTATGTTTTGATTGTATGGTTTTGAAAGAAATTTTGATTTTTTCTATTATGTATGTAGTTGTCTTTATACTAAACAACTGTACTTTAAAGAAGAAAATGAATTATTCCGGACAATTTGCAAAAAAATATTTCAAAGTATTCTTAAAGACAAAAGTTAGATTTATAAGGAATCCCATGTGCATATGTGAGTTCATTTCCAATCTTGATTTATCATAATGATACACAAAATCTCTCAAATACAAATGTGTGTGCAATTGCTATGTTCATTTACCAGTTTTGAGCAAGATAATATGATACAAGTGATTTGAATGAACCAAATAAGTGTTCATTAACCATGATGTAGATGCATATAACCATACTAGACTACTATGTAAGTCGGATTATCAAGAGCTAGCTAATCCATAAGCAAACATAGGTCTATACAAAAGAAGGTCGCTAATGTGACAGACATATCGCCACGCTAGGAGTTACCCAAGGCCAAGCAAGTTGGGCACAAACCACCTGTTATGGGGCTTACCTCACAGTTTTTGAATAATTGAGAATTCCAGGGATTCAAGCTCATCAACCCTTCTTTTCTTTTCAAAGGGTAGGGAAAGGGATTTTATTGCTTTTGCTTTTGCTTTCTTTGCTTTCTTTTGTATTTTTGCTTGATAATGCTGTAATGATATAAAATAATATTTTTCTTTTTCTCTTTTTCTAGAACTTTGCTTTTTTTTTTTTCTATGCTAGGGATACTTGCTCGGATTAGCTGTAGAGCAAGGGATTTTTATTCTGGGTAGGGGTGAGCTTGTCCTTTTGCCAATTCTCAAAGATTCTAGACCATGTGCATGATAGGATAGCAGGGGAAACTTTTCGCTCAAGAAACCACTTCTACTATGTAGCATAGCATGGACATTACAAATATAATCATTTTATTGTGAAAGGATGTGCTTGGTTTAAGTAAATAACAAGATCAATTCTCTGTGCTCAAACTTTATTTAATTGAATTTGGTGGATTTGGATATAAGATAGATTAGTAATCATGTTAGATAAAAATCAAGATATTTATTTTGTGTTTGTGAAAGTGAGGGATTCCAAATAAAAGCTAATTTATCCAAAATAATTTGAAATATATAACTGCAACATTTGTAAGAAGAAATAT
Source organism: Wollemia nobilis (assembly GCA_028583015.1). NCBI lineage: Eukaryota > Viridiplantae > Streptophyta > Pinopsida > Araucariales > Araucariaceae > Wollemia > Wollemia nobilis. Next base: position 11,849,215 of record JAQPPZ010003361.1, read on the forward strand.
ATAGAAATACTTTTTGAGAAGTTTTGAGAATGTTGATTCTCTCTTTCTTCTTTATGTTGTTTTGGTTTCGAAAGAATCAAGAATATTGTTGTTTTTATTTTTATTATTATTTTTTTGTTTTTGAAAGAATTAACAAGTGCCATAAATAAATACAACAAATAGTTTTGAAGATTTTGATGATTATGAATGTTTTTGGTGTTTTTGAATTTGAAAGAAATACAAAATAGTGATTGTGAAATATTTTAAACAAATATATACAAGGATGAAATGACCAAATTTATACATAGTAATGTTTAAGATGCAAAATGTTCATGGGTTCTTTAAGTTCTTTACCATCTAAGGTAGATAATTTGTATGCTCTCGATTCAAATTTAGCAGTGATAATGTATGGTCCAAGCCGCTTGGGCTCAAATTTACCTTTAAGGTCCTTAGTTGCATTAGTATTTTTTTTATTTTCTTTTAAAACAAGGTCGTCGATCTCAAAGGATCGATGATGAACTTTTTTAGCATATGATCTTTTAAGCTTGTTTTGGTAGGCACAGAGATGCTCCAAAGCATTAATGTGTTTTTCATCTAGGAGTTCCAGCTGACTGAGTCTGCCAGCTTGATATTCATCTCCTACTTCGGTATCTTGAAGTAGTAGAGCCAAAGAAGGAACTTCTAATTCAAAGGGAAAAATGGCTTCAGCACCATAAACCAAAACAAAAGGTGAAGTTCCAATGGGGGTTCGAACACTAGTTCGATAGGCCCACAAGGCTGGATATAACTGAATGTGCCAGTCGTGGCCAAATTTATTTACCAATCTTTTGAGAATTTTGATTAAGGTTTTGTTAGATGCTTCTGCTTGACCATTACCCTGAGGATAATAGGGAGTGGACCAACGATGTTGAATCTTATATTTTTGGCATAATTTTTTAACATCTTTATTTTTGAAACAAGTTCCATTATCAGAGATGAGATTTGCAGGAATTTCGAACCTACAAATGATTTGATTAAAAATAAATTTAGAGACTTGTGTGCCAGTGCAGGAAGCTAAAGGCATAGCTTCAACCCACTTCGTGAAATACTCAGTGGCGATTATGATGAATTTGTGTCCATCAGATGACACAGGATTGATTTTGCCAATAATATCTAAACCCCATTTTGAAAAGGGCCAAGGAGATGAAATAGCCTGTAGTTCTTGTGCAAGCGCATGGACAAGGTCAGCATGTTTCTGGCACTTGTCGCAATGGTGCACATAATCATGTGCGTCATTCTCCATGGTAGGCCAAAAGTATCCTATCCTAAGGAGCTTTTTAGCAATGACACTACCACCGAAGTGTCCTCCACAAGATCCATCGTGGGCTTCACTCAAGGCTGATTGGGATTCTTCTAAATTCAAACATCTTAATAGGATACCTTCAAAAGATCTCCTATATAAAGTATTGCCAATTATTACAAATCGACTTGCTCGTCTACGTAATAACCAACGCTGGTTTCTATTAGAATTGGCAGGGAAAGTCCCATTTTGGAGAAAATCAAATATATCCGTATACCAAGGTTCAGGAGTAGTTTCATTGATTAGAAACACATCCAAAGGTTCTAAGCATGACTTATTTGAAGCGGGTTCTTAGAGTCGACGAATAATGATAGTGGCATATTCGTCATCTAACTCCAAGGGCAGAAGAGATGCAACTGCGGCCATAGCATCAGCTGCACGGTTGCAAGTTCGAGGAATAGCTTCCAAGGTAACTTGATCAAATAGAGACATTAATTGTAAAACATAGGCTTTATATGGGCACAGTTTATCATCTCTGGTCTGATAAACTTCATTAATTTGGTTTATAACAAGTTGAGAATCACCAAAAACTAACAGATGTTTAATTTTTAGTGCCAAGGCAGCTCGTAATCCAAGGATTAGAGCTTCATATTTAGTAGTATTGTTGGTGCAAGCAAATGTTAATTTGAAGGACAAAGGAATAAGATGTTTTTACGAGGATATTAAAATAATACCCACACCAGCCCCACTCATGCATCGGGATCCATCAAAGTATAAGGACCATTGTTCAATATGGTCTGCCTCTAATTGAAGGCATTCATCAGAAACTGAATGATGAGGGGATGGGTAGACTCTAAGGGTGTAGCAGCTAATTGATCTACTATGATTTGACCCTTAATAGACTTTTGTCCTATGAACGTGAGGTCAAACTCGCTTAGAGCAAGAACCCACTTGGCTGTGCGACCCGATAAATAAGGTCGACTCATGAGATACCTCAAGGGATCATATTTAGCAATGACATAAGTTTTCTGACTAAGCATATAATGGCATAATTTTTGCGTAGCAAAAATGACTGCTAGACATAGTTTTTCCAACGCTATGTAGAGGGTTTCATAACTGATGAAGGTTCGGCTAATATAATAATTAGCATGTTCTTTCTTCTCATCATCAAGCTGAGCTAACATAGCTCCTAAAGAAAAATCTAAAGTGAAAATATACAGGAGAAATGGGCGATCAGGTCTAGGCGATGAAAGCACAGGTGGGTTAAGGAGGTATTGTTTGAGAAGTTCAAAAGCTTCTTTACATTCATTGTCCCAATTAAAAGGGACATCCTTCTTAAGAAGTTTAAGAAAGGGACCGGTTTTGTCTTCCAGCTTATCGATGAAGCGGATGGCTTGAAGCTTACCTTGTAAACTTCGTAACTCATATATATTAGTAGGTGCGGGCATATCAGTGATAGCCGCAATCTTGAGAGGGTCAATTTTGATACCACGTAAAGAAACTAAAACCCCTAATAGTTTACCGGACTTAACTCCGAATATGCATTTGGCTAGATTTAATCAAATAAGATATTCTCTTAACCGATTAAAAACTTTTCTCAAATCATCTAAATGATTATCTTCATTAATAGAGCGAGCTATAATATCATCTACATAATCATGTAGGATATCATGCATCATATCATGAAAAATATAAGTCATAGCTCTTTGATAGGTTGCACCTATGTTCTTTAAGCCAAATGGCATCACTTTCCAACAAAGGGTACCCTAGGGGGTAATAAAGGCTATTTTAGCCTGATCTTCAGGAGCTATCCTGATCTAATTATAACCGAAGAATCCATCCATTAAGGACATCATCCCACTCTCGATAATAAATTCAATGATTTGATCCATGTTTGGAAGAGGAAAATCATCTTTAGGGCATGCAGCATTAATATCTCTAAAATTTGTGCAAACCCTAACTTTGGTGGCTTCTTTCTTGGTGATTGGAACTACATTTGAGATCCATTCAGCATAATCAATAGCTTGTATAAAAACAACATTCAGGAGTTTTTCTAACTCCCCTTTGACTAGCAAAGCCACTTTGGGATGCATTTTTCTAAGTTTTTGTTTAACAGGTTTAGCATCCGGATGGACTACTAGATGATGCATGACTACGGAAGGGTCCAGACCTAGCATATCTTCATATGTCCAAGCGAAGACATCTTCATACTCTTTAAGGAATGCAATGTATTGCTCTTGTTTTTCTTGACTTAATTCTGATCCAATATTGATTATGTGAGGATTATCCTCAGTTCCAATATTAATTTTAATGACGTTTTCTACCTCCATGTGTAGATCTCTTTCAAAATTAGGTGGGGCGGGTGAAATGCCCAATTCTTGTAATTATTGTAAGGTTAAGTTGGATAATTCATCTTGAGGATTAGTGGTCTCAAGTTGGGCTATAGTTGGTATAGAACCATAAAAATAAAATCCATTGTGTAACATCTCTTCAACGGAGACATCATGGAAGATATCTCCTTCCAACTCCTCATCGGAGTCAGCAATCATTTCAGGGTAAGCTATGGATAGCATGTTACATGTAAATGGCTGATTTTTTAGAGGCAAATCATCATGCCTATCCAAATAATCTTGATAACATATGAGTTGATCATCATATTCAAAAGGAAAGGGTTGACCCTTACTAGGAAATAGGCCCACACCACAGCAAGCAGGCCACGGTTCTACCTCGAAAGGTTCTTTCATGCCATTTTGGAAAGGTCCCAAGCCTTTCCATTTATATCCCATTTTAAGCATTATGGGTTTGGCTTTAATATACTCATTACTAAAATAACATCGAGCATATCCCTCATGATGAGTTTTGATATTCCGAGGGATTCTTCCCCAGTCATATCCTTTTGTAGACACCAAAACAGCACCAATCCGATTATGTGACTACAAACACTGATCACATTAACACACACAGCCACCAGGGTAGCCCCCAGAGGTTAAACAGTGGTTCTAACCACTTACACGTAGCTTTGCAAGTCGAAATCAATTTGGCACCTTTTAGACACTTTATTTCTTATTCGTCCCACCCAGGGACGAGTGCAAATTTGTACTCGTCCTACCTAGGGACGAGTATGGATTTATACTCGTTTCACCCAGGGACGATTATTAGCACTCACTCCGGGGTGGGACGAACGCCAGGTTTGACCAGCAAAAAGTTAGACCTCAGCGCATGACAACTCAGAACTGCCACTTAGCTTTTCTTGCATGGCATAGGAGTGCGAGTGAGTTCTTTTGACAACTCATATCTGCTAATTTACTCTCCATTCACTGCATGTGAATAAGAGTAAGCTTTTTAAGACAACTCAGATTTTCCACTTAGCTATCCCTTCATTGCATGGGAGTGCAAGTGAGCTTTTCTAAAACACACAAAGACATGCACAGAGACAGTTAAGAATCCCTTGATCAAGAAGAAGTCTTATTTTTAGGCAAAAAGCATTCATGCAAAGAAACACTTTTGCATGTTAATTCAAAGAGACCCCTTGGGTCTATAAAATGGTGAGTTTCCTCACCCAAAAGATATACCGAGCAGGAGCATTTTGAGCGACGAAGTGTTGCTAATTCATTTACTTGCGATTTGTGTTTTCAACATCCATAATCTCTTAATCAAAAGAGAGGTTATTGGGTGACTTTTGAAGGCACGAATCAAGGACCAACACCAATTTTTCTGACCACAATATTCAACCAATTTGCCGACAACACATCACATCAGGTTTCGGACCCATCCTAAGTGGATTGGTGTCGAAGCAAAGTTTCACCCGCGGGTGGTTTGCCTTCGGGCACCCCTCGCTTTATTTCTTTTATAGTATTTAGCTAGTTTCATGTTTATGCTTTTGTCAAGTTTTCATTTCATTTAGATTCATTTTAACCATCGTTAGATTCATCTTGTATTTTTCATACACAGGTGCTACTGATTCTTTGTTTATTTCTTTGAACGCATATTTGTAGCATTAGAGAAGCAGCGAGGAATCTACCTTTACCAACGCAAGCGGCGACGACGTTTTGGTTCGCCCATCTTATATGTGGGCACGTGGAAGAAGGAATTATGAAACAAGTTGTAAAAGAGCAACACTTAATGCTCCTATCCCCTAAAAATGAAGGAGACGCATTGTAACACGAATTTGCAAAGCATATCAATAAAAGGGCCATATTTTATATTGCTTTTATATATTGTGTTCATTCATTTGTGTTCTTTCCTTTTAATACAATTTTGTTTAGTCTTTCCTTTTTGTTTTTGGAATCTCGTGTTTTCACCTTTATAAATGAAGGCACAACTCCCGACTTGGTAAGTACTTCCCATAGGTTGTGGGAGGCCCAAAGTACGAGGAGATGGTGGCAAGTTATTTAAAAGAATTGAATCTTGCATGAAAGCATTTGTTTTTTTTGATATTAAGATTGTGGATAAATATGGTAAAAGTTCATCAGAAAGAGCATAAGATGTAGAAGGATCATTCCCTATATCTTTAGATGTGGAAGGTATGATAGATGTTGATAATGTGGAAGTGTTAATAGATGGGTCTATAGGTTTTGAAATTATAGGGATGGAACATGAAGGATAGGTCATGGATTGAAGATATTTTTGAGGTTCTAGAGTGGTTTGTTTAGAAGATTGTTGATCTATATATGAGGATGAAATTAATGGAGGGGAAATAGGTGAAGCTATGGGTGTGTGTTTCATAGTTTTAGATAAAAAATAAGAATTAGGATGTGTGGATGACAGAGTAGGGCAAAATTGCACTCCAACAGGTTCTGCCAAAGCACACATATCAAAGGGTCTAGGATCACCATGGATAGTGACCAACTGATTTTTAAATTCGAATTTAACACATTGGTGTAAAGTTGATGGGACAGCCCGCATTGCATTGATCCAAGGAAAACCCAAGAGTATATTGTACGATGCGGGGCAATGTACAATAAACATGGTGGTATCTAGAGTTTGAGGACCAACTTGCAATGGGATGGTAATAACTTCACACGTTTCTTGTGTTTCGTCATTGAAAGCTTTGATAATCATGTCAGTTTTCTTAATTTCATCACTTCTAAAGCCAAATCGTTGGTAAAAGTCAAAAGTGCAAATGTTTAGAGATGAACCATTATCAATCAGGACTCGTTTAACAACTACATCTCCAATTAGGGTCGTAATGGATAGGGGGTTATCCTTATGTAAACTATGTTGTGGGATGTCTTTATCTCGAAAATCAATACAATCGATCTCTCGAGTGATGATAGTATTGGACATGGCTTCAAGTTGAATATTTTGAGGTACCATCATTTGGCTTAATGTAAGCATCAACTCATCCCTATGGGTAGGAGAAGATATTAATAAATCCAAAAGGGAAATTCTGGCTGTAGTATTAGATAATTGCTCATTAATATTGTAAGGGGGTTTAAGTTGAACATTAGAAGAATGATTCCCTTTATTGGGATTTTTCAAAACAAATGGAGTTGATTCATCATTCTGGTTTGGTTCTTGTTGAGAATTTTGAGCCTGTTGTCGGGTAACGACTCCAATGGTACCTACAATGTTATATTAAAGACGTTGAACCGGTATCAATTGAGCGTTTATGGTTTGTTCATTTGGGAGGAATTGATTAGAAGAGGGTCGAGTAGTAACTCTTCTAGGAAATGGTTCTTTTGGAACCATAGCATCTATGATGGGTTGAATAGGATCTGATTCATTTTCAAAACTATTTTATTGGTTTGAAGTGATGTCTATTTCACTTTCAGTATCTGATTCTATATCACTAGGATTTGGAGTTTGAATATTATGTAGGGGCCTGGTTGTGACCATGGATAAAGTTGTGTCAAATTTTTGTAAATCATGATTAGGTAAATGTCCGCTAATAGTTCCTACATATCGGGTAGGAGGAGGAACATTATGATATTCGATTTGATTGGCCACCTCTTTACCATGTCTTGGTAAAGGGTGTTGAAATATGTCTAATGATTGATTAGCATTTTGATTTTGATTTTGGGGAATTTTCTTTTGAGGATTATTAGGAGCATTTTGTTTAGTTTGGAAGGCTTGCACCTCCATTTCATTATTATCAATAAGATCCTATATTTTATGTTTCAACCTTTTACAAGCGTTGGTAGAGTGTCCAGGTCCTCTATGGAAATCATAGTGTAAGTTAGCTCTGTATCCGGGTATAGTTGGATCAGGTTCCCGGATAGCTGGTAATTGGATCAAACATCTTTCGAGTAATTGAGGTAAAATAGTTGATAATGGTTGATTCAATCTAGTAAATTGTCGAGGAGGTTTATCAGGCAGTTTCAATATAAATTTTTTTGTTGTTTTCATTGTATTGATATTAGCAACATTTTTGCTGTCAGTGACTCCATCACCTACGACTTGTTTGTTTTTATATTGATTTTTGGAGATTTTCTCATCATATTTCTTCCTAAGTTGGCCTCTCCTAATGAGGGCATCTTCTACTCTTCAAGCTAAATCTATAGCTTGATCGAAGGTAGTTAAAGTAGCAGTTGATAGCTCATAAGATATTTGTTCTTGTAAATTATTAATAAAAATGTCCAACATTTCCCTATAAGGTAGCACAAAGTGCAGTTTTCCTGTCAACTACCTCCATCTAGCTAAGAAATTGACAAAACATTCATCCTTGTCTTGTTTTAAGTTGTATAAATATTTAATGGCTACATGCCTCTTGATGTAGGCAGTAAATTGATGGACAAAATATTCAGCTGTTTCTTCAAAGTTTCTCAAAGAATGAGTGGGCAATTGATAGTACCACTCTAATGCCATTCCACCTAAAATTTTTGGGAACATTTTTAGTAATAGCAAGTCATCATGTGATATATCATGATATGTTATCCTAAACTTGCGAAGATGCTCTATGGGATCTTCGGTTCCTTTATATATAGGCAGGATGGGCATGGGAAAATGCTTAGGGTACGGTTGTGCTACAACTATGGGATCCAAATTTTGACTACATATCTCTCGATAATTGTATGAGGGATGGTAAGGATCTATCTGGTCCATACACGAAGCTAACTGTTTCACCATGGCTTCCAGATTACTAGTTTTCCCACCATATTGTTTTGGTAGGACATTGATATGGGATTTGTGAACATATGATGGAGGGACATGGAGATTAGATGCTATATTGCTATTGTGTAAATTGTTGGTAGGAAAGGTGTTATGAAGAAATTTTGAAGTTGTATTATGCTGTATTCCAGATTGTTGAAAATTGGTGTTTGGCTTCATTTTAGGTTTTTGTTTACTTGAAGCATATTGATCAATAGTTTGGCAAAGTAAAGCAGTGAAGGAAGTTTTCTTTTGTGTGGGAATGATTTTAGGCTCAATAACAGGTTCCTTAGGAGGTTGGTTAACCTGTTGTTTTGGCATTTTCTGAATCATAGTGACCATATCTCTATTGGATGGTCCAGCCTTATCACTTTCTTGATCAATGAAAGATAAGGGATTATTGTGCACATCAAACATATGTTCCATGGCTGCTTGAGTGTCACTAATTTGCCCTTTATCAATACGAAATGCCATATTAAGAGCGCCAATGTTATTATTGAAAAATTTCCAGAAATGATCTAAGTTGTCAAAAGCAATAGTTCCATCTGGAGCTACTCTAGGGGATGAGGATCCATCCTCTTTAACATTTTCTTCTTGTTCATTGTCTTCACCTAGGTCATCTCCTGGTTGATCTAGAGTTTCTCCTTCTAAAATTGGATCTTCAGGAAGGACATTTGGGTTTCTAGTTTTATCTTCTAACCAATCTTCTTCTTCTCCTTCAGTTTGTTTACCATTCCTAAGTTTAGGCATTGTGCTTTAATTTATATTTCAGCAAATATATATATATTTATATATATATATGCTATAATCTTAAGAGGTATATATTAATTATATACCTACTACAATATTTAAAATGAAATGTTTTGGTTTTTGTTATGTTTTTTTAGTTTTTCTTATTTTTGTAATAATATTGTAAAGATAACAAACAACACAATAAATGCAAGAACTAATACTGAAAGTAATGATCTAGTTTTCTATAAACAATTTATTAATATCATTAATGGGCTCGAGTTCTTCAGGAGTCATGAAGTGTTCTTCTTAAAATTGAAAATTTTCTTTCAAAAATTTAATGAAAAGAGCTATAGTGATCTTATCTATCTCAGATTCTGGTTGATAGAAGTAAAGCTCATGGCAATACTCTCGATATAACACAGCTCAAGGAACTCTATTCCATATTTCCCTATCCGTAAGAACAACCTCTTGGTCTTCTACACGACCTAGGAACTGGTGTATAATGGTTGTGTTCTTGAGGTATTCCTCGAAGGTGAACAATTCTGAAGACGCAAGAGCTCTCCTATAAGCTAACCATCTATGGTAGGCTCTTTGAAGTTCATGATAAAAGACGAGTTGATGAGGATCCAGGATTCTATCTAGGACAAGCCTCTTGATTTGTTTAAGTTTTGTTGACCTAGATGAAATGACACTTAGTCTTCTATCAAGTTCGTCCCACAAAAGTTGATTTCTATCTGTGTTTCGTGCACACTAAGCACAAAATTGATTTCTATGGCTGCCAATTGGTTTTCAACATTTATAGTAACTGCTAATATTTTCTTAGGAGCTACCATCTAAACATGATATGCCACTTATTAGTTTTCTAATGATTTGAAATGCATCTATGTTTTGGTTGTTTTATTTTTTTGTTTTTTTTTTTGTTTTCAAAAGGTTTTAAATGCATTCATGTCGGGTTCACCAAAATGTATCGCTCCAAATTTTTCACACCCTTACCTTCAGGATATAGGATCCATGCCCGGAAGGGGGATGTGAAAAGGATGGCATGGTACCTCGGACTAAGAGGCCTTGCAAAGGTCCCGCCTCTCGGGGGAGGTGTATTATGGTGATTTTTTGATGGATGGTGGGTTCACCAAGAAACGTTTGAATGGCAGTTTCCACACCTAGGTTGGGAATGTGTTTGATGTGTTCAGTTTTAGCTTTAATCATCCAAGTCCTAGGTTTGGCCAAAATGCGTCTAAGTTATTCTATATGAAATGCAGATTTAAATGAAGATAAAAACATATTTGGACAGAAAAATAGAAAGAACAAGTTGGATTAAAGACCCATACCTGATTCGGATGTCTGATGAAGGTTTTGATTTTTGAAGTAGTCAAGATCGCGTCTGATTTAACAAAATCATCTGCGATCTAACAAGATCGCCTGAGATCTGACGAATTCATCAGAGACCTGCAAACAGAAAAATAGATGCAAAATACAGAGAATGCAACTATGACAACAGAGGGCAATGATGTAAAATGATAGTAAGAACATTAAAATGATGATAATAAGCAAAAACACGAATGCATTATAACAATCTAATGGCAATTTATGTTTTTATTATGCATTAAAGCTACATGGGTGAACTCCAAGATGCAGAATAATAAAGAATAACCATAGAATTAACTAAATGCAGAATAATGCAACAAAAAAAGGATGAAAAAATGCAAACTCTGGGCACTGATTGCCCCCAATGTGAACTGCAGTCGAAATCATCTCGAATTGGGTTGAGATTGTCTAAAATTATACGAGATCATCTAAGACGAACTGAGCTTGCTCCGGATAAAAAACAATGAAGTTCCTGCAAACAAACTTAAAAAAAATGTGAATGCAAACAGTGATTTAAGATGGTCTAGTGCGTGTAGAATTCGAGTTACAGGGAATTTCAGCCAAGGGGATGCTAAGGGGAGGGCCTAGGATTAAATAGGCTTAGGATAGAGGTTGGGAGGTTGGAGATCATCCCAATTTGGGAGATATCCAATGGGGGAGGTCTCTAACGATGCAGACACGCTTCTGCCTAGATTAGAGACATCGTTGGAACAGAGTCCAACTATGCATAAATCAGTTTGGGACGAGATCGTCTGGACGTCCTACGTTAGACGAAATCGTCTGATCTAAGGCGATATCGTATTATCGAAGACAATATCGTCAAACGGACAAAACAAACTCTAAAAATGGCGCGAGAAAGGAGGAAACGGGTTAAACGGTGGTTTGGGAGCGGTTTTGGAGGTTGAAATTTGAATTTGAATATTTACTAGAGTAATTGTAATTATTAAGGTTTAACTGCGCCAATTTTAGGGTGCTACAGTTTGAAACCCTTCATCATTTTCCTTCTATGGAAGAGGGTTTTCAAGATTGGTTCTAAGTTTTTGTATTTCCTCTATCCCTATTTTGGGATAATTTATTACTAGATGCCCATACTCATGGTAAACTCTGTATCTAAAATAAATTGATTTATAATCCACTTGTTGTATCCATGTATTTCTTCCTACTCTTAATTCAATTTTTGTTGAGAGTGGCTTTTCTAGGTCCATATCCACACATATCCTTGTGCGTGTTGTTAATCCCCCTTCTATCAATTACTGTGATCTTTCTATATATGTACTTAGGACGTTACCAATCATCCCAAGGATATCCTCTCTCCAAAATTCAAGAGGGAGAGAAAATAGTTTTAGCCATATTAGGCTACATATGGCTCCACATAATGATTAAATATAGGTTGCCAGGTTTGCATGAATAAACCTATCAATCTAATGTTGTATCTTCCCCCTTAAAAAGCCTTGTTCCAATCTGATACCATTATGAAATCTGCTACAAAGTAGCCATTTTAAAGAAGGAAGATATCAATTTCTCCTTGTGGATATTAATGTTTCTTTACCCAGTTGTACAAGAAATGATGGGATGGCCTTAACCCCATAAAGTTACAAATCAAATTATGGGTGGATTTGTACATGATGTCTTCTACAATCAATTCTTCTACTACCTCAAGGATAGGAACTCGATTTGCTTGAGTAAAATACCCATTTCTCAATGTTTGCTCTGTTTCAGTGTCTTTTCATTTGTCAAATTCCTACATTTATTTTCTAGCTTATGTATTTGTATGAACCTCTCCTACTACTAGCCTTAACTATTTTTAAAAAATATCATTGGTTGAAGGACACATCTCCCTTATTGACTTTTGAATCACTAGTAGTAGAAATTTGTTGGGATGTTGCATGGGTTCCATTTTTACTTGTCTTCTCCTCCATAATGCCAACACTATTGGATGATCCTGCGGGGTTGGGGGCCATTATAATTTTTAATAAATAATAAATTTTAATAATTCATATTGAACTTCATGAAAATTAGTTGATGCAAAATGAGTAAACATAATAATAAAACAAACTTATATATTTTTAATGTTCTTGTTGATGAGCACAGGAAATACTCATATTATTTATACTTATGGGGACATATTTATTGGTTTAATTAACATTAGAGATTTATTTTGAATAAATATTGCTTATAATTAATGTAAAAATGTGGTACTTACGTCTAATTTGTTTTTTTAATTTTGCATGTGTGTAGTTATAGATTTCTTAGCATTTTGTGGATGATTTATTACTTCTTAAGATGGAAACATTCAAAAGGTGGTCCTGATGGGCATATAAAGCACCTACACCCCACCAAGGGTGAAGTGCTTATGTCCTAACACCCCACCAAGGGTGAATAACCTACATCCCATAGAGTGTAGGAAGGCACCTACAACCTACCAAGGGTAAGGCACCAACACCCCACTAAGGGTGCAACACCTACATCTCATGGAGTGTAGAAAGGTACCTACACCCCACCAAAGGTGTGGTTCCTATTCTTAAAAATAATGTAGCACCTACACTCCATAGGATGATGCCTACACCTCAACCAATGAAAGTTGACCAAAGACCATACACCTTCTAGGAAAATGACAAAAGTGGTTGTAAACTCTAGAAGAGCATTTTTTTTAGCCACCAACATTTGACTTCAAATAATGACCAAACTTTCTATGTAAGATATCATAGATGCATTGTAACCATTATTACAAATCAACAATGCATGTCTTAATTTAGGTGTACTAGTTTTATGTGGTTGTAATAGGAGTTGTCTGCATACTATCTAAAAATGCAGAGCAACCCTAATATAAGGATCTGAATTAAAGTGAACAATCTATATTGTAATTGAATTTTACGAATAAATAATTGAGTGTTTTGGTGCTTTCTATTCATTTTTATTAAAATACTCTTCCTTAGCAGTTAGTTGGGTGGATCATCTATGGGAGCTTGGGCCCACTCTAGGAAGTAATTCTCCTCTTTGTATTCTTTTATTTCTAGTAAGGTGTGTGTGCTTTATTTCTTTGGTGTGTAAATGTGTGTTTACTTTTATCTGCTTTAATTTGATTATTATTTTCTTGTGCATGTGTGTTTATTTTAGTTTAATTTAATATGCAAGTATACATTTACTTTCCAGCTTTAAATTGTTGATTGCTCTTATTTTATCAATATATCATTTTATTTAAAATGGGTTAGAATATTTTCATGCAAACATCATCCCCCATTAAAATGTTAGGCATAGAAAGGGACTCATTCCCACACTATAGGCATATACTATGCATGGCACCTCACAAGTTTACAATCCCCAAATTGACATGAGTTGATAAGACTCAACCATTTTAGATACACCATTTTTGCCTATCATTTTGGTATTGTTGTTGGGGAGTTGCCAAAATTGTAGTGTTTAGGGTCCATAGAGTAAGTCATAATGAAAGTGCATGTTCAAATTGCCTTACCTATAGACCCACTACCTAAGATGCATGATTCCACCAAGACCTAGAGGACCTGATAGATAATTCATTAAAAATACAAAGGTCATCTTCCAATCACAAATTTAGATTACTCTAGATATATTTATAGAATATTCGAAGGTGTCCCCAAAAGAGAGATAATTGATTCACCTTGGCATTTTAACCTGTTATATGACACATGAATAGCTAGTGGATCAAATTGTAACTGTGACCAATCTAACGATATATTTAAATGAAGGTGGAAAGCACTAGAAGAAGGTACTATTTTAGATCTTGATCTAAGAATATTATTGGAGGATAAAAATAATGAGTGTGATGCTTTGCTAGCTATTATAAAAAATACTGATTGAAAACCTATATCATCTTTAAGGAGAAAATGGTTAAAAATAATGAAGCTTCCATAAGTTTTCATTTTTCGATTAATGAACCTACATAAGGAACTAATATGAAAAACATTTTCTCAACACATCTCCCTACTTTCAAGGGATTACCAATAGAGGACCCTGATATTTTCCTTTTTAAATTTTATGTCCTTTGTAGGTCATTTGACTATAAAATGGATGCCCAAAAACTAAAAATTTTTCCTTCTACATTAGATGATGTGGCATTATGTTGGTTTATTGGATTAGGAAATAGATAAATTAACACCTGGGAAAGTATGAAGAAAATTTTCCTAGAACAATACGAGGACTTTGGAAGAGTAGGGATGCACAAGAAGAGGCACTTGACATGTCACAAATGGAGGATGCATATTTAAAAGATTATTGGGGAAGGTTTAATTTCAATATCCAAAGCTTACCCCATGCAAAGCTAGGAGAAATATTGTTAAAAAGTATATTATTGATGGGACTTACAAATAAATATTTGGAAGCTCTAAATTTATTGGCAGGAGGTGATGTTTACCAATCTCATATGTCATACATCCAATAGTTGTGTCAAAATTACTCTAGGAGAAAGGGAAAATTATTAACACGGAGAACAAAAATAACAACTTCAATAACCAAGGCAGGAATAGGAACCTTGTTGGAAGACATGAAGAGTGATATTTTATCATCTCTTGCATTACAATTAGACACATTCCAACTACAAAAATAAGGATTAGGAGATAGAAGCAACATTTTCCTTTTTCTGCCCAAGGTGTAAGAAGAAACACACAAATAATAAACGTCCTAAAAATAAGGTAAGAGTATGTGGGATTTTTTAGATGTATCATAAGACTAGGTTGTATCTAAAACTAGTAACCATGAAAGATCTGAAAGAAGTAGAAACATAATTTGTAGGTAATAGAAGGAATTGACAACAACCTCATATATCGGCTAGAATGTTAGGTATAGCACCATCATATGGTGGCCCTAATTTCATGAATCAAAGGTAGTCCCAAATACCCAATATGAGTTGGTGGGGCCCACCACCTTGGATGAATGTTGCATAGAATTCTTCTCTATATACACCAAACCTATGGATTCTTTATTAGTATCCTAGAATATAATGGAGAAATTTTAATACATGGACCCAACCTCCATATATAGTAGCATAACCAATACATCCTATTTTTTTGTCTCCACCTACTTCAATGCCATAATAGTTAGTGATACAACCAAATCTAAACCCAAGCAACAAAAAATTAAACTCACCAACATACTAGGTAGATATAGAAATGTACCTAAGGTATCATATTAGTGTAGAAAATATAGACAATAGTCCAATTCATCTTAGTTCTGGTAGAGAGGTAGGATTAGAACAAACACCTCCAATAGTGGAAGAAGTATATGTAGAAGAAAATCATGCTATTAAAAAACCAAACAACAAATAAATCCCACCATATCCCAGAAGGATACAAGAAACCAAAAAAATACAACCCGAATTTCATATAATGAAAGAACTAAAAAAACTTATTGTCACTATCCCTATGTATCAAGCTTTCAGGGATGTTCCCATTTATACAAAAGCTATTTGATAATTATGCCTTAAGATACCAAGGTAGAGGCTACAACCAAAATAAGTATAGGTGGTAGGACAACTCGTTGATTTAATGTTGGGAAATACTTACCATCCTAAATATTTTGACCTAAGAAGCCTAGATTTAATGGTAAAAATTATAGGTTTAATATTGTCCAACACCTTTGTGGATTTAGGTGCAGCCATTAATGTCATGACCAAAGATACCATGTATAGGTTGTAGTTAACAAATATGAGACTAACCAAGATAGTATTATAGTTAGTAGATGGTAGACATATCCATAGCACTTCCAGAAGGTATGTTGGAATATGTGATAGCAATAATAGATGCATGGGAGTACCCAACCAACTTTTTAGTTCTCTAATCAATGTCAAAGTTGGATGGTTACCCACTCATCCTAGGATGTCCCTAGCTTGCGATAGTTTATGCCTATATTAGTTGTAGGATAGGAAAAATGATAATATCCAATGGAAAAAATATGAAAATTTTAGTCATTTACCCACCAACACAATCCATCGATGAGTTAGGTGAGCCTAGTCTAGAAGCCATAGGTGATGATGCTCTTCCTATGGTACAACATGTAATGATCATGATAAAGTAGAATACGTTGTAGAGGAAGACTTAGTAATATCAAATTTTCTAGGAGAATCTAAACTACCACTTACAATTTCACCACTTTTCAGAAGGAAGGAGCATCACATTAAACAAATTAAAGTGGAACTAGGTAAAATATTAAATATCAGTAGTACTCTAATGACCGCTCAAGAGCAAAAGCTAAAATAAATATTGAGCAAACATAGAATAAATTTTGCATGGGATTATAGGGATATGAAGGGAATTGCACCCAAAGTTTGCACTCATCGCATATACTTGGAAAATGATGCAAAACCGAGATGACAACCACAGAGGAGGATGAATCTAGTTATTAAGGAAATAGTAAAAAATAGATTGCAAAAATTATTATCTGTTGGATTCATCTACCCCATCTTAGATAGCTAGTGGGTATCACCATTGGTAGTAGTACCCAAGAAAAATGGTAAATGGAGAATCTACATGGACTACCAAATGTTAAACAAAGCGACTAGGAAATATCATTTCCCTTTACCTTTTGTAGATCAAGTTTTGGATACCCTATCTAGACGTAAGTATTTTGCATTCCTTTATGGATATAGTGGATATAATCAAATCCAAATAGGGGAAGAGGACCAAGAAAAAACCACATTTACTTACCCTTGGAGAAACTTTGCTTACTATGTTTTACCTTTCAAGTTATGCAACGCGCCTATGACTTTCTAGCAAATGATAAAATTTTTGAAGAAGCGACAACCAATTTGGAAAGAGTGCTTTAATGTTATCAAGAAACCAAATTATCCTTAAGCAATAAGAAATGCTTCATGTTGATGACAAAAGGGATAGTTTTGGGACATCATATTTTAGCTAAGGGGATAAAATTTGATGAAAAAAAATAGAAGTTATTAAAGGACTAAATACTCCTCTTAAACAAAAATATGTATAATGTTTTATGAGCCATGCAGGATATTATCGATGTTTTATCAAAGACTTTAGTAATATTGCTAAACCATTACATGCATTATTGACAAAGGAAGAAACTTTTATGTGGATAGAGGACTTTGAATCATCATATTAGACCTTGAAGGAGAAATTAACGACTACTATGGTGCGTAGAGGTCCAAATTGGGACTTACCATTCCATATTTATGCCAATGCATCTAACAAAACCATAGGAGTGACTTTGAGATAAAAGGAATGGAATGAGGCATATGCTATCTACTATATCAATAAAAACCTAATGGGCATTGAACTAAACTACACCATCATAGAAAAGAATTTCTTGTAGTAGTACACACCATTAATAAATTCCACCACTATATTATAGGATATAAAATTCTTATGCATACAAAACATACAATGATTAGATATTTGATGAATAAGCCAATGGTATGTGGTAGAATTATTTGATGGCTTTTACTTCTATAGGAATTTTATGTCACCATTATTGATAAACCTAGGAGAGACAATGTAGTAGTACACTTCTTATCCATATTGACATCACAATACAACATCACAACTAAGGGCACATTCCCATATGAGCATCTCTTTGCCCTTAATGATCGTATGCCATGGTATGCTAACATAGCTAATTACTTAGTAATCAATAAGGTATCCCCTACACTTACTCTTTGAGATGTTCAAAAACTAATTAAGAAAAGTGTAACATTCACATGGATTAATGGATGTCTATTTAATACTGGTCCTAGTCAAATTATGAGGTGTGTATCTAGAGAATAGGTCCCAACTATCCTAAAAGTATGTCATGATGAGCCATGTGGCGGGCACTTTACAGGTAAAAGAACTACATTTTAAATTTTACCAGCCCTCATTATTTAAATATGTAGACAAATATGCCAACCAATATGACCAATGCTAGAGTATGGGATGACCAAAAACAAGAGATGAAATGCCAATTCACCCATAGTTGCCTTTAGAACCATTCGACACATGGGAATACTATTTTTTCGGCCCTAAGAACCCATAGTCAAACGGTAAAATTATATATTTTAGTATGTATTGACTATGTTACTAAGTTGGTTGAAGTGCAATCCTTACAAAATATAAAGGAGGAGGACATAGCACAATTATTGTATGAATTCATTTTCACCAAGTTCGGTGTTCCTAAGGAGATCACTACAGAACAAGGGACTCAATTTACCTCTAAGATGATACAAGAACTCATGCAACAATACCAAATCCAGCATAATAAATCCATTCCATATCATCCATAGTCCAATGGCTAAGTGGTGATCACCAATCATGATTTGGAGAATATTTTGATCAAAATAGTATAAGAACATAAGGACTGGGAGAAACATCTTCTCGAAGTAGTGTGGTATACTGAACTACTTGGAAAACCATTACAAGATTGATACATTTTCAACTAGTCTATGGGAAGAATGTAATGATACCCATTGAATTTGAAGTTAAAACTCTATTAATGGCCATAGAACTTAATATAAATTTAGATGTAGTAAAACAAGAGTGTATTCACCAACTGAATCAGTTAGATGAATATAGATAGGAAGCACTACAACACACTAAAATAATGCAGAAGCATAGGGTTATATGGCGTAACCACTACATCAAACCAAATCAGTTTAGAGAGGTATAATGGGCACTACTATACAACTCCTGGTTCTAGGAAAGGAAAGGAAAACTCATGCAAATATGGCTTGGGCCTTATGAGGCGATCAAAATATTCAATGAAGTTTTTTGTATCAAGATCATTGATGACAGTAATATGACTTTTACAGTCAATGAACACAAGTTGAGGCCCTATCATAGGCCACAAATCTATGAAGTCAGCCCAAGTGCAAGCATGGGGGAGACCTCACCTTCTATATCACTTCCAATAGCATTATGGATGCTAATTACAACATTCACTAGAAAAAAAGAATATTTTTCTATTAACATTTTTAGAATAGGTTTTTCCTTTGTTTTTGTTGTGTTTTATAGGGTAGCATGAAACCCATTACAGACTGTAGGTGGTCATGCCTATTAAATAAGAGCCATTCCACCATATTTTTCCTATTTTCTAAGGAGTGCTACAATCAATAGGTGCCTACTTTCCACAAGGAGTGTGATGCCTACACCCAGGTAAGCACAAAAGGTTCCTACTTCCCACAAGGAGGGCAGTGCCTACACTTAGGTGAGCACATAATGTATCTACTTCCCACAAGGATGGTGATGCCTACACCTAGTTGAGTTCAAGAGGTTATTACTTTCTATAATTAGGGTGGCATGAACACTTAGGTAAGCATAGAAGGCACCTACTTCCCACAAGGAGGGTAATACCTACACCCAAGAGAGCACAAGAGGTGCCTACTTTCGACAAGGAGGGCGACACCTACACTCAAGTGCTTATTTTTTTAAAGTTAACACCTACTCCCCAAATTTTGATGATGGAGTATACCTAATTTCAAATTCCAATGACAAAGTATATCTACTCCTACATGGCATGTAAGCATTAAGCTAATAATAATTAGTATTCCTTTTCAAACATAGAACCTCAAGATCTACATTGGTATGTTTCTTGATGAAACAACCTCAAACAAGAACATACATGAACTATCAGTATCGAAAGTGTCATGACTTCCTCATTTTATAGCACACCATGGTTAAGCAACATTCAATCATTGTACATCACTTGGTGTAACATGCACCATGTTTTATGAACTACACCTAGGCAAGTATTGATATATTTTTTTATTATATGCATAATTATATGAAATAATTTCTATGTTAATGCAAGTATGTGTCCCCACATTTTTCTCGTCCAATCCCACATCAGTATTCATCCACATGGAACTAATCAAGCATGAGAATATTTGCAACAAGATATCACTACACCCAAGCATACAATCCAAAATTAAGTATAATAACTACTAGGGTATAGTGATAATATTTAAGTAATGGGGGGCAGGAACATGCGTCGGCATACTACTAGTCAAGGGTGTAGTCACTACCAAGCATTACCATGATACAAAAGGATAATTACAATAGCCATGGAGATGCTATGAATATTCTATTGTACCTTGCCAATTCCCTACAAGATGAATCCAACAAATATAGGGTAGGTACCCATAATTTATTGGTGTACCATAGGCTTATCTCAACCCTTATACAACATATAAGAAGGAAACAAGTAGCACAACCACAATTGAATGCCATAAAAGGGTAAATTGTAGAAGCATCATAAAAATAACTAGCATAGAACGAGGTTTATACCAATGGATGAGTAGAGGAGCCTACCTCCCAATAGAGTAGTCAAGCTAATGAGGAGGAAGGCCAACTAGTATTGAGTCCATACAATACAATATTGGCTACTACATCTAGATCAAAAGTAGGTGTATGTGCACAACCGATGATGTCCTACTAGAATATTATACCCTAGTCGATGCATAGGCTACCCAAGTGTTACAAGACCTATCGTTTCTTGTTATGCCCTATAACATATCACCTAGATAACATCAATTACTAACTAATGGAGACACAAAAAAAATCCTCCTATTGGGAGGATAAACACAAAGTAATATAGGTAAAATATGAAGAATACAAACAAGCGACCATTCAATAATTGAGGTAATTGCTTAACATAAAAAAAAATGGAGTGGGTGTTTCCACTCAGATGGATTAGGCCATGGACCTAAAATTATGTTCCATGGATGATGAGAAATAAGTGGCCTCTACCAAGGCATATCAATATGATTCTAGTAGGTTGACATCAAATGGCCAACAATCTGAAGTGGATATATAACATAATATATCTATAGAAGGTACCTCAAAAGAACAAATAAGTCATGCAACTCAAGAAAGGCTTGTGCTAGTGGAGATCTCTAATAACAAGGGTACCCAAATTGAAGTAGAATGGTCTACATCAGATCAACTTGTATTAGACTAGATTAAAATACAACACTTTGCATCTAATTAGTTAGTAGAACATCCTATAGCATACCAATATACAAAACACTCTATGTAGGATCATCCTACAAGAGAAACCTTTGAATAGATATTGGGGGATGGCATACAATCCTTGTCATAGGAGGCGTGTCCTATACCCACTCTTAAAGGCCCTACAACCTCAGCATATAATAATCAAAGAAAAGGAGAGAGGAAACAAAGCATGGTCCTAATGCAACATCACATTCATAGGCAAGAAAACAATATGACCTTGAATTTAATGAGGAATGGGCCACCTCTATGAAAACATATCAAGACCTCTAACAACGATTGATAAAGTACAAGAAAAATGAACAACAGGTCAAAGCCACACGATAGACTAGGAAGCGATTCAAAGGAGGTCAAACCGTTTGCGTACGCCCAACAACCATGACCCAGGTAAAATAAATTCTTACCCCTATTGGTGGATTCCCTTATCTCCTATTCCCAGTAGCAAAACCACTATTAGAAAGTTTATTTCAAAGTGGAATGTTCAAAATAGGACCCATGTGGCCAAACAAAAAAAAAAATTAGGCCAACCTTTACCACCAGATCCTAAGGAACTAAAATATGAAGACACACCATAAAGATATCTACATTCAACAATCTTACTGAAAGCTCAACATGTTGATACATCATGGCTAGAGCCTTGGGAAACTCTAACTATTTAGTAATCAATTCCCCTAGGAAAGGATCATTTTCTATGGTAGTAGATAGAAATAGAGCTTCAACGGGGGAGGGTTACCCTTGCTCAGCATCCATCACAAAGAGTTCCTATGCAACATAACAAAGGTGGGCGATGAGTAAGGAATAAAGAGAGATACAATGCTTAGGATTGAGAGTGACACAAACGAGATAGGGCATATTAGAAAAATATGCCTTGAACACATATCAAAAAGTATACATGGGGATATGATGAGCACAAAAAATGTTCATCTTATTTATATTTGTGGGGACATATTTACTGGTTTAATTAACATTAGAGATGTATTTTGTATAAATCTTGCTTATAATTAATGGAAAACTATGGTACTTATGTCTAATTGGTATTTTTAGTTGTGCATGTGTGTAGTTATAGATTTCTTTATATTTTTTAGTTGAGGTCCTATATGGACCTAGCATTTTGTAGATGATTTACTACTTTACTACTTTTTGAGATGAAGACATTCAAAAGGTGGACTTGATGGACATAGAAGGCACTTACACCCCACCAAGGGTGAAGTGCCTACATCCTGTGGAGTGTAGGAGGTGCCTACACCCCACCAAGGGTGAAGCACCTATATCCCATGGAGTGTAGGAAGGTGCCTACACCCCACCAAGGGTAAGGCACCTACACCCCACCAAGGGTAAGGTACCTACACCCCACCAAGGATGCAACACCTACATCCCATGGAGTGTAGGAAGGTTCCTACACCCCACAAAATGTGTGGCACCTACTCTCAACAAGAATGTAGCATCTACACCCTATTGGAGGGCACCTACACCCCAACCATTGAAATTTGACCAAAGACCATACCACTTTTAGAAAAATAACAAAAGTCGGTGTAAGCTCCAAAAGAGTATTGTTTTAGCCACCAACATTCAACTTCGAAGAATGACCAACCTTTCTATGGTAAATATCATAGCTACACTTGTAGTCATTGTAACAAATCAACAATCTATATCTTAATTTAGGTATACCGGTTGTATGCGGTTGTAGCAAGAGTCGTCTACATATTGTATAAAACTGCAGAGTGATCCTAGGATAAGGATTTGAGTTTAAAGTGAACAATCTATATTGTAATTGAATTTTACCAATAAAGACTCAAGAGTTTTGGTTTTTTCTGTTTGTTTTGATTAAAAGGCTCTTCCTTAGCATTTAGTTGGGAGGATAATCTACAAGATCTTGAGCCCACTCCAAGTAGTAATCCTTCCCTTTACATTCTTTTATTTCCATTAAGGTGTGTGTGATTTATTTCTTTGGTGTGTAAATGTGTGTTTACTTTTATCTACTTTAATTTGATTATTATTTCCTTGTGTGTGTGTGTGTGTGTTTCTTCCAGTTTAATTTAATATGCAAGTATACATTTACTTTCCAGCTTTAAATTGTTGATTGCTCTTATTTTATCAATACATTATTTTCTTTAAAATGAGTTAGAATCTTTTCATGCAAACATCATCCCCTATTAAAAAATTAGTCATAGAAAGAGACTCATGTTAGCGTATCCTAATTAGCATTATATTTCATTATTTATTTTTAGGGTGTATTGTTATTTTCCTAACAAACCCTATTTTGGCCTCGGGTGGTTCCACACCCTCCGGGCCTATTTAGAGCTGCAATGTACTATATAAACTTGACATGATTAATCAAATTTGGTTGTTCCGCTATCATGGTATCAAAGCTTGTAGCATTCCTTGACCTCAGCATCACATTTTTTGAGATCTGATAGGAGATCGACGTAGACGTGGGCATGTTTCTCGAGGCAAGGCTGGACCTGCTCGAGCATGCATCTCAATGCGTCAAAATTAGACCTGCACTCAAAACGAAGGTGGCAAAACTGGCTTGATCGGGAACAAATCTTGAGATCTGATGACTGCGGTTGAATGGACATGAATCCTGAGGTTGATCCAGATTGGATCCGACTCAACACATTTCTCGAGGTCAGATCGACTGACACTAGACCGACATTGGACCTGACTGGACACGGGCATGGATCTCGAGGTTGATCCAGACTGGTTCTGACTTGACACATTTCTTGAGGTCATACCGACACTGGACTGACGTGTGGTAGTTGACTGGATAGATGCTGACTGGATCGACGTTGAATGGATAGAACCGCCATGTGGACTGACATGGCAGCTTTACTTGGACATTGGACTAGACTGGACTGCCACATGGATTGACATGGCCGCCACGTGACCCGACACGGACCTGACCCCTGTCGCGTGGCATGGCAAAAGGGGTGTCATGATTGCCCGAAGGCAATCACGTATAAAGGGGGGAATCTTCCCTTTTATTCCCCCCTCATGCACCCCGTGGGAGCAATGTGGGACTAAAGTCCCACAATCTTTTTTTTTTGCTCCCCACGAGGGTCGCAAGGGATGAAAGGGAAAATCTTCCCTTCTCCCTCTCATCGGGCGCGCTAGCCTAGCTGGCAGGAGTGCCAGGCTAGCGCCCGTGAGGTCAGGGGTTCAAACCCCTTCGAATCAACCCCAATGAGGTAATTGTTTTATTTTAATTTTTTTTTAAGTTTTTCTTTATTAATTTTAGTATTTTTTTTAATTAATATATTAATATTCTTTGTTTTAAAAAAAAAAAACATTTTTTTTAAATTACTCATATTCTTTAAATTATGATTTTTTTTAAAAACAAAAGTATTTTTATTATTAATTATATTATTACTAAAATTATTTAGAAACTTACATTAAATTAGAATATTTGCCAAAGTAAAGGGGAGGTGTTTTTTTTCTAAAGCACCATTTTTTTCAAAACTTGAAGAAAAAGGGGGGATGATGAGTACGTTTTTAAGGCAAATTGGCTTATTGTAAAGGTGCATTTTCAGCAGTGCCTGACACCTAGTGGTTTATTTCTGTGGGCACTTTTTATGTTGTATGTTGCATATTTGATTTTTTGCACTATAACATTAAAAGTTAAAATCAAATTCACTCCCTAAGTCCCTAGAATAATTAAAACCCATCCATGCAATTTATTGCACTACAACATTCGGTATTTGTGATACCTCTGGCCAACATTTACAGGTAAAGCTATCGTGATTGCGCTACTGTATCCATCGCCTAATATAGCTACCAAAACAACGTCTGAGCTTGTTCTCTATAAATCATCGGGGAGAGATAAGTTTGCCATTTTGCATTTTTTTTCCATCCATTACCCTAATAGTTCTTGTGTTTAGCCATAAATCCTGACAATAGTTCTGAAATCCAAAGTGTTTAGGGGCAGTTACGCCCCACACATGAGGATTGCAGACTTTTTATGGTAGGTGCCATCAACAAGACTATTCCCTTTCAATACTGCTTAAGTACCATGTATCATATGATCTCTAAAAATTACCTATAGTTTCCCTCATGTAAGGGCGAGTGATTTTTTTTTATCTTTCTAAATACCTATAGTTTCCCTCATGTAAGGGCAGGCATTTTGTACGGTATAACGGCCTAGAAAAATGTATATCGAAAGGGAGACCAATTGGTGTTATAAGGAACCTTCACCATGTCTGTAAAATTAATGACTGATTCTCATCAGTTGTTGAAAGGTCCAAATTACACACCATGGAAAAATAAGATGAAGGCAATCCTCGCAATGGATGACTTATGGGATGTTGTATCTGGAGCAACAACAAGACCTATGAGAGGTAGGAAACCTTCCATTTCTCATCTACACATTTTTGGATGTAAAGCTTTCATGCACATACCAAAAGAGAAAAGGAAGAAGCTAGATGAGAAGACATTGAAGTGTATTCTTCTTGGCTATGATGAGCACTCTAAGGGTTATCGTTTGATTTATCCCTTGACTAAGAAGATACACATTAGTAGAGATGTATTTTTTGATGAGGCTTTCACATCAAAAAACACATCAGATGTATACCTAGACCTTGTGGAAACTAAGGTTGATAAATCTCCTTCATCAAAGGTTGGAGGTCCTTCATCTTCTTCAATACCTCAGAAGAACAATCCAAAGTGGTATAAAAATACAATCAAAGACTCTAAGATATCCACTCCACCAGATTTGACATTGGATATGCCTCGTACTTGCAGCATGGCTCGATAGGAGAAAGTTGCATCAAATAATACTGGGGTTGATGATCTGTGTCAATCTTTTGAGGAAATTTTTGTAGATCCAGAGAGAGATACAGAAGATATGGATATTGATAATGATAGGGTGTTTATGTCTTCAATAGATGATCTTGAACCCGCATCAGTGCAAGATGCTCTTGGTGAGCCTTAGTGGAAGGCCGCTATGGATGTAGAGTATAAGTCTTTGATGAAAAACAAAACTTGGAAGCTTGTCGATCTACCTCAAGGAAAGAAGCCCATTGGTTGCAAATGGGTGTACAAATTCAAGTACAAAGTAGATGGGACAATTGATAAGCATAAGGCCTGCCTTGTTGCAAAGGGCTATGCATAAAATGAAGGTATTGACTACGAGGAAACTTTTTCACCTACTGCTCAGATGATCACTATTCGAGTTATTTGTGCTATGGCAGCACAGTATGGGTGGAAAGTTCACCAAATGGATTTCAAAAGTGCTTTTCTTAATGGTGATCTTCAAGAAGAAGTCTATATGACTCAGCCTGAAGGATTTGTAAAAGATGGCCAAAAGCAAAAAGTGTGCAAACTGGTTAAATCCTTATATGGCTTGAAACAAGCTCCTCGAGCTTGGTACATAAAAATGGATAATCACCTCCTGCAACACGGATTTAAAAGATGTCTGTCAGATGCAAACCTCTATTTTAAGAATCAAGGTTCTGAAATAGTGTTGCTTGTACTCTATGTTGATGATCTGCTCATTACAGGGAGTTCAAAAACTATGATCTCCGCTGTCAAAAGAGACTTGTGTCAATATTTTGAGATGTTAGATCTTAGACTTCTTCATTATTTTCTTGGTCTGGAAGTCAGCCAGAAGGAGCACTACATCAAAGTGTCACAGAAAAAGTATGCCAAGACACTGTTGGAAAAATATCGCATGACTGATTGTAAGCCAATGGCAACACCAATGGAAACAAGAATTCAGTTATCATGATATGATGATTCATCTCAGGTAGATGGTACTCTATCAACAGTTTATCGAGAGTCTCATATATCTGACCAATACTAGGCCAGATATCGTATTTGTTGTCATCTATATTTCGAGGTTCATGCAGGAGCCTAAAACCACTCATTGGAAAGCAAAAAAGCATGTTCTTCACTATGTCTATGGTACTATGGAATATGGCCTAGAATACAAGAAGGACAACAAATTATTCTTGCAAGGATACACGAACTCTGACTATGCCGGGTCATATGATGATCGCAAGTCAACTTCAGTATATATTTTTCATCTTGGATCTGGTCCTGTCTCTTGGCACAGTAAGAAGCTACAGGAAGTTGCTCTTTCATCAAAAAAGGTAGAATATCACACCGCACGTGAAGCTGTGTGTGAAGTGATATGGTTGCATCGCATTCTGACAAATATGGGTCATCCATCAAAATCTCCAATTTACTTGTTCTGCGACAACCAGGGTGTTTTGAATCTTGTTAAGAATCTAGTACATCATGATAAAACCAAGCACATTGACACAAAATGTCACTTCATTCGAGATGAAGTTCCAAAGCACCGAATTCAGCTTCAGTACATTCCCACCGATGCTCAAGTTGCAGATATTTTCACTAAGGCACTTGCACGTGTCAAATTTGAATTGTTTTGCAGTTTTTTTTTTTTGTGGAAAACATCCCAAAAGGGGTGCCACTTTTGGGTAAGACCCAAGGAGGCATGGGTATCCATTCCGCCAAAAATTCCCAGGACTCGGACCTAGCCTACCACCTTTGACATACTCAAGGAGCAAACAAACACACAAAACCAAATTAAAAAAAAAGTAAATAACAACAAAAATAATAAAATAAAATAAAAAACATGCTCCTTGAGTGTGTCAAAACCAAAAGCACAACCAAACACGCACAATAAGATAAAAGAAACCACAACACAAACCACATAGAAAAACACAAGAACCACATAACAAAACACAAACAAGACAAAAACAACAGAACACTACAAAGACAACCTAAAAAAACATGAAAAATAAACACAACCAAAACCTAAAAAATAAAATAAATAAAATAAAAATAAAAATACAAACAACCAACAACAGACAATAAACAAAAACAAAAAACATGGAAAACACTCACACATAAAAAAATGAAATAACACAAAAAAAGAGAAACCCAAGAACATGAACGAAAAAAAACACAAGAACAACAACAAAAAACATAAAAAAAACAAAAACAAAACGAAACAAAACAACAAAAGCACAAGAACAACAAAAAACAACATAAAGAACACAAAAAAAAAACAAAACAAAAGAAGCCACCCACCTTAAAAAACTAAACAAAGAAGACAAAAGAAAAAAAAAAAGAGAACAAAACAATGACCTATCTAGACCAGAAGACTATTAATGCAAGAATCAACAGAGGAAACAAAATAAAGAATAGAATGAGCTAGGGAACTAAGAAAACTAAATGAACCAAAGAGAAACAAAAAAAAAACAAGAAGAAACTAGGTACCTTCAGAACTGGAGCCATCCAAAGAAATGATAGAAAGAAGAGCTTCCCTAATTTGAGAATCCCACCATATAGGAGGGTGGCCATAACAAGTAAGATCACCTTTGTCCAAATCTCAATTAGCTAAAGCATCATCACTCTTGTTTTGATCTCTGACCACATGATTATAATCAACTTTCAAAAATCCCATCTGGATTAACTGAATCTTCTCAATAATTCTTTTTATTCTCCAATCCACCTTATGATTCTTAGAAGGAGTCTTCAAGAGATTAATCATAAGTTGAGAGTCAGACTCAACTAACACATTTTCCCATCCAACCCTAGTAGCCTCCTGAAGGCCTCTAAGGATACCATACCCCTCAACAAGGTTATTGCAAAGAATACCCAATTTTTTTTTTTTTTTTTTTAAAGCGAAAAACCCCTTGCGGATCCGCCTTGGTCTGAGAGACCACGAAAAGGGGGTTCTACATTGTCAAATTCACCTGAGAGTTGAACCGACCCTGTCCGCACCAACATTATCAATTGGATTTTGGATACCCAATTTTGCTTTTTGGTAGGGTGGAGATTTGAACCCGAGACCTCCCTTAGAGGATTGCCCTATCCTCTCCAACTCACCTACAACACCCGGGTCGTTTCACAATTCACTCGGTATTGCCAAATGATGTAATTAGGGGGGGATGTTAGTATAGCTAGTATCTAAATAATGTAATAAGTGGGGATGTTAGCGTATCCTAATTAGAATTATATTTCATTATTTATTTTTAGGGTGTATTGTTATTTTCATAACAAACCCTATTTTGGCCTCGGGTGGTTCCACACCCTCCAGGCCTATTTAGAGTTGCAATGTACTATATAAACTTGACATGATTAATCAAATTTGGTTGTTCCGCTATCAACTCATTCTCACACTATAAGCATATATTGTGCATGACACCTCACAATTTTATGATCCTTGAATTGACATGAGTTGACAAGACAACCATTTTAGATACGTTGTTTTTGCCTATCACTTGCATCAAGGCTTCTACATTTTAAATGAATATTTAAGGTTGAATTTGAACTCATAGAATTTATAAGTCATAGAATTTATAAGTCCTTTAGATTTCCTTTCTATTTTAAGGTTTGCTTTTTTATTTTATCTTTTTAATTATATTAAGTTTTTTTCGAGTTTTTTTAATTATGTTAAGTTAATATTTAATTTAAGTTAACTATTAATTAATCAAATCCTCAATGTTAAATTAATTAATCAATTAAATTGGGCTAATTTGAATCATTAAAGTTAAATTAATCTTTTAAATTAATTTTTAATTTATTAATCTAGATTAATATTAATATTTAATATTTAATTAATTCATTTGAATTAATCTTAATAGTTAACGTTAAACTAATCTAATCCTTAATGTTGTATGTAAAAATAATTAATTTGAATTTATTTTATTTTATTTTTTTAATATTTCTATTATAAATTATTTTGATCTAAGGGAGATGAATTGAATTAATTGTTTATGAGCTTAGTGATTGAGGTTTAAGGTGTATCAATTTTTGGGTGTCTACATGCTTATCACTATAACATGAACATGACATAATATAGGTGGGCCCCATTTCAACCCCATATAATTTTAAACTTTATTACAATAATAATAATATATTGTTTCTCATGTAATAATATAAGTATTATGCTTATTTCAACTAAATTATAAAATTTATTTAAAAACAAATAGATGGTAGTAAAATTTAACTTAATTTATGTCTTGGGGAAAGAGCACAATGGTTTGGGTTTTGGCTCTTCTTTGGGAGGTCTAAGGTTCAAACCATGGTGTGTGTGTGGTTGTGTGTTAATCCTCTATTGATAAGCATGGCTCTTGGACTTACAAGGTTTATCACACTACTCGAATAAAAAAACTTAGATTTTAAATATATAATATAAACAAACATATGCCTTGGCTTATGTTTGGTTTTCCCACATCATGGCAATTTAATGTTCCATAGCCCCTATAAATTCTCAACTTCTTCTCATCTTTAAGATAAATAAATATATTCTAACTAAATAGTATTAATACTATTTTCTATCATCCATGTTTTATATACTAGTCAAACTCCTAAAAAATACTTATATTCATGATAAGTGTAGTAGTATTATAGATTAAAGGTCATTACTTATGCTCCACTTACCATGTTAATACATGAATTAAACATTATAATAGACTATGAACCTTTTTAATCATAGACCAATTACTTTTAAATTAAACATGGATCTACTTTCTCCTTCACCCCCCCTCAAAAAAAGTAGATCTAGTTCATAGTAATAAAGTCTCTTTGTGCACTTCAAAATTTACTAAAACCAAAATTGTCTTAAGAGACTTAGAAGATTTTTCAAAAGATCCCCATGATACTTTCAATTACCCAAAACTACCTTTAATATTCAAAATATACTAACATTTATAAGCATGCTTAATGGAATTAATATTCAATATTTTTTTCTAAATTATTGCAATGTCAATCCTTGGTATGATCTTGTTTCTAGATTTTCTTGAAAGGAAATTCAAATTACTACAAACAAAAAATGCAAGAAAATATAATTAGCTATATAAACAAAAGACAAAAAAAATGTTTTGCTAAACTATAATAGAAATATTTGAAATTATCAATCCATAATCCTAAGAATTTATGTCGCGATATTGTGACATGTTGCATTGTCGTGGCCAAAGGAGAAAAAAATTCACGATATTGCGACATGTTGCATCATCATGGCCAAAGGAGAAAAAGTGTCGCGATATAGCGACATGTTGCATCGTCGCGGCCAAAGGAGAAAAAGTGTCGCGATATCGCGACATGTTGCATCGTCGCGACCAAAAGAGAAAAGTGTCGCAATATTGTGACATCAATATTGTGACATGTTGCATCGTCGTGGCCAAAGGAAAAAAAGTGTCACGATATCGCAACATATTGCATTGCCGCAACCAATGGAGGAAAAAGTGTTGCGATATCGTGAAATGTTGCATCGTCGTGACCAAAGAGAAAAAGTGTTGTGATATCGTGACATGTTGCATCATCGTGGCCAAAAGAAAAAAAGTGTCGCGATATCACGACATGTTGCATCGTCGCGGCCAAAGGAGGAAAAAGTGTCGCGATATCGCGACATGTTGCATTTTCACGGCCAAAAGAGAAAGTGTCGCAATGTCACGACATGTTGCATTTTTGCAGCCAAAGGAGAAGAAGAAAAAAGTGTCATGATATCGCGACAAGTTGCATCAACAGACCAAACCGACCCCCTGGAAACATCTCACATTGTGTAAACATTGAAACTTGTAGGATCGTGCCTTAGGCCAATAGGGAAGGAGTCTCTCCACTCTTAATGTCAGATTCGCCGACTTCCCTATTAGATAGGTAATGGTTATTGAGATTTGGCTCCAATACAAATCCTTTTTTACTATTGTAAGCATGTTTTCTCTATGAGTAAGGCTGGGAAAAGTCTCTTCCTAACTTGTAAATGATCTTTGTTTTAATACAAGTTTTTTCAAATTATTACAAAAAAATAAACCTAAGAATTTTTTGGATAAACACTTCCATTTGAAGGACCACAAATCCTACACAAATTGATTTGGCCATTTGGAATTCTTAACTCTAAAAGCTATGTGTTCCACCATTTACTTCAAATAATACTAGTCATAACCCTATCTATCATTGAGTCAAATTTATTTTCATTCATTGACATTGAAGATAGAAATAGATTCTATAACCAAAAAAAAAAAGAATTGGAGTTTGTAAAAGAAAGACATAAAAAGTACCAATATGAACTATTTGATATTAGATTCTCTATTATTTTTTAACATATTTGACACTTATTTAACACTATAATAAAAAAAGGCTTTCTTAAATAATGGATAAAAATGCTCCATCATATGACCTATTTATACACATGCTGACAAAAATAACCCTATAGGCTATAAAATTCATGATCTAGCAATTACTAACCAAACCTTTTGAAATTAGCTACCAAGAAAATTAGTCGATGTTTAATTATGATAACCTAAAATCTTCAAGCTAAACTTATATTTCAATATTCCACAATCTAGTACACCCTTACATAAAATTACTATTTAATAAAAAAATCTAATTTATTTTAACTTTTACTAGAAGGTTTTTGGCATTGTTCATGTTGGGTTCACCAAAGATGTAGAGGGGGGAAATTGTACTTTCATGTATGATTCTTGGTCGAATCCACTAAGACCCGAGGTGATCGTGGGGGTGTGTTATATTCTCTACACTTGGGGGCTTGGGGGATCAAAGAGTTCACCAAGAATGGTTTAAGGACTCACTCCAAGTCTGGTTATGGGATGTTTGATGTGTATATTGAGCAAGCACTTATGTTTGGCTTTTCTAAAATCTAAGCTATAAAAAATAAAATAAAAATGCAAGGCAAACTATGATGCAAGCAAGCATAGACTAACCCTAGGATGATTCTTAATTTCAATGATGACTAAACCTTAAATTGCAATAAAATAGATCTTTCCTTTTCGACAAGGATTTTGAGAGAATGCACAAACAAAGTTAACCCTACAATGTAAACTATATGCCATTTTTTCTTTCAAATGCCTAAAAATATGATAAAATATTTTCTTTTTGTTTATTGATCTAGGTTTGGAATAAAAATGGATAGAAGACAAACAATAAATAACCTAAAAGTTTTACTTAGGGCACTTACTTGATCCAGTGGTTGTCCCTAGCTTTTAACTTGCATCTAGTGTATCCAACAACTCCACAACCTAAAAAATAGTTTCACAAAACCCTAGAAAACTGATCAACATTTAGGGGCTTGCTTAGGTCACTATGTGACTAAGCTTGGAGGCACAATAGTCAAGCCCCCTTGGTCCTTTTAGCTGATCATTTAAAAACAAAAGTGATTTTGATATTTTTGGAAATGAATAAAGACAAAATAAAATAATGTGAAAAAATAGTGCAAATAGTGATATTATGATCCAAATGAAGCATGCAAACATAGATTGAGGGTTTGGGGGTAAAAATTTTCCCCCAAACCTAACAAAGCCAAAATCATACCCTGTAAGGGACGATTGCAACTTCGGATCTGCCAAAATCATGCCTTGTATGAACGAGGTACGAATTCATAGTAGAAGTGCAAAACAATTTATTAATGCAAAATAAGACACAAAAATGTAAAATTAATGACCTAGAAATATTAAAATACAAGAAAAAACTAGTGGTTGTGAAAGAATAGTCAAAGGATGAAGACCTCTACAAAATGGTAGACTCCACCTCAAGGCTCCAACACTTGTCCACCAAGAACAACAAATTAGAAACAAAGTAGTAGAAGAACACCAAAAAACACTTGATCTTGCTAGGAGAATTCATCAAAAGCCTCTTAGCCAAAAATCACTTCCCTTTTAACTATCACTTAGCATCACAATCACTTAGCACTTACCACTTAGGGAAAAAGAGGATCCAAAGCCTCTATTTATAAGAATTTTGGAGGGCAAAAGGGTAGGAAAAAAAAAAAAAATCTTGGGGAGGGTCAATGTCTTGAAGGTCGATTCAAAAATTAGGTTTTATAATAGAAAATCCTAACTTGCTAAAATTGCACCCTATACTAGGCGATCACAATTTTGACAAAACTAGGAAAAAAGAAAAAGGAGGGGAAGAGAAGATTAAACTTATACTTTGAAAAGTTTGAGGGACTTCTTGGGGTTCTAGGAAAAGTGACTCACTTTGGTGGGTCAATTTTCCATACCTACAAAAACCTATGGAAACACATGGAGGACATTGATATACATAATGAGCTTATATTCATAGTAGATAGATTATATGAAATGGTTATTACTAAAATAAAATTAACCAAGACTAGTCATATGAAATCCATAAGGAAATTAGAGTGAAACAAGGATGTCTTTTATCCCTCAATCTATTTGTAATTTTTGTAGATGAATTTGAAAGACACTGAAAAGGAGGGATGCATTAGCATTAGCTTTTCTCAATGGACTATAACACTACTTCTATATGATGATGATATTGTCTTGCATTTTAAGGATTTTTTTAATCTTTATAAATAATTAAAATCTCTTTAAATTATTTGTGGTAAGTACAACTTAATGGTTAATATTTATAAACTTAAATTTATAATTGAAATCCCAAAACTTATTTTCCCACAACCCTCTTTGAAAATTATCCCCTTGAACAAGACCCTAATCCTACAAATATTTAGAGTTGAATTTAATCACAACATGAATTAGAATCCTAGACAAAATAAAAATAAACTATGTAGGATATAACACCTTATATGCCTTAGACAATAATTTTGAAAATGTTGAACTTTGAGATTGAAGAAAGAAACGTGTCATTATATAGTTTTGTTGCACTTAAGTATCATCACTTATGGTTGTAAGATATAGGAATCTATCTCGAGACTTTTTGAACAATATTAAGCAAATACAAAATAATTTATCATAAATTATTTTAAGTTTAAGAGTTAAACATACTACCAAATGGGTTTGGATCAAGTAGTAAGGAGGTAATATTTTCAAATTGTAATTCAAAGTTTCAGTCGTGTGAACCTTAATAGGTGGGTTCATTTCAACCCATATAACAAACTAAACTTTGTCCAAGGTATTATGGAATGGTTGTAAATGAGAAGAAATAATGAGTGCAAAAAGTTCAAATCCTCGTATTGTGATGGACATTCTTGAGATACTAAGGTTATTAATAATACAATTTATTGTAATATCCCAATAATTTAGTTGGTTAAAATACTATTATGATAACATGATGATGATGTTATATGGGTGGGGTTCATTTCAACACCATATAACCATTTAAAAATGATTCAAACAATATATACTATCCTTCGTAAGAAGATAATATTAATGCCTATTGATGGTGGAGCTTTAAAGCACTATTTACTAAATAAACATAATCTAGCTAATCTTAATTAAGATAGACTCCATGCAATAGAATTTCACTTATTTGTAATTATAAAAAATAGTAATAAATTTTTAAAATTACATTAGATTACCAAAACATTGATAAAGAACCATAGCTTGAAAAATAAGATAAATAAAAATCATATATTTTTATAAAGTTGTTAATAAATTTTAGAACAACGATATTATAAAAGAAAAGTCCCGGGGGGACAACACAATGGTTCGGGCTTTGGCTCTTCTTCGGGAGGTCCAAGGTTCAAATCGTGGCATGGGCGAGTGTGTGAGGGGGTGGGTGTGTGGTGGTTGTGGGCGAGTGTGTGAGGGGTGTGTGTGGTGGATGTGTGTTAAATTCCCTATTGATAAGCATAGCTCTCAACTTTAGGAGGGGTCATGGTTGGGGGGAGCCTACTCAGCCCTATGCGTTGGTCGTAAGGGTTTCTCACACTAATCACATCAATAATAATAAATAAATATTATAAAAGAAAAAAAAACTTTACTAGTTCATAAATATTGTCAAACTTCAACTCGATCATTATATTTATGTTCATAATGTGAATTATTACTTAAAATGTACAATTTCAAAACAAAAAATCAATTTACATTATTTACATAATAAAATTGATAAAATTAATAGATAAATATATAGTACAACTCTTCAAGGAATAAAGAACATAAACAAATCAAGGTTATCCTTCTAGATATAATAGATCATTGCGAAGGAAGCTCCTTTAGAGGTAAATTCATAACAAATGGTATAATTACTATACATGAACTTATTCATTTTATTGCCAAAAGCAAGAAACCTGGCCTCTTCCTAAAACTTGATATCAACAAAGCCTTTGACAGGGTTTCTTAAGGACTTTTTTGTAGTTTTAAAGAAATTTGGTTTTCATAAGGAGTGGGTCGTTTTACTCAAGGAATGTTTAACATCTTCCTGGTTCTCAGTTATTGTTAATGGTTCAACAACGAGATACTTTAAAAGTTTTAGAGGACTCAGGCAGGGCAACCCTTTGTCGCCCTTCCTCTTCATCATCATGGCTGAATCACTTAGCAGATCCCTTAAACAGGCTTGCTCTTTGGGTCTTCTTTCTGGTATCAAGCCCTCATCTATTTCTAGGCCCATTACTCATCAACAATTTGTGGATGATACTATCCTAGCAACTCTATCCTCAATTCTTGAAGCCAAAATAATCAAATCTATTCTAAATTTTTTTGAAGAAGCTGTTGGGTAGGAAATTAACTTTGTGAAGAGTAGAATCTATTTCCTAAATACTCCCATTCACAAACAACTTAATATTGCTAGGATTATGGGTTGTACTATTTCTCAGCTTCCTTCTACTTACCTTGGACTCCTTTTTCATGGAAATACTTCAGAATTCTTATGGAGCAATGTCATTGAGCGAATCAACAAGAAGCTGATAGGCTGGAAAAAACAATGTTAAGCCAAGCGGCTAAGGCTACTCTTGTGCAAGAGTGCCTTCAAAGTATTCCAATTTTTTTTCATGTCAGTCTTCAAAGTTCCTATTTTCGTTTGCCATAAGATTGAAAAAATTCAAAGGAGGTTCCTTTGGGCTAGAAATGAAAATCAAAATAGATTTCCTTTAGTTGCTTGGGACAGAATCTGCAAGAAAAAAGACCAAGGAGGGTTAGGCTTTAAGGAAATCCATAAAATGAATATGACACTTATGGCAAAGCAAGCCTGGAGAATTATCACTGAGGCTCAATCTACTTGGATTGATATAGTAAAAAATAAATACCTCCAACAAACCTCTTTCATGGATAACCAACCTCTTTCTCAAGGTTCGTGCTTTTGGAATTCTATAATTCAATGTAGGGAAATCATCAGGAAGGGAATGATATGGAAACTTGGTTGTGGTAATTTTATTAGGTTTTGGAAAGATGTTTGGCTTAAGGATCACCCCTCATATCTGAGCCAAATATGGTAAATCTCAAGCCCTTCACAGACCAAACCTTCAGAAGCAAAGTGATTAACTTCATTTCTCAGTCTCCTAACCGACGTCTCTGAAAATCCATTTCCACCAATGATTTGGATGTCAATTCCACCTCTACTACCAAAATCCTTCAAAATTTGTTGCGAGTCTTTGTTATTCCGAACTCCCAATCAAAATATAGCCTCATATGGAAGCTTAGTGAGGATGGTAAGTTCACGGTTAAATCTGCTTACTATATTCAATATACCCCCTCACCTAGTTGGACCCCTACTAAGTATGTTTGGGTTAAAAAACTGATTCTAAAAATTAGCTTCTTTTCCTGGCTTGCTTCTCAAAATCAAATTTTAACTATGGATAATTTAATCATCAGAGGTCTTTTTATCCCCAATTGTTGCCCTCTTTGCAAGTCCAATTGGGAATCAACTGTCCATATTTTCCTACAATACCATTTTCTCTTTCCATTA
This sequence comes from Wollemia nobilis, assembly GCA_028583015.1. Taxonomy (NCBI): domain Eukaryota; kingdom Viridiplantae; phylum Streptophyta; class Pinopsida; order Araucariales; family Araucariaceae; genus Wollemia; species Wollemia nobilis. The sequence goes on from JAQPPZ010003361.1 coordinate 11,887,216, forward strand.
TGAATTCCCTATTTGATTTGGTCAATATTGCCTATGTTCAACCATCTTCCATTGTCCTTTTGTTTGAGCAATGACCTAACCCTTTTTTTTAACTCCCAATTAAAATTCTTATGGTCCACATGCCTACACCACTTCCTTTTGTATATTTGGTTGGAACGTAACAATAGAGTTTTCAAATGAGTTGTCAAAGACTCTCAATCTGTCTTCCTTCGCATCACCACCTTTGCCTCTAAAAATGCCCGCCTTGTCTCGTTGAATGGGGTCCCTAAACCTGGTCTCAAATCTCGCCTGTTTGCAAGTTTCAATCTAACAAATTGTGTTGCAAGAACTCCTTGACCTATTGTTGACAGATCAAGCATTGCTTGGACCCCTCCTATTATAGGGTGGATAAATCTCAACTTCGATGGAACAACTAAAGGAAATCTTGGAAGGGTTGGGAGCGGAGGCATAAATAGAGATGACAGAGGGAAAACCCTTGCAACCTATGTAGAGAATATCGAAGTTCAAACCAACAACTTGGCTAAGGCGAGAGCTCTTTATCAAGGCCTGCTTGTCCTAGAAGGCTTTGGCTCCAACAACTTAATCGTTGAAGGAGATTCCTTGTTGATCATCAACTGTCTCAAAGCTTCTCAATCCCCTTCGTGGAGCCTTTCCAATATCATTTATGAATGCAGGAGGCTTGTTAGCAGGTACTCTAATGTCATTATCCAACACATGTTAAGAGAAGGAAATAAAGCTACAAACTCACTTGCTAATAGAGGCGTTGAGGAAGAGACCCTTTAGGTTTGGCATTTTGATTTCTCTTAGAAACTCAGGTCTGCCAATCAAGATGATGACATTTGTTTACTTTGAATTTCCTTTTGGTCTTTTTGCAATTCTTGGAACTGGTTGTGCTTAGGTTTATTTGGGTTTCTTTCATCTCTCTGTTTGGTTTGAGATGTTTTAGTTGCTCCATTTTTTGTTTCTTCTTGGGTTAATCTTGTCGATTTACCCAGTTTCACTTTTATGCTTTGTAAAAGGTTTAGGGTTCCTTTCAAAACCCTTTCCATCAATAAAAAAAAATATTAACAATTAAAATTATATATTATAGAAAAATATTAACAGTTATATTATATCTAAAAAAATCTTAATTTTTTTTAACAGTTAATGAGTATCATATCAAAAAAATGATTTGTCAAAATCATTCAAAATTTACCTTGGAGATCCTTGTTGAACAAAGATAATTTTACAGATTTTTATTTATTGTGATGAAAGAGCCATAAAAAGATCCATAAAGATTTCAGACTTGAGTCTGAAACTCTACAAACTAGTTCCTCACATGCAATTTAGTTCGACTTAATAGATGGTTAATACCTACTTACCTTTTTGTTAAGTCTTCAGAGCGGTCATAGTAAATGTACCTCTTTGAGATGGTGTAACTGTAGGCACCTTGCAGTTTCCAAGAATGGACAAGTTCCACGCCACTTGGGCTACTCACTCTTCACCACAGCGGTCCATCGGCCGTTCAAATTTTAATTTAATTTCAAATTTAATACTACCCAGTGCCGTATGCCGTATTGGCGTGAGCATAACGCAGACGCACGCCTGACACATACATTCATTCATTGATATGTAAACAAATTCCGTGTCTGCGTCGTGGGGGACAAAATTTGATTCGTTTGGATTATTTCCGAGAAGTTATTACGCCTTTGAATGCTTCACATATTTAGACATCTCCAGAGAGCATTCCCTCTATCTCCTCAACCTTAGCAAAGCATATTATAAATACAGAAAAATATTAGATTACAAGTGCTTGCAGAAGCCCGTAAGGCCGTTTGTTCATTTGTTGTGATATATCATAACAGTGACTGAAGGCCTGTCCGCGTTTGGCTGTACAAATATGTTAGTTTATTTCACCGAGGTTTTCTGTGTTACGTAGCTTCACTCAGGAGATGAGCTGGTTCTGTTTCTGGTCGGGCAGCTGGCACTTTTGGAGTTCTATTTAACCTTCATTGTGGTGTTAGATTCTAACATGACATGTGGGGTTTGGAGGTGAGGTGTATTTGAGTGGGAAAAAAGCAAAGTAGGCTTTATTCGCCATGGGATTTCCAGTTGGGTATTCAGAACTTTTGCTACCGAGGCTGGTCCTTAATGCCGCTTATCTGCTCGGCTTTATCAGAAGCACCATCTGCTGCCTTCTTCGTTGCCTGGGGCTCACCGACTTTCTCGAACCCGAGAGCTCTTGGCCCAACCAAAACGAGCCATCCCACAATATTTCATCCTGTGTGTCAGCAGCAAGAATTAGAGAGCGTTTGCCCGTTGTGGCCTTCGGTGTTTTGGGTGAGGAGGAAGATGTTACATGTGCGGTTTGTTTGAGTGAGTTGAAGAGATCCGTCGAGTGAGTAAGTGCATGCATATATTTCACGAGTGTCTTGATAAATGGCTTGATCACGGCCACAAGACCTGCCCTCTTTGTAGATCGCCCTTTCTTTCCCAAGGAGAAGGCAAACAAGTCAGCGAACGTCTATTGTGGGCAATAGATCGGTGTTCGATTCTCAACGACAGTGTTACCTCCATCTTTTCATGAGGTTTACTTTTTTCTTTTGTGAGATTGTAGTCTACTACTGCATTACAAGTTTACGAGCTGGGTCCTGCATCTACACAAAGACTTAGGAGACTTTGTCCAAGTGGTGGGTTCCCACATGTTACGAAGAGGCTAAACGTTCTACTCTCCTTAATATTCAAGAATGTCTCTTCTCATCTTCATTTTAGATTTTGGAAGAAGCACAACATTGCGGAATAATCGCTGCTTCAACTAGGTCGGACTTCAATTTCTTTTATTTATTTTCTTCAGAGATCAGAGGTTGTAAGAATGACTTCTTCATGAAAATTACAATCCATTCTTATTTATCAATATTAATACGTTTTACTGTCTTTCATTTGCATTCTAAAGTCGCTGTTTTTTAACTGAAATTTTGATCAACACGCTTCAAATTGTTTCCTATTGAATTTTTTATAGATGGGATTTTTTATAACGTTTTTTCAAATAAAAATCAAAAAAAAAAATTAACATGTAACTTTAATTATGTAGAAGATAAGTTGAGGTTCATAAGGCAAAATGTTTTTAATTCATTTGCAAGATGTGTGGAAAATTTTTCTTAAAGATTTAAGAAAAATAAATAAAGAAAGAGAAAGATTTGGCCTGCTATGGAACTTATATAAAGATTGATAAGCATATTATTGAAATATTATATGCTCTTAGAAGTAATTATATTTTAAAAATTTAATAAAGATGGTAAATTAATATTTTTATTGAAGTAGTTAAATAGGTTAAAAAATGGTTCTGTTTATATTATAATATAAGATTTTGAGATTTATGGATGAACTGTAATATTTTACTCTAAAAGATATAGAGCAAAAATATTTTATTTTATTTGGAATACAAGAAAAGAGGACAAGCTAGGGAGTGTGAACAAGTAGCAAGCACCAAACTTTAACTTTTAAATTATTGTTCTAAGGTTATAATCCTTTGTGCAAAACTTCACTATTTAGAATACAAGTAAGGAGGATAAGCAAGGAAGTGTGAGCAAGAAGTAAGCATTAAACATCAATCTTAAAATTCTTGCTCAAGGCCTCTGTGAACATTCAAAGAATAAAATATTTTCATGAGGAAAGGATAAATTATTATAAAAAATATTTTAAAGAAGCCCTAATTAGAAGGATGCCTTTCACCAATCAAGAATTAAAGGAAGAATGAATCTATTGTAATTTGTATCAAGGTAGTAGATGATACACCAAAAGTGATTATCAAGGATGAGATGGATGATACACCAAAAGTAAGTGATCAAGGATGAGATGGTGGAACATGATATAAATGATTCTTAAAAGGAAAGGGTTAATAAGCAAGTTCATTGAATAATGGCTGTGTTTCTCATAAGTTTACAACTAAATTAAGTGGAAGTGAGAATTGATTTCAATCTATTCAATGATTTTCATTTCAAACTAATTTTTCTCATCATCTTCTTCAATACGAAAAATAGGGATTAAAAAATGGGTGGCAATCCAATCTTTAAAAGGAGAACAGGGTTGTATTTAAGACTACGGAGTGAGGATTTTCTATTGGGATTAAAACATTGAAAACATTCCAATATAAGTTGGGATTTTTGGATTATCATGTTAACAAATCAATAAGGAAATTTTGAATAATATTGGTAATATTCTAGGGTATTTCATTCAAGAGGTGTCAACTAGTGAGTAGCAAAAGCATACTATGCATATAAAATATGTATTACCATAGACTTTAAAAACCTTTTACAAAACTCATTAAGAGTAAACATAAATAAAGAAAATAGGATCAACAAAATATTATGAAAATATTGGATTGATACTATAATTGTCATGACACTAAACACATGGCAAAGAGATTATAAAGTGAAAATAATAATAAAAAAATAGTGAATTTTTTTGGTCATGAAAGCCCCATGGATTGGGGATCCAATTTTTGAATTTTTTGGTAGGCCTTCTCTTTTTTTTTTTCGGATTTATATGCATTTTTCAATCACCCCAAGCTTATGTTGTTAGTTGAAAGCTTTTTTTTCAAGATCTCTAAATTTTGTTGTGCCTTGAGCTTGTTGTGATAATTGTTGCCAAGATTGCATTTACATTTCCTTCCAATTGATGCTATCTAAAAGTTTATTTTTTGTATGGACTAAAGAAAATTAATGCCCAAATTTTTTTACCTTTTGCAAAGTTGTTTGAGATGCTTAGAAATGTCTCTTCTAAAAGTTTATTTTTTGTGTAGACTAAGGAAAATTAATGCCCAAAATTATTTACCTTTTGCAAAGTTGTTCAAGATGTTGCTACCAAGGTCACCCAAGAAGTTATTAGAAGGTGATTGTGTGTTCATAATTTAAGTGCAAAGGTTTCCTTGATCATATGAATGGCCATGTAAAGGGGAGTTAAAAAGCATGCAAGTTTAAATCCACTAGCAACTCAAAAAGACTTATGTATTTTCTAAAAAGTTAGCACTCAAATGGAATGAAATTATCACTTTTGAGCAATTTGAAATCTTTTCCAAGCACTTTAAAATCATTTCTGAGCATATGAAATTCATTTCTAACATGTTTTTTTTTTGGTGAGGAACCTTTTATATACAACATATCCACAACATGTGAGGGAGATATTTGAACCTGGGCCTCTCGATAACTGGAGAGTTTTAACTACCCACTTGCTCTCCAACTCCTCTACATGAGCGGATTTCATTTCTAACATGTTGAAGATTAATTATGGATACATAAAATTCATTTTGGGTAGTTGAAAATCATTCTCGGACAACAAGAATTCATTTTCAAGCTTTAAAAAATTATTACCAGTTAAAAAATTATTTATGGGCAATTAAAAGTCATCTTCGGGCCTTAAAATTCATTTTTAGACATTTGAAAAATATTTTTGAGCAATTAAAATTCATCTCTAGACATTTAAAAATTGATTCTATATAATTGGAATTTATATCCGACAATCAAGAATTATTTCTGAGCTATTAAAAATTATTTTCGAGCCATATGAAAACTATTTTGGGCTATTTAAAATTATTTTTGGGCACTTAAAATTGTTTCGAATATTTGGAATTCATATTTGGGCTATTGAAAATTATCTTCAAGCAATTAAAAGTCATTTTTAGGCAATAGAATTTGTTCCAAGCTTTGAAAATCAATGTCAAGCATTGAGAAAATCATTCACATGCCATTAAAATGCAAAGAACGAAGCTGAAGTCTATCAAGCCAATGTGAATATTGTCGAGGATCTTGTACCCTTGGCATCCATAAAGAGATACCAAAATCCCATCATCTGACAAATTTGAGAAAAATATATTTTTTTAAGTGTGAAAGTTGTCAGGAATATTGTACCATGCCACGAGCAAAGAGATTCCAAAATCCCGTCACCCGACAATTTTGAGATAAATATTTTACTATACGACGAGCAAATAAGGTACTGAAATCTTGTCACAACGTTGGATCCAAAATTTTCTAAGTGTGAGCATTGCCAGAAGTAATGTACCATGGCACCAAGCAAAGAGGTACTGAAATCTCGTCACTCGGAATGGCACCAAGCAGAGAGGTACCGAAATCTCGTCACCTGACGACTTCTGAATAGATTAAAATTTGTTAAGTATTAAAAGTGTTCGACTTCATGGGAGGATGACATCAACGAAGAAACCTAAAAGCTCAACAATTAAAAAATGAAGCCCAATAATTAGAAAGTGAAGTTTGGCAATGGAAATGAATCATGGTAATTGAAAATGAAGGCCAACAATTGGGATTTAGCATTCAGATCTTAAAGAATGAAATCCAATAATTAGTAATTTTAATCTGGCACTTAGAAATTGAGCTTGGTAATTGAAGGCCACCCTAATGCTGAGTGATGTTGTAATACATGAAAATCATGATCAAAATCCCTGGAAATGATATGATGCCTCTATTGCCCGAATCCTTAGGAAAAATTATTATTATTTTTTTAAATTAAAATAATAATAATATTAAAGTTCAAACCTTTGCCTTTTAAAAATTAAAAAAGTAAAATAATAATAATATTAAAGTTCAAACCTTTGCATTTTAAAAATAAAAAAAAAGTAAAATAATAATAATATTAAAGTTCAAACCTTTGCCTTCTAAAAAATTTTGCAAAAACTTTGTTTGTGGTTGCATTAAATATGGTGGACTTAATGGCAAACATGGAATTTCAATGCAAATTGGGTAAGTGTAACTCAGTAATATGGAATATAGGGAAAATTAATGAATAACCCGGATTTGGTAGAGTAATGAAGAGTGAACAAGGTGTGGCCATTTCATAATTCTTGAGCACTATGTAAAATAAAATTTAATGAAGTGTGGTCGTTGCAGGGATCACTACAGATGAAGACTTTATGAGGCATGCCCAAAGTAGTGCTCATTTAATGAGACATGACTGTATTATAACAAAAAAATTAATTTCAAGAAGGGTCTTGGAATTAGATGGTAATTAATTGCAAAATGTAATGCTAGGTGCAATCCAAAATTGTATAAATAGTGGCTCACTAGCTGGTTATAAGGGTCGAAAACCATCTATTAGATGGCCCATTTTTATCTTTATTTGTTTTCTCTTTGTAGTTGGATGATATTTTTGAACCAAGTTGTTACTATATTGAGCTCTACTTTTATAATCCACTAAAGTGGATAAATATGAAACGATGTACTCAAGGACTGTATTTTTAACATAAAAGCTTTCAAAAATTGTTGTGTTCAATCTACACATGTTGATGGTGGTTGCACTCAGTCCATTTTACAGTCTGTTGCTCCTCTAAAGATTGCACCATCTCGGACCTCAGGCTGTGTGAATATTGGTCGGATCGGGATCGGTTTAATTTGGGTTTGTTTCTTTATTGGATTGGAGGTGGAGTTTAGGGTAGTATCAAATTGTTTTCTATTATTTTCTCTCACCCTTCAACCTTTAAATTTTATTTGAATATTTTTTTAGATTAGGAGTAGATTAGTTTTTGTTCAAAGTAGTTGAAGTTATTTTCTATAGTGTGCTTTAAAGTTTCACACAACTTTAAAATAATCATTGTTGTTATATATGAGATATATTTTAATTGCAATGAATGTTATGGAATGGGTAATCACAATTTGTAAAGCTTAAAATTCAATTTTCTTTATCCATTTTAATTCTGCTTAGCTTATATATGTTGCAATATCGGTGCAATGGAAATATTTTCTATGATAGTTAAGTGTTTGGTTTTTAAAGCATTGTACCAAAAAAATTATGTGTTTAAACATAACCAACAAAGATCCCTTGAAGGAATAGTTATCAATTATATTTGATTCTATTCGCACTGGCCAAGACCTAGCATACCCAAACCTTAGAGGAAAGATATTTTCCTTTCAAGAGGGGATAAATATTTGTTCCAAGTACGTTGACATGCCCTTGACAATGTGTCATTTGCAAAATCAACAGAATTGGTGCTAGGAGGGGCTAGAATTTGAGACTTAAGTTTCCTAGAATAGTGTTTATATTATGCATCTTGACTATCAATAGTAGTACCAAGGGCCACAATCTTTAAGGTCCATCAATAGTAACCCTTACTCCATAATTAGTAGGGAGTAGTCCTTTGAACATACCTGGGCCTACACATGATATGCCTAAGGATGTTGAAATATATCTTCCTCAATATAGACATGATGGAATGAAATTAGATGAAGAACATATTTAGGCATACAAAGACACCTTAATCTATTTATAAATTATGCATGAATATGTTACCTATAGAATGTTTCCATACACACTAGATGAGTTTGCATATGATTGGTATATCAAATTACCTTCAATCTTTATCACTTCTTGGGCTAAACTAGAAGCAACATTTATCAACCATTTTAGAATACATGTTGGCCTAGATATGATATAGAGAACCTAATGAATCCTTGAGACTATTCAATACTAGGTTTCATAAGTTATTGTAGACATAGAAAATTGATCCATCCAAATGAGTCATTTTTTTTTAGGTTCCTTTGATAGGCTCTCAAACTTGCTAGAAGCAAGTTTGACCCCTTTTTTCTTGTGTTTTACCTTACTAGTTTTAACCTTAATAGAATCTGCACTTCATAAATTATGAGACGTTGATTTAGTAAATTTAGGTATTTTCTAAAAAAAACCTAATTTTTAAGCCAACCTTTTAGGGAATCAATTTAATCAAGGTTAATTTTTAATTTCCTACCTTTTAGCCCTCCAAGCCCTCTATAAATACAGGGATTGGATTCTCTTTTTCTCCCTAGTTACTAACTACAATCAAGCTAGCAATCTATCAAATTTTATGCAAAATAACAATTCTTTTGGCTTCTTCAGCAATCTTCTGGTGCTCTTGGTGCTTTGGTGCTCTATTTTTGGTGTGTTCCTTGTGATTTCCAAGTGGAGAAAGCATTGACAACAACTTGTATTATTGGAGGAGAGGTTTTCCACCTTTTCTCTTTCTTCTTCCACAAGGTCGCTAGGTTGTTCCTTTTCATTCATTAGTTCCTTTAATTTATTTATTTTGTGTTGTATTTTGGTCTCTATTTTAGGTTTTAGAACCCTTTATGCGAATCTGCACCTCGTCTTCTACAAGGCGTGGATTCGACAAAAAAATTGTTTTTGCCTATCATGCATTTTGTGCTCATTTTTATCTTTGTTACCAAATCCATGCTCGATAATTTATAGGGCATGAATTTGGTCTAGTTGGATTTTGGGGTGGTTATTCATCCCCAAATTCTAGGGTTTTGATTTGTGTACCCTTTGCATATTGTTTCATCTTTGTTTGCATTTTGTTTCATCTTTGTTTGCATTTTGTTTTGATTGTTATGATTCTATTTTGTGTGCATTTCATACTACATTAGATTAGGGCAATTACTTGTTCCCAAACCCTAGTGTTTAAAGTTGCATTTATGTTCAAGCATCATGTCCATTCTAATTACATCTCTTTTATTGTTCCATGCTATCATATTTCACTATGTTTATTCCAAATTTCAAAGATCATTTCATTTTGAATGGTTAGCTAAAAGGACCAAGGGGGCTTGATTGCTATGCCTCCAAGCTCAGTCTTATAGTGGCCTAAGCAAACCCCCAAATATTGACCATATTTTCTAGAGTTTATATAAAGCTATTTTGCAGATTTGAAGTTGTGGAATATTCTAGATACAAGACAAAGCTAGGATCACACACCATATCAGATAAGTACCCTAAGTAAATTTTTTAGGTTGTGTGTTGTTTATTTTTACTATTTTTGTTCAAAACCTAGGTTATAGATAAAAAAACATTTGATTACTTTTCTAGGCATTTAAAAGAAATGTAGACACCAAAATCTAGGCATTTGCATTTCACCACATAATTCTACATAATAAAATATATGCCTAGGTCTAAAATTAGGCATAATAATTCATGTAAATTTCATCCATATTGCACATAATAATTCTATATTATAATATATGCCTAAGTCTAAATTTAGGTATAAAAATCCTGCACATTAATCTATTTTCCATATTTTATTAAAATCTAGAAAATCCCCCTAGGATAGCCTATGTCTCCATGTGACACTTATCCTAGCCACCACTACCCCTCACCTTGCCACATATCACATGCATCACTCCACTTGCACCTATCCACTTGCCACATCTCACACCTCACTCCACACTTCACTCCACTTGCACCTACCCACATGCCACCACTCCACCTAAGTGAGACACTCTAAGTGACTCACTACAACTACCCAAGATAGGTGGCTACCCAGTCCCTACCACTTGGTAGCCCTGGATTGCCACCTATATTTTCCCTCCAAAATCTAAAATTACCTATAAAAGCAACACCATTCCATCAAGCAAAGGGGGCTAGAAAATACATCGTCACACTGTCAAAATCATTGCAGGGAGTCACCAACGATCGTGGAGTTCAAGCCATCGAGGTCCCAGATCCAAGTTTTAAGGTTTCTGCCATATCTGCACAATCATGCATCCATGGTTACACAGTACCAAGAGCCCTACTACAGTTACACAACCACACATCCACAATTACATAGTCACAACCACGGGCCCGTGGTTTTGCAGAAACTACCAAAATCATTTTGGTCATATCTCACTTATCCGAACTCAAATTGAATTGAAATTTTGAGGGTAGGTCCCTGACATCCCCCAAAACGTCACCACCAATTTTCAGGCCATTTGGACCACCAAATATTAGTAAGTAATTCATTTGTTAGAAAGATATTTTTAAATTTTATTTCTATTTTTTTGCAAGCATCCATTCAAGGGTTTTATTTGCATTGGTTTCTAATAATATATACATATTTTGCTGACCCTTGTTTGACTTCAATGTGTGCATGATATAGGTATTTTACGATCTATTGAAGCTAGGAGTGGCCCATCATTGGATACTCAAGCCCAATCACCAATTGTATTGGAGCGAAAGAAGATCGAAGACACCACCAATAATTTGATTAGACAAAGGGTTTTTCCCTCTTTGTGCTCATTGTATCATGTGAAAGCAAACATTCACTTATTGTAATCATACCCCTATGCACTTGGGGTAAATCATTTGTAAAAAGGAGACTAAGGCTCCAATAAAATTTAATACAAAATTCATTTATTCTATAGTTGCTTGTCTTTCATTATTTTATTTGCAAGGTGTTGTCTTATTTTGCTTACAAAATGGCAATCACGGTGGGACCTCCTAGGGGTCCTATTTTTTTTCTTGATTTCATTTACTGGTATCTATGTTTTTTGTGATTTACAGGTTTTGAAATTTGGAAGTGCACATAGATTCAATCTCGGATCGATAGATATGATACTTATTATTGTTCGGCCTTACTATTGTGACATCATGTACTTGTGGTTTGAGATTTGAGAAATCGAGCACTTGTGATGGAAAACTCAAAAGGATGCACACCTACGATTTTAGATTTGAGGAACCATGCACCTACAATGGAGAACTCAGAAGGACGTACACTTGTAGTTTCAAATTAGTAGAACCATGCATCCATGGTTGGGTGCTTGGATAAGTGCGTTGTGTAGTTATTATGGAAATACAGACCTACAATGGAAGCAAACTAGAAGAAGCGATGAAAGGAACACAGGTCTGTACCCATTTTTACCTCTATTTTTTTGGTATTAGTGTTTGCATCTAGGCTAATTAGAGGTCCCTATCTTGTGTGTTTTGTTTACATTTAGGTCTTAGGATAGGTGTCTTTATTTTGCATTAAAGCATTCATCAAAAACATAAAAAGAAAAAATAAGAGGATCTGCATCTATCATAGTAGGTAATAGAGCATATGCATGAGCCCAATTAGTAATAACTTGGATATATGTTTTGGGGTTCAAGCCTGCTATGCCCTATTTTGTTACACAATTGGACTCGCACACCAACGGTTGAGACCTCCTAAACGCTCATGTGCAATTGGCAAACCATGCATCCACGGTTTACCAGAACCAACTATTCACCTATGGTTGGTCTTGACAACAAAATTTGACACAAGTCTTGCTTGAAATAAGCTTTCAGCCCCTGATTTGATTATATCTGTTATTATTTATTTCTTATTTTTTGCATTTAGGCATTAAACAAAATTGCATTGTAATTTTGCATCTCACAATAAATTAAACAAACCTCACACACTCACATAAATGTTGGCAACAACTAGATTTCATCATCGCCAAGTTGGATTTCATCACCAACCACCAACATATTTATCCTAATATTTTACCAATATCGACTCTAATTAACCATCTTAGCTACAAAAAATAGCATGCATTCCTCTTTGGAGGGTGTATCGTTGCCTGTGGTCAACATGGGTGAGGACTGGTAGGACTTGTGCTCCCTAACCAGATATGGGTTTCATCTCCATATTTTGGTGGGTATGGTTATCTAGACTTCATCACCAGGCTTAGTCATTGCGAGTATACAGGTGAAATCCTAGATTCATCTTAGGGAAAAACATTTTGCACATCGTTTTTCTTTTTATCACAAAAACTTCAAAACAAAAAAAATATTCAAAAAAAAAAAAATTGCGTGAACTTAGGAAAAAAAACCTTGTTTGTTTGTTTGCTTTGAGTGTTGTTTTACATTGTGCTATATCACACATTCACACACTTACACTTGTATTTTATACATCATCACCTCCTTAGCGTATGGTGACGACCCATGGTCAAGCCCAAAAGTTAGCACTATCTAGAGTCAGTTGTCTACCTCTATGGATCCATCTCAGTCTTGTCAGGCCCCTAACACCTTGGTGGTAGGGCAAGGTAGTGTAGTTCTTGTTATGTCCCAAAACTTAAATGTAGGATCCTCTAGTAGTGCCCCTATTTTGGATAGAGATATTATGCATAGGGCTACCCATATCACAATTTCTGAGACTCCTAGGAGTGAGCCACCCATGCCAATGAATGATTGTGTCACATACGTAGACATGGAAACCATTAGGTAGTACCTGAGTGCAACTAGTATGGTATTTTCATTGTTGCCATCACTTACTATTCCACCCCATACCTTCCCATCATTCCATTAGAAAGTCACTTTCCCACACCCGCAACAGTCTAGCAAAACCTTAACAAATCCACTTTTTGAGCATACTGTTGTCACCATAGCCTATACCTATCCATCATAATCTAATAAACCTCTTATCATCATACAAAATCAACAAGTCATTTGCACCAACCACTTTTATGAAGCATCCATTAGTGTTACTTCGTAAATTCCTGTGTCCATTCCATCCATAGAACCCATAAGCACCATGATCCATAACCCCCTCCTTCAACAACAATGCAATTTTCCACTTACCCACCATCAACATCCCATCAACCCCCCACCTTCTTCACCCAAGATCCATCTTGGGTGTTACACCCCCAACCATAACCATACCCACACATCCACTCAATCACATATATGGTGCTCCATCAACACAATACACCATCATTCCACCATCTCCTCATCAAAAACCACCACTTCACCAACACACTATGCTCATTTTACAACAAATCTTGAATCACCTCACAAAAATTGAGCTACAATTGAGTCAACATCAACCTTATCAACATTGCCCAACTCAGAAATCTCATCAACCCTGTCCACATGGCCAATCTCATCCAATTCATCAACCCTATACCTGGACCCCTCTATCAGAGCCCATGTCAATCATCTTTCAAAAGTTTACAGGATGCAAAAACAATCATTTTACCTAACATACATCTTGAAAAACCCAAAATGCATAAACCTAAGTGGTATAGGGAAGATCATTATTGTCTCTATCATTGACAAGTGGGCCATGACATCAATGATTGTAAAGCCTTTAAAAATGTGGTCCAAGATCTTATTGACAAGGGGGTATTTTCCATTGAAAGTCCAATAATTGCATCCAATAAAAACCCTGGTAGTCAACAGAACCATTGTGGGGATACTCAAGGTATCACACCTTTCCCATGCTCACCAGGCACAAAACATTGTGGGGATACTCAAGGTATCACACCTTCCCCATGCTCACCAAACACAAAATATTGTGGGGATACTCAAGGTATTGCACCTTTCCCATGCTCACCAAGCATTAAAAAAAATTGGGGATGATTAAGGTATCACACCTTTCCCCCTCAAAAAAAAAAAAAGAGCTCCAAAGGAACCAAAACTCCTTTGGTCACATTCAATTCAAAAGGCTCCAAAGGAACCAAACTCCTTTGGTCACATTCAATTCAAAAGGCTCCAAAGGAACCAAAAACTCCTTTGGTCATAATCAATCCAAAAGGTCCCAAAGGAAATTAACCCCTTTGGTCAAAACTCATGTCAAAATGCTCCAAGGGAGGCACTCCTTTGGTCAATTTTCATTCAAAAGGCTCCAAGGGAACCAAAAATCCTTTGGTCACATGCAATTCAAAAGGCTCGAAAGGAACCAAACCCCTTTGGTCACATTTCAGTTCAAAAATAAAAAAAATATAAATATAAAACACAAAAACATGTTCACATGCATTGCATTTTTAGTACATCACATTCACAATCCCACTTTCATTGCATTCACACATTCCACTTCCATTGCATTTGCACATTTGTATCATTTGCATCCATTCATGTCACTTACCATATTAATTTTCATCCACTCAAGTTAGATAATTGTTCATTCACTGAGTCTTGTTACCTTAATTAGGGGCACCTACGATTTAGCATTAGTCCAATTTTGTCATCCAAAACCATGTCAAAAAAAATAAAAATAAAAAGTTGCAATAAAACCCCATAACACTTCATTTCTTTGGTGGTCTCTGGTTTGAGGAATATCTAGGTGTTTTCGATCACTCAACCACTCCTAGTGTTTCAAACAACTTTAATTGAAAGTTGAACAATCCTTAGGTGCTAGAGGTTGTTCCTAGTTAATCAAGTTTGCTCTTAGACCACACACATAAAAACACATAAGAACATTGTGAAGCTTAGAAATGATGAAGTCATGCGTTGCTATTGCCATAAAGTGAAAGGTTTCCCCTATTCATCCAATTATGTGCATGGTCTATAAACCTAAGAGTTGACAAAATGACAAGCTCCACCTTCATCCCTCCCAAAAAAATCCCTTGCTCTTCATCAAAGCAAGCATATATCCAAAAAAAAAAATATTACAAAAGCAATAAGATCCTTTGCTCTTCCTCAATGCGAGCAAGTATCCTGAAAATTGTCTCAAAGCAATAAGTTCCCCTTGCTCTTTCTCAAAACGAGCAAGTATCCAAAAAAATAAAAGCATGTTGCTCCATCAAAAAAATGAGCAAACTCAAAAATCAAATCTCCAAAATCCAATGCAATAAAAAAAAGGAAGGAACTTGAATCCCTGTAACTCTTAGTGTCTCAAAAACTGTAAGGTGATCCTCATTATAGCAATGGGCTAAATGAATCCTGCATGGCAATGAGGCTAACCTCTACATTCAAGCCAAGGGCCCATATGAAGAGCGTAATGCTTCTATAATTGCTATCCCCGCTGAACCTTAATCACTTAAATTTAAATTATGTAAATAATGGGAAGGAACACAAGATAGGAAAAGGATATATTTGGTGTTTTTAATTCCTTCTATTTAAACCAATAATTATAAATAATTGTGGTTGTAGTTGGTATGGTTTAATGGTCAGGGTTTTGGTTTTTTATAGCTTAATTTTGTTTGTTTTTTAAGATCTAAATTTAAATAATAAGATAGGTTGGTTAATAGCCATCTAGTTAACTGTCCTTATTTAACTGGCTAAAAGAAAAGTCAACTTAAATCTTATTAACTTTATTTACCCAAAAAATTAAATTAAATCCCAAACTTTAATCTCATATCATACCAAATGTTACCAATTTCCTATATAACAAAAGAAAAAGGAAAAAAAAAAAAAAAAACTATTCGGGCGAGAAAGGAGATTAAGCATTGCAAGCTTGCTTCTTTGTTCTTTGGCACCCGGGCCATGGGCATGGGAGGATGACGATTAGGATTCCTTTTTAACTTTTGCTCAACTTGTATTTAAAGATGGTGCAACCTCCTCTCATTCATGTTTTCTTATTTCTTATGGTGGTGGGTTTGTCACCCATTCAACGGACTCTCTTGCAAGAAGATTCATTTGGTCGGACGGGGCCTCTTTGCATTTGCATTATGTAGTTTTGTGTCAGTTTGGGTTTGTCACCCATTCAACGGACTCTCTTGCAAGAAGATTCATTTGGTTGGACAGGGCCTCTTTGCATTTGCATTATGTAGTTTTGTGTCGGTTTCTCTTCCTTTTGTTTATATTCCGTGACAATGACAATGAATGGTTTCTCTTCCTTTTGTTTATATTCCCTGACAATGACAATGAATGGATTATGGGACAACGCCTATTATATAAGATGTAAGCTTTTGGGTTGGCCTATTATATATATATAATTTTTTTTTTTAAATCAATGAATAGTAATATTTATTTTTTATTTTTTAAGGAAAACTTTTATAAATTACATCAAGAACCACCCTCAAGGGGTTTGAACACAAGATCACTTAAGAAACAACCATCATCTTAGTCACTAGGGCAACTGCCGCATATATTTTTTTTGTCTTTAACAATTGGTTATGAGGTTAGACATTTTTCTTAAGGTTTCTGTCTTCCAACACAAGGTTAAATTATTGAAGCTGTCTCTATAACTGCCTCTCCTTGGTAAGGCTTTTGCCTCAGGTTAAATTATTATTGAAGCTGTCTTTATAACCTCTACCTCCTCTTCTTGTATATATGACAACCCTCTTCTCGTATATATGACAACCCTGGTGGCTCAAGTTTGTTTTGCAGATGGATTCAAGTCAGACTACTACCTTTGGGTATGGGGGCCACCTTTGGGTATGGGGGCCAAACATTCTCCCTAAGGTTTTTTTGCCTTCGAATACAGGTTAAATTATTGAAGCTGCATGTCCTTGATAAACGTGGCAAACGTGGCTTAGAGTGAGGAAGACCCTCAGTGGTTCCCTTAACATCAAAGTGGGGCGCACTGAGCCGATTCAAGTACCTTTACCTTTATTGGACATTCCCTAACATTTGAACCTAAGTTTCCTCTTGATTGATGCCTATTATATTATAATTATAAATATTGAAAAAATGGAAAGGTGCTTCATCCAATCATTTGCTTCACCACGCAATCTTTGGTGGCAGTGCCGGTGCCCGCTGCAGCTAACACACATGCCTGCCTTGATATTTTATTTACTGCGAAGGTGGTGTACTGTGTCTGTACACAAGATACGATGGAAAAGGAAAGAAAATATTGGTTGTAATGTGTCTATTATTACTCCCTACGATTTGCCATGGAAACCTTATACAACAGTTTACATGCATTATTTTAAAAAATAAAATTAATTCTAATCAAAAGTAGATATTGAATCTTCTCATTTGTAGAAATAAATATTTGTAAAAATATACTATATATTTGTTTCTTATTTGGAATGCATAAAATAATTAGTATATCAAATCATAGCCCCCCAATAAATATATTTTTGAAACATACAAATAAAACAAATGAGAATTTGTGAGATTTGACGTGATAATATTAAAAAAATCACATTTTACAACATAAATGTATGAAATGAAATGAAAGATTTTAATTACGTCCGCGAGACTCAAATATGGTCTATGGGACCTCAAATATGGAAGTACAATTACTCAAATCATATTATATGATCTTTAATATCTTTGAGAAGGTTGTTCCTTCTCCTGCTGATTTGTGTTAGCAATTCTCCAACTTTTTTTATTTTATTGTTTTCAAATAAATCTGTAATAAACTCGTTCCCAAGTGTTTCTTTGTATTTGTCACGGATATCCGAAAAACTCGGGCATTTATAGATGAAGTGTTCCTCTGTCTCTACTGCTCCTGTGTTGCATAGAGTACATATCCTTTCTTCCCATTGTTCTTTGGGCGTTGTCAATCTCCCTCTTTCACATCTAAGCCTATGAGAGCTAGTCTTTATCTGAGCAATGAGTATTTTTTCCTTCCACTTGATTTCAGCGCCTATATACGCTTTTTCTTTGTGGTCATACGTTGGGTTAAAATTTGCAATATAATATTGTGTTGGGTTAAAATTTGCAATATAATATTGTCTTTTCCTGCTTGCATTTTTCCACATTCCACTTCTAAACTTTTCATTCACATAATTTTTTGTCTTTGTTGACATTTGGGCATTCATTTATGTTGATTTCCCAACGTTTCATCCATTTCTGATTTTGTTTCATCCATGTATTCTTTTGCCTATGTAACTCTTCGTCCCTAGCTGCTCTATGCCATCTATCATTTGTCATGTTTTCTGTTTTTTTCAAGTAACTTAACAACTTGGTCATAGCAATTGCTTCTAAAGGGAACATTCCAAGTTTCAGCTAGAATAATTTCATAAAGGGTTATGGCCTTAATTTTGAGAAAGTTTGTGATTAGATATTTTTGAATCCTTTCTATTGGCCTCCATTTTGCATTTGTTGTGCCACTAGCCCACACCTCGCAACCATACAACAAAACCGGTGTAACAAGTAGGCCAAATAAGACCTTGGTGGTCTTCCAGTCCCACAACTCGGCATTCCTACGCCTGTTTTGAAGTGCATATAGTGCTCTGCAACCACTTTGAGTTCTTTTCATCCTACATGTATTCCAATTAAGTTTTTCATGAAAGTCTATGCCCAGGTATTTGTATTCTACTACTACATCAAGCGGTTTTGCAAACTAAAATTTGAGTTGTTGCTTCTTCTTTTTTGTTGAAAAAATCATAATTTTTGTTTTGCTCGTGTTCACCTACATCCCAACTTCTTTACAAAAGAGTTCTAGAGCTTGAAGGTGATCTTCTAGATCTTTGGCTATTTTGGCCACAAGAATTACATCATCTGCATACATGAGGAGTTTTACCACATATTTGGCTAAATGCACACCCTCTCCCCCAAATTTGTTTATCCATTCTTCTAACTTGTCAATGTACAACCCAAATAAGGTCGGAGATAGAGGGCAACCTTGTTTGACACCTATGTCACTACCAAAACATTCAGATAACCCTTCCTGTGTTCCGATTCTAGCCTTTACATGCTCATATAGTCTGTGAACTGCTGCCCTGTAATGAATTGGAACCTCTAGCTCTTCCATTCTACTCCATAATTTTTTCCTTGGCAATGTGTCAAATGTATTTTTGAAGTCTACAATTGTCACTTCAAAAATGACAAAATAAAGGTAATATGTCATTTTTTTTAAAATAATTTAAAATATAAGAAGTGGTATAATTGAAGTCATACTTTCTTGGAATATAAAGAGATCTCTTTCCATAAATCTAACCTGAATTGTATAAAGTGTCCCAACAAAAACTGTCCTTTTTACATTAGCACTCAATTGAAAATATAACATGTTCTTTTTACATTAATACTCCAAAGATAACAAAACAAAAAGATTTTTTCATGTGCTTAAGATTCTACTAATTTATTGATCAATATATCTTTAAATCTATAGATGTTTTTTTTTATATTTATTTTTATATTATAAATTTTATTTTATTTAATTTTTTAATTTTTTATTTATTGATTGAAATTTATTTGTATTTTAATGATAATTGTTTTGATATTTTTAAACAGGTATTTTATTATAATTTAAAATCAAAATTTTTATTAGTAATTTTTTCTGTAATATATTCAAATACATATTGTTTATGATGCAAGTCTATGAATGGCCAAAGTCCTTTATATTGTATGAACATGAAAGTAATATGCCTATATAAAAGTGAGGTCAATAAAGGAAAACTATGTATATAAATTTAATATTGTGATTATTTTCATTGCACTATTAATTCCACTCTTATTTTAATAGTTTTTTTTTTTGTTGAAAGTGTGTTGGGTTAAGATTACTATTATATGATGTAATCTTGTATAAGCCTATGGGCAATTATTATATAAATATATTTAATTTATTGTATTATTTAATTATGTAAGCCTTATAAGATATGGTTAACATTGTTATTATTATCCACTTTATAACTTGTAGTTAACCAAAAGCTTTTTTATTATGTTAATTTAGGTTAAACTTGTTTATATAATTGGGTTTTGGTATTGGAATAATTATCCCCCCATTTCATCCATGATGTGATGGTACCTACATGTTCTCATTATATATATCTTATTTTATTATTTTTTATACTTTTTGTATAATATTTGAGTGGTTGGATTGCTATTATTCATTTTAGAAAATAAGTGTGAATTCCAACATCGTATGGATCAACATTGCTTGGTCATGCAAAAATTCAGCTTAAGGCCTACAATCCTTCTTCCAACTTATAAGGTAAATTTCTTCTCAAAGCTTCACAAATATTTTTTATATGAGAGGTGAAGAGGAGATTTTATCCTATCTTATATCACTAATCTTTGGATAATTTTAAAGATTTTTTGTTTCCTTTGCTCTCTACGTTGTTGTCATTGAGGTTAGTACATATATTCAAAAATTTTATTGTATTTTTATTCCACTTTATAGAGAAGTTATGACTCTTAGAGAAAGAAGAAGCTACCTTTTATAAAATTTGAATTTATATATATTTTTTAACTTTGTGTATGCTTTCAAATGGATTTTGAAGGTAAAATCTATGTGCATCCATTTCAAATCCATGGTGCACCTTTTGTGTTTTTAGTGTATCACTCTCAAAGGAGAGGATGTATGTCTCTTCCTAGTTGTGAGAGGCACTAAGATGGATAAAGGGATATGTAAGGCTTTCAATCCTATCAAATTATGAGTTTTATTTGGAGGACATCACTTTTGGCACTATGTTTAGCATTAAATGTAGAATAAAGTCATATCCACGTTATGTGGTCTACCGGCAAGGATGCCACTTGCATTATCGGTGATGTAACCCGGGTTAAATTCCCACGGAGGATATGTATGTGTATAAGAAGTATTTACTCATTAAAAAAAAAATGTAGAATAAAGTCATATATTAGTGTCTTGTATTTAGTGCAATAGTTTGGTAGCCCGATCAAGAGGATATTGATTTTTTTACATGGGAGAAAAAACAAGATCTCAAAAACCATGTCTTACCACTTTTGAAAAAATAACTTTGATAGGTAGGATAGGTAGTGTTTTTTATGGAGGCCACAAACATTGCATCACACTAGTGTCTATAAAAACCAGTGAGATGGGTCTTAGAGTGACATATTTTGTGTTTAAATACCATAGTCATATATTTTTTGCTCTTTTGGTCTATGAGAAAAGGGGTGATTTAACCTAACAAACAAAAATATCTTTATATCCTCAACATGACCATTGGTGACTTTGTTAGAGGTGTGTGCTTAGCATCCAACCGATATATGATCAAAGCTCTACAAGGATTTTACTACATGACTTGGTTGGGTGAAGGTTTTTATGCTAATGTGGCATGACATGTCATAGAGCACCTATTTTATCATATTTAAACCAAATCAACCAATTAAATTTGGCATACACTAAAAACTCATTAGCTATCATGAATGTCCAATGAGAAACATGTGATAGAATATCAATGGCAATCATTAGCAAATAAATGAGCATCAACTCGTAGATGTATGTTGAATATAATGGCTCTATGGTTTGATTGATTAGTTTTTATTTTTTGAGAAATATTAGGGTAAATATTCTAGAGGCCATAAATTTTGCATATAAAGGTATTTTGAACCATTTTTCTCCAATCACACAAATTTTTTTTGGGTAGGTAAAAGTAATTTTATTTACTTTACGGGTTGAAGGGACCCGCCCCTTTTTACATAAACTGCAGCTATGGCCACACAACCCATAGACCCATAACAGGGCTAAACCCAAAAAAGATCACAGACAACCAAAAAATTTCTAGTGGCACCCCTAGCAAGGCAAAAACAGAACAACACAACGACCCCTGGCTTCTGACTCATCAGGTAGCTCCCCTCCCAGGCTTCTGGGCTTTGTTTTCCCCCTCATGCTTGACATTGTCCCCACTGGACAGGAGGGACTTAAGGATGGTAGGGAGACTCTTAAGCTCTTCGATGGCGCTTGCCATGAGATTGCCACCTTCACGAAGAACGTTTGTCGCTGTCTAAAAATGCCCTACAACATCATCGATGCGGCTGAGAGCAACTGTGCGCAGCATCTCCTACGCTACTATGCGGTCTTCCTGGCGATTCCTCTGGCGGTCCTCCTGGGTTTCTTCCTGGCGTGCCTCCTGACTATCATTCTGACTCTCTTCCTGGTAGTCTTCATCATCACTGGTGATGTCATGGAATGATCGATTGTCACTTGGATTAGGCGTAGCCAGACGCTTAGAATTCCTTTTTTTTGGGGGGTCGAACTGACTTTCGCTTAGGGTGGAGTATTTTGCCCCATCGAGACTCCTTCTCCATGGGGGAGCCTTGCTTACCCTGGGGAGTGGTTTTCGTTACCTGAGCAAGGGGGGAGGCAAGCGGTGATGATTGGCGGTCAGCCAAGGGCTGACCGGGGAAGGCATGGCCCGATAGGGGACTGAGGCGGAGACGAGCTAGCATTGGTGGCCTGCTCAGGCCGATGGTCCAGGGAGGGAGTCTTAGAGGAGATGCTTCCTGAGGCTCGATGGGCTAGAGCATACTTGTAAAGAACCAGGAAAAGGCCTTGGTGGCGGGGGTGCTTGGGAGACTTGCTCGCTCTGAAATTGGTAATAGTGATGGAGATGGACCGAAAGAGAAACTTTGGGACATTGATGGGGTGGACATCGCACAGGTGGTTTACAAAGGTGAGATTGTAAGTAGTCAAGGGTCTATTGGGATTATCCATAAAAATGTATTGGAGGATAGGGACAATTGCAGTGTCCCAAGGGCGGGGAATGGAAGACCGCACAATGCCTTTGTTTTCCCACAGTAACTCTTTCCCCTTGTCAGGGAATTGATCAATCTCTTCCTTGAAGTTGTGACCATCTCTGTGGACAATTCTACCATCAAGCTTAAGACCAGAAACCTGGGCTATGGATTGAGCACTTACCACAAAACGAAGACCATGGACACGAACCTCACCGTCGTTCTAGGACTCAATGAAATATTTCGTTACCTCTTCCTCCGCCCCTTCGAACATCTTGAAGAAATTGATAAAATGCTTAGGTTCGAGCAGTGTCGTAGTGCCTGCATCAATCTGCAGAGTTGCAGGTTCGATAGTGGCCATGGCGATAATAGGGACTTGCTTGGTGCTATCGACTCTATCATCGAAACTAACTAGGGTGCGACCAGGACCAAGAGTGCCTAGCTGGATAAGAAAGGGGTCCCAGAGCAAGAAGGTCATGGGGATGCTTATCTTGTCGAACATCTTAGGGCCAAAAATCCAGACGTAGACGTGGCTTGGGTTAGCAGTGGCGGGCTTGATGGGAGTGGGGGGATGAATGGGAAAAATGGTGATGGAGGTGATGAGGGGGATAATGGTCGTAGGCATGCGAAAGGATGGATAGGTGGAGGGAAAATATGGAGGCCATGAGCGAATGAGAGTTCGAATGGGAAAGCATGGGAGGATGGGTCGGATCATGGAATCTGTGCTACTCTTCGTATCTTTGCCATTCCAAAAAATGATGCACGCATCACGAAAAAGGTGGAACCTGGTGTTGATAAACACCTTCGGGGAAAAAAACCCCTTAGAGGGGTGGCTATAGCCACCTTTGAATTTACGAAGGTCCTTTGGTGTCAAGAAGACACCATTGGGGCAGCTAAAGCCACCATTGTTGTAGTTGTTGTAGTACGGGTGACAGAGTTCACCCCTTTTTGGTATTAAAAAATACCGTTAAGCACGTAGCCAAGGCTACTTGTTTGTAAGATTTTCCGCATCATGTTTGCCTTTTTCAATGATCTCACATGGGAAGCTATCTTCCCAGACCATCAAATTGGGTTGGAGAATGGCTATGTTGGCAAGCACATCGACCACTTGATTAGCTTCTCTGTATATGTGATTGATCTAGTTTTGACGATTGTTGCTGAGGACTTTTTGGCACTCTTGGATGATGTTCTGAATGTTTTTTCCCCCCTGTGTTGTTGTTTTGAATGAGCCCTATGATAACTGTAGAATCACCTTCGAAGATGATAGGGTTGGTCATGGTTTTGCAGATGTCAATACTCCTCCATAGCGCTCTGGCTTCTGCATAGTTATTGGTTTGGGTGCCCAAGTTTTTAGCAAATGCTCGAATGAGCTTACCATTGTGGTCTCTGATGACTCCCCCTGCTCCTGCTTTCCTTGGATTGCCTTTAGAGGCTCCATCGAAGTTGGCCTTTAGCCATCCCTACGAGGGGGACCCACTTGGCTGTGGCTCTATCCCCATGGGATTCCTTGGTCTTGTTGCAGTCCAGGGGAATCCTCAAGGAAGCAAACAAATACCCTTCTACCCCTACCTTGGGAATTTTTGGACAAGGGATCAGACTACTATTTTCAATGGCAAAGGCAATGGCTCTTGCCGCAACCACCTCGTGGTCCCTGGGATTATCACTAAAAACGTGATTGTTGCGTTCCAACCATATCTTCCAGACAGTATGGTGGAGCAGGGATTTCCATAGGAAGTTGAGTCTAGGGTTTTTGAAAATGTTGGGCCATTGAATGAACATATCCTTGACCGTCTCTGGCCGGACCAGACTCACTTGAAACTTGCTGATCACCAGGGAAAAAACACTGCTGGTAAAGGGACAGTCCATAAGAATATGTTGGGTCGATTCCCAGGCTTGCCTACATAGGTAACATCTATTGGGGACAACGATTCCTCTACGCATTAGATTGTCGGTGGTGAGAATTTTGTTGTGGACTGCAGTCCAACAAAAGTGGGCGATTTTTGGGATTAGGGCCTTGAGCCACACACTTCTGGCTAAAGCCTGCCCATTGTTAGTGTTGCCTCCTCTAATGTTATTCTCGATGAGCTGGGAGGCGGATTTGACTAAGAACTCTCCATCGCTCGTGCCTTTCCAACATCTTTCGTCCTCTTTCTAGGTTTGGGGAATGAAGTTTACCCTCAAGATCGCTTGGATATCTGACACAACCTCCACAATTGCACCATTCTTGATTCTAAACTGAAACCTTTTCCATACCTTGATGCCCTGGCTCGAGGAGACAAAATCTGCTACATGGGACCCATACTTGTTGTCAGACAGGTGTTTGACTACAGTCAACTTGTGATCACAAATGAGGGGATCTTTTCTAGCCCAAGCATCCTTCCAGAAATCTATCTTTTTGCCATCTCCCAACTGCCACCAAGAGCCCTGGTGCATGAGTTGTTGGGTGAGGGAAATGGATTTCCAGAAATGAGAGCAGTTGCGGGGGCATCCATTTGCAAAAAGGATTGTTGTTGGAGATATTTTCTCTTGACAATGTTCACCCACTCTAGATTAGCATTTGAGATGACCTTCCATGCTTGCTTGGCCAGGAGAGCTTGATTGGCGACATTGATGCGTCGCAATCCCAGGCCTCCCTGATCTTTGGGGGAGCAAACTTTGTCCCACGCAACCAGGTGGAACTTTTTCTGGTTGTCAGTTCCCGACCATAGAAACTGTTTCTAGATTTTTTCAATAGCTTCACCCACTACAACTAGGATTTTGAAAATAGACAGGAAGAAGGTGGGAATGCTCTGTAACACCACTTTGACTAAGGTTGCCTTACCCGTGCTAGAGAGAAGGGCACCTTTCCATCCTAAAAGCTTCTTGTGAATCTTATCAATGACATTACTCCACATGTCTTTGAGGGGTCTTCCTTTGAACATGGGAAGGCCCAAGTACATAGTGGGGAGGTCAGCAATGGAGCAGCCTAGGATTCTAGCAATCTTGTGCTGTCTCTTAGAGGGGGTGTTAATGAAGTACAACTTGCTTTTGGTGAAATTGATTTTTTGACCTGCTGCCTCTTCATAGAGGTTGAGAATGGTTTTGATACCTTTGGCATCAGAGATAGAGGCTTTGGTTGTCAACAAGGTATCATCCATGTATTGTTGATGGGTGGAGGGCATGAGGCCAGAGGCAGCTTTGATGCCCGACACCAGATTTTTTGAGCAGGCCATCTTGATGGCTCTTCCTAGGCTCTCCGCCAAAATGATGAAGAGGATGGGGGACAACGGGTATCCCTGTCTTAGACCCTTAGAGCTTGGTAAGTAGCCAACAACAGATCCATTCACCAAGATCGAGAACCAGGAGGAAGAGATGCACTTATAAATCAGATTGACCCAAGATTCATGGAACCCAAACTTGAGGAGGATTTGGGAGAGGAAGTCCCTGTTGACCCTGTCAAAAGCTTTGTTCATGTCTAGTTTGAGGAAGAAAGCAGCGATCTTGGAGACATGGGCAGAGTGGATCAGCTCATGAATAGTGATGACACCATCAAGAATATTGTGGCCTTTGACAGTGCTACCTTGGCAAGGGTCAATAATGGAGGGGAGGATGTTGGACAGCCGGTTGGCCAGGGCTTTGGACAAGATCTTATAGGTGACGTTGCACAGGCTAATGGGGCGGAAGTCCGAGAGGGACTGGGGGTTATCACCTTTAGGGATCAGGGCCAGGAATGTGGAGTTGACATCTCTGGGAATGGTTTTGGAAGACTGCATTTCAATGATGGAGCTGCACAAGTCCGGACCCACAATGTCCCAGAAGGTTTGGAAAAATCTGGGAGGGAACCCATCTGGACCGGGGGCTTTGTCCAGACTCATGGAAAATAGAGCTTGATGGATTTCCTTTTGGGAGAGGGGGCTGAGGAGAAAGTCATTGGTAGCCTGGGGAATGATGGTGGGGATATTAGCAATCAAAGCTTCCCTGGCTGAGGGGGACTGGGAGGGGGGGTCTAAGAGACTCTTGAAGTGGCTGACTGCTTCCTCCCTGATCTGATGCAAGTCCGATGTAGAAGACCCGTCCTGCTTGACCAGGATTTTAATCTTGTTGACTCCCCTATGCCTGAGAGTGGAGATGTGGAAGAACTTGGAATTAGAGTCCCCTTCCTTGAGCCATAACTGTCTGGAATTTTGGCGCCAAAAGGTTTCCTCCTTGCTGAGGATGTTATGGTAATCAGCCAACAACCCTTTTTCTTCATCACGAAGTTTGTCATTACCTGCTCCCTTCTGAAAACTATCCTCGATCTGGTTAATTCGGGTCTTAACCTGGTTTTTGGCTTCGAAGATGTTTCCAAAGGTCTCCTTATTCCATATTTTGAGATTTTCTTTAATAAACCTGAGTTTTTGCATGAGCTGGTTGGTGGCTGAGCCCGGGAACTTTCTCTTCCACCACAAAGAAATCTGGTTTTTGAGATCGGGGTGCTGGGTCCACATCGACTCGAACCTGAAGGGAGTCTTGAACTGAGATTTTGTGTCAGTTTGAAGCAAGAGAGGGCTGTGGTCAGACCCAATTTTGGGGAGAGCTAGCAAACTAGCATCCCCGAAGAGCGGGAGGGCTTCCTGAGATAACAGGACTCGATCAAGGCGCTCCTGAATAAGGTTGTTACCTTTTCTCCTGTTACTCCAAGTGAATAGGGAATCTTACAGCTGGACATCCATGAGGGCATTGGAGTCTATGAAGTGTCTTAGGTCCTCTGTTTCCTTGTGAGTGGTCGTGGTTCCTCCCTTCTTATCCGAGCAATGCAGGGGTGAGTTGAAGTCCCCAGCTAGGATCCATGGGAGCTCTCTGAAAGCGTGCCTCAACTGGGTTAGAATGTTCCATAATGCCTTTCTACCCTAGGAAGAGTTGGGGGCGTACACATTGGTCATAACCCACGAGACCTGGGAAGTGAGGTCATGGAACATAATGTTACTTAATCTGTCCTGTCCAGAGATGATGCTACCTTGCAGTTTAGTAGGATTCCATAGGCACAGGAGGCCGCCTGACGACCCAGAGGCCGGGATATGGCCAAATTCATAGTTTTTCCAAATATTTTTAGCAACTTTGGAAGACAATTCATCATTAAGTTTAGTTTCCTGGATGAGGAAAATAGTTGGGTTATGTTCTCTTCTCATGGTAGCAACCAATATCTGCTTAGCTGCCCCATTCAACCCTCTCGCATTCTAGGATCACAAGGATCCAATCCTTGGGAGGGATTCAGGGGGACTGGGTGGGAGATGAATAGGGTGAGTGCTTTGGGGAAGGGGCAGACCTGGACTCTTGGTGGTCAGGACTTGGCATAGGGCCCTAGAGGGGCTCGAAGATAGGTATTAGGTTAGTTTCAATAGGGATTTCCCCTTCCTCCACTTCCACATTAAGACTAGAATCTTTAAGATCATCAAATTTATTAGCACTACAGACAGAAGCACTTACCTTTTGAGACTACATGATTGGCTGCGATCGAGTTTGAATGCTGGAGGTCGTCGTGTAATTTTATGCACCATGTCTAGGTATCTACTTGATGTAGGAGCATCCAGTGGTGTAAAAGTGATCTTGCATCACACAAAAAAATTTGTAATTATTTAATTTTGTAGAACTAGTAAAACTAGTTTAACTTGGAGGAAATTTTTGAAGGTCTTAGAGGTCGAATTTGAGGATTTTTGGCTAGATGTGGGTCTTGGCACATGGATCCAAGGCCCACACCTATTATTTCATCTCGTGCCATTTTTTAAAACATGTTGTAGTAGTCAATTAGGTCAACAAGCGCAAATTTATGACCTTGGCAAGCTGCCCCAAAAATTCAAATTTGAATTTTGATGGTTTTAGGTGGGAAAAAAGGAAAACGAGTTCAAAAGGGGGAAATTTTGAATTTGTAAGGAGTTAGTCTCTAAAAGCTCTATTTTTATG
Source organism: Wollemia nobilis (assembly GCA_028583015.1). Classification (NCBI taxonomy): domain Eukaryota; kingdom Viridiplantae; phylum Streptophyta; class Pinopsida; order Araucariales; family Araucariaceae; genus Wollemia; species Wollemia nobilis. The sequence continues at coordinate 11,915,893 of JAQPPZ010003361.1, forward strand.
GAATAGAATGCAAGAAATATTTGGCTCATTTGTGATTTTATTTATCTTTTCTGTATTGTATGTGTTTGCTTAATGTAACTCTGCTTCAAGTAGTATTGGAGTGGGAATTCTTGAGTGTGTAAAAATATCACCGAACATGAGGCAGTTTAAACCAGGATCTATGGTCAGGGTTTATGATAGAAGTGAGAATAATGCCTCCATAAACAAACCATGGTGGTGGGAGAAAATGGTGCTAGAAAAATATTTCAAAGCTTTGTAGAGACAAGTTTAGGCTCTACAAGAGGAGCTGCGTAGAGGGTTTGAGCCAAGGAAAGAAGATGGTAGTGAAGATAAAGTTGAAGAAGAATAGGACCAATATGAGGAAGAAGAAGAGATAGTAGATCATTAATGAGTGAAGTTATACAAAGCCATATCTCATATTGGAAAGAGATCGAAGATGGAGGTTTCTACATATTTTGGAAATCTTGATCTAGAGGAGTTGATTGACTGGATCAATGATTTGGAAGAATACTTTGAGTATGAGGAGGTTGAAGATCCTGATAGGTTAAAGTTTTCTAAGACCAAGCTAAAGGATCATGCCAGAATATGGTGGAAGGGAGTGCATCTAGATAGAAACAAAAGAGGAAAAGAAAGGATAACAAAATGGGAGTGGATGTTAGAGAAGTTGAAGAGGCAGTTCATTCCAACTAACTATGAGTTGGATTTGCTAAAGAAAATACAAGGTTTGAGGAAGTCAAGTAAGTCTGTCAAAGAATACACAGAGGATTTTTATAAAATTTTAATCAAAATAGGCCATTCTGAGGCCAACAAGGAGAAGGTATCCCATTATATTAATGGGTTACAAGCAAGTATTCAAGAGGAGTTAAGTTTGGTTAGGATGACCACCATAGAGGATGCTTACCAGTTTGCCCTAAGGGTTGAAGAGAAGCTAAATAGAAGGTTTGAGAGCAAGTAAATAGGAAGAGGTCATGGTGGAAGAACTAGTAGAAGAACAAATGGAGGATGAAATGAAGATCATAATATGAATGGAGAAGCCAGTAGTAGTCAGGACCAAAATGGAGATAATGCTTACAGCCCCCATGATCAGAGCAGTGGTTACTAGAGAGGAAGAGGAAGGTATGTATGAGGGTTTGGAAGAGGAGGATTTCATGGAACTTGTTTCCACTATGGAGAAGAAGGACATCAAGCATGTGAGTGTCCATAACACCAAGAAAGGACAAATAAGAGACCTGAAGGTAATACCCGAGCTGTTGTTGCTAATGAAGATGCTGAATATAAGCACTCCGAAGAAGCAAAAAGAGGAGAAGTGCTGATCACAAGGAGAACCTTGATAAATGAGGAAAGAGACCCAGATCAGAGGAAGAGCTTATTTTGCACAAGGTATAAATATGCAAGTAAGGTCTGTAATATTATCGTAGACAATGGTAGCACATATAACCTAGTTTCAGAAGGAATGGTTACCAAATTGCAATTAGAGAGGAAGAGACACCCGCATCCATATCGGATTGCATGGTTGTAGAAGGACCATAGGGCTTTGGTTAGTGAGCAATGCTTGGTAAAATTTAATATTAGTAATTATCATGATGAGGTCCTATGTGACATCCTTCCTATGGATGCTTACCATTTGCTATTGAGAAGGCCATGGCAGTTTGATCGGTGTATAGTGCATGATGGTCGTGTCAACACTTACTACTTGAAAAAGAATGGAGTGCACCATAAACTGAAGCCCCTGAAGGAGGTGGATGAAAAGGTATGTAGCAGTGCCAAAATATATTTAGTTAAAGGTAGAAGGTTTTTGGATGGTTTAAAGCATGAGCATATGTGCTATGCATTAATTCTTAGAGTTAGGGAAGAAGAATGTAAAGATACCCTAGTAGAAGTCTCAGGCCTGTTAGAAGAATTTCTAGATATTATATCAGACAACGTGCCTGAGGTTTTTCCATGAGTGAGGAAGATCAGTCACCATATATATTTGGTACCAGGATCTAGTTTTACCAATAATGCAGCCCATAGAATGACTCCTATAGAAAGTGAGAAGCTAAATAGGCAAGTCCAAGAGTTGCTAAAAAAGGGACTAATTTGGGAGAGCCTGAGTCCATGTACAGTACTTGTAGTATTAGCACCAAAGAAATATGGAGAGTGGAGAATGTGTACAGAATCCTGAGCTATTAACAAGATCACCATAAAATATAGATTCCCATTGCCAAGGATGGATGACATTATGGACTGTTTGAGTGGAGCCAAGTACTTCATAAAGATTTGACCTTAAGAGTGGGTACCATCAGATTCATGTTAGAGAAGGAGATGAGTGGAAGACAACCTTCAAGACCAGAGAGGGTTTGTATGAGTGGCTGGTTATGCAATTTGGGCTAACCAATGCATAACCATTTGCTTATGTGACATCCTTCCTATAATGGTTATGTGACATCCTTCCTATGGATGCTTACCATTTGCTATTGAGAAGGCCATGGCAGTTTGATCGGTGTATAGTGCATGATGGTCGTGTCAACACTTACTCCTTGAAAAAGAATGGAGTGCACCATAAGCTGAAGCCCCTGAAGGAGGTGGATGAAAAGGTATGTAGCAGTGCCAAAATATATTTAGTTAAAGGTAGAAGGTTTTTGGATGGTTTAAAGCATGAGCATATGTGCTATGCATTAATTATTAGAGTTAGGGAAGAAGAATGTAAAGATACCCTAGTAGAAGTCTCAGGCCTGTTAGAAGAATTTCTAGATATTATATCAGACAACGTGCCTGAGGTTTTTCCATGAGTGAGGAAGATCAGTAACCATATATATTTGGTACCAGGATCTAGTTTTACCAATAATGCAGCCCATAGAATGACTCCTATAGAAAGTGAGAAGCTAAATAGGCAAGTCCAAGAGTTGCTAAAAAAGGGACTAATTTTGGAGAGCCTGAGTCCATGTACAGTACTTGTAGTATTAGCACCAAAGAAATATGGAGAGTGGATAATGTGTACAGACTCCTGAGCTATTAACAAGATCACCATAAAATATAGATTTCCATTACCAAGGATGGATGACATTATGGACTATTTGAGTGGAGCCAAGTACTTCAGAAATATTTGACCTTAAGAGTGGGTACCATAAGATTCATGTTAGAGAAGGAGATGAGTGGAAGACAACCTTCAAGACCAGAGAGGGTTTGTATGAGTGGTTGGTTATGCAATTTGGGCTAACCAATGCACCAAGCACATTTATGCAACTGATGAATGAGGTATTGAAGGAGTTTTTAGGAAAAATTATCATTGTCTATTTGGATGATATTTTAATATTTAGCAAGACCCTGAAAGAGCACCTGATGCAGATCAGAAGGGTTTTTGAGAAGCTGAGGGAGGAGTAGTTGTTGATTAATATGAATAAGTGTAGTTTTGTGAAGAAGGAGTTAGTGTATATGAGATTTTTCATCTCAGTCAAAGGTTTAAAAATGGACCTAGAAAAAGTGAGAGCTATCATTGAATGTCCTACTCTAAGGAGAATAACTCAGGTAAGATCAATTCATGGTCTAGAAAGTTTTTATAAAAAATTCATTAGAAATTTTAGCATATTTGTGCACCCCTTACAGAAACAATGAAAGGGGATAAGAACGAATTTAAGTGGACCTTAGGAGTAGATAAGAGCTTTGATATGTTGAAGAAGAAGGTTATAGAGCAACCTATTTTGGCACTTCCAGATTTTAATAAGGTATTTCAGGTAGATTGTGATGTTAGTGGTAGTGCCATAGGAGCTGTATTGAGTCAAGAAGGTAAAACTGTTGCTTATTTTAGTGAGAAAGTCAATGATGCTAGGAAGAAGTATTCAGTTTATGATCAAGAATTTTATGCTATAGTTCAGGCTCTAAATAAGTGGAGGCATTATTTGTTGCCAAAAGAGTTTTTTCTATATACTGATCATCAAGCCTTACAATATATTAATAGCGAAGGGAAGCTAAATCAGAGGCACTTGAAGTGGGTTGAGTTTATACAGAGTTATACCTTTGTGTTGAAGCACATGAGTGGAAAATAAAATAGAGTTACAGATGCCTTAAGTAGAAGGCAATGTTTATTGACAGACATGAAGGTGGAAGTTGTAGGGTTTGAGGAACTTAAGGGTTTGTATCCTAAATATCCTAATTTTGCAAAGGGTTGGAGAGCTTGCTTAGCACCTATTATTTTGGATAGGACTAAGTGGTTGGATTTTCTAAGTCAATATGAAATGTTGTTTAGAGGAAACCAATTATGCATTCCAAATAGTTCAATGAGGGATAATATGGTCAAGGAGAAGTACAGTGGAGGGTTGGCTGGACACTTTGGTCAAGATAAGACCATTACCCTCGTTAGTGAGAACTACTATTGGCCACAGTTGTAGCAAGATGTGAAGAGATTTGTTAAAGTTTCAAAGTATGCCAGATGGCAAAGGGTGTGAGATAGAACATTGGATTATATCATCTATTACCTGTACCAGAGAGACCATGGGAGGACATCAGCATGGATTTTGTTCTTGGCCTACCAAGGAAATAAAGGGGAAATGACTCCATATTTGTGGTGGTTGACAGGTTTTCAAATATGGCACATTTTATTCCCTACCAAAAAACTAATGATGCAGTTCATGTTGCAGGTTTATTTTTCAAAGAGGTGGTACGACTTCATGGTCTACCAAAGAGTATAGTTTATGACAAAGATACCAAGTTTGTTGGGTATTTCTGGAGAACTTTGTGGAATAAATTGAAGATAGATTTGAAATTCAGTTATGCATACCACCCACATACTAATGGACAAACAGAGGTGGTGAATAGAAGTCTGGGAAATATACTAAGATTCTTGGTAGGAGATAAGCCCAAGGGATGGGATTTGGTTTTTCCACAGGTAGAATTTGCATACAACAATTCTATCAATAGGAGTACTAACAAATCTCTATTCCAAATAATATATGGGAGCAGTCCAAGAAATGCTTTTGAGTTGAGGAAGATGGATATAGAGGAAAAGTGTAGTGCTGAGGTTGAGGACTTTGCAAAGCATTTGAAGAGCTTGCATGAAGAAGTGAAGAATAATATTACTAAGATGAATACGTAGTATAGGACAAGGGTATACCATAAGTGATGGTTTAAGGAATTTGAAGTGGGAGATGAAGTTATGGTCCATATGAGAAAAGAAAGGTTTCCTGCTAAAACCTATAACAAGCTAAAAATGAAGAAGTTTGGACCATGCAAAATCATAGAAAAATAGGATTCAAGCAATGCATATGAAGTGGAATTTCCAAGTGGGCTTAACATATCACCTATTTTTAACATTTTAGATGTGGCAGAATACCATGAAGGAGACAATGGTGAGGGACCAATAGAAGAATTATGGAATATTCTAGCAGCTACTCCATAGACGAAAGAGATAGAAGAGATCCTAGATACCCGCATCGAAAAAAGTACCAGAAACATGCAGTATGTAGAATATCTGGTTAAGTGGAAGGGTAAATCTATTGAATATTCATCTTGGTTGTTGAAGGCTGAGGTTGAATGCCTTGGTTTTCTTCCAATAATAGATAAGTGAAGGTCACTTCTCAAAATTACCCTGGGTGTCTGATGTAGGAGCATCCAGTGGTGTAAGAGTGATCTTGCATCACCCAAAAAAATTTGTAATTGTTTAATTTTGTAAAACTAGTAAAACTAGTTTAACTTGGAGGAGATTTTTGAAGGTATTCGAGGTCAAATTTGAGGATTTTAGGATAGACATGGGCATTGGCATAAGAGCTAAGGCCCACCCTGCTTAGTTCGTCTCGTGACCTTTCCAAAAATATGCTGTAATAGTTAATTGGGTCAACGAGCATGAAGTTATGACCTTGACAAGTTGCCCCAAAAATTCAAATTTGTATTTTGATGGTTTTAGGTGGGAAAAAGAGAAAACGGGTTCAAAAGGGAGAATTTCGAATTTGTAAGAGTTAGTCTCTGAAAGATCTATCTTTGTGGAATAGAATGCAAGGAATTTTTGGCTCAATTGTGATTTTATCTATCTTTTCTGTATCATATGTGTTTTCTTAATGTAACTCTGCTTCAAGTGGTATCAAAGCGGGAGTTCCTGTGTGTGTAAACAAATTGTCGAATGTGAGGCAGTTTACACTAGGATTTGTGGTCAGAGTTTGTGAGATAAGTGAGTAGAATGCCTCCATGAAGAAACCGTGGTGGTGGGAGAAATATGGTGTCAGAAGAAGATTTCAAAGCTTTGTAGAGGCAAGTTCAGGCTCTATAAGAGGAGGTGTATAGAGGGTTTGATCCAAGGAGAGAAGATGGCAATAAATATGAAGTTGAATAAGAAGAGGACCAGTTTGAGGAAGAAGAAGATGCAGTATATCCTGCATGAGCTAGGTTATACAGAGCCATATCTCATATTGGAAAGAGACCAAAGATGGATGTTTCTACATATTCTGGAAATCTTGATCCAGAGGAGTTGATTGATTGGATCAATGATTTGGAAGAATACTTTGAGTATGAGGAGGTTGAAGATCCTGATAGGGTCAAGTTTGCTAAGACCAAGCTGAAGGATCATGACAACATATGGTGGAAGGGAGTGCAACTAGACAAAAATAAAATAGAAAAAGAAAGGATAACAAAATGAGAGCAGATGTTGGAGAAGTTGAAGATGCAATTCATTCTAGCTGACTACGAGTTGAATCTGCTAAATAAAATGTAAGGTTTGAGGTAGTCAAGTAAGTCTGTCAAAGAATACACAGAGGAATTTTATAAAATTTTAATCAGAATAGGTCATTCTGAGGCCAAAAAGGAGAAGGTAGCCCGTTATATTAATGGGTTACGAGCAAGTATTCAAGAGGATTTAATTCTGGTTAGGATGACCACCATAGAGGATGCTTACCAGTTTGCCTTGAGGGTTGAAGAGAAGCTGAACAAAAGGTTTGAGAGCAAGCAAAGAGGAAGAGGTCATGGTGGAAAAACTGGTGGAAGAACAAATGGAGGATGAAATGAAGATCATAAGAAGAATGGAGAAACCAACAATAGTCAAGACCAAAAGGGAGATAATGCTTACCGCCCCCATGATCAGAACAATGGTTATCAGAGAGGAAGAGGAAGGTTTGGATGAGGGTTTGGAAGAGGATGATTTCATGGAACTTGTTTCCATTGTGGTAAAGAAGGACATCGAGCATACGAGTGTCCACAACACCAAGAAAGGACAAATAAAAGACTCAAATGTAATACCCGAGCTGATGTTGTTAATGAAGATGTTGAATATGAACACTCTAAAGAAGCAAAAAGAGGATAAGTGGTGATCACAAGGAGAGCCTTGATGAATTAGGAGAGAGACCTAGATCAGAGGAAGAGCTTATTTTGCATAAGGTGTAAATGTGTAGGTAAGCTCTGTAATATTATCATAGACAATGGTAGCATAGATAACCTAGTTTCAAAAGGAATGGTTACCAAATTCCAATTAGAGAGGAAGACACCCACATCCATATCAGATTGTGTGGTTGCAGAAGGACCATAGGGCTTTGGTTAGTGAGCAATGCTTGGTAAAATTTAATATTGGCAATTACTGTGATGAGGTCCTATGTGAAATCCTTCTTATGGATGCTTACCATTTGCTATTGGGAAGGCCATGGCAGTTTGATCAGTGTGTAGTGCATGATGGTAGTTCGAACACTTAGTCCTGAACAAAGAATGGAGGGCACCATAAGTTGAAGCCCCTGAAGGAGGTGGACGAAAAGGTATGTAGCAGTGCCAGAATCTATTTAGTTTAAGGTAGAATATTTTTAGATGGTTTGAAGCATGAGCATATGAAGGAGGTGGATGAAAAGGCTTGAAGAAGAATGTAAAGATACCCTAGTAGAAGTCTTAGGCCTGTTAGAAGAATTTCTAGATATTATATCAGATAATGTGCTTGAGGGTTTGCCACCAGTCAAGAAGATCAACCACCATATAGATTTGGTACCAGGATCTAGTTTTACCCAATAAGACAACCCATAGAATGACTCTTGTAGAAAGTGAGGAACTAAACAAGCAAGTCCAAGGTTTTCTAAAAAAGAGATTGATTGGGGAGAGCCTAAGTCCATGTGCAGTACCTAAAGAACTAGCACCAAAGAAATATGGATAGAGGAGAATGTGTACAGACTCCTAAGCTATTAACAAGATCACCATAAAATATAGATTCTCATTGCCAAGGATGGATGACATTACGGACTGTTTGAGTGGAGCCAAGTACTTCAAAAATATTAACCTAAAGAGTGGGTACCATCAGATTCATGTCGGGAGAAGGAGATGAGTGGAAGACAGCCTTCAAGACCAGAGAGGGTTTGTATGAGTGGTTGGTCATGCCATTTGGGCTAACCAATGCACCAAGCACATTCATAAGGCTGATGAATGAGGTATTGAAGGAGTTTTTAGGAAAAATTATCATTGTCTATTTGGATGACATTTTAATATTTAGCAAGACCCTGAAGAACACTTGATGCATATCAGAAGGGTTTTTGAGAAGCTAAGGGAGGAGCAGTTGCTGATTAATTTGAAGAAGTGTAGTTTTGTGAAGGAGTTAGTGTATCTGGGATTTGTCATCTCAGCCGAAGGTCTAAAAATGGACCCAAAAAAGGTGAGGGCTATCATTGAATGGCCTACTCCAAGGAGCATAACTAAGGTAAGATCATTTCATGGTCTAGCAAGTTTTTACAAAAAAATCATTAGAAATTTCAGTAGTATTTGTGCACCCCTTACAGAAAGAATGAGAGGGGTTAAGAAAGAATTTAAGTGGACCTTAGGAGTAGATAATAGCTTTGATATGTTGAATAAGGTCATAGAGAAACCTCTTTTGGTACTTCCATATTTTAATAAGGTATTTCAGGTAGATTATGATGCTAGTGGTAGTGCCATAGGAGTTGTATTGAGTCAAGAAGGTAAACCTATTGTTTATTTTAGTGAGAAACTCAATGATTATAGGAATAAGTATTCAGTTTATGATCAAGAGTTTTATGCTATAGTTTAGGCTCTGAAGAAGTGGAGGCATTATTTTTTTCCAAAATATTTTGTTCTATATACTGATCATCAAGCCTTACAGTATATTAATAGCCAAGGGAAGATAAATCAGAGGCACTTGAAGTGGGTTGAGTTTATACAGAGTTATAGCTTTGTGTTGAAGCATAGGAGTGGAAAATCAAACAAAGTTGCAAATGATTTAAGTAGAAGGTAACATTTATTAATAGAAATGAATGTGGAAGTTGTAGGGTTTGACGAACTTAAGGGTTTGTATACTGAAGATCCTAATTTTGTAGAGGGTTGGAGAGCTTGCTTAGCACCTGTTACTTTGAATAGGACTAAGTGGTTGCATTTTCTAATCGAAGATGAAATGTTGCCTAGAGAAAACCAATTATGCATTCCAAGGAGTTCAATGAGGGAGAATATGGTCAAGGAGAAGCACAATGGAGGGTTGGCTGGACACTTTGGTCAAGATAAGACCATTGCCCTCGTTAGTGAGAACTACTATTGGCCACAGTTGTAGCAAGATGTGAAGAGATTTGTTAAAGTTTCAAAGTATGCCAGATGGCAAAGGGTGTGAGATAGAACATTGGATTATATCAGCCATTACCTGTACCATAGAGACCATGGGAGGACATTAGCATGGATTTTGTTCTTGGTCTACCAAGGACATAGAGGGGAAATGACTCCATATTTGTGGTGGTTGACAAGTTTTCAAATATGGCACATTTTATTCCCTGCCAGAAAACTAATTATGTAGTTCATGTTGTAGGTTTATTTTTCAAAGAGGTGGTATGAATTCATGGTCTACCAAAGATTATAGTTTTTGATAGAGATACCAAGTTTGTTGGGTATTTCTAGAGAACCTTGTGAAAGAAATTGAAGGTAGATTTGAAATTTAGTTTACCACCCACAAACTTATGGATAAACATAGGTGGTGAATAGAAGTTTGGGTAATATACTAAGATGCTTGGTAGGATATAAGCCCAAGGGATGGGATTTGGTTTTGCCACAGGCAGAATTTGCATACAATAATTTTTCCAATAGGAGTACTAACAAATCTCCATTCCAGATAATATATGGGAGCAATCCAAGAAATGCTTTCGAGTTGAGGAAGATGGATACAGGGGAAAAGTGTAGTGTTGAAGTTGAGGACTTTGTAGAGCATCTGAAGAGCTTGCATGAAGAAGTGAAGAAGCATATTACTAAGATGAATACTCAGTACAAGACAAGGGTAGACCAGAAGTGATGATTTAAGGATTTTAAGTGGAAGATGAAGTTATGGTCCATATAAGAAAATAAAGGTTTTCTACTAAAACCTATAACAAGATGAAAATGAAGAATTTTGGACCATGCAAAATCATAGAAAAATGAGATTCAAGCAATGCATATGAAGTGGAATTTCCAAGTGGGCTTAACATATCACCTGTTTTTAACATTTCAAATTTGGTAGAATACCATGAATGAGATAATGGTGAGAGACCAGTAGCAGAATTATGGAATATTATAGCATCTACCCCAAAGAAAAGATATATAAGAGATCCTAGATACCTGCATCAAAAATAGTACCAAAAATAGGTAGTATGCAGAATATCTGGTTAAGTGGAAGGGCAGACCTGTTGAAGATTCATATTGGTTGTCGAAGGCAGATTTTGAACGCCTTGGTTTTCTTCCAACAATAGAGAAGTGAAGTTCACTTCTAAAAATTACCTTGGGTGTCTGATGCAGGAGCATCCACTAGTGTAAGAGTGATCTTGCATCACCTAAAAAAAATTATAATTGTTTAATTTTGTAAAACTAGTAAAATGAGTAAAACTAGTTTAACTTGCAAGAGATTTTTGAAGGTATTAGAGGTTGAGTTTGAGGATTTTAGGCTAGAATTGGGCTTTAGTGTAGTGAGCCGAGCCTCATTTCACTTAGCTTGTTTTGTGCCCTTTTCAAAAACATGTTGTAATAGTCAATCGGGTCAACGAGCGCGAAGTTATGACCTCGGTAAGTTGCCCCCAAAATTCAAATTCAAATTTTGATGGTTTTAGGTGGGAAAAAGGGAAAACGGGTTCAAAAGGGAGAAATTTTGAATTTTTAAGGAGTTAGTCTCTGAAAGCTCTATCTTTGTGGAATATAATGCAAGAAATATTTAGCTTGTTTATCTATCTTTTCTAGATTTTATGTGTTTGCTTAATGTAACTCTACTTCACTACTCTGATCGAATCGTGGTCTGGTTACCCGAATTAGGGTTTTTGAACTTAGGTAACTGGGATTGCAGGTGACCCTAAACCTAGAAATCAGGGTAGTATACCGGCTTGTTCTCATAAATTAGCGATTTCCTCCACTTGAAATCCCCATATATGAGGTTTAGGTGCTTCGAGAGCTGGCTTTCTAGGTTCACATTGACACAGATGCGAGCCTGGGTTAAACGGGTCCTTGCTCGAGTGGCTGGGTCAGTAGCCAATAGGTCTTCAATGGCCCTGGCTAGGCCTTGAAGGGAATTTTATTAAAAAAAATGTACTCGGAGGTTTGAAAGTCGTACTTAGATCAGGGCATAGTTGATGCTCTAAAAATTTGGGTCGAAGTTTGGCTTCCACTTCTTCAAAAATATACTGCGTCTCCTAAAAAACCATGGTACTCTGGATAGGATATGCTCGACATCTTCCTGGGTGTTGAGTTGAATCATAAATAAGCCCCGAGTCATTGCTAATAACTCTATGCTCCCCAGAGTATTCCATTTGGATGTAACCCATCTGGGAATTGCGTCCATGTCAGGGTGGCCTCCTATAAATTTTCCCACTAGGGAGTGAGTGTCACGAGATACATAGTCTTCCATGAGGCTTTTGGGGCATAGAACATCGCATCCTTGGGTGACAAAGTTGTTTGGAGCGCTTGATTTTACTCTTTGTTTGTTCTGTAGTAGACTTGCGAATGAGGGTTTCTTGCATGTTCATCCTCTATTGAGAGGATCTTCCTGGGTGGCTTCTCCCCTAGTGCCCTCATTTGGCCTAACAATCTGATTGGTCGAGGCCAATATTTCCACTCCTCCCAGTTCCATGTGGGGTTTAAGTGGGCTAGCCATAGCATCAGAGCGCACATGGTGGTTCATGCCTCCCTTATCGCCTATTGTCGCCATGGTCAGACCAAGCGACATTCATCCATATCGTGCGCACATGCACAGAAGACACCCACTCTTATCCCGACTTCGATCGCTTGCTAAAAACTTGCTTGCCAAAAAAAATCCACTCTAGCAATTTTCCAATCACAAAATTTTAAGTTCATTGCATTGATAAAATTAGTTCAAGGACCTATTACTATGTAAAGGATCAAATTATACATGATAATTCTCAAATTCTATTACTATATTTCAAAAGGAAAAATATAAATGTTATACAATAAAAATCTTAGTCTATATTTATTGGAGGTATAGTTGTTTTATGATATTTAAAACAATTATTGAGTCTTTTGGTTGATATGTAGATCAATACCATTGGAAATATCATATCCAAGAGTCACTTAATGTTGTATTTCTTAATAGGGGATGATCCAAATTTAGGCTAACTAATTAAATTTGAATGTTTGATCGATTTATTATTTAGGAGGTTCCTTATTTTTTTTATTTTCTTGATGACCACTTAGTATTGTCATCATAAATGATGATGAATATGGTGGTTCATTGTCTACCTAATCTTGAATTTCAATAGGGCCCATGTTCAGGAAGTAAGGTTCCCACATATTCCTTTTTAAATTATGTAGCATGTTTTAGATATTTGTGAGAATTTTTTGGGATTGCATGTGACAATTCCACATCTATTTGCATAACTTTATATAATAGAAAGTTATATGTTTTGCATTGCAATGTATGGAGAAATCACATTCTACTTACATAACACGTATAATATTAGTCTTCAATATCAATTTTTATAAATGATCAAAATATAAAAGTGTTGGATCCATTGTGGAAGGAGTTTTTCTATTTATTTTTCATATTACAAGAAGCCATTCATGTGGTTAGTATATTTATATTTTCATCCACAGGCATGACTAAGTTAAAGTACTAGATGTAGATGTGTATGGGCATATCCTCAACTTGAGTAAGATGTTTTAATATATTGGTTGTTCATATTAATCCATGTTATTTAGACTGATGTATCAATATAACTGCTTCTCCACAAGACATATTACAAATGTGCTTGGATTAAAGGTTCAAATTTTTAAGCCAAGGTAGCATTATTAAAATAGCACATGATTGGGGGTAAGTAAAGCATTCAATATTTATCAAAATTATCATTGTACTTGATATAACTTGTGTGATATGGAGTTAATGTGTGTTACAACAATTAAAGGATATAATGCAACTATAGTATAGTGTTCATTTATTCCAAACATAAAAGAGTATTAGTTGACATATGCTTGTAGTAGGCTATTACATTGTATCACATGAGCAATGTGGGAATTTTCCATTCATTACATGTATTATATATGATGAAATTTATTTATTTTATTCATAAATTATATTTTGTGAAAATGATTGTGCTTAGCTTCAAACTAAATATCTACATCCAGGTTGTTAATATGTCATAGAAAGAAGCAAATAAATTATCTCTTAGTAATTCTTGTATAATAAAAAAGATTCTAAACATCAGTAATGACTTGCAAGCAAATCCATTTGAACAATATACAAGAGTTGTATCATTTCATAGAAATATTAAATGGATGATTCCATTAAGAATCAAAGCACATAAAATGAACCAAAAAAGACATAAAATTATAATGATTTCTAGATTTAGACACTTCTTAAAACCATACATATTTTGGTTGATTATTATTCTAGATAAATCAAATTAATTTTGATAACACATTTTTCATCATTGTATATAAACATATTCCATTAACAATCTACATCAAGTTAGTAGCTTCAGCTGGTAGATTTTATTGTCACAAAATCCTAAGATATTGTTAATTATTGTAGGTGTACCACGACATAAAGGACTAGCCATAATAGAGCTCATGTAGCTCATAGTGAGCTTTATATTTCCAAATATTTGTTATTTATAACTTCTGTTGGAACATTGCTTTCATGTATAAAATTGATTTGTGTTGCTTTCATAATTATCATCCTTAATCATGGTTTGTCAATTCTTTCCTAACCATCATAATGAAAAAAAACTACTTGAACAAGACATCATTCAATATTCATTTACTTGTTTGATCTTATTTTTCATCATAGTTAAGAGATATAAGTCTCTAATAGTTATACCAATGAGGTTTGAAAGCTACCTCCTCAAAAGTAAACTTCATATATATAGTTTTGTAACTACAGTTGAAGTAAATATCTATAGTCATGGGCTTCAAATATCTTTTGATTCTTCAAACAATTCCATATTTCATCCTCATTTTAAATTACCTTTTTCTTGCATCATTTTCTTATAGATGTTAGAGGGAAGGAAGGACAATAAAAATTATCACAATTGATATAAAAAATATTGTTCTTAAAATGTAATTTGTTAATTGGACATCCCACATTTATTTAACTATAATAAAAATAATTATCTCTCTAGAATGTGGAATTATTATCATTACATGCAAAATTTTGGGGCCAAATTTTCTTACCTTTATTTATGTCCTAGGTTTTTAAGCAAACCAGCTCTTTAATGTTATGGTTTTTAAATAATTGTGTACAAGCTAATGTTCCAACTACCTTCCTATTGTATTCAAGGGTATGATCATTTTTTTATTTTTTTATTAGGGTGAAAAGAAGAGGATTTTGAAAGGGTCCCAAACCTTTTTTACAATATCACTCCTCTACAATAAATCAAACAAATGAAGAATTAGACAAGTTTAGCAGTAGAACAAGACAATCAATCATATAGACCCCTTACAAAAAAAACTAAAATTTTTCACTCTGTATGACTACAATATATGAATAAAGCTTACAATATTTGATTAATATTTAACCATAATTCTATCTATCATAATCTTGCAACTCCCTATCAACTATACTCCTAAATTCACTAGGGAAATAATCCCTCCATATAATTGGTTCAAGACTATCTACACCTTTATTGGCCAAAAAATATGTTGCTTGGTTTCCCTCTCAATAGGTATGAACTATATTAACCTTATCTAAGGCTACAATGACCATATCCATTACATTTCTCAACAAGAACCTACCATAGAACAATAATCCCACCATAGAATAATATCCCACCATTTCATTGCTCAACAAAAACCCCACCATAAAACAATAACCCTACCATAGAATAATATCCTGCCATTGATACCATATCTTCCACACCACTCAATAGGAACTCCACCATAGAATAGTAACCCTACCATAAAATAAGAACCTTATCATAGAATAGTATCCAATGAAACATTGCATGCACTATGCTAAAACCACGTCCTTCCACAACTGCCATAAAGACTATAGCTTTCACACTACTCAATAGGAACCCTACCATAGAATAACATCCTACCACAACACCACTCAACAAGAACTATACCACAAAATAGTATCCTTCCACTAAGACTGTAGCTGCCACACCACTCAACAGGAACCCTACCCATATATTCACAAGTAATAATCTCACTATATTTCTTTGATGATGAACAACCATCCTCTATTTCAAAGGGGCATTCATTCCCCTTATATTCTAAGAGATGATTTTTATTTTTTACCCCTCGTGGAAGTCTTCCTTCCACTCAAATTCAAAATTTTTTATGTTCTAATTGCAATTTCTCTTGTTGCTTCTTTGTTTCTGAGCTCATTATTAGTTGGTCTACCTGGTTTGGTTTTAATCCCTATATTTTCTATTTTCTAGTATTCCTAATGAGTCATACTAAAATATCATCTGGTTTAGAGGTCAAGGATTTATTTTGAGCATACTTATTTTACTCATATAGAACATAATAAACATTTTTCATACCTTTTCTAGGAGCATTCTTTAATTAAGATTATACTTTAGACTCTTATAAATTTGTTCCCCTAGAAATCAGGGTTTCCAAAATTATAATAACCTCCTTTTCGATTACTTTTAGTTGCTACTCTAGCTTGTCTTCTTGTTCTTTCAATTTTTCATATTCTACCCGAAGGACATCCTTTTGGGAATTTTCCCCCTATTTCTCTTTATCCTCATTTCAACAACAATACTAAACTTATTTGCATTTAAGGGAACTTAAGAGGATACTCTTCCATTATATATTTTTATTTTGGTTGGTATTTCCTCCTCCGTACCTTATTAACTGGTTCTTTAGATAGGTAATTTTTTAAAAAATATATCATTCTTTTACAAACTTTGCAAAGTGCTGGAGAGTTTTCATATTCAATTGATTGTTCCCAAATCCAATACTCATAAACTAGCCTAATAGAGGTTACTAGCTCCTTATCCAAATCAAAATTAATATAAAATCAGGCATATATAAATCTAGTTTTCACCTTCATTGATAAATCAAAATCTATTAATTATCCAATTGCTTTTGCTATACATGTTGGAATATTTTCACCTAGAAATCTAATAGAAGCCTTGGTAGGTGGACCCAACCTAGAGCTAAATTTAAATTTTTAGAATACAGGTTAAAACCTAGTATCAAATTCCTTAGAAAAATACCCCTCTCCATGTAAAACCAAGGCCCTTTTGTTAGAGCATGGCTTAAGACTTCATAGTTCACAAAGGAAAAATCATAAAACCCTTAAAGAGAGCTAAAATATTGATATGCCCCCTTGGATTACATTTATTAGTAGCCCATTTCATTATTGTATCTAAATTCAGTTGGGCCTTAATAAATTTTCCAACAAGGTTATTATGTTTCTGGTTCACTGGTCTATCTAATAGTTCTTTTAGGATCTTTAAGTAGCGTTTCTTATTTATATCATCTAGAGAAATATCAAATTTATCCTCTTGCTGAAGATCACCATCCAAGAGTTTATCTCTCCAAGACATCTCTCCCCTCCACCAAGATAAATTAGAATACAAAATGCCACATGGGCCATGCTAACACCACATCCTACTACAACCACCACCAAGATGATGGCTATTGTACTACTTAATAGAAACCCTAGCACATATAGTATCCTATAAAACATTGCATGGGACATCACATGATATGACCAAATTTGACTACAATTATAACTAGAATTTTTGAGTTGCATAGGTCTTCAAGTAACTTTCTATCACTATTGCACAAGACACCCCATAAAGTTATAATGGCATTAGATTTTAATTTTTATTATAGCATGAGAATTCATTTTTGGGTATTACTAACATATCTTCTTACTATTATAGAATTTAGAGTAACATTGAAAACAACACCTATGATAATATTACATATTCCATGTGGCCACCATTAATGTAATACCTAATATTCCTCATATTTAATAGTTATATGGCCAATATTTTGACATTATAGTTAATGCGATCCTTTCCAAAAGGTTCCTCCATTGGGCTAGCTGCCATTGCATTTGATGTGATATTATATGGAAGGTTCCTTCTTGGGCATTGTATTTGGCTATAAATTGCACATTTTTCAAATGAGAAATAAATGTCAATAAACATATTGTTTCTGCTAATCTTTTTATCTTCTACTTCTCCATATTAGTTTGGTGCAAGCATTGGCATCACATGGGTACTCCTACAATAAAAGTTTTATTTCAAAATTTCATCACCTTAGTTTGGTTCAGCATCCGCTTCTACATTTAGCTCAATGGATTCTCGACTATATTAGCTTCTACTTCAACCACTTTCACATTCTTCTTCAATGGCTCTCATTTTCTTTCTTCTTCTTTATATATAATTTTCCCTCCCTTTTTTTCACATTAGAATCCAATGATTCTATGGTAGGGAGGAATGATAAGAATTAGATATTTATTGTGGTCACCTTTAATATATACCTAATATTTCTCATATTTAATAGTTAAGTGGCCAATATTTTGACATTATAGTTAATGTCATCCTTTTTAAAAGGTTCCTCCATTGGGCTGGTTGACATTGTATTTAATGTGATGCTTTCTATAAGGTTCCTTCCTTGAAATTATATTTGGTTATAAATATCCCCTTTCTAAATGAAAATAAACATCAATACACATATTTTTTCCAATAGTTATATCTTGTACTTTTTTGTCTCAACCTATAATATCCATGAAAGAGTTTCTATATTTGGATGCAAGGTTCTTAATCTACATGTAGAAATAAAATTAATGTTTTAAAAATGATATTTAATCATCTTCATAACATTTCACAATGGGATTGTTGTTCAAATAAATATCTATCTAGCTATTCAATTAATATATAATGGTTTTTCCTCTTTAATTATTCCATTTTTTATCCTATAGAACATCCCAACCTTAGTTTGGTCATAATATGTCTATGATTTCATTAAAATACAAGATTCATATTTTAATGCTCTCTTTGTTTATAAGGCCAGAAAAAACTTTCCTTAATATTTCTTCATATTTATGTGGTGAATGTATTTTCTTGTAGTCACCTTCAATTTTATCACCCATCACATATGAATGATGTTCAAATTTTGTGATAGTGTATTATTGATTAGAAGTTCCTTTATTATTTTTTTGAAATTTCCTACTAGGGAGCATATGTTCTTGAGTAGTGGCTATTTGATGTTATCTATTCAACGTTTACTTTTGCTTAAATAATATAAATATGAGGGAATTGATAATATCATGTATTCTTTCAAGGATATCCATGTTGGAGATAATAATGCACCCACAAGGTGGACCAATTATTTCAATAAATAAACATTCAAAGTGGAAATATGAAGAAACATATCTACATTTATAGCAATGGAAATATTGGTATACTTACTTCATTTATTTGATAGAATGATATGTATATTTATTCAAATGTGCTAACAAACAATTTTAATGGGTTTGTTATGATATTTTTAAATTTAGTAGGTAGTGTTATTACCTAAGTGTGTACATCATCAAAAAGGATGAACCTATACTATTTGAGAATATAATTGAGAAGGTTGTATTTGTAAATTGCAAAAAATACAAATGTGGGGAGAGTTTCACATTTTTAATTTTTTTAGTTTGATCATGTTTTCTATGGATGAATACATCCTTACCTTTATAGTATTAAAATGTAAAGTCATGTCTAGTAAAATAAAAGAGTAGTGTCACTTACCAAATAATTTATATACAGAACATGAGAAAAACCAAAATAATTAGGCATACTACTAACATGAATCAAAACAACCTAGAGAACAAATATAAAATTATAAATGAATTTAGTTCAAACAACTTTAATAACATAATACTTACAAAGCCTAACCAAGTGAGGCATATGTATAAAATTGATAGCAAAATATAATAATTGATTATGTAAATATAAAAACTTATAGGATAAATTTAGTAACGTAATACTTGACAACCCTAAAAAAGTGAGGCACAAGGCCAAGAAAAAAAATCTAATAGTTCATTATGTAACTTTGAATAGTTTTAGGTGTTGTGGCATTCATAAAATTATAAGCCATGAAATATATAAATAAATATCTACAAGTACAAATAAAGCATATCTACAAGATTAAGAGTAAAATCTAATAATTACTTTTAAAAATATAAATAGTGTTATGTTATTCAACTCATGCGAATATAAAACATAGAATAAATGTCAATAAGTATTACAAGTCCAAATTCTTCAGAATATGAAGTGATGGATGTGTTATGTATGATAAAATTTGGTTAAAAAATAAGTGAATATATCATTGATGAAAAACTATCTACATTAAATTAACATTTACAAATCCAAAACTATTAAAATATAAAATTATTGACGTGTCATGTATAATAAAAGTGTGATCCAAAAATAAATAAGCATATCATGAAAAAAAGCTATTTACATATGTAAAGGAGTATACAAGTCCAAAGTAGTAAAATTATAAAGTGATTCATATATAAAGTATTATGTATAACAAAAATGTGATCAAAAGATAAGCAAACATATAATCATCATAAACTATCTACATTAATGTCAAGTATATTGTGACCACCGTCATGAATTATCTATCGCTATTTCTACCATGGGAACCATTATTCTCATCATAACCTCTTGTGTCACATCACCCATGAGATTGTGAGGAGATGAAAAGACACTTGAAGGTGAAATACCAAGAGTTGTAAATATTGAAGTGTTTCTAAAAGTTGAAGAGATGTATTGATGAGTTAGATGTGTATATTGTATGCAAGTTGAGTCTAGAAAATTGTGAGGATAATTTATGTGAATATTGAAAGAATTGAATAAGAATGGTGAAATATTTTGATGTGTGAAATATTATCGTTTAAATATTGTCTTTTATCTTCTTGATTGTGAATTTATCATATTACCTTTAACCTAAATATAAAATATCAAATCTTGATGATATTAAGAGATAAAAAAGAAAAACCATTGCCATCGAATGACATGCCTGTTGGGGAAAATTATTGCACCATTAAGAGATTTGTCATATTGCAATACTTCCCTGATCCAATAAGCATTGTGGACTTTAGTGGATCCACCTTTTTAACTCAGGAAAATATTATCCTAATACTCTAGATAGACCGAGTAGGGTAAGGAAACCCTAGAGGTGAGCCTACAATATTTCTAATATACTCATACTCATCCAAATTTGCAAAAATGGAATAAACTGCAACATAATAGTTGACCAAGCTTTGAAGTAACTCCCAAATAATACTTCAAGTAACAAACTGATGCCTTATCGATTGGGTAATTGTAGCCAGACTTAAAATATGATGAATAGAGAAGGGGGAAAAGATAGAACTAAGTCAACCAAATTCATTCAAATTATGCAACAAAGGTTATTAAGCATGCTAGTGAAAAAAGACACATTTACACATTCAAAGGATGTAACATGTAAATATGAAAACAAAAAAAATTCTCACAAAAATACTGAAAGGAGGAAGTATGATTGTATTTATCAACATATCATTACAATGAGAGGCTGATCAGAATAACTAGATCTTACTCTATATTCAAATGATACAATAGATAACTGCAAATATTCATTCAAATGATGTAACAAATAGCCTCATGTATTTCGACCTCAACCATTGGAAATGATATTAGTAAACTAGGCACCTCCTCAGAAAAAACCTACACAATAATGAAGAATAAAAAGGGGTGACTAGACAAGACACACAAAGGAAAATACAACTGATAAGGATGGGTACTCTGGTATACCTCTTGTAGAATTTTATTGTGTTAAAACTTGATGATAATTTATTATTGCAAGAACTCTCTTAAATAGCTTGATCAAAAACTACAATTGTCTTCATGATGGCCTATATTATTAATTGCACTTGTAGTGGTTTTTATTTGTAGTGTGGTAGTGGTCTTAGTTGGTCAAAAACACTTGTTACATAAAGCTTGATAATAATCATATTTTATAACTATAATTATCAAAGTTGAATGATGGCCTCTAATTGTATCTTAATTGGATCTTGGAAATGTTCCATAATAGCCACTATCTCCATCACCTTCGATTTTTGTTTTACTATTTTTGAGCAATTTATCATTTTTGGCCAAAAACTACCCTATTTTTAGTAAGTCACCAAAAAAAATTGGATAGCCCTCTAAATTAATACACATTATTGGATCACCCATATTAAGCCTTCTAGAAAATATCAACACCTACTCATGTCTAAGAAGTTATTAAATTCCAAATATTATTTCTTCCAATTTTCTAAAAAAATACTAAATTCCATTTTTGAGGCACGATAAAATCCTAAACAATCATCTAGGCTTCTGGAAGATATGCTCATATGAAAGATAGGCTTATGCATCAACCTTATTTAGGCCAAAAATTTACTAATAAAATACCTTAGGAAAAAAAAACAAAGGTTTGACCTTGGTGACATAAAATATTTCATTTCTCTTGGAGGGTAAGACAAGAATTCAAAAAGACTAAAAAAATTGCAATAATTGGAAAGGACCCAAAAATTTATTAAAAGGAGACTGACCAGTGGATTATTACAAATTTTGAAAGGACTCAAAACACAAGATACAAATTTAAAAATTAGGGATAAAATCAATTTGGATTTTGAGGATCCAATAATGCTCTAATTATTCTTTATGTGTAGGTTTTAGTTGAAGAAGCATGAGAGAACTTTGAAGGTCAAAGTATGCTCGAAGATGTTTGTAACTTGATTTTAATCAACTTGAGAGAGAGTACTTTTTTTTCAAGTAAGTATCTCAGTTAATGTTCATTAAATATGTTTCCATTTTTATTAGATTTGATAAGGCATTACCACATTTCGAGATCTTGATATTGCAGATGTTTCTCAAGTAGACAAGAGAGGCCAATTTCCCATAGATTTGGGGTTTACCTTGTATACCTCTATGGCATAAAGGATACTTCAAATGGTCATCCCACATTTCTTACATTCTCTATGAATGTAAGATATATTGACCATAGCATTGGGATTATTCCTTCTCAATATTTAGAGAATGGGGATGCCAATTCCCTTACCAATCATATGTTAGTCTATGTTGGTACTTTTGGGTATAATACCTTTAATTTTAATCAATTGCACCTCCACGATGGAACTACTAAAACTTCAATGCTTTACTACCATATCTTTGTGATGGGTTAGATAAGGTGATTGTCTCTCCACATGATAATTTTACATGGACACCCGAGCCTACTTGTTCAAGGTGCCATCACTTAACTCCATTTCACATGGGTTCCTAACCTCTACAGTAGGAAGTAATATTCAAGCTACACCACTTAGAATCTTATCCAAAGACTTCCCATATTTGGATCACATTCAATTTTCCCACTTAATATGTACCCATTTCAAAAAGTCCTAGGTGTTTCCTCCTTGCAACTCCTTCAAATTTAGATTTTGTAGACACCAAATCCTAGCCACTTCTCACTCATCCAAGTCTTCCCACCATTTTTACCCATTATTTACATATAATATATATATATATATATATATATATATTAATATTTTATATTATATTTATATATTTAATAAATGTATATATATGTGTAAATTAATCTTAGCCATCCATATTGATCTAATCCTAGCCATTCATTCATATTAATCTATGCCACCTATCTAGATTTAATCTCCACCCTCCATCACGTTTTAATGTTGAACACATAAATTGTGTTCTTGAAACCCTAATGTGACATAGGAGAGATTATAAATAGGATTCATTTCAATGACTCAAATCCTAATTTATTGAAGTCCCTAAATCTCCCAAGTAATTTGTGACTTGAGCTTTCAAAATTCCTTAAATTCCTTTCATCCATCGTTGCCCTTACCCTTGCATCCATCGTCACATCCATCATCATAGCCCTCACCTAAAGTAGATATGATTTTGTAGACCTTGCTTCAACCCTTGAAAACTCCTCTCCTACTCTTGATCACCCATCCGCTATCACTGAACACCCCTATGCTACTCTTGAGAACCTATCCACTATCACTGAATGCCCACCTATTATTCCTGAGCATTGCTGGGAAATTTTTGCCATCCTTGAGTGCTCACGGGTGTTTTAGACCAGATTTCTATAGCCCTACTAATCCTTGGGTGTTGATAGGGCATTCATACACCATATTCCTACAAAAGAAACTATATATTAGAAAACGATAATTCCATAAGGTAATCTTCTATTATTGTATTAATATTATTATTTCCATATTTGCATGTACTTTATTATTTGGTATTTAGGGTTTTTATTGATTTTTGAGGGTCTTACATAGTGGAGCCCTCACAATTACTACTAATCATTTTTTGTCATTTTTTTGTGTGTAGATATGGAGATATACAAGCATTGACTAGTTGTTTAAGCTGGAGTGATCCGATCAATGGATATATGAAACCCACTCACTTTTGTTGGGATTGATTGAGTGTGAAGACACCACCCTGATTTATTGGCTAGGGTTTTGAATAACCCTAGCATATTTAGATTATTTTTTTGATAAATAAAGCTTTGTAATAACCCCAATCTAGGGCATATGTGGTTGTAATATTAGAAATCCACCTGACAATACAAATCAAATTTATTTCTGTGCAATCACATGTGTTTATTTTGCTTTAATTGTTCATTTACTCAAGTTTAATTATTTGGTGTTTTTTGATTTTGCATCTACAAATGGTGATCATGGTGGGACCCTCTACGAGTTTCTTACTTTGATTTATCTTATGATATAACTTGTTATTTTCTATTTTATCTTGCAGGTTTTCAAAAGCACAGATTGCATGATTTTTGTAGTATCTAGATTTTTGGAATAAGACAAAAGTTGCAAAAGGTGCGCAGATGCCCTACGAAACTCGTGGAATATTCAAGAAATACCCAAGGAATTTTTGAATTGCAAAGTTACATTTTTAGAGAATTTGGAAAAATACATAGGCTTCCTTGTAAGCTTGCCTTCAAACCCTAATCTTTATTTTTACGTATTTTTACATTTTATATTTTTTTTGTTTTCTTTCAGATATTGGATTAAAAATAACACAATAATAACATATATGTTAGAAATAATTATTATAGTGTGCACTTAGGCATCAAAGTAGTTGTATTTACACATTTCCTTTTAAAAAGAATTTATGCTTTTTGGTGTGTTGCATATTTTTTTTGCATCTAAAATTTTAAAAACATAAAGTAGTGTGCATCCTAGGGTTAGAAGTTTATGTTTTTATTAATCTAAGTAGGAAACATATTTAAAATACCAAAAGTACCCCTGAATTTGGTGATTCAAGGTGGAGGAGTAGATGAACCCTCCTCTATTTAGAGAGTGGTCTTAAGCGGTGTACTCTACTTCCTTTGAGAAAATTGGTATTTTGATGTTGGGTTCTAATTTAGATTGTTGAAAGCAATTATTTTATGATATTGTATGAGCACAATAGAAAACCGATTTTTTTTTAAAAGGAACTACACATACTACACATGGCACTTTTAATAGTAATGGTTGGATTTCATCACCAACCATTTCTTGATATCTGGTGATGGTGGGTTTCATCTCCATCCACCAATATCTGCCCCTAGACACCATAGGTTACCCCCAAGAATTTTTTTTGGATTTCATCACTAGCAATAATCTCATTGCCCATTCCTAGCTATAGTATTCACCCATTTTAATTTCAACTTAGTGCAATCAAACACAAAAAAATGAAAAAATATTAAAAGGAGATAATTAATGAATGAGGTAAGACAAAGTTGTTGGGTAAACATAACATTGATTATTTTCACTTAATTTCTATGAATTTCCATTTATGTTTTTATTTTTTAGCACATTTTACGTTTTGGTTTAGTAGCTTATGGTATTAACAAGAAATCAGAAAAAGAAAGTTTTAAACCAAAAAAATACATCTATGGAATGTTCATCTCTATTTCCTCCCACTACTGTGGTAAATCTTGTCAGTGTGGTTCAGAAAGATTACATAGTTTTATCTGTAGGCCCATCACACATTGTGTAGGCTAATGATATCCTGCACAAATACACCTCCATATCTCTTCTGCAAACCAAGTCATCCTCACCCATAATTGATCACAACATTACCCACATAGACATGGCCCAAGTAGAGCCTTTCTACAAATCGACTAATTATGTCTTACAACTCATCCATAATATCCCAGATCAAGATTCTTCTTTACAGTTGGAACTTATTCCTTCCCATATATCCAAATTCACCCTGGTGTATAATAACCCTTTTTTTGAGGCATCAGTTGCACCTTCATCCATTTCTCCATTTCACAACCATCATGTGCTCCTAGCACTTCATATATATCTACTTATACCAACCCCTTGTATGAAGCACAAGTCAATGATACTTTACAAGTACCCACTTCATCCAATCAAGTTGCAGTTCCCATTGCCACTTGTTCCCCATCCACATCACCTATTCCATATTCATCCATGCCTTCCAATGATGATATGGAAATTAATGAAGCATGGGAACATTTGAATAAATTGTTTAATAAATGACAAACTGCTCAATAACAAGTTCAAGTGAACCCTCGACCTCAATAAATTTCCATTCAACCCACCTCAATAACAAAAATTCAATCATGGAAACCTAAATATTCAACGGTTTACATCCATATACCTCCATACACCCATACCCATTCCATTCCCATAGGCCAACCCAACCACAATCCTCATGCATTGTACCCTTTCCAATAATCACCATCATTTCTCAATCAATCTCATCATCATCAATTCCAATCCACTCCACCTATCCATCATCATATTATCACTCCACAACATATTTCCACCCCATCATAGAATCATCAAGTAATTTAGGGCTTTCACATTCCTAAGGAAGATCCTAGAATCAAGGCTATGCAACAACATATTGATAATTTGATACATTATACTCTTGGTTACAATAAACAAAATCTAACCTTACGTTAATTAATCAATCAACCAATTCACCCTTCGGTACCATCACCGCCATATCTAGCAGACTTCACAGTACCAAGGTTTGACAAATTTAAAGGGAACGAGGACCCTAAAGAGAATGTGAGCATATTCATGCACTCATGTTTCAAAATTTAAAATGATAATGCTCTCATGCTTCACATATTTCCTCAGATATTAGGAGGATACACCATAGAGTGGTATAACCAATTGCCCAATAATATTATTTGTACTTTCAAAAAATTGGTTGACCAATTCTTTGAATAATTTGCCCTTAATGTAAGAAAGAAATTCTCATTATCCAATATCTATGGTTTAAGATATCATGATGATGAGTCTATCTATGATTTTGGCAACCATTGGAGGGCCATCATAACCAAAATACCATTCACCCTGCCAATGGAAGATCTTATTAGACTATTCACTAAAATTTACCTAAAACTTATTTCTTGGATGCTTCAATTACAAACATATCACTCATTTGAGGAAGATCTTGCCCAAGCTAGTGTCATCGAAGAGATAAAAATACAAGAGGGTATACTTAATCCAAGAAAAAAATAATGGCAAAAAAATGGCCAATACAAAAGTAATTATTTTGGATAAACCAAATCAACATAGGCTAATTGGGCCAATCAAGCCAATCATGTCAATAAAGTGATCATGAGCCAACTGGTAATGGCTCAACAACAACCAATGCAACAACCACCACAAAAAAATGCCTATCATGCGGTACCCCTAGTAACACAATCTATGAAAAACACAGTGCCAACTATGGAGAATCACCAATGTCGATAATATATTCAACAAAATCATCAATACACCTCTCTATATAAATCTTATGTTTCCATATTTCAAAGGTTGTATGATAATAATAGAATTTATTTTCCTGAGGTCATACTAGATGATCCCACAAGACGTGGTAAAAACTACAAGGACTATTTGTTTTACCCTTATCATAGAAAAAATGGGTATGATATAAATAATGGCCATGTGTTTAAGGATATAGTACAAGACCTCATCAACTTGGGGGTCATCAAGCTTGAAAACTCCCTAGCTCAACAAAACCAAAATCTTGGTATCTTCCAAACACCACTTCCTCATCA
Organism: Wollemia nobilis; assembly: GCA_028583015.1. Taxonomy (NCBI): domain Eukaryota; kingdom Viridiplantae; phylum Streptophyta; class Pinopsida; order Araucariales; family Araucariaceae; genus Wollemia; species Wollemia nobilis. The sequence continues at coordinate 11,943,334 of JAQPPZ010003361.1, forward strand.
TGAAGAGGTGCAATCCACAATGGTAGGGTCTAACATCAAGACCCCTCCCAATCAAGTTAACCATGTTTAATAGTACCAAGGTTTTATAGGTGCCATTTATTTGGTAACTCTAGGTCAACAAAGACATAACAATCAACAATATGCATGGTAGCAACCAGTTCAACAACCCATGAACTCACAAGCAAGGGAGTCTCAACCTGTTCCATCACCACCCATCCAAATTTCCCCAAATCCTTCTCCACCAATACACATTCTTAACCATTGTAATAAATCAAGTCATCCCATCAACTACCCCCAAAGTCCAATCATTGCTCTAAGTATTCGATTAGTGACAATTTTAAAAATAGCTTCATCAAAACTATCTATTTATGACCTAATTCAAAAATCTTCCCAACATCATGAGGCATTAATAAACATTCTAAAATACATAAAACTCCAATCTCAAGATTCCAATACCTTTAATAACTTTGTAGGGAGTATTCAAACATGCATGGAGCCTTCCATCACATTTTATAACTTTGAGATTAAACCAATCTCATTAGAATCAGTGGATCCTCCTCCATTGCATATACTGGATAAAATTGATAGGAATCCATTCAAAAGAGTCTTAATTGATACCAACTCTTCCATTAATATCATCACCACATCTGTCCTTTATCACCTCAATATTTCTCCATCTCACATAACCAATCCACCTTCACATTAAAAGCATTAACGATACTCTCTGCTCTACAGTTTGCACTGTTGTTTTCCCATTGAAGTAGGGGTAAAAAAATTGTATACCTTGTTTCACATCTTAGAAGTATCCATGGTGTACAATGTACTCCTTGGAAGACCTTAGGTGAGGGAAATGAGATGTGTTCCTTCCATATAACATCAATGTCTGAAATACGTACATGAAGGGTAAGTACATTACATACCAATTGATGTTGAGCCATTTAAGTATTGCGATTTTATCTCCAGTCCTTATGAATGCATGCTTCTTTCTACCCATATTTTCCTCACATCATACACCACCTAATAAATAACTCCATTCAATATTTCATCTAAATCACCCATTCTTGAGGAGATTCCCATCACCAATTCCAACCAGGCATCCACTCCCACACCTTAATCATCATCATCATCGACTACATGTACATGTGATCAAACCTAATCCATGCCATCCACATCATCATCCCCTTCATTGGCCACAAGGTTATGCATAAGAGGTTGGACTCAAAATGTACTTGTAAAAAAATGGTGAATCCTAATCAAAATAAAAGTGAATCATGGAGAATCCTAAGCAAATTGAATCGAACATATTCATACCAAAATTTGGGGTAGTTAAAGCCCTAAAATATAAGGTCATATTTGGGACCAATTTTGACCTATTAAATCATATTATAACTTCATAAAAATACCACCATTAGATCAGGATTGAAAAGAGATTTCCAACAAGTACAAATATACCTATGTTTGGATATATATTGTGGAAAATTGATCCTAAGAACAAAATCATCCTAAAAATTTTAGGCAAATGGTTCGACGTCGAGGGTCCTCATATTCACCAATTTCCAATTTTGAAAATCCTAATATTAATCCAATTTGTGAATATTTTTCATTGTGCATAACCTTTATTGGCCACAACAATTACTTCACAACCAAATCCATCTTCATCAACCAATGTTTCACAAGTCGAATTATCGAATTGTGAGATACCCACATCCTCCCTATCATCCAAGCCATTAGCCAACCATGAGCCCCCCATATCTACTTCATACTCATTATACCAAGTTGATATCTACCTCACCAACCCTAGTATTGGTGATTATGTGGTCCAAGACATCACCATCACACCGCTCAATATCTCAACTACCAAGGATTTTGATCACCCACTTGACCCACCTTTATCTATAGGAGCAATATAAAATATGGGTTCATTCCGTAACATCATAAATTTTGTGTATGGGGGGACATAATATTTGTCTAGTTCTACTCCCCCAAAAGAATCCAAACCACCACCACCTACCAATATCCAACAAATTATAGGTTTTCGATCCCACTATTTTCACTGACATATTGGCAAAGACATGGTTTAGGCCAATATGAATAGGGAGTACCTCAGCTTATTGATGTACCATATCCAGAAGTTCTTGATCATTCAGGTCTAGCTTATCATCCACTTTAAACCATATATTATTTTGAGCAAGCCTACCAAAGGCTTAATCTAATTAAAAAAAAGAAGCCCTCAACCCCGATGAATCTGATGAGAAAATATATGAATAATTCACCTCATGTCAATAGCTTCTAATGATTCTGATGAGGAATAAAAGCCCATATTTCCACATACAAAATAAGATAAGTTTTATCTTAGAATGTTCCCCATCCATGAGCCCATATTTCACTTGCTTCTTCCATAAGAGCAAGCTGAACCCATTGGTGAACCACCACCTCCATATCATTAATCCATCTCGTCAGCCAAAATTGTAACATATGTATATGATGCAAAAAAACAAAAAAAACATAATTTTTTTACACAAAAACAATAATATATTCAAATATGGAACTTACCACAATCGCTTGCACTCCCACTTCAATCGCACCTTCCACCACCATAGCTTCCCTGCTCACCTCACTTCCATTCACTCCACTCCACTCCACCTCACTCTCCTAGATGCAGCTTTTCAAATTCACAAATGCAACAATGAGCTCCATTTTGTCCTGCAAGCTATTTATAACTACTTTAGCTACCTTTAAATATCCATAGGTATTTCTTGGTTCATTTAAGCACCTCGAGGCATTTTGGGAGCACCCAAACACCGATGGATGTTTGCGCATGTAGTAAGTGCCAACCGTTGTTTGACATCAAAAATGACAAGAAAGACTAAATCAATGCAAAACAGTGGCTAACCCCCACCAAATCACTCCAAATTTCATCCATGCACCCATTTCATCACATTATCATGTTTTATGAAAGTCCAAACCAATTTTGATACATAATTTTAGTTTGCACCCCAAAGACACAAAAATCACTTATCAAATTTAAAAGCGTTCCAAAACAGTCCAAATTTTCACAAAATGACCATAATAACCATTATCATCCTCAATACTTCATTTTCACATTTTTCCCAATCATCAAATCATAACATCTACACATTTTCAAAGTTCACCTACAATTTCAAGTGAACCTCGTATCTAGTGGTCTATTCTATCCCCTTGGCAATTATAGCGATTTGCATCCATGCAATTCGGTAAGATGAATAAATAGCCATAAGGAAACTTGGTCATCTTCATCATCTCATATCTCCTTGTTTGAAATCAAAACAATATTTGGTACTTCACATTTTGAGTGAAACAATACCAAGAAAAATTTGCACAAAAGTTATCATTGATTGCCTAGTTCGTGGGGCTTAAAACATGGACAAAATCACATTTCATCATTTTCCATCTCCTTTATAGTCATCATGGTGACTAGCTTTAGCTAGGGCGATTTATTTTGATAATAGAAATTATCTGACAGTCACTAGTTGGCCCTCCAAAGTTAACTTTTTTTCTTTATGCATCTTCATATTTGCATATCAATGATGCTAGAAGGCACATTCTTCAATAGCATTGAATCACCCCAAATTTGGGGGCAACCACATTTGGTTTTGATTTTCCCACAATGGAATACATATTACATGATCATGGCATATACACTTGAAAAAAACCCCTTTCTCTATTAGGGAAAAAATAGAATCAATCACATGCATCTTCCACCAACCCCCTTTCACCATTGGGGCAAAAACAATATCACATTTACATCATTCATATCATCCACAATCACATCATTATTTTACAAAACCAATTGCATTCATTTTTCAATTGGCTCATGATATTCATACACAAACTCATTCACCAATTGAGGGGGTAAACTACGTAATCAAATTTCTTTTATCTCCAAGCTCATGTCCACATCTCAACAAAGTTGCTTCAACATCAAGCCAAAAAAAGTGTCATATTTTTGCACCGCATTGTATTTCACGCAATGCAGTACAAAAAGGAGTCTTTGTAGACACCAAATCCTAGCCACTTGTCACTCATCCAAGTCTTCCCACCATTTTTATCCATTATTTACATATATTATATATATATTTGTTTAATATATATTTAAATATTAATATTTTATATTATATTTTTATATATATTTAATAAATGTGTATATATGTGTAAATTAATATCAACCATCCATCTTGGTCTAATCCTAGCCATTCATCTACCTTAATCCATGCCACCTACCTAGATTTAATATCCACCCTTCGTCACATTTTAATCTTGACCACATAAATTATGTTGTTGAAACCCTAATGTGCCCTAGGAAAGATTATAAATATGAGTCATTTTTATGACTCAACCCCTAAGTTCTTGAAGTCCCTAAATCCCCCAAGTAATGAGATTTTAGAAGTTCTTGAATTCCTTTCATCCATTGTTGCCATCACCCTTGCATCCACCACTACATCCATCGCCATAGCCCTTGCATGAAGTAGATATGCTTTTGTAGACCTTGATTCAACCCTTGAAGGCCCCTCTACTACTCTCGAGTGCCCATTTTCTATCACCAAATGTCCCTCTAATACTCTCGAGCACCCATCTACTATCGTTGAATACCCACTTGCTATTCTTGAGCATCGCTAGGTACTTTATTCCATCCCCAAGCACCCATGAGTGTTCTTTGCTACCATCAAGCATCCATGGGTATTTCAGACTAGAGTTCTATAGCCCTACTAACCTTTGAGTGTCGCTAGGGCATCCATGCACCATATTCCTACAACAATGACTATAGATTAGAAAATGACAAGTTCATAAGATAAATCTTCTATTGTTGTATTAATTTTATTATTCCATATTTGCATGTAGTTTATTATTTGTAATTTAGGGTTTTTATTTATTTTTGAGGGTCTCACACAATGGATCCCTTACAGTTACTACTAATCCTCTTTTGTCATTTCTATGTGTGTAGATCTAGAGATATACAGGAATTGAGCAGTTGTTTAAGATGGAGTGGTCCGATCAATGGATATCTAAAGCCCACTCACTTCTTTTGGGATTTATCAAGTTTGAAGACACACCCTAATTTGTTGGCTAAGGTTTTGGAGAACCCTAGCATATTGAGATTATTGTATTGAGAAATAAATATTTGTAATAATCCCAATATGGGGCATATTTGGTTGTAATATAAGAAATACACATGGCAATAAAAATCAAATTTATTTATGTTCAATCACATGTGTTTATTTTACTTTAATTGTTCATTTATTTAAGTTTAGTTATTTGGTGTTGTTCTATTTTTCATCTACATATTTATCTTATAGGGATTCTAAACAAGGTTACTTAAAGTGTGCCATTTTTAAACGCCCAAACCTAAGATCATAAAATAAATTATTTATCACTCTCTCTATTCATAAATCATGACTACATTAATGATTTAGAAAAAAATTAGTTCATCCCTAATTCATTTTCTCGAAAACATTAACCATATCATTAAATATTAAACTTACTTTCTAGGTATAAATAAATTTCATCCACAAGTATGTAGTACATTAAGTGTCCACTTTCATTTCATATTAATAATTCATAACCATTTTGCTACTAATCATTCACAATACTTATGATTTCCTTCTCTCATAATGAATTGAAGGCAATTAAAAAAATAATTCTACAACATCAAATATTTATTTTTATAATAAGGAAACTTCCTTAACACTCTACATTCTTTCTTCACCATTAAAAGACCTATTAGGTTGCATAATCCTAGACCATTTTATACCCCTAATTTTTCAAAACATATCAAAGTCAAGAGTATAAGTCATTTTAAGAAGTATTGGATATTTTTATAAAGGTCATGGGGTTATTAAGTTCTTTTGGAACCATTTCTTGCATCCATAGGATTCGATTGTCATGCTACAAGAAATCATTTGAAACCAACGAGCTATTATAGGCTCTGGTCAACCTGCCTCTTTATTCTGATTAAAGAAATATTGCTAAAAGAAATGTACATAATGGGTAAGGAAACCCCAATGGTAAACTTATGATTTTACAAGTATTACACACTCTATATTTTAGTTATATGCTACTTATATATATAAAATGACCAAGCAAAGACAACTTAATTATTATGCCTTATGTAGACCGATGCCTATCCAATTGGGTTGTTATAGCAATTTAACAACATTCATAACATGAACAGAAAGAATGGGGAAAAGAAGAATTGGTGCCATTAAACTCATTCGAATATCGTAATCAGTCTAATGGTTAACCAACAAAAGAAATGCTCACAACATGTTCGAATATCGTAACCTATTATGAGGAAACACACAGAACTGAAGACAAGAGAATGATAAAACTGAAACCCAAAATTGTATTAATTTCTTCAATAATAATTACATGCAGAGTTGGCAGAATGCCATTAAACTCTGTTTTCAAAAGTTTTAATACAATGAGAAAGCCTTGTTCAAATGATGTAACAAGACTTCATCAATTCTCCTTCTAAAATATTAGCAAGAAGAATCTCTAGACTTCAGGCTCAAAAAGACTGGAAATATTCTCAGCTCTCCAAACGCAGTATTACCAAAACCTGCACAACAAAGGGAGGAATGAGGGATGATAGAGAAAAATAGACACAATGGGAATACAACAACACAACTCAAATGGGCACTCAAGTATACCTCTTAGCAAAAATTGCTATCTCTAATGCTTGATGCAGATTCTGGCCCTAGATGCTTCCTTTTATAGCCTCTGGTTCTTGAATCTATTATTTTTGGCCTGATCTTGGCCTTACATTTGTCACCTTCTGATTTGACCTTCAAAACTGGTACAACTAGCTTCCATTATTTCTTTTTATTCATATTGTACACTCTTCTTTGACTAAATTTCAACCTGTTCAACCGGTGATGTCAGTACCTGGAGGGTCTCCTTTTTCTATTCCTTCTTCTTTGGTTCCTTCTTCTTCTATTTCCTCTTGGCTATTTGATTGGTTATCTGCTTTTGATGTTTCCCCTACTTGAGCTACCGTCTCTTCATCTGGTGGGGGAGAGCTCCTTTCTAGTTGTAAGCTGCAAATTTTAATTTCTTTACCTTTCTATCTTTGTTGTAACCATCTGATTTGTTTCCCAATCATCCTCCAAGCATCAACATTAAAAGTTATAGAGAATCTCAACATGTTCATCTCCTGTAGGATCTTGTTTTTTTGTATGCTGATGTAGCTCTTACTTTTCTCATACTGGGTGACTAGAATTTCTACAGTATTCACTAGAACAGTGGTTTGTCTGGCCATATCTTCCTCATCATCTGGTTCACAATCAAAGTCTTCTATTTTATTTTTGAGGATATTTTCTATATTGGCAGTTTCTAAGAATTCTTCTAATGATAATCCAATATCTGCTAGTTTCTCTGTTATGTCATCCAATAAAGTGAACATCTCTACAACATATTTAAGCCATCCTTCCTTGTTGGTCCTAAACATTACCGCTTTCATGAACTCACATTGTTTTTTATTTTAGTTCCATCATTCAACATTACTTCTTTGCTTTGCATCTCCTCAAAATATTCTGACATTAAGTCCAGAGTAGGGTGAATGGCCTCAAAGTCTTCTTCTCTCTGGTAAATCAAGATTTCCATTTCTTGAGCAGTAACTCGGATTACCTTAATATACCTAAACATCTCAGTGATTCCCTTGATCCTATCCTAAATTTTGAATGACATCTCTCTTTTTATTTTATTCAAATAATCTGTATAATTGATGATTTTTATCACCATGGGAGGTTGTGCTATTGGGGTGTTCTTCTATGCAAAATCTTCTTTCAGTTTATTAATTAAGGCTTGCATCTCTACTTTTTCTTTATCACTTATTTCTAGTTGGCTCCTTAACTCTGTATTGCTCTGATGTAGTTGGTCCATAGTTTGCTCTTGTACTACTTTAGCTACTCTGACCATATCACCCTCTTTTCCATGTACTAAAATTCCTCCTATTTTCTCATCGACTTTGAGAACAATAGGTTCTTGTAAGGCAGGTATGTGTACTTCTACCATATCTGATTTGGGCATCTCTATTTCTACTCCAGCTGTAGAGTTGTCTCCCATGCCTCCCATTTCTGCTACTACCTGTAGCTCATGCTCACTGGCAGCACTAAAGACCATTTGTTCTTCTGTTCTTTCCAACAAAACCTTTGTGGATGGTAGAGACAATCTGGGCCTCTTTTTTTCTGGGGTAGATACAATTGTTTGCATTCTAACTTTGTGATCTCTAAAGATACCTCCAAATCCACCTACTCTTCTCATGTTCATCTGTATTACTGATGGAATTTTTATCTCCTTATCATTTATCTTCAAAGAGGTAGGAATGGCTCTGGGAGCTAATTTCCTTACACTGGTCACTGCTAACAGCTGGTCAAAAATGGGAATTATAGCTTGCTTGGAAGAGGTCAGCTCCTGAGTAGGTGCAACAATAACTTCCTTTCCCTTTACTGTACTCGGGCTTTCAGAGACTCCTTGGGAAGTGTTGGGTGTTACCTCTATTCTGAGGCAAGTATTATCAGGGGCTGGGACTTGGTGTTCTACAACGTCTGTTGTGCTTACAGTGACTTCCATCTGGTCAATACCCTGATCTTCTATCAACTCCAATACGGGGTCTTCTCTGATTGCTTGGGTGACTTCTGGTAAGAGGGGGCTGCATATTCTACCAAAACTCTTCTGATTGCAACCAACTTTGGGGGGTAATCATAGGGCTTTTGTACTTATGAATTGCCCCTCTTTTCAAAGGGGAACTTATCCCATATAGCCTGCAAATATTTCCCTTTCTCTATAGCATCCAATAACTCTTCTTCATAAGCATCCTTCCTATGCTCAACCTAGGCGTAATCACGATTTTTCATTAACCTCTCGTACTTTTTATCTGGATCGTAAGGTCTCCAAGTTATTTCTTCAAAATCCATGAGATCCAAATCATACATCCCTTTGAGTAAAGTTGGATATCCTACAAATACATAATTTCCAAATCTACAGGGGACGCTGAGCCATGAAACTTTGTCGTGCTTCTTCACTAGTCTCATTTTGGCCTCCTCGACCACCTGTCTACATAGCTCTAGGGCAGCGAGGGATAATGGGCAATACATAGGTAGCATTTTTGGAGGAATTTTGGCTCCATAGAGCCGAATGTAGGTGAACCCTTTAGAGAAGAAGAAATCTTCGATATCCTTTTCCTTAATGAAAGCTCTTACCCCAGGCCCTAGTCTCTCAGGGAGGAAACCGGTTAGGAGCCAATGAATTTCCAACATAAAATTGTCACAAAACCAACCTAGGTGAGTACGACCTTCGTGTATCCTCCAAAAACTAGTCTAGACGTAGGGACTCTCAATGACCCCTACCCTTTTTTGGGCTTCCTCTCCCAATTGCCCCGCTAGTAGGTGCATGAGAATGGAGTAGTGAGAAAAATAAGGCATCTCCTACCTTTGTTCCAAAATAGCCTTTCTTAATTCTGTCAACTGTGTGTGCATTTGTTCGCTCAATTCTTGCTCCCAAGCATAAATTGGGGTGTTTATTGCCTGGTTACTCTATGCTACTAAATATAATACCTTTCTACCCACTACACTGAGTTCTTGTACCCCTAAAATGATATTAGCCATATCACAAAAATCTCGGACCCATGGTTTGAAAGCAGTTTTTTTGATGGGAAACTCAAAAACTACTTTCTCATGATCTTCAAAAAATGATTTAAAGACATCTAAATCTGTTAACCTACGAGACTGCCTTTCAATTACCTATTGAATCAACTGAGTATTGGAAGGTGCTAGCTTGAAAACTTGTTGGATATGCTTGGTTGCTATACTGAACATTGGTCGGTCTCTATTATCCCAAAATATTCTGGTTTTCTCATCATACGCTACAACTAACCAGGCCAGTAAGTCTGAGGAGTAGTATACCCTTGGACATATCAATTTTCCTAGGTTACTGGTCCACCTGTTACTCCTAGGAAAACCTTTATGTTGCATCCTCCTAGCTTTGTGAAATAAGTCTGCTAGCAACCAAGGGGCTCTTTGATCATTCTCCATTATGAGAGCAAAACTTTGGATGCAAGTATTTTCAATTTCATACTGCTACGTGGGAGTGAGCTTTTTGTCGGCCCCACTCTTCTGGGTAAAATCATACATCGTGCTCCTAGGCACAGCTGGTCTGAGGAGCTTGGCATATGGTGATTGGTCTGTGATGAACTTCACTACTTCTTCAGTGTCCTTGGGTATGAAAGCACTTCCCCAAGCTACCATCTCACTTGTAGTAGCTGTTCTAGCTCATTGAAACAAAACCCTCGAGTTTTTGCTCTCTCTCTGCTCTTTCAAACCAGTTCTTTGCTCAGGATTACCAGGGTGGTAAGCTCACTCGATAGTGTGGGTTTAAATATTTTATGGAGAAGTGGGCTCACTATCTTCGCACAAACTATCATTAATAAAGTGTCACCAACTGCCCTTTCAAATTTACCAATGGAGACTTGCCAAAGTGTCACATTCTAAAGTCAGACAGTTATGGTTGGTGGCTTTCCTCATCCTGCACATCTGTAGGGACTTTGATCTATGTACTTGCAATCATTCACAACTTTCCTATTGGTTACTGAACCGATCCTTTCTCTGACGTGGAAATATGAATATGGTGGTGGTGGCTTTTTGTGAGAAAGCACTATGCCATTTTGGGCCCGGGCGGAGATTTGGTTTTGGGAATAGTTACACCATTAACCGGGTGGTGATCATTTTGGGGATCTGTTGTCAGATTTGATCATTGAGGTGTGTGCCCACTGGATCCACCAACTCATGATGACCGTTGGATGGGATATGCAACATTTACTTCCATTTGATACTCTTGGACCTGTAAGAACGTTAGTCCCACAATCTAGAAAACATATGTCAATGGTGGTTATGCATATTATAGGAGATACCCAAAAGTTATTGGTTAGTCAATTTTACACACTCATATTTTGCAAATAATAATCATCGACTTAATATTTAATCAGGGTCTTAACCTTTGTTTAATATTTATTTATTAAAGAGTAATAAAAAAAATTACTAACCTCTGGTTAATACACAACCTTTAATAACTTGATTACCTTGTTAATGGCTTACCGTCCGATCAAACATATGATCCAACGCGTTCGTCCGATTATCTAGACCCGTACCTAGAGTTTACTGAGGAGAGGGGGTCATTATCAATGTTTAGACCCTCAATTAACCTTAATTAATTATCCTCGATGAAATAAAACAGGTTTCTTAACCTTCAGGTGTATTGGCCATGCGCTACCGTCGGATCTAGTCGGGGTTCACCACTATTGTTAGATCTGGTAGGGCTGTGCATCTTTTATCAAACTTTATTTTCCTTTGATAGCCATGAGTAAGCGCAGCCATCGGATCAAATCGGGGATAAGCATGGCCATCCGATCTCTTCTTAACGTTTGATCTCTTCGATAAAATGACGTCGTTGGATCTGTCCAGGTTGAGCGCTACCATTGGATTCCACTTTGTCCTTTATGTGACCTTGATTAAATCATGGTCGTTAGATCTTGGTAGATTGAAATGCCATCGTTGATTTCCCTTTGGCTTGTAATTGCCCTAAAATGAATGCACCATCATCAGATCTGGGCTAGTCGAGAATCACTGCTACCATCAGATTTGTCATTTGCATATTACCTTTTGATTATTATGATGAATCATGGCCATTGGATTTAGATACGGATGAGCATTGTCATTGATTTACTTTAGCTCTTTGACTTGTCAACCTTTGATGGCTTCGTGAGATCGTAGTCGTTGGATCTTTCTTGATTGAGCACCATTGTCAGATTGCATTTTGACCATCGATCTTTTGACAAATTTTGTTTAATCCTTGTCTACTTTGAGTAAAGTGCTACCATCTAATTTATGGTGGATCAATGCCACCATTAGATCTTATTGAATGTGGGGAATCACTTTGCAATCTTTTTATTGGTCGAATGAGTGGTTGTAGGTGTTACCATTAGATTAACTCATGATCACACGCTATCGTAGATCTTCATTTACCCTTTTTCAAAGGAGGCCCCATTTAATCTTTGAGCAACTTTCTTGGAGCGTGATCGTTGGATCAACTAGGCTTAAGTGCAACCGTCAGATCTTCTTGAATATGGGGGTATTTGACTTTGACTTGGATGGGACTCTTTAATGGTCGATTGTCTTGAGATGTGTACTATCATTGGATTATCTCTAGTGAGGGTGCATCCATTGATGTTTCTCAGACCTGCATATATTTTTAAAACATGAGTGTGAATAATACTTTTAGGCTAACCTTGGTGGTTTATGGTAAATGTGCATCTGTTGGATCAGGTGCATTTGGGTGTAGCCATCAGATTTATCTAGAGATGCTCATCCTTTAGTCAATATGGATCATGCGTCCATTAGATTTTATCATGATGAAGCATGATCATCGATCTTTGATAGCCCATTCTTTTATAACCTTAAAAAAATTCCCCCTAAAAATAATTTGTTTTACCTTTATGTTACCCGATACTTCTACCATTTAATTACTCAGACTTTGACTTGAGCGCAACCATCAGATCTTGATGGGGATTGGTGCAACCATTGATTTCTTCCAACCTACAAGATTAGTTACCAAGGGGCACTTATTTTTAATCCTTGATTTAGTGAAAGGGGAGGGATTAGCTAACGTGTTAGACCCTCACTAATCTCACTTAGTGGCTTTAATTAATCCTTTGGCCTTTAACCCCTTTAATGGTAACTTTATGAACTTTCAAGAGAGCGTGACCGTCCGATTAAATCATAATCGAGCGCTGCCCTTGGATCTTCTGAAATAGCTCGATGTTTAATTAAAGGGGGCACGTACCCTCAAGGATTTAATTTAAATTTTCCTCTCCAAACCTTAGGTTTTATTTCTTTTGACCACGGTGCATTAGAGGTTTGACTTATCAAAGTGAGCGCATTCGTTGGATTCTATCTTGATGAAGCGTTGCCCTTGGATTTATTAGTTTTGCACAATTTTTATTTCAAAGAAGCATGTAACCTTCAACTTGGTCTTATTAGACTTTGATTTACCACCTTTTGGTACTTTTAGATATAAGTCTTTTATCATGGCACACACCTTTGCCCTTAAATGATTTTATTAAAACTTTACTAAGGCTAGAGGTGACCTTGGGTCCAAATGTTTTAATAATACTTTTAGATACCTTGGGACTTAGGGGTTTATTCATTTGACTTAGGCCCGAAAGTGGTCATCATTTTTAAAATAAGGGCTCATATTAAATTCGTGGATCATAAACCTTACTTTAAAAGAGTTGGGGTATTTTAATGGTTTGACCTTTTTAGTGGACGTTTATTTAATTTGACCTTTATGGATTCTTTTAGGATAAAACAATGGTTGTAAAAGCAATCCAAAAATGGCTAAGGTTTAGTCAAAAATATCAACATTTAAAGTCAGCTTTTCAGATGAAAATGCAACAGAGGCCAGCAACATTTGCTAATTTATTGAAACCAAAAATTTAAAATTGGGGGTTTCAAATGTTGAGTCAATTTTGGCTCCAACATAGGCTTTGACTGGGACAATGTGCTGAAAACATGAGGCACTTGAGAATTCCAGAATCTCCTAGTTTTACTACAATTACAAATCATCAAGCCTGATAAGCAAAATTTTAAAAACAAAACACAATAACTTTAAAACTGAAAAACTGTACAAACAACATGATATCAAAGTAATAGAGTATTGAAAACTGTAATTCCTTTTATTCAATTCAAAAACTAGGGTCAGAATTTTAGAATCAGATGAGCTTTTTAGATATATTGTTATGTTTGTTTTAGCAAGGTCAGAGGATATGATTACACATAATTTGTTAAAGCTATTTGTTCCATCATGCTTTGGCCCATGTGTGTGTTAGTGCATTCATTTTGATTCCCAAGTCTTCCAGAACTTTGTCATGTTTGGGAAAAATAGTTAAGCTTAGTGTATGATTTCACTCTTAAATATGTTCACCATTCTGTAGGGCTCCACTACCAGTCAAGCGTCTATAGCCTCGATGGAGTTGCTTCTAATCCCATACGGTTTTACTCTACTGCCAGTCAAGCATCTATAGCCCCGGTAGAGGTTTTCCAAGATATCTCAAGTAGTGACTCAACTTACATTATTTTGATTTTCTTCCTTGTTTGAGAAATATTTTGATATAAGCAAATTGTGCAATGAGTATGCCTGAGTTGAGGATTAGTTTTTGGCTAAAAAGGATGAGTGTAATGATTTTTAGCTCAACCACCTTACCAAAGATAACTCTGTTCTTTGGACCTTGAAATCACCTGAAGTATCATTTGTAATGTGAGGCCTTAACATGGTGTCCCAATCAACTTTGATTTCACTCTATTTTATCTCATATCATATGACCATTGCATGAACATTCATATTTTGAAAAATTGTAAACATCATCAAAGTCTAAAATAAATCTCCTTTCTTCTTATTTGTTTTTGGAGGAACCAACAGTAAGGAATACTCATCATACTAAGAATACTATGTGAAACAACAAAACTTAGAACAATACAGACAAAAGAAAAATGCTTAACTGGTAAACAAAACAATCAACAAAAAACATCACTCTATTTTTGGGGTTTTTGACTTTTTATTATTATTATTATTATTATTATTATTTTAACAAGGCACTTCCTCTTTCCTGACCCCACCACAGGGATTGTACATCTTGAGGTGTTGGCCATTAATAGGGATAACCATTGGTTCTCCTTGCAAGGTCTACAATTTGTAAGTATTCTGACCAACAACATGGGCTATCTGGTATGGACCAATCCATTTAGGCTCGAGTTTTCCCTTTTCACCATGCTTATCATTTTTAGGGTCCCAATAGATGACTATATCTCCTTGAGAGAAAGGAGTACCTTTGGCTTTCTTATTAAACAATTTCACAGTTTTTTGAGTTTGTTCCATCATCCTATTAAGGGTTTCTCTTCTTTGTTCTTCTAACAGGACAATTTGGTCTAGCCTTCTTTGTAAGGGGTTGGGGTCTTCATGATCTTGCAATAAGAGGGATAATGCTAATTTCTCTATCCTAGGAGGTAACAAAACTCTTTCCCCATACACCATTTCATAGGGGGTTCTTCCTGTGTTTCTTTTGACAGATAACCTATCAGCCCAAAGAGCAAATTTTAGTTCACTATCCCATCCTCTTTTGTTCTTACCCAATGATCTTTTTATTTTGGTTATTATATTCTTATTTGATGACTCAACAAGACCATTTCCTTGGGGGTAATAATTAGTAGAATGTGAAAGTTCTATTCCATACTTAGCACAAAATTCTACCATCTCATATGAAACAAAATATTGTCCATTATTTGTTACCAGTTTTTGAGGAACTCCAAACCTGGTCAGAATGTTTTCTTCCAAGAATTTGATAATGGTGGTGGTTGTGGAGGTTCTTAGAGGAGCAGCCTCTACCCACTTTGTGAAGTAATCCATTGCAGTTATGATCCACTTGTGCTGGCCTGATGAGTTAGGCTTGATCTCTCCAATTAGGTCAATGCCCCATTGGGTGAATGGTGCTTCAATGATCACTGGTTTGAGGGGCATGGCTGCCAGCTGCTTCTTTCCTATAAAAACCTGGCAGTTATGATAATTCCTAACATATTTATATACATCCTTAAAAAGGGAAGGCCAATAATATCCTGCTCTCATGATTTTATTAGTTGTGGCTTTTGGAGCAAAATTTCCTCCACAGAAACCATCATGGAACTCATTAATTATTTTTGGGACTTCATTTTCATATAAACAAACTAATAACACTCCATCAGGGTGTTTCCAATAAAGCACACCATCCTGCACATGGTATTTTTGAGCTTGAAGTTTTACTGACCTCATTCTATTTGTTGACATATCTCTGGGAAAAGATAGAGTTTGTAAGTATGCTAGAATTTCATCATACCATTTGCATTCTACATTATTGATTCTCCTATTATCATGTATTTCATCTATTGTGATGATATTATTAGAGTCTTCTCCTTTATATGCAAGGTACTTCACTAGGCCCTGCCCTCTTACGATTTTGACTATTTTGAATTCAGCATCATATTGCAAAAGTTTCACCATCCATCTTGTTGGCCTTCCTAATGGCTCAGTTTGAGTAAAAATATCCTTTATTGTTATGAAAGGGATGCAACAGTAAAATTTATTTGTACCGAATATACCTTTGAAATGTTCCAAAGATTGGATGACTACATAAGCATGTTTTTCTAGCAAGGTATATTTAATATGTGCTCCTTTTAGACCTGAACTCATGAAGGCTATTGGCCTTTCATTATTTTCATCATATTTTTGTGAAATAACTGCAGCAATGGAGTGTTCAGATGCATATGAATAAATGTTAAAGTCTTTAGAATAATCAAGGCAGCTTAGGGCTGGAGTAGTGGAAATGGCTTCTTTTATCTTATTGAATGCTTCCATGTTTTCTACTATCCATTTTATTTCTCCAGTATTCTTAACCATGTCATTTATGGGTTTGGTCATCTCTGCAAAATTTGGAACAAATATTCTGACAAAATTTATCTTGCCAAAGAATGACCTGATTGTTAGAGTAATATTCCATTCTTTGGGATATTTACCCTTTTACTCCACTACGTAAAATAGGTAGTATATTGCATTATACTACATAGATTATTACATTTAATTTTTACTGCATACCATGAGATATTTACTATTCTAAATATCTATTGGTTAACCTAGAGTAAATACCTAAATATCCTAAGTCAGATATTTAGGTTAGTTTTTTAGTTAGAACTCTCTACCTAGGTTAGTGGTTAGCTACACATTTCTCTTAACGTGTATTGTTAGCGCATTATTTGCAAATATTGCTTTATGTAATCTATATAAACTAGCTTAATTTTCCTAAGCTAAGTTAGTCGTTAATATATCAAATTATTTGCTTTGCATCTTTGGAGTGATTTTATTAACTACATTAGCATCAAAGCCACTTGTGGAATGGGACCTACAGAGCTAGATCGAGGGGCACAAATATCGATACGGGACCCCCTTGACCTACTGCTCAAAATGGATCTCAAGGTGGATCCTAAGAAACAATGCCCGTAGGCCCATAGACCTACATGGATTAGAGCCCACATCATCGAGCAGCCACGAGAGAGGGCTCATAGGCCCATAGTCACTCGACGGCCATAGTTGAGGGCCCGTAGGCCCATACATATCTAATAGTAGGTGTCTCTCAGACTTGTTTAGTAGCTGGTGGCTCCTCGATCTAGTGATCAAGGGCAGGCAACCCTCACAAGCCAATGACCAGAGTCTACACTCTGGTGACCGACCACCAGGAGATCGATCGCTCTCCCAAGCAGCCGATAAGAGGGTCAACGTGCTCCTCTGACTAGCGGTGATCAGGATATGAGAGGGCAGATGACCCTTCGATCTCTGACGACTGCCTCGATGATCAAGATTCGAGAGGGTAGGTGGCCCTCCAATATTTGGCAATCACCCTGGTGATCGGTATTTGAGAGAGCAGGTGGCCCTCCGATCTCTAGTGACCACCAAATAAAGTCAAGGCAAGAGCACCCTGAATCAAGACCCAGATCGCCATGTGGTGACCTAGTTGACCACCACGTGAGGGCAAGAGCACCCTCTATGGGAGGACATGTGGCACAACCAGCAAACATCTGGCAGCTAATCTGGGTGATAGACCTACAGACACAACATGTGGATAGACTAACATTGGACTAGAGACACAAGGGCATGACCTATGAGGTGATTGGTATGACGAACTGAACACCTGGAAACATAGAAATTGAGGCAAATGAACCTGACGTGGCTAACTGTGATTGGCTGTGTGACGTGGCAAGGCTCTAGCTGATGTGGGTGATTGTGATTGGTTGTGTGATGTGGCATTGTGGTATTCACATTTCAGGTAATAAAAGGGGGGTTATGATTGCTCGAAGGCAATCACATATAAAGGGGGTGGAAATCAATTTATCCCCTTGAGTATGTAGCATCACACTACATGTGGGATTAATTCCCACTAGATTTAAAAAAAAAAATTAGCCAAAGGATTGGCTAGAAATAGGAGATAATATCTCCTATCACCGTCGGGCTAGCTAGCCTGATCGGTGACTAGCCCAAATGTTAAGGCTCTGCCCGACAGGAGGTCTAGAGCTCGACTCCCGTTGGGCACTAATGCCTTTGTTTTGCTAAGAGGGCAGTCAATAAAATTTTGCTCCACGGAGCAATAAAAGGAAACCAAAGGTAATTATTTTTTTTGCATATAATCATTTAATTAAAGTTATATATATATATATATATATATATATATATATATATATTTTAATAATTTAAATTTAAATAATATATTTTTTAAATTAATTTCTATTAAACCTTTAAATTGATTTATTTAAAACTTTTATTTTAGTTTTATTATTAATTAAAATTATTTAATTAAACTTTCTTTAAATTTTGCAAATTAAAATTAAAGAAATAAGTTTTTTTTTTGCAACTTTCAAATTCAAAGGTGCTTGTGTTTTCTCACAAAATGGAGATATGAGACATAGCAAGAGCACATTTTTTGTTGCAAATTAGAAAACTCTTCTCAAACCTTGTTAATTAAGCATACAAAAGAGAGGATCAAACTTGAATTCTTTCTTGCAAATTGGAAAACAAGGAAACTTAAAAACTTGCAAAACATCAAAATTGAAAGTGTGCATTTGTTTTCTCAAAAGGGGGATATAAGACATAAAATTGCACATATTTTTTTGCAAACTTGAGAAGAAATTGAAACCTTGGGTCCATCAAAACAAAGTCATTTGTCGACTGGTCTGGAAGCCTTTCAAACGCAGGTCGTGTGTCGAATTGTCTTGGAAGGAGTGCTTGAATTGTTAATTTTGCAAAATAGAGGGGGGAAGACAACATTGTACTTCTTTTGCAAAATTGTAAAACAAAGTAGGAGACATAAAAATATAATTTTTTTGCACAACACACATTAATATTTTTTTGAAAAAATTAAAAATGTGCATTTTCGATTTTACTCGATACCTTCATTGGTAAATTAGGTGCATTTTCGGTTGCATCCGAAAACTAGGTGATAAGAATTTTGTGGGCATTATTGTTTGATTATTGCATTATTATTTTTTTTGCAATTATAAGTCATAGAATCAAGAACACACTAAACCCCAAAATTTCACAAATTTGTGTAAATCCTTGCACATATTTAAAGCCAAAATTCACTTGATATTATCTCCTAAATCAACAAAACCCCTAATTCACTCTTATTTATTTGTCTTAATTTCCTCAAACTTTTCATCCTTATTGAAGGGTGTTAAGGTAGGTTCCATTAAATATATGTTTGAGTGAATTATACTTTGGTACTTTTTTAGGGTATATCAAAATAAAGAACAAGTTTTTTGAAAATAAGGAACCTTAAAAGTTGCAATCCTTTGCACTAAGGGGGATAATTCCTTTCTTCCTTAAAACATAGATTTTGATAAGAGGAAAATAAAACTTGTAAAAGCAATCATAAAATTGGAAGTCATCAACATCATACATTTTTCTTTTAGGCTTTATAATAGCAACCATGCTTGAAGTACTTGCAATAAGGAAGGACAAATTGGTGAACTTTTTTGATAAAATTGCCTAGAAAACATAGTTTTGCACAACTTGTAAAAATGACAACCAAGACACCATTCAGTGTTGGTTTCAAAACAAGCAAAACTAAAATGGCAAAGGCACATCACAAAAGCCATGTTTCTAGTGAAGTGTCTCATTCTGATTCTGATTCTAGTTCAAAGACAACACTGGGAGTGCTCATTGCTAAAACAATATTGTAGAGGGAAAACACGTGTCACCTTGAGCAAAACACCATTTCCTCTCTCTCTTTTTTTAGGCTTCATAAATAGCATAAGTTTTTGTTTGAAGTAATTGTAATAAATGGGTGTTTGTACCTCTTTTAGGCTTCATAAAATAGCAAACTCTCATTGTTTGAAGTTCTTGTAACAAAAGGAGGGAATTTTCTAGTGTAAAATTGCCTAGGAGGCAATATTTATAAAAATCCTTCACAAAAACTCTCAAAAACTCTTGAGTTGCACATATTTTGCAATTAAGGGGGATATACATTTATTTTCTTCACAATTTTTGTAAAAAGAGAAGAAGACTTATAAGGGTGCATTTTCGGCAGCGATCGACACCTTAGTCATACTTCTTTTAGAAATTAATTACATGTTTTGCAACGAGAAGGGGGGAACTTATAAGGGTGCATTTTTTGCAGTGATCGACACCTTAGCTACCTTATCTTTTGCAAAATCATATTGTAAATGAATGAACCTCGTATGAAGTGATCTATTCTACTACACCTAGCGATTGCAATGGCTGGTTACCCATGCAATTTGGTTGGATGAAGTGATTACTATAAGGACATTCATTGATGTGAATACAAAGTGAGGAATGACCCACTTTTTGCTTAGAAGAAGCTCGAGTATTGTGACAGAGCAAGAAATAGCAGATCGACATCTTTTTTCACTGTATTGGGATAGTTATATACATTACCTAAATAATGTAATAAGGGGGGATGTTAGAGTACTATTCCATTATTTGGGATATTTACCCTTTTACTCCACTATGTAAAATATGTAGTATATTGCATTATACTACATAGATTATTACATTTACTTTTTACTGCATACCATGAGATATTTACTGTTCTAAATATCTACTAGTTAACCTAGAGTAAATACCTAAATATCCTAAGTCAGATATTTAGGTTAGTTGTTTAGTTAGAACTCTCTACCTAGGTTAGTGGTTAGCTACACGTTTCTCTTAACGTGTATTGTTAGCGCATTATTTGCAAAGGTTGTTTTATGTAATCTATATAAACTAGATTAATTTTCCTAAGCTAAGTTAGTCGTTAATATATCAAATTATTTGCTTTGCATCTTTGGAGTACTTTTATTAACTACATTGACTCCTTTTAAGTTTCTAGGAGGAGGAATTTTGGAGATAGCTTATATTATTTCTAGGTCAATACTTATCCCCTTTTCTATAACTATGTGACGTAATAATTTTCCTTGTGTAGTCCCAAATATGCATTTCTTGGGATTTAGGGAAATTCCAAATTCTTTGCACCAAGCAAAAACTGTAGCTAAATATTCTAAGTGATATTTTGGATTTTTAGAAAATACTGTGATATCATCCAAATATACAATCACTATTTTAAACATTAATCCTTTGAAGGTAAAGTCCATTGCTCTATAAAAGGTAGCACCTACATTCATCAGGCCAAAAGGTATTCTTAAATATTCAAATGTACCCCAAGGTGTAGTGAATGTTATTTTATGTTTGTCTTCTGGATTAATCTGAATTTGATTGTATCCAAAAAATCCATCCAATAGGGACATCCTTGATGAGCCAACTACTGCTTGCAATAGTTGCTCCATATTGGGCAATGGATAACTATCCTTCAATGAACTTTTATTTAAATTTTTTAAATCTACACAAAGTCTAATATCACTATTTTCTTTCTAACCGGTACTAAATTGGATATCCAAGAAGAAAATCTTACCTTTATGATTATTTTGAAATGCATTAATTTGTGTACCTCCTTTTGCATTATTAGGTGAAGGGTAGGATTATACTTCCTTTGTTTCTGTCTAAATGGATTGGAATATTCTTTCAAGGGTATTATGTGTGTCATTACATATTTTTTGAAGGTTTTAAGACCCTCACAAGTCCAAGCAAAATGTTATTTTTTCTTATTTAAGAAACTGATGTATCCAGCATTTTATTTTGTTGGTAAGGCTATGTTTGCCTTCACTATTCTGGGCTCTCTCATTGTACCAATGTTAACATCTTTAAATATTACCTCTTTCAAGGAGACTTGAACGCATTATCAAAATCATCAAATAAGATTTCTAGAGAAACTAATCATTTTTGGATTCTATTTGTTTTCAACTGGATTACTTCCTACTGGCTCACCTATTTGATCTTTCATCTTGTCTTTATATTTTTCATCACATATTATATTTGCATACTGATTTTGCATGGTCATGAAATCTTTAATGTCCACATCATCTTGAAAGACCTATAGGTAAACTATGTTATCTAGAACAAGGGGCTTATTAACTGAAATAGTTGGGAACCTATCCATATATTATGTAGTTATTTTTGGATGGTCTAGGCCTGAGGCATTTACAGCTAAAATTTCTGCAACATGATTTTGTTCTCTTGGAATAAATGAGATATTGAAAGCCAAGATTTTTTTAATTTCTTCCAATACTACATTTTTATACTATTTTAGCCCAGGATTCTTAGTCTGATATTTACCTTTTATTTGTTTTATAATTAGTTCTACATCCCCTATTACAGTCAAGTAGTTAATACCTAATTCTTTTGCTTTTCTTAATCTTAGAAATAGAGCTTCCTATTCAACTATATCATTGGTGCAAGGGAATTCTAGTCTGTAAAGGATACCAGGATAGTTTCCTTTTATGTCAGTCAGATTAATTCCTACACCTGCTCCAAATTGGAACTTAGCTCCATCGAAATACATGGTCCACATTTCTTGAGTTAACACTCTTTGATTCAACATAAAACATTTTTATAACTTCTGGATCCATGTTCCTTGCTCTGGCACTTCTACCAGGAATGGGTTGTGCCATATGAAATAAAATTCCATCCCTTTTTCTTCCATATATTTCACTAAGTTTATTGTGGTTTAGTATGTTTGAATTAACTCTACGAAGTGTTTTTTAAATGGTTTCCTTCATAATATTACATTTTCTTTATCTGACATTGGGATAGTAGCATAAGACCAATCCAGTTGGATTAAGCCTCCTAGTTGTTCTGCCCAATCCCTACTAAGTAATAGTGAGAAGAAAGCATCAACATCAACTACTGCATTATCCATTACTATTCCTTTCTTGGGATATTGGTCTAGGAAAACTAATAATCCAGTTATCACTCCCACACAAGGAATTTGTCTACTGTCCATTAAAAAAATAGTGATAGAGTCTCTTGTACATATTAACCCTATTTGATCAGCTATCTTTTAGGCATGATATTATGTGAAGTTCTATTGTCCAACATACAATTATGAATCACATACCTTTCTCCTTCATCTAAATTATACCTTAATGATACATAGAAGGGTCTAACAGAGGATAGTGATCTTGTATCATGTTGATTTTATCTAGCAGCATGGCAGGTTGGTTCTTCTTTTTATTCCACTAG
Source organism: Wollemia nobilis (assembly GCA_028583015.1). NCBI lineage: Eukaryota > Viridiplantae > Streptophyta > Pinopsida > Araucariales > Araucariaceae > Wollemia > Wollemia nobilis. Next base: position 11,966,569 of record JAQPPZ010003361.1, read on the forward strand.
TCCAAATGCTCTGTAGACTTGTTCTCTATACTACTAAACTTTCATAAGTTCTCCAAATGTGATATTAACCTTTTATTTATTGAGCTCTGACCCAACATCAAATTCTATCTTTTTTATGTCCAGTGGTCTTTTGCTTTCTTCTCTGGATTTTTCCTTTTCTAATTCTACTATCTAAGGAATAACCTTTTTGAAAGTTCTATTAGTTTTCTCTTTACTGATATTCTTATTTGTGAAAGTATATTTTCTTGTTTCACTAGTAGAAGCTTTTTTTGTTCTATCAGGAATAGTTTTGTTTCTTAAATTCAGGGTATTGGTAGCTTCTAATTCTTCCACTTCCTTAGCAATGGGGATTATTTTCCCTTGCTTCATTTTGTCATATCTTGACTCATGTAATTTTTTCAATATTTAGTTCCTTCAGCTACAAATATTTGAGGATGATGATTTGAAGCATACTTATCCATATTCTCTTCAAACAACCTTTCTCTGTACTCATAATCTAGAGATTAGTAGATATTAATTCTAATATCTTCCTCTAAATCATCATGTAAATATACATTACGCTATTCACTTAGGTAAATCCCACATGCATCTAGGTTATGAGGTGCATCACAAGTAGAGCAAAAATAGAGAAAACCTTTTGCTATGTTGGTAGATGGTATATTGTTAGGAACATTGACCTGATATCTATTAGACTCTCTATTTTTCTAATTATTGTTTTCATTGTTCCTATTCCTATTTTCTTCATTATAGCCATTGTTGTTCCCCCAATTTCTATTGATTTTTTTCTTGAAGGAAGGGCAATTATCAACATGTGGTCATTTGTTTTGTGATTTCTCATCATTATTACCATTATTTCTTTCAATTATTGTTTTTTGGTAAGTTGAAATTTTTATTTATAAGGGTTTTAACTGGATCCCAATCCCAGATTTACAAAAACATCTCAGAGGCCAAAATACACCAACAGTGTAGAATCCCTTTCCAGAGGGATAGACATGTACCATTTTAACCAATACAGTGCAGGGGATATTACAGATAAAATTACCTTGCAAGGGATATTAGTGTCTATAGATAGGGGATGATTGCCCACGTAGGGGCTACTAGAACCAGACATGACATGACCATAGACCCAATCTATAACCCTCATCAGGGCTATTACAGAGAAACTCAACCCAGTAGGTAGACATAGGGCACAAAACCAAACACAAAAACCCATAGTAGGAAATCCCATATGGGTCTTCAAAAACTTACACTCTTGAGGCTACTTAGGGGTCAACCTATGTAATGTCTTCTTCTGCATGGTCTGCATTCTACTAGAGGGCCTATTTCATATTTGAGCTTGTGCTTTCAATCACAATGGTGAAACTCCTCAAAAATATCTTGGTGAACCAATTTGAGATGCCATAGGTGCGAGCTGAATCTCCGCTCAAGTCAACCTACAGGGGCAAATTCTAGCTAGATTCAATTTTGGACTTCTTGGCCCTGCACGACCTATGGACTTGAGGGACCGTCTCCTTAGTTTTGGCCTTGTGCTTTCCCAAATAATATATCTTGTAGGCAAAGGGGGTGGTCTTGGAAGGGGAAGGGGTGGATTTGAACAGGGAAGAGACAATATTGGAAGGGAAAGGAGATGGATTGGATGGGGAAGCAACCGTCGTGCCTTTTTTGGAGATAGGGGTGCTGGGAAAACCATCACTGACCAAGGGATCACTGGATAAAGAGTGAGAATGGCTTTGGGAGGGAGGGGGAAAGGGAGGACTGGACTATAAGGGGATAGCCGCAATGGGGTATTGGACAAAACATGGTAGTAGATAACAATGAATAGTGCTTGGTGGGAGGGATGGGTAGACTTCTTGTAGGAAAATAACACCGAAAGATGAATGGAGTGGTGGAGGAACCCAGGAATGTTAATAAGATTATATCCTTGTATGTGATTGACCAGGGCAAGATGGAAACTAGCCATGGGCTTTTTAGGGTCATCGCAGGTAAGGTATTGCATAAGGGGAATATAAACAATGGGAAAAAGGGGTGGAAGGGAATGACGCTTTGGGGAAAGACCATCCCAAGTGAAATTTTGATAATTTGGGAACCCCTCCAACTCTGGGTCCCAATAATGCTTGTCATGACAAACCAGGTGGCCAGTGAGTGGTAATTCTACAATCTCACCAATCAGTTGGGGAGTAACCTTGAAATGTAGGTTATTGATGCAGACATGGCAATTCGACCATGTATGAGAAAAATCCATCATAATGTCTTCTTATGCTCCTCAAAATTTTGATAGAAGGATGGTTATTTTGTAGCCCTAAAAACAAGTAGATGACAGGGCATCCAACTAAAATTGACTTAGATACAGGTAGGCCATGGTGGGGGAGGGGATTGGATGGAAGGTGGTGAAAGAAAATAACCAAGGTAAGGACTCGCAGTGGAGAAATTCAATGAGAATACGATGATGAGGATATAAATAAACTAGGGGAAGCTGACGAGGAATTTCGAGCATCACGGATGATAGAAAGGTGGATGGGAAGTTGCCATACCAAGAATGAATGGTATTGGGTGAGAGATTTGGGAAAATATTTGCATGGGTGGAGTTAATAATCTGTGTGCTTCTTTTAGATGTGGAAGGTGGTGGAGGGATGAGTGGAGGGGCAACCGCATACATGGCAATGGGGTTAGGTGAAATTCATTGGGAAGCAACAAACGAGGATATTAAGCTCAAATCGATGATATGATTGTACTAGACCTCGATGGGGTGGCCAATCATGAAGTAGCATTGGAACATACTCCATGAGGATTTTGAGAAATGGTACATCTAGAGAAAAACTTGCAATAAATTGAAACAAACAATCATTGATTAGTGTGGAGGGATTTGACAGACCTACCTTGGTTATCCGAGGTCACAAATTAGAGGACATTTGGTGGAAAATAATCATGCCACACTGTAATAGGTGTTTGTACTATGTCCATGTTGGCAAACCTATCAGCAAGCTGATTGGCTTCTCTGTATGCATGTGTAGCTTCCACCTGGCAGTGCTTACTTAAAAATTTCCTGCTCTATTGGATCAAAGATCTAATGTTCCATGGGGGAATTTTGTTAGAGGTTATATAGCCAATTATTTTGAGGGAATCCCCTTAAACCTAGAGCTTGACTCACAAGTCCTTGATCAGGTGTAAGCTTTGCCACAGGGCCCATGCATCGACTACATTTTTGGTTTGGTAGTGAATATTTTCTGCAAAAGCGATAATGATATCCCCTCTGGGATCCCTGAGTACTCCTCTTGCTCTTGCCAGACCAATATTTCCTTTAGATGCACCATAAAAGTTGAGTTTCAAACATCCCTCAAGGGCGGATTCCAACAAGCTTTTACATAGGGATGGGGAGTGGGGAGGGATAAGGTGGGAATGGGGATGTTGAGGGAGTTGATGATCTCAATTTCTATCTTGCTTAGTAGGGAGCTAGGCCATAGAAAAAGTTGGGAGTTCTCGGTAGTATAGGACATAACTTTGATGGTTGAGGAGATGGAGTTGTTTGAGGTGGTAGATAAGACCCTACGATTGCACTCAAGCCACACCTGCCAAATGAAGTGGTGGAGGTAAATTTTCCAAAGGAAAGCCACCTTGGGATTTATAAAGGGAGTGGGCAATTGGATGAATAGGTCCAAGAGGGAGGCAGGGCAGGACCATATGATTTGAAAAGTGGTAAACATGTGATATAGTCCTTCCTTAGCATAATCAAACTCTAAAAGGAGGTGGTTGAAAAATTCCCAATTGGATAGGTAGAGGTGGCATTTGTTGGGGACAGGGATTCCCATTTTCATGAGATTGTTAGTGGTGAGGGCCTTGTTTTGGATGGCTATCCAAGTAAAGAAACTGATTTTTGGGATAAGGTGATTGATCCACACTAATTTGAATGGAACAGTGGGAAAATAGGGGTTGACCAGAAGGGAATGAACTGATTTAACTAAAAAATCTCCATTGTCAATTCTTGCCCACATCGAGAGGTCTGGGGAAGCTGATGTGGGGATGATAGTGGTTCTTAGCATCTTAGAAAGAAGGTTGCCTTCCATCACAATATGCTCATTGACACCTGATGGGATCTTCCATTTGCCTTGTCTATCCATATAATATTTTACTTTGTTTCCCCATATCCTCTCCAGGCTCAGTCTTAGGCTAGCCACCTTAGGGATAGCCTTGAGGGGTTTATCTTTCAACCACGTTTCATCCCAAAAATTGATAGAAATCCCTTTGCCTAGCTGTCATCGGGTGCCTCTAATGATAAGAGGTTTCACTTGGATTACGGCCCGCCAAAAGGCTTATCCATTAATAGGAATTTTTTTGTCCATCAGGGATAAGTTTTTGAGTTATTTGCTTTGGATAATTGAGACCCATTCTACCTTGTAGTTAGTGAACAAATTCCATGCTTGTTTTGCCAAGAGGGCAACATTCAAGTTGGCTGATATTTTCATTCTAAGGCCCCCTTGGTCCTTGGATTAACAAGTGGAATTTCCTTGCGTTTTCTAGACTTGCCCACAGAAACCTCTTCTGAATTTGCTTAATTTTGAAATGAATAGAAGAAAGATCTTTGAAGAATGACATGAAGTATACCAAGATGCTCTAGAGGACCGCCATAGTAAGGGTTTCTTTGGCTACTTGGTACAAGAGGGAGCCTTTCCAAGAATCAAGCTTACATTTGATCCTATCAATAACATTATCCCACATTGATTCCTTTAGTCTCTTTGTGAATAGAGGGAGTCCCAGGTATGAGGTGGGAAGATCAACAATGCAACATTGGAGGATGCAAGCAATTTTTTGTTGCCTGTTGTCTGGGGTATTGATTAAGTAACACTTTCTTTTGAGAGTTGATATCTTGTCATGCTGCATGAGCATAGGTTTCAAGGATACCTTTGATATTTTTCACTTGGATGATAGAGGCTAAGGTTGCAATGATGGTGTCATCAACAAACTATTGATGGGACAGGGGAGGGGATGTTGAAGAAGCCTTGATTCCTATCATACACCTAGAAGAAATAGCCTACTTGAAAGCTCTCCCTATGGATTCAGTGAGTATGATGAACAAGAAATGGGACAAAGGGTCTCGCTACCTAATCCTTATGAGGTTCGAGAAGTAACCTACAATAGATCCATTGACAAGAACTGAGAACCATGGATCAATGATGTAACATTTGATAAGATTTACCTATTATATGTGGAAGCCAAACCTGGAGAGGACTTTCAAGATGAAACCTCTGTCAACCCTATCAAAAGCTTTTCTAATATCCAATTTTAGAAACGTGGTAGCTTTTTTGTTGCACATGGTCAAGTGGAAGGTCTCATGAAGAGATATGATGTTGTCAATGATAGATATCCCTTCAATCGAGCTACCCTAGTAGGGATCTATAATGGAGGGGAGGATTTATTTAGCTTTAGAGCTAGGGATTTGGTAAGGATATTGTAGATGATGTTACACAAGCTAATGGGTTTGAAGTCATTTATTAATTTGCACTGGGTATTTTTTTGGACCAAAGCAATGAAAGTGGATGTTATCCCTCGAGGGATGATTTTGGTTCGTTGGAGTTCCATAATTGCATTGAAAACCTCTTTCTCCACTATGTCCCATAAAGTTTGAAAAAACTAAGGGGGAAACCCATCAGGTCCAGGGGCTTTGTCAGATTTCATGGAAAACAAAGCACTCTTAATTTATTTCTAAGAGATAGGTCAGATCAGGGATTGGTTCATCTCAGGGATGACCAGGGGGGATGTTTTCAAGTAGGGTTTCTTGGGCTTTAGAGTTGGTGGGAATGGCAATTCTCATCATGTTTATGAAAAAGAGGAGGCCTCCTCTCGGATCTTGAGGATTTCTTGACTGACAGATCCATTTGCCAAGGTGAGCTCTCTGATCTTGTTTGTGCTTATATTTTGCAATGTAGATGCATGGAAGAATCTTGTATTGGCATCCCCATCCTTGAGCCAAAGAGCCCAAGATTTTTGGTGCCAAAAGGTTTCTTCTCTGGCTAGAATTTTGTGATATTCTACCATCAACTATCCTTCTTCATCCCTTAACTGGGGGTCCATTGGTCATGCTGGATTTGTTGCTCTAGAGTTTTGAGTTTGGTCAAGGTTTTTCCTTTGAGTTCAAAGATATCCCCGAATACCTCCCTGTTCCAAATTTTCAAGTTTTATTTGATTAACTTGATCTTTTGGGGTACTTGAACAATGGATGATCCATAGACAGTGGTCTTCCACCAGTCCTCAATTTTCTACTTCAGGTTCAGGTGATGGATCCACATGTTTTCAAACATGAAGGGGGTTTTGAAATATGGAGCTTTATTCGATTCTAGGAGAAGGGTGGAATGATCAGAGCCAATTCTTGGGAGAAGAATCAGGGAAGTGTATCCAAATAGGAGAATGACCTATTGGGTGAGAAAAAACCGGTCTAAATTCACCTGAATGTGTTCTGAACCAGCCATTTTATTGCTCCATGTGTACTGGTAGCCTTTGATCTGTAGGTCCATGAGTTCATTCTCAATGAAAAACTCTTGGAAGTCCAAGATACTTTTGGAAGGGGTAGACACACCCCCTTTCTTATTAGAATGAAATAGGGGGGAATTAAAATCCCCTACTACCATCCAGGGAAGGTTGGATAAAGTGTCCTTCATGAGGGACAAATATCTCCACATATTGTATCTTTCCAATAGATTGTTGGGAGCATAGATGTTGGACAACACCCACGTAAAGTTGTTTTATTTGCAGTAGAAAACCATATTCAGTGTTCTTCTAGAAAAGGATATGACTCTGCCTTCCACCTTTTTAGGGTCCCAAAATCATAGGCGGCCCCTAGAAGAACCTGTTACCAGGGATGAGGTCCATTGACAGTGCTTCTAGATTTTTTGAGCTATATTGTGAGTTCTAGTAGCATTAGTTTTTGTTTCTTGAAGAATAAGTATGGTTGGTTTATACTCCTTCCAGATGGTTCAATCTAACCTTTGTTTTCTCATGCTATTGAGACCTTTGATATTCCAATAAAGGATCTTCATCTAGATGGTTTGGTGGATTTCTTGCCTCCTTTTCTTGGTGGGAGGAGAGGTTTGGGATTCTTTACCTCGTCCATGAGTTGGTTGAACAATTCATAAAAAGAGTTGTCTGCACTCCATTGACCACTTGATCATCAGTATCTTTTATGATCTACTCAAAAATAGTAGGTTAGCCTTTTTTCTTTCACCCCCGATATCAATGGGACCTTTTTTTCTTATGGTGATGATGGAGTTAAAATCTGCCTTGGTGGGCCTAGACACATCCTCCTGGGACTCAGGGTATGATACTATTGGGGATATAGGGTCTTCTAAGGGAAAGGAATAGGGAACATCATCATGAAGGAGAGGATTTACCTTAGATAAGAAATCAAACAAGGGAGGGATGGGGGGATGGGGCATCAGGGGTGGGAATTGAAGGCCCATATTTAGAAGGGGAGGGGGGTATGGGGGTGGGTGGGCAAGGGTTGCATGGGGTTGGATTCGGGGAAGAGAACCTCATCGTTTGAACATGATAAAGGTCCAAATCTATTGGGAAAAGAAAACATAGAGCATACATGTTCAAAGTTTGAAGAGGGGTTGTTGATGAGTGGTTCCTAATGAGCAGTCTACTTCCCTTTGTACTCCCTTTCTTGCCTGTTGCCCAAGGGGCCTATAAATTGATCATTTTGTGTTCCTAAGTGGGTTTTGTGGATTTGGAGAGCGGGAAACTTGTTGCTCGATGCTCGGTACCTCCTTCTAGGGTTTTAGGGATGAATATTAGGATTTGAGGTGTCCCTCAAATTTGCATTCTATGCAAAATATCGGTTTATTTTTGCACTCAAAATATTGGCACCATTGAAAGTCCCCATAAATGAGGTTTATGCGTGTTGGCAGTTGGTATGCTAAATTAGAATTAATGCAGATGTGGGCTTGAGCCATGCGAGAACAAGCTTTAGTTTTAGAATCAATGGTGACAAGGTCCCCTATGTACCCCCCGATCCATCAGAGGATGTCTTCATGGCAGAACTGGATGGGGAGATTGGGAAGATGAACCCAGATTAGAGAATAGTTAATGTCCTAGGTTTGGGGATTGAAGTCTTCCCCCCATATTATTAGGAATAGGATTTTCATCCTAAAAAACTAGGGCCCACCAGTGAGGATTTGGGCATTGTTATCTGGGTTGTTTAGATGGATTAAGAAGAACCCCCTTAAGAGGGTTACGAGCTGGAAACTTCTTGTTGTGCACCATTTGAAGCTTACCCATTTCATTATGGATTCCATGTCAAGTCTACCTCCCATGAACTTGCCTACAAGGGAAAGGGATTCTAGAGATAGCTTTTCAGCCATGATAGAGACAAGGATGACCAAATTTTTGTTTGAAGTGATCACTAGGGGATGATTTAGGATTCCAAAAATTGGTTTACCCATTACTTTATCATGGTAGGTCAAGAGGGTATCGCCCTTCTTGCTAGGGTCCAGATCAGGGCCCTTGGTATCGTTTATCTTTGAGCCTGTATACGAGGGGGATTTCCCCATTTTCTAGATCTCTTAAATAGCCATGGAGATTCCTTGCTGGAAGAATCCAAAGTTACATAGGTCGCTGTTGAGGTCATTGTTCGATCATTCATCGAGAATTTTTTTTTGAGTTTTTATTTCTTTCAATTCTTTCTAACCTATTGTTCATGGTATTAAACATCTCAACCATTTGATTAGTTAGTTTTTCCATGGGATCTACTTCTGTTCTCCTTTGTATATCAAATGCTACCCTTTTGGGATTTCTCTCAAGTATATTGACTTCCAAAGAGTAAGGCTTCATTTACCATTGTCAAGCATGTTTCTTTCGATATCCATTGTCTTTTCCATACAACCATCAATGGTGGTGGATTTTTCTTGCCTTAACTCATAGTTAAACTCCCCTTGAAAAGCATATTTATAGAAATAATTGGATTGAATATCGCTAAGCCTGAGATTAGCAGGGATTTTATTTTTGGTTTTTGAGAACCTTCTATTAAAGTCACTGATAGCCTCATTTTTCTTTTTCTTCATAGTGGCTAACTTAGTTAATAGAGATTATTCATTTTTCCTTTCACTGTATTTCTTTAGGAACATAGCTTCCATTTTAGTGAAATCTGGGATATCGTTGTCGGGGAGAGAATTGAACCACTCTCTAGCATATTTTTCTAAAGTTTGTAGGAATAATCTTAGGACTACATCTTCATGTTCAACCTCTAGGCTATCCATTGCATATAGAAAACTTTTGATGTGATCTTCTCCAGTTACTGCATTATTTCCTAAGAACTTGGGAAGATATTTGTGGGCTTTATTAGGTAAGGCATTCAAATTTGTAGGTAAGGCAAAAGGCCTATATCTATTGGTTCTCCACAAATGAATATTGTTTTGATTTTTTTGATTTGCCTAAGCCATTGTTACTATAGGTGTAATGGGATTTGAATTTATAGTAGCAATGCCTACAGGGATTTGGGTCTGGGTAGCCTGAATATAATCTAATGGATTATCTACCATAGTATTACTCCTAATAAAATAATGAGAATAATCAATTGTATCTTCTACAGTAAAATTCAAAATTTTCATATACAATAATATCAGCAGCAATAGTATTCTACTTTTTATTTTTATTTACATCCTTTTTACCACTAAAGTAAGATCTATTCTCATTAACTGTACTCTTAAGAATGGGGATTTTATGACTGTGGGTAAATAACTCTAGATTTTTGAATTTCAAGAATAGTTCTTTATTGCTTCTCCTAGTTTGTGCCAGCATGTTCTGCTCCTTCTTTCTTGATATTTTATTTATGGATTTGTTCGATAGAGTTGCCAGCACGGGGTGCAGAAAGAATAGAACATATGATTAATATTGATTGATATTTTAACTCTTAGCTTAATAGGGTATGTTTCTTGGAGGGAATTCAATAAAATCAAGAAACATAAAAACACTTCAAAATATAATTGAAAACTATGAAAAAAATAAAATAAAGAACAATTAAAAGTCAAAAAAAAATAAAACATAGGTTCTTTATCCCTATTGGCCACTCGTTGATTAAAATAGTGATTTGAAAGAAAAATTTTAACAAGATAAATTTTCTAATTAAAAAGTCCTCGACAATAGTGCCAAAAACCTGTTGGAACCATTTCTTACATACATAGGATATGATTGTCATGCTACAAGAAATTATTTAAAACCAATGAGCTATTACAGGCTCTGGTCAACCTGCCTCTTTATTTTGATTAACGAAATATTTCTAAAAGAAATGTACATAATGGGTAAGGAAACCCCAGTGGTAAACTTATGATTTTAAAAATGTATTACACACTCCAGATTTTATTTATATGCTACTTATATATATATATATATATATATATATATATATATATATATATATATATATATATATATATATATATATATATATATATATATATATATATATATATATATATATATATATATAATGACCAAGCAAAGACAACTTAATTATTATGCCTTATGTAGACCGGTGCCTATCCAATTGGGTTGTTATAGCAATTTAACAACATTAATAACATGAATAGAAAGAATGGGAAAAGAAGAATCGGTGCCATTAAACTCATTATAATATCGTAATCAGTCTAATAGTTAACTAACAAAAGAAATACTCACATTTTCAAATATCATAACCTATTATGAGGAAACACACATAACTGAAGACAAGAGAATGATAAAACTAAAACCCAGAATTGTATTAATTTCTTCAATAAAAATTACATGTAGAGTTGGTAGAATGCCATTAAACTTTGTATTCAAAAGTTCTAATACAATGAGAAAGCCTTGTTCAAATGATGTAACAAGACTTCATCAATTCTCCTAAGATATTAGCAAGAAGAATCTCTAGACTTCAAGCTCAGAAAGACTGGAAATATTCTCAGCTCTCCAAACACAGTATTACCAAAACTTGCACAGAAAAGGAAGGAATGAGGGATGACAGAGAAAAATAGACACAATGGAAATAAAATATCACAACTCAAATGGGAACTCAAGTATACCTCTTAGAAAAATTGCTATCTCTAATGCTTGATGTAGATTCTGATCATAGCTAGTGTCTTTATAGCCTCTGGTTCTTGAATCTATTATTTTTGGCCTGATATTGGCTTTACATTTGTCCTCATTTGATTTGATCTTTAAAACTGGTACAACTGGCTTCCATTAGTTTCTTTTATATTGTACACTCTTCTTTGACTAAATTTCAACCTATTCAATAGGTGATGTTAGTACCTGGAGGGTCTCATTTTTTAGTTCCTTCTTCTTTAATTCCTTCTTCTATTTCCTCTTGGCTATTTGATTGGTTATTTTCTTTTGGAGTTTTCCCTACTTGAGCTACCGTATCTTCATATGGTGGGGGAGAGCTCCTTTCTACTTGTAAGATATAGATTTTAAGTTCACCTTTCTGTATTTGTTGTAACCATCTAATTTGTTTCCCAATCATCCTCTAAGCATCTACGTTAAAATTTATAGAGAATATCAACATGTTCGTATCTTGTAGGATCTTGTTTTTTTGTACACTGATGTAGCTCTTACTTTTCTCATACTGGGTGACTAACATTTCTACAGATATTACTAGAACAATGGTTTTTCTAGCCATATATTCCTTATCATATGGTTCATAATAAAAGTCTTATATTTTATTTTTGAGGAGATTTTCTATTTTTGGTAGTTTCTAAGAATTCTTCTAATGATAATCCAATATCTTCCAGTTTCTTATTTATATCATCCGATAAAGTGAACATCTATGCAACATATTTAAGCCATCCTTCCTTGTTGGTCCTAAACATTTATGCTTTCATGAACTCAACATTGTTTTTGACTTCAATGACATCATTCAACATTACTTCTTTGCTCTGCATCTCCTCAAAATATTGTGACATTAAATCCAGAGTAGGGCAAATGACCTCAAAGTATTATTCTCTATGGTAAATTAGGTTTTCTATTTCATGAGTAGTAACTCAAATTACCTTAATTTGCCCGAACATATCAATGATTCCCTTGATCCTATCCTAAATTTTGAATGACATCTCTCTTTTTATTTTATTCAAATAATCTAAATATTTGATGATTTTAATCACCATGGGAGGTTTTGCTATTGGGGTGCTCTTATGCACTAAATCTTCTTTCATTTTATTAATCAAGGCTTGCATATATGACTTTTCTTTATCACTTATTTCTAGTTGGATCCTTAATTATGTATTGCTCTTATGTAGCTGGTCCATAGTTTGCTCTTGTACTAATTTAGCTACCATATCACCCTCTTTTCCATGTACTAAAATTCCTCTTATTTTCTCATCAACTTTGAGAATAATAGATTATTGTAAGGCAGGTATGTGTACTTATGCCATATTTAATTTGGGCATCTCTATTTCTACTGTAGCTACATATTTGTCTCCCATGCCTCCCATTTTTGTAAGTACCTATAGCTAATGTTCACTGGCAGCACTAAAGAACGTTTGTTATTTCCAAAAAAACTTTTGTGGATGGCAAAGACAATATGGGATTCTCTTTGTGGGATAGATACAAATATTTGCATTCTAACTTTGTGATCTCTAAATACACCTCTAAATCCACCTGCTCTTCTCATGTTCATCTGTATTACTGATTGAATTTTTATCTCCTTATCTCTTATCCTCAAAGATATAGGAATGGCTCTAGGAGCTAATGTCCTTACACTAGTCACTATTAAAAGCTGGTCAAAAATAGGAATTATAGCTTACTTGGAAGAGGTCAGCTCCTAAGCAAGTGCAATAATAACTTCCTTTCCGTTTACTGTACTCAGGCTTTCAGAGACTCCTTGGGAAGTGTTGAGTGTTACCTCTATTCTAAGGCGAGTATTATCAAGGGCTGGGACTTGGTGTTCTATAAAATCTATTGTGCTTACAGTGACTTCCATATAGTAAACACCCTAATATTCTATTAAATCCAATACGAGATCTTCTATGATTTCTTGGATAGCTTCTGGTAAGAGTAGGGCTATAGATTCTATCGAAACTCTTCTTATTGCAATTAACTCTAGGGGGTAATCGTAGGGCTTATGTACTTACAAATCACCCCTCTTTTCAAAAGGGAAAATTATCCTATACAACCTGCAAATATTTCCCTTTCTCTATAGAATCCAAAAATTCTTCTTCATAAGCATCCTTCCTATGCTCGACCTAGGTGTAATCATAATTTTTCATTAACCTGTCATACTTTTATCTAGATCATAAAGTCTCCAAGTTATTTCTTCAAAATCCATGAGATCCAAATAATACATCCCTTTGAGTAAAGTTGGATATCCTATAAATACATAATTTTTGAATCTGTAGGGGATGATGAGCCATGGAAATTTGTCGTGCTTCTTCACTAGTCTCATTTTGGCCTTCTTGACCACCTATCTGCATAGCTCTAGGGCAGCGAGGGATAATGGGCAATACACAGGTATAATTTTTGGAGGAATTTTGTCTCCATAGAGCTGGATGTAGGTAAACTCTTTAGAGAAGAAGAAATATTTGATATACTTTTTCTTAATAAAAGCTCTTACCCCAGGCCCTGGTCTCTCAGGGAGGAAATCAATCAGGAGCCAATGAATTTCCAACATAAAATTATTGCAAAACCAACCTAGGTGAGTATGACCTTTGTGTATCCTCCAAAAATTGGTTTGGACGTAGGGAATCTCAATGACCCCTACTCTTTTTTGGGCTTCATCTCCCAATTGCCTTGCTCGCATGTCCATGAGAATGGATTAGTGAGAAAAATAAGGCATCTCATGCCTTTGTTCCCAAATAGCCTTTTTTTTAATTCTAAAAATTGCATGTGCATTTTCTCGCTCAATTCTTGCTCCCAGGCATAAATTGGGATGTTTATTGCCTAGTTACTCTATGCTACCAAATATAATACCTTTCTACCCACTACATTGAGTTATTGTACCCTTAAAATAAAAATAGCCATATCACAAAAATCTTAGGACCATTGCTTGAAAGTAGTTTTTCTTATGGGAAACTCAAAAACTACTTTCTCATGATCTTTAAAAATTGATTTAAAGACATAAATCTATTAACCTATGAGACTGCATTTTAGTTATTTGTTGAATCAGCTGAGTATTGGAAGGTGCTAGCTTGAAAACTTGCTGAATATGCTTAGCTGCTATACTGAACACTGGTTTGTCTCTGTTGTCCTAGAACATTCTAGTTGTCTCGTCATATGCTATAGCTAACCAGGATAGTAAGTTCAATGAGTAGTATACCCTTGGACATATCAATTTTACCAGGTTACTGGTCCACCTGTTACTCTTGGAGAAAAATTTATGTTGTAGCCTCCTGGATTTGTGAAATAAGTCTTCTAGCAACCAAGGGGCTCTTTGATCATTCTCCATTGTGGGAGCAAAAATTTGGATGCAAGTATTTTAAATTTTATACTGCTGCGCAGGAGTGAGCTTTTTATCGGCCCCACTCTTTAGGGTGAAATCATACATCGTGCTCCCAGGCACAGCTGGTCCAAGGAGCTTAGCATATGGTGATTGATCTGTGATGAAATTCACTACTTCTTTAGTGTTCTTGGATATGAAAGCACTTCCAAAAGCTACCATTTCACTCGCAGTAGCTATTCTAGCTTGCTAAAATAAAACCCTCAAGTTTCTACTCTCTTTGCTCTTTCAAACCAGTTCTTCGCTTAGGATTACCAGGGTGTTAAGCTCTCTTGATAGTGTGGGTTTAAATATTTTATGGAGATGTGGGATCACTGTCTTCGTACAAACTATCATTAATAAAGTGTCACCAAATGCCCTTTCAAATTCACCAATGGAGACCTTCCAAAGTGTTACACTCTAAAATAATATAGTTATGGTTGGTGGCTTTCCTCATCCTGCACGTCCATAGGGACTTTTATCTATGTACTTGAAATCATTCACAACATTTCTATTGGTTACTAAACTTATATTTCCTCTGACATGGAAATACGAATGTGGTGGTGGTGGATTTTTGTGAGAAAATGCTATGCCACTTTAGGTCGGTGTGGAGATTTGGTTTTGGGAATAGTTACACCTTTCACCAGGTGGTGATCATTTTGGGGATCTGTTGTCAGATTTGATCATTAAGGTGTGTGATCACCAGATCCACCAACTCATGATGACCGTTGGATGGGATATGCAACATTTACTTATGTTTGATACTCTTGGACCTGTAATAATGTTAGTCTCACAATCTAGAAAACATATGTCAATGGTGATTATGCATTTTATAGGAGATCCCCAAAAGTTATTGGTTAGTCGATTTTACATACTTATATTTTGAAAATAATAATCATAGAATTAATATTTAATCAGGGTATTAACCTTTTTTTAATATTTATATATTAAAAAATAAATAAAAAAAAATTACTAACCTTTGGTTAATACACACCCTTTAATAACTTGATTACCTTGTTAATGACTTACCATTCAATCAAACATACAATCCAATGCGTTCGTCCAATTATCTAGGCCTGTATTGAAGTTTACTAAGGAGAGAGGGTCATTATCAATGCATTCTAACCGCCAATTAACCTTAATTAATTTCCCATAGATCAAAATATAATAGGCTTTTTAACCTTCAGGTGTATTGGCCATGCACTACCGTTGGATCTAGTCGAGGTTCACCGCTGTTGTTAGACCTGGTAAGGCTGTGCATATTTTATTGGGATTTATTTTACTTTTATAGCCATGAGAAAGCATAGCCCTCAGATCAAACCAGAGATAAGCATGGTCATTCGATTTCTTCTTTATGTTTGATCACTTCGATGAAACAACGTCATTGGATTTGTCAAGGTTAAACACTACCATCATATTATGCTTTGTCCTTTATGTCACCTTGGTTAAATCATAGCTGTTTGATTTTAGCAGATTGAAATGCCACTGTTGATTTCCCTTTAGCTTGCAATTGCCTTAAAATGAAGTGCCATCATCAGATCTGGTCGGGGATCACCGCTACCGTCAAATTTGTCATTCACATATTACCTTTTGATTATCATGACGAATCATGATCATTGGATCCAAACACAAATGAGCACTACCATCAATTTACTTTATCTCTTGTCAACCTTTGATGGCTTTGTGAGATCGTAACCATTGGACCTTTCCCCATTGAGCGCCACTATCAGATCTCATTTTGACCATCAGTATTTTGACAATTTTTTTAATCCTTGTCTACTTTGAGTAAAGTGCTACCATATAATTTATGGTGTATTAGCACCACCGTCGAATCTTATTGAACATGGGGAATCACTTTGCAACCTTTCAATTGATTGAATGAGTGGTTGTAGGTGTTATCGTTATATTAACTTGCAATCACACGCTATCGTAGATCTTCATTTAACCTTTAAAAGAGAACAAATTTCTTAGAGCACATCCATTGGATATTTTAAGCTTAGCACAACTGTAGATCTACTTAGATACAGGGGTATTTGAATTTAAATTGGATGGGACTCTTTAATGGTCAATTTTCTTGAGATGTGCACTATCATTGGATTATATCTAGTGAGGGTGTGTTTTTTGATGTTTCTTAGACCTGCAAACACTTTAAAAAATGAGCGTGAATAATTCTTTTAGGTTGACCTTGGTGGTTTATGGTAAATGCACATCCATTGGATCATGTGCATTTGGGTGCCGTCATCATATTTAACTAGAGATGCTCATCCTTTAGTTGACATGGATCACATGTTTGTTATATTTTATCATTATGAAGCATGATCGTTGATATTTGATAGCCTTTATATTACCTGATACTTTACCATTTAATTACTTAGACTTTGACTAGAGTGTAGCCTGTAGGAAATAAATTCTCCTCCTAGAATAAGAGAAAGTGATCAAAGGGATTTTCTCAATTTGATAGTTTTTATAATTTGCGAAAGTTTTGTAAATCATACTGGTGGGGGAAAATCATACAACTAGGAAATAAAGCCATACAATGCAAGGGAAAACCATACAAGGCACACTAAAATGCAATGAAATGCACGAGAAATGTAATTTCAGGATGAAATGGCATATAAGTTTGCTAATTAAGGTTTTAGACTTAGTAAAAGTCTAAATTTATGCATTCTATTATGGATGGGTAGTTGTAAATAACTAATTTCCTCAAGAACCACTTTGGAACAGCCTAGGAAATGTTATATAAGGCCCCATTTTCAAATTCATAGGTCTGGTTACTGGTAGGAATGTATTGAGTATCTACTGGTTATAATCCAAGGAGATAGTTTGTTAACCTTTGAGTTATTGTAGTAGATTGATAGAACAACCATGTTGTAATTGCATTGATGACATAATGGAATATAATTACATTTGTTATAGGTTGTGTACAATTCTAGTAATTATGGATGAGGATTTATGGTTGAATATTGATGCATGTGCTCTTTGGTGAATGTTTAGGTTAGTTTTATGCATTGTTGCAACATATTGTAAGAAATATAGCATTGGTGGAGCTTGGAGAATTATATGTGAGCATGAAATTAGTTATGAAGATGTCCTAAACCCTATTGTATAATTTATGAACATAGCCAGTGGAAGTGAATCTCTCACAAACCCCATTCAGATGTTTTGCATGTTGTTGAAGATGGATTAATTGGCATATTAAACCTTTACAAAACATACCTAAGAGAGATTGGCCTAGTAGAGTATCTTATTTGGAATTTGTATGTACCTTCATTTTGTACAAATCATACACCATAGTTTGTACAAATTGTACACCAGAGTTCGTACAAATCATACAAAGAAAACTTACCCGATTTGGTAAATTAGGTGATGGAGATAAACTTACCCGATTTGGTAGTTTAAGGGAAACGAATTGAACGATTAAAAAACTATGTACAACAGCCACAAAAACTGAGTCTATCAATTTGGATGAGTACTAAAGCATACAAACATTGCCACTGTATGATTTATAATTATACAATGTGTGCATTTAACTTTTGTACAAGCTCTTCATTAGGCATAGAAGGGTAGTTTGGAGGACCTTACGGTTGTACAATTTTGAAATCGAGTGGGAACTTGCATATTTATCATTAAAATACTTATAAAATCACCTCCTCATGAGGAATACTACACCCCTATGCTACACATCCATTAGATCCTAATGGGGATTGGTGCAACCATTGATTTATTCCAACCTGTAGGATTAGTTACCAAGGTGCACTTACTTTTAATCCTTGATTTAGAAAAAGGGGGGATTAGCTAATGTGTTAGACACTCCATAATATAATTTATTAGTTTTAATTAATCCTTCATCATTTAACCCCTTTAATTATAACTTTATGAACTTTAAAGAGAGCGTGATCGTCTGATTGAATCATAATCGAGCGCTACCCTCAGATCTTATGAAATAGCTCGATGTTTAATTAAAGGGGGCACGTACCCTCAAGTATTTAATTTAAATTTTCCTCTTCAAACGTTAGGTTTTATTTCTTTTGACCATGATGCATTTGAGGTTTGACTTGTCAAAGTGAGCGCATTCGTTGGATTCTATCTTGATGAAGCGCTTCC
This sequence comes from Wollemia nobilis, assembly GCA_028583015.1. Classification (NCBI taxonomy): domain Eukaryota; kingdom Viridiplantae; phylum Streptophyta; class Pinopsida; order Araucariales; family Araucariaceae; genus Wollemia; species Wollemia nobilis. The sequence continues at coordinate 11,985,104 of JAQPPZ010003361.1, forward strand.
ATTGGATTTATTAGTTTTGAACAATTTTTATTTCAAAGGAGCACATAACCTTCAACTTGGTCTTATTAGATTTTGATTTTCCACCCTTTGGTACTTTTAGATACAAGTATTTTAGCATGGCACACACATTTTACCTTGAATTATTTTATTAAAACTTTACTTAGGCTAGAGGTGACCTTGGGTCCAAATGTTTTAATAATACTTTCAGATACCTTGGGACTTAGGGGTTTATTCATTTGACTTAGGCCCGAAAGTGGTCATAATTTTTAAAATAAGGGCTCATATTAAATTTGCGGATCATAAAAAATACTTTAAAAGAGTGAGGGTATTTTAGTGGTTTGACCTTTTTATTAGATATTTATTTAATTTGACCTTAATGAATTCTTTTAGTATTAAAAAATGGTTGTAAAAGCAATCCAAAAATGGCTAAGGTTTAGTCAAAAAAATATCAACATTTAAAGTCAGATTTTCAGATGAAAATGCAATAGAGACCAACAACATTTTCTAAATTTATTTAAATCAAAAATTTAAATTGGGGGTTTTAGATGTTGAGTCAATTTTGGCTTCAACAAGGTTCAAAGTGCTTTGTTAATAAATTATAATGAAATTGCACCTTCACAGTTACAATATTCATCCATATATTCAAAAATAAAATTACTAAGATTTTCAATGCCCCTTGAACATAAATTATTGTAAGTCCCCATATGTTAAAATATTCCTTAAAGCATTCATTAAAATTCCATCCGAAAATTTCATGAAAAACCTAAAGTATTTTATTTTTGTCACCCATATCAACCTTCTATCACTGATCCATAGGTACCAGTAATAATGCATAAGCAATTGCATTTAACAAGGAAAGCAAATGATTTTCCCCATCACTCACTCATCAATGATCACCTTGAGCAATCGACAATAACGTCAACCTAAAGTTTTACAAAATATTTATCACCATCGATCATTATACAAGATCTCATCCAAAGTTTTTTTGAAGTCCAAAAAACCTAAAGAGATGACCGTCACCAATAAATGAATTCCATCATTGGTCAATCACTGACAATGTTGGTCAATCAACAACCATGTTGATTTTGAATGATAAAATATATCACTATTGCTTTTGCCAAGACCCCATCACCGATGCAACGGTGACCACCATAAAGGATCAACAATTCATTATTTTCATGTAACTTGAGGGTCTATGCATCATAAGATACCTTTCCTCTTTTTGGTTCGTATAATGTTGTTAACATTTATTAAGTCATGAGCATCTTCAAAGATATTTTTATCATTGAATTTTCATGTCTCGTTGGTGTACCCTCAAAAGAAACTCATATTGATTCCACAACCTCCTAAGCCACCTAAAATATTTTTCATGGCCCAGAACCTAAAAATTATCTCCCAATGTCTTCACCAAGACCCTATCACTAATTATAATTCTTCATCGCTCGTTCATTAGTGACAACACCAAAGCATTAGCAGACGTACTAATTATTAAAAAGTAATATAACTTTCTTTGAATCATTGATTGTATCCTTACTCGTTGATCCATTTGTGACATCCCAAGACTAGCAACATGTTAGGAATGGGAAAATATGAGATATATTAATACAAAATAAGTACAATATATAGGCATGAGGCCTATATGATAACATGACAAGTGTCAAGGACACATGTCATAACTAACAGATAAAGTACACATTAACTCTAACATTCCCCCTTAATGTGTACTTTTCTAAAAAAGAACCCTAACATCCTTATTTATTACATGATTTGGTCTAGGCTCGTGCTCTTTGCACTTGGATATACAACTGTGAATAATGCTAGATCAACAGTGTATATATCTTGGTATGTTTCCTCAAGATCATCCACTTCCACGGGTTTGTTGCCTCTAGGTCAACCATCTAAGTACCTCAAGGTCATCTTGGGTACCTTAGGGTTAGCCACTTCTAGATTTTTTGCCTCTGTAGGTCATCCTCTAGGTATGTTACCTCTCATAGGTCACTGAATAGGTTCACCATAAGGGGGATGATATTCATGGTGAGCCTAGAGGATGACCTACGAAGGCAACATATCTATAAGTGGCTGATCTTGAGGCACCCAAGATGATCATGAGGAACTTAGATGGCTAACCTAGAGGCAACAAACCTATGGAAGTGGTTGACCCTGAGGAAACATATCGAGATGTATACATTGTCGATCTAAAATTATTCACAGTTGGAGAGCCAAGCACAAAGAGCATGAGCCTAGAAAAAATCATGTAATAAAGGAGGACGCTAGGGTTCCTTTTTAGAAAATTACACATTATGGGGGAATGTTAGAGTTAATGTGTATTTTATTTGTTAGTTATGACATGTGTTCTTAAAACTTGTCATGTTATCATATAGGAATCATGCCTATATACTTACCCACCATATGTAGATCACCGCAAATTATTTTGGCCGCTATGTTTTACTGAAGCTCTGACATCATGGACCCTAAGTATTTTGGTTTGTAGTGCACTCCAAAACCACCATAAGATGAAGCTTTTTTGCAAGTTTCGCGTGGGTTTCACTAAGGAGGAGTACATTTTCTAGGCTTATAGTGACAAATCCTCCACCACTTACTAGCTAATCCTCAACTCTACACACGGTGGTTCAAAACCATGTATGTAGGCATGGGATGAACACACACTTTCAGTAGAAAATATCTAAATATGGTAGAAATTAAAACTTTTATGGCCCTGGTAGAGGAAGAGGAGGAGGAGCCAAAATGGCAAGCAAGAATTTTGAACCAATGGAAGGAGAAGATCTAGAGGCAGGGCAAAATGCTATAGCTGGAAAGGAAAAGGATTCCCTGTTAGCTCAGTTCAAAAAGGCTAAAGGTATAGATCCTCCAGATAAACCCTTAGACAAAGGGTCCCACTAGGGTTTAGGAGCTGGCAACAAGGGCCCAACCTTTTTGGAAATGCTAAAAGGGAAAAATAAGGAGCCAGTCAGTGAACTACACAAATGGATATTATGGAAAGATTATTGGATATGGAGGCATCATCCTTAGTTGGCAAGTTTTTGGGAGGAAGGCCAAACATTGAGACTATTCGCTCATGGGCCACGAAAAAGTGGAAAACTTCAGGAAGCTTAGAAATTGTAGCCATGTCAAGAGGTTTTTTTATGATAAGACTCAAAAACAAATATGATGCAGAGTGCATCTTGATAGGAGGACCCTGATTTCTAGGAATGCGTAGCCTCTTTCTAAGGAATTGGGGGGAGGATTTCAACCTTGAGAAGCAAAAAATTAATATAGCACCCATTTGGGTTCACTTACCAAACCTCCCAGCCCAGTTTGTTAATGAGTGTTGGCTTAGTGGCATAGCAAAGATGATAGGAGAGCTCATGGCAATAGACCATTCAAGCCGGACAAGGACTAGACTGAAGCATGCCAGGATCTATGTAAATGCAAACTTGGATTTTGATCTACCTTCTCAGGTGGAACTAGAATATGGAGAGTTTCTAAGGATTAATCCTGTGAAGTATGAGAACAAGCCAAAATTTTGTAATGTGTGCAAAACCCGGGGCCACCTTCAAGCCCAATGTTTGACAATAACTACAAACAAGGAAGCCACAAGCAAAGGTTATATGGCAAAAGCTAATGGGAGAGGTATCCCAAAGTTTCAAGGATTGTGTCTTAACTTGGAAGGATACAGACAAGTTAAGAATAACCAAGCTGACCAATCCAACACAGAACTGGCAAAAATCTAGGAGAAAGGAAAGCAACATAATGAGGGAGGCAAAAATCATAAGGTATGTAATAAATATCCTATCTTGAACATGTTTGATATCCTAGAAAATCTAGAAGTTGAAAAAGAAAATAGTAAGGATGATACCATCAGTGTCAAGTTTCCTAAAACCCTAGACTCCCAATCCAAATCGGGACCATCCACAGCTATGACAAAAACCCCAAAAGCTATGCTCAAAATGAAGAAAAATTGCTAGGTCATTTCAGTTTAAACATGGAAAAAATAGAGTCAAGAGTCGAAGTTGTGGAAACAAGAGCCAAGAATGTAGCTCCTAATATGGTAGTGGAAAAAATTATCCCTTATCAGATGAGCCCAACAGTAAAAGGTTCCTTGAAGGAAAGCCCCCTGTTTAGGAACCAGATAGGATAGGTGAACCAAAACAAGGCTGAGGATGAAGAGGGAATTGAAAACCCCCAAAATGAGGAAGAATGTTCAAGACCTAGAATATCATAGTATATGCCCCCTCATTTCAGTCCAAAATAGACTAGAAGCACTACCAAGCCTCCGATAGATTATGGAAGTGAAAGAAAGAAAGGGAGAATATCTACAACAGAGCACTATAGAATGAGAATCAATGAAGAAATTGCAAATGGAAAGCAAAGAATATTGTTACAACAAGCTATTCCTGGCTAGGATAATAGCAAAATTGACAAACCCCCTTTGGATCAGGGAAGGGGGCCGGGAAAAAATATCAAATAGTCTAAATGAAGGTTCTCTCATGGAATGTGAGAGGCCTAAACGACCCACCAAAACAAAGGATGGTGAAGTATATAAGGAAGGATTGGAATCCTACTATCATTTTTCTTCAAGAAACCAAAACATATGCAACAAAATTAGCACTTATAGCTAGAAGGATTTGGAAGCAAGGGGAAGTGGCCTTTCAACAGGTGAGAGGAGCATCTGGGGACCTCATGATCTTATGGGATCCTATTAAAATAGAAGGAAGTATTATTCAGGCAAATGAAAGAGTCTTAAGCATATTATTTCATGATTTTGATACTAATAAGAATTGGATTATGTCAAATGTTTATGCCCCACCTCTGTCCAAGGGTAGTCTGAACTGTGGGAGTTTTTGGGGCATTTGATCCAAGCTTTTAAAGACATTCCTTGGGTAATTGGGGGAGATTTCAATACCCCCATTTACCCATCTGATAAGAAGGAAGGATCTGGGTTACCCTCAAGGAGCATGGAGGACTTCAATGAATTCATTAACATAAATGAATTGATGGATGTAAGACTAAAAGGAGCCAAATTTACATGGAGTAACAAGAGGATAGGAAGTCAGCTAATTCAAGAAAGGTTGGACAGGTTTTTTTATCCAAGGAAGCTACAACAATGTTTGGTGATTCAGCATTACAAGCCCTTCCTAAATGCACTTCAGACCATAATATTATTCTATGGGAGGCATTTTAGGCTAAATCCTTTAAAAAGCCATTCATATTTCTATCAATGTGGGTTAAACATCCGAACTTCAAGAAACGAATAGAGGAATGGTGGCAACAACCTATCCAGGGAAGTGCTTCCTTCAAACTATCTCAAAAACTTAAGATGGTGAAAAATAACCTTAGAATATGGAATAAAGAAGTATTTGGAAATATTTTTGAGAATAAGAGAGCAGTGGGGGAAAAACTAAGAATAATAGAAAGAAAAATCCAAAATGGAACCTATGATGAGGCGATAAGGACTGAAGAGAAGGAAACCCTTGTGAGTTTTATAATATTTTAGCTTGTGAAGAGATGTATTGGAGGTAGAAATCAAGGGTATTATGGCTAAAGGAAGGGGACTCTAATTCAAAAAATTTCCATGTTACCACATTGAGCAATAGAAGCAACAATAATATTAGAAATTTAACTAAGGTGGATGGATCCTCAACTCAAAACATTCAGGAGATCAGGGACGAGGCTGCTAATTTTTTCAGTTCATTATTGGGTGAAGAACAGGCCTGTAATGCCCAAGCAAAGGACTCTCTCCTTCAATTCATTCCACAACTCATTGGTGAAATGATTAAAGAGTCTCTTAAAATAATTTTTTTAGACAAAGAGATCAATGAGGCTTTGTTTAACATGGATCCTGACAAATCTCCTGGGCCGGATGGGTTTTCATCGTGGTTTTTCCAATTTTTTTGGGATATTTTTGGAGTAGAAGTTATTGCTACAATCAAGGAGTTCCAAAGTTCAAATCATATTCCAAGGGGTTTCAATTCAAATTTCATTGCTTTGATCCCTAAAGGCCCCAACCCCAAGACTATGGCTGACTTTAGGCCGGTTAGCTTGTGTAATATATCCTATAAAATTTTATCCAAAGTTTTAGCCAACCATTTGAAGAAAGTTCTACCGGTTATCATTGATCCAAGTCAAGGAAGTTCTGTACAAGGAAGATCAATATTAGATGGAGTTATTACTATTCATGAGGCTCATCATACAGCCGTTGAGACCAAAAAAGTAGTAATGGCTTTAAAGTTAGACATGAACAAAGCTTATGACAGGATAAATTGGGAATTCCTAGATGCAATTTTATTAAAATTTGGCTTCAACATGAAATGGGTCAAGTTAATAAGAGAGTGTATTTCTAAGCCTTGTTTTTCAGTTTTGGTTAATGGGTCTACTGCAAGTTTTTTTCAAATAAAATTTGGTCTAATACAAGGAGATCCCATAAGTCCTATTCTATTCATCATTGTAGCTGAGGCCTTGGGAAGAACCATTAAGGCAACATCGGTAGCTAGACTCATATCAGGTATTAAGGCTACGTCACTAACTACCCCAGTGACACATCAGGTAATTTGTTGATGATACATTTCTACTGACTTTGGCTTCTATGGTTTAGGCAAGAAGGATAAAAAATATTCTCAAAATGTATGAAGAAGCGGCTGGAAAGAAAGTGAATTTTGATAAGAGCAAAATTTATTTCATCAATACCCCCATTCCTAGGAAAAACAACATAGCAAGGATCATGGAATGTCAGATTGCATCCCTTCCCACCTCCTATTTAGGTCTTCCCCTATTTACGGGAAACCTAAAGGATCAATGTGGAACATAGTTCTAGAGAGGATCCAAAAAAAGCTAGCAGGTTGGAAAGGACATATGTTATCTCAAGCAAGAAAAGCATTTTTAACTATGGCTTCACTTCAAAGTATACCCATTTACTTCCTATCAGTCTTCAGAGCTCCTAGCAAGGTGTATCACAAAATTTAGCAGCTTCAATTTTTTTTTCTCTTGTTAGGGACTGAGGATAATAAAAGGATCCATTTAGTAGGTTGGAACAAGGTTTGCAAACCTAAAACTGATGGGGGTTTAGGATTGAGGAGAGTTGCTCATCTCAATACAACTCTGTTAGCCAAACAACTGTGGCGGTTATTGACTAAGGTCGATAATGAATGGACTGCCATAGTTAGGAGGAAATACCTCCAAGGTGTGAACTTCCTTAATGACAAATTAACAAGTAGGGGGTCTGCTTTTTGGAAGGCAATCCTCACGAGCAGGGATCTTGTCAAGAAAGGTCTTAGATGGATTCTAGGAAATGGGCAAACAATAGACTTTTGGAAGGATCGGTGGGTGAGAGCTGAGGAGTTATCCCAAAATCCTCATTTGGCTAGGATTCAAGAGAATATGGAGTAGCATATTGGGAAGAAGGTTACAAATTATATGTGGAAGGATATAAATATCTACAGGTGGAAACACATCATAGTATAGGATTTTTAAGCGAAGTCTGAAGAGCTTTATAACATTTTAACTCAGCAAATTATTCCCTCTAGAGAGGATGAAGATCACATTTTTTGGGTTGATACTGAAAGTGGTGACTTCATAGTTAAGTATGCCTATAATTTGCTTCTCAATGTAGAAGGTCAACAATTTCAACCAAGTTTGGTTTGTATCAAAGGCTTAATTCCTAAAATATCCTTTTTTTCATGGCTGGTGATTCAAGGAAAAATCCTCACTATGGAAAATATGTTATCCAAAGGTATGGTTATTGCTAATTGTTGCTACATGTGTAGGGCAGGATGGGAGACAACCCAACACTTATTTCTGGAGTGTCCAATAGCGGAGTCCATCCTGGATAAACTTTTTCAAACCTTTAGGATCTCGTGGGTTAAGCTTGATCTTATATTCGAAGTGTTCCATCAATGGCCTCAACCCTTTGTTAGCCTAAAACTTACATACCTATGGAAAATATGTTGGCATCATTTTCTCTGGAAGATTTGGCTAGAAAGGAACCATAGAGCCTTTAAGGATAGCATTCACAACCCAAAAACCATCCTCAACAGGATTATTGTCTTTGCGAAAGAAAACCTTAGCACCTTAGTGGATGAGAACCACTCAATTCTTCCCCAAGAAAAACAATTAGCTCGGGCCTTAGGTATTGAGGACAAACCTTCCATTCCTTTGCCCCATCCCAAAAATGGTATTTCTTGGGAGCGACCCCACTAGGATTTTTTTAAAATAAATTTTGATGGTGCAGCCAAGGAGAACCCGAGAAGAGCTGGAGCTGGAGGAATAATCAGGGATCATCAAGGAAATCTGGTCAAGGCCTTTGCTAAACCATTGGGAATTAGAACTAATAACGAAGTAGAAGCTAGACCCCTTTGGAGAGGGTTGCAAGTAGCTCAAGCAACTCAAGGGAACTTGATGATTGAAGGTGATTCTATGAACATCATCAACCTGTTAACCAATGGCAAAAAACCTCCATGGAGAATCAAGGGAGTCATCAATGAAGTGAGGATATTTTTTGCGGCAAGACAGAATAGGAGGGCTCGTCATGTGTACCGTGAGGCCAACAGGTCAGCTAAAAAATTAGCCAACATAGGTGTTGATGTTGGTAGTTTTGTGACATGGACACAAGGTGTGCCACGTGAAGTGGAAAACATTATTAGTCATGAAAAGAAACCTACCCATTAAGGAGAAATATGAATGGGTGTTCTTTCCCCATGGAGTTGGTAATAAATATGAGGTTTCCCTCTAAATCATACCAAATTGGAAATGAAGGTAACGGGGTGTAAGCCTTGGAATATTCTGACAGAGAATAGGAAATGGGCAAGCAACAGGTTTCACAAGTGCAAAGTTCCAAACTTTAATTTCTATCAATGTAAGTAATGTTTATAGTTATGTTTAGGTATGGGTGTGCTTTGTTAGTAAGGTGTTGTAGGGGATTCAACACAATTTATGATAAGAAAGTTTCAAGGATGACTAGGATCTACAATCTCAGTAGAAGGTTGGATATTGTAATAGGTTTTGGGTTAACCTACAAAACCCGATAATTAACGAAGACTTTTATTTACCAAAAAAAAAACTGTTATGGCCCTAATGGCATTGTTTTTTTTTGTGATGATGCTGGTGGGTATTACAGTGGTAATTATTATCAAGGTTTTACTTTGGGCTACGATGGCACTCGCATGATGTGGTGGTACCCTACTGTCGATGCATCATGAAGCATAGTATTGCAAGAAACTATTGTGAGAATGATGATTGGCATTGCTATACTTGGGTTTGTAGTTAAAGGATTTTATATCGCATAACTTAGGCACTATTTTAAAACTACAAACAACTTCCTAAATGAAACCCACAACTATAGACATCATGAATAGTTTTTTTAGCAAACCTGATGAGAATTTGTCTGCCAATGGATGCACGTCTGGAGTCCTTCACATCTAGGTGGTTATTTATTCAAAAAGGAATGGAGGTGCTTTTGGCTGTATTTTAGACTTGAGAGTTTGCTAACTTGACTTCACTTCACTTGCCCCAGTGCATGTTATTTTGAGTCCATTTTCTATTAGAATTTGTTACTGATCGATCAATGAAGAGAAAGGTAGATGAAGATGTCGAAGATCAAGTGGAAAATTTTAACCCCATGCCAGTTTATTTGATTTAATGGCCCCATGTTAATATATTTGCATCTTTACGTTGAATCGTGCCAAATATGCCATAGCATCGAAGGAATTTTTTTTGGTAATTTGTTAATGCTAGACACCATGACACCTCCAAATTTTGTGGCACCACTTGTTGTTTGACAGTGCACATTTGTGCATGTTCATCGAATACTAGTCAACAATGTCACATGGAGCACTTTTTACACCACCCACTTACATTTTATTTAAATGTTTTTTAAAAATGCTCTCATTGTTGAGAAAGTGGATGCACTACTCAAGAAAGCATACAAAGGCTAGATGTCCATGAGAAGAAAGTGGTCGACAATTTTATTTAAATACATCTTAAAATGTATTTTCACACATTGATGGTGGGAGGGATTATCATCCCACATTAAAAAAATGGTCGAAATCCTCCAAATACATTTTTAAATGCATATTTTTATTCTTACAAACCTAGTGTAAAGAAATGTTGTCCTTTAAACTATTTATTTTATATCCATTGTAATTCAAAAATGAGGGGCTCTAAATTTTTTTATTTCCACATGGAAAGTGAAAGTGGATGGCCACATGGCCCATGTAAGGGAGGAAAAACTGAAATGTTGTTTTTTATTCCACCAAGAGAGTGATGCCAAGAATATTCCAAGGGAATATTCTCTGATGTCAAGAATATTCTAGATTCTTGATGTTATTTTTTCAGTAAATGAAGGCCCCATTGACACCCAAACATAGGGGTATTGATGGTCGTTGGAAAGGTTTTTTTGAGATGGAAACATTGGCGGTGTTCAATTTTCATTTTGAGGTAGTCCTATATGTATTTTTTAGCCTCAAATATTATTTTATCATGGAGTGCACTCTAGGTTGAACCCGATACTCCAAAGCAAATTGTATGTGATCCTTGTACCTAGTCACCTTCTCTATAGTACCTAGATAATGCAGCAGTTGGTTACCCATGTATTCTGGTAGGATGAGGAGATCACCATAAGGACACCTACTCTAGGGACTACAAACATAGACACCCTAGACTCTATCCAAGGAATTTTTTGGATCAACTTCTAAAGACTATAGATGAAGACACTTCAGAATATTCTATTCTCTTCTTTCTTCTTCTCCTCCACATTTGGATTCTATGGCTCATTTTTTATTGTATTTTATGGCTCATATTTATTTAGTATTAAGGTGCAGTTTTGGTAGAGATCGACACCTTATAGATTATGTTTCACCATGAGGAGGGATGATATTCATGATGAACCTATAGTATGACCTACAGAGGCAACAAACCCTGAAGTGGCTGACCTTGAGGCACCTAGGATGACCCTAAGGTACTAAGACAATTGACCCAGAGGTAACAGATCTGAAAGTGGTTGACCCTGAGGCAACAGATCGAGATGTATACACTATTTATCTAGCATTATTTATAGTTGGAGATCCAAGCGCAAAGAGCATGAGCCTAGACCAAATCATGTAATAAAGGAGGATTTTAGGGTTTCTTTTAGAAAAGTACACATTAAGAGGGAATGTTAAAGTTAATGTGTACTTTTTCTACAAGTTATGACATGTGTCCTTGAAACTTTTAATTATCTCATATAGACCCCATGCCTATATATTGTAATATTTCTCGTAAAATAATATATCTCATCCCTTTGAATACCAACAAAATGATGGTGCCAATCCAAAAGAGTTAAACTACACATTAAATTTTTCATGCTAAAGAATTACCATCACTAATGAAGTATTCTCATTATTGATTAGGTAGTGATAGTGTTGGTAACCAGTGATAGGCCCTTGATGACTTAAAAAAACCCATTGCCAATACATTAGGATAGTTTGAGTCAATAAACGATAAGCTTGTTTGTACAAACAAAGATCAACAACCCTGATCTAATAAAGCAGATCCATGATTGTGCCTCCATCAGAAATAAAAGAGCAAAGATCTTACATCAAGTTGTAAAACTAAATTATGACTCAAGGTACTGATAATATTGGAAATGTTATTGCAAATATCTCAAAAGTGGTTGACCTAGGAATATTAAATTTGATGTAGCACAAATGAGAGTCCAACATAACAAATTTATAGACTTATCATACCAATCATGATACTGAGTTCTCTTAAGAATACCATTATAGTTGTTGTAGAAAGGTGAGGTGGCCATGATTGCAAAAGCACCCTCTTAAATATGATAGTTAGAACCAAAATTAAAGTACTGCATACAAACAACATCCCACACCATTTTAAATACTTCACTTAAAAGATATGAAACTTCACCATTGTTGCACTTTAATGTATAAATTTAGAAAGGTTGACCAAGAAAAAGATTTCAAATACCAATGTTGTAGTGTTAAAACCATGGTTTCTTCCAACACTTTGAAGAAATATTCCAGCCTTCCCAAGGAGTCTTCCAAAACTCTTAAGACACTCAAAGACAAAATTACAGATAGAGTTTTGAAAGTCATCGAAGCACACCTATATGAAAATTTATTTGGGAAACTGATTAAGAAGAAAAAAGAGGATATCTTAGCATAGGTAAGATTAGATAGGGTATTAATAGAAGAAAAAATATAGGAGTTTGAATATGATGTCATTTATTGTTTTGAGCACACACAAGAAGACTACAAGCAACACCAAACGCTGCTTAAAAACTTATTTATGAGAGAAAAATGAGACCAATATGCAAAAAAACCATACTATAACAAGTGGAATAAAAACTTGGGGAAATTTATCTACCCCAAGATTTATCACTTGTTTGATCTCTTATCATGGTTGGCAACAACATACGATCCAAACTCAAAGGCTATCCTAAATCATCAAAATTAGAAGGTTTTCAAAATTACAAAGGAAGACATTCAAAATGTGTTCAATATTTTTCCAATGAAATTAGTCCCTAGAGCTAAGGTACTTCAATTGAAGTCACCATTTATGCTTAATACTATGTTTTATCCAAAAATGTTCGATTATGATTACAATTTTTCTTACAAATTATCCATTGAGAAAGTCACTCTTAAAACTTGGGCTAAGGATTATGTGGACATGATCAATATTGCATTGGGGATAAGAGACCTAGATAATATTAGAAGAGAAGTAATGTTTATGGCAATGCAGTTGAATAAAGTAGGAAGGATTACCATGTATTCATGGGAATAAATTATAGAATAAAACTTACATAGAAAACTCTCAACATTACAAGAAGTTTTTTTGAAAAGGAAGGTAATGCCAGAATTCATGTACTAATATTTTCTTATACACTTTATTGTAGTTCAGTTGAGTGCCCAAATGATTCAAGTTCTAGGATGGATGAACGTCGAATTAATTTAGGAAATATTACCTTGGATTCATGAGGACTGGTCTAGTTTTAGTGAATCTATCAAAAGATTTTCTATTGTTATCCATCATGAGATGTGTGGCCAAGACCAATCAAGGATCAGTGCTAGAATAGCTAAATTCTTGCATGCAACTAAGTTAGGATATTTCTTTTTTGTAGAATAATTTATGTATGTTAGAATATATGATGCAAAGCTACCATCAAAAGCACTTTCCAAATACTACCCAATGTCTATAGTTGCGCTAGAAATTGCTAGGCAAGTAGCTAAAGAAGTAAAAATGAGGGTTACTAGAGGTACACAAGAGTCCATTGGCTCTAGTTATCTTTTAAGCTAGGGCACTACATTTAAAAAGGGTACTATAGCATGCTTAGAGCCATCTAGAGAATGGATGATTTCAACTTTGCAGAAATTACTTGGAGAGCATATGATCTACATGGAGAATTTGATAGAGGTATTTATCTGAAATTAAAAAATATAGTTCTTAGAAATCAAGTTTATAGAATTAAATAATATCTTAGCATTAAGAATTTATTAACAAGCAATGTTCTTTTATATAGTAATTCTAGCATATCAAATTGTTTTGTTAAGAATAATATGATTTCTAATATGATTGTAAGCATAGTTGTACTACCCTACCTATTATCATCATGGTCAATATTTCTCCTCAAAATAACCCTCCTCCCTATAATATCTAGAATAATCAAAACCTTTAGACCTAGAGAACAAATAGGTACAGGCCTTTTCAGTTGCCCCTAGATCTTCATGACCTTCCCAATAAAGCCCATAAATACTTTCCTAAATTTCAAGGTAATAATATTGTGACTCAAGAAGAGGATATCAAAAGTTTTCTATATGCCATAGATAGCCTTGAGGTTGAGGAAGAAGATGTAGTCCTCAAGTTGTTTATCCAAACCTTAGAAAAGGATACCAAATATTGGTTCAATAGTCTCCTAGATAACCACATCTCTAATTTCCAATTCATGGAGGAAGTGTTTCTAAAAATATACGGCAAGAAAGAAAATAAATGTTCACTGTAAATTAAATTGGCTACAATCAAAAAGAGAAAAATGAATTAGTTAATGAATTTAACAAAATATTCATCAAGGCTAAAATAAAAATCTTTGATAGGACAACTCTTAATGATCAACACTCCATTTGCTTTTGTAATTTTTTTTTTTTTTGTAGAATTCAATTACAAAGTAAGGAAAGAAAAAATAAATACTATTGAGGTGTGTATGAATAAAGAAGCTCAATAGAAGAAAATAGATCTACAATGGAAAAATCAAACCATATTCTCTAGAGTCCAACACAATAACTAAAATATTTGGTATAATGAATAGATTATCTAAGACTAAAAAATGGAAATAAAATGTTTGTGTAACATCTTGAGAGAATAAACTTGTATTTAAAAAGGACTTATATAGAAACTATAATGAAAGCACTACTGATAGCTAGCAAAGAAAGACACTAAATTTTTTTAAAGTACGATCACAAAATATTCCTTCCATTGATTTGCTTGTAATTCACCTAATAACCCTCTTAGTTGTGGCATGTACCTTAGTTGTGGCATATCTCTAGATATTTTAAGCTTATCGATCAATCAAAAAGATTATCAAGTAGCTCTCCAATTCTAAAAAATTGTAATAACATAACCCCATATGCAATAATACCCTTTTATATATCTCTGAAATATACATTAGATTTAGGGGATGAATATGCCACTCACAATTGTATGATCAATAATGGAACCTCACTTAACATTACAAATAAGCAAGCAATTGATGTATTAGGTCTCACTTGTATGAAGAACTCTCCCATTTCTATGATGGATAGTAGACAAGTTTCATGTGTCACAAAGAACTACCTGTCATTATAGACTGATATCTCGAGAAAAAATGGTTATAGATATTAAAAAAATAGATGAGGATCCTATATTTTCCATCTAGTTAGCTGGTCAATGGGTTGAGAAATTAGGAGATACAATTCAACCAGATCAGTCAAGAAGTTTAGGTTTTAAAAACTTAGTAACCAATAAACTTGAAGTACATGTTTCTTGGTTTTTATTTATCGATAAAACCCTAGATAATACCCCATATTCTATTCATTTATAGAACCAAATTCCATAATATCAATATGATGATATAGAAAAAAGTATCATTAAGGATTTCACACATGCAAGACAATCAAACCAAAGAAATACCCTATCATAAAAAAAAATAAAGATAAAGAAGACATCTATCTCTTAATTAAGAGGGGTTCTTGTTTGGAATCATCTGAAATCAAGAACATATCCCAAGCCCTTAAATACAAAGTAAAGTAACTTTAAACTTACCTTACATCTAGAAATTAAAAAATGGTTTGATAAAAAAGAAAACTTCTGTAAATATTCTAATAAAATACTTTTCCTTTTGCTTCGTCATAACTTTTATCCAGTCATAATTGTGTTCTTCATAATTAGAAGATGTATTTTTCTCATTAGAGTTTTGATTTACTTTTCCATGGAATTATTCTCAATCAGTCAAGAAAAGATATCGAGATTAAATACAAATGACACTAAAGACTTATAATCCAAGTTTTAGGTGATTGTACCATAAGTTTGGAGCTAAAACAAAGTAAGTGGAAGATACTGTGTGTTATGCCAAAGCTTCAAATCTTCCACAAGATTTAATATTATTTTAGGATCACAAAGAACGAAGTCATCATTGGTAGGATTTTTTGAGTCAAAAAAATCTACACTCTTATTTTTAGCCTTATAGATTTATAACCCAGTATGATCTTGTAGACACCTAAAATGCATCATGTCGATGGTGACTACTCATATGGACTTTTTATAAGACCATATGGAGGGTCTTGGATAAACTCCAAGATAGAGCAATGGTTATAACCACTCAATTTGGGCTCCTTGGCCTAATCAGTCTGAACCGCAGCCCAGACCTACGGTCTATAGGCTGAAATGCGATTGATACTTGTGGTTTATAGTCTAGACCATAGCTATAACCTATGGTCTTAACTAAAGTTTAGTTGGACTTCATCCGAGCCAAATCGGTTTGAATGACCATTTATTCTAGAAGAAGGTGATCAATGGACGAAAGATTCTAGATGCTTCCATTCCAACTATCCTAACCACCTCTTCTTGATCTTGGCTTCTCCATAAATCCACCCCTAACCCTAGGGCATCCTATAAATACCCCATTCCAAATGGGGAGAGAATATAGAAATTTGATTGATCAAGTGAGCTAGAAAAATCCTTGTTGAATTGCATATTGAATTCATGCATTGGAGAAGGTCACTTTGCTATTAATTTAAAGATCAATTTGCCATGGAGGTCCTAGGAGCCTAGAAGATCCAAGAAATGTAAATCTGGGCAAACAGAGGCTCCTCACAGTAAATCAACCACCAAAATTGTTCGAATGACACTAAAGGTGACCCTTGAACATCAATTGGACAAGGAGGTCAAGCCCACTGCCCTTGATTTTGAGGATAAACTTACTTGAGTGCTAACCATGGCTTTCAGTCACGGTTTACAATGTAGACCATGCACCAGTGCTACAGTTTGCAATAGAGGTATAGCCACCTTACTATTTTCATTGCTACCCATCTAATTAGATTAGATTAGTCATTTTCATAGTTTAATTGAAGTTGTAGAGATTTATGACCGATAGATTTAGGGTTAGAATGATTTTAGTATAGTAGTATGAAATAGACATTAATGGATTCTTTATGGATTTTAACACTTCATTTCCTTTAATTGAACCATGAAAATATTAACTGCTATACATTTTTATGTATTTCCATGAATATTTGTCATCTTATCATAGTTTAAACATATTTTACATGATTTCTTGATTTCATGTTTTCAATGGCATCTTTATGCATCTTTCGTTTTAAGGGCCTCATCGCGAGAGGCTGAATATGTTTTTGATAATTCTCTATTATTTATTAACCGTAGGGATCTACATTCATAGGAGCTTAACATTTGAATCCTTCCTCAACGCGAAGAAGAGGGTCAACTCCATCCTAAGGTAGTTCGTATCACCCTACAAAGGCATTTGAAATATCACACCTACCCTTGAGAGGGAAACAATTGCATGAATCTTATTGTAATATTGTATCAACATGATTATCCCTAAGAGGGACATACTTTTAACCCAAAATTACTTCATAATGGAATAAAGTGTCTTTTATTGTTCATCTTGTTGTCAATTTATTGGATTTCATGCATGTTGTCATTTTTTGCACTATTACACTAGGGATTATGATCGGGTTTGAGCAATTTTGGTGGTTACAGAAGGCGATCATGATAGAAATTCACATAAATAGCATCTTACTATGTGTTCTTGAATTTTTTGACTTGTAGGTATAGACCATAGCTATCAGCTACGGGCCAAAAACTAAACCACAAGTTCAACACATGCTCCACAATTAGAACTGCAGACCAGACCTACGGTTTCCAGTTGACAACACAAATACTAAAAATCAAAGGGCCAATCATTGTAGGACCTAAGGTAGACCCTATTTTTAACCCTCTATAATTTTTATTCCCTCTGTGTTTTTATAGCATGTATAATTTCAAATACAAATTAGGAAAAATCACTAAAAAAGGGGAAATCAATCATCCTAGTTTACTTTCGCATTTACTTCCATAGAAAGGCACTGCTAGGAATAACGGACCTGCGATTATAGTCCGCCCTAGGCTACATCGTGCTTGATATATTGTCTTGTTTGGTTTACATGTGTGAGGCCCAATTAGTGGCCAATTATCATCATAATGTGCATTTTCTAAAAGAGCATCTAGATTAGTTTGCATTTTTTGAATGTAAAACATTCTTCATTTTGCATGGCACTTAGAAATTGAGCATTTGTGCTATATGATGTATTTATTTTATGTACAATAAAATTAACCACACACACCACTTGGAACTTAAATGCTAGTGAGTTAGGCTTGACATCCAACCACTAGTAGGGTTCAACGACGGTGGGTGTCATTTCCATCCACTGGCCCAAATCCTACGAACCTTTGGATACTAGACCAATATCGGATCTGAGAACCTTTCGTACCCTAGAAAATTTACATGTATTATATTTGAAGGGTATAACACTAACTGGAGGAAAACATATGAGGATCTGGGAGGACCTATGCTCCCTGACCATGTGTGGGCTTCATTACCACAAATTATAGGTTGGATTACGCAAATTGGAGTTCATAGCCAAGTTGTCAAGCTACAAGCACACAGGTGAAAGCCTTTAAACTAAGAACAAAATCCAATGAGTTTTTCAAAACACAATAAGAGTTTCTACATTGATACAAAAAATCTTGAAAAAACATCAAATAGTTTAGGGCTCACTTTAAAAATTTAATACGAGATAATCATTATTGTATACCTTGTTTGATTAATAATAAAAGATACATCTAGATGCTAGGTACACAATGGTGGATACACGAGATGGTCGAAAAATTTCTAAACCTGATGCCAATGACCAAGCCCTAACCAATTCATAGTAGCACATGTCAATTACTCACCCACATGAGCAAACCAAACGTCATTCGACAAGCATTAGAGGAGATAAATTGACATGAGGGGAGTCCATAGAGCATACCCCAGATAGAGGAGCTTCATTACACTCCTCTAGGCATAGTATAGAACAAGGAGCCTCTTAGCATGAGGGTGCTCCACTCGAAAGCCATTATCAAGACTACACTACGTGCACATCCACGGGATCGATCAAAGAGTATGTTGTGCAGGGGACCAAGTTGGTGCCCCTATGTACTAATTCCATAGGAGGGTCCATTCCTCCACCTTATAAGTATAGGACTAGATATCCACCAATTCAAGGGCAAGCATACAAGATTGCTTTCGAGCATAGGTCTACCCATACTCCCATGTATGGTCCACCATGTAAGATCACCATTGATATATCAAATGTGGGAGCTAATGGCACACCATTGCATGAGCAATGGTGGTCTAGAAATCTAGAGGGTCTAGGTAGTATCTTAGAATAGTTATGATACAAGCCTTTCACTCCACCCACTTGTACCTTGAGTGAGCATAGCGTAAGCATCATTAGGACTACTAGAGAGCATGGAGAGGCTTCTAAGCACCCTCATGTCACACACTCATTATCTGCACATGGTGGTTCATAGTATAGGACACAACAGGATTCCAATGTCATCTTAATAAATAGAGGCAAAGGTGCAACACATAAGTCTGATGGGTATGAAACACATAAGGTCACTCGTATAGAGCATGGATACCAAAGGCCTCCCATGGTTGATCAAATCAATATATCACATCGACTGGTATTAGAGCAGAAATGCCAACTTCTCCAAGATTAGTTGGAGGATGCTTGCATAGAGAGGAAGTGCATTGAAGATGAAAATAGTCAATTACAGAGGCTCCTTAGACAGAGGCTATATGAGAAACACATGCGTGAAGAGTGTATCCTTGCCCAGAAGGAGTGCATGGAGCAGGAGGATAGGCTAGCTAGGGCCGGCCTATATCCTTATGATGAGCATAGGATAGGCTAGTTAGGGCCGGCCTATATCCTCATGATGAGCATAGAGAGCATGTATATAGAAAGGCTTTGTCACAAGCCGATATGCATCAAGAGTGAATAGATGCTTATACTCATGCTAGTGCCAAATAAATGGAGTTGCTACCATCACTCGATGATAAAAGGCAGAGGCAACATGAAGAAGAAGGGGGAGACAGATACAAGCAAGAATATCTTGAGAGCTCTCAAGCTAAGGAGGAGGAAGAGAAATGCCCTCCATATCATACAAGGAAGATAGTACCTCCTAAGCCACCTCCACATCAACTTAGGAAGGAGGAATTTCTATCTTCGAAGGCCTATAAGGCCTTCGCGGAGAAGGTCAAAGCCATCGAGAGACAAGGCATGACTATTCAAAAGTTGACATTAAGGAAAATTCATAATGAGCCTTTGGATCCTTGGGTTCCTACTCTGGCTTATCCTGAGCATTTTGATATACCTAGTTTAGACAAGTTTAAGTGTGATGAAGATGCACAGGAACATATCATGAGCTTTCTGGATGTTTGTTTTTAGATAGCAAGCAACGATGCATTGTTGCTACATAATTTCATCATGACACTTTACGATCCAGCATGGGAGTGGTTCAATCAACTAAAGAAACATAGCATAACTAGTTTCGAGTAATTAGCTGATGCTTTTCTTGAATGTTATTCCTTTACCATCAAGAAATAGGCCAATATTTCCGATCTGGCTATGCTAGCTCAGCGTGATGACAATCCAATAGAGCAATAAAAAAAGAGATGGAGGAGACTAATGGTGAATTTACCATTCTCTATTCCTACCACATAGTAAAAAAGAATTTTTACAAAGAGTTATACCAAGAACATATTGTTACTGCTACAACTATAGCAATATCCTACATTCAAGGAGGCTTTGGCACAATCCAAAGTGATGGAGGACATAAAGTTGTAGGAAGGCAACTTGAAGCTCAAGAACAAGAGAGAGGGACAAAAGAAGAGTACCACAAAACAATATGGCAAGTAGGCCCATGTGAATCAAGTGGTGTTGAATCTCTAGAGGGAGAACAAGGGGCAACAAAAATAGAATTATCAGGCCCAACCTCCTCCTATGCAGTATGAAAAGTGCAACAACAATTATAAGTGCAAGAACAAAGAGCAATTCCCACCTTGCCAGTTCATGCCATTGATGGGATCACTGATGTTGATTTTCCATCAACTGTATGAGGCCAAGGCAATTAGATTGCTCGAGATCAAGCTGATAGAACCCAATCAACCCAAATCAAAGGGGTACCAAGAAGATCTATTTTGCATTTTTCATCGAATGGAAGGCCATGAAATTGAGGTGTGCTAGACATTCAAACACATGGTGCAAAATATTATTGACAAAGGTGAGCTTGTAGTGCCACACAATCCATAGGCACCCGATAATCAGAATATGGGGATTTATAAAAATCCCTTACCAAATCATGAGGCGCCTCACAACAACATTGGCCAGGTCAACCAGGTCATGGTGAATGTTGTCACTAGACATGGGATATATGAACAATAGAACCAACCTCATGCTCCTATTCAAATACAAGCCACACCAAATCAGCTACCAGCGTAAAATATTCTAAGCCCACCAACAAGACCGATGGTGACCATAAGGAGCAGGTTGGTCCAAAACCTGCAGATAACTCCTATGAAATTTTTGATATATGAGTTGATATAGTAGTCCCCTTGGCACAAGGAGAATCTTATGGATATTTTGAGGTCCATTGAAGTATAGTCTCAGGATGCACATGCATTTACTAATTTTATGGGACATGTACAACAATGTCAAGAACCGATGATCCAATTTTATGATCATGAGATAAAGATGGTTTCTACAACCATGGCTGACCAACCGTTGCATATAATCACATGTGTTAATCACATGCCATTTAAAATGGTCTTGATCGATACCGGATCATAAATAAACATAATAATGACCAAGGCATTGAGTCATTTTAAGCTACCTAAATCACACATTTTGTCCACTACATTTACATTGAGAGCATTTAACGATGCACTATGTTTGACTATTGGCAAAATTATTCTACCCATGTAGGTAGGCCTAAAGATGATCTCCATGATGTGTCATGTGATATAAGGGGCAATGCAGTACAACATACTACTTGGTAGGCCTTGGATTCATGAAATGTGGTGCATTCCATAAATATTGCATTAGTGTATGAAGTATATTCATGAGGGATAGGTTCACGTAGTGTCATTGGACGAAGAACCTTTTAAGCTCATGAACCTAGCAAATTTTCTTGGGGATTTCATACTCCCGTTAATGCACCTGGATATTTGACCGTAATCACCAGTAAAGAATCTAGGAGGTAAACTAGTAGTACATGCTCAACCAATACCATTTGTGTCACATAGATCAGAGCACACCATTACCACTTACCTAAAACTATCGACATCAATCATGTGTCGAGATGAAAGGAAGTTGAAGGTAAAAATGGGTGAGAAAGAGAAGGAGAGTGAGCCTGAGCCAGTCACCGAGGAGATTCACACTCCTATGGAAGTTGAGGAACCCCAAGACAAAGTCGAGGGGATGCCTCAGCATATCTCACCTACATTTTTAGCAGGATCATTCACATCGCGAGTGAAATTACATCTCGCAAACACCAGATTAGGTGAGTACCTTATGCAGAATGTAACCTTTGGATCAATTTTGAAGATTTTGCAAGAGATGGGCTGACCGTCCGCTCATCATTATCCGATTGGATCGATGGTTCCATTGGGAGAGCCACCTAATCAGACTAATTTCATCTATGCAGGGCTAGATCAACTTCCAATGCAAGAGACCATGGATGAAGATGACGACAAACCTTTCATAGTAAACATTCATTATTTATCCAACCTGGAGTATGCCATGCATATTTTTGAGTTATATCATTGGCATGAATATGACCTTGGCTTTGAACAAGGACATAGGACTCCACTAGAACTGCATTATCAGTTAGTCATTGATAGGTTCAGTTTAGGGTTACAGATGTGAGGGCAGGATGATTTTCTCGTAGCATCCTTAGATCATCTATACCTTAGTATGGTGGACGATGTGGATTTTAATCCATATAATATTGGTATTTCTAGTTTATAGAGGAATCATCCTATGATATTTATCATCATCGTTGAGCCACTCGAAGATCATCATGAAGGGCTCCTTGAGAAAATTGAGACATAATTGAACCCCAAAGATAACCTAGGACACCAAACCTATGATGTAGTCGATGACACAGACATGCAGGGGCATAACCCCATTAATATAGGTGATCTCATGCTAAGAGATCTTTGTAATAAATATGGAACTGAGTCCACCTATGATATGAGTGGACCAAGATATGATACAGACGAGGAATCCTCAAATGATGATGAATCTGGGGATGAATTCAAAGGTGCCTATGTGAGGCCTTGGCAGGCGTATCATTTATTGCCTATTGAGTTAGTACATGTTACTAAAGATATCCTTACCAACATTGATCATTCATGGGAAGAAGCAGAGCTAGATTTCTTGGTGATTTCACACTTACGATATAATTATTCGGTTTATCTAGATAGTGATGATAGTAATCAAGCAATCAAATTCATGGGGTCACACTTTCCAGAGTGCCCCCTAGGAGTAGGAGTGAATGATGGGTTCTGGTTGTCTAACAGTGATGAAGAATATGATTTAGAGAGGGCCTACCTTGGTCCTCCTTATTTGTGATACCGTCATCAACCCATCAACATAGATGAGGTCTATTGGTAGTTATGTGTTAATCCTCGTCTAAGAGCAAGACGGTTAAACCTGGATCAAATTTATCGGTTAGTTAATCCCCTTCTATCGACCTACATGGAGCTTTGTGAGCCAAATGATCCTATTTTATAGTCAATGCATAGGGAGGATCCAGTTGTTCATAGTCCTCATAAAGAAGACCCCTTTGTGCCTATGCCATTAGAGCCAGATCATGGGTATGATGACTACGTAGATTTTATAGAAGTCGGTCCGTGTGGTCCTGGAGATAAATTACATTCCATAAAAATGGTCTCCATTGATTTTACCACTCCACTCTGCAATCCAGTAGATTTTTCTAAACCATTGTATCTTAACAAATATGCTATCAACTAGGATCATGCTGATTCACCCATTGAGCCTAAAGATTTCTTCCCTAATGAAGAAATGTTACAACCTTTCCATTTTACACTAGGCTATGCATATAATGTTTATCATTCCAACAATGCTTCCAACATAGAACCAATCAACCCAGCTGATGACATCCATTTGATTCCTACACCTCATAAGCTTGAAGAGGGATCACATATGTCAGTAGAGGAAACCTTTGAGGTGGATATCAGTAATGATCCCCCTAGTGCAAATAAGGTTAAATTTGGAGAGAGTATCACTCCAAATGAGCAGGCCACCCTCATCCCTCTACTAAAATAGAGATCAAATTTATTTGCTTAGACATACAAGGATATGCCAGGTCTAGACCCAAAATTGGTTATGCATAACCTTTCACTGGATCTGATGAAGAATTCGATCAAGCAAAAGCTTAGAAAGAGGCACCCAAAAGTAGCCTTAATGGTGAAATATGAGCTATAAAAGTTGTTGGATGTGGAATTTATGATCTCCATCAAATATCCAGAATGGGTGTCCAATATGCCCATGGGAAAACCTGATGGAAGAATTCGTATTTGCATAGATTTTAGAGACCTAAATAAGGCAATACCCAAAGATTCATTTCCATTGCCCAATATTGATGCTCTTGTAGATGCAATGTAGGTCACGAAATGCTCTCCTTAATAGATGGTTTTTCTGGTTACAATAAAATTTGAATTAAACCTGAAGACCAACATAAAACCACGTTTATAACGCCATGGGGAATGTTTTGCTACAAAGTTATGCCATTTGGTCTCAAAAATACTGGTGCCACATATCAGTGGACCATGACATACATTTTTCATGACTATATGCATAAAATTCTAGAAGATTATATCGATGACTTATTGGCCAAGTCATTGCTACGAGAAGAGCATGCAGAGGTATTAAATAAGGTCTTCAATTGCCTAATAGAGCACAATGTCAGGTTGAATCCTACGAAGTACGTATTTGGTGTTACTTTTGGAAAACTATTAGGATTCATCATCTCTAAGTGAGGTATCAAAGTTGACCCAGCGAGGGTCAAGGCTATCTTGGAAATGCGTCCTCCCACCAATATTAAAGAGTTAAGGAGCCTTCAAGGTAAGGTAGCATCGATAAAGTGATTCATCGCTTAGTTATCGGATAAATGTTGATCCATGAATCAACTACTACATAAGGGGGTCCCATTCAATTGGGACGAGGACTGTTAAGTAGCCTTCACTAAAATAAAGCAATACCTAGTGTTGCCGCTAGTGCTAGCTCCACCAAGGCTAGAGGTGCCTTTTCTACTATATATATATGCAACTGAATTTGCACTAGGAACCATGTTAGCCCAAAAGAACATACAAGGCAAAGAGCAAGCCATATATTATATTAGTCAAACCTTGGTGAGCTATGAGCTCGAGTATGCATATGTGGAAAAATTATTTTTAGCAGTAGTGTTCGCTACAAAGAAATTGTGACACTATATGTTAAGTCATATGACATATGTTATATCCAAACAAAATCCTTTGTAGTACATGATGAATAAGACTTATCACAATACACGTATTATGAAGTGGATCATGCTATTGATGAAATTTGATCTGGAATTCAAAATCTAGAAGTCCATCAAGGGATAGGTCATAGCGGATCAATTAGTTGAGGCACCACTATTAAATAGTAGGCCTCTAACAATAGAGCTTCTAGACGATGCAATATTCGTCATATCTGAAGCTCTCAAACCCAAAGAACCAGAGAACAATGCTGATATGACTCTGTTCTTTGATGGTTCGAAGTGCGAGCAAAGAGGTGGTGTCAGAATAGTGTTCTTCATGTCGTAAGGATCTCCAATGCCCTTGTCATTTAAGTTGGATTATTTGTGCACCAACAACGCTGAGTACAAAGCCCTACTTCTAGGACTCCACATAGCCATCACCATGAATATTAAGAAATTTAACATCTTTGGAAACTCCTTGATCATAGTAAATCAAGTTAAGAGGCTCTTTCAGTGTCGATGTCCCATACTGATAGCCTATAAAGATCTAGTTGCCACATATTTGGTTAAATTTGAATGGTATGACATCGAGGCAATCCCTCAATCATAAAATAGGTTTGCAAACACCATGGAATATTTGGGATCTTTAATCCCTTAGAATCCATATATAGATTTCAATACCATTCATGTTAAGATGCTCTCGCATCTAACAACAGAGCGTGCAACCTATGATAATAGAGAATCGATCAACATGATTAGTGTAGAACCAAAAGTTGAATGGTTCTGCAAAGATAAAGACTTTCTTAAGAAGGCAGCCTAGGGGTCATTAACCTCTCAGAGTCCTATGGGGAGTGGTACTACCATTCACCACAAGGTTGTTTTTGAGTCTACATTTTCAAAAGTAGATACACAGGGGGAGCAAGTTGTCTTAGAAGTTGAAGATAAGGCTTATAAAAACTAGATGTCACAAATTAAAGACTTCTTAAATCTTAGTATAATCCCAAAGGGATTTTTGCATGCCGCTAAGTGCACATTTAAATAGAAATTAGCTAAATATATCTTAACAAGAGATATCCTATATCGATGAGGCTACGATGGAGTTCTCCTTCATTGCTTAGAGCCCCAAGAGGCATCATGGGTAATTTTGCAAGCTCATGATGGTACATATGATGGCCATTTCAACGAAATGGCCATCATCAAGTGCATCCTTAGAATGGACTACTATTGGCCCACTATGGGGAAGGAGTGTAATGTGTATATCAAGAAATGTGTTAAATATTAGCATCATGATAATCTTATGCACTTGCCATCGTAGGCCTTACATCCCATCCAAGTGGCTTGGCCATTTGCTCAGTGGGGATTAGATCTTATAGGAAAGATATCTCCTCTATCATCGGGTTGACATACATTTATAATCATGGCTACTGAGTATTTTATAAAGTGGGTGGAAGTAATACCCTTAACAACGATAACTAGAGCTCGTATAGCAGAGTTTATACTGGAGCATATCATAAGTCATTTTGGGATTCCATACAAAATAATATCGGATAATGGAACATCTTTCAAGAATAAAAATATGAGAGCCTTGAAATATAAATATAGAATAAAACATAATTTTGTGACTCCATACTATCTGCAAGCAAACGAGCAGGTTGAAGCTTCAAATAATATAGTGGTGACCATATTGAAAAATATGGTATAAGAAAACCACAAAGACTGGCATATCCATCTACCCCTTACGTTATGGGCTTATAGGACTAGTATTTGAACATCCACTAGGGCAAAGCCGTTCTCACTAGTATATGGTGTTGAGGCCATTATGCCCTTGGAATTGGAAATTCCAACACTGCATGTCACATTGAAAGAGTTCATCGATGATGACACCACATGACAAGCTCAACTGGATCAACTGATGCTACATGATGAATGTTGCGTGAATGCCCTAGAGCATCTCCACGTTTATCAAGAGAAACTAAAATGAGCTTACAATATCAAAGTCCATCAGAAAGACTTTGAAGTTGGGGATCTCATCTTGAAAGAGAACCAATAGAACTCCAATTTATTGCCAAATATGTGAGACAAATTTGTGGCTAATTGGCTAGGACCCTACATCATATCTAAAAATATTGGTCCGAGTACCTATCACCTAACATCGCTAGGAGGTTTTGAAGAGCTTGAACCTCTCAACATCATCCATATTAAGGCATTTTATGCTTGAAGAGCATAGTAAAAGGCTCTGAGGGTTGCTTGTAACCACTCGGTCATCCTAAAAATCTCCAAAGGCATGTGTAAGCCCTTTGGTCAAACTCAAAAAGCTCCAAAGGCATATATAAGCCCTTTGGTCAAACTCAAAAAGCTCTAACGATTTTTATGAAAACTGCTCGATCATCCCAAAAGGCTCTAAAGGTTCCTAAAACCACTTGGTCATGTCAATAAAAGTCTCCGAGGGTTTTCTTATAATCACTTTGTCATCCCAAAAGGCTCCAAGCTCATCTGTGAGTAGTTTGGTCAATCAAAAGGTACCAAGAGTTTTTGAAAAAATTCTTGGTCAACCCAAAAGCTCCAAGGATTCTTAAAATATCACTTGGTCATCCCAAAAAGTCCCAAAGGTGCTCATAAACCCTTTGGTCAAACCCAAAAGGCTCCGAGGGTTTTCTTAAAACCGCTCGATCATCCTAAAAATCTCCAAGGGTTCCTAAGAATCACTTGGTCAATATAAAGGCTCCAATGACATTTCCTCGCTGGTTGGTATCTCCTAAAGGATCCAAAGGCATGTAATCACTGTTTGGTTAGATATGAGGCTCAAAAACTCTTAAAAATTATAGAATCAATAAAATCCAAAAAAATTGGTAAACCATAAAATCCAAAAACATTTGCATTTGCATTTGAATTTTGCATTCACACATTCATCCACTGTATTATAGTATTGCATATAGGTATTCTTTATCTGTTGCATTCCATAATAGAAGGGATTATGTTTGGCAGTATTACAAATGACACCATGTTTGTGTCTAAATCATGCATCTCTGCATTTATCATAAATCCATCATTCATGTGAATAATTTTGTTTTTCAACACAATTTATAATGTTGCTATGGAGATATACTCAGGGTTTTCTGGTCATTCAACCATACCTAGGGGTCTCATCAAGAGTTGATATAAAGCTTGCTTTGCTTTTGTAGTTGAGGTTTAGTTAGTATAGCCCTTAGCATATCAGAAGCCTATCAGTAATCAACAAATTAAACAATCCTAACAAGGACTAGGGGAATATGAAATCTATGAAGTAGGACCAGGTATCCTAAAGTGAAAAGAGTTATTCTTGATTATCCCTTTGTGCAGATGGTATAGGAAATATTAGCAGTTGGAAAAAGGATAGGTTAGTTCCCTATTCAGGATCCCTTGCTTACGATAAAATGAGCAATATACTAGAGTTATATCCCACATCAATACTCAATATTGATACCCTAGATCGATATCATAGATCGACTTCCCAGATTGATATCCCATATTGACATCATAAGATCGATATCCTCAATCGATATACCAGAAGTAAATCCCCCAAAGAAAGGGTTTTGAAGAAAATTATCAAGTATAAATGCTAAAAAGTGAAGATCAAATGAAGATCAGAAAATAGGCTCAAATCAAGTTCAAAGTGAAGATCAAATGAAGATCATAAATCAAAGTTCAAGTGGAGATCAAATGAAGATCCAAAATCCAATTCGAAGAGAGATCAAATGAAAATCCAGAGATAGTTCAGAATGAATATGGAATCGACTCCCTTGCTTCACTACATATGAGCAAGTATCCCAAAAATTAAAGGATAGAAAGGAATGAGCCTGAATCCCTAGACTTATCGGCACTACTATACCTTATACATGACGATATGCCTAATACACTTGCATCTTTCTTGTGGGTAGACCAATGTTTGAATGTGGAGGAGCTAGCTTTAGGTGTCCTACATTGCTTAGTGGCTTAGTCCAACTAAAATCTAAACTTGGGATTGGATAAGACGTTTGTGGTACCCCTATCTTAGCAATGGGCTGAAAGAATCCTCCTTGGCATCAGAAAAGGCTCGTGTCTTATCTTAAAATAATCATGTGTACACACAGGGATAATGAATAGTTAGGGTCTATCCTAGCAAAAGCATTTTATCTTTAAAGTCTAGTGTGGTTAGTATGCAAATTTTGATAAGTCTATTAGGGTGTTTGAGTCTCATGGAAAACCTCAAAATCTCTCTAAAAAGCAACAAATGCTAAAAAAACATAAACCATAAAATGGTAAAAACCATATAAAATCATCAATTTGCAAAGTATCGAGTTCATGATACATCATCATATAAAGCACAATCAAGATATAGGATAGATACCATATGGATATTAGAAATAATATTTAGACGTCCACTGACTATATCGTGCATATTTTTCAAATTTTCAAATGAAAATAGAATGGCACATTATATCATTCGCATCATAAAACTGCATACCATTACATTTCATATATGGGTGATTATTGATTAAATTTTTATCTTAAGGATTTTCAATTACATTCATGATTTTTATACATTATGTGGTGTCGTCCATTATATTGATAAACATATTTGTATTCATTCTTTATGTTTTAAGTGATTAAAGCATACAGATTCATTTACATTAGATCACCATCATGTAAATAATGCGTTACATACATCACACATCTAAACATCTAGATTACTGCATATCATCATCATAAATTAAATAGCTATCTAGTGCATGGCATACATACATCACATCATATAGCATCAAATTAACATAAGCATTGCATCCATGTGCATAACATAAATAGAAAATAAAAAATATATAAGTACACATAATGAGTCATAAATAATAAATCTCATATATATGTGTCTCAAGAGTACATAAAGAGTACACAAATTCCCATAGGC
The DNA here is from genome assembly GCA_028583015.1 of Wollemia nobilis. Taxonomy (NCBI): domain Eukaryota; kingdom Viridiplantae; phylum Streptophyta; class Pinopsida; order Araucariales; family Araucariaceae; genus Wollemia; species Wollemia nobilis. The sequence goes on from JAQPPZ010003361.1 coordinate 12,015,111, forward strand.
TACAATCGTGTAGGTCATCAAACTTACACCAAAATGGTACATATGCAAAATGTAGCCTTTATCTAGTAGAGCCCTAGCTCTGGCCTACTTCCCCTGAGTTGGAAATCCCACCACCTCCCTCAGTCCTATGCTCTAGAGCCTACTCTACAGTTTGCTTTGGTGCCTGTTGTATACCCTACTAAGTGCCTTGTGTGCCACCTAACCCAAAGAGGCCTAGCACACGAGATACTTGTATCTCTAAGTGGCTAGACATGTGACTAGAGGTCATGCCTGTCTCCCTATGAATTTTGTGTGAGCTACCTCCATGTGTGCTAGAAGACCTATGTGTCCACTCTGTCTTGTGCATCCATTGGCTAGAGCTCATCGTAGAATATCCTGAGGTCCGAGACCTGGTCCTCTAGGATCCCATAGCATGTCTATCCTTTGGTACATCCAAGCCCCATAATATGATGAAGCTCTTTAGCTAGGAGTTGCAAGCTACCCTTGCATTGCAAAGGTCATTTCCCTCCTCTATGAAGGAAGTGAGCCGCCTAACCTATACCATGGGATTGTCACCTCCTAGCAGTATAGATAATGGTGCAGCTAGAGGTACCATAATAGCATGGGAGGATGAAGGATCCCCCATCTGTGCCTTGAGTAGCTCTCTCTCTATAATAGCCTCACCTCGCTATGCTAGTACCACATCTTGTACACTAGTAAGCTCATCAACCTATGAATCTACTATTGTAGCCCAAGCTATGAGGGTCATAATATATGCCTGAGCCTCTACCAACTATCTATCCCAGTGAGCCATATTTACCTCTAGAAGGGCAATAGATGTATCTCAATACAACTCCTGAGTTTGTAGCCTCCCAACCTGACTCTGCAAGTTAGCAACCTGAGTGAGGAGCTCCCCTGCATCGCTATTAAGAGGCACCTCACCCTCCTTTAACCCCTCTTCCTCCTTCATCTCTACCTGCGGAGCCTCCTCTATGGTGGCCTCTATGCCCCATATGTCGTCGGTCCTATGGCACACCCTACACACATTAGGATCGGTCCCTATCTTTGCTTGGTCATCTACTCTACCTAGAGGCCTTGAAACCTACAATTGTATGAGGGAACACCATGTGCCGTATGCTGGGGTTCTCATAGGTGTGTCATACCCAGACTCCTAGAAGTCATCAGCATCATCTCCTAGAGTTACAGGTTGAATCCATGGCATTTGTGTCTCTAGCACGAGATGCCTGTACAAAAAAGGAATCTCTAGAATGTCCTACACCAAGCCAAACTATTGTAGGATGCTAGATAAGAACTGATACTTTCTAATAATGACCTTACGACCGAGTAGCCACCTATCTCGATGAGCCTATCATAGCCACTCACCTACCTCATTCCAATCAAGGTAATCCATATAGGAGCACCACTCAATGTCATTCAGCCCGAGCGCTACAAATCATGCAATGTAATAGTCGGTGTCTCTAGCGTGGGTCCTACACCGAAACCCATCTTCTCGTGGCCAACATGCAGTATAGCACTAAAGAGCATTTTCAAAGGCTTTGATGTGGAGAGGGAGGTCCATGGTATGCTCAATCCGAATATACCGCCAACCCCAAATATATAATAGTAGGCTACAACTAATAACTCGATGGCTCCAAATAGTAATCCTGTATAGCTCCCTATAGATCTGACATAGCAGTGTGCTCCCTCAAGCTAGGTGTAGTGGCTGAGTAGTAGAACTTTTAATCACTCTCTAGACACTGGCCAGGAGGTTCCAAGGAATCCTTGTGCCTAAGGAGTCTAGAAGCACTACCTATATCACAAGAATCATGAATATCATTACATAGATTGAGAAAATGTGCTCACCCTACAAGTATCCAATGTGGATGCCTCCATGATCGATCTTCTCCTGAGCCTCCTTGCTCTGATCATCAAAGATAGCATCGAATATAGGCTCCTTACTCTGAGAAGAGGAAGAGGTGACGACCTCACCATCGATAGGGATTATAAATATCCAGTAAACATCCTCTAAGTTCATAGTAATTTCACCTATAGGCAGGTGAAAGGTATTGGTCCACACATTCCAGCATTGGACCAACGTAGTTAAGTAGGTCTGATCTACCCTAATAGTGGGTAGATCTAGTAGATAGCCAAATTTTATGGCTCTAAACCATGCACAATCACCATAAGTGAGCTACCTATAGAGAGTCTTAAGTATATTAGGCTCACGAGCCCTAGAGGTCAACCTTTGAAATAAAAGTAGTATATAAGCTAAAATTCTAAATAAAAACATCAAAAACATCTTAAAAAATGATATAAATACAAAAACATGTTGCAAGGCATTCATAAAAATAAAAAATATCAACTAGGCAAGTAAAAAATGCATTATATAACATTAATTTCCTAATTAACTTTAGAAAATATGAAAATTTAATAAAAAATTTCTAAAGTTGGCAAACCGTAGATCAACCCTATGGTCTGCTTGTGGTCAAAATATGACCATTGGAGTTTGAATGTGAACCGCAATTGATAACTGCGGTCCCCAGTTTGATAATTGGGAACCGTAGCTACCAGCTATGGTCTAGGAAGAATACCCATTTCGGGTACCTTCCTAGCCTGTCTCACTAAAAAAATTAAAAACCTAATTAACCTAATCTAGTGGGGTTCATTACCAACTATTTAGTGAGGTTCATTTATCGCATTACTTAATGTGGTTGATTTTAATTAGTATTGAGTCGTGAGGACTCGGTTTCGAGTTACCTTGCCTGCTTTGCGGCCTCTACTAGTCGATGGCTGATCAGGATCTACCATTGGGATATCAAGTGCAGTATATGGAAGAGTTTTGGGCAGTTTTCTAGATCAGAGAATGTCTCCTATCTCTTAGAGATCTCTCAATGCAATTTCTTTCAATAAATATAATGACAAATTCAAATGGGAATGACTATTTAAAGGTTTGCCTAATTTTGGTAGATCATAGCTAAAACCTGTTGTCCCAAAATTAGGGTTTTCTGACTGTAGGCCCTAGCCACGGTTCCCAAAAGTTGAAAAGTACAACCACAAACCATACCCGTGGTTCATAGCTGGAATTAAATACACCAAAAACCCACTATGGGAAGGTCTAAAAAGGTAAATTAATGACTCCCATTGGATCAAATTTTCAAAAAGAGAAATCAATGTTGCAAATTTGGTGATGTTCAAAGCACCATGATTGATCAATAAATCAAAATTAACAACAAAAAAATCAAATAATTAAAAAACACCAAATGCGCCTCATATTTAGTTATTTACCCTATACACTTGGCGGTTGCAATGACTTGCGATCCATACAATTTGACAAGATGAGTAAATTACCATAAGGATATTTGGGGCAAAATTTTCATCCTTGATATGATATATTTCTTTTCAATCCCTAATAAGGCCTTCATGGTTGGACTACTCCATAGAAATGATGAAGAACACAAGCTTATACTGAGAGGGGGGGTGAATAGTATAAGACCTCTTTTTACTTTTTCCTTTATACTTCAAAACAGTAAAGCAATATACCCGAAGCAATATCAAAACAATGCACAATATCATCCACAAAGTGACACCAATTTTAACGTGGTTCACCCAGAAATCTTGGGCTACGTCCACAAAAATTTTCTTTAAAATTTATCTCAAAGTTATTTGGGAAACCTTCCCAATTACAATTTTTATGAGCCTCGGCCCAAAGGAGATACCTTCCCCCAATCTAAATTTATGAGCCTCTGATCAAAGGAGATACCTTCCCCCAATCTAAATTTATGAACCTCTGTTTAAAGGAAATACCTTCCCCTTTGCTCTGGAAATGATCCCTCAGAAGATCAACTGCCTCTACCTCTTGCCAACACATGGAACTCCTTTCCACCGAAGACCTCCTGTCCTCAATGCTTAGCCTAAGAGACCTCTGCCTTCTATGATCACGTCCACAACAACTCAGCAACCTGTACCAAACACAGTCAGTCAGTCTAGTACAAGTCTTCCTCTGTCTGTCAGATCTGTTCAAATCTTGAAAAAATCAATCCTCTGCACACAAGCCTTCTCGAAGACTTGCCAAATATGTTCTCAGGTTCTTCTCAAAGAACCAATGCACCTCTATCCTCAAGTTCTTTGATAGAACTCTCAAACTTAGCTCACAAGTCCTCTGCTAGAACCTGCCCAAATTTGCTCACAAGTCCCCACCGAAACTTGTCAAAAACCTACTCACAAGTCCCCACCAAAACCTGTCCAAAACCTCAGCAAGCTCACCAAGAAAAACTTGCTTAGCATGAACCCATAAAGAGAATTTTTAGAGACCCAATGTGATTCATAAACCTCATAGAAGCATAAAGAGAATTGATAGAGACTCAATATGTTCTATAATTAACTCCCAATCTCAATCTCAAATCTCATAGAAACATAAAGAGAATTATTAAAGACCCAATATGTTCTATACTTAACTCCCAATATCAATCTCAACTCAATCTCAATCTCAAAAGATTAAGATAGATGTAGTATGCTTTTCTCAAGAATATAAAACACAACCCAACAATTGCCAACTATGCAATATCTCATATAACAATGATACTCATATTCTTTTCACCAACAATTAGGGTTTCAACAACAATGCTCATCAAACAAGGTTTAGTCAACCAACACCATTCAACTCAACATCAACCTTGAAGCATTCAACCAATCATCACAATAAAAGGAAACAAGTAGAAATCCTTTTCCCTCCAAGGATATATGAACAAAACAGCCACCAACACAATATCACCAAATGCAAAGAATAACTTGCTCAAATCAACTCAATGGAGTAAGCCCAATATCATGTATCAAGTAAAGCACTAACTTGATCAAAACAACCTCTATGGAAGCAACTCAACCATCAATATCAAACCATCCAACTAAGGGTTTCATCATCTCAATGCAAGTAGCAAGACTTACTAACTAAACCCTAGTGCAAAAAATGCTTCCTCTTCCTTAACCAGAATTATGCATTCACCCAAAAAATCATCAATGATTTTAATGCATAAACAATCTTCAATATCCAAAAAATAGGATTTACACCAAAAATACCTAGTAGACAACCTTTTCACTCCAAACTCAATTTCAGAAAATATACCATCAACAATATACATGGAAGAAGTTGCCCATACCTTTACTTTGATGAAGAAGGGGAACTCAATATCTGTCACAACACTAACTCTCAATTTGCCACCAATTAGAGTTAGCAACCATACAACAATATACAATATACAATAATAAAGATCCAAATTAACACCTTATTTTTCCAACTTAATAAAAACCACTAGAAGTATAATATACATACAAAGTAAAACCTCTTTACACCTTATTACTCCACATAAACATTAAGCATCAATAAAACAATGTCAAAGCAAATATGATACCTTAACCTTATACCTCCAACGCATTCACAACCACTATCCTTTGCACACTATGACCAAAAGAAAATTACCCACAAAGAGAATCAAACTCGGCACCTCTGCCTTCTAGCGCCTTCACTTCAATGCCACCGCTATTGGGTCACAAGTGCCCAATGAAGAAATAAAGTGTTGCCCTATATTTTATCTTCATTCGATGCCAAGAATTTGGAAAACGTAAATGTCTTCCACAAGCCACATGCAAACTGGTGAGTGCTGTCCAAAATGTAACTTACTGGGCAACATAAATAATCATCCACACAGTGCGAACATAAAACACAATTCGAGTGCAGATCCAACAATCGTAGGTGAAAGCAATCTGTCGGATGTCAAAGCACAAAATTAAAACGTAATTCGAGTGCAGTCCCAACAATTGTAGGTGAAGCGCAATCTGTCGGATGTCAAAGGGCAAACTGAAAATGCAAGAAATTACTTGGGCAACTCAATATCGATAATCAACTCTCAATGAAATACAATGCTTTCTCGAAGATCACAGAGCTAGGATTTTCATTACTCAGAGTTACAATCACTTTAGAAAATCATCCCCACTTATATAGCCATTTCTCCTTAATTGTTTGATGTCGGCGCTCCTCCAACGATGGCAACATGTCGGTGAAAGAAAACTTTATCTGCATCGCTTAAGGGTTAAAAGACCCTTTAATAATAATTAAAAAAATAATTATTATTATTTTATTAATAATAAATTAAACTTAGACCCTTATCAAAGGTTTGAGTTAATTTAATTATTAATAATAAACATGGACCTTCAAGGTTTTTCAAGAAGTAAAAACCTTTGCATTAAGTTAAGCTTGGTTTTAATAAAAACCCTTAATGAGTCCAAATGGTTTTAAGAAAAAACTTTAACCTTGTCACCATGGTTTTAATAAAAACCCTTTAACATTATGAAGCTTCTCAAGATATTTTTGACATCACACTCTTTTTTATATCAACACAAAAATGCCTTTTGACATCAATGACAACTTATACACTTGAGCGAAGGCAATGTACCCAAAGTGCCCAAAATTGCCAACAATCTCTCCCTTTGTCATTGATGGCAAACCTTTACTGAAAACACTTCTCAAGAGCCAAAACTGAAACCAACTGTGCTAACAACTGACCAACTATGCCCACAACTGAGAATTTTCCTTTGAAGTTTTGCTCCCCCTAACTTGAAGCTTTCCTCTTCACTTTGAAGCTCTCCCCCTTACTCATATCTCTCCCCCTTTGTCATCAATGGCAAAGGGCCACCTTTGGGTCTCGGGACTAAGAATTAGCCTCTTAGCTTAGTCCCTCCCCCACCTCCTGATGAGGTGATTAATTCTGGGGTGGGAGTAAAACTCCCATTAGCCACTAATCATCATCAACGTCTATAACTTCCTTGTCGGGCCTTCTCTTGAACTCTTTGTCCATATTCCTGTTCCTGTCACTATTCTTGTTCTTGTTCTCATCCCTGTTCTTATCCATGCCTTGATCCTTGGACCTGATCATGCCACTGTTCCTATTCCTGTATTCTAAAATTTTAGCTATACACTGTCTAGCTGTGTGACCTTCATTGTTGCACTTATAACAAGTAACAATGTTATTTCTTTTAGGCATACCTATTCTTTGAATCCACCAGTTCTGACCAAACCTATTTTGACCACACTTGTTCTGATCAAACCTATTCCTGATATTTGCCTTGCAATAAACTACCTTGTGCCCAAACTGTTTACAAGAGTAGAAATACCCTTGAAAGAAATTACGACCTCTAAAGCTATCATTTACCTTCCTTACTTGAGTCATGCAATGTGAAGCCATGTGACCAAATCTGTGACAAGTAAAACATCTGCCATTAAACTTTCCTATAAATGGCTTTCTAGGTCTTGTAAACTTCTCCCATTTTTTTGTTTCCTATTTTCTATTTTTGTGCATCTATCATTCACGGAATCATGATCTGAAATACTTTCCTCATCAGAACTCTCTTCCTTTTGGAGTCTCTTACTAGACTCTCCAACTTGTTCCTTGTGTGGCTTAACAAAACCAATGCCTGTTTTATCTATTGTCTTTCTTTGACCTTTGATGAGTGACTTAACCTTTTTGGAGCTATCTTGAAACCTATGAAGCTTATCCTTGTACTCTTTAGTTTCCTCTTTCAAAGAAGACATTTTCTGTTCTAACTCACTATACTCAAGAACCTTAGACTCTAACTCATCCTTGAGTTCTTGTGTCTTAGCTATAGAGAAGTCAAGACTTTCTATAAGATCATCTCTCTCCATACAATATTCATCTAACTTATCCTTGAGTCTAGCGTTCTTCTTTCTTTTCTTTTTCAAAGCACTAAGAGCACTAATAAGTTCACCTTTAAGATCTACTTCTCCTTCCTCTATATGTTTGCTTTTTGAATCATCAAAGCCTTTTTCAGATTTCTTATCACTATAGGTGCTACCCTTTTCAAAAACCATACATGCATCTTCCTTATAATTTTTTGAAGCATCCTCATACATACTAGAAACCAAATCATTATTTGTGCAATCATCCTTAAGGTGACCAAAATTTCCACATCTAAGACATTTGATGATAATGAATCTATGTTTTGGTTCTTCCTCTTTTTTTGATATGAACAACATCTCATTTTCATGATCACTTGAAGAACTTTCACTATCACTACTAGAACACTTACTTGCCTTGTATAGGTAGAAGATCTTCTTGTGTTTGTGAGAGTACCTCTTTCCTTGATTGCTTTGCTCATCTTTGTTTTTCCTGTGATGCTTGTGCTTTTCAGAATCCTTGCTCTTACAATCCTGTTTATCTTCATCACTTTCATCCTTAGCAACAGTACAGTTAGTAGCATAAGGACCAAACTTTCCACAATTGAAACATCTTATATTTTTTATACTTTTGTGCTTTCTAGAGAACTTGCCTTTCTTGCTGTAATATGCCTCTTCATCACTAGAAGACTCATCACTCTCTTGAAGTTGTTTACCCTTGGATTTCCCTGGTAGCCTTGAAAGCTGCCTCTTTCTTGACATCAAACTTCACTTGAGTTCTCAACTCAAATGCTGCAAGTATACTATGGAGCTCATCCTTTTTCAACTTCTCCAAATCTTTAGCTTCCTCAATAGCAGAAAATATTTTCACTAAATCTATTAGGAAGAGATCTTAAAATCTTATCACAAACATCATTTTCAACAAGCTCAAGACCTAAGTTCTTCATGGAGTTAACAACCTCATCCATACGAAGCATGTAGTCACTAATATTTTCATCATAATTCATCTTGAGTTGTTCAAACATACCTTTGAAGTGTCTTAATTTGGCCTTTTTGACATTTTTATCACCTATATGAACCACCTTCAACTGATTCAACATTTCACTAGTTGTATTGTAGTGAATCACTTTGGTGAGATCTGCTTTCTGTAAGCCTTTCAAGATTGCATTCATTGATTTTGAATTGCTGTGATGTAGGAGTCTTTCTTCTTTAGTATTAGGACCATGTTCAGGAATAGTGTACTCATCTTCAATCACTTCCCAAACCTCATTCCCAAGTGCCATTAGATGAACCTTCATCCTTGCACTCTAAAGACCAAAATTATACCCATCAAGAATAGGTGCTGCATTGCCACTTGAATGATCCATTATGTTCTTTACTAGCTTTTCCTTCAAGTTGTTAAACTTTTCGAAGGCATCCGCTCTAATACCAATTGAAGAACGCAAGCTTATAATAAGAGGGGGGATGAACAATATAAGACCTATTTTTACTTTTTCCTTTATAATTCAAAACAATAAAGCAATATACCCAAAGCAATATCAAAATAATGCACAATATCATCCACAAAGTGACACCAATTTTAACATGGTTCACCCAAAAATCCTGGGCTACGTCCACAAAACTTTTCTCTAAAAGTTATCTCAAAGTTCTTTGGGAAACCTTCCCAATTATAATGTTTATGAGCCTCGGCCCAAAGGAGATACCTTCCCCCAATCTAAATTTATGAGCCTCTGATCAAAGGAGATACCTTCTCCCAATCTAAATTTATGAGCCTCTGTTCAAAGGAGATACCTTCCCCTCTGCTCTGGAAATGATCCCTCAAAAGATCAACTACCTCTACCTCTTGCCATCACGTGGAACTCCTTTCCACCGAAGACCTCCTGTCCTCAATTCTTAGCATAAGAGACCTTTGCCTTCTATGATCATGTCCAAAACAACTCAATAACCTGTACCAAACATAGTTAGTCAGTCTAGTACAAGTATTCCTCTGTCTGTCAGATCTGTCCAACTCTTGAACAAATCAATCCTCTACACACAAGCCTTCTCAAAGACTTGCCAAATCTGTCCTTAGGTTCTTCTCAAAGAACCAATGCACCTCTATCCTCAAGTTCTCTGATAGAACTCTCAAACTCAGCTCACAAGTCCTCTACTAGAACCTGTCCAAATTTGCTCACAAGTCCCCATTGAAACCTGTCCAAAACCTGCTCACAAGTCCCCATCGAAACCTGTCCAAAACCTGCTCACAAGTCCCCATCGAAACCTGTCCAAAACATCAGCAAGCTCACCAAGAAAAACTTGCTTAGAATGAACCCTAAAAGAGAATTGTTAGAGACCCAATGTGATTCATAAACCTCATAGAAGCATAAAGAGAATTGATAGAGACTCAATATGTTATATACTTAACTCCCAATCTCAATCTCAAATATCATAGAAACATAAAGAGAATTGTTAGAGACCCAATATGTTCTATACTTAACTCCCAATATCAATCTCAACTCAATCTCAATCTCAAAAGAATAAGATAGATGTAGTATGCTTTTCTCAAGAATATGAAACACAACCCAACAATTGCCAACTATGCAATATCTCATATAACAATGATACTCATATTCTTTTCACCAACAATTAGGGTTTCAACAACAATGCTCATCAAACAAGGTTTATTCAACCAACACCATTCAACTCAACATCAACCTTGAAGCATTCAACCAATCATCACAAGAAAAGGAAACAAGTAGAAACCCTTTTCCCTCCAAGGATATTTGAACAAAATAGCCACCAACACAATATCACCAAATGCAAAGAATAACTTGCTCAAATCAACTCAATGGAGTAAGCCCAATATCATGTATCAAGTAAAGCACTAACTTGATCAAAACAACCTCTATGGAAGCAACTCAACCATCAATATCAAACCAGCCAACTAAGGGTTTCATCATCTCAATGCAAGTAGCAAGACTTACTAACATAAACCCTAGTGCAAAAAATGCTTCCTCTTCCTCAACCAGAATTATGCATTCACCCAAAAACTCATCAATGATTTTAATGCATAAACAATCTTCAATATCCAGAAAATAGGATTTACACCAAAAATACCGAGTAGACAACCTTTTCACTCCAAACTCAATTTTAGAAAATATACCATCAACAATATACATGGAAGAAGTTGCCCATACCTTTACTTTGATGAAGAAGGAGAACTCAATATCTGTCACAACACTAACTCTCAATTTGCCACCAATTAGAGTTAGCAACCATACAAAAATATACAATATACAATAATAAAGATCCAAATTAACACCTTATTTTTCCAACTTAATAAAAACCACTAGAAGTATAATATACATACAAAGTAAAACCTCTTTACACCTTATTACTCCACATAAACATTAAGCATCAATAAAACAATGTCAAAGCAAATATGATACCTTAACCTTATACCTCCAGCGCATTCACAACCACTATCCTTTGCACACCGTGACCAAAAGAAAATTACCCATGAAGAGAATCGAACTCGACACCTCTGCCTTCTAGCGCCTTCGCTTCAACGCCACCGCTATTGGGTCACAAGTGCCCAATGAAGAAATACAGTGTTGCACTATATTTTATCTTCATTCGATGCCAAGAATTTGGAAAACGTAAATGTCTTCCACAAGCCACATGCAAACTGGTGAGCGATGTCCAAAACATAACTTACTGGGCAACAAAAATAATCATCTACACAGTGCGAATAGAAAACACAATTCGAGTGCAGATCCAACAATCGTAGGTGAAAGCAATCTGTCGGATGTCAAAGCGCAAAATTAAAACGTAATTCGAGTGTAGTCCTAACAATTGTAGGTGAAGCGCAATCTGTCGGATGTCAAAGGGCAAACTGAAAATTCAAGAAATTACTTGGGCAACTCAATATCGATAATCAACTCTCAATGAAATACAACGCTTTCTTGAAGATCACAGAGCTAGGATTTTCATTACTCAGACTTACAATCACTTTAGAAAATCATCCCCACTTATATAGCCATTTCTCCTTAATTGTTTGACGTCGGCGCTCCTCCAACGATGGCAACACGTCGGCGAAAGAAAACTTTATCTGTGTCGCTTAAGGGTTAAAAGACCCTTTATTAATAATTAAAAAAATAATTATTATTATTTTATTAATAATAAATTAAAATTAGACCCTTATCAAAGGTTTGAGTTAATTTAATTATTAATAATAAACATGGACCTTCAAGGTTTTTCAAGAAGTAAAAACCTTTGCATTAAGTTAAGCTTGGTTTTAATAGAAACCCTTAATGAGTCCAAATGGTTTTAAGAAAAACCTTTAACCTTGTCACCATGGTTTTAATAAAAACCCTTTAACATTATGAATCTTCTCAAGATATTTTTGACATCACACTCTTTTTGATATCAACACAAAAATGCCTTTTGAAATCAATGACAACTTATACACTTGAGCAAAGGCAATGTACCCAAAGTACCCAAAATTGCCAACAAATGAGGCGTTTCATGCCATGTCTCCTATGCCATATTTTTAAAAAATAATTGATAACTTGATTCAACACAAATATAATTGGATTTGTATCAATTCGATTCCTTAAGACAACTATTGTAGCCTGACTACTCCATGGGATAGGAATGTGCAATTACAATTAACAGTTGGAATCAGAAGCTAAACTAGGCCTAGCCAAGGTATTAATATGCTTAAATCTAATTTTTTTCATATCATCAATGGTGGTCAAGCAACATCGTCACTTTAATCATTGTCATTACCCTCATCAACTCATCGCTTGAGGGAGTACTCATAATATCAAATCATAATCAAAATCAACATAAGATCCCAAAAATCGTAGATCCCTTGATCTTGTCAAAATTGTGTTCGTCCTTATGAATCATTGTCAACATCTATCATAAGCTTACCCCTTTGCTTGGAGAAAATAGCAAATGTGAATTTTATTGTTGTTCTTCACCTTTAAAATTTATGGGTCAGAAGATACCTATGGAATGCATAGCTACATCGAATGAGATGAGAAGGGCACAAGCTTTTCAAATATAAGCCTTTCACCTAGTTGGAAGCAATGATTTCAGGATGCACATCCTTTTGCTGGACAAGAGGCATCTAATGTTGATCTGACTAATGATCATCATAGAACCTTTGGCATCATTTTAGGAGGTCTATTTTTGCTCAGTGTTATTCGATATCACAACACATCTCAAAAGGGGCATCTGTAGACACCTAAAACACATCATGTTGATGGTGACTACTCATATGGACATGATATAAGACCATATGGAGGATATTGGATAGACTCCAAGATAGAGCAATGGTTTTAACCACTCAATTTAGGCTCCTTGGCCTAATCAGTCTGAACCGTAGCCCAGACCTATGGTCTATAGGTTAAACTATGGTTGACACCTACAGTTTATAGTCTAGACCATAGCTGTAACCTGTGGTCTTAACTGAAGTTCAGTTGGTCTTCATTCGAGCCAAATCGGTTTGAATGGACATTTTTTTTATAAAAAGGTGGTTAATGGATAGAATATTCCATAGGCTTCCATTCCAACTGTCCTAACCACCTCTTCTTGATATTGGCTTCTCCATGAAACCACCCCTAGCCCTAGGGCATCCTATAAATACCCCCTCCAAATGGGGAGAGAATATAGAGAGTTGATTGATCAAGCGATCAGCGAAGCCCTATCAAATTTCATACTAAATTAATGCATTGGAGAAGGTCACTTTGCTATTCATCTAAAGATAAATTTTCCATGGAGGTCCTAGGAGCCTAGAAGAGCCAAGAAATGTAAATCCAAGCAAATAGATGTCCCTCACATTGAATAAACCACTAAAATTATCATAAGGACACCGAAGGTGACCCTTGAACATCAATTAGACAAGAAGGTCAAGCCCAGTACTCTTGATTTTGAGGGTAAACTTACTTGAGTGCAAATCGTGGCTTTCAGTCATGGTTTACAGTGTAGACCATGCACATGTACTACAGTTTGCAATAGAGGTATCACCACCTTACTATTTTCATTTCTACCCATCTAATTAGATTATATTAGTCATTTGCATAGTTTAATTGTCGTTGTAGAGATTTATGACCAATAGATTTAGGGTTAGAATAATTTTAGTAGAGTATCATGAAATAGACATTTATGGATTCTTTATGGCTTTTAATGCTTCATTTATTTTAATTGAACCATAAAAATCTTAAATGGTATATGCTTTTAGGTATTTCCATGAATCTTTGTTAGCTTAGCATAGTTTAAACATCTTTTACATTCTTTCTTGATTTCATGTTTTCAATGGTATCTTTATGCATATTTCCTTTTAAGGGCCTCATCGTGAGAGGCTGCCTATGTTTTTTATCATTCTCTATTTTTTCTTGATTACAGGGATCTACATTCACATGAGCTTAACATTTGAATCCTTCCTCAATGCGAAGAAGAGGGTCAACTCCATCCTAAGGCAGTTCGTGTCACCCTACAAAGGCATTTGAAATATCACACCTATCCTTGAGTGGGAAACAATTGCACAAATCTTATTGTAATATTGTATCAACATGATTATCCCTAAGAGGGATGTACTTGTAACCCAAAATGACTTCATAATGGAATAAAGTGTTTTTATTGTTCATCTTGTTGTCAATTTCTTGGATTTCATGTATGTTGTCATTATTTGCACTATTACACTTGGGATTTCGATCGAGTGTGAGCCTTTTTTGTGGTTATAGAGCTTTGCAATTCATAATAATCCTTCTCAAGTAATAAGAAATATATAAATAATGTAAAGTAGCTATATGCTTGGGCTATCTAGATAAACTCTATCGGAGCTATAGATATCTAGAAGGAATTAAGGTCATCTTCATTGGGGCTATAGACGTTTGTATGGTAGTGGAGCAATGCAAAGACAAATATAATTTAGAGTTAAATATTTAACAAGATCAACTCCTATGAATATGATAAAATTCTAACTGATCAAGGAATAAGAATGAATGCACAAGACACACCCAAGCCAAGGCATGTTGAGATAATAACTTCCAATTAAATCTACCTCATCTATGTCTTAAGATATTACTAAAATATCTATTGCCCAATAAGTCAAAGTTCATTTGTTTTACAACTTGGTCATCTATTTTTTATTGATTAGAATCAATGTCAATCCCTTTATTGCTTAATATAATTAGTTTATTTATTTTCCTTTTTTGTAAATGGTTATTAGTATGAGTTTTTATGGTTTCTTGATTTTTAACCAAATATTCAAGAGTTCTCAAGATCATTCATGTATTTTTAAGATCATTCATGCTACCTATCTCACTCAGATCTAGAGTTGGGTTGCATAATCCCAAATCATTTTATACCCCTAATTTTTTAAAACATATAAAATTCAATAGTATAAGCCATTTTAAGAAGTAATGGATATTTTATAAAGGCTAGGGGGTTATTAAGGTCCAAATTCTTTTGTTAATAAATCACAATGAAATTTTATCTTAACAATTATAATATTCATCCATATGTCTTCAAACAGAAAGTTACTAAGGTTTTCAATGCCCCTTGAATGTAAATTATTATAAGTCCTCATCATTATAAAATATACCTTAAAGCATTCATTAAAGTTCCACCCAAAAATTTCATTAAAATCCTAAAGTATTTTAATTTCATCACCCATATCAATCTTTTATCGTTGATCCATCAATGTCAGGATAATGCATTAGCGACCATATTTATCAAGGAAAGTGAAGGATTTTCCCCATCGCTCACTCATCAGTGATCACATTGAGCTTTCAACGATAGAATAAAGCTAAATTTTAACAAAAAATTTATCACCATCGATCATTATACAAGGTCTCATCCAAAGTTTTTCCCAAGTCTAAAAAATCTAAAGATATCGTTATCACCAATAAATAAATTCCATCATTGGTCAATCATCAACACTAGTCAAACAATGACCACACTAAGTCCGAATGATAAAATACCTCACTGTTACTTTTTCCAAGGCCCCATTTTTGATGCCTCGGTGACCATCCTAAAGGATAAATGACGTGCTCTTTTGATGTAACTTGAGGGTCTAAGTATCATAGGATACCTTTCCCCTTTCTGGATCGTACAAACATTGTTATAGTTTATTAAGTCATGAGCATCTTCAAAGATATTTTTATCATTGAATTTTCCTAAGTCTTGTTGGTGTACCCTCAAAAGAAACTCATGTTGATTCCACAACCTCCTAAGCCACATAAAATATTTTTTGTGGCCTAAGATCTAAAAAGTATCTTCTAATGTCTTCACCTAAACCCTATTGCTAATTATAATTCTCCATCGCTCGTTCATCAACGACAATCCCAAAGCATAAATGAACATACTAATTATCAAAAAGTGACATAAATTTCTTTTCATCACTGATGCTATCCTCAATTATTGATCCATCTGTGACATCCCAATTCTAATAGTGATGGTCCTAGACAAAAAGAGTTAAACCACACATTAAATATTTCACATTAAATAATTACCATCATTGATGAAGTATTATTATCATTGATTAGGCAACAATAGCATTGGTAACTAGAAATAGGCCCGCACTGAATCAAGAACCCCATCACAAATACATCAGTGACAGTTTAACCGATAAAAAACAAGCCTATTCACATAAAAAAAGATCAACCTTGATCCAATAAAGCAAATCATCAGTCATGCCTCCATAAAAAATGAAGAGAAAAGATCTTGCATTGGGTGGAGAAACCAAATGATGGCTCAAGATACATGTATACTTTCCACAATGATTAACAAGATAAAAAATGTGATTGCAAAGATCTAAAAAATGGTTAACCTAGGAAGACTAAATTTTATGCAATACTAATGAGATTCCAACACAATGAATTTATAGATTTGTCATGCTAATAATGACATCAAGTTCTCTTAATAATGTTGTTGCAACAATTGCAGAAAGGTGAGGTGGCTATGATTGTAAAATCACCTTCTTAAATATGGTAGTTATAATCAAAATTAAATCACTTCATGCAAACAACGTCCCACACCATTTTAAATACTTCACATAAAATATTGAAAAATCCATCATAGTTGCACTTCAGTGTGAGTATTTAGAAAGGATGACCAAGAAAAGAGAGTTCAAATACCCATGTTGTAGTATTACAAACATGCTTCTTCCAAAAATCTGAAGAAATATTCCAACCTTCCCAAGAAGTCTACCAAAACTCCTAAGATGGTTGAATATGAAATTATAGATAGAGTTATGAAAGTCACTGAAGTATACTCATGCAAACATTTATTCAAAAAGTCTATTAAGAAGAAAAAAGAGGATATCATAGCATAGGTAGGACTGTATAGGATAATAACAAAATAAAAAATATAGGAGTTTGAAGATGAGGCCATTTATATTTTTGAGCACACAAAAGAAGACTACAAGTGACATTAAAAACTGTTTAAGGAATTATTTAGGAGAGAAAAAAGACATCGATATGTAGATATCCCATACCATAACAAGTGGAATAGCAACTTGGAAAAACTCATCCACCCCAGGTTTTATCACTTGTTTGATATCTTATCATGGTTGGTAGTGGCATATGATCCAAAATAAAAGGCTAAAGTCATCAAAATCAAAAGGTTTTCAGAATTAAAAAGGAAGCCATTGAAAAAGTGTTCAATCTGTCTCCTATGAAATTAGTCCCTAGAGCTAAGGTAATTCAATTGAAGTCATCATTTATGCTTAATACTATGTTTTATTCAAAAGTATTCGATTATGATTACATAGTTTCTTACAAATTCTGCATTGATAAAGTTACTCTTAAAACTTGGGCTAAGGATCATGTGGACATGATAAATATTGTATTGGGGATAATATACCTGGATAATATTAGAATAGAAGTAATGATTATGGCAATGTAGTTGAATAAACTAGGAAGGATACCCATGTATTCGTGGGAAGAAATCATAGAATAAAACTTACATAGATAGTTCTCAACATTACAAGAAGCCATTAAAGGAAAAAATGAGGTAATTCCAAGATTCATGTACTACTTTTTCCTTATACACATTATCATAGTTTATTTGGGTGCCTAAACAATTCGAGTTCTAGGAGGGATGAACATCGAATTGGTTTAGGAAATATTACCTTGGATTCATGAAGGCTGGTCTAGTTTTAGTGAATTCGTTGAAAGATTTGCTATCATTATCCATCACAAGTTGTGTGGTCAAGACCAATAAAAAATAAATATTGGAATAACTAACTTATTGCATGCAACTAATTCAAGGGAATTTTTTTTTGTAGAAGAATTTATGTAAATTAGAATATACGGTGTAAATATGCCATCGAAAGCACTTTTGAAATACTCCCCAATGTCTATAGTTATGTTGTAAATTACTAGAAAAGTAGCTTAAGAAGTGAAAATGAGGGTTACTAGAGGTAAATCAAGAGTCCCTTAGCTCAAGTTACCTTTTAATATAGGGCACTACATTTAAAAAGGGTACTATAGCATGCTTAGAGCCATCTGGAGGATGGATGATTATGGCATTGTAGAAACTACTTGTAGAGCATATGATCTACATGGAAAGCACGATAGAGATTTACAGAAGGTAATGAAGTTGTATATGGGGCATGAAAAGGATAACTTTAAATACGCTATGCAAATCACTATCACCAGCAAAGAAAAGAGTCTAGGAGATAAAGGAAATGTCTTACACTTTGATAGAAGAAGTTGGAAAATATAGGGCCAAACTTAATATGCTTAGATTGGGAATCGTAGAGTCTTATGCCCCATTGATACTGGTTATCCTACCTGGTGAGATTAAAGATACTTACCTCTAAATGCTTGAAAAGGATCTAGAGAGGATTGAAATAATTATCCAAAAGGTCTCACTTATAGAAATGTCTTCTTAACAAATCAAACTAGCTTCTCATGAGGTTGCTTCCAAAGATATGTAGGAAGAGTTGGTCTTCTTAATTTATGAAATGACTGAAGAAGGTTGTAAAATATTTATTATTATTAAAAAATAAATAAAAATGGCAAGTAGTGCCCTTACCATGCATCTGGTCATTGATGATGAAAAACATATCCCTCCAAAAGCCATGAAGAAGATCACACAGGTTGGAGGATTTGGAAACCTCCTAAGAGAACACGTTCCAAAAGAAACATCTCCCCCTAGCTCCTAGCCATCAAAAAAGGATCAAATGGAAGTTGTTCAACTTCAAAAGCATCCAATTAAATGATATTAGTTAAGAAAAAGGAGATTATTATTTTTAATTTAATATCGAAGAAGAACAAATAACTACTCTAGAACAAGTAACTGATAAAGAATATGCTAGACAATTGATAACATCCAACACCATCACATACCCACTACCATCAACCCATTAGCTAACCAGAATTTGAATTCAACTCAGTAATTCATCACACAACACACACCACCCACCTACATTCATCATGCATACCAAGGCTTCCAAACACAAGTGGAAGATCTCAAAATTTAATATTTGCAAAAAAATTGATAGCTTGATGATGCACACACCTGGTATGATGTACCAAAAATCTACCTTAATATAGCTTTTCAATCACCTTAATCCTACAGTACCATCACCACCATACCCTACTAATTTATTACTACTAAATTTTGACAAACTTAAAGGGGTTGAGGACCCTAGAGATCATATAACTACATTTATCCATGCATGTTTCAAGATTCAAGAGAATTATGACTTAATACTTCGAAAATTTCCTCAAACATTTAGGGGAGTGCCTTAGAATGGTATAATTATTTGCCACACCACAATATATACATTTGAACAACTTATAGACCAATTATTAGAGAGGTTCTCCCTAAATGTTAGAAAGAAAATCCCATTAATTGACTTGTATAATCTATAAAAATTTGAACAAGAGTTAATTTATGACTTTGGAAATCATTGGAGGGCAATAATTACTAGATTTCCTTTCATCCTTCACATGAAATAACTAACATAGATTTTCACAAGGAGTTGTTTAAAATCTATCTCCTTATTACTACAATTACAATACAGAACATTTTATGAAGCTCTCACCCAAGCCCAAGTCATTGTGGAAATCAAGATTCAAGAGGGTGAGATCAATCCTAAGAAAAAATAATGGTATAAAAATGGCCAAAAAAAAGTAAATTATAATAACCAAACTAAACTTGGCCAAGTTAACCAAGTGGTCTTGATTCAATTAATTATGCAGACTCAATAATCTCAAGTCCATGTTCAAAAATCTCCATCGCAACAACAATCGCAACAATTGACATATCAAAAAGTTTCATCCCCATAATAGTTACAAAATCCAGTGCCAACTATAGATAATAATCAATGCCAATAGTTCATTAAACAACCTCACAACCACACACCATTTCTCAAATCATATTCATCCATCTTCTGAAGGTTGTATGATACACACACAATTATATTGCTAGAAGTTAAATTAGAAGATCCAACTAAACCACGTGGCAGGTGCTATAAGGAGAATTTTTTTTATCTCTTTCATCAATAGAAGCACCACAACATTAATAATTGCTTTACATTTAAAGACATTATGCAATATATGTTAGAACTAGGGGCCATTAAGAAGGATAACCCCTTGGCACAACAAAACCAAAATCTTGGTATTTACTAGACACCACTTCCTCATCATGAGGATACACAATAGAAAATAGGGGGGATCAAGTACTATGACTTCCCCTAACCAAGTCAACCATGTACAACAATACCAGGGTTTTGTGGATGTTATTCATGTAGTAACCCAAGGTTAGAGAAGCATATATCATCAATAATAACTAAATGAACAACCCCAAGTAGTGCAATCTCCTATGAAACCACCAAAAAGTGTGTATCCACAATCAAATCCTATTAATCCACGTCAACCCATTCATCTTCCAAGTCATCCACCAAGACCAATCATTACACGAAGTAGCCAACTAACAAATAGTTTAAAAACACCTTCAACCAAACTATAAATTTATGAGCTTATATAACAATCTCCTCCATATCATAAGGCATTGATGGATATTTTGAAATCCATGAAACTTCAAACTAAATACTCTAATGCCTTTAAAAAATTTGTGAGGAGTATCCGAACATGCATGAAGCCTTCGATTGTATTCTATGATTTTGAAATCAAGTCAATATCATCAGAATCATCTGATCCTCCACTGCATATCATGGCTTAGGTTGATCAAAAACCTTTTAAATGAGTACTAATTGACACTGGCTTATCAATTAACATCATCACCACTTTAGAACTCCACCATATCAATATTCCATCTTCCCACATCACCAAATCCATATTCACATTCTAGGAATTTAATGATGCTTTATGCTCACTCTAAAGTTGGTACTATTGTTTTACCCATGCAAGTGGGGGTCAAGACATTGCATACCATATTTCATATCCTAGAGAGGTCCATGGCCTATAACATAATCCTTGGGTTCCCTTGGATCAGGGAGATGAAATGTTTTCCCTCAACATTACATCAATATTTAAAGTATGTGCATGAGGGATAAATACAATGTATACCCATAGACATTGAACCATTCAAATAATGCAACTTCATTTCTAACCCGTATGAGCATTCATTTCCATCCACTCATCTATCCTTAATTTTTCAACCACACCATCCACCCTATAAAATAACCTATTATAGAAGAACTCCCTATCACTAATTCAAATTAGGCCTCCACTTCAACATCTCATCACATTACTTCCACATTTCAACCTTCATCACAATTGACACCATGTACATGTGGTCAGATCCAATCATCACCTCAAACATCCATAGAAGGGGGATATGCCTCCACATCATTCATATCACTCATTATCACTCATCCATCATCATCCACACAATGAAATTTACAAGCACCTATCACCACCTCATCCAAGCTTGAAACCCTAGTCATTAATCAAATTGCTCAGCCAAACCCCCTTCACCTCAAATATCCAATGTCTCACAAGTCAATTTTATAGATTACAAGATGCCATCCCAACATTCATTTTTTTCCTCATTTGAGGCATAGGTCACCCCTAAACCCCATAATTTCATATCCAATCCATATACATCATTGCCCATATAAGTTGTATTTCACCTCACTAGTCTTACCATTGGCGAGTATGTAGTTTAGGATGTTGCAATTACATCACTTAAGATTGAAACTGTTAGGGACTACGATCACCCATGTGACCCACCTCTATCTATAGGAGTGGTTTACAACATGGGTTTATTAAAAATAGAGTCAATTTCATATATGGGGGGGTCGATTCATCATCCGATCTACTTCCCCAGATAAACCTAAGAACCCATCCTATGCCAATATTGAGCACATATCCAATTCTAATTTCCCATCATAATATTTTCATTGGATTAAATAAGGATATGGGTTAGGATGACATGAATAGGGCATGCATGATATCATTGAACCTTAGTATCAAAAAATGCATGACCGTTATGGCCTACGATATAGTCCACAATATTCCACTTCCTATTTTGAATGAGCCTCTCAATGAATCACTATAGATATTGAAGGGGATAGTGAAGAAAGGAGAATAAACGATACAATGCTAGGATCAAACAAGATATTTTTGTGTGATTACACTTGCAAAACCCTCGTGAACATAGATCAAAATTAGGTATTGGCAAGGCATTTTGATTTATTTGTTTACTATTTTTGTATGTTGTTATACATTTTGCAAGTATTGTAATTAGGGTTTATAGAATCTACATTGTTATTAAAGATGACCTCACATAGTGGAGGCTCCTCATAAGCTATTGAATCTTTTATGTTGTTTGCTTTTATTGCAGGTGTGGGTTATAGATTATTTGATAGTTCTTGAAGCTAGAGTGGTCCAACAAAGGATACGTAAGCCCACTCAAAAATATGTTTGTAGTAGTGAAGAACATTTACACCCACTTTTGATTGGATTTGCCAAAGGAGCTTCACTCCTTTGGTGTTTATTGTATTTTGACAAAGCGAATAGACAACTTCTTTTGTAATAAGACCCCTTACAATTTAGGGTAGATCACTATTGTAAAAGGAGTTGAATACAAAAAGCATTTTATTTATTATTATCACTTGTGTCAATATTTTATTGTTTGGGTGTGTTTTTACTACTTACAGATTTAATATGGTACCAATCTCAATTAGTGAGAGATCCCAAATATTGCCTTAATCCTTAGGTGATAGTCTATAAAATTGGAACTACTCTATGGAAAAATTGTAAAATTTTATTGGTTCTCCCTAGTCACAATGGAAATATCTTTGGCAAAATCTATAATTTGTCATCTCTGATTAGCATTAGGTCTATAAAAATATTTACTTATTCAAGATATTCATAATAATTATCAAATAACCCATACTATTGCTCCACAAGCTTCTTTATTTTTTCTAGTAGTGAGACTTCAATTTTTCCATTTGCTTGGGTGAAGTGTCTACTTCAATTTTGACCTTCTCCTTCTAAAAAATGGTTTACAATAGTTCTTCACTGAGGAGTTTCTTCTAGTTATGAAGTACATTATACAACCCAACATTTATTAATCCTTATAATTTTAATATTATGTACTAGATTAGGGTTTCTAAGGTTTGCAAGTATGTCTTTGTAGACTTGAATTCCTTGCTTGGCATCTAGGATTACCTTTAGTAGCTTAAAAATTTATTTTATGTCTATCCCTAACTATTGTGCTTGATATATTGTCATCATGACCATCTACTTTATCACTTCTTACTACTCCTTTATAGTGAGATTAGCCTTTATGCTTAAAAATATTTGTATGTTGATTAAGCATGGATTAAATCCTAGCAATGTAA
The DNA here is from genome assembly GCA_028583015.1 of Wollemia nobilis. Taxonomy (NCBI): domain Eukaryota; kingdom Viridiplantae; phylum Streptophyta; class Pinopsida; order Araucariales; family Araucariaceae; genus Wollemia; species Wollemia nobilis. Next base: position 12,038,588 of record JAQPPZ010003361.1, read on the forward strand.
TCAAAATCCAATAGGGACTTTATTACCTCAAAATACAAGGTGTGTCCTTCGTCTACCACTTTTTTATTTAGATCCTTATCTTATTTCTAGAGTTGAAATATCTCTTAGAACTTTTCCTACTATACAATGTGCATTTTTTTAACCTAACTTAAGTTATTTTTTCTTTACTCTAGTTCTTGCTTTAGTTGGGTCTATCATTAAGCAATATATATAAAGAGATATTCTAGTTTATTTCTTTGTTCCTTTCTTATGGTAATTTTTCCTTGTAACTCCTTGAATTTTCTATGTAACTAGGATTCCTTGCATGTCGTCCTTCCTAATATCTCCTTGCCTTACTATAGCTAGAATGGTTCTACTACAAGTTGAGTTGTTGCTTAAACATTTTATTATAATTTATACTTATTGGAATCATTCTCTTTCACCAATTTTCCATATTGTATAACTACCCCAAATAATAGTTGGTTCATTAGATATATCATTTGTTATGGTTTAGTTCTCACAAATTCTAGTTCAAACATCTTATGACAAAGTCAGTCAAGACTGTAGAGGGGTTGGTCAAATCAATCCTCAAGGTTTATGTAATAAAGATTTTTTGCCCATAATTAGCTATTTACATTGTAGGTATACTGAAATGCTTGCAGTCTATTTCTTTAGTTTAGTGAGCTTTACCCCTAATTTTTATCTCTTTTTCCTATGGTAAGTCTAATGCTTCTCCAATATCTCTAGCTCTAGGTATGTTCATAACTTGCCAAAGATAAACATGGATTGGTCCTATAACTTATTGTTCTTGGGAGGTATAAAATGGAATTGGTCATAAAAAAATATGTGTTGTGATGTCATCATCCCTAGTGTTTGTGCTAAGACACTTGGTGGAAATGGTGGATAAGATGATAAAAATGATAGATCAAGCTAAATAGAGTTAATGGTGAATGTGATGTGGTCATTGAAAATTCAATTACTATTTGTATTATTGAAGTGGATAGTGATGAAACTAATTAATATGAATATGGAATCTCAATGTAAGCAACCAATTAATAAATTAAAATGATTTTGATTTTGGATGATGGGAACGATGTAATGGGGATAATGAAAACACTAGATATGTAACCATGAGTGAGAGGTGGTATACCTTTAATAACATAAATGACTATATTTATAAAAGGGAAAAAAAGTGCAATATAGTAAGTGGAGGAATTGAGGAAGTGGGAATAGAAGTAGGTGGTAAGGTATAAGCCAAAGGATTAAAAATAAATTATGGAGATACTCAACAAGGGGATGAATAATTTTTGATAGATTTTTTATTTCTACTGGCCCTATTTAGAAACTTATTCATCTTGGTGATATTACCAATGGCCTCTATGGTGACCCTATATTGATGTCTCTTCTCTTACAATACATCATTGTGGACCTTCAACATTTTTATTACTTATGCTAGCATAGATAATAAATATACCCTCTTTCATGAATCTATGACCAATATATGAATATAGGCTTATTATTAAGGGATTTACCCTTCTTCAATTACTACTTTTCATTTGATTGGACCCTCATCAATTTCCATTTCTATTTTCAAGGTTATTTTTTTTTTAAATTAATTCATGTGTCCTTTCTCATTTTTTTATATGATTTTGGGTTATTTCCTATGCTAGTAGGGTGATATCTAGGACAAACACATAATATGATTTAAATTTTCTTGAATTTTTGGATACCTTCTTATGTGTGTTTGAATTTTTCATCAAAAATCCTATGGTGGACAAGAAATTTCAAGTGCCTTATCTCATATCTCATCCTTTGCCAAGTACAATTTTTTTTTCGTATACCCATATTGCTCTAGAGAAATCCCAATTTCATGATTGATATTGTGGATGTAATTGATGTTATTTTTTACTTTTGCATCAACATAGAAATCAAACCATTCTAGGGGATGCTTATGCCGTTGTTGGACCTTATACTTGTACCTATTTGGTTACTACTTAAATAAAATTGGGTTCCTTATCTATTATATAAATTTGTTCATGTACATATAAGGCATGAATACCCAAAGCATTTTGTTGTCTCTTAAAACACCCTTTAGGATCATAGGACTAAAAATCCAAATGAAGTATCTATATTTTCCAAGGTAGAAACCATCATTACTAACTTGAGTAATATGCAGGATCTACTTGATAATTGTGACACCTTTTATTTCATCCCCTTTGTGATGGGATGGTACATGATATCATATAAGTCATAAGAGGTTTTCTTTCACCTTAGAAGGGTACATGTGTATAATCAACTGTGTAAAGGATGTTATTCTAGGACAATCTAATTTAACTATGAAATAGAAAACTAGTGCTTCTTTTAGCTCATAATGAGTCACATTAGGTATAATATGTTGTTGATCCTTCTAGTTTCCTTGAAATCTCATAACTACTTATTCATTTTACCAACTACATACTTCATAAAACTTATCATTTATGAGTTTTTAGGGTATGTATCCACTACATATAAGAGTACCAAAAATTCCTCATGCAAAAGGTCATCTATCATTTTCCATAATTGTACCTATATCAGATAGATCTAGTTGAACATAATCTTTAAAGAGATTGCAGTCCATATGAAAATTAAAATTCAAGGCCTTATTTAGGTCTTTGAGATGAACTACTAGGAAATCCCTCTAGTAATTGTAGGGAAATTTATAGTAGTACTCCATCTATGATTTTGGATTACAAGTGATTCACATGGGTAAGTTATCCTTGGTGTTTATAAATTCTCTTGTTTCTTCTTCTATAATGAGAAAGGGATTTTCTTCCTAATGACTTAATGATTTTTCCCCTTAGTCATGCCTTTTAGCACAAATTTCCATAATTTTGGGTAATTCCACATCCATGTCACTAGATTCATATCCAACGTCAAGGTTCATATTATACTAATTATACAAGAATCAAGTGCTTGACTATTTATTAAATTACCTCTCTATATTATTTTTAATCTTGGTTAGTTAGTGCTTGTATTTCCCCTCAGTTACCCTTCAATAAAGCTCATCAAACATGTCTTCTATTTTATTAGGTAAGGGAGGGATATTTTCTTCTTTTTACCTTTTCCTTTAGAAGTACTTATATGGATGGTGCTTGAATTTATGTTGTTTTAATGGGAATTCTTACAAGCATGGTGATATTCATGAGAAGATGGGTTATTGGATTGTCCTCGAACATGGAGGTTCTTCTAGTAGTAGCACTAGTATACATTATTGAATTTTGGTGTCCCTAGGAGTATTGTGAAGAAATTGATTTTTTTCCATGTGTTGGATCCAAGAGTGATTCACTTAGAGTTGAGAAGTAAATCACTTGGGTAGATGGAGCAAATCACTCAATAATAAGGATTTAAAAATTATTTGATCTTTAATAGTAACAAGTGAATCCTTTAGCCTCACTAAGAAAATAACTTTCTAAGGACTTATACAAGTTATTTAAATTAAGCTAATGTAATTCACTTTTATTTGAGAAATTCACTCCTCAATGACCAAAATTACATAATTTTGACTCTCAAGAACCTTTTTGAAACCTTTTAAGAGCTGTGCACTTTGGATGACCAAATGGAGAAAAGGGAAAACATGTTTGGGGTGAGACAAAAATAAAATATGCTTTAATTATGGGGATAGGATAGCATAGTGGTCATTGAGAGGAGGTAAACACTATTTGTGGTTTTCCATGAGTGAAATGGTATGACTAAGGATTCTATCATACTAACCTTGACTAATCCTTTGATTAAGTAGAAATAAATCTAGCAAATGAACCTTGGATGGTTTCTTCATCATCTCTTCTATGATATTGATCATTAGATTGGTGGTGCTAACTTTAGTACATAGTGAAATTCATGTACTACCTTATAATAATAAATCATTATTCACTTATAAGGGATGAATACCTCAAATAGTGAAATTCATGTACTCTCTTCTTTCTACAACTTATCCTTTTATTTTTATTTTTGTATATGTATCCAATAATTTTTTCCTCTCTCATATTTTTTCCTTTTGGTTTATTTCTCCTTTTTAGCCAAAGCACTAGTTGGTGGTGTTGCAAATGGTGCTTTTCTCATGTATTTATTTCATGCATATTTTTATCTAGTTGTTATTGTTCCTTTATGTTTCACATGCAATGGTAGCCTGTAGCTTCTCAAGAATGTAGTATTGATGTAAATTTTAATTAGTGCTTGTTTTATTTATAATATTTAATCATCTATATTTTAGTCCTAGTAGCAACCACTTATTTATTAGAATATACAACACTATCCTCAAAAGAAGAATATTTTTCATCTTTATAAATAATTTTTTTATAAAAACTACAATTGGGGTTTGAAAATATTGGGACTATTGGTTGGATAGGGAAAGGAGGTTGATAAACCAATTGATTCATTACAAGTGGTTAATTTATTACTATTATTATTTTTCCCAACACTATAGTTTATTGTGTTTGATATTATAGGTCATCCTACTTAGTTTATGCATGTATCATGGTCATGGAGCATGTTGTGGTGTTGTGTCTAACATTGCAAGTAAAATACCATAAGGTATTATCATCTAAATTCATATTGACCATGTTATTACATACTATATATCATGGTCATGAAGTATTTTGTGGTGTTGTGTCTAGCATTACAAGTAAAATATCATAAGTGTTATCATATAAACTCATATTGACCATGTTATTTCATACTTAATTACCTTATTAGCTAGAATTTTGTCAAGGAATTTAATATTTTATGAGATATAGGGTTATTCTTTGATGTAATCCTACTATTGTCATCTCTATTGGTTCCCACCCACTTCATATTTTCTCCATATCAATGTTGTATACTATAATATTAACCATATACACCATCTTCATTATTAAATATTTTAGAATGTCATATATTTTTTTGAATCTAGGATGGAGTAGGGGTGTTACTACTTTATGGCGGAGCCAGTAAAGTGGATAATTGGGGATAGACATAAATGGAAAGAGTGATTTTCCCAAATTAGGATCACCGTGTAATGAGAATTGGATTATGGGTAGGTTACTATACTAGAAAGTGTTTGGGTATTTGGAATTGATGCAATGGTAGAGGATCCCCTAATATTTATGGGTTTTGAGTTATATGGGAGGCATAAGCAATAGGTGGTAATTTTCCTACTCTAATCAGGTCATCTTCTACATGATTTACCTCTTTGAATTTTTGTAGCTACAGTAACATTATTAGCATTACATACCATTAGAACTAAATTGGATTATAAATATTTCATGTAATATGGCAATGTTTGTTCTTATTTAGGACACACATTCAGTGAAATCAAATTATCCTTGTAAATCTAGTATTATAATCATGAATATATTATTGAGGGTGTATTTACGTAACATTTAATTGAAAAAGAGCAAAATATATATTTATTATATTATATAATCATCTTATAAAATGTTCTACAATTTATGCCTAGTAGAAAAGCATAAATATTAAATTGAATAATATAGTCAAACAAGTAGAAAGTTCTAATATTTTCCATAACTTTATGAAAAAAAAAACTACGTATATAAGTTATAAAGTAATCATTTTTATTTTTGTTTTATAGGATGAATTTCTAAAGGGAAAACCAACTGTGTATGGGTTTAATTCATATTTTTTTTAATAATGCACTAGAAGTTATTTCAAACATTAATCCTATAAATAAAGAAAAGTAAGATTAGATAAAGGTAACACTAAGTTTAGCCCTTTCTATAAATAATTCTATCTAAATCATCACATAATACACATAAAACTAACACCATTTCTGCTTCCAAGCACAAACATAAAAAATAATTTGTCCAATTAATTTCATATAATGTTAACAATAAATAAAAATAATGGAAGATTAACAAATATTCAAATCAACATGGTATATAACCATTATAAAGATAAATAAAAATTAAACATTAAGAAAATACATTAAAAATAATTAAGAACTCCATTTAGAAAATGGTGAAATATGTCATAACATAGTATTATCCATGGTTATTTAACTTAGCTAATATTTTATTAGAAACCCAAAGCTAACTAACATACTAATAACTAGCAAAACTTAGTTGACTTGAAGTTCAACCTCCTTGTCTCTTTTAGACTTTGGACATCAATTACTACTTTTAGAAATTGAAACACCACTAACCATGATTAACATTTAGTATAGTTACCTAAGGTGACATTTTATTAAAATTATTTAATATTTTGTAAATGGCATTGGAATAATTTATATCTAATGAATTATATTTAACAATCATGAGAAATACTATTTCTTTATTATGGTTTGATGTAATATCAAAGTTCTAGACATGGGTAACATAGGGTAGCTCATGTACTTTCACATATCTATCCATTGTTAACCATTGTTATTTGTTTATAGCTCACTAACCTTAACCTTAACAATGACTATTTGGATAACATTGACCTTAACTATAACCTTAACCATGTCTAACTATCTAACCTTAAGGTATGATTAAAATTTTGATAAAATCATATGTTAGAAGTTTGAAATCCTTTATAATAACTTTTGGACTTTAGATAATTGCAATCATTAATTATAATTATCTAACTTAGATAATATATTTTAGCACCTTTTAATTTTAAAAAAATAAACATGTTTGTGTCATTGGTTTCTTGAAATTGAATCCACTTAAAGAAAAAGAAAATTGACTTCATGTAATTCTAACTTTTTGGTTTTCCTTAAACATAATATTGGACTTGACTTTTGGATTCATAGTAATATAATTATAATAGCTAAGCTTCTAAGTCTTAGATTCACATCCTAAAATAAATTAATACATTATTAAGTTTTGTAGTTTTAGATATTTGTTCAATGTAAAAAGGTTACACACTAAAAAGGCTATATCAATTTAGAAAATTTCAAACATACTCTTCTACATGCATACATAAACCTCCACAATATATTCCAAGTAAATTTGATTATTAAATTTGAAATGCAACTTAATCACATTTAAGGGATGAAGTCAAAATAAAAAAGTGTAATTTATACATGGAAATAAGATAACCTTATAGGTAAATCGAGTATCTTTACAACTAAATAAAAAATGAATAGCTACTTCCAATGAAAATTCACTTTGTTTTCTCTAAAAAAATTAAAAATTAAAACTATAATTAGAAAACAAAGTGTAAGAAATACAAGTGACCACTTTGTTTTTTCTAAAACAAGTGTACTTCCTATATAAAGTGGCCAAACTAGTTACTAATTTGTGATACCTTAACTCTTAGTCTTATATTTATACCATGAATTTGGGTTTCTCATGGGTCATTTTGATGAACAAAGAATAGATATTAAATTGAATGACACATGCAAACAAGTGGGAATTTTCAACATTGTCCAAAACTTTATGGAAAATTAAGAATATGCCTATAAAGTATAAAAAAAATATATCATATTTTTTATTTTTGTAGGACACATTTCTAAAGGGAAAACCAAGTATATATGGGATTAATTCAAATGCTATTTAATAATGCACTAGGAGTGATTTCAAAAATTAATGTTATCAACAAAGAAAAGTAACATTAGTTAAAGGAAACCTAAATTTAACCCTTTATATAGCTAATTCTATCTAAATCATCATATGATATACATAAAACTAACACTATTCTATTTCCACACATGAACATACAGTAAGAAATTATCCAAATACTTTAAACAATACTAACAATAAATAAAACCATGGAATATTAACAATAATTCAAATCAACATGGGTATAACCATCATATAGATAATAAAAAGTCAAACTTTAAGATAATACTTTAAAAATAATTAAGAACAACATGTTGTAGAAGTTATTGAACCCCATTTAGAGAAACATGCATACAATCCCATAAGTTATTGGTAGCCATTTAGTGAAACACTCCTATAGTTCCATAAGCATTTGGTATCCCTTTAAGGAAGGCCTAGAATAAGTTCACTAAGTCTTTGGAACTTAAATCCTTATGAATTTATTCAATTATTTTTACCTCTTTAGAGGAGAAATTATTTACATTAACTTTCCCAATGAAAAATATCAACCATTATCTTATTTTTATTGTGTTCAGTTTTAGTAGGTAATATTTATCTTCATATGATGTAGAGTAAGATGAAGCTAAAGATTCTTCTTTCATTGGATGATCTTTGGATTATTCAGATTCATCTTCCTTATCTTCTATCTAGCCACCTTTATAGTTCTCTTTGCAAATATATCCATCTGGTTATTATTGTTGATGAATGAGTAGGGCATAATGAAATTGTCCTCTCATATTTTTGTTTTTGATCCTTTTGTGCTTGCCTTTTTGGTGTATTTGTTCATTTTTTTCAACTTGTTCCTCTGTAAATATGTTAGCATAATTTTGAAACACCACAATGTCTTGTGAGATTTCTATTGAGACTAGGATGTATGTATTTTTATGAATTGAACCTGTTTCTTTTATGCCATATTGATTTACAATAATACATGTATTGATCCCATCCATATATCTAAGTTTAATCATATAGTTGTTTTCTACTAACTTGCTTACTGAGATGATATTGAATGTTAATCCAGGAACATACAATAATTTTTGTAGTAGAAGATTTGGAAATGATTTTCTTGGTGTTACAAATCCATATCCATGTATAGGATACATTTGGTTGTTTGCAATTCTTAGTATGTAACCTTTAGCAACTTCAAGATAGTCAAACCATTATATATTTCATGTTATATGATGACTGATTTTTGAGTCAATATACCACATGTGTTCATGATTTGTGAACTGGTTTCTGTTGGAGCAAGTTTTACATTCATTGTATGACATTCCTTTACCCATTTGAAGGGGTTAAATTTGAAGAAATGAGATAGAATTTTAGTCTTCCTTATAGCTCCCTAATTGAAGTATATAAGCTTGATTTGATAAAACCTTTACTAATCCTTAGGTTTGTATACTTCCTTGTCTCCCTAGGTATGAATACCTAATTTTAAGTTTTTGAAGAAAGCTTATATCTTCCAACTTGGTAATATTTTATGGATATTATTATTATTATCAAGTTTTGTAGAATGCCTTATGACTCCTAATGTTTTTGGAGTATGATATAGTGCTTTTATAAAATATAGTTCAATTTTGGTTGATTTTGTATAAATTTTTTAAAGATCAAAAATCAACTTCTCTAACATCTTATTACACCTTATGACTCCTATCTTGGATTTCTTTTTTCCTTTTTGATAAATTTTTGAGACAAGAATATAAATTTCCAAATTTAACAAAATATTTTAATAACCCCTTTTTTTTAACTCTTAAGATTTTATTCAAGTGTTTCTAATTTTGAATAACCTAGTTTGATGTTGTAACCCTTATCACTCTCAAATTTGGAAAATTAGAAAACATTAATATTTGTAAACATTTAATGTATTAATTCCAAGTAGTATCCCTTATTTCTCCTAAGTTGTATTTTACAAATGTTATATTAATTTCCCTAAGTTTTGCTTTCAAATAAATATTGATTTCATTTAATATCTCAACCTTAACATATAACCTTATAACTCCCTTTTTAAATGAAAGTAAATTAAATGAGGAAATTTTACCTTAATAAGGTTTTGTACCTTTATGAAGCCAAATGAATATGGCATTAATCTATTCTTTTTAAGCGTAAATTACCTAATGTGTGCTTTGGATTCAATGCTATTTTTAATATTGGTTGACCGAGAGTGCTTTCGAATACTCTTGACTTGCTTTGGATCACTGCCAAATTATTGTTGAACCATCAAATTGTTGTTTAATTGCTTTCAAATTGTTGTCAAATTGCTACTTTTCCAAGGTCTAAGGCACCTTTAATATGTGGTCAGTTGAGTGAGAAGTATCATAGTAGGATTTTTAATGCTCCATGGATGCTTTGATGGATTGGTGGAGATGCCAAACTTACTCCAATGCCTATCACCTTTAGTTCAGACATTTTTATTCTCCTTCAAGTTTTGTCCAAGAAAAGTTTCTTCTTCAATGTCTATGAGACTTCCTTGCTGTAATGAATATATATCAAGCTTCTAGATGTACGTAAATTCTCTTCTACATGGAGTATGACCACCAAGATTGAATTTTAACATCTTCTTTATGAGCATTATTTAGGGTTTATTTTTAAGAATGAAAAGTGGCGTCTGCATAACCTTGTCTTTATTAATGCTTTCTTGAAGGCTCTCCAGCATATTTTCCATCTTGTTATTTGTTGTTCTACGTAGATGTTGAAATATCTCCATCCAAGTAATGCTTATGGTGGAGTTGTGATGGAGATATGAAGGAGATTTGGTGGAGCTTTGGTGACCCTTGAATGGAGTCCAAATGGCAATGCTTGGATGAAGACTTTGTGATTCTCTACTTATGGTAGTAATTCTCCTTGATTGGATGTAGATTGCTTTGATAGAAATGGTCTTTTTCTTTGACATATAATTGATTTGATAGAGATGCTCCTTTACTTTATACACTACTTGATTTTCCCTTGGCTTTGTACCATGTATTTTGTAGGTTTTATCGTCCAAGATACGTAGAGGATGAGCTAAAAGAGACGCTCTTTCTTATGCTTGGAAGAATGATAGTATTCGATCAAAAATTGCCAAAAAGTAGAAACCAGATATTTTGTATTATATTCAAAGTAAAATATTTATAATGATGAATCTTGGTAGAATACTTAAGTATTTTTAATGAATACAATACATGAATCATCCCATTCGAATGACATAATAGGGGACTACTATCTATTGTCCTAATTATAGTGACACAAACTCTGGCACCCTAGAACAACACCTAAAAATAATCTCAGAAAGACTGCTCAACTTTTGGTGATACCTGCACAAAGGTGGGATGAACTTAATAAAATGGGTAAAATAAAGAAAACAAAAGGAGATATGGCAACCCTCATAGAAACACTTAGAATACCTCACATAAGATTACTACGTGATTGCTTCATGATCAAGTTTGGCTACTTCAACTCTTTTTATAACTAGGTTGTCTAAATTTTGTTACAAATTCTTGGTTTTGGTATGGCCACAAGTGCTCGCCATGGTCCTGTGTGACTTCGGCTTCCTGAGTTTGTTACAAAAAATTTAGTTGATGTCAACTGTTAAAATTCCTATCTAGCCGCTTATTTTTCAAGACTGCCCCATCTATTGTTGTAAATATTTTTTCTCAACTTCTCTATTTTTAATGACTTTTGATTTAAAGGGGGCTCTAAATAGTGGTTGGCCAAGCATTTGATCGTGCCTTAAATTTTGTATATTTATTTTGTTCCTATTATCCTAGTCATATGTTTTCTTGCCTTTGGATGATCCTTGAATAGAGTTGACGTAGGTAAATTTTGAAATAAAGGGGGGCCTGACTTTATGGTGAAGGGAGGAAAGAAAAAACACAATGAGGTGGAACAGGATGGGAAACATGATGGTGGGTGGTGGAAATAGTTGGATACAATGGATGTGGAAGAATACAGATAATGGTGGAAAGATGGTGCTTTGTGGAGCAGACTGTGATGGTGATCAAGAGAGAATACCAAGAAATAGGAGGGCAAAGGGTGATGAGAGGAGATAAAAAATGGAAAATTAAATATGGGAGTGCACCAACTGAGATAAATGACAATAAATATGCACCTCCATAATATACTCTGTCAAGATGGTATCTCTATAACTATATTCTATCGAGGTGCTACTACTTGTCATTACCCTCCCATATGGACCTTGGAATAATAAAAAAATGTATTAACTAATGATGCTTTAATGCTTAATTTTGTGCAATTAAGCAGCTATGTAATATTGTTATCTATTGAAGAATATGATACTGCTAAAAAATTGCCAATTTGTAGGATTAGGTGCACTCGTAAGTGGAAGAAGTTGAGTCACCTACCAAAGTTGAGGGTACTTAAGGTTGGGAAGTTATGAAAAGGCAAATTGAAGGTAATATGGATAGATACCTTCATATAGGCATGCATTCAAATATGATAATAATAAATATCTAGCCACCTTGAGCTCTAGACTGATGGCCTAGTAGCTATTGTAAGTTCTAGAGACTGAGACAGGTGACTAGATTTATGGAAAGACTCCCTCATTATTTATTGCATATGCATGATTGTATTTTACTTCAGATCTAATTGACTTAATAATCTGTGAGCTATGAATGAATAGGTTATCTTCATAACTCCTTGTATGCTTTGGCAAGTAGTATAAAAAAGGGATAACATTTTAAATAAATAGTTGATTTATTTAAATAGTAAGAGATATCACTTTTGTGTGGCAACATTATCAGAGTTGTATCTTTTTATGATAATATATATTGATGAAATTATGTGCATTGCCTAAATTATATGTGAAGTGTGTTTCATGTAGATTTTTGTCTAATTTTGTCATTTTATACATAGTCATCAAGGTCCTATGTGGACCTGGCGTATTTTTGCTTCAACAAACCCAAAGTATAAATGGAATACGCCTTCAAGAAGATACCTTGATGAAGAAGGTGCCTTGATGAAGAAGGCACCTTGGTGAGGAAGGCACCTTGGTGAGGAAGGAACCTTGATGAGGAAGGCACCTTGATGAGGAAGGTGCCTTCATGAAGAAAGTGCCTTGATGATGAAGATACCTTGATTTACAACAAGGCACCTTGATCTTAAGTGCCTTGATTTTACTGCCAATGGAGGCCATGTTGACCATGGTAGATCTTTGAATCCACATCATATGCATCGATATTGGATAGATTCCAAAACACATGAGATATCTCATTTACATAGGAGAAAATGGCATAACTACTTGCTGAAGTAGAACATGGATATTAACGAGTTGGACTAGAAAATCTACCATCTTCAAAAAAATAAGAAAAGTGTTGTTTGACTATTGTAATTGCATTCGTTACTATAACCAAAATAACTTAGTTTAGACTATAGTTAAATTCTTCATCGTAATAACATTGTAACAGAAGATCTATGTGTATTATATAAACACACAAACTTTTGCAAGTAGGGGATGATCATTAGAGAGTAAAAAATATTGTACTACAATTTTTATAAATAAAGAGTTCACTTGAGAGTTTCTTTATACGTGTTTCATCTTCAAAAATTAGGTGGGCATAAACTATTGGAGCCTGGGCCCACTCCAAGCTAGTATTACTTCCCTTATTTTTCTTTCTTTCAAGATTAGATTATTTATTTTTAGTGTGTTGCATTTTATTTCTACAAGTGTGTTTATTTCCTGCTTTCCTTTATTTTTAGTACAGTGTGGTGTGATTTTCTTTTATGTAATTTATTTCATGCAAGTTTAAATTGGTGTGGATAGATTAATGTTATCTCAAACACTCCCCCAATTATAGGATTAGTGGACTCATCTCAAAAATGGTGTTGTAACTAGTCTTGAACTTGTTACTTCAAAATCTTACGAGTTCCCTGGTTTGAAAAATTAAATGAAAGGGTTGTGACAACAATAGGATAAATTTAACGAATGTTTTTGCCCCAAAATTTTGTCACCATTGTCAGAGAAGTTCTAATAATAGATTTTATTAAAATACCTTAACCCTTCCACCTTATTTTGTATGAGTCTATTGAGAAAAAGAGGACCAAACAATTTTTTCATAAAGAAGAGCCTACAAGAAAATCCTAAGCCAACTATAAATTTTGAACCTAAATTAGAATCCTCACAGTCACTCCCAGATGAGCACTGGATTGAATACCCAGTTGTGCATTGGACTGAACATCCAATATTTACACAAGGCTCCTCCATGTTATATCATCCAAGATAGAATTTGATCATACAAAATACTCTACCTTCTAAAGAGGAATAACTATGGAAAGCTATTGAGGATGAAACCATTTCAATAGTTGATTTACAGGCTCTTGTTAAAAAAATTCAAAATGACCGAAAGGCCATAAAAATTGATTTAGAGACCACACTTACTACAAATATAGTTAAGGCATAAGAGAATTCAACCGGATTTAGCTTCCCAATAGAATAAGGTAGAGGAGATACTAAAATGAAATAACATATCCCCTACCCATCTTCCTACCTTCAAAGGATACCCAATAGAAGAACATAATCTATTTTTATTTAAGTTTGATGTCTTATGTAGGTATGTATATTAAAATTAGATGCTCAAAAGTTGAAGCTCTTTCCTTCAAAACTAGATGATTCAGCCCTGCATTGGTTCATCAACTTGGGGAATAAACAGATCACTACCTGGAGGAGATGAAAAAGCTCTTCTTAGAGCAATACCAATATTTTGGTAGAGCTTGTGATTCCAGGGAGGAGGTTCTGAACATGATGCAAAGAGAAGAAGAATCTTTGGAAAAATACTAGGATAGATTCAATTTCAATCTATAGAGATCACCTCATATGAAGCTAAGTGACAAGTCCCTCAGGAGCATCTTCTTGAGGGGACTTAACAATGTGTCTCTTGAAGCACTTAATATGATTTCTAAAGGGGATGTTTACTAGCACCCAATGGCATATATCTGATAACTATGTTAGAAATACTCACAAAGGAAAGGTAAGCCAACCTCTAGGACCATGAAGGTGACCACATCAATCATAAATATAGAGATAGGCAATATGCTAGAGGACTTAAAATGTGAAATTCTTTCCTCCTTAGTGTTGTATATGGAGACTCTCCTATTTGAGAAGAAGAAACAAGAGAACACATTTCTACTGGCCTACTTCTATCTAAAATGTAGAGGAAAATATGCAAGGAATGTGTGTCCTAAAAATAAAGTTAGGGTGTGTTATATTTGTCAAAAAAATCAAAAGTCTAGATTGTGCCCATGACTGCTAACTATCAAGGAAGATGCTAAAATTTTAGAAGCTTATTTCATGGGTAATCAAAGGAACTAGAAGCAACCCCCGATGGGAGATATGCCAACTAGAATGCCCCCCTACGATGGAGGAAATTACATGCCACAAGGGTAGGTCCAACAACCCAATATGGTATGGTGGGGACCACCACTTTGAATGAACGCCCCTCAATGAGATACATTTTCCAACCAGTACCCATGGATACCATACCAACAATACGGGTAGCAATGGAGGAATTATGGTACATTATATTCAAATCCATAAAAAATATTGCAAGCTACACTACAACAAATCTTGCCATCTCTCCCTCCAGTGAGGCTTGTACAACTCCCAACATAGCCAAAAGTTAACCCAAATAATAAGATGAGTCAACCCACGTATCAACTAGAAGGAGAGATGTTTTCAATATAAAATATTAGGAGTTGCAATCTAATTTATCTTATATTAGGTAGATAGATAAGAGTAGAGGCTCCTCATTTGATAGAAAAGGAGAAGAACATAGAAGAATCACCTTTGGTAGAAGAGGTTGAAGAAGGATCGATTGTTCAAAAAATAGAATATCCTCCATTTACCAAGAAGTTTTAAGAGCAAAAGAAGCCAATACAACCTGATTTTAACATCCTTTCAAGCTTGAAAAATTTAACAGTTACCATCCCACTATTTCAATATATCAAATATGTCCCAATTTATACCAAGGTAATCAAGGAGCTCTATCTAAGGAGGCCAAGACATAGGATAGCCCAGACCATAAATTTTATGGGGAAGCTAACTGATTTGATGCTGGGAAATACATGCCACCCCAAGTATGCATATCTAGAAAATCTAGTTCTTATCGTGAAAATAGGTGGTTACTCATTGGCTAATACTCTAGTTAACTTGGGAGCAGCCATCAACATCATGCTAAAAGAAACCATACAGAAGCTAAGTATCATAGACCTGAATCCCACCAATACTATGTTGTAGCTAGCTGATAGGTCAACAGTAGCACCAAAAGGAATGTCAGAAGACATCATTGTAATGGTGGATGCATGGGAAAACTCGATAGACATCTTGGTATTGTAGTCCAAATTAGGACTAGTTAGCTACCCACTCATCCTAGGGAGGCTATGGATGGAAAAAATTGATGCTTACATAAGCTACAAATATGGACAAATGACCATATTAGATGGTCAGAATATCAATATATTAACTATTTCTCCACCTGCACAGTCTGTGGACCCATTGGGAGAACCTACATGGGACAACCAAGATGAAGGGATGTTGTGAATGCTAAAATCAATGATGGCATTGAATGAATTAGAGGAAGAAGCTAGTCAATATGGAATTATTACAAAATTCCTCCATGGGAAGTCCTCCCATATAATTCTAAAATCACCATTTGTAAGCAGCCAAGACCACCACATTAGGAAAATTGAAATAGAGCCTAGAAGAACACTAAATGTTAGTAGTGAGTTGATGCTCATGCAAGTGACTGAATTGAATAAGATATTGACTAGGCATCAACACGATTTTGCCTTGGATTACTCTGACATGAAAGGAATAAACCCAAAAAATTATACCCATAAAATTTACCAAGATAGGCATGGGGGAGATCCCATCCAACTAAAAATGTTTTAATTTCTCAGCAAAATAGTGGACACAAGATTGTACACTAAAAAATATTTTAGTTTTTAGTTTTTCTTTTGTTTTTACTTTTTTAGGTATAGTTCCTGCATGCAAGTTTTAGGTATCTCAAGAACCAAGGCCTAATAGGCACGAGTTTAACTAAACTACATTTTACTACTTTTTAGTTTTTATTATTTTGTATGTATAGTGCCTGCATGCATGCTACAGGTATCCTGAGAGCCAGGGCTTAAAAAGTACATATTAGATTGAACTACATCTTACTACTTTATATTTTTTCTTGTTTTCTTTTATGGGAGAAATGGCTTGAATGCATGAATAGGCATCTTGGAAGACAAGGCCTAACTGACAGAGCATCCATAAACCTACACATTATGTTTAGGAGGTAGAAACTTGATTGTTTCCATCCGAAGGAGATAGTCCCCATCTAGGCATGGACATGGGTGTTAATTTCTTGCAAAGTAAAAGGTACCCACCTCTGTGTTTGGATGAAGCATACAATGATTTGGAAAAAGAAAGAAAGAAATTAGAGGGCTTGATCAAATCTGCAATGACACTAGACATGTCAACAAACAACTAACTTTTCAATAGTAATAAGGTGCCTTGATCTCATATATTTTTGGGTACCTTTATGCTCAATAATATGCCTTGATATCATGTATTTTTTGGGTGCTTTGATACTCAAGAAGGTTCCTTGATCTTATGCATTTTTGAGGTACCTTGATGTTCGAGAAGGTGCCTTGATTTCGTGAATTTTTGAGTACCTTGTTCTTCAAGAAGGTGCCTTGATATCATACATTAGGGGGTGTCTTAATATACAATAATACACCTTGATATCATAAATTTTAGATGTACCTTGATCTACTTCTAGCACCTACATAGTTTGATGGCACTAAGGAGTGATCGAAGCCACATCATCACTCTATGTGATGAAAATTTTAAAATCACCTAGAATTTATGGAGAAATCATTTAAAAGGATTTTTATGCACATCCCAAAGTAATCAAAATTGGATATGCATCCTCTCATGTGAGCCAACCAGATCTCCAAATTTTTAGCACGAGATCTCGAGTGAAAAATTTGCAGTACCTAAGACAAATTAATAACCACATGGGGAATACACCATTGCTCTTATTGCAGACTACCAAATCGACATGCTCCAAGATGCACGGACCACCAGTAAGGTATGTGCATAATTTTTGTTAATTATTTATATAATTTTTCATAATTAAGTACTCCTTTGAAAATAATATCATTGCAATAATTTGACCAATCGTTTATTTGCCTCCCAGTTTTAATATGACATGCTGAAAATAAATTTGGGTGGTGTATCCTGTCAACCCCAAAGCAAACTTAATTTTCTAGATATGCACCTTGATTTATAAGAATGCACCTTCTTGAGAAGGTATGAAATAGTGTCAATCCAGTTTAGGGATGAAGGTAAGGAGCCAAGAAAGTCTAGAGAATTCGTAAATGGGAGGCAAATTGAATAACCATGGGTAGTTATTACCCTAGCTCACCACGTGCTAATTTTAGCCCTGATTTAGTATGTTGTGGATCATAGATAAACCCTACCAACTAGGGAAGAAAGGGATGAGGCTTCTGATGCATGGGTGCAATTGAATATAGAGGGGACAAAAATAGAGTAGCATGCCAAATTACAAGAAATGACCATCAAAGAAATAGAATAGCAACCACCAATCTCCCATTATGACACAATTGAAGGAGAGGTGGGGTAAATTACATTACCCCACTCAGAAGTCAGGTTGGATTTTCCTAGCCTTGACTAAGTGGTCGATCACTCTCTTTAGGATAATGAAGAATTCAATGTGATAATACCCACCTTGATCAAATAGGCCACCGTATGGAGCGCATAAGAGGGAGAAAGCATCTAAGGAAGCTAATTTTTTCAAGTGAAGAAGAAGAATAAGAGGATATAGAAGTTGGGTTTGTAGCCTAGACACTACAAAATTTGGCTACCATAAGTCTGCTAGATCATTAGACTTTAGAAGACCTACGAGGGTAGCTCGACTTGACACTCGAAGAAGCTCTCACTTGGTAAACTAAATTCTATGAAGAGTAGACACTCTTCAAAGAATTTCAAGAAAATATTACAAAGAAGTAATAGAAACATGAAGTCACTGTATCTCAACTATAGTAGATGGTGCAACAACTCACCGAAGAAAATTAGTATTTGAAACCTAAGGTGATGGAGAAATCATATGCCTACACCCAAATAGACTGGGCGATAGAAGTGCCCATAAATTCCCTAGCTTCTCTAGAAAGAGTCATTTCATTAAGGACATTTAGATCAAATGTGAGAAATGAAGAAGGAGAAGCATGGGATTGCTCATCTATTTTAGTTAGAGCGACTGTTGAGGAATAGGGGAACTTTGTTCTTCAAATAGAGCCCCTCTTTATAGAGATCCTCAATGACAAAGGTGACCAAACAGGTCATAGCCAACATCTAGGCCTAGAACCTGATGTAAAGGCTAAATTATAGTAATAAGTGCACATGGTGGAAGGGCAAGCAAAGCAATCACTATGTGAGCAAAGAACAAAGAAAAATGACTATTGTTGAATTGATACCATAGGAGATGAGACTTGAGCCCTCTAAATACAAAGGAAAAGCACCTATCATGGAGGAGGATGACATCCCCACTCATTCTGCTACAATAATAATTCCCCTAAGGCCCAAGAAGGAGGCATCTAAGGAACCAAATAAGAGAGCCAAGAGTAAGGCAAAAATTACAATTGTAGAATTGATTAGCTAGTCAGATGAAGAGTGGACTAAAGGTGTGAAACATTTTGCTGAACGAAAGGAGTGGTTGAAAAAACTCTGGAAAGAATGCGAGGTAGCAAAATTGGCAAGAAAAACCTTTAAGAAGGTTGAGAGAGGGCCTAGGATTTGTGTTGATCCTTCCTCAGAGGAGCAATTCTACTGGATATATGGCTCAACCCTAGGTTGACCCTCACATATGAGGAAGTTTTTGGAATGATACAACATGTTTGAGCCAAAAGCAGAGGCAATCACAATCATCAAAGAAAATGTTAGCATCAATCCTGAAGTGGCTCAGTTATTCAAATACAGAGTAGTCAAATGTAAATGAGATGATTCATACATCCCACTAGTAGAGCTACAACCTCAATACACTGATATTTGGAAATAGGACAAATCCATATTCTAGAAAGGAGAACCCATCGTAGCTATATTTCCTAGAATAGGTGCAGGATCAAGCAATACGGGGAAACACAGTCAATGTAGCCAAAATCCACCATAGACCAACACCCCTTAGAAAAAATGTAAACCACATAACAAAGAAAAAATCAAGATAGCCAATTGAAAAATAAAACAACAGAACAAGGCTTACTAGGAAGGGGTTGACAGAACCAAGGACTACTAGTTTTAGGTGCCACGAGAACGTGGAACATAATAGGCATGGGAATATGATGAGCATAAAAAATGCTCATATTATGTGTATAATTTTCTAACAAATTTTGTGTAGCAACATTATCATAGTTGTATCTTTTTATGATAATCTATATATATTTGATGAAATTATGTTCATTGCCTAACTTGCGTGTGAAGTGTGTTTTGTATCTATTTGATTTTGCCATTTTATACATAGTCATCAAGGTTCTACATGGACTTGGCATATTTTTTCTTTAGTTAACCCAAGGCATAAATGGAATACACCTTCAAGAAGGCACCTTGATGAGAAAGGTGCCTTGATGAAGAAGGCACCTTGATGAGGAAGACACCTTGATTTACAATAAGATGCCTTGATATTAAGTGCCTTGACCTTGCTGCCAATGGAGATCATGTTGACCATGGTTGACTGTTGACTCCATGTAAGATGCACATATATTAGATAGTTGCAAAAACACATGAGTTATCTCATTTACATAGGAGAAAACGACATAACTACTGGCTGAAGCAGAACACAAACAATAACAAACTTGACCAAAAAATCTACCATATTAAAAAAAATATGAAAAGTGTTGTTTGACTATTGTAATTGTATTCATTACTATAACTGAACTACCTTAGTTTATACTGTAGCAAAATTCTTTATCATAACAACATTGTAATAGAAGATCTGTATGTATTATATAATGCACAAACTTCTGCAAGTAGGAGATGATCATTAGTGAGTAAAAAATATTGTACTACAATTTTTATAAATAAAAAGTTCACTTGATATTTTCTTTATCTGCATTTCATATTCACAACTTAGTTGGGAAATTTTTTTTGGAGCCTGGGCCCACTCCAAGCTAGTATTCCTCCCTTTTTTTTCTTGCTTTCTAGATTAGATTATTTATTTTTAGTGTGTTGCATTATATTTTTGCAAGTGTGTTTATTTCCTACTTTCCTTTATTTTTAGTATAGTGTGGTGTGATTTTCTTTTATGCAATTTATTTCATGCAATTTTAAATTGGTGTGAATGAATTAATGTTATCTCAAACAATCCCCCAATGATAGGCTTAGTGGACTCATCTCAAAAATGGTGTTTTAACTAGTCTTGAACTTGGTACTTCAAAAGCTTACGAGTTCCCTAGTTTGACAAATTAAATGAAAAGGCTGTGACAAAAATAGTATAAATTTAACCAATGTTTTTACCCCAACAAGGCTTGGTTAAGGGAACTAGAAGTTTTCTTTATAGTAAAGGGATATTCTTCAAGAACCCAAATGGTTTTGGCTACTATTTATCTTGAAGAAGCTACCCTATATTGGTGGGAAAATTACTATGATGAAACTAATATTGAACCAGTGGACATTCCATGGAAGGAATTCATAGTCATATTCAAGAAGAAATACCTCACAAAACATTTCTATGCTCTAAAATTTGAGGAATTTGCCAGTTTAAGGCAAGGAACCAACTTAGTGGAGATATACTATAGGAATATGGTAAAGTTTTTAAAGTATGTACCTACCTATAATGAGAAAATATGGATTCATAAGTTTACTCATGGATTGCAATCTAGGATAAAACATGATGTGGATATGCAAGAGCCTAAATAATTGCAAAAGGTATATGACCTAGCAAAGAAAGCAGAGTCACATTTTCATTGTAAATATGAAACCTTGACTAAGTAGGAATGTTAGAAACTAAAGAAGAGAAATAGCAATGGGGTTGTGAAATAAGAGATCGAACAAGAATAAAAAAGCTAAGAACCCCCAAAACCCAGAGAAGAAATTAAATGGGAAAAGAAGTTCAAGAACTTTTATAAGAAAGGTAACAAACCCATAACGCTAAGCCTCCATAGTAGAAATGACAAGTTACAATTCCAGCAATTAAGGAATAGAAGAAAAAAATAAAAAAGCAACAAGGACCCAAATATAGATGTTACCATTATAGAGGTCTGTATTTTGCTAACCAATTCTCATACCGACTAGGATCAAGCACATCCAGCAATAAAGGAAAGGAACCTATGCATAAGATCTACGCTGCAACTGGAAGTTAGAAGCTTGAGGGGAAAACCACCCCATTAATTATAAAAGGTAATATCTTTGATAAGGGAGTAAATATATTAATAGATAGTGGAGCCACTAATAGTTTCATTTCTTGTAAATTAGCCAAATATATGCCAAAAAGGCCAGGGTATTTGGCTCATGGATGGAAGGTTGAGTATGGGTTTGGATAGACCTACTCCATAAACTAATATTTCTCGATGATGGAAATCACTTTAGCTAGTGGTACCACAAAAGGTTGCTTATATGTATCCCTACTTCATGCCTTCGATGTGATCCTAGTAATGGATTGGATACAGGCCCATAAAGTTGTAATCAATTTTTGAGATAGATGGATCGAGTATTCTAAATGAGGTAAGGAAGGCTATGAATTCATAGTGAACAGGGGGTATTTAAACCCCAAATGTTGTCAATTATGTAATTAAAGAAAGACCTCAGGAAAGGAGGAATTTTCTATGTGGTAAATCTGAATGAAGTTGATAAATACCAAAAGAAAGAGGTGTTGGGAACACACCCACTTTTACAAGAATTTCAAGATGTATTTCCTGAGGATCTACTTGGGCTTCCTCCTATGTGAGAATTTTATTTCACTATTGATCTTATACCAGGATCCTTATAGTATGTCACCCATCAATATGTAGGAGTTAAGGGTATAATTGCAAGGGTTATTAGAAAAATGGTTGATAAAACCAAGTGTGTCACCTTAGGTTGCACCCATTTTATTTGTGAAAAATAAGGATGGATCCTTAAGATTGTGTATTGACTACAAAATATTGAATAAATATATAATCAAGAACTGATATCACCTACCCAAGATCAAAAATTTATTCAACCAATTAAGATATGCCATAGTGTTTACCAAGATAGATTTAAGATAGGGGTATCACCAATTGATAATACATGAGGAGGAAACTCACAAGATGGAATTTAAGATGAGTTATGGGTATTATGAGTTCATCGTACTACTTTTTGGACTAAATAATTCCCTAGTTGCCTTCATGAATTTAATGAATAGTGTGTTCAGAATGCACCTGGACCAGTTTGTTCTTGTATATCTAGATGACATCCTAATATACTCTTGGGACAAGGAAGAGCATGGTGAGCATATTAGGACCATGTTAGAGTTTCTAAGGGAAAATTAACTCTATAGAAATCTAGCCAAGAGATATTTCTATGTTTTATAGGTATGCTATTTACGGCATATCATATCAGAAGAAGGAATTGTTATAGATCCAAAGAAAATTGAAACCATATTAAATTGGACACCTCCTACTACTATTATAGAAGTAAGGAGCTTAATGGGATTAATAGACTATTATAGACATCACACAAAGGATTTATCAAATCTTGCATCAACAATAAATAACATCTAGAAGAAAGAAAATGAATTCAAATGGAAGGAAAAGTGTGAAACCGATTTTTATTTGTTGAAGCAAAAAATCACTATTGCACCAATATTAAATATTCTAGATCCTTATGAAGATTTTATAGTATGCATTGATGCATCATTGGAAGGATTATAGGGAGTACTCATGAAAGAAGAGTTAGTAGAAGCTTATAATTCAAGAAAAATAAGAAGCTTGAAGTCAATTATGCTACTTATGATCTAGAACTAGTCGTAGTGCACACCCTGAAGATCTGGCACCATTATTTAGTAGGAAGACCTTTCAAGTTAAAATTAGATCATCAAAGTCTAAGGTATATATTTACCCAACCAATACTCAACATGAGGTAGAGAAGGTGGAGAGAGTTCCTCACTGAGTATGACTTTGAAATTGAGTACATAAAAGGAAAAGAGAATAAGGTTGTAGATGCCTTGAGTAGAATAAGACACATAGCAACCATAACTAGGAGTCATGTAAAAATCATGGAATAAGTACGGTAGGAGAAAAATTAGGTTGTATATTACCAAGAAATTTGAGCCAAAATAGACAAGGATCCTGAGGCCAATAAGGAGTTTGGGGTGATAGATAACCTTTTGTGTTACAAAGTATGAACCATCATACCAAAATCAGGGAATTCAAGCAAGATATTAATGCAAGAAGCCAATATATCTCCTTATGCAACTCACCCTAGAGGGGCAAATATGAGGGAAAATATAAAGAGAACATTCTTCTGGGTAGGAATAAAGAGGGATATTAGATTTTATAGCTTGATGCCTTGAATTTCAGAAGGTTAAAGCAAAATGTAAACATCCCACAGGATATTTGTACCCACATAGTATACATACATAAAAATGGTACATCATATCAATGGAATTTATAGTAGGTTTACCAAAAACTAGGTACCAATTGGATGTAATATTTGTAGTAGTTGATAAATTGACCAAGGTTAAACACTTCATACCTGGGAGCACCAAGTATGATTCTCAAGTGATGGCCAATAGATGTGACAAGGAAGTATTTTTATTGCATGGATTTCTAGAGGTAATTATATAATATGGGGGTTCCAAGTTCACTTCCAAATTTTGGAGAGCCCTTCACCAAGAAATAGGCATAAAGTTACATATTATTTTAGCATACCACCCTAAAAAAAATAGTCAGATGAAGCGGGTAAATCAAGTATTATAAGATATGCTCTATATGTATTGTATATATCACAAGTCTCACTGGGAATACTATCTACCATTGGTAGAATTTTTCTATAATAATGGGTATCACTATTCTTTGGGAATGGCACATTTTGATGCCTTGTATGGGTGAAGGTGTAGAAAACCACTATCATGGAACAACCCAAAAGATAGAACTATGATTAGAATAAAAATGGTAAAAAAATAAAATAATAGATAAAGGTAATTAGACAAAGACTCAAGGAAGTTGTTGATAGGTAGAAGAGTTATGTCTATTTAAAGAGGAATCCAAGAGAGTACTCGATGGGAGATAATTATTTCCTAAGGATCAAACCAATGAATAGTGTGATCAAATCCATAAAACTAGATTCAAAGTTTGTAGGACCCTTTGAGATCAGTAAAATATTAGTATGATTGCATATTGACTCACCTCACCTCATAATCTATAAAAAATCCATAACACTTTCCACATATCTTTGCTTAGAAAGTATGTTGTTGACCCTGACCATGTGGGGGATGTTTCTAATTTGTAGATGGCAAACCCAAAAGCAATTTAAGTGATGCCAATAGGATTCTCAAATTCTGCTCTAATGCTATTCAAAATAAAACCCTTGAGCAATGTAAGGTCCAGTGGGACCATTTATCTGAAAGGAATGCCACTAGGGAGAAAGTGGCGAATATGCAAAAACACTTTTTTTTATGAACTCTAAAGGTTTTTTTTTGTAATAAATTATTTATGGGGAGCCAAATTTTAACACAAAGAAAAAGACTCAATTTTTATTCAAAAGCATGGAAAGATTACAATTCCGAACCATGAAAGATTTACAAAGTATAGAAAATGCAAAAAGAAGTCACAGTATTCATCTCTCCAGCCCCTTCAATCCTTCGAGCAACCTATTTTTTATAATGGTAGATTCTTGCTGTAATTTCCATTCTTAACTGTCCCTGTAACCATTGCAACGGTCCCCTAGAACTGTTGTAACGACTTTGGGTAACTATCAAAAGTCACTCTGTAACAGTCCACGAAAAAGTAACATGTCACGATATCGCGACATCTCTTCAACCTGCCCTTCTCTCTCCTAGCCGGGTCACGAAAACGTGACACTTTTTCCGTTTAGTCCATCTGTCGTGATATCATGATATTTTTTTGGCCTTGGTCATTCGTTGCCAACCTGTCGCGATATCACGACACTTTTTTGGCTTTTGTCCTTGTTTTCCAATGTGTCGTGATATCGCGACACTTTCATTTGCTTTCACCTCTGCCCAAAGTTCGTCACGATATCGTGACAACTATTATTTGCTTTAACCTCTGTTAAAAGTTTGTCGTGATATCGTGACAACTTTTATGTCGTGATATCGTGACACTTGTAGTTTGCTCTTGCCCTTGTTCAAGTTCATCGCGATATCATGACAGCTTTTATGTCGTGATATCATGACACTTGCATTTTTCTCTCGGCTTGTTCTGAGTTTGTCATGATATCACGACATATTTTATGTCACGATATTGCGACACTTTCATTTTGATCTTGACTTGTTCTAAGTTTGTCGTGATATCGTGACACTTGTAGTTGGCTCTTGGCTTTGTTCTGAGTTTATCATGATATCGACAACTTTTATGTCATGATATAGCGACACTTGCGGTTGGCTCTTGGCTTTGTTCTGAGTTTGTCACGATATCGCGACAACTTTTATGTCGCAATATCGTGACAACTTTCAACACTCAAAGTATTTTGTGTTTTTTTTCCACGCTTTTATTTATTTTGTTGCAATATTATGTTGCTACCACTGGATGGTCCTACATCAGACACCCAGGGTAGATTGAGAAGTGATCCTCACTTCTGGATTGTCAGAGGAAAACCCAGGTGATCAACATCTGATTTGGATAACCATGTTGCATCTTCGACAGGGCGGCCCTTCCACTTGACCAAATACTTTGAATATTGTTTGTTTTTGGTACTTCTACCTTCGTGAGTGTCGAGTATGTCTTTGATTTCTTCTTTGTCTCGAGTGGATGCTGGAATGTTCCATAGATCCAGACTGGGTGGCTCACTGCAACTTCCTTCATGATATTCGACCAAGTCTAAAATATTGAAAATAGGTGAAATATTCAGCTCACTTGGTAGATCTACTTCATAGGCATTTCCTGAATCTCGTTTACCTATGATCCGACATGGTCCAAACCTCTTCATATTCAGCTTATTGTAAGTTTTGCTAGGAAAACGTTCCTTGCGCAAGTGAACCATGACTTCATCTCCTATCTAGAATTCCTTGAAATGTCGCTTCTGATCTGCTCTGGCTTTGTACGTAGCATTCATTTTATTGATATGTTGCTAGACCTCTTCATGTAAATGCTTCATGTGTGCTGTAAAGCATTTAGATTCAACACTGCACTTGTCACATTTATCCATCGGCCTCAACTCAGAAGCATTTCTCGGGTTGTTCCCATGTACTATCTGGAATGGGGATTTACCAGTACTATGATTGACAAAATTATTGTAAGCAAACTCTGCCTATGGTAAAATTAGATCCCATCCCTTGGGTTTATCTCCTACCAGACATCGTAAAATATTACCCAAACTTCTGTTGACTACTTCGATCTGTCCATCAGTCTGCGGGTGGTACGTAGAAATGAACTTCAATTCTGTTTTCAGCTTCTTCCACAGAGTTCTCTAGAAATTACCCACAAATTTGGTATCTCTGTCCGAGAAAATGCTTTGGGGTAGACCATGAAGGCATACTACCTCTTTGAAAAACAAACCTGCAATATGAACAACATCACTTGTCTTCTAGCATGGAATAAAATGGGCCATCTTTGAAAACTTGTCAATGACAACAAAAATAGTGTCATTTTTGCATTGTGTCCTTGGCAGACCAAGAACAAAATCCATACTGATGTCCTCCCATGGTCTCTCTGGTACAGGAAATGGCTGATACATTCCTATATTCTGGCTTACTCCTTTTGCCATCTGGCACACTCTGCAACCCTACACAAATTTGGTCACATCCGGCTGCAACTGTGGCCAATGGTAATTCTCACTAACAAGAGCAATGGTCTTATCTCGACCAAAATGTCCTACTAATACTTCGCTATGTTTCTCTTTGATAATATTTTCCCTCATGGAACTTCTAGGAATGCACAACTGGTTCTTCTAAAATAACATCCCATCTTGGATCACAAAATCCAACCACTTAGTGCGATCCACAGTAGTAGGAGACAAACATGCCTTCCATGCCTCTGTGAAATCTGGATCCTCTAGGTATAAACTCTTAAGTTCATCAAACCAAACAACGTCCACTCTCATTTCTATCAACAAACTATGCCTTCTACTCAAGGCATCTACAACTCTATTAGATTTTCCACTTCTATGCTTCAAGACAAAGGTATAACTCTACAGGAATTCAACCCACTTCAAATGTCGCTGGTTAAGTTTACCTTGACTATTTATATACTGCAAAGCTTGATGGTCAGTATATAAAACAAACTCTTTGGCTAGCAAATAATGTCTCCATTTCTTAAGAGCCTGAATTATAGCATAGAATTATTGATCATAAATAGAGTATTTCTTTCTAGCATCATTTAATTTTTCACTAAAGTATGCAACTGGTTTACCTTCTTGGATCAATACAGCTCCAATGGCACTGCCACTGGCATCACAGTCAACCTGAAACACTTTATTAAAATTTGGAAGTGACAGAATGGTTTGTTCTATCACTTTCTTCTTCAATATGTCCATACTGGTACCTACCTTGGCAGTCCACTTAAATTCTTTCTTATCCCCTCATAGTTTCTATTAGGGGTGCACAAATACTGCTAAAGTCTCTAATAAACTTTCTATAGAAACTTGCAAGACCATGAAATGATCTTACCTCTGTTACATTCCCTGAAGTAGGCCATTCAATGATAGCCTTCACCTTCTCAGGATCCATTTTTAGACCCTCCTCTGAGATGACAAATCCCAGGTATATCAACTCTTTCTGTACAAAACTGCACTTCTGTAAATTTATCAATAACTATTCCTCTCGCAGCTTTTCAAAAATTGTCTGAACATGCATCAAATGCTCATCCAATGTTTTACTAAAAATTAAAATATCATCCAGATAAACTATCACAAACTTTTCCAGGAAGTCATACAATACCTCATTCATCAGCATCAAGAACATACTGGGTGCATTATTCAATCCAAATGGCATAACTAACCACTCATACAAACGCTCTTTGGTTTTAAATGTTGTCTTCCATTTGTCACCCTCTCTGATGCGTATCTGGTGATATCCACTCTTTAAATCAATCTTAGTGAAGTATTTAGCTCCACTCAAACAATCCATTATATCATCCATTCTGGGTAATGGAAAGTGATATTTAATGGTAATTTTATTAATGGCTTGGGAATCCATGCACATTCACCATTTTCCATTCTTCTTTGGTGCAAGTACTTCCAGTACTGCACAAGGGCTCAAACTTGCTCGAATCAACCCCTTCCTCAATAATTCATGAACCTGGCGGTTCAACTCTTCATTTTCTATAGGAGACATTCTATGGGCGGCCTTTTGGGTAAGCCAGATCCTGGAATTAAGTCAATATAATGACTAATCTTCCTCATTGACGGCAAACCCTTAGGCACATTGTCTGATATAATATCAGGAAATTCTGCTAATAGATGTTCAACTTTTGCTGGAATGTCTGTAGTTTCTTCTCTCTTTACAATAGGAATTAGTGCATAACACATTGAATACCTCTTTAGACCATCCAATTTTTTTTTGCCATCTACTAAACAAATTCTAGCATTATTGCATACCTTTTTCTCAACCTCCTTCAATGGCTTCAGTTTGTGGCGCACTCCATATTTTGTCAGGGAATAGGTATTTGCATGCCCATCATGCGCCGCATTTCTATCAAATTTCCATGGTCTTCCTAGCAACAAATGGCAAGCATCCATCGGAAAAATATCACACAAGACCTCATCCTGGGATCTTCCAATTTGAAACTTGACCAAGCATTGTTCACTGACCAATGCTCTATGGTCCTTCTACAACCATGTAATCCGGTATGGATGTGGGTGCTACCTTCTTTCTATCTTTAACTTAGTCACCATATCCTTAGATACCAAATTATCTGTACTACCATTATCAATAATAATATTACAGATTTTACCTAAACATTTGCACCTCATGCAGAACAAGCTTTTTTGTTGGTCTGGTTCCCTCTCTTTGTTCAACAAGGTTCTCCTTGTGATCATCACTTCTCCTTGCTATGCTTCTTGAGAGTGCTCAGATTCAATGCCATCATCAATGACCGTAGCTTTGGCATTACCTTTAAGCCTTCTGTTCAATGTTTCTTGGTGTTGGGACACTCATATGATCGATGCCCCTCTTCCTCACAATTGAAGCAGGTTCCACAAAATCTGCCTCATCCATATCCACGTCCACCTCTACCTCGTCCCCTTTGATAATCATTGTTCTGATTACGAGGCTGGTAGGCATTCTCCTCCTTCTATTCTTGGTGATTGCTTGTTTCACCAGTCTGCTTCTGGTCATCATATTTACCTCCACTGGTTCTTCCACCAGTTCTTCCACCACGACCTCTTCCTCTCTGTTTGCTGTTAAATCTACGGTTCAGTTTTTATTCCACCTTCAGAGCAAACTAGTAAGCATCTTCAATGGTGCTCATTCAAACCAGACTCAATTCTTCTTGCATGTTGGTTCTCAACCCATTAATGTAACGAGCTACTCTCTCTTTATTTGCCTCTGTATGGCCGGTTCTGATGGAAATTTTAAAAAATTCCTCTATATATTCTTTAACAGACTTGCTGGACTGTCGCAAACTCTGCATTTTCCTCAGCAGATCTAATCTGTAATCTGCTGGAATAAATTGCCATTTCATTTTTTCAACCATTCGATCCCACCTGGTGATCTGTTCTTTTCCTCTTCGATTTTGTTCTAGCTGCACTCCTTTCCACCATATGCCAGCATGGCCTTTCAACTTTGTTCTTGCAAATTTTATTCGATTTGGATCTTCAACCTCCTCATATTCAAAATACTCTTCCATATCGTTGATCCAGTCAATCAACTCTTCTGGATTTAAATTTCTAGAATATGCGAATACGTCTATCTTCAACATTTTCCCAATTTGAGAAATGGCTTTAATCATTCAAGATTCTATAGCACTCATTGCTTCTTCTTCTTCTGATGGGTCATCAACTCTGCAAGCTTCATCATCACTCTGGTCTTCTCCTCTTGGCTCTACTCCTCTTCACAATTCTTCCTACAGGGCTTGCACTTCCCTCTGCAATGCTCGAAAGTCTCCTTAAGGAACCACGTTCCTTCTAGCACCATGATTTCTTCACGACGACATTCTCCTTCACTTCTTCTCAGAACCCTTAACCCCAGATCCTAGTGCAATATGCCTCATGTTTGGCGCTCTACTTACACACTCAGAATATTCTCACTCTGATACCACTTGATGGGGAGCCAAATTTTAACACAAAGAAAAAGACTCAATTTTTATTCAAAAGCATGGAAAGATTACAATTCCGAACCATGAAAGATTTACAAAGTACAAAAAATACAAAAATAAGCCACAGTATTTGTCTCTCCAACCCCTTCAATCCTTTGAGCAACCTCTTTTTTATAATGGTAGATTCTTGCTGTAACTACTGTTCTTAACTGTCCCTGTAACCGTTGCAACGGTCCCCTGAAACTGCTATAACGACTTCGGGTAACTATCAAAAGTCACTCTATAACAGTCCGTGAAAAAGTAACATGTCACGATATTGCGACATCTCTTCAACCTGCCCTTCTCTCTCCTAGCCGGGTCACGAAAACATGATACTTTTTCCTTTTAGTCCATCTGTCGCGATATCGCGACATTTTTTTGGCCTTGGTCATTCATTGCCAACCTGTCATGATATTGCGACACTTTTTTGGCTTTTGTCCTTGTTTGCCAATGTGTTGCGATATCGTGAAACTTTCATTTGCTTTCACCTCTACCCAAAGTTCATCGCGATATCTCAAAAACTGTTATTTGCTTTAACCTCTGTTCAAAGTTTGTCGCGATATCACGACAACTTTTATGTCGCGATATCACGACAACTTTTATGTCGCGATATCGCGACACTTACGGTTTGCTCTTGCTCTTGTTCAAGTTTGTCACGATATCGTGATAACTTTTATGTCCCGATAACGTGACACTTGCATTTTGCTCTCGGCTTGTTCTGAGTTTTTTGCAATATCGTGACATCTTTTATGTCATGATATCATGACACTTGCATTTTGCTCTCGGCTTGTTCTGAGTTTGTCATGATATCGTGACATCTTTTATGTCGCAATATCATGACACTTGTGGTTGGCTCTTGGCTTTGTTCTGATTTTGTCACGATATTGCAACATCTTTTATGTCGCGATATCGTGACACTTGCGGTTGGCTCTTGTCTTTGTTCTGAGTTTGTCGTGATATCGTGACAACTTTTATGTTGCGATATCATGACACTTGTGGTTGGATCTTGGCTTTGTTATGAGTTTGTCGTGATATCGCGACAAATTTTATGTCATGATATCACGACAATTTTCAACACTCAGAGTATTTTATGTTTTTGTTCCACGCTTTTATTTCTTTTGTTGCAAGATTGTGTTACTACCACTGGATGCTCCTACATCAATTATGTTTGATTGTGTTTACCTATGTAAAACTAAGAAACATCAAGGACAATGTTAGTCCTAGTGGGGGAGGATGTGATGACCCTCCCAGATGGGCCTTGGAATACAAAAAAATAATGTATTAATTGATGATGCTTTAATACTCAAATTTGTGTCGTTAAGCATCTATGTAATATTGTTAGATGTTGAAGAATATGATACTACTAATAAATTACCAATGTGTAGGATTAGGTGCACTCGTAAGTGGAATAAGTTGAGTCATCCACAAAATATGAGGGTACTTAAGGTTGGGGAAGTTATGAAAATGCAACTTGAAGGTAACACGGATAGATACCTTCATAGAGGCATGCATTCGAATAGTGATAATCATCAATATCTAGCCACCTTGAGTCCAGACTGATGGCCTAGTAGCTATCATAAGTTCTAGATGTTGAGATAGGTGACTAGATTGATGGAAATACTCCCTCATTATTTATTGCATATGTGTGATTGTCTTTTACTTTAGCACTAATTGCCTTAATAATATGTGAGATATGAATGAATAGGTAATTTTCATAACTCCTTGTATGCTTTGGTAAGTAGTATAAAAAGGGATAACATTTTAAATAAATAGTTGGTTTATTTTAAAAGACATCATTTTAAATAAATATTTGATTTATTGAAATAATAAGGAAATATAATTCTCAAATAAATAATAAGATTAAAGAAAATGGTAAAGAGTTATTATCCTAAAATAAATAATTTATTTATTTAAAGTGATAAAAATAACTCATTTTAAATAAATGAGTAATTTATATTATGGTTATAAAAAAATTTCATCTCGAATAAAATATGATTTATTCCATATTAATAAAGAAAACTTTAGTTATATATGAAAAAAAACTAAGAAATTAAAAGAACCCCATCAACAGCGTATGACCACTCTAATTTCTTGGAAAAGAACACTTCATTGGACTAATGGAGATTAGAATATGGATCTCACTTAATGGAGAATTCACCTAATCTAAATGACAAACTAAATTTGGTATTCATGATGAAAAGACTGCCTTTAGATGATGGGATTGAAATCAATTGTGTGAGGCTTTCCTAGATGCAAAGTGATGGCCTCTTAATGGCAAGTTTCATGAGAAGGTGGATGAATGAATGTATCCCACATATCGTATATCATAGGCAGATAAAATTGATGGCAAATAGGTGGTGGGTGGAAGAAGAGGAGGGCACATATGGGAGAAGAAGAAAAAATTAGGAGAAACCATGGGATAAAAATGTGAAGACAAATAGGGAATGTGAAGGTAGAGAGGGGACAACAAAGCTAAGGGATAAGACCAAAGAGAGGAGGAAGTAAGTGACAGGATTCGAGCATGACTCAAACACCCAACCAATGTGATGCAAACCAGGTTGAATTCATATAATTAAATAAAGTATGTTATGTTTTTCCATTATTTGGTTATGTTGTTAATAGGTGGTGGGATTTTTCTGGTCTGCAATATATTCTTTAAAGCTATGGTAAACCAAAATCCCATGCAAGCACACCTTTAAGAGTAGAAGGTTAGCCTCGGTCATAATTTAGTTTTTTGTATCGAAACAATTGGAGATCGTAACCCTGTTGACTCTTTGACCAAGTCTAGGTGCTCAATCTTTGTGAACCATCTATGGCATGGGTGGCTAGCCATAGTAAATCTTATCAAGTCTATCAATTATGTATCACCACTATTCACCACCACATCCATTTTTTAGATGGTATCTAAGGCAGGTAAGTGTATATAACATGGAGTAGGAAGAGGGAGGTCTTAACGCAAGACATCAATCATGGGCTGGTGTTTTCTTTTTTATATTTGTAGTAGTGTATATGTTGCAGTAAGTTAGAAACCACACCAATATTAGCCCTCAACATAGTGAGTATAGCATTGATGGACTACATCTACATGGTGAAGTCAGTCTCTACCGCAACCATGGTAAGATCTTTGGGGACTCTCGAATACTGCCTGTAGAGTAACAGTGGAATTATACCATTCTGTTGTAACCACATTGTCATCTATCATAATCCATTCCATTATACTCTGATCTCTTTCACCTAAGTTAGTCGTAGGATTC
This sequence comes from Wollemia nobilis, assembly GCA_028583015.1. Lineage (NCBI taxonomy): Eukaryota > Viridiplantae > Streptophyta > Pinopsida > Araucariales > Araucariaceae > Wollemia > Wollemia nobilis. The sequence goes on from JAQPPZ010003361.1 coordinate 12,072,792, forward strand.
CTTTAAAATTAGTGAAGGTTGTATTGGGTTGTAGGCTTCCTTTAGAATAAGCAAAGATTGTATTGGTCCGCAGGCTTCCTTTAGAGCACGCGAAGATTGTGTATGACCACAAGCATCCCTTTAGACTGAGTATAGGTTGTGTTGTCTTAACTAATATTATGCTATGAGTTATCATTATCTAAAATAGTGCATTTTAGGGTAATGGAATGAATGGAATTTAAATATGTTTCATTATCTAAAATAGTTCATTTTAGGGTAATGGAATGAATGTAATTTAAATATGTTTTATTTTCTAAAATAGTGCATTTTAAGGTAATGGAATGAATGGAATTTAAATATGTTTCATTATCTAAAATAGTGCATTTTAGGGTAATGGAATGAATGGAATTTAAATATGTTTCATTATCTAAAATAGTGTATTTTAGGGTAATGGAATGAATGGAATTTAAATATGTTTCATTATCTAAAATAGTGTATTTTAGGGAAATGAAATGAATGGAATTTAAATATGTTCATTATCTAAAATAGTGCATTTTAGGATAATGGAAGAATGGTTTTAGATATGTTTTCATTGCCTAAGATAGTGTATTTTAGGGTAATGAAATGAATGGAATTTGAATATGGTTATTATTTAAAGTAGTTGACTTTAAATTGATAATGGAAATGAATGTGGTTTATTTTGTAAATTAAGGGTATGGGACTTTAATTTATGAAATGAAGAAAAAGGTTTATTTGAAAATTAAAGTAGTTCGCTTTAATTGGATGATGAATATGATGTGGTTTCTTTTGTAAATTAAGGGTATGGAACTAAAAATTATGAAATGAATAAAAAGGTTTATTTGAATATTAATGTAGATGATGTGGTTTATTTTGTAAATTAAGGTTATAGGACTTTAATTTATGAAATGAAGAAAATTTTTTATTTGAATATTGAAGTAGTTGGTTTTAATTGAATGATGAATATGATGTGGTTTATTTTCTAAATTAAGGGTATGGGACTTTAATTTATGAAACGAAGAAAAAGGTTTATTTGAATAATAAAGTATGTCTTTAATTGAATAATATGTGAGAACCTGGATTATTTAGCAGTTTAAGATATGGGACTTTAATTTTTAAGTAATGGTTAGATCATTTACTTACAATATGAGCATATGGCTTGATGCATGGTTGAATGACTCTCATGAGTAGATGAGAGGGAAAATAGAAAGAGTAGTTTCTATGATATCAACTATGCATTGGGAAGTTGAATTGCTTGGGTTGTTTGTATAGTTGAAATTTGGAAATAAAATAAACAAATGCATTTAGAAGCATGTCTATCCCGATCCATGAGTGTCCTAATCCCCTACTATCCTCACTTGATCGAAGAAGGAGCGGGAGGACCAAATTCATAATATGGACCAAAGCACAAGTTTTCTCTCTACCTTACATCTTACTCAATAATGTAATATATTAGTTTATGGAGAGATTTTCCCGATTTGATTATATTTTAATGTATTGATTTGAAGGTATGGGGTTCACCATACATACTTATGTAATAAATGAACAATGTGATTGGCACCTTGTATTTCAGTATTGGATGTGACTGTATTTATATTCTTTCTCTTGTATGTTGTCCTTTAATCATTGCTTTATGTTTTAGATACCTTTGCTTGTTTAATGATTCATGTTTTGTTAGATTTAGCATCTAGATCTATTATTTATCTTCTTCTTTTTTCACCTATTCAGTAATAAGTTCTAGGGTGAACTTAGAGGTTAACCTAAGGGCTTTAAACCCCCTTAGGGAGATTGGTACTAGGTTTAGAAGATCATACCAGAGTTAAGATAGCTTGTTAGAGGACAAGATCGATAGCTTAACTCGAAGTATATGTAGCATACCAACATATAATGGTTTGTGTGGAATATGGATATGCATATACACCTTCTAATGTTTGAAGGTGGTAAGTCTAGCTCATCAAGAAAGATGATATGGATGGACTTATGTGCATGACACTAGATATACCTACGTAGAAGGGACTTGCATGAGGGGAATATTGTGTGGTATGGCTCTTAATAAAATTAGGATTTGTTAAACATTAAGTTAGTCTAAGTTTGGTTAGAAATTTATGAATCCCTTTCCTTAGTATTTAAAAAAAAAATTATTTCTATATTTGTGTGTTTTCTTGTTTCCTGATTTGGGTTGTGACACTATCTTTCCAAAGTTGGTGATATGCTAAGACTTCAACATTTTATTCTCTTTACTACACCTCCTACATATTTTGATGATAAAACATAGGAACATTTCATATTGATTACATTGTTTTATGGTCATTGCATTTTGCACGCTCTGGCCCATCATTGCCACTGAATCCTTTGCTTTGCCCACTACCCTCATATAAAGTTGTATTGAGATTATTTATTTCATCAGCTGATGGTGGTAGTATCATGTTCAATAGATACAAATGGATCTAGATATATTGGACCTACATTGAGCTTATCCTTTGAGTTGCTCACTCCATAATATTACATTTCTTAGTACAATCTTTGTGGTCTTCAACTCATGTGTGGATTTTATTCACGTGGTTTGAAATTTCTTCTTTTTGAGAAGTATTTAAATCCATCGGGCTTCGTTGCTTATCTTCTAAACATCTTCAAGCTTATGGTGCTCTTTCTATATTTACTCAGGCTTTTGCATTTTTTTTGTAGCCATATTTTTTAAACCTGCCCTAAGTGATTTGCCAATCTTTGTCTACTTCAAAGAGATATGTTCATCTTGAGACACATTTTTATTTTACTCTTTTGGCTCTTGGACTATCCAACACTTCATACCATCTTCCAGTCTTTGAACAATGAGCCATGCACCTTCCCAAATGAGATACATGTCATTGATCCTTATGAATTGATCTAGGCTAATGATAGCCTTTTCACTCTTCACCTTGGCCTATTGTTGAGGTATCACCGATCGATGTCCTCGATGAGTGATGAAGACTTGCATGGAATAAACTATCACTGATCACCTGGGGCTATCATTGATGGATCAATGACATTGCATATGTAAGGGTGATGACCAGACTTGTTCACTGATGAGTTCACATTGTCACTAATGGATGAGCTAAATGAGGACTATTATTGATGATGGGTAAATTTAAGGAACTTTGAACATATTTAGGCAGATGGTTTTGTAAGCATACATTTATATTATGTGCGATGGGAGGGGTGAAGACCTAAGACAATGATAGCCTAACCATTTAGATGAATTTGAAACAACTCTATCACTGATAAAAATTTGTCATCACCGATGGATGGGTGATAGGATTTTTTAGGAGTGATAAGGATAACTAGTATAGACTAAGTTATTTCATGGTCACTAATGAAGGGATTTCATTGTTTGATCAGTGATGCGGTATTTTTATTGATGATAGACTAACTTGGATGTGGATGCTATGATTTAAGCAGGAATTATGCTTATAATTTATGTGGATGAAGACCAAACGGTGGACTATATGACCTAGGGCTAAAGCATCATTTATGAGAATTTCTTATCATTGATGCATCTATGGTGGATCGGTGACAACAAGTTTAGATGAGGGATGAAAACTTATGTGGACTTTGGACTATCGTCGATGTATTATTTTAGCCATGGATGGATAATCTAGACTTTAAAACAACTTGACTTGACCAAAACTATCTGGCAGGGGACTTGGTTAGGCTGATGATGGCAAGACCCTTGGATCGAACTTAACTCACTATCGTTGATGAGACTAAAGGATCACTAATGAATCAATGATGAAGCTTTTACAAGGGCAATGACTAACTTTGCTTTATATCTGGGATTTGTGTTTGAGATTTATGTGATTGCTAAAGGAAATATTTTGTCAGATATGGATCAATGATGGATGGTTTGAAAGAGCAACAATGTATTTTTAGACTTAGGCTTATCGTTGATGACATACTTTGGTTATAGATTGAATCAACAACAGGCTTCTTGGATGAGAAACGATGCTTTGTCAGGTTAAGTCTGCCATCGATGGCTCATTTTGGTCATTTATGAGATTGATGATGGGATTTTGGAAGGGCGATGAAGACTATGGTCAATTATTTAGCCTTAGCAAATGACTTAGGAAAAAGTAAGGTGAATGTCTAGTCAGACTTAGGAACTTAGACTTAGGGAAATTTAATCAAGGTAGACTTGGAAATTATTTTTGGCCATGGTCTGACTTAGGAATACCTCATGATTTTTGACCTTATGAGATGACTTTTAAAAGGTTTTGCAATTTTTAGGTGGTCTTAAATGATATGGAGTAAATGGGGCTATGGACATGGAAATGATGATCCTACTAATAAATAGATGAAAATGGATGGACTCATGAAGTGTGAAATGAAATACTATAATACTTAGGCCTTTCCCATTAATTACCATGAAGAATTTCTTAAAATATGAGTTATTTTCTCAAGTATTCTCTCTCTTTTGGACTCAATACCACCTCCTACAATCACCTAGTCATTCAGGATTTGCCAAATTTTTCTAAACTTGGGGGTGGGAATTAAGTTGAGATTTTTTGAAGCCCAACATAGGCTCTTTTTGGGATAAGAGAAGTGTTTGATCTGACTAGAAAAAACTTATCTTAATAACTCTAGAATCTCCAACTGACCTAACTATACCCATTCGCTTTGGACTTCTTGCAATAGACTTCAAACAAGTATGACCACTATGGATGTGAATTCTTTTTGGATTGTATAGACTCTTTAGATGTTTTAGCTCCTCAAATTGAGATATAGATAGACCTTAAAAGCATCCTATAAAAAAAAAAAAATCACCTAAGAAGATAAACAAACTAAAAATTTTCTAGACTATAATAGATTAAAATGAAAACACATAGGACTGAAACCTACTAAACTTCTCCTTTTTTTAAATGTAGAAGGGGTAGGAACAAATATTTTATATGAAATAATCCCTATTATAGGGATGATACATCTTCAGATGCTAGACATTTATTGGAAATTATATTTCTTCACCATGCAGGGTCTACAACCTATAGGTATGATGGCCTATTTTCTAGAAGATCTGGTAAGGGCCTAGCCATTTGGGTTCCAACTTGCCTTATTTTCTTGGTTTTTCATTCTTTGGATTCCAACATAACACTGTCTCATTTTGTAAATATATTTCCTTTGGCCTTCTTGTTAAAGACCTGTATTATTTTTGAGTTTCTTGTATCATTCTCTTGAAGGCATCTCTCCTGTATTCTTCTAGTTTGACAATCTGATCCATTTTTCTCTGCAAACTTTTAGTCTTCTTATGGTCTTGTAGTATTAAGGCTAATTTTAGTCTTTCAACCTCTGGAGGGAGTAAGGTATGTTCTCCATACACTAACTCATAAGGTGTTTTTTCTATTGCTCTTTTAAAAGAAATTTTGTCAACCCACAAAGCAAATTTTAATTTGTTGTTCCAACTTTTATTTTTGCCAAGAGATATCTTTATCCTAGTTATGAGATTTTTGTTTGAAGATTTTACCAAGTAATTGTATTGAGCGTAGTAATTGGTTTAATGATATAGTTCAATGCTATACTTGTTGCAAGACTCCACCAATTCATACGAAATAAAATTGTTGCCATTGTCAGTTACTAGCTTTCTGGGTACTCCAAATCTGGTAAGGATATTCTCTTCTTAAAACCTGATCATTACCTCAATAGTTGATCTTTTTAAAGGGTAAGATTCCACCCACGTAGTAAAATAGTTTGCAGCAGTTATTATCCATCGATGGCCTCTTGATGAATTTTGTTTAATTTCCCCTATCAAGTCTATACCCCATTGAGTGAAATAAGCTTCTACTACTACAAGATTTAGAGGTATTGCAAACAACTTTTTCTTACCATAAAATATCTAATAATTTTTACATCTTCTCACTAACTTGTGCACATCCTTGAACATGGAAGACCAATAGTATCCTACCCTCATGATGCTATGAATACTTGCTTTTGGTGTAATATGTCCTCCACAAAAGCCAACATGAAATTCCTCAACTATTCTAGCTATTTCTTCCTAGAAAAGGCTGAGTAGTAATACACCACGAGGATGTATCCAATATAATTTGCTTTTCTAAATGTAGTATTTTTGGGCTTGCAATTTAATGCTCCTTATTATATTTTTAGAACAACCAGTAAGGAGTACCAATGTTTGTAAGTATTTTACAATGTCTTTATACCAGTCTTCTTCAGATGCTTTTATTTTAGCAGTATGGTGTGCATTGACTGTCACTATTGTATTGTTGAAATCTTCCCCTCCTTTGATTGCCATACAATTAGCCAAACATTGTCCTTTAATGGTCTTCATAGATTTGAACTCTACCTCATATTGCTAAAATTTAACCATCCATATGGTTGAACTTCCTATAGGCTAATTTTGAGTGAAAACATCAGTTGTGTAGGGAATACAAGCTATGACTTTGTTTGATCCAAAAAACCCTTTAAAATTATCTAAATATTTTATGAGTGCAAAGGCCTACTTCTCTATCATGGTGTAATTTAGTTGAGATCCTTTTAATACTGAACTCATAAATGCCACAAGTCTCTCTATGTTTTCTACATATTTTTGTGATAGTACAACAACAATGGTGTCTTTTGAAGCAAAAAAATAGATATTAAAATATTTATGATAGTCTGGGCATGCTAATATAGGAGCTTGTGTGATGGTATCTTTTAGTTTTTGAAGAGCCTGCAATTTCTCTTTTTTCCATATAATAATACCCTATTTTTTATCGTCATTTATGGGCTTTGAAATTTGGGAAAATTTTGGAACAAATATCCTACCAAAATTAATCTTCCTGAAGAATTATCTAACTCCTTTCAAGTTCTTGGGTGGAGGAATCTTTACAATGGTCTCAGTTCTTTTAGGATCAATACTAATTCCTTCTTTAGCGATAATGTGTCCCGATAGTTTACCTTGCTTTCCTCCAAAGATACACTTCTTGGGATTTAGTGAGATGCCAAATTCCTTACATATTACAAATACTTGGGTGAGATGCTCAAAGTGATCTTTAGGATTCTTAGATAAAATAGTTATGTCATCCAAATAGACTACTACCATATTAAACATAAAACCCTTAAAAGTAAAATCCATAGCTCTCTAGAATGTGGCTCATGCATTAATTAAACAAAAGGGGAAAATGAGGTATTAAAAAGTGCTCCATGGAGTAGTAAAATATGTCTTGTGCCTATCTTTAGGATTAACCTGAATTTGATTGTAGCTGGAGAAATCATCTAACAAGGACATTCTGGTTGATCCTACAATATCCTATAATCATTTCTCCATGTTAGATAAAGGATAATTATCCTTTAGGTAGTTTTTTTTTAGATTTCTAAACTCTACACACAGTTTGATATCTCTATTTTTCTTTCTTACTTGCACCAAATTTGCTATCCAAGTGGAAAATTTGACTTTCCTGATAATATTGTTATCCAATAGCTTTTGGACTTATTTTTGCATTATAGGGTGTAATGTGGGATTAAAATTGCTCTAATTTTATTTATGTGGCTTAGAGCCCTCTTTCAGTGGAATGATATGCTTCATTATCTATGTATTAAAAGTCTTGAGGTCTTCATAGCTCCAAGAAAAGGCATATTTATGCTTTTTCATTTACTTTATGTAGTCTCTTTTTTATTTCTCAAACATGGATTTTTCAACCTTCACCATTTTGGGCTCTTGTTCAGTGTCAATATTGATCTCTTCTATTTCTAATCCTTGCAAGGCTAGTTTCTAAGCTTTAGAAAAATCATCAAACAAGATCTCAAACAAAATCAAACCTTTAGGCAATTTGTTAATCTTTAATTGTATCACCTCCATAGGCTCTCCAATCACCTTTTTCATTTTCTCTTCATCCTCTTCATCACATATAATATTGGTGTATTCATTCTGTAGTGTCATAAAATCTTTGATATCTATGTCATCTTGGAAAACTTGTAGATACACTATGTTATCTAGGATAGGAAGATGATATACTAAAATAGTAGAGAACTTCTCTTGATACTTTGTATCTATTTTTGGACTATATGAACCAAAGGCATTTATGGCTAATATATTGACTACTTGGTTTTGATCTCTAGGAATATATGTGATATTGAAAGCTAGAAATTTATTAATTTCATCTTGAACAACCTATCTATATTACTTCAACCTGGGATGTTTGGCCTAATATTTACCTTTAATTTATTAATTTATTAAATTTTACATCTCCATATACAATAAGAGAACTAATTCCCAATTATTTTGCCTTTCTCAAGCCTAACAACAATGCTTCATATTTTTCCACATTGTTTGTGCATGGGAAGTGCAGTCTATATGGAATACCCAAATAGTTTTCATTAATGACAATTAGTTTAACCCCTGCTCCTACTCTAGTATGTGACTTTGCTCCATCAAAAGTGAGTGTCCACATTTCAAACATCATTATTCTTATAGACTCAGCATCAATGTGTGTTGTTATTTGTGGGTCCATATCTACTGCTTTGGGCACCTTAGCTAGGAAGGATGAATGCCATATGGAATAGACTCCTATCTCTTTCTCCAAAATATTGAACTAAGTTGATAGTGGTGTTATCATACTTTTTAAGCTCAATAGAATACCTATGATAGGGTTCTATTTTTAGAGTAGTCTACTCTTTAGCTATCAAGGGAATGGTAGCGTAGGACCAGTCTAATTGTATAGACCCTCCTAATTATTCAAGATAAGAATGGATCTACATCAAATACAACCACATCCGTAACTATTACTTTCTTTGGGTATTGGTATAAATAGACTAACAGTCCTGTACTGATCCCAGCACGAGGTATCTATCTATTATCCATGACTAATATTGGGGGAGATTCTTTAGTGCATATTAGACCTAATTGATCTGCTACTTGTTTATACATGACATTCTGTGAAGCTCCACTATCTAACATATAGTTATGGATCACATGTTCATCTCCAAAGTCTGAATTATATCTTAAGGAGATATAGAACATTCTGACTGATGATGGATTTCTAAGAAAAGGCCTAGATTTTTTTACTATTAAAAAATGTATATATGATTAATGGGTGGCTTAATTAAGCCACAGGCTCGATAGACTTGATCTCTATATTTTGGTATAGTCATAATTTATCCAAAGGTAATATTTAGACAACTCTTGGCCTACATCAAATTCAACCTTCTTGACTTCAGCATTCTTGTCAGAATCTGATTGTTTTTTAGCTTCATTCCTTACTTCAACCTTAGAGGCTGCCTACTGATTATTATTATTCTATTTCTTGGTAGCTTTGTCTCTATTTTAGATCTTTTAAATTGTGTTAGCCTTATTAGAATTATTTGTCTTATTACGCACTACTCTACCTATCAAATTGATGTCATGCATCATTTTTAGTGCTTTGATATCCTTGGTTGTTGGAAATTTTTTACCTTATTTCATTATTTCAAACCTATTTTCTTGATGTCTCTTTAATATTTCTACATTATCGATAACCAAAGCCCTGGGCTCCTTTTTTAGGCAGTTCGTCTAATTCCTTTTTGAATTGTATTTATCTGTATCAATTATCCTTGGTCCAATAGAAATTTATTCTTATTTTCTCATATGATTCCTCTTCCACATTATCATTGGCATGTGCACTCAAATAGATACCATAGGCAACTGAGTTGTGTGGTGCATCACACTCACTACAATGATAAGGGAAGTCAAAAAATTGTATTAGTAGTGGTCATGGGGTTTGGGGTTGATTCTATATCCTTTAGCCCTTATCTCCTCATCTATCCATTACTTCCATTTTTATTTGTTTCTTCTCCATTGTTTCTAGCCCAACTTCTATTGAAATTCCTCTGGAATTGGGGTCTATTATTAGTTTTTGACTGAGTGGGAGGCTCATTATTTATAGATTTATCTCTCTCAATTTTAGATAGCCTATTATTTATAGTATTAAACATCTCTATAAATTGGCTAGATAAATTTTCTAAGGGATCTACTTTAACCTTTTTTAACAATGAGAAACCAACCTTCTTAGCATTCCTATCTATCTGACTAGAACTTGACTCAAATGCGCATGGCTTTATCTTTCCTCTATAGCATGTTTCTTTCAATTTCTAGGGATTTTTTCATACACTCATCAATGGTGTTGGTTCTATATTGTCTTAGATCATTGCTAAATTCCCCAAGAATAGCATTCTTATAGAAAAAAATGGCCTGGTGATCAGTGGGTCTCAGGTTTATGGGGACTTTGTTTCTAGTCTTGAAAAATCATTTGTTAAAATCCTCCACTGACTCATTTTATTTTTTCTTAACTGTTGCAAGCTCTTAGCAAGGACTATACATTTTTTATTTCTCCATATTTCTTTAGAAACACTCCTTCCATGGTATGAAAGTTAGGAATATGGTCAGCTGGGAGGTAATTAAACTAGTCTCTTACAACATTTTCTAGTATTTGTAGGAATAGTCTAAGGACTACATCCTCATGTTCAACCTAAAGGTTTTCTAACGTATATAGGAAGACTTTGATATGGTCTTCCCCAGTAATATTTGTGTTGCCATGGAATTTGGGTAAATACTTATGGGCTTTAGCTGGAAAGAGATAAATTTTAGAGTAAATGGAATGTCTTGTATCTATTAGTGCTCCATAACTAAAGTTTTTTATTTGGCTGTGCCATAAGTATGATGGGGATACTAACCATAGGAATTATAATAGTAAAATTAATCACAAGGATATATTTTTTAGCATATTTACTACCAACAGGATAAGCCCTATTATGATAAATAAATTCTTTAAGGATTGGGGCTTTTGGGGTATGGGTAAATACCTCTGGTTCTTCACATTTTGGAGAAGAGCTCTTTATCAATGCATCTGGTGTGTTTCAAGTTAGATTATCCTTCTTATTTTAAGTTCATTTAGAGTTACCAGCACTTTGGTGCAAGTAGAATCTCACTCAAGCTAAGATTGCTTGGCTGTTGAATTCTCTCAATATCTCAAAAATGCTTGACAAAAATTAGAATACACTTACAAAAAATTGCAACTAATCAGGCCAAAATCAATTTCTAGAAAATTGTAGTTAGAGTCATATAGATAATAAAATAGCCTATACAAAAAACTATGGTGTTGGTTTGATGGTCTAGTATGAGTAGCTAGTACAAAATAATATGTCATAGGGGAGTAAAATAACAAAAAAAATCAAAGTTTTATCCCCAACAATGGCATTAGAAAACTATTGTCAAAAAAATTGAATATCCTTGAGAACTGTCATTCTTTTCAAATTTCCTAATACCCACAAGAAAATATGTGAGCTCTAGTAGACTCACCACTTTGTCCTAAGATAGCTTGGAAGCCAAATAGGGTAGGTATGGACACATTAATATGGGCTTACAATAGTATTAATTAAACATATAGCCCAACCAAATTAATATAAACTATATAAAAATGATAACAACCAAGAATACAATGAAAGCATTTCAACAGTTAAAGCAGATCGGTGCCTTGTCCATTTAGGTTATCATAGCAAGTTTAATCATCCACATAAAAAATAATAGAAAAGGAAAGAAATATTGACAAACCCACATTCGTTTGAATATTGTAGCCAACATGTGTTCTTAAAGAAACGAAGAAATGTTGTCTGCAAATTCAAATAATGTAATTTGAAAGCAAGAAAACATACACACATTGCACCAAAAATTGCCAAAAAGAAAAAACCAAATATTTTTTATTATATTCAAAGTAAAATGATTATAATTATGAATCTTAGCAGAATACTAAGGTCTTTTTAATGAATACAATACATGAATCACCCCATTCGAATGACGTAATAGGGGACTACTATCTACAGTCCTAACTGTAGTGACACATAGACTCTAGATCCCTAGAATATCTCCTAGAAATATCTTAGAAAGACTACTCAAATTTTTGCAATACCTACATAAATGTGGGATGAACTTAAAAAAATTTCCAAAAAAAAAAAAAAACAAGGATATATGACAACCCTCACAAAAACACTCAAAATACCTCACATAAGCTTGCTACGTGATTGCTTGATGATCAAGTTTGGCTGCTTTGGCTCTTCTATAACTAGGTTGTCCGAAGTTTGTTACAAATGCTTGGTCCTGGTATGGCCACGTGTGCTATCCATGGTCCTGTGTCACTTCAACTTCTAGATTTTGTTACTAAAAATCAGTTGATGCCAATTGTCAAAATTCTTGTTTGACCACTTATTGTCTATGATTGCTTTATCTATTACTGCAACTCTTTTTTCTTGACATCTCTATTTTTAATGGCTTTTGATTTTAAGGGGTCTCTAAATAGTGGTGGGTCTTTATGTATTTAATTTATTCTTATTATCCTAGTCATCTATTTTTGTGTCTTTGGATGATCCTTGACTAGGGTTGATGCAGGTATATTTTTAAGGTGAAACATAGAGAGACACGACATGGTAGTGAAGAGAGGAAAGAAAAAACACAATGAGGTAGAACAGGATGGGAAACATGATGGTGGGTGGCAAAAATAGTTGGACACGATGGACATCGAAGACTACAGACAATGGTGGTGAGATGATGCTTTTTGGAGTAGACTATGATGGTGATAAAGAGAGAATAGCTAAAAAGAGGAGGGCAAAGGGATATGAGAGGAAAGACAAAATATAAAATGAAATTTGGGAGTGCACCAACTAAGATAAATGATAATAAAGGTGCACCTCCATATTATTCTCTATTGGGGTGGTACCTCTATAACTATATTCCATCGAGGAACTACTATCTTTCCAAAGTTGGTGATATGCTAAGACTTCAGCATTTTCTTCTCTTTACTACACCTCCTACATATTTTGATGATAAAACACAAGAACATTTCATATTACTTACATTGTTTTATGGTCATTACCTTTTGCACGCTTTAGCCCATCATTGCTACTGAATCCTTTGCTTTGTAAACTACCCTCATATAAAGTTGTATCGATATTATCCATTTCATCAGTTGATGGTAGTAGCATCATGTTCTATATATACAAATGGATCTAGATATATTGGACCTACATTGAGCTTATCCTTTGAGTTGCTTGCTCCATAAGCTTACATTTCTTAGTACAATATATATAGTCTTCAGCATATGTGCGGATTTTACTCATGTGGTTTGATATTTCTTCTTTTGAGTAGTATTTAAATCTATCAAGCTTCATTTCTTGTCTTCTGAACATATTCAAGCTGATGGTGCTCTTTCTATGTTTACTCAGGCTTTTGTACTTTCATTGCAACCATAGTTTTGAAACCTAAACCGAGTGATTTGTTGATATTTATCTACTTCAAAGATATATGTTCATCTTGAGATGCATTTTTATTTTATCGCTTTTGGATCTTGTACCATCCAACACTTCATACCTTATGCCAATATTCGAATAGTGAGCCACATGCCTTCCTAGGTGAGATACATATCGTTGATCCTTATGAATTGATCTAGGATGTTGATATCCTTTTTGCTCTTCACCTTGGCTTGTCATTGAGGCATCACTAACAGACATCCTCAATGAGTGATGAATACTTGCATGGAATGCACTATTATTGATCACTTGGGGTTACCGCTAATGGATTGACAATATTGCATTGTAAGGGTAATGGCTAGACGTGTTCACTAATGAGTTCATGTTGTCACTGGTGGATGAGAAAAATGAGGACTACTATCAACGATGAATAAATTTGAGGAAATTTAGATATATTTAGGTAGATGGCTTAGTAAGGACACATTTATTTGATGTAGGACTAGAGGATGGAAGACCTAAGATAATGATAGCCTCACCCTTTAGATGACTTCAAAACAACTCTATAATTGATGAACATTCAGCATCATCGATGAATGGGTGATATGCTTTTGCTAAAAGTGACAAGGATAACTAATATAGGGTGAGTTTTTTCATGATCGCTGATGAAGGAGGAGTTTTTATGATCGATTAGTGATGTGGTTTTTTATCAATAATAGACTAACTTGATCAGAGGCTATGATTTAAGCAAGAATTATGCTTACAATTTAGGTGGGTGAAGACCAAATGGTAGACTATATGACCCAAGGCTAAAGCATCACTACTGGAAACTTCTTATCATTTATGGATCTATGGTGTATCAGTGACAACAGGTTTGGATGACTAACAAAGACTTACATGGACTTTGGAGATGGATTATTTCAATCATGAATGGATCAACGAAGGGTACTTTTTGTGGATAATCCATACTTTAAAACAACTTGACTTGACCAAAATTATTTGGAGGGGGACTTGGTTAGGCTAACAGTGGTAAGACCCTTGCATCGAACTTAATACTCATTATCATTGATAAGACTGAGTTGTCATTGATGGATAGACGATAAAGATTTTATAAGGGTAATGATTGAATTTGATTTGTGTCTAAGCTTTATGCGATCATTAATGGAAATAGTCTTTTGAATATGGATCAGTGACGGAGGGTTCAAACAAGCGATAATGCATTTTTCATACTTAGGATTTTCACTGATGACTTACTTTAGTCATGAATTAAATCAACAATAGGGTACTTGGATGAGCTATGATGCTTTGTCGGGTTAATTCTATCATCGATGGCTCATTGTGGGCATGGATGAGATCGACGATGGGATTTTGAAAGGGTGATGAAGACTATGGTGGATTATTTAGCCTTAGCGAATGACTTAGAAAAAATAAGGTGAATGTCCAGGCAAACTTAGGAACTTAGAATTAGGGAAATTTAATCAAGGCAGACTTGGAAATATTTTTGATCGTGGTCTGACTTAGGAATTCCTCATGATTTTTGACCTTAGGAGATGGATTTTAAAGGATTTCATAATGTTTAGGTGGTCTTAAATGATATGGAGTAAATGGGGCTATGTATATATAAATGATGATCCTACTAATGAATGGATGAAAAGGGATGGACTCATGAACGGTGAAATGAAATACTATAAGACTTAGACTTTTACTTTAATGACCATGAAGAATTTCTTAGAATTGGAGTTATTTTCTCAAGGCTTATCTCTCTTTTGGACTCAATACCACCTCCTACAATCACCTAGTCATTCATGCTTTACCATATTTTTTGAAAATTAGGAGTGGGAATTAAGTTGGGATTTTTCAAAACCCAACAAAAGGCACATCGACCTTCAGGTAATGAAATTAGAGTCTCCTAGATTTATGTTGTAGGACGAGTCCCAATCCTCTGAGAATTATTTATTTGCAAAAAAAACTTTAGGTAATAGTTAGCAAGTTCTAAATATCTTGGATGATCTTCACTAGATGATTTTTCAATCTAGTGGATTGAATGTTGAGTCCTGGTCTTCACGATTTTTTCCTATAACTCTATGGAAATACTAGTCAAATGCAATCTCATTATTTCTAGAATTGAGATTTCTTTCAGTCCTCACTTGGGCTCTCCCTAATTCTACCACCTAGACTCTTATGAGAGTTTTTGACGATGACTAAACCAACAATGCATCAGGTTGACAAAAAACTTAGGCTCAATGATAATGGTGTTTTCCCTATTGACCTACATAGACTAGATCTATCATGGCTCTGATACCACTATTATATTTTGATGTAATGAGCACTGGGAGATACCAATCACAAGATGCAAAATAATATGAAAGAAATTAAATATGCTAGATTATTGAAAGATGCAATAAATATAAATGATATAAAAGAATACAATGTAGCTATGAAGTAAATGAACACTCCATTAATAAAGCTACTAAACTACATTGCACCCATCACAAATGGATGGTGATATACATATTGTGCTATGCGCTAAGCTAAACTATATGACTATATCCCTTGACTCTATATCTATCTAACAATGAGGCCTTCCTTATATAGGTAAAATAGGTTACTTGGCCAACACTCTACCTAGTTGTGCAAGGGACAACTTGCACATTGACACTTGTGCATTTATTGCATTGCATAAAGTAACTAGATAACTCCCCCCTAAAGTAATCTAATGTTCTAAGTATGTACCTTTGAAGATAAATTTACATGACCTAAATTATGTAATATGCTCTATTTATAACACATCCAAACTATCCTTCTCTCTACAAAGAGCTAGTTTTCTAACTTGGTCTTACTATATTTTTAGTCAGTTGAAGAAGATGGATTATACCATGACCACTAAAATCCATTAGAGTAGTCACACCAAGTAATTGAGGTTTGACCATTTATCACATAATTTGTTAGAATAGTCTCTTAAGAATGGTCTCTCTCTTGACCAAAGGTAGGAGTTTAAATGTTATAGTTTTCCTTAGATAATGTCTACATCAATTTACTCCTTTGAGTACTCTTATCCAACTATAGAATTATTAATTTGAAGTTCCCTTTTAACAAAATAATATATATATATATATATAAGTCCTCCAAAGATATTTCTCTACCACAAATGAGTTTACGTAGGACAACCTAGTTATATCTAGCTCCATACTAGATTATTTGAACTCCTGGATTAACACTATGTCTACGTATGTACGGACTTAGCCACAACTTCTTTCTTTAATGAAGTGTATATAAAAAGATACACAAAATCCCCAATAACATAAAGGACATAATCTGGTTTCCAATTTCCATAAATAATTTCAATGAAGACTTACTTAACTCAAACATCTATTCCTTAAGGAAACATTATTATTAATCTTAATGCTACATGCACCAACTACCAAACATTAAAATCTCTACACTATCAATTGTCTTACCATAAATAATATCAATATTCAAGTCCATAAAATAAGACGAAGAGCTCTCTATCACTTAAAAAAGTGATTAAAACCATAAACACGCTATCGTATTCAAAAAGGATATCCACACTGGAAAATATCTTAATACAAGGGTGAAGCTCCTTTCAATCTTCATCAATATTACAAGTGTTTTCAATGTGTTTACACATAAATCAACACCATAATAGATCCATGGGATATATAGTCATCTCCTTAATGGTCTCAAGGAATGTTATATAAATTTCTTGAGTTGATTTCTAGTGATACTAAAGTAAATCAAGTTGTGAACTTCCAGTTTAGTTATTATTTCCACATCCAATCGATTCCAGCACTTGTATCAAACACATTTAGAGGAGGATTCTTTCATAGGATCTGGACAACTCCACTAAAATTGAGCATGGATTTATCTATATGGATTCATATTAAAATAACAACCAGTAAAGAACTATATATAGCCATAAGTTTTATAATAAACCATATCACAAGCTATACATTTATATAGGTTGATCATTATTTGTACACTCGGTTCAATCCAGAATTCCTACTCATTTAATCAAGATATTCCATAAATCAAGCACACACAACCATCATCTTCATACAAAATATTTTATGAATACAATCTCTCATATCCTATATTTTTCTTTAAGGATTTAAATAAAAATTATTTCAAATACATATTTATTTCCTTATAGCAATATCATTGAAATCCATCTCAATATATATCTTGCTTGCACAATGAAAACAATGAAAATCAATTTCAAATGTATTTTCTTCTTATAGCAAAATCATAGAAATCATTTGCATATATTTCTTTGTACTTCCATAATCAAAATTCTACTAAGGAATTTCGAATCAACTCTTGGGTATCCACAGGTTTGATATTCTCAATAACTCCTACACTGCTATGTCTAGGGTAAACTAGTGTAGCCAAAATAATCATTTCTACATGGTTCCTAGTTGATATTAGCTTCCAAATTCTTCCATGGAGTTCCCAATCATAACACAAGGTAAACCCATGTACTATCTACCCTACTACCATGATGGAAAAATTCTTAACCCCCATCACAAGCAACTTTCAGTAATTAAAAAAAAACTCCCCACTATGGACATTTCAACCAAGCAACCCCAAGTGAAACTATTCAGCTTCTTTCACTTCTAAAATGGGTCACAATAGATGCGGTTCTTTACATATTACTCACATGGATTTCTACTCAACAAAAAGTAATGGTGTTGTACTTTTATTATGGATGTTTTGCACCAAAGCCCATTCAAAAGAACTCCCACAAAATATTTATATTTATTCATTCAACTAAATCCATTCAGGTCAATCAAGGAAGTATCTATTTTAGGCGTCAACGAGTAATTAACATCCATAGAATAATATCAATCTATTCTAAAACTCACCATCAATACTTTAGATATTTCACATAAAGAAGATCACTTATTTCACAAACTAGCACATGAATAGAAATGATGTTACCTGGTTCTCTATCCTCGATTGTTCTAGTTTGGAACTCTCTCCTTTCTCATTCTTTCATACATCTATCATCCTCCCTTATTCCCACTTTTTATCCCTACTTCTCCCCATCTCTATTTTTCTTTCCTCCATCCCACTTTCCAATATTTTTGGAAGCCTTAATGAAGAACGAGCGTAACTCCACTTCCTTCCACTTTAGCCCCAAAATGGTAGGCATTAACCCTGCACACGAATCCATCATCTCCAAGGTGCAAAAATGTATCCAATGAAGGACTTGAGGTTTAATAGAATATGATCCAAATAGCCAGTAGGGTGAATACCATACTTGAATACAATAAATATTTCTAACCATTATACTTTTAATAATTCAATAAAGTCGTAAGATTCTTCGAAAATCAATTTATTAAAAGGATATCAAAACAAGAAGTAAGCAAAAATAAGAAATCAATTTCTTATTTATGCTAATCATAACCAACCCACATCAATCAAGCAACTACAATGGATTTCCAAAATAGTATTTTAAACATCAATTAAAATTCCATCGGCTCTTTTGTTTTCTTCAACAACCTCACTATCGATGGTTAGTTTCACATGCAAACAAATATGCAACTATATGAGAGGAAAATTTGTCTTCCTCGAAGTTGTCTTCTTTAAGAGCTATCATCATTTCCCTTAAGCATCCCCTTCCTAGTGGTTGATTTCCTTCTTCCACTTATGTGAGCATCTATTCCTACAATCATTCAATTCTATTAGCAACATCATATCCTTTCATAGATTCACATATATATCATAAATAACCATCATTCAATTCTATAAGCATAAATAACCATTAAATCACCAAAACATATCATCTTTTCTTTTAGTCAATATTTCTTCTTGGAAATAATACATCAAGAAATAATCATTCATTCCAATGAATATATTTCATAATTTCCACAAGGTACATGCATTTGCAATCCAAATAATTTAAATAGACACATTAGTCCAAAACATCTAACTAGTATGAATCTAACCAAATAAAAATAGTCTACCAAGGGAGGTTCATGCCATCCTTACCCCCTTAGGCTCAATGTTGTCCTCTATATCTTTACAAGTTCTTTTAAACAAAGACATGAATGACATTTACATATTATTTTCAAACAGAATAGGATTTTGTTTTTGCATATCTGCTACGTTTTCCAAGTAGTGTTTCTTCCAGTGTAATGGTCCCACTAAAATTTTCACTGCTCCAAAATTTCTTTCCTCATCGGTTTATATTAGAATTCAAGGATTCTTAGTAGTTGAACCTCTATAGCATTTGGTTTCACCATATACAAATTATAAGTCCCACACATGCTTAAGGTTAGTAATATACTATTTAAGAAAAGAAATGTGGAAAGTGCTATGAATCTTGGATAGATTAGGTGGTAAGGCAAGTTGATATGCCATAGGACTAATATTCTCTATAATTTCAAAGGGTTCGACAAAGTGAGGATCTATCTTTATGGATTTGATTGCACTCTTCCTTGGTTTCACCCTCATAAATACTTTTTCACACATAGCAAACTCTTTTGGTGATCTCTTAATATTGGCATAGCTTTTCTAATGGTCTACCGCTTCCTTCAACTTCTCTCTGATCACTCTCAACTATTGCTCCATTTCCTTGACCATTTTTGGTCCAAGCACAATCTGGTCTTCTAGATTATCTCATAAAAAATGTGTTATACACTTTATACCATAGAAATATTCGAATGGATCCATAACTATGGTCAAATGGTGATCATTATTATAGGAAAATTCTATCATATGCAAGAAATCATCCCAACAAGGTTTCTATTCCATACAGTACATGTGAAGCATATCTTCTAGAACCTAGTTTACTCTTTCAATTTCCCATTAATTTTTGGATGGTAAGAAGAACTCAAGTTCAATATAGTACGAATGGCATGATGCAAGGATTGCCAAAACTCAAATGTGAATTTTACATCTCGATTTGATATGATAACCTTTGGAAAACCATGAAGTCAAAATATTTCTTTGTTAAATCTATTAGCCACAGCCACAACATCATTCTTGGTGTTTCTAGACATAAAGTATGCAACCTTTGTCAGTCTACCAACCACTACTAGGATCGTGTCATGCTGAAACCTGTTCTTAGGTAGCCCTACTATGAAGTCCATCAAAATCACTTTCTATTATTGCATAGGCACATCATGTAGTTACAACAAACCAGTAGTATGTCTATGTTCTGCTTTTACCTTTTGGAACTAAAGGTATTGAGAGATAAATTTAGTTATGTCCTTCATTCCTATCTAGAAGAATATATTTTTCATATTATCCCTAATATTTTCTCCTTTTGGATGAGCAAAATATGGATATCTATGTGCTTCATTCATAATCATCTTTCTTAAAATTTTAATTTCATGAATTACCACCCTTTTATTAAACATAAGAACTCATCCTTAATGTAAAAGTCTTTGTTTTCATTAGGATTTCTTTCCATCCTTTCTCGAATTTGGTTGCAATATGCATATTGGTTATGCATTTCCTTGACTTGTTTCATCAAGTCGACATGGATATGAGACAAAATTTCTATATGTCTTCTTATATTCAACGCATTAGTGACTTTATTCTCTTTTCCCTTAATATACTCAATACCAAAATCATATTCTATGAGGAATTCCATCAAAATTATTTGCGTAGCATTGAGTAAAGGTTGAGTGAATATGTATTGTAGGATTTGATGGTCTGTACTTAGCTCAAAGGGTCTCTTGAATAGATAATATCACCAAATCTTGAGAGCAAAAACTATCATTGCTAACTATAAATCATGGGTTTCATAAATAACCTCATGTATTTTTAGTTTCCTAGATCCATAGGCTACCACTACTTCTTGTGAGAGAACTCCTCCAAAAACTTGTAATGATGCATTTGTAAAAACATAGAAATTCCCTTGAGGATTAGATATCTTTAATATAGGAGGTGTGGTAAGCTTCTTCTTTATCAAACCAAAGGCTTTCTCACATTTCTATGTCCACTTGAATACTTTTCCTTTTATCTGAGGTTGATTATTAGTGAGGTGATCTTAGCATAGTCCTTCAAATACTGCCTATAGTATCTAGTTAAGCCCATGAAACTTTGAAATTCTATCACATTTGTAGGTGGAATCCAATTCAAAATGGTTTCTATTTTATTTAGATCTATTGTGATCCCTTTAGCCAAAATAATGTGTCCTAAGTATTGTACTTTTGACACATAGAATTCACACTTGGATAGGTTTGCATACAACTAATTTTTCCTTTATAGTTCTAGAGCATTCCAAAAGTGATCGTCATGCTCTGACTTATTTTCAAAATATATCAAAATATCATCCAGAAATACCAATATAAATCTATCCAAGTACTTCTTGAAGACACTATTCATCAAATTCATAAATACCACTAGAGAATTTGTTAAACCAAAAGTTAAGACAATAAACTCATAATGTCCATAGTGAGTTTTAAAGGTTGTCTTATGTGTATCCTCCTCATGGATCCTAAATTGGTGGTATCCCGATTTCAAATCAATATTTGTAAATATTATGCGATCTTTTAGTTTATTGAAGAGATCTTTGATTCTAGGGAGAGGATATATGTTCTTGATGTTTGCCTTGTTTAACATTCTATAATCTATGCATAATATCAAGGAACCATCCTTCTTCTTTACAAATAGCACTAGTGCACCCCAAGGTGATACACTTGGTTTAATCAACCCTTTCTCTAGTAACCCTTACAATTGCACCTTAAAATATTTCATTTCTATGGAATACATTCTATAACGATATCTATGTATGGGTTCTATTCCATTTGATGTGCAATAGTAAAATAAAATTCCGATTTATGAGGTAATCCAGGTAAATTTTATTATAAAAACATCCCTAAAATATTGAATAATTGGGTTTTTCTCAAACACCTCCTTATTTTCTTTATCAATTTAATTTATCTTGATAACATAGACCATTACACCTTTATTTATGGCCTTCTTAAGTTGCATTTTCAATAGTATTTGAGGTTGAAAATACCCCTATAGACTATACATCCTACGCATAACACCCCTATCATCTATGTACTCAATCCATCTATCCTAAAAGTTGAGTATTGCCTTATGCACTTGTAGCCAATCCATTCCTAGAATTATGTCAAAAGCATGCAAAGATGTTATATACAAATATCCTTCTATTATTCCACTAGGTAAGGAAATTTCTACCATAGGGTAACATTGGTTAATGAAGTAGGTTTATCCTGAACCATACTCCATATTCCATCCATGAGCCAATATTATTGGTCTTTCTAAAATATCTTTAGATAAAATAGTGGAAATAGAAATATTTGTAGAACCACTATCAATTAAGATTTTAAAATTCCTACCAAAAATATTACCTTTAGTCACTAGTGGTATGGCTTGACCATCAAGATTCTGGTTTCCTATAGCTACATAAATCTTGAGTGTGGGATATCTAGGTGTAATTTATTTATACATCGGTTCCTTTACTTTAGAACTCATTTTTGCTCTTCATGGGAAATTAAAAGCATAATGTGGTACTCTACAAAGGTAACATCCTTCTTTTATCCCTAGATATTTTTTTTCTTTTGTCTCTCTTCTATTTTTTTGTAAATGGAGAATTAGCTTGTTCTTGTAACTGTCTATTGTTACCCTTGTTGTTTTGGTTCTTCCCCTGGAACATTTTCCTAAACTTTCCTTTCTTCCTATAATTTCCTTGATCCTATTGAGAGAAGTTCTTTCTTACCTATTTTTCTTCCCATTTTAAAAATATGCATTGTTTCTCTTTCTTAGTGCCTATTTACCCTCTTCATCTAATCCTTCATAGTCAAAGTAGGGTTTGAGCTATCATTTAGCTTTCCTATACAACTCATAGGCCTTCTACAGAGTTCCTAGCTCCCTCATATCCACTTCCTATTCTATTCTAGGATCTGATCCTAGTATAAACTTATGGATCTTCATTTTCTCATTATAAGCAGGCACATACTACATCAATTTAACAAAATTTTGGTAGTAATTATCCACTGTTCTAACTCCTTATCTAAGCTTAGTGAAATACTCAAAATTTTGGGAATAGAAGTGTTCAATGAGAAATCTATCTTTGAAAGCTTTTACAAGCTCTTCCCATTTTAGATCAACTATTATCGCAATACCCAACTCATCACTATATGCTTCCCATCAATTTAGACCATCACCTTGAAGATGAAGTGTGGCATAGGATGTTCAAGTTCCTAAGGAAAATTTCCATGTGACAATAAGTTTCTATTTCTTTCAACCAATCCTCAACCTTATCTTTGTCTTCCTCTTTATTAAATTTGGAAGATTTCAAATGTTTCATTTCCTTACCCAACTCGGACTGTAATATGATCCTAGCCTATTGTGATTTTATAAGAGGTTCATTTAACTAACTCACTCTAGGGTTACCCACCTGTATTTCTTGACTCAACATGGCATCAAACAACTATTTTTGGATTTCTAGAGTAGATCCAATATCTTAGTAAGATTCTCATTGTTAGGATTTTCCCTTCCATCACTAGGGTTTCTTAAACCCACCTCTAGAATTTTATCCTCCAAATTAGTCTGTCATTTTTAACTTGTCTATGGGACAACACTTCTTCTTCTTATCTTTGGCGGTATTTTCCCTAGCCATACAAAAAATAGGTAGTAAGAAGTCATTAGCAATTAGTCCTTCAAATTGTTGCTCTTACTAACAATCATTTACCCTATCATGTCAAGTAATTTAGTAGCTTTACTTCTAATAGGTATTCTTATTGGCAAGGTTCAATTCCTTCATAAGTATACTTCCTATTACATATCAAAACTATTTTCTATGTAGTAAATCTATCCCACTACAAACCATTCTCTGATACCAAAATATCAATTCCTAATTTTGCTAACCCATTTTGTTTAGATATAAGTATATACATATCAAATCCTTCTTAGTTTACCTATATCTATAAATTACATAAGTTATTTTAAGTGTGTTAGGCCCTCCTTGGTTCACCAATCTCCACAAATTACATAAGTCCTTCTTGTAAGTGTTCTAGGTGTCAAAATATCAATTCCTAATTTTGCTAACCCATTTTGTTTAGATATAAGTATATACATATCAAATCCTTCTTAGTTTACCTATATCTATAAATTACATAAGTTATTTTAAGTGTGTTAGGCCCTCCTTGGTTCACCAATCTCCACAAATTACATAAGTCCTTCTTGTAAGTGTTCTAGGTGTCATCCAAACTATCATTCTATCTATAAAGAGATAGTTTTCTAACTTGGTCTTACTATATTTTTAGTCAATCAAAGAAGATAGATTATACCATGACCACTCAAATCCATTAGAGTAGTCACACCAAGTAATTGAGGTTTGACCATTTATCACATCATTTGTTAGAATAGTCTCTTAATAATGGTATTTGTCTTGACCAAAAGTAGGAGTTTAAATTTTATACTTTTCCTTAGATAATATCTACATCAGTTTACTCCTTTGAGTACTCTTATCCAACTATAATATTATTAAGGTTAAGTTCCCTTTTAACCAACTAATATATTATAAAAGTCCTCTAAAGAGGTTTCTCTACCACAAATGAGTTTATGTAGGACAACAAAGTTATATCTAGCTCCTTACTAGATTATTTAAACTCATGTATTAACACCTATATCTATGTATGTACACACTTAGCCACAACTTCTTTCTTTAACGAAGTGTATACAAACAAAATTCCTAATGACATAAAGGGTATAAACCGATTTCCAATTTCCATAAATCATTTTAATGAAGACTTACTTAACTCAAACATCTATTGCTTAAGTAAACATTATCATTAATCTCAAAGCTACTTGTGCCAATTGCTAAACATTCAAAGGTCTACACTATCAATTATCTTACCATAAAGAATATCAATGTTCGAGGATATGAAATAAGATGAAGAACTCTCTGCTACTTAACAAATTTATTAAAACCATAAACACACTATCAAATTCAAGGATATCCACATAGGAAAATATCTTAATACAAGGGTGAAGCTCCATTCAGTCTTCATCAATATTACAAGTGTTGTCAATGAGTTTACACAGTAATCAACACCATTAGAGATCCATGGTAGATATATTTATCTCCTTAATGGTCTCAGGGAATTTTATATAAATTTCCCAAGATGATTTCTAGCGATACTGAAGTACTCTCAAGCTATGAACTTCTAGTTCGATTATTATTTTTGCATCCAATCGATTCTATCATTTGTATCAAATACACTAATAGGGGGATGCTTTTATAGGATCTGGACAACTCCACTAAAATCAAGTATGCATTGCTCTATATGAATGCATAACAACCAACAAAGCACTAGATATAGCCATAAGTTTTTCAATCAACCATATCACAAGCTATACATTTCTATGAGTGGATCATTATTTGTACACTCAATTCAAGCTATAATTCCTACTCATTCAATTGATACATTCTATAAATCAAGCACATGCAACCATCATCTTCATACAAAATATTTTATGAATACAATCTCTCATATCCTTTATTTTTCTTTAAGGAGTTAACTAAAAACAATTTCAAATACATCTTTATTTCCTTATAGCAATATCATTGAAATCCATCTCAATATATATCTTGCTTGCATAATAAAAATAATGAAAATCAATTTCAAATGTATTCTTTTATTATAGAAAAATAATAGAAATCATTCACAGATATTTCTTTGTACTCCCATAATTAGGCTTCTACTAAGGAAGGTCAAATCAACTATTGAGTATCCATAGGTTTGATATTATCAAAAAATCCTATGTTGCTACATCTCAAGGTAAACCACTATAGCCAAACTTATCCAAAAATCAAAGTAACTGATCATTTATACATGGTTCCTAGTTAATATTAGCTTCCATAGTCTTCTATGGAGTTCTCAATCATAACACAAGGTAAACCTAATTTCTATATGCACTATCTACCCTACTACCATGATGCGAACATTATGAACCCCAATCACAAGCAACTTCTAGTAATAAAAAAAACTCCTCGCTATGGATGTTTCAACCAAGAAACTCCAAGTAAAACTATTCAAATTCTATCACTTCTAAAAGGGGTCACAACAAATGTGGTTCCTCATAGATTACTCACATAGACGTCTACTCAATAAAAAGTAATGGTGTAACAGTTTTGTTTATGTATGTTTTGCACCAAATCCCATTAAAAAAAAATCCCACAAATTTTATAGATTTATTCATTCAACTAAATCCTTTTATTTCAATCAAGGAAGTATCTATTTTAGGCATCAATGAGAAATTAGCATCTAGAGAATAATATCAATCTATTCTAAAACTCCCCATCAATACTTTAGACATTTCACATAAAGATCACTTAATAGAAATGATGCTACCTGGTTCTCTATCCTTGATTGTTCTAGTTTAGAACTCTCTCCTTTCTTATTCTTTTGTTCATGTACTGTCCTCCCTTCTTCCCACTTTTTTTTCCTATTTTCCCCCATCTCCATTTTTCCTCCCTCCATACCACTTTCCAACCTTTATGAAAGCCTGAACGAAGCACAAACGTAACTCCACTTCCTTCCACTTAGACCTTGAAATAGTAGGTAACAACTACGCACATGAATCCATCACCTCCAAGGTGTGATAGGGCATTCAATGAAAAAATTGAGATTTAATTAAAAATAATTCAAACATCTAGTAGGTGAATGCCATACTTGAATCCAATAAATATTTCTAACCATTATACTTTTAATAATTCAAGAAAGTCTTAAGATTCTTCAAAAATCAATTTTATTAAAAGGATATCAAAACAAGAAGTAAGCATAGATAAGAAATCAATTTCTTATTTATGCAAATCATAAACAACCCACATCAATCAAGCAACTACAATGGATTTCTAAAAAAGAATTTCAAACATCAATTAAGATTCCATCGACTCTTTTGTTTTCTTTAACAACCTCATTATCGATGGTTAGTTTTACATACAAATAAATATACAAATCTATGAGAGGAAAGTCTATCTTCCTCGGAGTTGTCTTCTATAAGAGCTATCATCATTTCCCTTAAGCATCCCCTTCCCAATGGTCAATTTCCTTCTTCCACTTATGTGAGCATCTATTCTTGCAATCATTCAATTCTATTAGTAGCATCATATCCTTTCATAGGTTCACATATATTTTATAGAGGTAAGCATGAATAACCATTCAATCACCAAAATATATCATCTTTTCTTTTAGTCAATATTGCTTCTTGGAAATAATACATCAAGAAATAATCATTCATTCCATCGAATATATTTCACAATTTCCACAAGGTACATGCATTTGCAATTCAAATCATTAAATAGACAAGCATCATTATTAGTCCAAAACATCTAGCTAGTATGAATCTAACCAAATAAAAATAGTCTGCCAAGGGAGGGTCATGACAGTTACACCAAAATAAGTATGGTCAGGATGAAAACCAACTATAGAGTGATTAAGAATTTTTGGTGTAATGCATATTCTAAAATGAAAAAGGAAAAAATTAGATGAAAAGACTATGTGTGGTATATTTCTCGGTTATGATGATGAATCTATAGGACATAGAATAATTGATCCAACAATAAAGAAAATCTATATAAGTAGAGATGTAGTATTTGATGAAAAATCAAATATGGTATTAAAGAATAAAATTTTGATTCAAAATTTCTTCTAAATTTTTTAGAAGACTCATCAAATGAAGATACATAGTCAGAATTTCAAGATGAACAAAATGCAAATACAAAAATTCCTATAAATTTATAGAGAAAAGAACCTATATGGCTTAGAAATACACTTAAATATTCAATCCTTAAGCAAATTCTAGACCTTAATACTACAATACCTCAAAATCGTAGTCTAATTAGAATAAACAGAGATTGTTAAGCTTTATGGCAAAACCTACAACAACACTTCAAGCTTTGAACCATCCAAAATGAAATATGGCTATGGAATCAAAATATACATCATTGTTGAAAAATAAAATATGGAATCTAGTTGAGATACCTCCAAGAAAGAAAATAGTTGGTTGTAAATGGGTTTATAAGGTCAAATATAAAGCAGATGGTTCACTTGACAAATACAAGGCTCGACTAGTAGCAAAAGGATATACTCAAAAAGAAGGATTTTAATATAAAGAAACTTTTGCACCAACAACAATGACGGAGCATGGAAAAATACCACTCTCTTACTAACTCTGCGTTCTCATTAAAATTTCGAATATTTACATGCATTTCAATAAAAAAATAAAATCGCCCGCAGGCTTTACAAAAGCCGGTCTCCGCTTCGGCTCTGTTCTCCCCTCTCTGTTCTCCGGTCCGCCCCTTCTGAAAACAAAAATTTCCTCTTTTAACGCGGTCCCGGTCCTCCCCCGGCAATCAATGCCTCCACCTAATTAAATTTTAAATTCAAATCCCCCTCCAGGACGAGAATTCAAATTTGCCATAAATGGCAACTGTCCGATCCGTCCAGAGCCTGCATTCATCGCTTTCCATACCCTGCCCCGCCGTTTTAATCTGACTGATTTTAAATATCGCTGTCTCCGCCATTAAGTCTTTCACCTGTAACCACGGTTTCTCCAGAAACGACATCCCAAGGTACTTAAACTTGGCCGACGTCTAAATCTCTCTCCTCCGATTACGTGGCCCTCAACCTCATGATCTGTTCCACGTGTCAAAATTAACTCTATCCCCCACTGGTCGTGCCACCTTTAAGACACGTGGCAACCACGTGTCAATTTCTCCCTGTCCGATCGTCCACGTGGTAATTTATGTTTGACTTTTCTTGGGCCGCGATATCGCGACATGTTGCGGTATCGCGACCCCCCCAATCCTTCGAACATAAGCAATGCAAACGGGCCATGATAACGTGATATGTCACGATATCGCGACATCGCGATATCGCGACGTCGCGATATCGTGACGGTTTTGGCCCTCGCCCACTACACGCCTTCGGAGTCACGATTTCGCGACTCCAGCTTAACCTTTGCCTTGCTTTTGAAAACTTCCCCGAAACTTGCCTCCCTTTACAAAACTTCCCCGCAGGAAAGGATAGGAACCCCACTAAATTCAAAGTACTCAGAGAATTAAGAAAAGAATTTGGAGGATGCAAGATTGCTTTTCCTTCACCGGATGCTCCTGCATCAAACAAGGATGACTACTATCCAAAAAATTTATGCTTTGGTAGCACATCATGGATGGAAACTTCATCAAATGGATGTAAAAAGTGCATTTTTTAATGGTGATCTTGAAGATGTTTATATGTCACAACCAAAAGGATTTGTAATTAAAGGACAAGAACACAAATTTTGTAAGTTAAAAAAATCCTTGTATGGTCTAAAGCAATCCCCAAGAGCATGGTATATAAAAATCAATAATCATTTATTACAACATAACTTTAATATAAGCTTATCAAATCCAAATCTCTATACAAAAAGGGTTGGAAATGATATAATAATACTTCCAGTATACGTTGATGACGTAGTAATTATAGGAAGTTCAAAGGGTTTAATAAATAAAGTTAAAATGGGTCTCAAAAAGGATTTTAAAATGATTGATTTGTGACATGCATTATTACCTTGGTTTAGAAATTCATCAAAATCAAGATAATATTACAATAACATAGATAAAGTATGCAAAATTTTTACTTGAGAAATACAAAATGAACAAGTGTAAGCTCATGGATACACCTATGTAACAAGGACTATAATTATCTAGATATGATGAAACATATTTTTTTTCAATAACTACCTATCATCAATTAATTGGAAGTCCCCTATATTTAATAAATACATGATCAAATATAGTTTTTGTTGTAATTTATCTCTCAAGATTTATGCCAGAACACAGAGAAAATCATTCGAAAGCTACAAAAAGAATATTGCAATATATTAATAGGACTATATAATATGGACTTACATATAAAAAGGATGATAACATTTTTTTTCTACAAGGATATTCATATTCTAATTATGTTGGATCAATAGATGATAAAAAATCAACATCAAGATACATTTTTATTTTGCTTCAATGCCAATATCATGGTATAGTAAGAAACAACATGTAGTAGCACTTTTATCTACAGAAGTAGGATATCATGTAGCAAAGGATGCAGTTTGTGAAGCATTATGGTTACAGTACATACTTTCAAACATGGGAATCAAAAGAACTCCAACAATAAAAAATTGTGATAATCAAGCAATATTAAATTTGATCAAGAATCTAATCATACATGAACAAACCAAATATATTGAAGCTCAATGTTATTTTATTAGAGATAATTTTCAGATTCATCATATTCATTTGAAACATATTCCTACATAATAATGGACAACGACTCTAGGTCAAAATAATTTTTATATATTTAGGAATCATCTATGCAGATCAACAACATCAAATAATGTAATTGCTGGCAGTTTAGTACTTTGCCACATTGGGATTTTTGTTTTATTTTTATGGAGCATTTTGATTGTAATGCGACAATGCTTATCCTAAAAATATTATTGTGGATCGATTTTATATGTTACTTTTCTATTTGCATATGTATCATATTTTTGCTTGAAAATGATGACTGTTTAATGATCGAAGTACTATGAATTGGAGATGCCTTCATCCTTGTACACTCTATCAAAAGGAAAAGGCAAGAAGAATTTCAAAAATAAAATGGTGAAGGACAGAAAGAAAAGGAAAAGGATAAGATATGG
This sequence comes from Wollemia nobilis, assembly GCA_028583015.1. Classification (NCBI taxonomy): domain Eukaryota; kingdom Viridiplantae; phylum Streptophyta; class Pinopsida; order Araucariales; family Araucariaceae; genus Wollemia; species Wollemia nobilis. Next base: position 12,103,707 of record JAQPPZ010003361.1, read on the forward strand.
GAAATGCGTTCTCCCAAAGATGGGGTAAAATCCCTATTCGCCCCTCCTAGGGGCGAACGTCTTTCTAAAAGATATAAAAATTATGCATCACACGCCTTCTAAAAAAATATTTTGGTGAAATATTGCATTCACCCTAAGGTTGGGGCAGAAAATATGTTTGCCCCACATAGGAGCAAACATAATAAAAGGTCATGAGGATGGGAATTCTATGGTGCACACGATAAAATAATCAATAGTGCATTCACCTAGGTTGAGGGTGAACATTCGGTTTGCCTCTCCCATGGGTGAATGCACCCCAAAAATGAAATCATGTGAATGGGCCTAAAATGAGGTGGTATCAGTAAGACAATATAATAGTCACCCTAATAGGGAGGTGATTGTCTTTGTTGCTCTTTTTAAGGGAGAACATAATTTTTAAAGGAAAAGACACAAACATGATTGAAAACATGAATATGTTTGATGGTTGAAGGTTTTCGCCTTAAATGAAAGGAATTATCATTGTCGTGGTTAAAAATGAGTAAAGACAATAAAAGGTGTATTCATCATTAATGTCCAAAATTTCAAAGGTACCCAGGGTAGATCATGAAAATATTAAATTATGGTGGCGATGAGTAACTCAAATTATGGATCCCAAGTGAATAAGAGAGTTGTTAAAAGCACCAGAGGATTTTCATGATTTCCAAAGTGAAAGTGCATTTTCAAGGCATCAAATATTTATCAATTTTCTATGCACTGACACCCAAAGATGCTTATTTCCTAGTGATGTTTCCTTGAAATATGGACCATTGTTCTAAGAGAATGAGTTTTCAATATTTCCAAGGAGGAATTTCCTCACTATGGTTCCTGATCTACGATCATTTTGTCTCCATGTGCATTTAATGAAAGAGGTGAAATCCTCTATAAATACTACTCAATTTTCATTGTAAAATAGGTTAGACATTTTGCAAGAAAACTCTCCAAGTTCTCTACATTAATAGGAGATACAGGAATTCTGAATTTTCAAGTGATCTTGTGTGTGATTTTCTTATTTTTTTAAAAACTTCTATTTTACACTTATGTTCTTTATTTGCTATTAGATTTGAATTCTACATCTAAATTTAAATATTGCTAATGAGAGAGTGAGTGTTGGATTGTTATTTTAAAGGTTGTTGTTGCAAGTTTATAAGTAAATTATGCTACTTCTCTTTCATTGTATGCTATCTCATTCTTGGGTAAATTTCCTACTATTAGTCTATTCGAATTCTACACCTTCGACCTGTGGCCATATTTCCCATTTATTTCTATAAATTTTAATCTCTTTCCTACAACTCTAGTATTTAACCAGTGTAGGATTTAGCTTGGGATCCAACCCTCTCTAGAGATTGACATGGAGGACATTCCTTCCATTTAGTTATTCAATGTTGGCCATGTCTGGGGTGCACAAACACATTTTTTTATTAGGTAGATATTTGACCAATAGTTTTTGGCATGCTCGATGGGGCACCAAAAGTTCTACTTTCGATAGTATTAAGGTTTGAGAAGCAAGAATAACACAGAAGCAAGAATATGGAGATGAGAAGCCAATTACCTTCTTGAGCCAAGTTATTGTGCCTCACTAGGAGAAGTATAATTTTATCAAGAAGCAAGTGTACATGATGATGGAATCATTGAAGAAGTTTTGACACTTTGTTTCTTAGGGTAAAATTGTTGTTTATGTTATACATCGTGATGTTCAAAACTTCATACTCCAAGGAAACTAGGCGACAAAAGGGCAGGATAGGTCTCAAAGATACAAGAATATGATATTGAGATCCAACCAAAGAAGCTAGTTCATGGGTGAGCCTTAGCCAAGAGTTAGCTAAAAATTGTGTTTGAATTATTAGACAAGGTGTAAGAGGAAGAGGTTAGCGAAAGAGTTTGTGTCACATTATGAGTAATCATGATTGGAGAGGGGAGATTATTGATTATTTTACTTTTGGTAAGATTCCACCATACCTTGATGCTTTGTAGCATCAAAGGTTTATACTGCAAGCCCTCAAATATGTTATATTGTCTAATGGGCTATTTCACAAAAATATGAATGGAGTTCTCCTTAGATGTGTGAAGGAATCTAATAAATAATATTAGAAGAATTTCATTTTGGGCTATCTGGTGGTCACTATGCAGGAAGACCCATGGTCTTTAAAATTATTCGAGCTGGCTATTTCTGGCCTACTCTATGCATCGATGCTCATAAAGTAAGTCAGCATTGTGATGACTATCAGTGATACGTTGGCATAATCAGGAAAGGAGCACTAACTATGTGTCTAATTTAGGTGGAAGCACCTTTTATATAGTGGGTCTTGACTTAATCAGAGTTATTGATCCATATTATTTCATATAGCATAAATACATCTTAATGGCAATTGATTTTTTCACCAGATGAGCAGAGGCTATTCCCACCAAGAAGGATGATCAGACGATCGTCATTTCTTTTCTGGAAGGAATCATTACTCACTTCAGCATCCTAGATTCCATTGTAACTAATAATGGTACTCCATTCATTGGGGCCAAGATCATAGAGTTTGCTAGAAAGTATGGGATTTATCTCAAAACATCATCTAATTATTACCCATAAGGGAATGGTTTGGCCGAGTCTACCAATAAAAATTTACTACATATTTTGAAAAGGAAACTCAAAAATAATAAAAGGAGTTAACACTTTCTATTGAACCAAGCTCGTTGGGCGGATCGTATATCTATAAAAAAATCTATCAAAACATCTCTGTATTCTTTGGTGTATAGAAAATAAGTTGTCTTGCCTACACACATTGAGCTTCCAATCCTTCAAATATTGTAGTTATTTCAAGATGAATATGGGGGGTACGATCCTATGAGTGCAATATTAGAACAACTATTGTAGTTGTAAGAAGATAGAGAACAATCCTATTAGTATTTTTTGAGCACACTAAATAAATGAAGAAGTGGTTCATAAATAAAACTACTCAGCATAGTTTCCAAGTGGGAGATTTAGTGCTCAAATAGAAAAAAAATAAAGCCAAGCCAGGGAAACACCATAAGTTTGATGCTATCTAGGAAGGCCCTTTTTAGATTTCTACAATAAATTTGGCAAATGCTTATCATATTCATGACATGGAGGGTTGCGATGGTCTTCATTTGAAGGCCTATGTTCAATGATAAAATTCTGATGAGGTACCATGTTGTATATATGTAAATATTATTTTTAGTATTTTATTTTCTTTGAATTGTTGACAATATATATATATATATATATAAAGATGTCCCTTTGAAAGTTTAAAATTTGACATGAGAAAAAGTAAGGTTTTGTCCCCTCTTGAAGTATTGCGATGTAGTTAAGGCACAAAGGGGCGCTTTCAGGTGCTTTCACCCAAAGAAATAATGAAGCCTTAGGCACACCCTTTAGGGGTGAATGAAAATAAAAAGTAAAGTATATACATTTTGAATTCGCATTCACCCTGAAGAGAAGGCAATGTGATTGTTCACCCTTTGGTTAGGATGAATTCATTAGCGATGTTGACATCCTTTTTGGGCACAAATAAACACAAAATCAACATTACGTTCACCCCAAATGAGGGGTGAAATGGTCGTGTGCCCTTAATTTGGATGAACACGTCATTTAAGGGGGAAAAGCGATAAGTATTCGCTATAATAAAAAAAGAAATTCATGCATTTTGTTTTTTTAAAGGTTTGGTTATTAATATAATGAGCCATTTTTAGGAAAGGAAAATAAAAGAAAAAAAGGGCGAAAAGAGAAAACCTGCTTTTTAAATCGATTTTGTTTTATTTAGAAAATCAAATTTTCTAAATATAAGCAAAGTAATGAAGGGGTAAAGTTTATTAAAGAAGGTTATTCACCATAGAACTATGAGGTAAATCGAAGGCACCCTGAATGAGGAGAAAGAAAATAGTTTGATTTTATTTTTGAAGGTGTAGTGAAAGGAAAATATTATTAGGCACTCACAAAATGACTTTGCTAAAGGAAAAGGAAATTTCAAAAGCATGTTGTGGAAGGATTGTGCCTTTGAATGCATGGCAATTATTAGAAAGCATCAAGTGGAAGAGTGTGTTGAAGTCATTTAATTCGAACGTGCATCCAAATTTGTGCAGAAGGAGTATTTTATCTTCCCATGGAATAGAAGACGTTCCATTGGTTTTTAGGTGGCCAATTTATTTTTCCAAGCAAGCTTCAACAACCAAGGCACAATTTACAATAAACTTATGTGGCAAGGGGGGTACTTTTTCCTAGGATGATTTGGCAATGAAGCAAAGGTGATATCGTTAGGACATTGGAAATGGGGCCAAGTGAGCGGATCAATGCTTATGAAATTCCAAAGGTGTCCAGGTTAATTTAGCATTTATTATGGTAGATAGTAGAGTGCTCTATATAAAGTATGAGGTAAAAAGACCACAGTTTAATTTCTTTTAGATTTTTACTATAGTTGTATTTTGAATTGTTATTGCAGAGGTTTCCAAAGAATATCCATAGTATTTATCAAGGAAAAATGATAATGGGAAAGAAAATTAAAGAGCCTAAAGATGTTGCAGGTTACAGAGCCTAAAAGGTTAAAGTCTAGAGCTAAAAATGCCCAAAATAATGACAATGTCAACTTAGATCTGTATGATGACACCATGGCAAAAATTGGTGATTGTCTCATTACCCATAAAGATGTGTAAATATTGTTGTAGGATGTTAAGTTAGCAGTGAACCAAGGGCTGACATCACAAATTTGGTTGACAATACCCTATCATTTATAGTTGTTTTGGTACCTGTACCCACCAATTCATTCGTACTCGAATCTAGTGTGGCTCATCGCTCATTTTTACGACCCATTCACCAAAGCTATGAGGAATGCTAGGAGGGAAATTCTCTTCACTATCACCTCAAATGAAGTACGAGAGGCATTCGGTTGTGGTCTCAAGCCTTCTTCCTATGGGTCCATAAAAAATTACATACTAACAAACAGGAGGATATATATGTCTCCACGGTAACAATACACCAATTTATGGAGTCCCAACTGATAAAGGAGCCACTGATGGGGTAGCTTCCTAATTTACCAAAGCCACTCATGGATTTTAAAATCCTGGATATTTATTTGATGTTGGAATGGACCGTGGGTTTACCTTCAAATTATACTTTCCATATTGGTAGGTAACCTTAGCATAATGTATTTATCGGGTGGATTTCTACTCTCCTTTAGCTATGAGGCAGGGCACCAACCTGATATTTTTCGATTGGGCTGATTTTATTTCCTAGAGGATGAATTTTCAGTTGGAGAAGTTATAGATTGGGGAGGAAAATTCCTTAAGGTATACTTTGTTTTTGATATGGTACTTCTTTTTCCAACTTTAGCAGTGTTTTTCTTTCATTTCAATAATGTAGATGAATGAGAAAAATGAACCTCTACTGGATTATAAGTGGACTTTCATTTTGAAAAAAAGGGAGTCATATTACAGTTTTAACAATTGGTTTTTGGGGCCTGCAATAGAGTTTATTTATGATACATGTGAGAGGATGCCATAGGAACTAAGATATGTAGTGGTTACCCAAGAAAAAAATATATTTTTCTACTTACTCAGGGTGTAATTGTGAGAATTTTTGGTTTTATGAATAAGCCATTTGTGTTGCCCTATTTTCCTACCAAGCATGTTTTTGCTATGGAAGTAGTGTGCCAGTTAGATTACATGAATTATGTGTATGGAGATGGATTTGAAAAGAAAACAACATACAATATGCCATTTAAATTTGATAGTATAGAGGTAAGCTAAGTAGGACAAAATCGACTCCTTATAGTAACATTGTAGGATTTGGGACTCATAGAGCTACCATAGTGTTGTAGGTATGACCCATTAGGCAAATATTTATCTATAATAAAATCTAAATCATTCCATTGTTGCCCTCGGCCTGACATTCAAAATAATTGAAATAATTTTGATGGGCCTGATATGAACTAGCACATTGAAAATATGACATCGCTTCCCTCTTGGCATGATTGCTATGAGCAAGAGGTGGAGTATAATTTGACTAGGTATAAATCCTAAATCCCTCCACCAGGTTTTTTTAGCCAAGTTAAATAAAGTGAGCCCAAATGGACTGAGGAAAAAATTATGAATTGGTGATAATGCAGGTTTATCGAGGGAAGCTGACAACTCCTTACAGGCTAAAGTTGGATAAAGTATTTTTGGAGCATTACGATGAGCATGTTGATTCATATCAACCCTTTACTTTCAACAATATTCTATCATAAAGTTTTTAATATTCTAATAGTGGTGAAGGCAACACTAAGGGAAAGCATTCGTTGGTTGAGGAAGAGACTCGAGAGGAAGAAGAGCAACAATATGTCTCTAAAAAGAGATCACCATGAATGAAAGAGAAAGTTTAAGTAGCACCTATATCAGAAAATAAAAATGTTTCAAAAGCACCACCACTTCCCAAGGCAGCAAAAATACCAAGGACTAGTGTCATTAATACTTCTATTGTGTAAGTTTTAGTTGCAGTGGTTCCTATAGTTACTATTGTTTTAAGAGTAGTTATTAATCCCTCATCGGCAATAGAGGTACCAACTATGGTTGCACATATATATCCAATGGCTCAGCAGTAGTAGGAGGATCATTAGTCATAGAGCTCCCAAGTAGAGGTCGTGGATGGTGAAGATAATGTGAACATAGAGGAGAGGGTGAAAGCACATTAAGAAGAAGTGATTTCATAGCCACCCCCATCACCATTTCACATGATACCTGCACCTGAAGTTACATCCTCTTTTCCCTCTTCTTCTTCTTCGAAGCATGTAGTGACTTTAGTTTCACTTCCATCATCTTTTGTTTCCATTTATCCACCCTTTGGCATGCCCTCCATATCTCTTTTGCTTCCTTCATCTTATATTTCCAAAGTCACTACTACCCTACTTATATTCCCATTTCTTTAGCCTCCCTTTATTTTAATTTGTATGCATCAGGGTTGAATCCCTTTTTGCGTCCTTCCCCTTCCATCGCTGCCACCACTACTATTGAGGTTGTGAGCATGCAAGCTCCTCCCAGAGTAAGCATAATTTCAACCAAACCTAGTTCTTCCAATTAAACCATCATTTTAGTTCCCCCTCTTCTAACCATCTCATCCACTTCCATTGAGCCTAGCCATTCAGAAGCCATAATTCCATTCACCCCATTTTTGGAGATACAAGCATTGCCCAATGTGCAGGTAGCACAAAAATAGCCCGACATGGAGAATATTAATCGAGCGTACTTGAGTTATTCATAGTGGTTGAAGAACAAGATGTGAAAGAAGACCTTGGATCTAGATTAGCCAATAAAGAAAGTTAATTTTGATCCAGTCACCATGGAGGCTCACATGACTAAAATCACTCCCTTAGTTCAAAAGTTGTAAGAAGAAATGTTGCCGAGTGATTACATTTGTAAGAATATAACTGAAGAGCTCACCAAGATAGATCCAAATAAAAATATGGGCAATATATAGGCTGGTATGAACTTGGTGTACTTGCATTATGGGCATTGTAAGGAGAAGTATTTTGAAAATGAAAATAAAATTATTGAGCTCAAAAATTCCTTGGCAAAAAGTAGAGCGCAGGAAGAAAATATGGCCACAAAAAATGAGCACTTGCACTGACAAGTCAGAGTGCATTTGAAATAAAGAGATACTACCAAAATAGAGATGCATAAGCTCTTCCAATAGCTCAAAGACATGAAAAATCAGCTAGTAGATACGGTTGTGTAGGCTGCTGGATTCTTGCTAAAAAGCATCAAGGAGACCCATATTTGCTCTACCCAGAACTATGAGAAGTTGGTCACACAGGAAGTTCAAGTACTGTGTTATTTATGGGAAGATATCATACATATCCAGCTGGGCCAACAATTGATTGACAATATAGAGGAGATACTAGAGATGCACATGGAAATGACTATGAAAATTCAGGCTTTGGCCAATGCCAACCTATGTATTCGACCTCTAAGAAAAATGGATCATGCCTAGTCAACTGCCAAGGTCACGCTACATAGTTATTTTTAATGGATGTACCTGGTAAGAGAAGGCTAGATAATACTCAATACCATCAAGCAAGAACATACCATTTCCATGACTCACTCTAATACTCTTGCCGAGTTGGAATTTTTGGACTTTACAGATAAGTGGGGTGAACCCTTTCCATAGGAGAAACTGGAGGCACTCTAGAAGAATTTCATGGAAGATACCTTCAAGATCGATGCATGGGAGGAGACCCTCATAGAAGCTCAAATATTACCCCTGATACAAAAATATACAAGCCTAGAGTTGTTGTATGAGTTGGCTCAACGAGCGAAGTGCCTCAACTTGACATATATTCAAAATATTTGCTTTGTTTATGTTTCATTAAGTATTCCATTTCTATTTACTACTCATGCTTGGGAAGAGGTAGTCGCAGCCTATGAGTTAATTTTTGAGAGCCTCAAAGAGCAGGAGGAGCAGATAGTGGTAGAACGTGAAGCGGTAAAAAAAGTAGTAGAAGAGGCAAAGTGAGATGAAGTTCTCAAAGTCATGGCTGAAGCTAAGGAAAAAGAGAAAGCTAAAGAGGAAGCACCTATGAAGGCATCTATAGCAAAGGCACTAGCCAAGGCAACCGATAAAAATATTCCATGATAGCCCAATGGATAAAGTCCTGGGATTGCTTGCCTCCATGCGAGCTATATACCCTATGTGTCACCAAAAATGTTGGTAGTTTTATACTTTGCCACATTGGAATTTTTGTTTTATTTTGATGGAGCATTTTGATTGTAATGCGACAATACTTATCCTAAAAATATCATTGTAGATCAATTTTATATGTTACTTTTTTATTTGCATATGTATCTTATTTTTTCTTGAAAATGATGACTGTTTAATGATCGAAGTACTGTGAATTGGAGATGCCTTCGTGCCAGTACATTCTGTCAAAAGGAAAAGGAAAAAATCATTTCAAAAATAAACTGGCAAAGGACCAAAATAAAATAATAATGATAAGATATGGGAAATGCGTTCGCCCCAAATATGGGGTAAAAGACCCATTCGTCCCTCCTAGGGGTGAATGTCTTTCTAAAATATTTAAAAATTGTGCATCACCTACCTTCTAAAAAATTATTTCGATGAAAGATTGCATTCACCCTAAGGTTGGGGCGATAGCTCTATTCACCCCACATAGGAGTAAATTTAATATAAGGTGATGAGGATAGGAAGTCAATGGTGCATGCGATCAAATGATCAATGGCACGTTCACCTAGGTTGAGGGGTAAAAATTCTGTTCACCTCTCCCATGGGCGAATATGCCCCAAAAAATTAAATTGCGTGAATGCACCTAAAATGAGGCAACATCAACAAGACAATATCATAGTCATCCTAATAGGGAGGCGACTATATTTTTTGCCCTTTTTAAGTGTGAATGTAATTTTGAAAGGAAAATGTGTGGACATGATTGCAAACATGAAGATGTTTGATGGTTGAAGGTTTTCGCCTTATGTGAAAGGAATCATCGTTGTCATAGTTAAAAAAAATTAAAGACAATAAAAGGTGTATTCATCATCAATGTCTAGATTCTCAAAGGTACCCAGGGCAGATCACAAAAATATTAAATTATGATGGTGATGAGTAACTCAAATTGTGGATCCAAATAAAATAAGAGAGTCGTTAAAAGCACCTAAGAATTTTCATTATTTCTAAAGCGGAAGTGCATTTTCAAGGTATCAAATCTTTCTCAATGTTTTGTGCATTGACGCCCAAAGATGTTGATTTCCTGGTAATGTTTCCTTGAAATATGGATCATTGTTCTAGGAGAATGAGTTTTCAATATTTCCAAGGAGGAATTTCCTCACTAAGGTTCCTGATCTGTGATCATTTTATCTCCATGTGCATTTAATGAAAGGGGTAAAATCCTCTATAAATACTACTCAATTTTAATTGTAAAAGAGGTTAGACATTTTGGGAGAAAACTCTCCAAGTTCTTTGCATTAGTAGAATATATAGGACTTCTAAATTTGCAAGTGATCTTGTGTGTGATTTCCTTCTATTTTTAAATACTTCTATTTTATGCTCATGTTCTTTATTTGTTGTTAGATTTAAATTTTGCATCTAAATTTAAATATTGCTAATGAGAGAGTGAGTGCTGGAGTGTTATTTTGAAGGTTGTTGTTGCAAGTTTATAAGTAAATTCTGCTACTTCTCTTTCATTGTATGCTATCTCATGCTTAATTTCCTGCTATTACTTTGTTCGAATCCTACACTTTTGTCCTATGGCTATATTTATCATTTCTTTCTGTAATTTTAAGCCCTCTCTGGAGATTGACACAGAGGAAATTCCTTTCCTTCGATCATTCAATGTTGGCCATGTCTAGGCCGCACAAACATAGTTTTGTTGATTAGACAAATATTTGAAGAACAGTAATACATGGGGGTGTTAGAGTATATTATACTATTTGATTTATGTCATATGGATAGATCAAGAGTCTTTTAGATATGTGGCTACATTATCTCTCTCTCTCTCTCTATATATATATATAGATAGAGAGAGAGAGAGAGAAAGTGGGATAAGTTTCACAAAAGAAAGAATTTTGGAGGGATAGGCTTGTACAAGTTTATAATTAGGAGTAAAACTTGGATATTATTGAAACATCAAGCAAAGAGTTGGAAAAAATGTTACTTCAAAAATATATAGATTTTGGTGATGCAATAAGATTGTTTAGGAAAGGAACACTACCTAGGGGTTCAACAACATGGAACTTCACATTAAAGAATTTATAATTTATCAAAAAATGTATTAGAGGGTTCATCAATGAGGTGTATTTTATATTTTTTTGGTTTCATGTTTATTTGAATATTTATTTTCTTCTTTTCGATTTCAAATAGAAACCATTAGATTAGATTTTTCATCTTGTAAATGTTCAAAGATAAAAAATTATGTTTATGTCAACAATAATTTCAAGTGTAGGATTTCAAGGAGAAATTTGGTTTAGCAAGAGGAAATAAAACAACCAGTACAAAATATTCAAAAAAATATTCAAGAGTTTCACTTTCCCTTTTTTAGGTATAAGTATAAGTTGGTTTGGAGTCTTCAACATACAGCGGTTACTCAATCAAATAGCTATATAAGGATTTATAGAAATTAAAATTTCCTACTCACAAAATTTCTATTGTAGTAATATTTGGTCACTTAAGGCCCTCCTAATGGCCTCAACATTCCTTTGGTTAGTTGTCTACAAGAAGAATCTTACAAGTGATAAAAAAATTATAGCATGGACCCTTTAGGTGTATCTTATGCAAGGAGGAGATGGAAACATCATATTATCTACTTATTTCTTGCTAAAGCTAGAAACATCATAATATCTATATTTTGGGGCTATAATATTAAAATATAAGAATATATTAGGTAGTTTATCAACATTAGAAGATTTGATAAAATGTTGGTTATTTTCTACAAGCTAAAGCATGATGCATTTTATAGAGTATTGGTCCTACCATTATTTATTAAAATTTGTCACGTGAATGGAATAATAAACTTTTCAAAAATAAACAAGTTTGAAATTATAATTTAGCCTCTCTTACATAATTTAATAAATTATGGTGCTTGTCATGGAAGTCTCAAGTGTGCAAGAAAATATTATTCTTGAGACTTGATTTGAACACTTGTCATTTAATAATGAATTAACAAAAGGGATCTATATTATTCTATGATAAAGTTAAAAATTTAAATTTCTTGTCCATAAAAATTAATTTTGATGATTATTTAAAAGGAAATCCAAGGAAAGTTGGTGAAGGTGGTCTTTTTAAGAATAATAAAGTCAAAATTCTCCTCACCTACTACATATCATATGAAACTTCAACATATGTGTATAATGTAGGGCACTTCATATGGGTATCAACATTACCATTGAAAAGGGATAGAGATATACTTTAATTGAATGGGATTAGTATTATTATTATTTGAGAAATTTGGATATGAGGATTGGATTATCAACATTATTTTTACATCCATATATTATTGATGGACACAATATCTTGAAAATATCAACGTATATATAATTAATTAAATAGGATAGTAGATAATTTATCCAATTATGTTGTTGATACTTATCTTGGTAAAACTTAAGGTAACTAGTCAAGGGATATTTTATGTCTTAATAAAAATTAATTCAAGTACATGATAGAGGAGATATAATAGTTTAAGGGTGTTTGTAGGGAAAAGAGGATGCCTCATACAATTACACAAATTAATAGAAGATATATCAAAATTACTCAAACCAAGACAATAAACCAATAACTAAGCAATTAGAGTTCAAATTATCTTGATCCAAGTAGAAATTAAAAAAGAGAATTCAAGAGCATACTACACTAAGGTTATCCATAAAAACCATAAGTTGGGATAAGTCCTAATGTAGTAGAATAAGTTATTTGACACCTACGACATAAAAAACCAAAACATCCACCATTATGTGTTATAAAAACTCACTTGTATTTTATCTTGCTTGTTATGTAATTATAGTAATAAAGGAGAGATTACACTTGTAGTATATGTAGAGGATTTGATATACCTTAAAAATCTATCCTAAGTGATAACTCTTGATTTTTTATTATAAATTCTAGTAGAGCATCTTGTCCTTCTCGATGGAAAGGAGCAAACAATTTGTCAATGGATTTGGTTGTACCAACAAGGACCAAAAAGATAAATATAGTAAGAATTTCACATGTAGTAGTAATAGGGTTGAAGAGCTAAAAGCAATGTTAGAAAAAGCATCTAGTGTTTTCTTTAATTTTTGACTAAAAATGAACAAAAACTAATAAAATAAGGTTAATGAACAAAAACTAAAATATTTTATGTACTCGAGATATAGGGTAGTTTATAATGATGGAAATTAGCATCCCATGTATCACATTGTACTGCTATGTACCATATTTTTTAGATATATGAGATTATTATTTTATTGCAACCTTTGATGTTGTAGCATTTAGTGACTTATCTACTACTATGATGAAGTGATAACATGTACTTATGATTTGTGTAACATTTTATGATGTGTTACACAATTTGTTTATGATATTTAGTTCAGATTTGTGTAGCATTCAATGACATGTCATTTCTAGTTATCTATCTACATGTATGACTTGAGTAGCATTTAGTGGCATGCATTATTACTTTTTGAGAGCATGTATAATTTGAGTAGCATCTAGTGATGTGCTCATCATAAATTACATTTATCTATTATTGGTCATATTGATATTATAGTCCCACTATACATGCCAGTATAATAGGTATATACATGTAATATCTGACAAGTGCCAAGTACCAAGAAACACACTAATCAATATAGTAGAGAAGACCAAGATAATCCAACTTATGCCACACAAGGATACAAGTATATATTCCTCAATCCTAAATTAAATTGCTATATAGGCATAGATGAACATTGTAACCTGGTAATCATGTCCACCCACTATGATGGGGCAGCCTAGGATAAGATAACCTATGCAACACATGGATGAAAATATATATTCCCAATGCCAATTCATGACCTATTTCTATTGATGAGTGCATTGTTCAACAAGGAATTCCCACCATGACAAGGGAGAAAAAATAAATAAATGTGTTTATAGATACACATTATAGCACGCCCAAGGCAAAGATAACCCATGAAATAGAGAATTACTATGCCCCTACTATAATGGTCTAATATCACACACTACAGTATTTATTTTATTAAAATTAAAAGGAATGTTGCCCTAGCATTCTAACCACATGCCATATGAAAGGTGGCATGGGTTAAATTAAGTTTTTTTGCTTTATGGATTAAAGTAAGGTATTGCCAAAAAATAATAGGAAAGACCTTGAAGACATCATCATGCCCTTTATTGGCAAGAGTGACACCATGAAAGAGGAAAAATAAAATGTAAATAAAGTTAGTAGCAATAAATGCCATTAAAAATAAATAGAAAATAGCCAACAAGTCCTTGGTTCAACGGTTGGTATAAATAGTTGATGTAGCCCACACCAAGGTTCAAATATTAATGGCACAAAATATCTCAATGTGAGTAAGTCGATGTAAAATCTAAACCATTTAAAAACCCTATTTTTGAAAAATAAAATAAATAGAAAACAATAATCAACAAGCAAAATGGAATACACATTGCATAAGAGCAAACAAAGACAAAAACTAAAAGAAAGTAGTTAAAATATTTGGATAAATAACATTGTTTCTTAAAGTGGTAATATTAGAAAAGAGGGAGACAATATTATAAAACACATGAAAATATTCCAAAACTAAAGGATATATAGGATTGATGCTCTAAAGTAGATGATCCAAGAAAATATTGTAGAAAACAAGGCACCAAAGTAAATAGGTAAACCAAGAAAATACAAATATTGTGTAAATTGGTCAAAAGAAGGTTATGCATAAAATATTTTGACATGCATGGAATTGGGGGTTCCTCCAACTCAATTCCATCCATTGGTTGCAATTTCTTCCCCTAGACCCAAACAACTCTTTGAAAGTATATGGACTAAGCCATTTTTATATAAATGTGCCCTTGAACTTCTTATGCATATTATCAAGCTTGAGGACAAGGTTGTTAGAATAAGTAATTATTCTCTTAAGTTCTACTAGGATAGAATTACTTGAGTACCACTCCTCCATGAGTCAGGTGAACTCTCAGTATAGTCTAGATCAGATTTGATGAGTTGTTGTAATCCAACGCCTCTCAATGATCAACTTTGCTATTTATACAAAGTTGATCCATGGAATAAATAAATCAGTCTATTGAGCTTCTCTATAGTCTTGTGATGTATTGCATAACTATTTTCTTCTTTGAATAGAATATTGTTTTCTAACATGGTACCAAAGCTAGGATAGTTCTTTGAAAGAATTCAAGTTTTTAAAGCTCTCCATTTTTTTAGGATCTGGTTCATTTGTTTTTGGATAATTTTTTGTGACTTTACTCAACTTGCTTGAAATTTGTGAAAATTTGTTTTTATCCATTAACCATTTTTTTCAACAACATTTTATTTTATTGAAAAATAATTCTTTAGCAATTTGTTTTTCAACATGTATAATTTCGAAGCAAGAGAGAAATTATTTTAAATCTATTCTAGTCTTAGAGCTTAAGGATATCTTCTTTGGGCATGTTTCCCACATATCACTTAGCATTTTATGCTAAATTTGAAGCATTCATACCCATTATAAGGTGTTAATAATTTATTTTCCCCCTCATTACATTGAACAAGTTGTAATTTGTTCTATTTTCAAGATGAATCTAGAAACGCAACCATACTGCTGATATAGGGCTTTGCAATATTTTTTTTCTGATCGATATACGTGTTCTCTCCTCTCTTCTTTGCTTGCAAGTTTATTGATATGCATTCAAAGATTTTGTTTTCAAAGAGCCTCTTGATCTCACACATTGGGCTTCTCTTATTTGTGTCTAGGTGAATGTTAAATACTACACTGGTCCTTTTATTCTAAATGAACATTGGGCTCCTCTTTGCTTTGCTTGGTTTCTATTCTTCTTATCTCAATAGCACTCCTGACATCCATTGTAAGTCTGAATTGGTCCTGTTCTCAATTTTTGTTAGGCTCCTCTTTAATGCTTGGTGATGTGTCCTCTTTAATGTTGTGCCTTAGCTTCTCAAAGCACTCCTCACTTCTGTTATAGCTTAGCGTGCATCTCCCTCCATATTATGAGTTAACTCATGTAGTTCTATGGTTGATGTTAGTTGTCTTCATTGACATCAATTTCATCAACGCCAACAGGAGTGCTCCGATCTGATTTTGATTTTGTATCCTCCACTCTCCTACTGATGATGCCTTATTTATCTCCTTCTTCCTATCATCAAAATTGACCTACTTTGCTCCCTCAATTCAAAGCCATATTGATCATAAGGTATATCAAAATTATTTTTTTCTCTAACTTCAATGTTTTGCAGGGATTCGAAAGCTCGCACCTTTCAAATAAAAATGGTGATGCATTATAACATTATAAATCCACTCACTTTCACTTGTTTTATATGATAAATTATTTTTTTAGGGAGAAAGCGATCAGTTTGGCTTCATTACGACATAGGGATAAATTGGCATGTTTGTGTAAAAAATTATTTTTGTAGGGAGAAACCATTACCATAAGAAGCGAAGAGACCTTTCAAGGGTACTAAGAATTTTGTTACATGGTGCAGCAATGTGACATAATGCATTACATTTTTGTCTTATTTTGTGTAACACTTGTTTTTGCAAGGAGACACCATTTCGTTTGGCAGTGAAGAGAAATTTCAGGACAACACCCATTTGACTTCTTTGCATCTAAAGAAAGCATTTTGTGTGGCTTGTTTTGTGTAACACATTTTTTTTAGGGAGACAATATTTCATTTGGTAGAGAAGATAATTTTTAGGAGTGACAACGTACTATTTCATGGTACAACCCTGTCCTCAAGCTTTGAGATAGAAGAAAATCCCAACTCTCTGTCATGTTCATTGAATCCAAGGCACTTTGTAGACAGTCAGCTCGCAAGGAGTTAAAATTTTTTATTCAAGAGAGAATGGCACTCACTAGTGCTATATATGAGAGCCTTATAATGTAGAGGCATTAAAATCTCACTCTTCCTCCATTCCTTTACTTTTATTTTTTTGTAAAGATTTTTTTTTTTGGTCTCTTCAATTTTGAAGTTGTAACCTTAATACTCTCATAAAAGTTTGTATTTAGCTTAAAAAATATCTGACTCTTTTTCACTTTTTCTCCTAATCCCTTTTCAAAGGCTATCATTAAAAAGTTAAAGAGTCCATTGTAATCTAACTAAATACAAAGGACTATTTGGAGGGGGGGTTAAGGGTGCTGGTTCTTGCACCTATGGTTTTGTTGGATTTTTTGAAAGAAGGATTTTCTTGTGTCTATCTTCATTAACAACACTAGTAGTATTTCTTTTTTAGTGGCACTTTTTTTTGGCCACTTCTTGATTGTTACTTCTTTCTAATTCTTTTAGCATATTCTGATTTTTAAACCTATATATGCATAAAGAAGTTTCTCTAAAAATAAAAGCAACCACAAAAATTCTATTCAAAACCTAATAAAATTATTTCAAAAAAACTTAATTTCAAAATTTTCCTATGTTCCACGTACCATTATACTCATAAAACTTATATTTTCCCTCATGTAAGGGCAGGTTTTTGTGAGATACTTGGTATAGCATCCTAGCAATTTAATTTTTTTTTTGGGTTCAAAAGCCTATATTCCACGTATCAATTCTACTCATTACTTATAGTTTCCCTCACGTAAGGGTGGGTATTGAGAAGAATAGATATAAATTCCTAGCAATTTTTTCTTGCCTCATAATCCACTTTAAATATATCTAATATCCTCATTTACTTATAGTTTCATTCTAGTTAGTACAGGTAATTTGAGGAGATAGGTATTAAAAACAAGCTTATATATCCTTCTTTAAAGATCCATTGCATTTGAAGTAAAAAGAGGAATTATTGGTTCACTTCAATTTTATTTGGTAAAATGAATACAATTGATCCACTCACCCCTCATAACTATCATACATGGAAACCCACAATATTAAATCTCATTTCTTAAAAAGGTCTCACACACCTGCTAGAAGAGAAGCAACCTGAATTTGAAAATGTGTATAAAATATTTGTTCATAAAGGGAAGATGTATGAAACAATGGGTATTATAAGCACTAATGTAAATGAAAACTTATGGTTTCACATTACGAATTGTAAAACTCCATATGAAATTTGGCAAAAACTAAAGAACTTGTTTGGGAAAGTAGATCAAATAAGGTCAATGCATCTAGATGTAGAATTAACAACATTATCTCCTAAAGACTTCAACAATATTGTTGAATTTATCACCTAATTTAACTAATTCCTCACTCAATACAAAGGTAGTGGCAAGAAAAAAATAGAAGAAGAATGCATCTATCTAATTCTTTCTTAATTAAATGGTGTATTTCAAATTTTTACAACCACTTTTATGTCTACAAAAGATGCTCTTGGTGCAAGTTTTACAATACCCTCCTTAGAGGAATTTTGTGATAGGCTAACTAGAGAAGAAAAAAAACTTGTAGAGTATGATATATCTTCATCTCCTCAAAATCCTTAGTAGCATCCACCTCTACTAAAGAAAAAATAAAAAATAAGTAAAGGAGTCCCATAACTTGTACTTACTGCAAAAAGAAAGGTCATTATGTGAATAAATGTTGGAAAAGACTACAACAACTAGAGGTAGCAATGAAGGATCAAAAGATAGAAACTAAGAATCAGATAGAAAAAGTCTTAAATATTCAAGGCAATACTATAAAAACTTCATCAAAATACTAGGTTCTAGATTCAGGAGCAACTCATCACATGACTTTCTCATATGAGTCATTCACTTCAATCTCCTCAAGTTCAACATGTAGCATAGAATTTGGTGACTCATCCTTTATCCTAGTCAAAGGAAAATGTGACATATTCATTGATGGTGGTTATATAAATAATTTTATCTATGTACCAAACATTGCAACAAATCTCCTCTCTGTCTATCAGATTTGTACTTTTATAAAAGGTAAAATAATTCTCTTCTCACCAACAGGAGTTGAGGTAAGAGACTTTCAAGATCCAAACTCTCTCATAGAAAAAAGATATATTGATCACAACACTCATCTATTTAACTTCAAAGGATTCAAAAATTTAGAAGGGGCCTCCTATTTTGTTGCACATGGAGATCTTGAAATCAAAATTTGGCATGAAAGGTTTGGACATATCAATTATAACTACCTAAAGGAATTGAACACCCATAAAATGGTAATAGGATTGCCTCAAGTCTCTTCTATTTATGGAGTATGTCCTAGATGCTCTCTTGGAAAGCAACATCAAGATCCTTTCCACCCAAGTGGTTCTCTAAAAGCCTCATCCCCTCTAGAGTTAATCCATAGTGACTTGATGGTCTTCCCACTACCTTCTTTCAAAGGAGCAAAATATGTCTTAACCTTAATTGATGATTTTTCTAGAAGAACTTGGGTCTACTACCTGAAATACAAAATTGATGTTCTATCCCACTTCAAAATCTACAAAGCCTTAGATGAAAATCAGGCCTATTGTAAAATCAAGCAACTTCGTAAAGATAATGGGGGAATACTTCAGTAATGAGTTCTCAAATTTTCTATCAATTCATGGCATAATTCATCAATATTTTGTCTCCCATAATCCACAACAAAATGGTATTGCAAAGAGGAAAAACATAACTTTAAAGGAAATTGCAAACTATATGATCCACTCTAGAGATATTCCAAAATTGTTTTGGGCAGAAGTAATTAACTGTGTAAATTATATTCAAAACCACACACCTCATAAAGCTCTTGGCCATTTGAATCCCAAGGAAGCATGGACTGGCTCAAAAGCTAATGTTTCTTTCTTCAATATTTTTGGGTGTAATTCTTGGGTGCATATCCCAAGGAATAAAAGGAATGCTCTAGATAAGAAAAGCAAACAACTCATGTTTGTTGGTTATTGTGAGGAAATTAAATCATATAGGCTCCTTTATCCCGCAACTCATGAGGTCTTTTTTCATAGGAATGTTTAATTTGATGAAACATTCCCTCATAAATATCCTCAACCATCCTCTTCCACCATTGATTCTCTTGAGATATCTCCAATGTTAGAGCCTCAATATAATGAAGAATCCACTTTAGAGATTAATTATCAAAATGACCAAAATGAGGATCCTATACTCAAAAATCCAACTCAAAGTCTTGCCACTTCAATTACTCCCACAATGCCTAAATGGGATCACACCATTGTTTAAGAAGCAACTCTATACATCCAAAATATTACATCATCCATATTAGGCAACTTCATAGGATTTGGTCTTGTCTATTAGTCCATTTCCACAAATCCTCAATCCTTCAAAGAAGCAACTGGTATTAAAGAATGGGATTATTCCATGGATAATTAATTATCTTTCTTAATCAAAAACAAAACTTGGGATTTAGTTCCTCTACCTAAAGGAAGGAAGTTAGTTTGTTGTAAATGGATTTATAGAACGAAATATGGACCTAATGGATAAATTGACAAACATAAATCTTGCCTAGTAGCCAAAGGTTTATCTCAAATTGAAGGAATTGATTATTCTAAAACATTTGCACCAGCTACCAAAATGGATTTTGTTAGACCGGTACTTGCTCTAGCTACTTCCTAAAAGTGGCTATTTTTCAAATGGATGTAAAAAGTGCTTTATTACATGGGGACTTAAAAGAGGATATATTCATGGAACAACCTACTGGATTCACTCAAGAATCCTCCCTTTTATGTAGGCTAAGGAAGTCTCTCTATGGCCTCAAACAAGATCCTAGAGCTTGGTATGAAAAAATTGACTCCTTCCTTCTTTCTTCAGGTTTTTCTCATTGTGAGTCTGATGCCACAATCTACATTTGGAGAGATGAAGAAAAAATCACCATACTTGTTCTCTATGTTGATGATATACTACTCATTGGTAGTGACATCACTCACATTTATACTATTAAGAACTCCCTTTCTAAAAAAATTTAAATGGCTAATCTAGTCTTAGCTCATTACTTTTCTTGGGATTAAAATAAATCAAACAAATGTAGGAATTTCATTGTGTCAACAAAAATACACTCTAGAACTTCTTCAAAGGATTAAGATGACTGATTGTAAACACTCTTCTACATATTTTCAATTTGGAGTCACTCTAAGTACTTCCTGCACATCCCCTCTATGTGATGCAACTCTATACTAACAGCTTGTAGGTATTCTATTATACCTTACTCATACTCACCCAGATATCTCATATGTTGTTGGCTTGATATCCTAATTCTCACATCAACCTCATTTTAGTCATTGGCAAGCAACAAAAATAATCCTACGCTACTTGCAAGGAACTACTCATCTTGGGCTCTTATATGAGGGAAAATGCATGGATATCATTGGTTACATCTATTATGATTGGTCAGGTTCCGTATAATATAGATGTTCAAATTCTGGCTATGTCTTTTGTCTTGGTTCTTTACCAATTTCTTGGTCATGAAAAAAACAACAAGCAGTGGCTTTATCATCTACAGAGGCATAATACAGGGTAGTAGTTTTGGCAATCCATGAAGCTCTTTGGCTTCATCAGATACTAAGATAATTTGGTTCATGACAAACCTATTACTCTTTGGTGTGATAATTAGAGCACAATTCATATTACACGTAATCCAGTTGAGTATCAGCACACAAAACACATTGAGATTGACATGCACTTTATTCGACAGCATATTTAGAGATGGGAAACATACTTGGACTATATTCCCATTGAAAATAAAATTGCAAACATATTCACCAAATCATTTCCTTCTCCACATTACATTCAGTTGCTAGAGAAACTTGGGGTAAATCAGTTGCGTTAAATAGAATAGAGGTTTGCACCTCTCTTTTCTTCTTATTGTTCTTTACTTTGGAGGATGGTTTTTTCCCATGTAGTTTTTTTTATCATCTCTCCTATATGTTACACTTGTACATGAGTATCTCATCAGGCCAAGTTTTTAGGACTCGTTATTTTTCTCCATGAGGAAAATATTCACCATCCTAAGACATACCTCTTTCTTTATTTTTTGACAGATGTTTTTTTCCCAAGTGGTTTTTTCACCATCTCTCACATATGTAAAAACATTGTAAATGAGTACCTCATCAGGCCCTGTTGTCGGGACTCATCCTTTTGGTCAATGAGGACAATATTTTTTTTTATAGATGGTTTTTTCCATGTGGTTTTTACCATATCTTCAAATAAGAAATCATTGTACATGAGTACCTCATCAGGCCCTGTTTCCAGAACTGATTCATATAAAACACCCCTAGTATCACTTAAGGGGGGGTGTTATAATAAGTAATTATTATCTTAAGTTCTACTAGGATAGACTTACTTGAGTTTCCACTCCTTCATGAGTCAGGTGAACTCTCAGTATAGTCTATATCTTATTTGATGAGGTTGTAATCCAATGACTCTCAATGATCAACTTTTCTATTTATACAAATTTGATCCATGGAATAAATCAATTAGTGTATTGAGTTTCTCTATAGTCTTGTGATGTATTGCATAACTATTTCCTTATTTGAATAGAATATTGTTTTCTAACAAAGGTCCCGAGATTTGAAATCATGATGACATACTTTCTTAATATATTTTCTAAAAACATAACTCTTATAGGTTTTATTATTCTTAAGAGCATGTAGACACCTCTAATCAAGAGTAGGAAGTTTGGTAGGATGGGATTCCTAATACTCTTTATGATATTCATCATGACCCAACAAACTCTTTAAAGAACCACATAAAGAAGGAAATCCAATTTAAAATATCAAAACAAATTTAGTATTATAAACCAAAGAAAAAAAGGGTTGTCTTTATGGATGCCTAGATACAATGTGATACACCCATAATGCAGGCTATCATTTTAATTTCCAATATTTTTTATATTTTTTTACTGTATTTTTCAAAATATTTACCAAAATCTTATTACTTGATTTAGCTTGACCATTTCCTTATGGATAATATGACATACAAAAATGGTATTTAAACCCTCACTAAGACATAAATTCTTGTATTTATTTATTTTTCAAATGAGTTACATTATTTAAAATGAGGGTATATGGGATACCAAAACAACACACAATATAATTGAAGATAAAATTAGAAATAACAAAGGATGTTTGATTTGTAATGGTTATAGACTCCACAAATTTGGTAAAATGTTCTATGGTTGTGATAATAAACTTATGTCCATTGGAGGACATAGGAGAAATAGGAAGTACAAGGTCAATACCCCAAATAAAAAAGGGCCAAGGAGACTCTTTGTAAATCCAAAAAGGGATAAGCATATTGTTAAACAAGGTATGCCTACCACTATAGTAGGATGTTAATAATGATTGATAGGATTTATTAATTAAACATTTTCAATATTTTCTTTATTATATGAAAATTAAAAGGAATGTTTCCCTGGCATTTTAACCACATACCATATGGTAGATAGCATGGGTTGAATTAAGGTGGTTTCTATATGAAACTTAAAGGGGTATTGACACAAATGACAAGGGATACCATGAAGACATCATGATACCCCTTATTATCAAGAGCAACACAATGATGAAGGAAAGCAAACAGAGTGCAAAAAAATAGCAACAATAAATTCCAATAAAAATGAATACAAAACACCAATCAATAAGCAAAATTGAATGCAAATCCCTCAATAATAGTAAAAAAAGAAAAAAACTACAATAAAGTAGCTAAAATAATAGGATCACCAATATGACCACTTAAAGTGATAATCTTGGACAAAAGAGAGAATATGACAACACATGAAAATGTGCTAAAATTAAAATATATACATTAATGACACTCTCAAATAGATATTCAAAACAAACAAATCAAAAAATAAGCAATAAAGTCAACAAGAAAACCAAGAGAAACATAGTCTGTACAAAAGGGGGCTACACATAAAAAGCATTTCATGTGCATGGAATTGCTAGGTTCCTCCAACTCAATTCCATCCATTATTTACAATTTTATTATCCCAAACTTGACCAACTCTTTGATAGTATCTGGACAAAGCCATTTATATATTAATTTGTCCTTACACTTCTTATGTACATTAAGGATCTTGAGGACAAGGTCCCCAACTTTGAAATCATGATGACATACTTTCTTGTTGTATTGGGTAGAAGCAAAACTTATATAGGATCTATTATTCTAAAGAGCATGTAGATATATCTCATAAATAGTAGTAAGTTCAACAAGATAGGATTCAAGATACTCCTGATGATACTCATCATGAATCAATTAATTGTTCAAAGAAACATGCAAAGAAGAGTAATTTAATTTCAAGCTACAAAATATCTTCAATACCATAAACGAAATAAAAAGGGTTGTCCCAATGGACATCTAGATACTAGTGCAATATACCCAAAATATGGGATATAACTTTAAGTTCCAGTCTTTCTTTGATTATTTAACTATCTTTTTTAAATTTTTACCAAATTTTTATTACTAGAATCATCTTAATCATTCTCTTGTGTAAAATATGGCATGCAAAAATAGTGTTGAACACCTAACTAAGAAGTCAGTTCTTGTATTTTTTTGAATGGAATGCCATTATTTGAAATGAGGGTAGGTTGGATACCAAATAAACTCACAATATAATTAAATATAAACTTGAAAATGGTGAAGTTTTCTTGATTTTCAAGTGGTATATCCTCCATCCATCTGGTAAAGTAAATTGTGGCTATGATAATTAAATTATTCCCATATAAGAACATAGGATAAATAGGTCCTACAAGGTCAATACCCCAAGTGGAAAAGGACCAAGAAGACTCTCATAAATTCTAATCAATTTTCATGGAACTTATATAATAATACTTTGATTTCAAGAAGTATTATATCATGTGTGATTATCTCATCCTTAATAATCACTTTTATTTTAACATCAGTTGCTTGGATAGGAATTACCATAGATTTACTCCTCTTATTCCCAACTATGGCATCCATACTTTCAATTATGTCATCCTTACTTTTAGAGGTTTCTCTTACATCCCTTTCCCTCCATGCTACCTATATTTTTCTCATAAGAATTTTTAATTATTAATCTATCTAATGATTTGGAAATAAAGGGTGCTTGCAACCTATTTGCACTATCACCTTAAAACGAACTTAAAGTGTGTGTGTGAGAGTGAGAGAGAGAGAATAGATTTTTATTTGGTTATATATAAATGTGTCTTATACTCCTATGAATATGGATAGATGGAAATTTATAATGCATTATGAACCAATAATAAGAAACCTTTATTGAAAACCAAGAGGTCATACATTTGGTAAATAAATCTAATGATCATGATATTCAAGATCAAAATGAAATAAATGAATCTAAATAGAAATATCAAAAGAATTCAATAGATGACCTCAGAAATGAAGATGTGGATGTTACCATAGAATATTACATTAGTGAAGATGTTTTCATATTGGAAAATAAAAATGTTATCTTTAAATATCAAGATGTTGTAAAATATGTTTAGATGGAAAAGCAAGATAGCTCTCTATATGATACAAAATATTTTGACTTGGAAGTTTATGTAAACAATATTAAGAAAAATGATAATGTGTGAAATATTCTAATGTGTGAAGGTGTGGGTGTGTGGTGGCTTTATGTTAAATTCCCTATTAATAATTATATCTCTCAACTTTAGGAGGGGTCATGGTATAGGGGTTTCTCACAATAACCAAATCCAAAAAAAAATTGGCATGTACCTATAAGAAATTATTTAGAAAGTATATAAAAAAACAATAAAAATTATTGAGTACCACTCTTGGTGTAAATTTCAAGTATTATATAAAACAAAAAATGATGACAATAAGGAATTTTCACTTGAAAACAATGAAGCAATGAGTACATGAATTAAATTTTTATTAAACTACTCATACATGAATAATCGTGTTATATTATGTTTATGGCATACATGGTATATTTTTTTATGTTGTATCTTATAGTATCTTATAATTAAAATAATAAATTGATGATTAACTATTTTGATGTATAAATAGTAACATAAATATAATATTTATATATTAATACAACTTACTGACATTGTTGATACATGTTATTCAACTTTTGTAACTTTTTTCCTTTTTAGGCCACTATATTGATGTTAGGCCTATACTAGGATGGTGTTACATAAATGATATGTTTCAACACCATACCATCACAAATAATCCTAAACCAAAAAATAAAATATAGATCATGACATCCATATTTTATTTTCTTTTTATCAATTTTAATATATAAATATTAAAGGAGAGAGTGGTCAAACAAGAACCAAATTTAATTAAATTAATAAATGGGACCAAAAAATGTAAAGGCATATATCAATTATTTGAAAAGCCATAAAATAATTTAAGGTATGTTTTATTATTCTCCCTATATATACTATTTTATTTTTTTCTAAGTTTTATAAGATTTTAATCGATATATTTGTAGAGCTTTTATAAAATATTTGTATCTTAGTGTTTGAAAATTTTTATGAGAATATTTATCAGAAAAGTTTGAATAACATATTTGATTTATTTAGTCAATATCTAAACTTATTTTTCTAGGGTTTTTGGAAAAGAATTCAACCCCTAGATTCTACTAGTTTTAGCATTGTTTACATGCAATGTTTCTACAAAAAGGCTAAACCTTATGGTCTAATTTTTTTTTTTTTAAAGAGGGGCAAAAATTTATTATATCAAAGAAACCTTACAACTGAGAACAAAAAACCACCAAAAATTAGCCAAGAAAAACCTCAACCAGACATATCCTTAGCAAGTAAATTATGAAGATGCTAACAACAGTCAAAAGGGAGGTGATCCCAATACTTAACAAACCAATTTCCTTGAAACTGAGAAGCCCATTTGGCCAAACAATCCATAACCCTATCCCTTTCCCTAGGAATGTGAACAAAAGAGATAAACTCCAAATTACAACAAAATTTGAAGAATCTATCGAACAACCAAGGTCAACCTCTAGTGAACATTATCAAGATGGTGAGTCTTTAATAAATTGATAATAATATGTGAATCAGACTCATAAATTATCCTCCACAAACCCATATCCAACCCTTTTTCCAAAGCACAACAGATAGCAAGAGCTTCCATATAATTATTAGAGTGTATCCACTTATAGCATGAAAAAATAAAATAAGTATTCCCAGCACTATCTCTTCCAACTCCTCCAATACCAGCATGCCTAGGATTACCCCAAGAAGACCCATCCGTATTGATATTGAACACCCCTAGAGGAGGAGGATACCATATACCATCTCTCTGCACCTTTTGCCTAACATATCTTCTACCAGATGAAATAGAAGGACAAGGACCATTCTCCACAAATCCTAAACTCTGCATCATCAAAATATTTGACTGCTCCAAAGGAAGACTAATCTGGCATTTAGAAGAGACAGTTTCCTAGATCATACCAATGATTCACTGCCAAAGCTGAGGAACAATAAGCTTCTTATCATGAAAAATTCTTCGATTTCTTTCCAACCAAATCTGCCACAGAATGCAAGAAGGGCCAATAGTCCAAGCAACCTGGAGAAAGAAAGCCTTAGCATGAGGTCTCCCTAAACTCCTCCAGAACTCCAAAAGAGAAGAAGCATGGGCACAAGGCTGTTTCAAAACCCCCCACAAAAGATGAAAAATATCCCATGCAAAAGAACATTGAAAAAGAAGATAACCTGAAGACTCTTCATTGTTCGCACATTAAAAACAAAAAAGAATGTCCCTATGACCTCTATTTTGCAAATTATCCCAAGTAGGGCATCTATTGTGAGTAGCTAACCATAGATAAAAATTACATCTAGGTCAAGAAACCTTTTACCACACCTACTTCCACCAAGGCACCTCAGCATCCCCAAAAATGTTGTCGATACAACTCTCTGTATCCTGAAGCCACCGAATAAACCCCTCTAGGATCCAAGCCCCAAGCCAAAACATCATCATCCAAGCCAAGCTTTATGGTCTAAATTGATATTAGATTAAAGACTTTAATTTTGAGATAGATTTATAATTTTTCAGAAATTTATATTTTTAAGTAATTCAAAATATTGTATGATTTGAATGTAAGCATTAAATATTGTATAATTTGAAATCAATTTTTTGTAAAATAAAATGATGAGTGAACATAGGTCAATGAGTTGCATGAATGTCATGTTGTAAATATTGAACTATTTCATATTTACTTTATGATATTTATTAAATAAAAATATTTATATGTAGTTCTTTTATATAAAATATTAATTTGATATATGTAGAGGAAAAAATGCCTTCTCATATATATGCTTGAAAAAAATACTATTACCTAATGGTATAATTTTAATTATATATCTATAACCAATAATTTTATTTTTTATTTTTTAAATTTTAAAAAATAAATTATCAATTAATTGAGTTATGGAGGAGGTGGAGGCATGGAATATGGAAGGATCAAAGGTGACAAATAAAAATGAAGAGAATTATCATAATAAATATAAGTTGTATATTTGTATCCCAATAATAGTATAATTTATTCTTTATTTTTATTATAGTAAAAGTAAAATTGTTTGTTCTTGTTATACTAAGGCACAAGAAATTATATCCATGTGGTTAAGAATAAACAAAACCTTGAGGATGAGATGATCATTAAAATATTTTTTATGGTGACTAAACCAAACCAATAATCATTTACTAGGACAATTATAAGTAATAATTATTATATAAAAATAAATTGAATTTCCAATCAATAAAATATTTATAAATAAATTGTAATCATATAGTTATTAAATAATCATAAATAAGATCATGGTG
This sequence comes from Wollemia nobilis, assembly GCA_028583015.1. Classification (NCBI taxonomy): domain Eukaryota; kingdom Viridiplantae; phylum Streptophyta; class Pinopsida; order Araucariales; family Araucariaceae; genus Wollemia; species Wollemia nobilis. The sequence continues at coordinate 12,132,049 of JAQPPZ010003361.1, forward strand.
GAAGCAAGTGCAAGCCACAAATTGGGAGTAAGTATGAGCTGAGAGAAAGTGTGACCCTTACCTTATTTTTATTTTAGAAAGCAACGAAGTGTTGTGAGTGCAAGGAGTGAGGGCCACTTCTTGTTCTAGATCTTAGGGGACTCAAAAAATAAAGGACTCTTATGAAGAAGATCTAAGTAACATGGCAAGAAAAGCATTTTTAAAGTCCTTATAAAAAGTAAGGAGGGCCTAGTTGTAAGTATGGATGTCCTATTTATGGATAAAATGAGGACTAAATATATGGTAAACCCTATTCATACAACTAATACTACACCCAAAGTGATTATCAAGGATGAGATGATCAAGCATGATATAATGGTTCCTAAAACTAGAGGGTTGATATATAAGGTCCATGGATACTATCCAAGTTTTTCAAATATTCAAAATTGGATATGGATTAAATTCAAATTACTCCATGACTTTTCTTCCATAACCATCATCTTCTCAAGTTCAAAAATCAAGGATAAAATAATGGATAGTGGCCCTTGTTTTAGAGAAAAAATGCATTATATTTAAGGCCATGGAGTGAGAACTTTTGTGTGAACATAGAGACTATTAAAAGATAATTGTTGTAGATTATGTTTATTGAAATTTCTTACCAACTTATCAATAAGGAGGTTTTAAGAAATATCAAGAACACTCTAAGGAAGTTCATCTAGGAGGGACCTAATACTAAGGAGAGAAGAAATGCTATATATACTTGAATGTGTTGCCATGGATATAATAAAATATTTGCAATAGTAAACTAGGATTAAATCTAAATTAAGATGATGGTATCAATGAGTGTATTATGAAAATATTATTGTCACAAATGTTATGAGACTATAAATTTGATAAGATATTGAAAATTAAAAATGATGGAGAAATAAATTGAATGTTTTGAGGATGAGACAAGGTTAAACATGAAGCAAGATAGTAGAGGCTAGATCAAATCAAGGATTTTACACTCCCAAAAAAGTGGAAAAAATCCCCTCTACATTATTAAATGGTAAATGCCATCATAGGTTACTTGAATCAACCAACTATTAAAAGAAAAAATTGATATAAGGTACAAGGAAGTACAATGTGTAAGTTTAAATTTAGGATAAATTAAAGGTGCAAAGGAATATGGGGAGACAAATTTTAAATCAAATGATACAAAGGAGGTCAAGTTTAATCCAAATAAATCATATTTAATTTTATCAAGTACCATAAAATACTATCCTTGCAATACAAATGAAAGTAGTATAGAGAATATTTCTTACTCTTTAAGGTTTCAATAGTAGCATAATACAAAAACACATATGGAGAATATCCATGGAAATTTGGTGTAGCATAAGAAAGTAAATACTATGGAGGATCATTCTAGTACTTTTGGGTTTCCATGGTAACATAATTAAAAAGTATTTATAAGGCTATTACTTGCATTACAAATTCTCTATGGAAACACAAATCTTTATAAGTTAAGTCTCACTATGAAAAATATGGAAAAATAGAAAATATTGGTGAAGACGAAAGTGTTGGTGGGAATGGAAAAAGGATAGGGATGTCATCAAATAAAGAACAAAGAGAAAAGAAATCTCAAAGAGATAAATTTGGTAAGAAAAAAAAAAAATATTAAGTGTTAAAAAGAAGTGAAGCTAAGCCCACTAATAAAAATAAAAAGTGATGATGGGAATGGTATTGTGGAACATTAGGGTTATGAATAAAACCCCTACAAAAGGAAATATTAAGGAATTGATAGGTTTTTATAGTCCAAAGTTTATTTTAATACAAGAACCAAATTTTAGTGAGGAATATAAGGATACTTTTAAAAAACAATTGAATATGGGGGATTGTCTAGAAGTTCCTTCTATAGGAGCTTTTAATGATATTGTGACAATATGGGACAAAGGCAAATGGGATGGAAAATTGTTCGAAGTAAAATATAATTGGGTTGTTAAACTATTTTATGAGAAAAAAAAATTCATTAAATTTTGGGTTATAAATGTATAAGTTCCAACTATAGTTTCTCCTCAAGAAACATATTGGAAGGATCTTAGCCAATTTTTCAAACACGATGATGATTTATAATTGTGATCTAAATATTCTTGGGAGTGACATCAACATTGTTTTATCTAATTTGGAAAATAATGGTGGTACTCTTGGATGTTTTAAATTGATGAAATATTCTGCTTCATTTGTCAATTCAAATTGCCTTTGGGATGCTATTCCATCAAATTTTCAATGTACATTGGATAATAGATGCATTGGGCAATGCATATAATATAGATTAGATAGATTTTTGTTATCCAGCATATGGTTGCAATCAATGTATATAATATTGAAATGGGTAAAAGCTAATATTTGCTCAAAATTAAAAACAAAATAAATTCACATGTCCATAAAATTGTTTTTATTCATTTAAAATAAAATTCATAGATTACAATAAGGATTGTAAGGAATCATTTTCATAATGAACATTAAATATACTGATAGTTTCTCTTGGGTTTATTTATGTAGGTGGTATTTAGTGTGTATGGTACACCACTGGTGTTGTTGATGCTAATTTTGCACCTTTTCCACCTGTTGTATGACCTGAAAAAGGGGTTTAGTTGGTTTAGGGGCTTGCCTTGGTCAGGCCCTGTATTGATGAAAGATAATGAAAATATTAAATGAAATTGAACTCAAATGTTGTAAAAACTATGGGAAACATCATAATATTATCAAATAAATCTTATTTGAAACAATTGGGGTGATTTGGGACCTACAAACCCAATTCGTAGGTCGAGGGGCTAACTGGTGCAGGATTCATAGGTCGAGGGGCAAATTTACATGTAAGTACCTTCTAAAGGAAATCCTCGCATGGATGCACTCCTAAGGTGCTATACTACTGTTTTTAAGGTTAAAATTACTATTTTGTGCTTCTATACATATTTTAACCTAATTTTTGTGCTTTGAATAAAAGGAGAGAGAGAGGTACAATGAGGGTTTAGGTCCACTATTTATAGATAAACCTAAGGGGTAGGGATGTGGTTAGTAAAACTAAACCCTAAGTTCAAGTTCTAGGATGGTTAGGTTAGGGTTTGTGAGGTGTCATCCTCACATTCCCTTATAAAATATCTCATCCTCACACATGTGTAAAGAGAGATTAGGGTTAACTAGGATTAGTCAACTCTAGGTTAGATTTGGGGTTATGTTAGAGTTTCCTAGAAAATATCCTAACTAACTTAGTGCACACACATGTGGGAGGGAATAATTAGGACTAATTAGGGTTTAAGAACCTAATTAATCTCTATAATCCAAAAAGTTCACTTTAAGTGAAGTCACTTTAAAATTAGAATTTGGGTTAACTTTAATTAAGAGTTTTTAGGAATTAATAGTCCTATGGGGTCCTAATTAAGTCTAGGAAGGGTTTAAGTGGCCTTTGGTGATTTATGAGTGATCCTTTAATGGATTCCAAGTAGTCATGATGTGAATTGAGTAGTTTATTAGGTTTTTGTACCTATAAACTAGTTATGTAGCCTATGTAAGTCTATGATATGCTACGCTAATCTAGAGTGATATACACTAGTCTACGGTAGTCTACGCATGTCTAATATAGTATATATATATATATATATATAGCCATATACAATAGTATACGCTGGTCTAAAATAGCCTAGAGGTGTCTAGGATGGTGTATGTAAACCTACAAGTGTCCACAAGGATCTACAAGTATGTAGAGGTAGCTATGTGTGACTTTTAGGTGTCTATATTTTACCCCTTTTTGTACTATACAGTGTAGCACACAACTTAATACAAAAATATAATGGGAGAAAGTAGAATATGAATAAGAGAAGAGAATTGAATCTAATAAAATGTATGTAGCCACTTGAAGCATGACCATACAACATTGACCGATATCCAAGAGGAGAAGGGAATGAGATCCAATCAAAGGTATGTAGCCACTCAAAGCATGAGCATACAATTTTGATCGATAGCCAAGAGTATAAGGGAATGGAATCCAATCAAATGTAAATAGCCGCTCAAAACATGACCATACAACATTAACCGATAGCCAAGGGGAAGAAGATAAGAAGCAAAGAAGAAGAATAGGGGAACAAAGAAAGAGATAAAATGAAAAATAATGTGGGTGAATGGAAATGGATGATTGCGGATGCAATGCAATGACTTTTCTGAATATGTATAACATTTTTTGATGTCATACTAGTTTCTTGGGGTGGCAAATTTTGACTGCTTTGCTTTTGCGACCAATGCAGGATGGTCCAAAATATGAATAGAACAAATGGCTATTCAAATTATTGTTGTTTATTTATTGATGAGTACATGGTGACAAGTGTCAAACCATTTGAGCTAGTTAATATTTGTATTATTCAAATGTGTCATTCATTATGTATCATGAATGCCAAAGTGAAATCCTTCTCCAAATGTTGTGCTAAATTAGTCAACCATGTCATTTATTGTGTACCATGAATGCCAAAGTGACCTCTCCATTGTTACACACAACTCTCTTGATCTAAAAAATATCTAGTTGGGATTGAGATTATAATCATAAGATAATATTCGTAAAAAAAAATTAGATAGATATGATATCCATGGTTTGTATTTTTGGTTGTTTGGTTGCATGTGAAGCTAGATGTTGGATATGAATACCCCCTCAAACGAGGAATCAATAATGAGGCGAATGGAATGTGGTGATGTGGTTACGAATTGGTTCATAGAAGAAAAATACATGAGATAATTGATGAAAAATTAGATGGATAGAAATAGGGGCAGGATTGGTAGGGTTTGTAATCAAATTTGGGTCAATTTGGGGCCTTTAGACTCAATTTGCAGGCCAAGGGGTGAATTGGACCTATGTGCAGTGTTTCAGTAGTTTGGAGGACCAAAAAATTGCAAAATTGGACAAATAATATACCTTTGGAAAGATCTTTTCAAGATTTATCCAATGGTAAAAAATTTGTGAAATTTGGAGGTGATTTAATAGGTGAAAAATTAATCCAAAGATAACCCTACTTTTAGAAGTGATGAATGAACAATTTCAAGCCTTGTGAAAGGTGCACATGATGATTTTATATGATTTTAAGAAAAATGCATGATGAAATTGATTATAAATCAAATGGATGGGAAATAGAGATGATTTCCAAGGGTTTGGAACCAAAATTGGATCAGTTTGGGGCCTTTAAGCTCAATTCACAGGTTAGGGGGCAAATTGGATCTAGAATCGTAGGTTAGGGGTGAATTGGGCTAATTCATAGGTCCAAGGTGAATTGGGTCAAATTCATAGGCCAAGGGGTGCATTTGACCTAATTAGGGTTTTTTTGGTGTATTTAAGTTTTTTTGGAAGCATGGGGTGGTCATTTTGACATCAGTGGAGTTGAAGAGTGAGGAGGGTGTGATGTTTGACTATGTGGAGCACTTACGACTGACTGGATCGAGGTGCAAGATGATGAGAGGACATATCGGCACTGGAGCTTGATGTGGCAATCCACCAGTAAGTGCTCTATCTTTTATTTATTTTTTTATTTTATTTTCTAAAAAGCGTGAAATAGGGGGGAGTTTTTCGTGTTATTTTAAAAAAATAAGGTAAAATTTTATTAGAATTGGAACACAAGGTGTTAAACAGGCTTAATGGGTACCCAAAAGTGTGATCAATTTTTAGGTTTGACACTTTTTAGTTGTAGTTTGACTGGGTGATAGGTAGAGTAGTCTTTTAGTTTGACTTACCATTTTTGGAGAGATGGTGCACTATTTTTGCAATGTGGTTGAATTTCCTCTGTAAAAGTAGGAAATGGGTATGTGATTGTGCAACTGTATTTTTAATTTATCCTCATTTGGTGTGTTATTTGAATGTATACCATTAGGATGTTAATTAGAAAATTTTAACTATTAAGTTTTCCACTGTAGGTACACTATTTATGAAAACCGTTGACACTTTCACTGTAGAAGGGTAAAATGGGTATCCAAAAATATTGTTTGTTTTGGTATACAATTGCATGTCGCATGTGTTTGATTTACATGCCAAGGTGTAGAAAATGTTGAGTTTAAAATTAATTGTTAAGAGATCGATTTATGCTTTTTAGAATTTCTATTTGAAGTTTCATCACGAAGTGGGTAAATGGGTATTTAGAAATGTGTCTGTGTTTGTGATGTTATGTGATTTGTCATGTTTATAGTTTTGAGGAGGTTGTGTAAATTTTGACCTCGAACTTCATGTAGATTTATATACTATTTTTGAATATTGTCAACACTTTCATCTTGAAGTGGGCAAATGGGTGTTCAAAAATATATTTTATTTTTGTATGTCTAATGGATCAACATGATTTTGAATTTTGTACCATAGTAAGTATATGAATAATTGTAAATTTGACTATTGGGAGCTAAATATATATTATTTTTCACATCTGTTCAAAATTTTATCATGAAATGGCAAAATGGTATCCAAATATGTGACTGTATTTTTTATTTGTTTTAAAATATGAATTGTGCACTGTTTTATGTCTCGAAGTGCATGTCAATTTAAATTAAATTAATTTGTGTGTGAAATGTGTTTAAATAAAATTAAATTTTATTTTATTGGATGATTATGCATTAGATTGATGTGAATTTTGTTGTTGTTTATGTATGAGCAGGTAAAAATGATCAAGCCACATCATCGTGTTCGTACAATGAAGCATGATTTTGACAAGCTCCTCGATAATGAATATGATATAAATTGGTTGGATGCCATGTAGGAATTCAAGAGTGTTCACACCAAAATGGCATACATATCCATATTATGTGAGCGATGGGATGCATATCATAACATCTCCCACTGCCCAACGGGTGAGATGACTATCACCCTGGAAGATGTGTATAGAATTTAGAAATTTCTGATTGAGGGTGTGCTAGTGAGGGCAGCACCAGATAATACAAAGGAGGCTATGATGGAGTGCTTTGCAAAAGAAATCTAGTCATAAGTACCTTTGTGGAAAGAAAACTAGGATCTATCCTATGAAAGAATGTAAACATGCAATGAAATACATGTGAGAAAAGGGGTTTAAGGAACCCTAAATTCAAAGCATGAAAGAAATGTAAGAAGGATATATACAAATATAAATAGGTAATATTATACAAAATATGTGGAAAGATATGTAACTATTGCGATTTACCCGGGGTATTTGTGAAAGATATTAGGAAATCCTAATTAAGTGATCATAAAAGGAATCTGAAATTTGTATTTACAAAAAGGAATCTGAAATTTTCTTTTAATGAAATATATAAAAAGGAAGTTTATAAACCCTAATTCTTAAAAGCATGAGAGAAATGGAACTTTAATTTTTGTACAAAAATGAAATTCAAAATTGCTTTGAGAAATGGTGTACAAGAGAGATTTACAAAACCCTAATCCTAAATCTAAACTTTAGAATTGAGAATATGAAACACTTTTGTAATGGAAAGGGATACTATGGAGCAAAGAAACAATGGAGAAATTACACTACATGTAATTTAGGAAAAGAAAACCAAAATTTATCAAAAATTTACAAAATCAGACTTGTTGGTTTTGTGCAGGTTTCTGCAACTAAAGTAGCCTTTCTAACATGATGAATGTGTAAGGAAAGGGAAATTTACCAAATGTACCTACGCATTTACTAGTAAATTGTTCCTCACACATAAATTACAAAATAGAGAAAATTTGGGAGAATACCTGGATTCTGATGCTATAGATGGTCTGGTTTACTCCTCTTCTGCTCACCCCTACAATTTTGGGGGTTTTTGAGGCTTGTAGGGTCAATTCACAGGTCAGTGGGTGATCTAAATATGAATTTGTATGCTGGGGGTGAATCAAATTTAGAGGACTAAAATCCCTATTCTGATGGTTTGAGGGGGTTTCTAGGGCTTCAATAGTCTCTGTAACACTCACATTTTGTACCTGCAAAATACAAAAATAGTGTATTATGTCAAATTTATTATAAACTACTCTAGAACAATTCATTGTGGAGGTGCCATCGGGTGTGCCAGAATAAAATGGGCAAAAGCTGCTATTTGCTCAAACATAAATACAAAATAAATGCACATGTCCAAAAAAAAAATCTTTATTCATTTAAAATAGAATTCATAGGTTACAATAAGTATTGTAAGGAATCCTTTTCATAATGAACATCAAATTTATTGATATTTGCTCTTGGGTTTCTTTATGTATGTGGGATTTAGTGTGTGGGGGCCATTGTTGGTGTTGTTGATGCTGATTTTGCTCCTTTTCCACCTATTGTATGACCTAAAAAAGGGGGTTAGTTGGTTTAGGGCTTGCCTTGATCAGGCCCCATATTGATGAAAGACAATGAAAATAGTAAATGAAATTGAACTAAAATGTTGTAAAAACTATGGGAAACATCATAATATTTTCAAATAATGTTTACCTAACAAAATTGGGGTTATTTGGGACCTATAGACCCAATTCGCATATCCAGGGGTGAACTGGTACCAGATTCATAGGTCAGGGGGTGAATTCAGCTATAAGTGCGTTCTGAAGGATATTCTTGCATGGATGGGCTCATTAGGTGCTATATTGTTGTTTTTTAGGTTCATATTGTTGTTTATGTGCTTATGTACACATTTTGGTAAAGTTTCTATGCCTTGACTAAAAGGAGAGAGAGAGGTAGAATAAGGGTTTAGGTACACTATTTATAGATAAAACTAAGGGGTAGAGGGTGTGTTTAGGAGAATTAAACCCTAAGGTCAGGTTCTAGGATGGTTAGGTTAGGGTTTGTGAGGTGTCATCCTCACATTCCCTTAGGAAATATCTCATCCTCACACATGTGTGAGGAGATATTAGGGTTAAATAGGATTAGTCAACTCTAGGTTAGGTTAGGTTAGGTTTTACTAAAAATATCCTAACTAACCTAGTGCACACACATGTGGGAGGGAATAATTAGGACTAATTAGGATTTAGGAACCTAACTAATCTCTATAATCCAAAAACTGCACTTTAAGTGAAGTCACTTTAGATTTAGAATTTGAGTTATCTTTAATTAAGACATTTTAGGAACTAATAGTCCTATAGGGTCCTAATTAAGTCTAGGAAGGGCTTAAGTGACCTTGGGTGATTGATGAGTGATCCTTTGATGGATGCCAAGTGGTCGTGATGTGAATTGAGTAGTTTATTAGGTTTTTGTACCTATAAACTAGTGATGTAACCTATGTAAGTCTATGATATGCTACACTAATCTAGAGTGATCTACGCTAGTCTACTCATGTCTACAATAGTCTAATCAGGTCTAGAGCCATCTACAATAGTCTACATTGGTCTACAATAGCCTAGAGGTGTCTAGGATGGCCTATGTAAACCTACAAGCATCCAAAAGGATCTAGAAGTACGTAGAGGTAGCTATGTGTGACTTTTAGGTGTCTACAAATCTCTTCAAAAAAATTATTATGAGAATAATCATATCACAAAACCATTCCCTTGAATTATGATTTACTCAACAATGTACATCCAAATCCATTTGGTTCTAGTCTATGTGGCTCCAAAACCCTGATTTCTTCTTGATGGTTATGTTATGGTGGGATGAAGCAAATTTTGAAGGGTCACATATGCATAGTTTTGTTTAAGATATAAAATATCTAAATGGCAAGTGAAAAATTGGAATGCCAAATATTCTAGTAGCATTTTTAAATAAATTAAGTAAATTGAATCCAATATCAAAAAATTATAAGAGATAGAAATAAATGGAATAGACCAATAATCTTATATGTAAGAAAAAAATTAATTTATGTTTATCATAATGCATTGAAAGTGAGTCATATTGGTTCCAAAAATCTAGGAAGAAATGGCTCAAGGAGATAGAAATGTGATTTTTTCATGCTACAACAACAAAAAAATCTTTTTATCGCATCAAAAATAGTTTAACTCTAGATGGATGAAACATTGAGAAAGAAGAATATATCAAGAAGAAAGTAGTTAATTATTTCAAAAATATTTTGTCAAATTTTGTCTAGGATAAGGAGGCATAAGGTAAGTTTTTTTAGGATATTCCATCAATTATCACACATATAAAAAATGAAAGTTTGATGAAGAATATATCTATGGAGGAGCTACATGAAGCATTTTTTATCTTTCCATATTAACAACGCACCTAGCTCCAATGGATTTCCTATAATTTTCATTCAATTTTTTGGAATGTATTAAAGAGTGATATGTTGGTTGTGATTCAAGAGGCCCAAAAAATGAAGGCTACGATAAGTGAGATCAATGTCACTTTTATTATATTGATTTCCAAGAAAATTAAAACAAAATATTTTAATAGTTTTCATCCAATAAGACTTTGTAACATGATTTATAAGATAATTTCAAAAGTAATAGAAAATAAGTTAAAAGGAATTCTAGATTGTGTTGTCTTAGAGGAAGAAGGTGGTATTATTTATGGTGAACAAATTATTGATGGCTTAATCATTCCATAGAAGGCCATACTTTTTATTAGTTCTAATAAAAATTAGGTATGCTCATGAAATTAGATATAAACAAAGCATAATATAGGGTTGGTTGGAATTTTCTACATGATAATATCAAAATATTTGGTTTTGATCAAGATCGGAGTGAATGGATTAAATATTATTATAGAACTCTCAAATATTCTAATTTTATAAATGGTTCTCCTATTTATTATTTTAATTCATCTTGTAAACTCTTCCAAGGTGATATACTATCTCTTTATCTATTTATTATTCTTGTGGAGGCATTAGTGAGAGCCTTCTTAAAGGAAAAAATGGGAGGGGAAAGCAAAGGTATTCAAGTTACAATAAATGGTCTCTTTGAATCTCATCTCTATTTTTTTATGATACTTTTTGGTATCATTCCTCAATCAGCAAGACCATGAAGATTAAATCAATATTATTAAACTATGAGAAGGCTACTAGATGGTTCCTCAATACTACAATATATAGGATGTTTTTAATTAACACTACTCTATATTTACAATATATTATTATGGATATTTTAGGTATCAAATTGAAAATTTTCCATCAACCTACTTGGGTATTCATTTATTCCATAAAGGAAAGAAAATGATATAGATGAGAGAAGGGAGTCATCCAAAGGATGGCATTCTCATGCAACACAAGTTTCCTTTCCATTTATTACCTTAAGGTGCATGGTAATCAAACATGTGATCAAGGTATCATAATGAAAATCAAACTCTTAATATAACACACTACAACTTCTCTTGTATGACAATGTCTTCCTATTGTACAAGCACTTCTATTGTACAACCACACTCATTGTACTACAACTTTTAATATTTTGTATGACATGGTACAATTTTATAGTTGGTTAATTTAATGACACTCCTTTTGTATGACCACTTCATTATATGATGGTAAAATTGTATGGTAGGTTCCTTGGTTGTATGGTAGTCTCTAGATGTTATTTTTTAATTACAATATTTCCCTTGCATAGAGGTGTGTCATTAAATTGAATGACAACTCCAATGATAATCCTTCCTTTAGTCTTCATACAACTACTTCTCAAGATGGTCTCCTTAAATATAGTTAATCTACTCCTTTCTTGCATGAATGGTAATCACACATTCATGGCTTTATACAATTGTAATCTATCAACACCTCCACTCAAAAAATAAGGCATTCAACCAACATTCTTGTTTGTATATTTTTTTCACGTGAACATTGTAGTTCCCCTTAAATTATGATTCTTATTTGAATGGTGCCTTCATGCATACTACAACCATACCTTGTATTTACCTATAATTTTGCACTTTAGAATATAACCTACTTATGCCAAAATTAAACAAGCCTACAATTTGTAGTTCAATGATATTAGAAATTTCACATTCTAACACATGCACACATATTGTGTTTGAGAAAGAGATCATTATTTCTATTCAAAAAATTCTTCCTAGCTATTACACAATTATAGTACCAACCACAAAATAAAACCTTGATATGGTTATCTCTCTCTCTCTTAGCCTACATGTCTCTCCCAGGCTTCTCTTTTGGTTCATTTTTTATATGCCTTTTTTACCTCCTCTTGGATCAACCCTTTTAAACTTACATTCTATGATCAAATCGTAGTTTAGATATACTTTAGAATTATGTGAAGGATATATGATGTGATGTGATTCAATTTTTAGTAAATACATGTAACATAGGTGTGATGATGCATGTATGAGAAAACTAAAATGCGCAAAGGAAGGACTTGTATCATTGCATGTACCTATGTGAATGTGATCCATTCCATAACCTCAAGGATGTAGGATGGTATAAGGTATATGTAACATCTTTGACCAATGTAGTTTTTCTAATCAAATTTTAGACCCAAAACTATGCAAGTTTTTATGGCAAGTCGTAACTAATATGACTGGTTTAGAGTCTGTCATGGACCTGTGTGTAAATGAGTGAGGTTCATTTATCCATTTTGAGGGAGGTAGGATTAATCCATTATAGACATGGTCAAATTAGCTATCACATCCATGAGCGAACAATGATATGCACAAAAGCAATTTGCTAATGTGATAGATATGTCACAACTTGTAAGACTATTCCATTGGTAGGCAGGCTCTTAGAGCCTATTGCTAGTGATGGAAATCATCCCATGATGATATGTTGAACCTAAGGACCAAATGTGATGAAGCATAACACTGGTGATATATACAGGTATTTCCTTTTGTTTTCTACCCCTCATTTATTGTTCTTGTATGTTTTTTTTGTGGTGCTCTTTTTATTTCTTTTTTTTTTTTGTATGGGCTTTGGCTTTTGTTTTCTTCCCCATTGTCTTACTTTTTCTTATGCTTATCCCTTTGTTTATCCCTAGCTCATATGTTTACCATGAAAGTGATAGGACGAGTAGGGGAAACTATTTGCTAGATGGTGATATCTACGTAAGGTGTTATCTTCCCTAGAATCAAAACTTGTTTAATGTGTAACCTATGTGAATGGTCTATGAGAGAATTTGAACTAGCCTAAAGAACTATAAGGAGTTTATAAAACCTATCAGCTAGAGGTGATATTTTATTAACTGAACTAGTGAGTGGTCAAAGCTTAACATGGGACCTATGTATACCCTAATCCTAAAAAGGGGGAATGGACATCTAGGTGGTGATGCTAACAAGTGCATGTATTACTCCTGTTGAAGGTGTATTTTGGGGAAGAGTATACAAACTATGAAATAAATTGTAATGAAATACATTTGGATATATTCAATGGATATAATGTAAATGATGCAAGTGAGGGAATATAATATTTACAAGAGGAATATTATGAGGTTTAGAGGGATAAGTTTCGAAAACTTATCTATAGATGAGTATGGTGTATCATCATGATAAAAGCATGATGCTATGATAATGGTTACCCCAACGTGTGGGGTGTGTATGATGTAGGTGTGTATGATAATGGTTGCCCCAGTGTGTGGGGTGTGTATGATGATAGACAAGTAAATTGTGACATTTGGGAATGCTTGTGATAAATACAAATATAGGAATAATGTGAAGATGGGATTTACAACTAGAAGAAATGAAAAGAAATAGGCATTAGTAACCAACAAGATGATGGGATTACCAAAGACTAATGAGGATAGAGGAAATAAAATGGATCAACATAGGTATGTATCCACTCGAAGTGTGACCATACAACTACATGAGGAATTAAGAATAAGTATAATAAGAGTGTAAAAGGAAGATGAAAAGAAACTATAAATGAGTGAAGTGACATGGGTCAGGTCACGAGTGGGAAGGTGAAGCGATGATGCTGCTTGGGATTTGATAATTTATGTAACTAGACTTATGGTGAATATATCAATATGGCACTATCAATGCTTCACATGATGGCAAAGTTTGGGGGATAACATGACGTGGACTCTTAAGTTGGGTGGATGAATGGGAACACTCAAATGATGGGACATGATCACCAATCAACATGTTGTTTACCAGGGTTTCGAATGTATGGTAGGCATCATGTCATGACCTGGTTGTCAATTTTCATGGGAATTTTATGGTTTGGGATGTGATGGGTCAATAGGACTAATTTTAGATAATAGCAAGAGGCCTTAGTGAAGGAGATAGTGAAAAATTTTAAATAATAGTGAGGATGGGATAGGCATGAGGTAGATGTAGGGATCTATTAGAGGTGTAGGGGAAGAAAATGGAGTGAGGCCAATTGGTGGAGTTGTGGGTCAGGATTCAGATGTGGGATAAACCATAGGATGAGGAATGGATCTGGGTGGATGTACGGGGTATGATAGACTAGTGAGTAGATGTGGGACAACAACAATGGCTCAAATGTAACTTGAGGACATCAAGTCAAACTAGCATGTGTTGGATATCAGGATACGAATGTGACAAGGTTGGAGGTGGAAAACAAGACTCCAATTTGTAGGGACTCCAATGTGTATGTAGTAGTGTGGTATGCATGGTAAGAGGAAGTAGCATGAGGTGATAATGGAGGTGAGTGGAATACATTTACAGAGTACAAGGTTGATTGGAATGGTAGGCCATGAAGGGGTGAGGGTGGCATCTAGAGGATAGTTGGCATAGTAACTGACTATGGATAACATGTGCGAGATGGAGTTATGCACATAGAAGTGGATTGGAAAATACTTGACTACAAAGCTTAGGTATAGGGATACATCCCACTCAGGAGTGGGGGAGGTAGGCATAAAGGATGTACAGGATGAGGTATGTATCCTCAATTAGGATGGTGGTATATTCCTAAAACATGGCAAGGTGGAGAGACCAGTGAGTAGGGGTTCCTCACATACTTAGGTGGAGGTGGAGGAGACTTGGGTATGGATATGGGAGCTTTCCTCTTTTTCATCAAAGGAGGATAGGGATACCTGATTGTATCCTAAATGAGGTGAGTAGGATGACCCTATATGGTGAGGTGAGAGGTATTGGGGTGGAGTGTTATAGTTTGAATGGGAGGAAGGTGAGTACTATCTAGTTTGAAGAGTAACGGGTGGTCTAGCTAGATTGGCCAGTGTAATCGATATTGGGGGTGGTGTTGGATGGTCTTACATGGTGGTACATTGTGATGCTGGTGGCAAGTGTATACCATCATGTATCATTGTTGATGGCATAGAGGTATATGATGTGAATCCTACAAAAATAAAAAGATATTAACAACATATAAATGACATAAAAAGCAGAAATACATGTATAATACAATTTTAAAGTAAATACATACATGTATTACGATGTGCATGGTGGGTGGTGTGTGTGTGTGAACAATAGTGTGTGCTATTTATTATAGTGAATGTTTGCGGGTTAAGCATTCAGTGCATGAAGGTGAAGGATATTGATCGGTTTGAGATCAACGAGACCCTTGAGAGTAGCCAAATGATAGGCACCTAAACCAAACTTGTGCATGATGATGAAGGGGCCCAAATATTTTGGGGTAAACTTGTCTCATTTTGGATGAGGTTGACTTGTGATCTGCTAGTTCTCTTTGAGAAATAGATCACCAATTTGGAATTCATGTTGATGTACCGTACTATTGTAGGTACGACGAAGGCAATCTTGGTAGACATGTGTGTGTTTGATGCTCATAAAGGAGTATAAGTTGATCAAGGTGGGCTTAACGAGTAGTGTCATCATTAATAAATTCCTTCACAGAGACCCTTAAGGAAGGTATCTCAAGTTCAAGGGGTATGATGGCCTTGGTGCCATAGACTAGTGAGAAAGGGGTTGCCCCAGTGGGAGTACATATGCTCGTACGGTAAGCCCACAATGCTAAGGGTATTTGGTTATGCCAATCATGATGAGATTCTACTACTATTTTGTGAAGTATGGAATAGATTGTCTTGTTTGTAGCTTCTACCTAGCCATTACCTTGTGGGTAGTATGGGGTAGAGAAACTATGATGGATGTTGAATTTGGTATAGAGGACATGAATAGTTCTATTTTTAAAGGATTTCCCATTATCAGAGATGATTTGGGAAGGAATTCTAAAGTGGCATATGATATGGTCTATAATAAATACCATGATCTTGGCTCCTATGGTTTGGACAAGTGGTATGGCTTCGACCCACTTTGTAAAATATTCTATGGTTGTAATGATGAATTTATGGTTGCTTGATGAAGCAGGTGTGATTTGTCCTATAAGTTCGAGGCCCCATTGTGAAAAATGCCACATGAACTGGATTGGTTGGAGTTCTTGAGATGGAAGGTGTATGAGGTTTGCATGTTGTTGGCACTTGACACAGTGCCTCACATATTCACAACAATCATGCTCCATATTTTGCAAGTAATATCCCATGTGAAGGATGCATTTTGTGATTGCCATGCCACTGAAGTGGCCATCGCAAGTACCATCATGGGTTTCTTCTACAACTTATTGATATTCTTGGTATTCTAGGCAAAGCAAGAGGATGCCATCATAGCCGTGATGATAGAGGATGTCCCCTAGTAATGTATAGTGGATCACTTTTTGCTTGAATGCTCAAAAATGAGCATGTGGTAAGTTGCATGGTAGGAATCCTAATTTGATATAATATTTTATCTGCATAAACCAAGGATCATGTGGTTTTATATAAACCACATGAATACCACCATCATATATAGGAGATGTAGGTGATATAGCAGATTGGATGAGTGTATTAATGGATACTTATGTGGTATATAATAATGTATTTTGTAGTATTAATGATCCTAAGGAGGCCATTCTATCTATAAAATGATTTGATGATCGTGGAGTGGCCTTGATGTCGTACCAATCAAATCAGGAAAGAAGTTGTTGTGCTATATACTTGTATTGTTGTAGAACTAGACAATGGCATTGCAAGGTCTCTTTCACTTGGTTCACTATCAGGAGGGAGTCACCTGTGATGTGGAGGCATTTGATATGCATGACATGGGCTTGTTTTAATCCTAGGATCAAGGCTTCATATTTCACATTATTTTTTGTACATGATAAGTCCAATTTGAATGAGAAGGGGATCGATTCCCATTCGGGTGTAAATAAAACAATGCATGCACCCCCAATGTGAGTGCATCAGGAGCCATCAAAGTATAGGGTTAAATCAGCCGATGATTCGAGCTTGACATATTCTTCAACTTCTATGATGTGGAATATGGAATCATCGAAAAGCTAAATGAGTAGAGGTTGATCATCAGACAAGGGAGCTTCTACAAGTTGGTCTGTGATAACCTATCCTTTAATGTATTTTTGTGAAAAAAATTATAGGTCGAATTTAGTTAGGAGCATGATCCATTTTTTTGTTTGGGAGTTATGATAGCTTTTTTTCATCATGTACTAAAGTGGGTTGTCTTGGGCAATGACAAAGGTTGTGTGGTTTAACATATAGTGGCATAGTTTTTGGGTGGCAAAGACTACAACTAGGCATATATTTTTCATGTACCCATATATAACTTCATAGTTTAATAGCATATGACTTATGTAGTATATGGCTTGCTCTTTTTCGAGTTTGTTCTTTTGAGCTAGCAATGTACCTAGTGCAAAATCTATAGTTGAGATGTACAAAATTAGCAGTAGCTATGGGTTTGGAGGAGGCATAACTTGTGGGGAGGTGAGATAATATTTGATATCATCAAAATCCTATTGGTAGTTATCATCCCATTTAAAATTTACTCCCTTTGAGCGGTTTGCACTTGTCTGACAGTTGTGCAATTAAGTAGTGAATGGAGGTTATCTTGCCTTGGAGGCTATATAGTTATTTCAAGGTAGTAGGTGGGGACATCTTGATGATGGCCTTTACTTTGTTAGGTTCTACCTCAATGCCATGTTGCATGATAATGAACCCTAATATTTTTCCTAATGTAATGCCAAAGACACACTTCTTTGGGTTAAGGCGGACGTCGTATTCTAATAAACGGTCAAATATATGGCATAGATCATCTAGGTGTTGCGAGCATTTCTTAGATTTCATGATGAGATCATCTAAATAATCTTCCATGGTTTTGTGCATGTAATCATGGAAAATATAAGTCATGGCATGTTGGTAGGTTGCCCCAGCATTTTTAATGCCAAAAGGCATGACCTTATAGCAGAAGTTTCCCTAGGGGGTTGTAAATGATATCTTGCGTTGATCAGCAAGGTTGATCTTGATTTGGTTATAACCATATAATACATCCATGAGGGAGATCATCTCATGGCCTATGATAGCATCGATGAGTGATTTTATGTTAGATCATGGGAAGTTGTCTTTAGGACAAACTTTGTTCAAATCATGAAATTTGATGCAAACATGGACTTCATCGAATGGATTTGGTACTATAACCATGTTGGAAACCCATTTGGGGTAATCTATGGGTACTATAAAATCAATGTCTAGGAGATTTTGTAGCTCAATTTTGATGAGTAATGCAACTATTGGGTGCATGCATCATAGTTTTTGTCTTATCACTTTGGCATCAATGTCTATCATGATATTGTGTACTACAAGAGTTGGATTGAGGCCTAGAATATCTTTGTAGGACCATGCAAATACTCTAATATACTTCCTAAGTAAATCAGTAAATAGGGTGTACTCTTCAATGTAAAGGCTAGCGACTAGCTTGATAATATGGGAATTCTCAGGATCATCACTGATATCAACATCAATGGTTTCTTTTAAGAGCATATGAGAACCATCATGCAATTATTCAAGAACTGGAATTAGGTGGAGGTCATTGATGGCCTCACTAATTTCATAATCATCATCTAGATAGTTTTTGTGTAGTGCACTTGTGGTATGTGATGTAGTGTAGATGATGAAGGGGTATTTGTAGCATGCAAGATGTATGGTGAGAGTAGTAAATCTCATGGTACTGAAATGGGTGAGATGTGTGTGAGGTCGCTGAAATTGGGATTTGGTGTGTCATCATGTATCGATTGGTGTGTGTATCATATTGTAGATAAAAGATCCACTTCAACCATATTAACCAAAATTGTGGGGGATTTTGTGGTGAAGAGTTTAGTGATGTTGACTCAACAACTTGTGAGCATCCTAAAAGGCTTAAAGTAGGGCACAAGATAACCGATGGAGAACGTGGTTGAGTAGTATCTCATTGAAGTTGTCAATGTATAGGTAGGAATGGGGCTAAATATGTTAGAACAGGGCTAATTGATGTATGCAACCCTTGCTTATAGCATCATAATCTAAATCCATGTCAATGTAAATACTAAAGGTAGCATAAGGTAAAATAGGGATTAGCAAGGTGATAAATTATACCATAAAAGCTAGATTATGGTGGTAGAGATGCTATAGGGGGGAGTGAGGAATAAAATCCTACATAGACAAAGTTGGTATTATTATCAGAGGATCCTAGTTGTATAACAATTCCAATAGCCAAAATCGAGGCTAAAGGGTGACCAAAGTCTTGCATGGACTAGATGACATGTGGACATACGTAGGCATCGTGCATAGTGTAATCCCCTAGGCCTGATTTTTTTATATAAATAGAAATATGTGGTGATATACGTAATGGTGACTGAGGTGGCAAGTCTGAATCAAAGGATGATGGTGCAATATGAGACTCCCTTATAGTGGTGAAGGAGGGGTGTAATAGTTTTTTATCAAGGTGAGAAGCTCACTGTTCCCAGTCATGGCATTTAGCAATGGTAGTTGTGATAGGATGGTTTGCTTATGGGAACTATGAAGGAGGAATAAAGGGTGTTGACATTGGACTACACTAGGAAGTGAATGACCTAGGCCATGGTAAAAATGGAAGGGTAGGAGTTTGCAGTATAGGTAGGATAGGGGTTTCTATGGGGGACGAGCTAGGTGAAGTAGGAGGGCACGAGGAAGAAGACAATGATGGTTGTGGTATCACGAGGAGTGTTGTGTATGATGATGGATGTGATGGTTTTTTTGGCTATAGTGATGGTGGTGATAAAGATATGGTAGTAGGATTAGGTGCTACTAAAGGTGGTGTTAATGGTGCAGACCTTGAGGTGTGTGTTTACGATGAGTTTTGTGGGAGTGAAGTGCATGTTGGGTAAGATGTCGACGCTCCAATAGATTTATGGGAAGAGATGGGAAAGAGTTGCATGGAAGAAAAGGAAGGTGTTGGTGGGGGTTCTTCTATGTTGCAAAACTTAAATGGATCTCCATCGATAGGAATACAATGAACTAGTCTATCATGGACATATTTAAGGTAATGATGTAGCGTGGAAGGGATACATTGCATGTCCCTAATTTGTGGGTGACCAAGGAGGATGTTATACTACATCTCCTCTTGGATGATATGAAAAATTATGAAGATGATACAAATGCCTACTTGGATAGGTAAGACGATGGATCCTACCATGGGTCTCATGGAACTATCAAAGGTATGAAGGTTGAGAGATGGAGTAGAAAAATGGGCTGGTGGTATATGCAAGTGATTCAATACCACTATAGAGGTAATACTAATGGAAGAATCAGTATCAACAAGAACACGCTTGTAGGTGATGTTGTTAATGGTTTTTTGGATATGGATAGGATGGTTTGCTCCTTCTCCTACTAATTCTATAATCTCATGATCATGGAAACTAATGGTTGTTTGCAAGCATCGTGGGATGTTCCCTATAAATTTTACAAATGCATTCATGTCATGTGTCTCTAGATCAATGGAACATAGGATGTCATTCAACATATCATTATGGGGTTGATATTGTTGTAGAAGGTCAAAAATGGATGGCCAAGCAAGGGTATTTTATAATTGGTGGTTGAGGCTACCATGGATTATAATGACATTTTGTGATAGAGGTGGTATGGTATTAGGAATCATTGAAGGTTACGGGGATGTGAGTTGTACCTACGATGAAATAATAGGTGTTGTTTGAAATGATGGATTCATTGGATGTGCATAGTAAGGTTGATCATACTCACTATGCCACGTGATGGGGGATCACATTGGACACTATTTACTTGCCTAGGTTGTCTTGATAGATTGACTGGTGGTCATTGGTATTTAGTTCCCCTATGGTTAGGTAAGGGGTTCTGGAAGATACCTAGGTTTTGGTTTTATGGGGCAAGAGGGTTTGAAACCTAAATGGTACCTCTATCAATTAATTCTTGGACTTGAGCATGAAAAGAGTGATATGAATTGATATAATGTCTACACTGTTGATGGTATTGGTAGAAGGTTTTCTAGTTGTATCCATGAGGCTTAGGTAGGTTTGGATCCAATTGTCGGATCTCAAGTAATAATATGTGATCTCCTTCATTTAACCTCTATAATAGGGTTGGAAATGGTTCAAAAAGTGGGGTGATTTTGTGCTATTGAGTCTATGGATGCATACCATGAGGCTACTGAGGCCTAGGAGGGGGAGGCACATTAGTTTAAAATATTTTTCATTGAGAAGGAAGAGGTTGTGAAACTGGTGTGGGTGCTAAGGTAGAAACTTCCACTTGATTGACCTATGGTGGTCGAGGTAAAGGTTGGTTGGGTTTATTTTTGTTAAAATGGAAGTTAGAATTGTAGTTGGGCTTCTATATTAACTTGATTTTTCCTGACTAGACCTTTATGTCCTCAATTACTTTGGGTTTGAAAATGGCTTCTTCAAAGGTATAGATTTGATGAAGTTATAGGGAAGTGGAGATGTGTTTGTGGTAACTCTTGGAGAAGAGTGTCACTAGCTTAGTGGTAGGAAGGCTATGGGTTAGATCATGGATGATTGATTGCCATCTAGATACAAATTTTGTGATGGGTTTGTCATCAACCTGTTGTAGGGTGTAGACATCAAAGAATTTAGTATTCTTCTTAATTTTTATGGAAAAGCCTTCCAAGAAGGAGTTGGTCAGTTGTTTTAAGGTATACAATCTATGGCAAGGGAGCATGTTATACCAATCTAAGGCTTACCTTTCAAGGGAGAGGGAGAAGGTGTGCAACATAAGGGGATTTCTACTATGAAGTTGGTAGCAAGATGAGCGATAGTTACTAACATGTTCTCTAGGATATTCCTTACCTCTATAATTGTTAAAATTTAGGATCTCAAAGTGGTATGGGTAAGGTGGGATAGACACTGATGGATGAACTGGCTCACTATAGAGTTTATCATATATTGGTTTTTATGGTCCATAACTGGTCGTGCATATGTTTAACATCTTAACTATAAGGGTGTGGATGATTTTGCTACAGTGAGTTGAGCTTGGAAATATGGTGGATATTATAGTTGTTATTCTTCCCAGTACTAATAGGGTAATTTTTATAATTGGTCCTGGTAGGATGGGTGTTGAACGATGTATGGTGTCACGGCTAGTGGTACACTTGGCTATGGAATGGATTTTTGTTGGGGATAGTAGTATTGTGATTGTGGGATGTATTATTGTGGTATGGGTACCTGATGGGTAGGGGCCTACTGTGTAGGGGGTGATTATACTGGCTGGGTTGTAGGTAGCGATGACCATGAAGGTGGAGGCATAAAGAAAGTAGGCCCATTAGGTAATGGTGAAGGTATAAAGGCTACTGATACTAGGGGTGGTCGATATGAGGTGTCGAAAGACATAACCTATCTCAATATCGAAGGATGGGAGGTGGTATAGATAAATTATGTAGGGTAGCCTAGAGTGATAGGTGTGTAATCTATGGGTCTTGATCCATAAGTGGGAGGAAGACTAGAAGTTGAGGCCTAAAAAGTAGGAGGAGAGGTAACCTAAATATCGATGTAGATGAAGGTTGACCAAAGGATCAGGTAGAGTACATTTTAGACACCTAAGATAAATGTGGGAATGATGAAGAGGGAGGAAAGTAGATTTCTAGGGTAGGAGCTAGGGAAGATAAAGAGGGGAATGCATCCAATCCTGATTGGGTGGGAATTTTTGGTTGTTTTTGTTGGTATTGCATATTTTGGGTTTGGAGAGGTGGTTGTGATAGGTCCTCAAAATCTATAAAGAATGGTTGTTGGGATGATGATGGTTGATACTCTTGAGAAAAGTATGGATGTTATGTCTGAGGGGGTGCTTTTTGCTCCTAAAAGGGGGTGTGCTATTGTGTAGTTTGGAAGTATGGTATCTAGGTACCTATGGTAGAGGAGGAAGGGTCTGAGACCATCCATACCATAGGGGTAAATGATGCAACCTCAGGGTGAGTGCGATTCAACAGGGAAGAGTCATTCTCAAAGAGGGATTGATATAGACTCTAGAATAAAGGGTGTGCAAAGGATGGGGACGTAGGTGGAGTCTCCTCATATATGGTAAAGAAATGATTAGGTTGTCCTAGATTAGTATAGTTCACATGATCACATAATATGGTGGGTGGATTCGACAATGATACAAGGAAAAGGAGTGGATAGTATTCTATAAGTGAAGTGGCAAGGGATTCACTTGAAGTGGACATCTTAGCATGATTCATCATGTGTGGATAGCATGGATCAAACTCTATGAGTGGATCATGTGTGTATGTGGACTTCCCCTTCATGATTGAAGGAAGAGGGATGACCTGACTAGAAGAGGTGTTAGGTGCCTCCTCTATAGGGTGTGCTTGCTCACACGCACAGTTATGAGTAACAACTAGCATGATGATGTGTGAAGGGGGTTGGTGGTAACCTTGTGAGGTATGGACTCAAACTAAGGTGATAAGCTATGTGGAGCTAAACAAAAAAGTGTTGTATGGTGTGATGTGTTGAAACCATTTTGTGATCATGTAAACAATGCTAAACTGAAATAAGTTCTAAATACAAGAAATAAAGTGTGTTGTTCATTTTGGTGTGTTTTTATGTTGATACTTCCTAGGTAGAATCATAGGTAATGGACTGAATTCTCTATAATATCAAGATTTTCATCGGTATCAAACCTCCTACAACACCCAAATATGCATAGAATAGAATAATATAACTATGTGTGAATGGTGACTTGTATGGAAGGTGCGGTAAAATGATAGCCTATAGGGGGGAACTCACTATATTGAAATGATATCTCTATATCATCTCATGAGAAGAGGTGGTACTATCTAAGACCTACCACCGGCATACCCATGCTTTCACTTCACCCTTAGGTGGGCTTATTCAATAACGACAGTTATCGTGTCCACAAATTATGTGAGCCTTGTGGATGAAGGCATCTAATCCTATCCCACTCTAAAGGTAACTTCTAGTGATGAAATCCAAAAGATCTATCTCAAAAGTGGGGGGTTTTTCGGTGATGAAGTCTATAAAACCACTCTTATGGGGCTTCTAGGTGTCTATGGGGGTGAGATGGTGGAGGGTACAACTCCTGCCACACCAGTCTCGAGCAATGGATTTAGGATGAAATCCAATCTCAACACTTGTATGTACCATGTTAGTGTGTGTGGGTTTTAGTTTGCTAACGATGATATGTAAAGTGATAAATCTAACTAAATGCTCTTTTGAAATACAAGATAGCATTAGGTATGTTTTTGGAAGAAAAGGCTAAAGCAAGATGTGTTTTGTAAAAGAAATCTAGTCCTAAGTGCCTTTGTGGAAATAAAACTAGGATCTATCCTATGAAAGCATGTAAACATGCAATGTAATACATGTGAGGAAAGGGGTTTTATGGAACCCTAATTTCAAAGCATGAAAGAATTTTAAGAAGGATTTATACAAATATAAATAGGCAATCTTACACAAAATATGTGAAAAGAAATATAACTATTGTGATTTACCCAGGGGATTTGCAAAAGAGATTAGGAAATCCTAATTAAGTGATCATAAAAGGAATATGAAATTTGTATTTACAAAAAGGAATCTGTTATTTTCTTTTAATAAAATATACAAAAAGGGAATTCAAAAACCCTAATTCTTAAAAGCATGAGAGAAATGGAACTTTGATTTTTGTACAAAAATGAAATTCAAAATTGCTTTAAGAAATGGTGTACAAGTGAGATTTACAAAACCCTAATCCTAAATCTAAACTTTAGAATTGAGAATATGAAACACTTTTGTAATGGAAAGGGATGCTATGGAGCAAATAAGAAATGGAGAACTTACACTACATGCAATTTAGGAAAAAAAAACCAAAATTTATCAAAAAATTACAAATCATACTTGTTGGTTTTGTGCAGGTTTCTACAACTAGAGTAGTCTTTCTAACATGATGAATGTGTAAGAAAATGGAAATTTACCAAATTTACCTACAAATTTACTAGTAAATTTCTCTTCTCACATAAATTACAAAATAGAGAAAATTTGGGAGAATACTTGGAGTTTGATGCTATAGGTGGTCTGGTTTACATCTCTGCTACTCATCCCTGCAATTTTAGGGGTATTTGAGGCTTGTAGGGTCAATTCGCAGGTCAGAGGGTGAACTAAATCTAAATTTGTAGGCTGGGGGGTGAATCCAATTTAGAGGACTAAAATCCCTGTTCTGATGGTTTGAGGGGGTTTTTAGGGCTTAAATAGTCTCTGTATCACTCACATTTTGTACCTGCAAAATATAGAAATAGTGGATTATGTCAGATTCATTATAAATTACTCTAGCACAATTCATTATGGACGTCCCATCGGGCATGCCAGAATAAAATGGGAAAAAGCTACTATTTTCTCAAACATAAATACAAAATAAATGCACATGTCCAAAAAATTGTTCTTTATTCATTTAAAATGGAATTCATAGGTTACAGTAAGGATTGTAAGGATTCCTTTTCATAATGAACATCAAATAGACTGATAGTTTCTCTTGGGTTAATTTATGTAGGTGGGCTTTAGTGTGTGGGGGCCACCACTGGTGTTGTTGATGCTGATTTTGATCCTTTTCCACCTATTGTATGACCTAAAAAAGGAGGTTAGTTGGTTTAGGGGCTTGCCTTGATCAGGCCCCGTATTGATGAAACACAATGAAAACAGTAAATGAAATTGAACTAAAATGTTGTAAAAACTATTGGAAACATCATAATATTTTTAAATAATTCTTACCTGACAAAATTGGGGTGATTTGAGACCTATAGATCCAATTCGTAGATCGAGGGGTGAACTGGTACCAAATTCATAGGTCAGGGGGTGAATTTAGCTATAAGTGCCTTTTGAAGGAAATCCTCACATGGATGGGCTCCTTAGGTGCTATATTGTTGTTGTTCAGGTTCAAATTTTTATTTATGTTCTTTTGTACATATTTTGGTAGAGTTTAAGTGCTTTGACTAAAAGGAGAGAGAGAGAATAAGAGTTTAGGTCCACTATTTATAGATAAACCTAAGGCATAGGGGGTGTATATAGGATAATTAAACCCTAAGGTTAGGTTCTAAGATGGTTAGGTTAGGGTTTGTGAGGTGTCATCCTCACATTCCCTTAGGAAATATCTCATCTTCACACATGTGTGAACAAAGATTAGGGTTAACTAGGATTAGTCAACACTAGGTTAGGTTAGGGTTTCCTTAAAAATATCCTAACTAACCTAGTGCACACACATGTGGGAGGGAATAATTAGGACTAATTAGGGTTTAGGAACCTAATTAATCTCTATAATCCAAAAAGCGCGCTTTAATTGAAGTCACTTTAAAATTAGAATTTGGGTTAAATTTAATTAAGACTTTTTAGGAACTAATAGTCCCATGGGGTCCTAATTAATTCTAGTAAGGGCTTAAGTGACATTGGGTGATTGATGAGTGATCCTTTTATGGATGCCAAGTGGTCATGATTTGAATTGAGTAGTTTATTAGGGTTTTGTACCTATAAATTAGTGATGTAACCTATATATGTCTATGCTATGCTACACTAATCTATAGCAATCTACGCTAGTCTACACATGTCTACAATAGTCTACTCGAGTCTAGAGCCATCTAAAATAGTCTACATTGGTCTACAATAGCCTAGAGACATCTAGTATGGCCTATGTAAACCTCCAAGTTTCCAAAAGGATCTAGAAGTACATAGAGATAACTATGTGCAACTTTTAGGTGTCTAAAAATCTCTTCAAATATTTTATTATGAGAATAATCATATCACTAACTCATTCCTTTGAATTATGATTTACTCAACAATGTACATCCAAATCCATTTTCTTCTAGTCTATGTGGCTCCAAAACCCTAATTTCTTCTTGATGGTTATGTTATGGTGGGATGAAGCAAATTTTGAAGGGTCACATATGCATAGTTTTGTTTAAGATATCAAATATCTAAAGGGCAAGTGAAAATTGGAATGCCAAATATTTTAGTAGAATTTTTAAATAAAATAAGGAAATTGAATCCAATCTCAAAAAATTATAAGAGATAGAAATAAATGGAATAGACTAAGATTCTTATATGTAAGAAAAATTTTACTTCATGTTTATCATAATGCATTGAAAGTGAGTCATATTGGTTCCAAAAATATAGGAATAAATGGCTCAAGGAGATAGAAATGTCATTTTTTTCATGCTATAACAAAAAAAATCTTTTTTTCGCATCAAAAATAGTTTAACTCTAGATGGATGAAATATCGAGAAAGAAGAATATATCAAGAAAAAAGTAGTTAATTATTTAAAAAATATTTTGTAAAATTTTGGCTAGGATAAGGAGGCATAAGGTAAGTTTTTTTAGGATATTCCATCAATTATCACACATATACAAAATGAAATTTTGATGGAGAATATATCTATGGAGGAGCTACATGAAGCATTTTTGTCTTTCCATCTTAACAACACACCTAGCTTCAATGGATTTCCTGTATTTTTTATTCAATTTTTTGGAATTTATTAAAGAGTGATATGTTGATTGTGATTCAAGAGGCCCAAAAAATGAAGGCTACGATAAGTGATATAAATGTCATTTTTATTATATTGATTCCCAAGAAATTTAAAACAAAATATTTTTATAGTTTTCATCCAATAAGACTTTGTAACGTGATTTATAAGATAATTTCAAAAATAATAGAAAATAAGTTTAAAGGAATTCTAGAATGTGTTGTCTTAGAGGAAGAAGTTGGTATTATTTATGGTGAACAAGTTCTTGATGGTTTAATCATTGCATAGAAGTCCATACTTTTTATTAGTTCTAATAAAAAATAGGTATGCTCATGAAATTAGATATAAACAAAGCATAATATAGGGTTTGTTGGAATTTTCTACATGATAATCTCAAAATGTTTGGTTTTGATCAAGATCGGTGTGAATGGATTAAATGTTATTATAGAACTCTCAAATATTCTAATTTTATAAATGGTTCTCCTATTTTTTATTTTAAGTCATCTTGTAAACTCTTACAAGGTAATACACTATATCTTTATCTATGTATTATTCCTGTGGAGTCATTAGGGAGAGCCTTCTTAAAGGAACAAATGGGAGGAAAAAAAAAAAGGTATTCAAGTTACAATAAATGGTCTCTTTGAATATCATATCCATTTTTTTATGATACTTTTTGGGGTCATTCCCCAATTAGCAAGACCATGAAGATTAAATCAATATTATTAAACTATGCTAAGGCTACTATATGGTTTCTCAATAATACAAAATATAGGATTTTTTTAGTTAAAACGACTTTAAATTTACAATAGATTATTGTGGATATTTTAGGTATCAAATTGAAAATTTTCCATCAACCTACTCATGGGAAAATGATATATATGAGAGAAGGGAGTCCTCCAATGGATGACCTTCTCATGCAACACAAGTTCTCTTTCCATTTATTACCTTAAGGTGCATGGTAATAAAACATGTGATCAAGGTCTCATAATGAAATGTAAACTCTTAATACAACACACTACAACTTCTCTTGTATGACAATGTCTTCCTATTGTACGAGCACTTCTATTGTACAATCACACTCATTGTACTACAACTTTTAATATTTTGTATGACATGGTACAATTGCATAGTTGGTTAATTTAATGACACTCCTTGTGTATGACCACTCCATTATACGATGGTCAAATTGTATGGTAGGTTCCTTGGTGGTATGGTAGTCTCAAGATGTTATTTTTTAATTACAATATTTCCCTTGCATAAAGGTGTGTCATTCAATTGAATGACAACTCCAATGATAATCCTTCCTTTAGTCTTCATACGACTACTTCTCAATATGGTCTCCTTAAAGATAGCTAATCCACTCCTTTCTTGCATGAATGGTAATCACACATTAGTGGATTTATACAATTGTAATATATCGACACCTCCACTCAAAAAATAAGGCATTCAACCAACATTATTTTTTGTATATTTTTTTCACATGAACAGTGTAGTTCCCCTTAAATTATGATTCTTCTTTGAATGGTGCCTTCATGCATACTACAACCATACCTTGTCTTTACCTATAATTTTGCACTTTAGAATATAACCTACTTATGCCAAACTTAAACAAGCCTACAATTTGTAGTTTAATGATATTAGAAATTTCACATTATAACACATGCACACATATTGTGTTTGAGAAAAAGATAATTATTTCTATTCAAAAATTCTTCCTAGCTATTATAAAATTATAATACCAACCACAAAATATAACCTTGATATGGTTATATTTCTCTCTTAGCCTACATGTCTCTCCCAGGATTCTCTTTGGTTCATTTTTTACATGCCTCTTTTACCTTCTCTTAGATCAACCCTCTTAAAATTACATTCTATTCCTTTTGTTTTTCCTCTTATTACCTCTTCCTCTTCCATTCTCATCATTCTATATTATTATTTTCTTTGTCCTCTCCCTCTTATCTTGCTCATGCCCTTCTATGTTCTTCTTTCCTAGGCATGTTATCCAGTATCCCTATCTGACTCATTTTCTTCCTTTCTAATTTCTCTCTTCAACTTCCTAGCATCAAGACACTATATTATTCTATGCAAAAAATAGGGGATGGTTATTATTCCTATAACCATTTGGATGCTTTTGCATCATACTCACTAGGTAAGAGGAAATGTTCCATGAGCTCTAGCTCATGAGAATGAATTGCTCTCCCACGCTATTATAATTTTAGCTTGGATTTATTCATAAGGCCACATTTTGTATTTTTTCTTAGCAAGATTTGAGAATAAAATGTCCTCTTATAGAATGCAGTTAGCATTTCTTTCATCTTGTCTTATTCCAACACATCCATCCAAACATAATCAACATTTATTTTATTGGTTACTTTCTATTGCTACCAACATCTTCTTTTAGATTTATTATATCCTCCACAAGTCTCACAAGTATATCGGTTCCAAAATATAGTTATGTTGGTCATGAATCCGCCTAGTCATATAAAATGCACCCTAGACCCAACCAACATTGAAAGGCCGAGAGAAAGAGAAGTCTCCCGGGCCAATCTCCAGAGAGGGCTGGCTCCCAAACTAATCTAAAATTGATTTCAAGGTAAGGGTTAGAAATAACAGAAAGAGATGGAAATATGGCCGAAGCCGATAGTCGATAGGGAGAAAAACCTTAGATAGCAAATAACCTCACACTAAATCTCTAAGATAAGAAACAACTTATTCTTAGAATGCACATATAGAAATTGGATCAAGCATTGATCATAAGTTTGCCTTCAATTATACTTCAAATATTCAAATGAAAACATAGCCAAATTCAGAACAGTAGAATTCAATTTATATTTTAACACTGGACTAAGTAGAATCAAATGACACAGAAAGCATCACATGAACAACAGTTTGGATCACCAACTCAAAGGACTCTAAGAACAGAGCAAAATGCATCTAGGATTTTTGCTTCAATTTTTTGCAAAAAGGTCCTCCTCATTTTCTTGAGATATACATTAGTATTTATAGATGCCTTCCCTCTCCCTTTCACATCACAAAATTTAAAACATAAAATAGATTTTGAAGAGGAGGTCCACAAAATATGCACTTGAAAAGAGAAACAATCCCCCTCGAAGAAATCACATTCCTGCTTTTATGGATCAAAACTAAAAATCAAACGAAAACAAGGGACCAGATTTCTCCATTAAATGACCGTTCTTGAAGCATGCTTGAAGTGTTAGGAGATCACGAACAAGAGATTTTAATACTAGAGGCATATTTAGTTTTTATGGCTTCGAGAACAAAACTATTTTAACACGTTCTCCCATCTTGCGCACATAGGTAAATAGCAAAACATTTAATCTTGGAGCCTCTTTGACCTTGATCTCAAAATCAGTTGGAGAGCTTTTAAAACATTACTATGTTTGATCCTTATCTTCTCCTCATGTTCTCCTATGCAATATGAAGAAAATTTCAAACAAAACTTTATTGGGCCTTTGTTGTTGCTTCTGTCATGAAAATGTGACAGGTCACAAAAATGCGACATGTCACGAAATCATGATATTTTCAACTTACTGCTTTCTCCTGTTGCCACCAATCACAAAAATGCGACATGTCATGAAATCATGACATCTTCTATTTGTTTAGCTTTCTCTTCTTGCACTTCCATGAAAACACGACAAGTCACAAAATCATGACAATCTGCCTTCATTTTTTTTTGTCCCCATGACATGTTATGAAATCGCGACATTCTCTTCTGTTTTGGCTTTTTCACTGCTCCTTGTCGTGAAAATGTAACATGTCACAAAATCATGACATCTTCCTCTTGGCGCTGTCTTGTCCGCTTTCTCACCATGAAATCATGACATGTCACGAAATCACGACAATTTCTTCCTTCTAGCTCCTTTTCTGCTTTATACCCACGAAAACGTGACAAGTCATGAAATCATGATAATTTTCACTCACTTGGCTCCTGTCTTCATTATTTCCAAAAAAACGCAATGTGTTGCGAGATCGCAAAATTTTCCTCTTGCTTGGCCCTCGTCTTCTTGCAAGTCATGAAATCATGACATTCCATACTTGGCACTATCTTTCCCGCTTTCTCCTCACGAAAACATGACATGTCGCAATATCACGACAATTTCCTTCTACCTTGTCCTTTTCAGATTTCATTCCATGAAAACGCGACAGGTCACGAAATCACAACAATTTTCTTCGTTTTGTTCTTTCATCTTCAACAAGTTGCAAAATTGTGACATGTTTTTATATTCCCCTTTATTTTTGTCGTTGCCCTGTGAAAATACATGTCATGAAATTGCAATGTCCTTCCCCGTTTGGCTTTGTCTCCACGATATGTCATGAAATCGTGACAATTTTCTATCTTCTTGTACTTTGCTGCTTTTCGGCCGCGAAAATTTGACATGTCACAAAATCGCGACATCTTGTACCATCTTTCTCCTTCCTCGCTTTCCTGCCGCGAAAACATGACAGGTCACGATATCGCGACAATTTTCTTCCACCTTACATTTTTTTGCTTTTCAGCACGACATGCGACATGTCATGATATCGTGAAATTTTTCCTTGGCACTCCCCTTTGCTATTGTATGTCATGAAATCATGACATCTTCTTACCATTTTGCTTTCTCGCCACTACAGGTCGCTAAAATGTGACATGTCGCGATGTCGCGACAACTTTCACTTTATTGCTCCCTCACCACAATGGGTCAAGAAAATGCGACATGTCGCGATATCATGACATTTTATGTGCTTAGATTTTTCTACATCGGGCCGTGAAACCGTGATAGGTCACGATATCGCGACATATTTCACTTACTTTGATTTAACACAAAACTTGTAGATTTTTTTTATTTTGTACTTATTATCCCTTTCGAGGTGCTTGGAGGGACAAACAGAGGAGTGAGTATCTCTATAATTTGTGCATTCTTTTACATGAACAGTAACAACAAAATTTTTTTGGCAAAAATGCCAACATTCTTGGTGGCTCTCAGGGTATACAGTTGTGCTGTATGCATGAACCTCAGGCCTTTATTCATTGGGAAACAGAGTCAAGATGTTGGAGGAGCAGAAGAAGTGAGTGTTGGTTGATGCTGGATGTTTCTACGGGCTGCTGCAACAAGCTCTTGCTAGCGCTCGGTACTTAAAACAGGAATTTCAGTAGAAATTTGTGAAATAGCAGAACTTCCCTTATTCCTTTAACTACTACATTTTTCCTGGCTCGGTTGAGTTGGGTAATCACCAGGTGCTGTGCAAGGATTTCCATGGCAGTAGTGAGAAGCACCTGAATTGAAAAAATGGGAATGAATGGAGTGATGACCGGCAGAGGTGTAGGTCGTGGAATGAGAATGGTGAATGATGGATTTGTGGAAGATGGAGGAGTAGAAGTAGTAGATACAACAACTAAAGAGGGTGATACTATGCTACCAGATGTTGGGATTCTATGAAAATAGATAATGAAATGGAAGTGGATGGGATGGAGAAAGTGGTAGGAATTGTGGAGAAGTGCTCAAAAGACAAAGGATTAGAAGAAATGGGAAGTGAAGAAAAGGGAACATCAGAGAGGGGAGTAGAAACAATAGTAGTGGCTTGATTATGTATAGTGGAAGAAGGAGTGGGAGTGGAAGAAAGAAGTAGAGGGGAAGCCACTACCTTCTAGGAAGGAAAAGAAAAAGAAAGAGAAATAAACATACCTGCGGGCTTGTGTGCAAAAGGAGCCGAAGTTGAGGAATTTTATTATTTATTTATTTATGTATAAGGTAACACTGTGTTTTCCATCATGAAATGTAGGATTTAAAATGAAAGCCATTCACTGAGATAGGAAGTGGATTACCTTCCAAGTCTTTAAGATAAAATGAATTTGCCAAACTTGTACTGGCAATCTGGAATGGACCCTCCCACAAAGCGTCAAATTTTTGGTGCATCCCTGGATTGGCCTTATTTTTGTTCCATTTTAAAACTAAATCACCCACTTTGAATGTGCAATCAGTAGAACCTTTGTGAAACCATTTTGAAACCACCTGTGAATGCTTAGCAAACTCATCATAGGCCAAGGAACGTTGCTCTTCCAGATGCAAAAACTGAGCCAATCGTATGTTCATGGGATCCATATTTTCCTCATCATCCATGAATTCCTTCAATTGCTACAAGGCAGGAAGTTATAAATGAATAGGCAATATTGCCTCTTTCCCATATACCAAGGCATATGGTGAAGTCTTGATAGACTTCTTGATTGAAATTCTATCTGCCCATAATGCCTGATTCAACAGAAGGTGCCAAGATCTCTTATTATTCCCCAAGGATCTCTTTAAAATCCGTAGCAAGTTCTTGTTTATATACTCTGCCAAGCCATTCCCTTGAGGGTAATAATTAGAAGATGTCTTTAGAAAAATACCATACTTGTTTGCAAATTCACCTAGCTTGGCTCCAATGAATGGAGTTTCATTGTCTGTGATAATGGCATCAGGAATACCAAACGTGTGATCAGTCCTTCAATGAAAGTGATTACCACATCCTGATTTGTAGCCTTGGTTGGAATGGCCTCGGACCATATTGTCAAATAATCAGTAGCCGTCAATATGTACCTGTGTCCAGCTGAAGAGTTTGGATCAATGATCCAAATAAAGTCCAACCCCCACTGCTGAAAAGGTGCTTTAACTTGAATTGGATGTAGGGGCAATGGTGCATTTTTGATCCATCCCGTATACCTTTGGCATTTTTCACAAGCTTGAGCAATCTTGAAACTATTCATGAACAAATTTTTCCAATATTAACCAACCCAAATAATCTTTAAGGCCATAGGCCTACCAGCGTAATGTCCTCCTGACATGCCATAATGAAACTCCTCAAGGAGTCTAGCTTTATCGGGTTCCTTAATGCACCTGAGGAGAACTCCATAAATATTTTTGAAGAACAATCCCTTAGGAAACAATACATACCTAAGATCTTGTAGGTTAAACATTCTTCGTTGCAAGGCATTTAATTATGGGGGACATCTACCCGTTGAAAAATATTCAACAAGGTCGTCTGCCCAATATTGGCCTTCTGCAAAAATGTTCACTAGATTCCTTTCTTTAGTAGGATCGTTCACTTGATGATGAACTATCTCAGAGGCCACAATTTTTGCTAATTGCTGACATAATGCCTTGCCCTACACCAACTTGGTTGGATGGATCTCAACATCAAAATCTTAAATTTTAGTGACCCAACAAGCACGCTTATCACCCATCTCACCCTGAATGATGAAGTTCCTTACATCAGGATGAATGATGTAGATGATCATCTTGCTCTGAGATACGAAGTGCTTGAACTTCTTGAGAGACTTCATGATAGCATAGACCTACTTCTCAATGAAATTGTATCTCTCCTCATGGGGTAAGATAACCTAGCTAAGGAAAGCAATGGGTCTTTCATCCCCATTGTCTCCTTTTTGTGTAAGCACTGCAACATAGCTTTCATCCTCTCCAAATGCATACAGAATGAAGTCCTTAGAATAATATGGATTGATCAACATAGGGGCTTGTGCAATTCTATCATTAATCTCTTGAAATTCATCTTTCCTCTGAGTTGTCCACTTGAACTCCACATCCTTCTTTAATAGCTCAGTCATGGGCTTGACTACTCGGGTAAAGTCGAAAGTAAATTTTTTGGCAAAGTTGATTTACCCGAAGAAATATTACAACTCTTTCTTATTGGCATGGAGTGATAGTTTCTTCAAATCTTCAGCTCTCGATGGATCAATTGCCAAATCGTTCTCTGAGATGACATGTCCCAAGAGCTTACCTTCCTTTATCATGAAAATGGACTTCTTTGGGTTGATGGAAATGCCAAACTCCCGACATTTCTCAAATATCTACCTCAAATGAGAACAATGTTCTTCTTGTTTGTGTGAAAATATAGTCATATCATCGAGATAGATGACAATGATCTTACTTAAAAGCTCCCCAAATGTGATGTCCATGGCCCTTTGAAACGTAGCCCCAGCATTGGACAATCCGAAGGGCATGCACTGATAGGCAAAGGTACCCCACTTGGTTGTGAATGTGGTCTTGTGTTGATCCTCATCCCTAACCTAAATTTGATTGTATCTAGAGAATCCATCTAGCAATGAAAAGCACTGAGCCCCAGCAACAACGTGAATAATCTGATCAATACGAGGCAATTGGTAGTGATCTTTCAAGGATGCTCGGTTCAAGTTTCAAAAATCCACACACAATCGTATATCTCCATTTTTCTTATGGACCGAAACCAAATTAGCAACCCAAGTTGAGTGCTTAATTAGATATATAATATGGGCTTGCAACATCTTCGCAAGTTCTGCCTTCATGAGGGCTTCAATATTTGGGTTCACCAATCTCTACTTTTTCCTGAAGGGTTTGACTCCTTCTTCTAGCTCGATAGTGTGTTGAATGATCTCTTTATCATATCTCCTCAAATCCTCATAGCTCCAGGCCACAATGTCAGAAAACTCTTGACACAATTGTCTGATCTCTTGCATTTCAACAAGAGTAGAATTAGTCCCAATTTTTATGACCTTATCATCCTCCAACTGAAGCTTCATGTATTCTTTCTTGTCGACCTCGATCTAATGCTTCTTGGACTGACCATTCTGATCAAACAAGCTTTCTATAGTAATGAGGCCTTTAGGAATGTGTTTATTCCACAAATGAATCAGGTCTTTAGTTTATTCATGCTCCAAGGTCCTTCCCTTGATGGTGGTAGCTTCTTGAACCAAAAAGTTAACAATTTTCTCATCACTATCGAAGAATTGCCAAAAGGTGTCCTTGTCTGGTACAGAGGGCCTATACACCATTCTCACTATTTTTGGCTTTCTTACCATCTACTCAATTGGTGAAAAATTTTCTCCCAATGAATCCAGCAGGTCAGCATGTCTATTTTGTTCTCGTGGGATGAAATGAATGCTGAGAGCA
This sequence comes from Wollemia nobilis, assembly GCA_028583015.1. Lineage (NCBI taxonomy): Eukaryota > Viridiplantae > Streptophyta > Pinopsida > Araucariales > Araucariaceae > Wollemia > Wollemia nobilis. Next base: position 12,168,491 of record JAQPPZ010003361.1, read on the forward strand.
AAGAACGATTCGAACAGGTCCCAGACCTTGTTGCAATAGTTCTTGAGATAGTGGTGCTTGGACACACACTTATTGGTCACCTGATTGATAATCAACTCGGAGTCACCAAAGATTTGCAACTGTCGTGCTCCAAGTTTCTCAGCCTTCTTGAGGCCTAGGCATAAAGCCTCATATTCTGTTGCATTATTTGTGCAGCTCCAGGTCAAACGATATGAATAGGATCGTTGAATCCTAAAAGGTAATACTAGAACAATCCCAACTCTAGAACCATTTCTACATCATGCTCCATCGAAATAGAGCTTCCAGAGCTGGTCTTGGCTTTCATCATTATTTTCTTGAGCCTTTTTAGGCTTAAAAATGGAGTAACACCCCAAGTCAGTTTCCATCATGGCATTGAAATTGGCCATGGAAAATTCTTTTTCTGGGTGAAGCTCTTCCAAAGCTTCTTCCATTAAGTCAAGCTCGCCAAATTCATTAGACATCATGTGAACTGAATTTTCTAATCTATCCATTTCATCTATTCTCTCTAAATGAAATGTGGAAGGCTTCTCATTGAAAATTTTCACCTTTTTACCTTTATGGATCACCTCCAAATGAGTAAAATCCAAATAAAGTTAACCCCCGAGTTTAGCTGTGAACTCTCAGGAAACACACATACCAAAACATGGCTTCAGGTCCACTACTATGATCTCTTGGATCATAGTAATCTGAGGCATGGTGTGCAGGGAGATAGGAACATCCTTAATTACGCCCACTGTCTTTACTGACGTACCATCTAGCTGTAAAAATCCCATGCTAGTCCTTGTATATTCCATGCCTATGACATCACATACTGCCTTAGGCATGACAGTAGTAGCTGCTCCTGAGTCAATGAGGCAATTATGCACCACATGTCCCTCCATTCTCAATGAAATATAAAAATGTGGTGGTCTATTTTTCCCTGTGACTAAAGAGGTCAGAGTTTGAGACATAACTACCTAGTCTAGAGCCTTCCCCTTACTTTGTGTGGTTTTTAGGGATTCTTGTAAGAGATTTACCTGTCCAGGCAGCTGCAAGGTGTTAGACTTACTTTAGCTGGTATCCTTTTGAGTTCTTTGATGATGTTGTACTCCATCAAGATCGGCTCTCTCCCTCCACTAACAGATTCAAATTTGCTTCTATATTGTTGGGTGGCCTCCACTCACTACCATTTAGTCAATGATGGATACCGCAACGTCTCTCTAGATTGTTCCTTTGTTTCCACTTGTGGATGGGAGACAAAAGCCTTAGCTTGCAACCTCTCTTTTTCTTTTGGTGGAAGCAAATCCTTCGACAAAATAGGTGGGTCTTGTTGTGGGGCTAGAGGATCATGAGTCTTTGTAGGTATTTGTTTCTTGTGCGGGAGGCACTTTCAATGGCTCCATCTTAGCCGGATCTACCAACATTGGTTTCTTGCCACTGCGTGTCAAGACTACCATGTATTCCTCAAGAGACATCGTACAATTATGATCCACCTCTTGAATCATGTTTACACGGCTCCTCGCAAGAACTTGTAAATAATTTTGGTGGACCATGCAAGTGGACTCATCATGTGGATCATTGCATGAAGAATACCAGTAATATGGCTCATGTGAAACTTTAGAGGGGCCAGCTTCTTCACTTACCAGGATCACTGAGTTCCTCTCAGGTACTTTCTCTATAACCTTACTAGGAGCAACTTGCTCTCTAGTTACCATTGGAACAAATATTCATGGCTGATAGTTTCCTTTCAACCTCTCTTCGATCCATAGATGTCATCTTGTTAGTGCGGGATCTCATGGCCAACTGAATTTCTTGCAAAATAACTAATTGAGGATCTGGGCTTGAGGACACAGGCAGTGCCGGTAGAGGTAATGGAACTGGTGGATAAGGTAATGCAGGAGTTGGAACTGGAGAGGTTAACTATGGAATGGGAATCATAGATACTAAAGGTGTGGTAGGATTCCATGAAGATGAAGGGTACATAGATGGAGCAGTGTAAGATGTGGAGGTTGCACCTATATGCTGGTATTGTGGAAGCTCGGGAAAAATGGGCATAGTCATTTTCGGAGGCAATTTCCCAATGGCAATCAGATCAGCCTTAGCCTTATGTGCCTGGGAATATAGTGCAGGAAAGGTTTAAATGTTGGAAATCCTAATGTTCATACTAATATCTGAGTGGAAATCCCTAAGAAAGTAAAATGTCATTTGGTCATTAGTAGGGCGGAGACCATCAAGAACTCTCTGCCAAGTTCAGGCAAACCTAACATTGAAATCCACTATATTCTCTTAAGGATGCCTCTTGATATTAGTAAATTGATGCAACAAAGAAAAAGGGTATGCTTGCTCATTGAACCCTTGGATCAGCATCTCTGCTAATTTATCCCATGAATTTATGGAGTTGGGAGACAAGGATCTATACCAGCACAATAACTTACCTCGGAGTGACAGCACGAGCAATTTAATCATGATATCTTCATCTGTGATATTATGAATTGTAGCCAAGGATGCCACATCTAAAACATGCTCATACATGGTCTTTCCAGACCCATCGTATGTAGGCAAAGCCTTTAATGATGCAGCAGGAACTGGATTTTGAAAAGGTAGGTCCAACGCTCCCAAATAGTTCCAAGTAGGAAATTGACGTGGAGGAGATTGTTGACCAGCCATTTGCACTACAAGATTTGGATCTATTAGCAAGCTCGTAGCAGTACTATGAGGAGTCAAATATGGCATAAATTGACCCACTGCCTACGAAGAGATAGCAAATGATGGGTTCACAGGACTTACCAATCTTAAGTGCTTCGTCCAGTTTTGAACATTGATCTCCAAAAATTTGACTGGGTCTTTCGATTCTTTGGCACTTGATCTCGTGATCATGAAGCAAAGATTTTCCCTAGCTTCACTATTGGATATTTCTAGGTACTATGCAATCACCTTCAATAGAGTCACCATATGAACTTACAATCTCTGCTTTGAGGTCAAGACAGTTCATCAAAATCTTGATTCCTCCGGGTGTCAAAAAATTAGGCGATTATGGGTTCGAGTCCCACCGGGCATGCCAAAAACTATTGGTCATGAATCTGCCTAGTCATATAAAATGCATCTAGACCCGACAAACATTGAAAGGCCGAGAGAAATAGAAGTCTCCCAGGCCAATCTCCAGAGAGAGCTGGCTCCCAAACTAATCTAAAACTGATTTCAAGGTAAGAGTTAGAAATAACAGAAAGAGATGGAAATATGGCTGAAGATGGTAGTCGATAGGGAGAAAAACCTCAGATAGCAAATAACCTCACACTAAATCTCTAATATAAGCAGCAACTAATTCTTAGAATGCACATACAGAAATTGGATCAAGCATTGATCATAAGTTTGCCTTCAATTATACTTCAAATATTCAAATGAAAACATAGCCAAATTCAGAATAGCAAAATTCAATTTATATTTTAACACTGGACTAAGTAGAATCAAATGACACAGAAAGCATCACATGAACAACAGTTTGGATCACCAACTCAAAAGACTCTAAGAACAGAGCAAAATGCATCTAGGATTTCTGCTTCAATTTTTGCAAAAAGGTCCTCCTCCTTTTCTTGAGATATACATTAGTATTTATAGAGGCCTTCCCTCTCCCTTTCACATCACAACATTTAAAACATAAAATAGATTTTGAAGAGGAGGTCCACAAAATATGCACTTGAAAAGAGAAACAATCCCCCTCGGAGAAATCACATTCCCTGCTTTTATGGATCAAAACTAAAAATTGAATGAAAATAAGGGACCAGATTTCTCCATTAAATGACCGTTCTCGAAGCATGCTTGAAGCGTTAGGAGATAACGAACAAGATCTTTTAATACCGAAGGCATCTTTAGTTTTGGTGGCTTCGAGAACAAAACTATTTTAACACGTTCTCCCATCTTGCGCACATAGGTAAATAGCAAAACATTTAATCTTGGAGCCTCTTTGACCTTGATCTCAAAATCAGTTGGAGAGCTTTTAAAACATTACTATGTTCGATCCTTATTTTCTCCTCATGTTCTCCTATGCAATATGAATAAAAATGCGGACATAACTTTATTGGGCCTTTTTGTTGCTTCTGTCATGAAAATGTGACAGGTCGCAAAAATGCGAAATGTCGCAAAATCATGACATTTTCAACTTACTGCTTTCTCCTGTTTCCACCAGTCGCGAAAATGTGACATGTCATGAAATCATGACATCTTCTCTTCGTTTAGCTTTATCTTCTTGCACTTCCACGAAAACGCGACAAGTCACAAAATCATGACAATCTGCCTTCATTTTGTTTTGTCCACATGACATGTCGCGAAATCATGACATTCTCCTCTATTTTGGCTTTTTCGCTGCTCCTTGTCGCAAAAATGTAACATGTCATGAAATCATGACATCTTCTTCTTGGCGCTATCTTGTCCGCTTTTTCACCATGAAATCATGACATGTTGCAAAATCGTGACAATTTCTTCTTTCTGGCTCCTTTTTTGCTTTATACCCGTGAAAACACAAGTCACAAAATCATGACAATTTTCACTCACTTTGCTCTTGTCTTCTTTATTTTTGCAAAAATGCAACGTGTCACGAAATCGTGACATTTTCCTCTTGCTTGGCCCTCATCTTCTTGCAAGTCGTGAAAATGTGACATGTCGTGAAATCGTGACATTTCGTACTTGGCACTTTCCCGCTTTATCCTCGCAAAAACGTGACATGTCACGATATCGCGACAATTTCCTTCTGCCTTGTACTTTTTAGCTTTCGTTTCGCGAAAACGTGACAGGTCACGAAATCACGACAATTTTCTCCAGTTTGTTCTTTCGTCTTCAACAAGTTGCAAAATCGTGATATGTTTCTATCTTCCCCTTTGTTTTCGTTGTTGCCCCGCAAAAATGCGACATGTCGCAAAATCGTGACGTCCTTCTCCGTTTGCCTTTGTCTCCATGATATGTCGCAAAATTGTGACAATTTTTTGTCTTCTTGTACTTTGCTGCTTTTCAGCCACGAAAATTCGACATGTCGTGAAATCACGACATCCTGTACCATCTTGCTCCTTCCTCGCTTTCCTACCATGAAAACATGACAGGTCGCGATATCGCGATAGTTTTCTTCTGCCTTACATTTTTTTTCTTTTCAGCGTGAAAACATGATAGGTCACGAAAATGCGACATGTCATGATATCACGACATTTTTCCTTGGTGCTCCCCTTTGCTGTTGTATGTCACGAAATCACAACATCTTCTTACCATTTTGCTTTCTCGCCACTACAGGTCGTGAAAATGCAACATGTCACGATGTCATGACAACTTTCACTTTACTGCTCCCTCACCGCAACGGGCCACGAAAATGTGACATGTCTTGATATCGCGACATTTTTTTTGCTTAGCTATTTTTTGCATCGGACGTCGCAAAACCGTGACAGATCGCGATATCACGACATCTTTCACTTACTTTGCTTTAACACAAAACTTGTAGAGATTTTTGTATTTTACTTATTATCCCTTTTGAGGTGCTTGGAGGGACAAATAGAGGAGTGAGTATCTCTACAATTTGTGCATTATTTTGCATGAACAACAACAACAAAAACAATGTGGCAAAAATACCAACAAGTTACAATGTATTCAAATCTTCCACATTGACTACAACAACCCACACTAGGATATTCATCCCATGTACTAATCTCTCTTCCCACAAATCTAGTCTCATTACTTCTTGTTTTATCTATATATCCAAGGCTTTCATTTATTGGTCTTATTTTTGGCATTATGGGCATTTGTACACCTTATCCATACCTTCCCATTCCTTTGACACTATGCCTTATTTTTTTATTAAATTATGCCCAATACCTTTTATGTGCCTTTCAAAGCATCCAAACTCTTCATCGGCACTTTGATCACAATGTCCTTCACCACACTTTGAAGTACCATTATTAGTATTAACTCTAGAAATATGGCCTTTACCATGGTCAAAATGAAAATCAATATCATCTCTACTTTCATCTCCCTCTCCTATCTCTTTATTCTTCTTTTTCTCTCTCTTTTTCTTTGTCTACAACAAAAATTATTTCACTATCATGTTCATTGTCACTACTACTAGTGATTTGGACTAACTACCTCTTCCCCATGCTTATCCTCTTGTTTCTACTTTTTCCTCCTCATTCTCCATTGGTGTCATCCTATAAGTTGGTTTATTATGTAAGAGCGATCTAGGACTAAAATCTATGTGGTGACCAATCTTAAAAAAAATATTTGCATAATCTTAAAACGGACACTTCACTTCATATGGTATTTCATCCATCTTGTCCACTATCCCTTATTTTGTGGGTTTAGTAATGAAAGTAAAACATGTTTCCTTCTTCATTTCCTTCAATAATTGTTTTCATACCTAGGCACATTTTAGGATTATTTTATGCACTTCATCCTTTGTCCTTCAATGGACTTAATGCATACCTCTTGCCATCCTTATCAATAGTGTAGGTATTCACCCTACCATCATGCATTTACTTTATATAAAACTACCATATCCTTCCCAATAAGACATGAAAAGCATACAAATGCATAAAATCGCATAGTATTTTATATTTTAAGGACCAATTTGGAATTCTACCATACATTGTTTAATTACTAAAACTTGATGTCACCTTTGCAACCATGAGACTCTATATAGGTTTTAGTGTCCAATATTTTTCAACCCAAGCAACAAGATTTTCTACCATCTCTATAGACAGTAAATTATTTGTACTCCTATCCACAATTACCTTGTAATATTTACCTCTTGATTTTCAAATCATTTTGAATAGAATCCTTATCTGCTCAAGCTCATGCACCTCATTTACAAGTTTCAACAATTCTCTTTTTATTATAATGGATTATCCATGTTTTGGTTTCTCAATATGCTTTGGTGAAGCAATATTCTCTTCATCTTCTTGTACAACTTGATTACAATATTTATTTCCATACCCACTAGTCTATTGTGCTTGAGGACACCCATATGCTCTATGTATTTATTCCAAAAATATATAACACTTGCCAACAAAACCAAATCCTCTACCTCTACCAAATCCACCTCATCCTCTTGATGATTCACATTTTTCTTGGGTACATTATCTACAATTACTTTGAGAATTATTAGCTTCTCCTATTGGCATGTGTTACCCTCTACCACTATTTGGTTGTTCTCTTCCTCTAGAGAATTGTCCTCTTCCTTTGGAATTATTTTTTTGCTTGTGATTCAACTTTTCTTTTACCTTAAGTGCATATTGATATACCTCCTTGACTATTCTAATTCAAACCAAACCAAGTTCATATTGTATGGATAATTGTAGTCCATTGATACACTTTGAAACCTTTTCTTCATTATCTTCCACATGACCAATCCAAATTGTGAACCTATAGAACTACTCAATTTATTCCTTTATACTCATATCCTTTTGTCTTAAGTTCTATAGTTTCCTAAAATGACTCAATTGATAATATTTTGGGAGGAATTTGGCCTTAAATTTCATGACCATTTCTCTCATATCTTAATATTTTCCTTTCCTTTATTTTTATTTCAATTTGAACATGGTCTCACAATAAGGATGCATAGCCTTTTTTCTTTGTACAGGTAAATTTCACCTTTTAATTGATTCAAAATCAAAATATATCTCCATATTTGTTATCCAATCAATGATTTCCTCAAGGTTTAAACTTCTATTATATGATGGGGTTTCTAACTTTAGCTTCATACCCATGTTAGAAATTGCCTAGATTACTCATTTTTTATATTTGTTTCTTGTCTATCATTACAAGCTTTTCGTTGGTCTGCTTCATCTTCTTCAATGTCACTTACATTGTCTACTTGAACGGCCATCCTTTGGGTAGTTTCAAGTGCATCTAATCAAGCAGTGATTCCTCTCAACATCTTAGCTATATCCATAGGTTGAGGTTACAAACCACATAGTCTTCCTCTTCCTTGTTATGAAATCTTCCTTTGGCACATGTCAAACCTCAAATATTAGCTTGCTTTGATACCAAATGATGTAGACAAGAGAAGAGAGTCCTTATATGGATGGTCTTCTCATGGAGAACAATTTATCCTTCTATTTATGACCTTAATATGTATAATAATCACACATGATATCAAGATATCATGACAACAATAAAAATATTAAGACAACACACTACAATTTTCCTTGTATGACAATGTCTTCCTATCATATGACCACTTCCATTGTATGATCTCACTCATTTTATAATAGATTTTAATTTTTTATATGATGTCATATAATTGTATTGGTTGCTTGATCACACAACACTACTTGTGTACAACCACTTTGTTGTATGGTGATAAAGTTATGTGGTAGGTTCCTTTATGGTAGGGTAGTATTAAGATGATTATTTCTTAATTGCAATATTTCTCTTACATAGAGGTTTTTCATTCAATTGAATGACCATTCCAATGATGATCCTTCATTTAGCCTTTGTGTGGCCACTTCTCAATATGGTCTCCTTCAATAAAAATAATTCACTTCTTTCATGAATGGTGTATCACTCCAAATTTTTCACACCCTTACCTTCAGGCTATAGGATCCGTGCCTGGAAGGGGGATGTGAAAAGGATGGCGTGGTACCTCGGACTGAGAGGCCTTGTGAAGGTCCCGCCTCTCAAGGGAGGTGTATATTGGTGATTTTTCGATGGATGGTGGGTTCACCAGGAAACATTTAATGGTAGTTTCCATGCCTAGGTTGGGAATGTGTTTTATGTGTTCGTTTTAGCCTTAAACATCCATATCCTAGGTTTGGCCAAAATGCATCTAAGCTATTCTATATGAAAATGCAGATTAAATGAATACAGAAAAGCAGAATTAAGACAGAAAATAGAGAAATTATAGAATATTAAAGGAAAATACCTGATCCGGATGTCTGATGAAGATTTTGATTCTTGAAGCAGTCAAGATCGTCTGGAATTCAACAGAATCATCTGAGATCAAACAATATCATCTAAAATCTGACGAATTCATCAGACAAATTCGTCAGAGACCTGCAAACAGAGAAATAGGTGCAAAACACAGAAAATACAACAATTCTAGTAGAGGGAAACAATGTAAAATGACAGCAATAATATCAAACTGAAACTTAAAAATAGAAACAAGCATGCATTATGTTAATTTAATCACAATTATGGCTTAATTATGCATTTAATCTAGATGGGTGAACTCCAAAATGCAAGATAGCATAAAATACTGAATAAACTAGCTAATTACAACACAAAACAATAGATTGAAAGATGAGGAAATGCAAACTTTAGGCACTGATTGCCTCAATGTTGACTGCAGTCGAGATCGTCTCGCATTGGTACGAAATCATCTCTGATTCGATAGGATCACCTCCGATCTGAACAGGATCGTCTGCGACGATCTAAGCTTGCTCCGGCTAAAAAACATTAAAGTACCTGCAACAAAATTGGTATAGAGCTAATGCAAATATGAATTTGGAATGTTTTAATGCGTATGAAGTCGGGTTACAAGAATTATCAGCCAGGGGGGTGCTAAGGGGAGGGCTTAGGATTAAATAGGCTTAGGAGGGAGGTTAGGAGGTTGGAGATCATCCCTATTTGGGAGTTCTCCAACGGGGGAGGGTCTCTAACGATGCAGACACGCTTCTACCCGGATTAGAGACCCATTGGAACAGAAGCTAATTATGCAAAATCAGTTTTGAGACAAGATCGTCTGGACGTCCTAGCCCAGACGAAATCGTCATATTGGGGGCGATATCGTCTGATCGACGACGATATCGTCAAATGGTCAAAACAACCTCTAAAAATGGTGCAGGAAAGGGGGAAACGGATTAACCGACGGTTAACGGACGGTTTGGGAGGTTAAAATTTGAATTTAAATTATTTACTAGAGTGAATGTAATTACTAAAGTTTCACTGTGCCAATTTTAGGGTGCTACATTTTGCCCCCTCTTTAGCGAATTTTCCAAATAAAATGCGTTAAAGATGAGTTCTTCTCGATCTACGAGGAAGCAAAAAATTATTCTCATTTTTAGGCGACGATTCTTGGTCGAATCGTACGACAACTTATTATGGTGCCCCCTCCGTGTTTTTACCCAAATCGAACGTTTGATGTAAAAACACGAAAAAGCAAAATTATTTTTGAATTATTTTTGAATAAAATTAAGAAAAATAGGGTAAAACCCTAATTCATTTTTACTGTTCATTTTTACTGGTTTTAGAGCTCTAGAGGCAAAAATGGTGGAGAAGACGCACAGATCGACAGAGGTCCGGCGTAGGCTACGGGTAAGAGTCTAAACTTAGTTTAGAATGTTTTAATTTGAGTTTACATGCTTTTTAGGTGAATTTTAATTGAATTTTGAGCATCACGGCCATTTTTGGGCTGTCAACGTCGTCGAGATGAAATTGTCCAGATTTCAATGAAATCGTCTCAAGTTCACCAATTTCGTCTAAGGGCGAAATCAACGAAAGGGGGACGATTTCGTCAAATTAGGGATGATTTTGTCTTGCGAAATCGAAGACGATTCTGCTCAAATGTGGGACAATATCGTCCAATAGTGGACGATATCATCATTTGATAAAATTGAATTTATTTTAACTTGCATTATTAATCACTTGAGTTTGTTATTAATGATTGTTTGTTGTTTTGTTGTTTATGTTGCAGAGAGGATTGCTAAAGAGTAGGGAATAGAAATATGGAGGTTTGAGAGATGACTTGGCTACTCTCACACAGGCAGAGCGGGATCAGCTGGCTCAGGCCGACTTACAGCATGTGGCAGAAATGCCACAAGTGTCTACAGACATGGGGCTACTGACAGCCCTAGCAGAGAGGTGGTATCCAGGCTCTTCCTATTTTTGGCTACTAATAGGGGAGATGACTCCCACTTTGGAGGATGTATGGAGGATTCTGAGAATCCCCATACAAGGATGGTTGATCACTCCTGTAGCCAACCAGGGCCATGCTATGGGGCAATTGTGTGGTGACCCAAGATTTGCCCTAGAGAAGGGCAAAGTTAACATCGAGGCACTGCGTTAGATGCCTGGGGCATCTAGACTCACACAGGCAGGAGTGGTTGGTGGACTTTTGCTGTGCCACCAGAGCAAGTGCAGGGTACCATGGATGTTTGCAGATGTGATCTGTGATATGCAAGACCATGGTTATAGATTCTCTTGGGGCAGCTTTGTTCTATGCCAGCTGTATAGGGTCCTACATGGGGTCGTGTACAAGGGCGGTCGATGTCTAGTTATGACATCGCTCCTACAAGTTTGGTGCTGGTAGCACATTGCAGTGCGGATGTCGGTAGGGCTTCCTTTGATAAGGATTGATGGGGAGAGGCCCTGAGTCTTCTACTGGTGGCTCCGAAGAGGGTCACAATGGCGAATCGACCTACTGATGTCCCGAAGACTGTTGGATGACCTTGTCCCAGACCAGATCACCTAGATGCCATGGTGAGTGCACCCAGGGTGGGCCGAGGACAGACAAGAGTTAGCTCATGTTAGGGGAGTTTGCTGGCTACAGATTGAGAGGGGAGAGGTGGAGCTCCACTGCTACGACCGAGTTTTGTGATATTTCGGTCTACAGTAGGGATCCCATCTCTCAGGGATTACAAGTTTTCCCAGACTGTCCAAGATAACACCACAGTGAGTGGGGCTCCAGACATGCAATGCTTCTGGAGTCAGGACTCGGATGATGCCCCCATTTAGCCAGTGGATGGGTACAATGCAGGGGTAGCCGATGGCTACAATGCCTGGTACGTAGGCATCCGCCCTCCTCAAATGATAAGGGCTCAGGGTTCGATACACGTAGTTATGCGTCAGATAGGGAGGCGACACTAGGCAGCTATGGAGGTGACCCAGGGTCACGGTAGGAGAGAGCTGAGGAGGCCACAGGCATAGGAGAGGCTATGGTAGAGGGAGAGGAGGGAGGCGAGACCCCCTTCTCTATAGAGAGATAGGCCACCATCACTCGATAAGGGCAAGGGTGTTGACACAGGAGAGAGTAGCAAGATAACGACTCTCTGAGCGAAGACAGTTCATCTCTAGGCATAGGTGCAGACATTGTAGGACAAGGTTGCACGCCACTAAGCTGAGGTTACACAGCTCAGAGACAAGATTGCATGCCTCAAAGCATGGGTGGAGGAGCGAGCACACAGGAGGTAGCACGGTCGATTGCTCAAACTGTGTTCTACCAGGGCATCTACTTCCAGATGGTGCCAGAGGGTCAGAGGGTACAGCTGCCAGCTGGCATTGCTGACCCTATCAAGATTGGGTCGTCGAGGACTTCGTCCCGATCGACAACTAGGACTCGTAGTACCACACATACTGTGATGGGGCCACCTCGTCCACCTCAGGGCGAGGGAGGAGATGAGGCTAAGAGCTCGAGGGGTTCTCGAGGCTAGAGTATTGCACGGCATTGTACAGATTGATATGTAGTTTTTATTATTTTTGATAGGGGATTGAGTATGCCGAGGTACAGATTATGGCATACCAATCTAGTTTTGATATGATGTATATATACTGTTGATATATATATGAGATGAGATATTTTTTGATCATATGACTTGTGAATGTGATTTTTTATGATGCTTTTATATTTTGATGTGATTTATTTGATAATTCATGTAATTACGTCGTTGGAAATATTATGATTTTGAATGTCATGCTTGTAAAATTTAAATGAAATAATCTGATGTAACAAATTGGTTGTTTGTGATGTAATGTGATAAAAAATAAAAAGAGACTTCTAACAATAATTTCAAAGGACATTGTCGCTATTATAGACCATTTCATGGAGTCGCCGCTCACTCGGTCATCAAGCTAATCCCAGTATAGAAATATTGTTAAAAGTAAAAGAGTGCTTAAGAGACTGTCTTAAGACTTTGGTGCAATGGTGCAAATGATGATGATGATGGTTTGTTTTTCATATTTCCATGAAAATAGTATGCATGAAATAATGTTAAAATGAGTTTTGCTAGGCATAAATTCCTAAGTGTGATAAATTTTTTGGATAATTCCTTAGGAATTATACCATCATTGCAAAATTGAAGGTTGACATAATGACATGAAATAGTGATAATGTGCATGCTTTGTGTTTAAAAACATAACTGTATAATAGAATGATTTAAGTCATATGGTTTTCATGATTTTTAAATAAGTGGAGAGTAAAAATTGTTACAATGATTTGCACTAGGCATAGAATATGTAAGTATAAACTTATACCATCATCACGAAAATCAAGGAAAAATAGATTGTTTTATTACATGGTTGATTTTTTAATAAACAAAAAATATGAAGATGAGGACTTGCGCTAGGCATAAAATTCCAATTTTGGTTTTGGAACTATACCATCGTCGCGAAAGTCGATAAGAAGTTATATATATGTATGTTTTTATTGGATGGTTTTGAAAGAAATTTTGATGTTTCTATTATGCATATAGTTGTCTAAACAACTGTACTTGAAAGAAGAAAATGAATTATTCCAAACAATTTGCAAAAAATATTTCAAAGTATTTTGAAGACAAAAGTTAGATTTATAAGGAATCCCATGTGCATATGTGAGTTCATTTCCAATCTTGATTTATCATAATGATACACAAAATCTCTCAAATATAAAATGTGTGTGCAATTGCTATGTTCATTTACCAGTTTTGAGCAAGATAATATGATACAAGTGATTTTAAGAAACCAAATAAGTGTTCATTAACCAATATGTAGATGCATATAACCATACTAGACTACTATGTAGGTCAGATTATCAAGAGCTAGCTAATCCATAAGCAGACATAGGTCTGTACAAAAGAAGGTCGCTAATGTGACAGACATATCGCCATGTTAGGAGTTACCCAAGGCCAAGCAGGTTGGGCACAAACCACTTGTTATGGGGCTTACCTCACAGTTTTCGAATAATTGAGAATTCTAGGGATTCAAGCTCATCAACCCTTCTTTTCTTTTCAAAGGGTAGGGAAACGGATTTTATTGCTTTCTTGCTTTTTTCTTTCTTTTGCTTTTCTTTTGCTCTTTTTTTTTTTTGTATTTTGACTTGATAATGCTTGGAACATTGTTGTAATGATATAAAATAACTTTTTTCTTTTTCTCTTTTTCTTGAACTTTTCTTTTCTTTCTATGCTAGGGATACTTGCTCGGATTAGCTTTAGAGCAAGGGATTTTTATTCTGGGTAGGGGTGAGCTTGTCCTTTTGCCAATTCTCAAATATTCTAGACCATGTGAATGATAGGATAGCAGGGGAAATTTTTCGCTCAAGAAACCACTTCTACTATGTAGCAAAGCATGGAAATTACAAATATAATCATTTTATTCTGAAAATATGTGCTTGGTTTAAGTAAATAACAAGATCAATTCTTTGTGCTCAAACTTTATTTAATTGAATTTTGTGGACTTTGATATAAGAGAGATTAGTAATCATGCCAGATAAAATCAAGATATTTATTTTGTGAGTGTGAAAGTGAGAGATTTCAAATAAATGCTAATTTATCCAAAATAATTTGAAACATATAACTGCAATAACTGTAATAAAATATATACAAATACTTTTTTGAGAAGTTTTGAGAATGTTGACTCTATCGTTCTTCTTTATTTTTTTTTGGTTTCGAAAGAGTCAAGAATATTGTTGTTTTGATTTTTATTATTTTTGAAAGAATTAACAAGTGCCATAAATAAATACAAGTAGTTTTGAAGATTTTGATGATTATGAATGTTTTTGGTGTTTTTGAATAAATAAATTGAAAGAAATACAAGATAATGATTTTGAAATATTTTAAACAAATATATACAAGGATAAAATGACCAAATTTATACATAGTAACGTTTAAGATGCAAAATATTCATGGGTTCTTTAAGTTCTTTACCATATAAGGTAGAAAGTTTGTATGCTCCTGATTCAAATTTAGCAGTGATAATGTATGGTTCAAGCCAGTTGGGCTCAAATTTACCTTTAAGGTCTTTAGTTGCATTAGTATTTTTTTTTTTTTGAAGATTTTGATGATTTAGATGTTTTTGATGTTTTTGATTTTGATTTATGATGGAATTGGTGGTATATACAAGATGATCTATATACACTATACAAGGTTATTTGAGTATAGCATGTCTAAGGTTGCTTCAAAATCAAAGGTGGTTTTGAAGGATGATTTGGTTGTGTTGAAGGTAAGAACAAAAGGTGATGAACAAAAGGTAGTGATAACAAAAGCTTTTTTATAATGTAGAATAATGTAGCAAAAGATTTTACTTTTATATGTGTAAAATTGATCATGTTACAAAATAAAATGTCAGAAATATAAGAAAGTTCTTCATTCTTATTATTATATTCCAAGTTTTGATAATATGGAGAAAGTATATGTGAAAGATATGCATGAGTGTTATTTGGTAAACAAGGATGATCATATATAGATGAATAAAAGTGAGAAATAGAAGGTAATTGTGACAATGGAGAATGTATAGACCTTGATGTTTCTTGAATTTCATTGTTAAAATATTTTATAATAACATTTGATTCATTAAGATCTTCTTCCTTTATTTTGAGTTTTTGGAATAATTGATAAGTGCATAAATTAAGAGAGGAGCCATTATCTACCATGATAGTTTTAACAGATGTTTCTTTACTAGATCCTGTAATGTAAAGATAGTAGTCTTCTTGTGGAGTAGAGGAAGGAATCTCCTCATCATAGAATGAAATATGGTTAACCTCAAGAGGCTTTACACCACTAATTATGTTCTTAGAGAAAATATGATGAGGAAAAAATTGTTGGCTATCAAAGTGGATTTCAAATTGAGATTTTGATTCTAAATATGAGCTTTCTATGCTTATATTCCATTTTGGATCATTCTCTAGAGCCAAAGATAGTTTTGAAGGTTGGTCAAAATGAGGAATTCATCTCTTGAATACTAGATTGAGTTGATTGAACTTGAGGTTGCTCATTTGTAGTTTCTATTACAATATTAGTAATATCATCATGAAGGGACACATTAACATGCAATATTTGATTGGTTTCTTGTTGTTGATAATTGGATAGGGGTTCTTGGGAGATCCCCATGTCTTGATTGATTATTGGTATTTGTTGTGTAGGAGTTTGATTGTTTACTGGAGATTTATCATCAGTTGTAGATTGTAATTCCTTTATATTAAAAAGACCCTCATCAATCAAATCTTGAATTGAACATCTTAAATATTTACATTTTTGTGTCATATGTCCATCCACTCTATGATATTCACAATGTAGCTCAGGTTTAAACCAATATACTGTGGTATCAAAGTTGTCTTATGGAAGGGAGTTCAATCCTATTTGTATCAAGTAAATGCTTGAGAATTATATCCATTGGTTGATTGAGCTTAGTAAATTTATGTGATGAAGGTTTTTGAGAGGTTTTTGATAAATGCCTTAGGAATTTCGTCATAAAAGGACCTAATGGTTTCTCACCTCTACTTTCTTTATTATGGGTAGAATGATGATAGGAAAATTGTGAAGCATGAGGTGAGTGCATGGTAGAATTGGAAGAATAAGTATTTTCTTGTTGAAATGGATGTGTTGTATTGAAAGAAGAATATTGAAATGGTGAAGGAGGATTGTATGTGGATTGATAGACATAATATGGGTATATGGGAGAATAGATAATATCGTTATGAAGAGGATTGGTAAAGGGATTGTCTTGTTGGGTTATGGATGAAAAATGAGAAAAGTGTGATGGAGGTGGTGTTGAATAGGGATGAGGTTGGTCATAATCAACAAATGTATTTAGCTGAATTCTTCCAACATTACTAATGGGCTCATATTGATTTGAGTAAAAACTCATGGTTTCTTTAATACTTCTAAAAGTAATATTTAGTATCTATTATTTAGAATTGAATCTAAAACATACAAACTTGAAATGATGATTTTGCTACTTTGTTTTTTTTTTGTATACATATATATATTTTTTATTTTTTTATATTTTTGAATCAGAAAGATGCCTATGTTATTCACGTCAGGTTCACCAAAATGTATCGCTCCAAATTTTTCACATCCTTACCTTCAGGCTATAGGATCCATGCCCTAAAGGGGGATGTGAAAAGGATGGCGCGGTACCTCGGACTGAGAGGCCTTGCGAAGGTCCCGCCTCTCAAGGGAGGTGTATATTGGTGATTTTTTGACGGATGGTGGGTTCACCAGGAAACATTTAATGGCAGTTTCCACGCCTAGGTTGGGAATGTGTTTTATGTGTTCGTTTTAGCCTTAAACATCCATATCCTAGGTTTTGCCAAAATGCGTCTAAGATATTATATATGAATATGTAGATTAAATGAATACAAAAAAGCAGAATTAAGACAGAAAACAGAGAAATTACAGAATATTAAAGGAAAATACCTGATTCGGATGTCTGATGAAGATTTTGATTCTTGAAGCAGTCAGGATCATCTGGAATTCGATAGAATCGTCTGAGATCAGACAAGATCATCTGAAATCTGATGAATTCATCAAAGACCTGCAAATAGGTGCAAAACACAGAAAATACAACAATTTTAGCAAAGGGAAACAGTGTAAAATGACAGCAATAATATCAAACTGAAACTTAAAAACAAAAACAGGCATGCATTATGTTAATTTAATCACAATTATGGCTTAATTATGCATTTAATCTAGATGGGTGAACTCCAAAATGCAAGATAGCATAAAATACTAAATAAACTAGCTAATTACAACACAAAACAATAGATTGAAAGATGAGAAAATGCAAACTTTAGGCACTGATTGCCTCAATGTTGACTGCAGTCGAGACCATATCACATTGGTATGAAATTGTCTCTGATTTGATAGGATCATCTCTGATCTGAATAGGATCGTCCGTGACGATGTAAGCTTGCTTCGGTTGAAAAACATTAAAGTACCTGCAACAAAATTGGTATAGAGCTAATGCAAATATGAATTTGGAATGTTTTAATGCGTATGAAGTCGGGTTACAAGAATTATCAGCCAAGGGGGTGCTAAGGGGAGGGCTTAGGATTAAATAGGCTTAGGATGGAGGTTAGGAGGTTGGAGATCATTCCTATTTAGGAGATATCCAACGAGGGAGGGTCTCTAATGGTGCAGACACACTTCTTCCTGGATTAGAGACCTGTTGGAACAGAAGCTAATTGTGCAAAATTAGTTTTGATACAAGATCATCTGGACATCCTAGCCCAGATGAAATCGTCATATTGGGGGCAATATCGTCTGATCGGCGACGATATCGTCAAATGGTCAAAACAACCTCTAAAAATGGCACAGGAAAGGGGGAAACGGATTAACCGATAGTTAACGGGCAATTTGGGAGGTTAAAATTTGAATTTAAATTATTTACTAGAGTGAATGTAATTACTAAAGTTTCACTACGCCAATTTTTAGGGTGCTACAAATGGTAATCAGATGTTCATGGCTCCATACAATTGTAATTCATTAGTGTCTCCACTCACAAAATAAGGCCTTCATCCAACACTTCTATTTGTATATTATTTCCACTTGAATGATGTAGTTCCCCTTAAAAATCAATATTTATTTAAATTGTATTCATGCATACTACATTAATACCTTGTATTTACCTATAATGTTGTACTTTAGAATATAACCTACATACGCCAAATGTAAATAAGCCTACAATTTACAATTTAATGACACAAGAAATTTCAAATTCTAGTACACACACAAATTGGATTTGAAAAAAGAGATAATCATTTTTATTCAAAAATCCTACCCCATTATTACAATATTACAGTTCCAACCATATAACATAACCCTACTATAGTTATCTTTCTCTCTCAACTTACATGTTTCTCCTAGGCTTCTCTTTTGGATCATTTTTTACATGAATTTTTTACCTCCTCTCAGATCAACCCTCTCAAACTTACATCTTATTTCTTTTATTTTTCCTCCTACTAACTCTCCCTCTTCCATGCTCATTATTCCATCTTCTTCTTCCCTTGGTCCTCTTCCTCTTCCCTTCCTCACGTTATTATATCTTCTTATTTCCTAAGCGAGTTGTCTCATCTCCATGTCCAACTATTCCTATTACTTTCCAATTTTTCTATTCAACTTCCTAGCATCATGACTCTACATATTCTATTCTAGGAAAAAAAAAAGGGGTGACAGTTACCCTTCCCGTAACCATCAGATGCTTCTACATCAAAAAATATCTTTGGGACTTGTATTTGGATAGAAAGAAATCTTATTTGGCAGGTTTGAAAGGTAAGTTATTAACCATGGTAGGAAGGCTACAACTTACAAAGACTATATTACAATCCATTCTTATTTATATGATGCCTATTTCAATGTTTCCAATAAGTATAGCAACAAAATTTGATAAAATCCAAAGTGACTTTTTGGAAAGGTGATGAAAATTTTATATTTTCTCTTTGTAAGTGGGATAGGGTTTGTAAAGGAAAGAATACAAATAAGGTAGTCTTGTAGAAGTACAAACTTATGGGTTAGACATAATGGGAAGATCTTAGATGGATATTATTCAAATATCAAGGAAAGAGTTGGGCAAAAATGCTACTTTAAAAATATTTATAGATTCTCTTGATGCAATGAAATCATTCAAGAAATGAAACCCACCCAAAGGATCATCAATATGGAATTCATATCAAATATTTTGTAATTTATCAATAAACATATCATATGGCTAGTCAATAAGAGGAATTATACAAATGTCTAGTATGATGCTTGGTTTAAGCATTATCCTCTACTCTCTAATTGAAAATGGCAACCATTGGATTAGGTATGTCTAGCTTATAAAGGTCCAAAGGTTAAATATTATATTTATCTAAGAAACAACTCTAGATGATAGATTTATAGTAGTAACTTGGTTCAAGAAGATGAACTCAAACAAATAGTAGATGAGCTTCAAAAGATTCTTCAAGATTTTTATTTACCTATTTTACATGAAAGGATGAGTTGGTTTAGAATCTATCAAAATATGGTGGATACTCATTCAACTTAGAATACAAGGTTTTTAAAGCAATTAAAATTTCCTAATCCTATATATTTACCTTGGAATAATGTGTTGGCTTTTAAGCCTATCTAAAAATAGCATAGGTCCCGATATAAATGAGGTACAATATTATAGGTTGAAATATTAATAATAAAGAGTACAATTATATATGAGTGATCAAATATATAGATCCAAATCAATATTATAATAAAATAGCATTCACTTATAATATCAAATATGAATGTAAATGGCCAAAATCATTCATGTACATGCATGAAGAATAATTACAAAAAATTTGCTCAAAATATATATGCAATATTTATTATCAATGCTTACAATGTGGTGATCACTACAGACCATTTTTTCTTCCTTTGTATGGATCTTTATCTCTATAATATAGACATAGTAATGTGACTCTTCAATACTTGTCTATTTTACTCCTCACATATCTGGGAGATGTAACCTTTTCTATTCTTTACCTTTTGTTTCTCATCTTGCCACTTGTATACTAGACTCTTCACTCTCTTCTTACATGTATACTTTAACTCTATGATATGTGCACACATATTCTATGACTCTTACTCGCCTACATGCACTCCTAATACAAGAAACTTGTGCACATCCTCACATTACATATTTGCACATTCTCTCAATACACTCTTGCACTCTTACATGATATTTGTTCATATCGTACACATTTACAAAAAGGGAAATATAAATCATTCATCTAAACTATAGACATAAACCCTAATATATTACATATTTATATTTTTACCATAAAGTTACCATAGGGGTACATTTGAATGTACCAAATAATGTAATATTTTTCCAAAACTCCCTATATTACATTATTTGGTTAAAGACTTTAGTCTTTAAAATTTATCTTCAATCAACTTCCTTTAGTATTTTATTTGGATCTTTAGTATAAGTACATGCTTCAAGTTTCTCTTCATATCTTATGTTATCCTTCCTTTAGTATTTTCCTCTTTTCTTTTTCTTTGCTCTTCTTTTCTCCATATTTAGTTGTGATATACCTATTGATGTTCCTTCTAAACAATGATTTAGTAAATCATCACAATAATAAATTCTAGATTTCAATGATTCCTCATTTAAGATGACATAATCTTCATTCAAGCCATATGTGTCACAATTTAATTTCTTCTTCTCTTATATTTTTCTTTAAATAACTCAAAGGTAAGTAGATATAAATACATCATTAGGAATTGAGGAAAATACAATGATGTTTTATGAATTCCACCATGTTCTAAAATTTTTATCATGAAGATAACTTGGAAGTGTTGTGAACTTTTTATCTTTTGCATCCTTGAGAAATAAAGATAATTTTTCTTTTAAATGATTTGACATTTTTTTCATTAAAAATATCTAAGTTTTGTGAATAAAAATTTAGTTTATCCACCATTTCTTTACTATCTTCACTGAATGCATTTCTAATAATTTATTCCATAATAATCAAAGTAATTCAATGATTTAGTTCATTTCAAGTTGAAATCCTTATATATCCCATGTTAAAAATCACTCAATTAAGAAATTAAATTTACAATTCTAAAAAATATCTTCACATTTACAAATTTAAAAATTCAAAAATATCAAGTGGCATTAGCTTAACCAATTAGATTCCTCAATATTTCAAGGAGACCTAAGTTTGAATCTTGCCAAATGATACATGGATAATATCTACGATTTTTTGTAATACCACTATGTGGTGATGATGTAATATGGGTATGGCCTATTTCAATCCCATGTAACCCATTAAAAAAGAAGTAAAATTTAAAAACTTCAAATAACTTCAAACCAAATTTCTTCTAGTTTCAAAAATTTTAAAAACTCACCCTATGTTGAGGGCCTAAGTTATTAGAGTTTGGAATATTATCCCCAAAATGAAAAGGACCTCAGAATGGATTGATTATTGGAATATTGTTATCCAACACACTGCCTTATTTCTACGCTCGCTTGGGCATAAGATTGCTAAGTTTCGTCATCACTCCAACGCTGCTCTTAAGTGAGAGTTAGAAGTAACCTCTTCTCAACTTCAATCCAATCCTTTTAATGAGGATATTTAGAGACACATTGATATGGTTAAAAACCAATTTATTGTGGTAGAGCACTATGATACCAAAGGAGCTCAAATCAAGGTGAGGTTGCACTGGCTCAAATTTGGAGATAGGGTTACTAAGAAGTTATTTCAGTGCTTGCATCCTTGTAATAAATTTTTGGGTATTAAAGCCCTTAACATTAATGGAGAACATGTTTCTAATATTCCTAGGATTCTCTCTAGTTTTGAAGAGCATTAATAGTCCATGTTTGTGGCTCAGGCCCGCTCCCCACAGCATGATGAGACTCTTAAATCTTACCTTTTTGTGGTTCTAGTACAACTTTTTGAGTCTCAAAGAGTTACCTATGATAAGTCCCTATCTTTGAATTATCTAGAGGAAACTATTTCTCATATGGTCAATGATAAATACCCTGGTCTCGATGGCTTCCCTTGTGAATTCTACAAATCCCTTTGGGACACTGTAGGGCCTGATCTTCTCAAAGTCTATTAGGAGGCCTTCTCTAAGGGTTCATTGGGCCCTAATATTAATCAAGGGATTATTAAATTTTTCCCTAAGGCTGGTGATCCTAAAATCATCTCCAATTGGAGACCTATTACTCTCCTTAATGTCTCTTATACGAATATTGCCAAAGCCCTAGCTTTACGCATTCACCATCTCCTTCCTATTATCGTGCACCTAGAGAAAACTAGCTTCATTCAGGGTAGATACATCCTTGATAATATTATTGTTGTCTAGGAAGGTATGGAGTGGGCTCACAATTCTAACCAATAATTTGTGATCATCAACTTTGAGAAAGCATATTATAGGATTGATTGGTCCTTCATTCTAGCCATGTTTAAAGCTCTTGGTTTTGGACCCTACTTCATTAGTTCTATGGAAAATTTATTTGTTGAGGCTTTGACTATTTTATCCATTAAGAGACACAAGTCCTCAACCATTGGTTTATTTATAACCATTAGATAAGGTTGTCCTTTAGCTCCTTCTCTTTATGTCCTTTTTGTTGAAGGGTTTGGCTATTTACTAACTCATCATGCTACTCAGGGTTCTATTCGAGGAATTTCTCTCCCTAGAGGTGAGACTCAGTTGATCAATGGTCATTTTTCTAATGCTTCTTTCCTCACTCTTATTGAGGAATAAGGTGTCATTAAACAAGTGCTTTCTTGCCTAGAAACATATTTGATGGCTTTTGGATGAGAAAGACTCAATTTTATAGGCAGTCTCTCGACCCAATACCCCATTGGCTTAATTAATATCAATGGAAGATCATATAAGAGGGGGAAATTTTTCATTTTTTAGGCATTCCTTTTACCTTTAATGGGTCATTTCCAGAGTTATGGTAGTATGTTGTTAACAAGGTGGAACAAATACTTACTAGTCCACAAAGAAACTCTTCCTTACTAGTAAATTTTAAATTTGCACTAAATTCCTTGCAACCATCGATGTTTATTATTCTTCCTACTAGGTCCCATCCAAAAATTATTATAATAATATTGATAAGCTTTTGCGATACTTCTTATGGTCCTTCTCCAATAATGCTTAAGGATTCCACCATGTTGCCTGGGAGTATTTTTGTCTTCCCTAAAGCCATGGTGGACTTGGAATTATAAATGCAAAACATCAAGGTTGGTCCCTTTATGTTAAGTAGGTCATCAGAGCCCTCACAAGTAATGAGACCTGAAATATTCTTATTTAACATTGTATTAGTGAAGGTTCCCATTTTGGACGTAAGATTTGGAAGGGCATAGGGTTCCCTTCCCTCCTTGTTGCCCCTGTGTCTATCAAAGTGTTAGGATCCTTTGTCATTAGGAGCATTTGGAAAGCTTGGGAGAGTGTTAAACCTTGGCTTATATGGAATGGACAAAGATTTTGGCATGGCCTCTCCATCAACCAAATGAATGTTTGGTGGTCACCTGTTATCACCTACCAAGGTTCCCCGCTTGTGTAGGTTCCCTAGGTTCATGCACTGAGATTATTTTGCAAAGGTGTGCGATGCATCACTAATTTATTTTCTCATTATACTAGGGATTGGATCCCTTGGGATGATTTTAGAGCTAAATTTGGGCTTAATAACTCTAATAAGGATACCTTTGAGGCTATCAAGGTTGCTCTCTCTAAATCTATGTTACACAAGATTTTTGTGCTTTCTCAGTGACCTTGGTGGAAGGGCTAGAAGTGGTATCCGAAAACTCCATTATAGAATTTTAAGGCCCAATTGGGGTATGGATGACTCTCTCCTTACCTTCCCATGATTGATAATATCAATCAACAATGGAAGGTCTCCTCCCCTCGACCTGTTTGGTTGCGCAGGTTGTAGACTGCTTGGGCTCCTTTCTTGGAGCCCAATTTTTTTTGTTTTTCTTCGAGTCTTTTGCACTAAAGGATTCCTGTTGGGGATAATCTACAACATTTAGGCATCCCCAACCCTTCTTACTATTTCTTTCTTCAATCTAATTTTTTTTTCCATCTATTTTGGGTTTGTGCTCGTGCTCATTCCCTTTAGGAGTGGTTTTTTTTTCTTTTTTAGACCCTATTCCTTTGCCATGTTTGAGTGGAAGCATATCATTTTGGGAGATCCCCCACCATTATCGATTATTTTTTTGAAGTGTGGCACTTGTTTTGTATGGCAACCATGTTCAGTTTATGGAGAGCTAGAAATGATTGTATCTTTGGTAAGTGTACTTCCTCTTTGCACATCTCTGCTTTTGAGAAGTCTAATATTATTTCTTCTGTGTGTTTTCATATTTTAGTTCAAACCAATAAGGTGGCCATGGAGCTCACTCATATTCAAGATCTTATTAAACAGTGGGGTGATACACCATGCTTGGTAATTTAGAATACTCCTCATAGTAGATCTAGGTCCACACAGTAGTGTCACTTGCTCTCGAATTTCACTCCTATCCTGGCTTACAGAGATGGTCATGGCTATGTGATTGTTCCTCTCTCCCCCAACTCCTCAACTCGATGATTGGGATAACTTAATATTTTATGGCTAGGTTTATGTTCCCAGCAATTCTAGACAAGGTAGGGACTCGTTTTCAAATTTTCTAAGTGGGAATCAGGGTTGGCTGAACCTTATCAGTTTATTCTTTTGTCCATTAGTTTTTTAAACTATAGATTATTCTCTTGGATTCCCACTCTATTTTGATAGGGATGGTTTTTTTTTTGCTAATTGTGTTAGCCATGTGGCATGTTTATTCACCTCTTTTTTTATTTGTAAAAATGTATTTTGTAAATTATTTAATATAATGCTTTTTTACATCAAAAAAATGTTTCAAACCTTTTAACTCCCCAACTTTAAAATGTTTTAAAAACTCAAATTTTCAAAACTCAAAAATATAAATCTTCTAACCTTCAAATTTTAAAAACCAATTTCAAATTCAAAAAACTTAAATCCTAGTAGAAATAATTTTCACTCCAAAACTTAAATAAATTCAAATATTTCAAAAATAAAATTTTGAAATAAATATCAAAAAATAAACTTCAAAAGGAGAGGAGAGGAGAGGACATTTTTTGTAGGACTGCTCAAACTATCGAACTTGTTTCGACCATATTTCACTCATCCAAACTCGTATTGAGCTAAAAATTTGAGGGTAGATGCCTGACAAACCCTAGAACATCTCCAAAATATTTTAGATCATTTGGAGAAACACAAATCCTAGTGAAGGTGATGGCAAGCGAACAAGTAGTTTTAGGTGATCGAACGACTTCAGGGGAGCAAGGGGGAGGTGGGAATACAAATTTTCAAATCTCTACAGGTGGATCTACCCCTCAAAACTCATCAAATATAGGTAATGCATGCGACAATGAGAAAGTGGGCCCCGATTTAGAACCATATGGCATAGGGTTTTTAGGGAATGTAGAACCTTTTTGAGGAAAATACCCTCCAAAAAAATAGAGCGAGGCCCCCAAATATATTGTTTCCCCCTTGCTCACCTTTGCTAAAAAAGTGAAAGGGTAGGAGAAATATGTTTCCAAAAAAAGTAATATCAACACCTTACTTCCCAATGGTGAAGATCTGGTTATCCCTGATGAGACCATGACTGAATATATTTTTCTTGAGTCCCACACTCTGGTTGGGAAATTTATTGGAGGTAGACCTGACATGGAGTCCATATGATGGTGGGCTTTTTCTAAGTGGAGAACCCTAGGTAACATGGAGTTGGTTGCCCTATCTCAAGGTTTTTTTTTATCTACCTTAATAACCAGGATGATGTCTCCCGAATTCTCATAAGTGGGCCCTAGTTTTATGGTCGAAAAAGTCTTTTTTTATGGAAGTGGGATGAATATTTCAACCTAAAAACTCAGAGTATCAACTACGCTCCTATTTGGGTTTACCTTCCAGATCTACCTATTCAGTTTTGGCATGAAGACATCTTACAGGGCATTGCTAAACACATTGGAGAATTAGTAGCTATCGATCCTGTCACTAAAGCTTGGACTCACATGATTCATGCAAGAATCTACGTAAATGCAAATTTGGATTCTCAACTACCTACCCATATTAACCTGGTCTATGGCTCCTATCATAGATGCCAGGAAATCAAATATGAGAATAAACCCACCTTTTGTATTGAGTGCCAGACTCAAGGGCACCTCAAAGCTCAGTGCCCATATCTCAAACCTTCTAAAGAAATGGATAGCTCTAGAAACTTTGTTGGGCATCAAGGTGATAGGGTCCAAGGAAGGCAGAACCGCATTGGGTCTTATCAAAAGAAGAATCCAAGTTTGGCTACGCTTAAGGGGAAGCAAGTTGAAGTTTTAGATCTGGTGGATGACCAAACTAAGGTTAGCTCTCCCTTTGCTTTCCCCAACAAATTTGGTATTTTAGCAAAAAAAATTATTTTTGAATCTGCTCCCTTTGATGAATCCTTGTTGCATGAGTCTATACCCATTGGCCCCGGCATTGCTACCCAAGGAGAAACCCATTCCCCATCTATATCTAGACCTTCCCATATTTCTTCTAAACTCCCACCTACCCCCGAAGGACATATTGAAAATTGTAGTCTGAATCCTATCAATATCGACATCAATGCTGACTCTGAAAGTTGTAACCCTAACTCAAAAAAACTGAGTTTAGCCCTATTAACACCTGAAGTTATAATAAAGCCTCTGTGGATGTCGATAGTGAGAAGAAAAAGGGAAGACCTTCCATAAATGACCAGAAAAAAAAAATAGATAATGAAATTGCCAATGGCATTCAAAAAACTCTCTTCTAGGACTTTTACAGTCAAGGGAAAGATGAATAAAAAAGACCCAAACCTCCCTTACAACAGTCAAAGGGAGGCAAAAAAGTTTCCAAAATATCTAAATGAGGATCCTCTCATGGAATGTGAGAGGCCTCAATAGTGTTGTCAAGCAGAGACTTGCATGCACTTTGAGGAAGGAGTACAGGCCCACTATCATGATTATGCAAGAAACAAATATTGACCAAAACAAGGTCCAAAAAATTGCCAAATCTATTTGGAAAAATAGTGATTTTAGTTTTAGCCCTACCCAAGGCACTTCAGGGGGTTTAATTTACCTATGGGATCCCAGTAAAGTGGAAGGTAGAATTATCTCTTCGTCTGACAGGATTCTAAACATTTTGTTCCACTGTAAAGACAGTAATTACTCATGGGTTTTATCAAATGTTTACGCCCCAAATAACCCAACCAGTAGAAATACCTTATGGGATACTTTGAGACACATGAGGAATGCTTTCCAAAATCTTCCATGGATCCTTGTTGGAGATTTTAATTCCCCTCTTTTTCCATCAGATAAGCAAGGGGGAAATATCACTCCATCCAGAAGCATTGAAGACTTCCACAATTTTGTAACTGATAGTGAATTAATGGATATTCAAATTAAAGGAGAAAAATACACTTGGAGTAATAGGAGAGTTGGGAATCAACATATCCAAGTTAAGCTCGATAGATTTTTTCTTTCCCAAGAGGCTATTCTTGCTATGGGGGATGCTACTCTCATTTGTCTCCCGAGAGTTGGCTCTGATCACTATCCCCTTTTGTTTGAAGCTGACAAAGGCCCCAACTTCAAGACTCCCTTCAGATTTGAAGCCATGTGGATGCGACACCCTGATCTTCATAACAGAATCTTGGATTGGTGGTAGCAGAATTTTTCTGGTTCTTTCATTTCTCAAGTTTCCCAGAAACTCAAGTTTGTCAAGGAAAATCTCAAAATCTGGAATAGGGATGTTTTTGGAAATATTTTTGAAAGCAAAAAGTAGATTATGGATAAACTAAAAAGCATTGAACAACAAATTTAGAATGGCCAACTGAGTGACCAAATCAGAGCTGAGGAGAAACAACTACTAGCAGAGTACCATAACATTCTGGGCAAAGAAGAGATGTTCTGGAGGTAGAAATCCAGAGCCCTTTGGATCAAAGAGGGTGATTCAAATACAAATTTTTTCATGCTTCCACCCTCAGGCATAGAAGTTCAAACAAAATTAGGGAGTTGACCAGAGGTGATGGCTCCACTACTAGGGATATTTTTGAAATTTGAGATGAAGCCTCTTCTTTTTTTGAAGATCTTTTGGGAACCCATTCTCAAAATTTTGATCGAGCTAAGAATCAGTTACTCAGCCACATTCCTGCACTGGTCACTCCAAAAATGAATTCCTCACTCATCAAGCCTCTCTCTTCAGATGAGATCAAGCAAGATTTATTCACTATGCACCCTGATAAAGCCCTTGGGCCTGATGGTTTCTCCCCCAAGTTTTTTAGACCTTTTGGGACATTGTTGGGGAAGATGTATGCAAGGCTATCAGTGAAATCCAACATACTAAGTCCATCCCTAGAGGTATAAACTCCACTTTCATAGCTCTTGTTCCTAAAGGGCCTATGTGTAAATCTATGGCGGATTTTAGACCCATCAGTTTGTGTAATGTGTTGTATAAAATCCTAACCAAAGCTATGGCTTCCAGAGTGAAAGAATTTCTTCCCCACATCATAGATCCCTGCCAAGGTAGTTCAGTCAAAGGAAGATCTATAACTGATGGTATCATAACTCTTCATGAAGTCCTCCATTCTATTTCCAGCAACAAAAAAGCTGCCCTGGTCCTTAAAATTGACATGAATAAAGCTTTTGATAGGGTCAACCGAGAATTTATGCTTGTTGTTCTTCTCAAGTTCGGGTTTCATAGGGAATGGGTCCAACTTATTCAAGGTTGCATTTCCAGCCCTTGGTTTTCTGTGTTAGTCAATGGATCTACAATTGGTTACTTTCCTAGCAATAGAGGGCTTAGGTAGGGGGATCCCCTATCCCCTATTATTTTCATCATCCTTGCTGAATCCCTTGGTAGAGCTCTCAAAGTTGCTTGCTCGGAAGGCACAATCTCTGGCATTCAAGCTGCTTCCAATATGAGACCCCTTTCTCATCAGTAGTTTGTTGATGACACTATTTTAGCCACCCATGCTTCAGTTTGGGAAGCAAATATGATCAAAGGTATTTTAGATCTTTATGAAGAGGTTGCAGGGCAAAATATCAACTATGCCAAGAGTAAAGTTTTCTTTCTCAATACCCCTCTACCTAGATAGATCAAGATTACTCGTATTCTTCAGTGCATAATCTTTGAGCTTCCCACTATCTACTTGGGGCTTCCCCTATTCACTAGTTGCCCCAAAGAGTCCATGTGGAGCAATGTTATCGAAAGAATCAATAAAAAACTTGCAGGTTGGAAAGGGGCCCTTCTATCCCAAGCAACCAAAGCTACTCTCACTATGGCATGTCTTCAAAGTATTCCTATTTATTTCATGTCAGTTTTCAAAGCTCCTGTTGTTGTCTACAACAAAATTGAGCAAATTCAAAAGAGATTCCTTTGGGCAGGTTCAGAGGATAGGAAAAAGTTTCATCTGGTCAGCTGGGAAAAGGTTTGTTTACCCAAAATTCAAGGAGGGTTGGGCCTCAGAAGAATCAACAATATGAACATGGCTTTGTTGGCCAAGTAGGCTTGGAGGGTGTTTACCAATTGCAATCTCGAATGGGTTTCCATCATCAATAAAAAATACACTCACACCTAGAATTTTATGGATGAAAATATTCCCAAAATTGGGTCCACTTTCTGGAAATCCATTCTTCAAACCAGGTTCCTTATTCAAAATGGAACCAGATGGTAGCTTGGAATAGGGTATAGGATAAATTTTTGGTCAGATAGATGGATCTCCAATCAACCGCTTAGTGAGAACAATGGAGTCTCAGTGCTGCAACCTTTGTTGGATACTCTCATAGGCACGAAGGTGGCTGATTTCATAGACTTTTCAATCCAACCCAAATGATGGAAAGAGCTTCACATTGCAAATGTTGATGCCCAAATTTCAAATGTGGTCATAGACTTATCAACCTTGTTGAGGGCAACTGTAATTCCTTCTGGTATGTCTCATGACACCCCTTTTTGGAAAGAAACTGACTCTGGTATTTTTTCTATCAAATCTGCTCATCATCTATTGACTTTTAATCCCCAAGCTTCTCCCATTCCTTTCAATCTAGTTTGGCTTAAACACCTCATACCTAAAGTTGTTATTTTCTCCTAGTTAGTCATCCAAAATAGGATCCTCACTACAGATAATCTCATGAAGAGAGGAATGGTTGTTCTGAATAGATGCCATCTTTGTTTGGCATCCTAGGAATCTGTCAATCACCTTTTTACAGAATGTTCTTTTTTCCACTCTACCTTGAATCATGTTATGTCCACTTTTCACATTTCTTGGGTCCAACCCAACTCCCTGGCTCTCTTTTTCTATCAATGGCCCATGCCTTTTAAAAATTCTAGGTTATCTTCTTTGTGGAAAGTTTATCTTCATCATATTTTGTGGTAGATCTAGCTTGAGAGAAATAGTAGAATCTTTTCTAACATCCTCAGGGACTCCATATCTATTGCAAACAAATCCATCTCCTTTGCTATTGAAAATTCCAATCTTTTCCGTGCACCAAACCACTTGAGTCTACCCTTGAGTCCACTCTTTTTTAGTCCCTCAGTATTCCCTATAGTCCAAGCCATTCTCCTTCTATTCCTCATCCTAGATTAGGTGCTCATTGGACTCCTCCTCCTGAAGGATGGCTTAAACTCAATTATGATGGTGCTTCCAAAGGTAATCCAGGGGCTGTAGGTGTTGGAGGTCTGGTCAGGGATCACACTGGTCAACTCATCATGGCCTATGCTAAATTTTTGGGCATCCAAACTAACCATTATGTTGAAGCCCATGCATTGTGGAGAGGGCTAGAAGTTCTCAGATATTACATGAGAAATCTACAAATAGAAGGTGACTCCATGAATGTTACAAACTCTATTATCAATGATAGAATTCCCTCATGGAATGTGCACACTATTATTCAGGAAGCTAAGGTTTTGATGCAAAATTTTAGCAGCACTACAACCTACCATGTGTATAGGGAAGCTAACAAATCTATTGATTTACTTGTAAATATTGGGGCTAGTCACAAAAATTTATCCATCTGGCATCAATATTTTCCTCAAAATATTCTTAATGCTATTGCCATTGACCTGGATATGCACAATGGGCCCTGAGAGTTCCACAATGCCATTCTCAGTAGCATCATCAGTAGCATGGATACCATCAGTGCCTCCCTAAAATTGTTGATCAAGAATCAGGGCCAAAAGAGTTTTGCAGTTGAAGAGATTATCGATGATTAGAGTTGGGTTGCTTTTTCTTTTAAGTTTTGTTCCCCTACGTGGGATTGGTGGCTTAAATATTTTGACCTCTATGTGGGTTCTATTTTGGTCATGCTTTATTTTCTCCTTAGCCCCTGTGTGGGTTCTTTATTTTGGTTTTACGTTTTCTATTGATCAACCCCTGTGTGGGTATGTTCTTTCTATGATTTGGTCCATGGAGCGGCTAGGGTGCTTCTCTACGCACTTTTGTCATATGCTTATGTATCTGGTTTTGGGCACCATTTAAAACCCACTTAATATAATTCCAACCACTTACCAAAAATAAAAAATAAACTTCAAAAACCATCAAGGTAGAAAACATTTTAACTCCCTCTTAAAAAATTACTAAAGTTCAAATTCAATTTACTTAATTTCCTTCCAAACAATAAATATGTGAAAGGTAATTTAACATACCTTTACTTTTTGAAGTGTTTTAAAACCAATATAATTCCTCTGACTAATGTTGTCAATTAGTAACATATGGACGTTACCTACTAGCTATGTTGACTCCTCCTTTAGAGCTCAATTTTGACTACAATGCTCATTGAATAACACTAAAACATTTAAATTACTGAAGTATAGTAGTCAATACTCTATTATTCTTAGGTTTTGGCTTGATTATATTTAGTTAAATAACATGGTAGGGTTATATTTGTTGGATAGGACTCTAAGAGCACTATCAGTCTCTTTTGCTAGATAGAATGCTTAGAGCACACTCGGTCTCTTCTACTATATGGTATGTTTGAAGCACACTCAGTCTCTTCTATTGGATGGCACATTTAGGGTATAATCAGTCTCTTCTATTGGATTCCAATTTATTAGCATTGGATAGTGTTCAATGTTCTCTCTTGTTTCTTCTCTAGACAACGTTACATTGATAATGCTCTTTTATTTCCATTTTGGAAAATGATTCACTCTAGACAACGTTACTTTGATAATGCTCTTTTGTTACTACTATAGATAGTTTTGCTCCACTCTAGATAGTATTACTTTGATAATGCTCTTTTGTTACTACTCTGGATAGTGTTGCTCCACTCTGGATAGCATTACTTTGATAACGCTCTTTTGTTACTAATCACTTATATTTTTAACATCTATATTTTATATTCCTAATGCAAATATCTTATATGGCACGTTGTTACTAGTTTCTTAATTCCTCTATGCTAGTTGGTCACTTTATTTCCTTAATGCTAGTCAGTTGGACTGATGCTTAAACTTTTGGATGTTGGTTACTTATATGTTGGCCACTCAAAATGTTGGCCATATAGGTGCTAGCCACTTGCTTATATTTTGGATGATAAGTCCACTAAATATACACATATTGTGCCTTAATGGTTCTTTTTGTCTCCTATGAGACTCTAGACTACACTCTAGTAGCGTTATTCCCTAGTTTTTTTAGAATAATACTCTTTAAAAATTTCATAAAAATACTTTAAATGAGTCAAGGCCAAGACTAAAATGCTGCAATCAACCTAATGTCTTTGGATTTTTTATTAACCAAAACTCCAACTTCTATATACCTCTATATTTACTTTTATTTGGAATATTCTTCTTTGTACTTATTAGTATTTATCTCTTCTCTCTAGAAGCTTATACTGCTTCTCAATATTTGTACTTAGGAAGCTAATATGCTTCTCTATCCCAGTAAGCTTTAATGCTTCTCAATATTCTATAATCTAACTTTGATGTCTTAGGTAGCACCTAAGAACAATATTATTCTCTTTTTTCTAAATAATCCAAAATTAATATCAAGGTGACTATGAATATCCCCACACATCCAACTTTATTTTGAGTTGGCCCTTAATCAATTCTAGTTGAGTCCTAGTCTTCACTTATTTTTTTTGAACCAAGTGGAAAGACCCTAGAATCTAAATCAATATGACTTTGAATATCAGCATACATCCAACCCTTCATCAATTCAAGCTAATTCCTAGTCTTCACTAGTTTTTCTTAAACCAATTGAAAAGACCCTAACATCCAAATCAGGGTGACTTTACTTTGTCCCCTCAATATTTACTTAATTAGACCTTTAAAATAGAGTCCAAGTATTCACTACTTTCAAAGTGGATAGAATTTAATGTTATGGTGGCTAAGAAATATAACTCTATCAAAAATAGACAGAGTTAATTGGTAGCTCTGACACCAATATTGGATTTTAAGCCTAAATATCTCAAAATATCACAGATCTCAATATAAATAAGCCACAATATTATAGGTTAAAATTTAATAATCAAGAGTAGAATTATATATATGAGCAATCAAATATATATAAGCCAATATAATAATAAAATAAAATTTACTTATAATATCAAGTATGAATGTAAATGGCCAAAATAATTCATGTGCATGCATGAAGAATACTTACAATAAATTGCTCAAAATTTACATACAAATTGTAGAGCAAAAAATTGATGCATCTAGCAAAAGGAAATGAATTGCACCTATTGCTTTAAGCATTCAAAAATGAAATTTATTTGTAAACATGATAACAATATATATAATAAAATGGGGTCCTCTTTATATTTATCAACTTTTCAAATTCATGGTTACAATGCATCCCCTTGAGGGCTCTAAATTGATACAATTATTACAAGGTGTCGAAGGATATAATCCTTCCAACTTAGATGTGCTTCAAGGTCTTCCTCGTAATCATGAATTGAAGAGCGATTTTTGATACCACTAAGATGATCTATCTCTATTTGAACTTGTATCTCCTTTCTTGCATGTTGAAATACCCGGATCTACACACAAAGAACTCAAATTTTTTAATAGCATATGCATATTGAAACAAAATTGAAGAGATGCATGCAATAGTGAATATAAAAAGTGAAAAGCATAATAGAAGGTGCAAACTACTCAAAATGACACCAAAACTTAGTATAATTCATATATTCTACTTTAGATATGATCTATGCTAAAATAGAAAGGAAATTAGATGTAGAACCCATGGTAATCCTTGGGTGTTCTAGTTGGGACTGTTAACTACCTCGATATGGGATGACCACCAAACCTGGTGGTTTTTTCCTCCAATTCTTTTGGTATCTGGTTTAAACTATTCCTAGGGGTGTTGTCATCAAATTTGGTGATCTAATTCATTGAAATGGGTGGGTTTTGAAATGGATTTGTGTATTTGTAACTTGGAAACCTCCTTTAATTTATGGATATTTCAAGGGAATACACATGGTAAAAATGGGATAGAATCTTAGAAACACTTCGTTGCAAAATATTGCAAAAGACTCCTTTTATGAATTGGGTGGATTGGCTCCATTTTATAGCTCAAGATAGCACAAGGTTGAATGGGCAAGTTTGGCCATGTGAGACAAGTACCACCATTTATCAAAACCTTGCCATACATTGGGTGGGAGAAACCTCCAATTTGTAGCTTGTGATTGAATTGATGCACCCTCAATATGTCATAAATCAATGGGTGAGATAAATGGTAAAATCTAATTTCCATTTGTCCTACCCTTAAATTTTTGAGAGTTCAGGGGCTTGGTCATCCCACCTAGGGGTGGTTGTTGGTGGCCATCCCGCCTAGGGATGACCATGGGTGGTCATCCATAGGTGGGACGACCATGAATTGGTGGGCATCCCAAGGTGGGACGACCATGGATACATGGCCCAAAACTTTCCAAAAGTGGAATAAAACTTTTTAAAAGTGGTAAGGACCACTATTTAACATTTTTGAGTTGCACAAGGAGACAATATGGTGTTGATAAGAGTGCATCTTGGCAATCTAATCATATTTACATAATTTAGTGTTTACATATACCCCTTTTTGAGATGCGTTATGTGAAACAGAGCGCGAAACAAAAATAGATGACTAAACTATCAAATTATTAAGGTTATTCAGTAACTTATCTAAATTTAGATGCCCCCATCATGGAAGAAACATACATTCTTGGAATACTTACTTTTAACATATTTGAAGGATTTGATTTTGGTATACCTTTCAACCGCATTGTAAGGACAAGTTTTGGGGCTTAGGGTATACTTTGTCTTGGTTTCTTGTTTTGCTTATAAGCTTGTTCTAGGACAAGGGTCCCAAGGCTTAAAGGAGATCAAGAATTTGTTATGTTGAATTGGTAATAAATTATTTACCCCAGCATGGGCTTGAAATTTTCTTTGGCAATAATTCTTTTGAATGCATGCAAGTTACACTTTTGAGTGCTTGAGTGTCGATTTTGATTATGAATTTGTAATTATGACTGCCTCCTCAATTTATGAGTCGATGAGGGAATGACCAATGGTGAAAGCGATGAGTTGCTTGACCCATATGACTTGATTAGGGTTCCTTCAGATTTACCCATTGTGAAATTTATGCAATGGCCTTATTGGGGATTGAAGTGTAGACTTTTCAATTCATTAATTAATAATTTGGTTCAAATGACCTTATGGTAATTTACTCATCTTTCCAGATTGCATGGAGTGCAAGTTACTACAATTTCCATGTTTATAGGGTAAATAACTGAATATGAGGCTCACTTGAAATTTTTGATGATTATTTTCTCTATTTATTTTTGTTAATTTTATGATTTTTGATGGTGATCCAAGATATGCATTTATGTCTTCTTCTTGGTTTGCTAATGGATATTGATTGAAATTTATCAGTTTTGTTAAGATTTTGGTGGTTTTTAGGCCTTTTTCTTTGTTTTTTCTTATGTTTTTATTTTTTTGGTGGTCGTCATAGGGTGGGATGATGGTGGATATTTTGGATTCATGTCCCACCATGATCACACCTATAGAGTGGAAAAATTACGTACCTTGCAATAGGAAATGAATTGCACCTATTAATTTAAGCATTCAAAAGCGACAATTAATTGTGAACATGATAACAATATATATAAGAAAATGGGGTCCTATTTATATTTATAAACTTGTCAAATTCATGGTTACAATGTGTCCCGTTGAGTACTCTAAATTGATACAATTATTACAAGGTGTTGAATAATATAATCCTTCCAAAGACTCAGATGTGTTTCAAGGTCTTCCTCGCACTCACAAATTGAAGAGTGGGTTTTTGATACCACTTCAATGATCTATCTATATTTGAACTTGTATATCCTTCCTTACATGTTGAAATACCTGGATCTACACACAAAGAACTTAAATTTTTTAATAGCATATGTGTATTAAAATTAAATTGAAGGGATGCATGCAATAGTGAATATAAAAAAGTGAAAAGCATAATAGAAGGTGCAAAACTACTCAAAACAACACCAAAATTTAGTATAATGTATATATTCTACTCTAGAAATGATATATGCTAAAATAGAAAGGAAATTAGATGCAAAAACAATGGCCATACTTGGGTGTTCCAATTGGGACTATTAACCACATCGGGGTGGGATGGCCACCAAACCTGGTGGTTTTTACCTCCAATTCTTCTAAGATCTGGTTTAAACTATTCCTAAGGGTGTTGTCAAATTTTATGATCTAATTCACTAAAATGGGTGGGTTTTGAAATAGATTTGCATATTTGGGATAACTTGGCAACCTCCTTCGATTGATGGATATTTCAAGGGAAAACACATGGTAAAAAGGGGATAGAATCTTGGTAGCACTTCATTGTAAAATATTGCAAAATGCTCCTTTTTTATTTGGATGGATTGGCTCCATTGTATAGCTCAAAAGAGCACAAGGTTGAATTGATAATTTTGGCCATGTGAGGCAAGTGCTACAATTTATAAAAACCTTACCATGAATTGGGTGGGAGAAACCTCCAATTTATAGCTTGTGATTGAATTGATGCACCCTCAATCTATCACAAATTAATGGGTGGGACAAATGGTAAAATTTGATTACCATTTTTTCCACCCTTGACTTTTTGAGATTTCAAGGGTTTGGTCATCCCACCCAAGGATGGTTGTTGGTGGTCATCCCACCCAAGGATAGTCATGGGTGGTCATACCTGGGTGGGATGGCCATGAACTTATGGTCGTATCGAGGTGGGATGACCATGGTTGCATGGCCCAAAACTTCCCAAAAGTGGGGCAAAACTTCCCAAAAGTGGTAAGTACCACTATTTAACCTCTGAGGGTTTCCCAAGGAGGCCATATGGTGTTTATAATAGTGCATCTTGGAAATCTAATCATATTGATGTGATACTAGTGTCTACACAAACTTTATTATCAATACTTGTTATATGGTGATTGCTATAGACCATTTTCTCTTTCATTTTATGGATTTTTGTCTCCAAAATATATATATAGTAATGTGAATTTTTCAATATTTATCTATTACACTCCTCACATAATTGAGAGATGCAACCTTTCATATTCTTAATTGTTGGCTTCTCATCTTGCTACTTGTATATTAGACTCTTCACTCTCTTCTTACATGCATACTTTAACTCTATAACACTTGCACACATCTACATGACTCTTACTCTCCTACATGCACTCATAATACAAGATACTTATGCACATTCTCACATTACATATTTGCACACTTACATAAATGAAACTTGTGCACATTCTCATAATATTACATAAATGACACTTGTGCATATCCTACACATTGCACTCTTACATCGCACTTGTGCATATCTTACACATAGACACTTAAAAGGGAAATATCAATCACTCATCTAAACTATAGACGCAAACCCTAATCTATTATATATTTACATTTGTACCATAAAATTACCATGGGGGTACATTTGCATGTACCAAATAATGTAATATTCTTCAACATAATGTTTTTCACTTGAGGCTCTCCTAAGGCCTCAAAATTCCTTTGGTTAGCAGTCCAAAGTAAAACTCTAACTAGAGATATCCTATAAAGAAGATATTGTTTACCTTTTAGATGTGCCTTGTGTGAGATGGATTTAGAAATATCAGACCATTTACTTCTTTAATGTGCCTTTGTTCACACTATTTGGGGTCTATTTTCTAAAAATATGAGAAAATATTAGGTAGCTCCATCAACATTAAAATATATTATGAATTATTAGATTAATTATTTCAAAGCTAAAGTATTGTATTGTATGTGGAGGAATGGTCTTACCATTATTTGTTGGAATGTATGGCTTAAAAATAATAATTGAACTTTTACTAAAGATAAATCATAAAATCATATTTTTTCCTATCTTCCATAATGTTTACAGATATGGTTCTCATCATAGGAAGTCTCAAGTGTATAAAAAGAGGTGCTAGCAACTTGGTTACAAGGTTTGATTATACATGGAAAGGTTATTTGTGACAATGACACTAAAACAAGTATTTACTTCAATCTCTGGTAAAATAAAAATATCTAAAAATTGGGTTCATTAAAATTAATTTTGATGGTGATTCCAAAGGAAATATAGAAAAAGTTGGTGAAGGTGATTATTTTCTAAATAACAAAGCAAAAATTCTCCTCACTTAGAATTATATGAAACTTCAACTAATAACTAGACAAAAATGGATGTGAGAATTGGATAATATTATTGTTTATGTTCATCAACTATCATTGGAATCAATATATTGGAAATGTGAGCATATCTATAGAGAAGGAAATTGGGTAGCAAATAAATTATCCAATCATGGTGTTTATATTTATCTTGGTGAAATTCAAATTTTAGAAGAAAATTGGTCAAGTAATATTTTATCTTTTAATAAAAATGATGTCAAGGAATTGATTGCAAAAACATAGCACTTTGAAGAATATGGATATATTTAATATAAAAGGCAATGAAAAATAACTTTGATAAAAGGAAAATCCATATATGGTTTAATTGACCTAAAAACAAATATAATATTTTCATATTTTGATGATAGTGGACCCAATAGAATCCATATATAGCTTATTGTAAAGAAAAAAAATGAGATCATTAGGCTTGGAGCAAGCAATAAGAAATGATGGATTTCACCTCATAATCTAAGTTACCAAGCCCATTGATGAACCTTCACATTTATTAAAATAACACAAGATTAAATGGTTAAAAATATGGACATCCAAGATAGAGACTAAGGTTCAAATCTTGCTAGGAGATATATCATAACTACTAAATTGTTATTTTATTAATATCACTATATGGTTGGTTGAAAGAACATGGTATCTTGATCATGATATAATATGGGTATGATCCATTTCAAGGTTGTATAGATAATTAAATATTATTATCATTAATAACATGAGGGAAAAACTTAGAATTTTCAGGTGGACTAAAAATTCAAGAAGAAAAAAATATTATTTGATCAAGGAGTTTAACTCAAACTATGAATACAACTAAAATTAGTATATAAATGCAAAGATAAAATTAAAGGTAAAAATTCTTATAGCCCAACTAAGATCCAATTCACACCAACTTAGATACAAAATTAGGATATGGACAACCAATCAAGAGGTATGGTTAGAATGAATATATGGTTTTTGTACAATATAAAAAGTGGAGACCGAAAAACACTTTGTCACAGAATGTGAAGCCTACAAGGACATCAAGAATGCATATTAGGACACTTCAAAAGTGAAATCAGTAATGGAACATTTTGAGGAATTATATACCATACTCCATATTGTGTTAAAGCTCCTAGTCTCATAGATTGTTTTGGTCTTATGGATTAAAATTATTTTATTTCAATTATAAATATGCATATGAAAATGCTAAATGCATGTGATTATAACTTTAGTAAATATAATCCATTTTACTTTTATGACAATAATCTTGTATCAACACACTAGCATATTATGCAACAAAATTTAATCACAAATTGTAACCTTAAGGAATATTAAACTATTACATTATAGACATTAGATCATTTTGGGGATGGGTTTTGAATTTATTTGCAAAAATAATGTTTAATAAGATAATAAAAACGACTAGACCATTGCATCATGGACCATAAATAATTTTGTAGATAGCAAGAGAGAACATAGATTTATCCTTGATCGTACACTATATCTTGGGATGCATTCGGCTTTTGGTGTTGGATTTTTGAAGCCTTGTATCCACCTTTGTTGAAACCTATAGTTATACAACATCCATAAAACTTCAACCCTAACCACTTGAGAACTGAATGCTCCATATATAAACAAACTATATCATGTATATGTAACCTTAAATGTGTTAGATATATGTACACTTTTAAGTGCTTTAGACAGGATTACACCCAACTATAACAAATGATTATAATGCTATATTCAAGGATACATTAATGCATATGAATATAACTAGACCTAGTAAGTTGTACTTGTACCCACAAGTAAATAAGGCATGATTTCATGTTAATGAAATTAACTATAGCAATAAAAATTACTAATATGATCAATAAGCATACCAAAAAACTCGTTTAAGGAGCAATATTGTCAATGTAGTTATACTTTTTGGCAATGTATATATTGTAACAACCACAATTGTTACTACTCAACCATCTATAATTTTTTTTTGTTTATTTATCATCCAACGAGTGAAGAACATAATCATGATCTAAGATGAAGATATTCCAACTAGATTGTAAGTTACCAAGGCACCAATCATCAAGAGATATAAAGACTTTGTCAGAGTCACTCTTAAGTAGAAATGATAAACTTATACAAAACCTTCATGTGACCACCATGGTATGATTACATGCCTTGAAGATTAGATATCCATCTCCATGATGGATCATCGATTCTAAAATAATCTTGATAGAACTTATTATTTTCCCCTCTCATTCATAGGATTTATTAGGTCTTGTTATCTACCGAACACATTTCTAATCCAAGGTATCCCTTCTATTATAAACTTTATTTCATTAGTTACATTATCATGAAGTACTTTTACATCAACATGTGAGCCTCTACTCCACATGTACATTTGAGATGCAACTCAAAATGTAATGACTTTGTTTGAGCTCCAACTCAAATGTGGATTGCAATCCCCAGACTTCAACCCATTTGAGCTCCAAATCAAAACATACTAAACTGATTATCCATTTACATTCCCTTATTATATTATTTATATATTAAACCATCCACAAGTGTTTGTAAATTAATCATCACAACATATTTCTATTCATATTTACATCTTAATGAAATACTATGCACCATTATTAAAGCAAAGCCTATAAACCATTACATCACAAATCATTGAGAATACATATCAATTATACATTAAAACATCATCTTATTGGAAAGTAAATAACACTTAACTATTATCTCATGTTAATATAGATACAATATCCATAATATATCTAATTAAAATCATACGAAAATGTAAATACAACATTCATGATCTATCTAGATATCATCATATGGAAAGATAAATATAACATTCATGTAAAACATCAATTGTAAACCACATGGTAAAGATACACAGCATATATATTGGGAACCCTCATGGGGAATAAACCTAGCCTCCAAAATAAGTTTCTCCTCTCATTTCATAAAAATAATTGTTATAATTACAAGTATAGAAAGGCATCTTACAGATCCTTTATCAAAATCATTTATACAATCAAATGAATCAAACCGTTCCTTTTTTGAATCATGATGAAAATAAGAAAATTCTACATTTCCTTTCTCTACGTCATCAATACATTACATAAGAATCTCATAATCTACAAGTTTATGAATGATCATTGGATCAATATTAAGGAGAAATATTTATCAATTATCAAAGAGGAAACCCCATAAATTTCCTCGAGAATGAATTCCACATTCATTCTCTAGGATTGATTCACATTCAATCCTTCATTTGCTAAGTAACCTTACTAAGCATAAGAAGAGGAAATCTTATAATTTTATTAAGATTATAATTTATGTCCGTTATTATCCCAACAACATTATGAACCTTAATACCATTAGGGTAGTATTTATTTCATATAATCTATACATCTATGCTAAACCAAGAATAGAACCTTGTCTATTAATCATTATAGATTTCATAGTTTGAGAGGGTTCAATATCCTCTCAACCATTCTATTATAACAACTTCTGAATCATACCAATTTCACCAACCCATAAATCCTAATAATCATATCTAGAAAAGGATTATATAGGATCATTAATTATATGATTGAACATAGTGAGCAAATCCCATATTTTTCTCAAAGAATGAGTTCCACATTCACTCTCTTCTTAACTATCATTTTGTTACAAAAGGGAGTTTCTTAATGTCACTATAGTTAAATCAAACTTATACCCCCTATTCATAGGTTTATTCATAATTTTAAAATATAAATTTTCCCACATTTTATCATTCAAAGGTAGAGGTTAGTTTATTTATTCTCTACTTACTACTGAAAATAAGGGATATTAATTCCTATAACCTCCTAATATACTGAGATAACTTTCACTAAAGACATTAGTTTATTTGATCTCTAATATCTTTTAAAAATAAAGGAAATTAATATTTTGATTGATCCAACGGTCTATTTCTTTCTAGTTAACCCCAATGGTCAACATGGTCACCTAATTTAACCCAACGATCTATAACCCCAATGGTCAACACAGTCATATAATTTAAACCAATGGTATATAACCCCAATGATCAACACGATCATCTAATTAAACTCAAAGTCATCACAAAAGAGGATTTTTTTGTATCACAATTCAGTGACCCCTATTAACAAAGAAATTCAAGGTCAACAAGTAAAGACAAGGTAGTCCCCACAAGGAATTCAAATACAATCACCACAAATGCCTCTGACATATTAGTCAAGCTTAGTCAACAAGAAGGAAATTCTAGGCATGCATCAGGGTTTCATCAGTAGAAAGGATGGCTTAACCAAGTTACAAGTACCTAGTGTGCTTGGCTAGTTATAAAGTACGTCAAGTCCGACATATATCCCATGTAATGTTCCCAAGAAAAATATGTTACCGACATGGTGGCTTCCATTTATGGTGCCAAGTGTCCAATAGTTTCATCGTGTAGAATGATGACATGCTTAATAAAAAAGATAAGGTTGAGTTTTAATCCATTTACATCTTTCATCTGTCTGATGAGAACTAGAAATGATCATTTTATATACACTTTTAAAGGCATCATTATTGGTTTAAATTAGTATTTGAAATGTATTTTTATATAGCTTTCACATATAATTGATATACAATGAATTATTATGCTTGAAAAGTATTTTTAGTGGAAAGTGTGTGTAAATGCAGGTTTTTCTACTAATCTGGTGTTTTGATTCTACATCCCAGGAAGCAGGCACCTGCTTCCTAACTATTTTTGGTGTCTGCTTCCCGACCTATTTTTTGGTGCCCGACTCCTATTGATGATTGGCTAGTTGACCAAGTCAATGTTGATCAGTTGACCAAGTCAACATTTATTGGTTGACCAATTGACCATGCACTTTTGAAGGAGGTTGTTGCACAAAATATGGAGGAGAAATAATTCGTATTCTTATGCATATTAGATTTTTGTGATTAAAATAGAATAAAGCACTTTTATTCTATTTTGACTATGTAAGCTTTTTAAAGGCATTATTTTAGGATGCATTATTCTAGGATGCATTATTCTAGGATTACTTTTTACGTACACCTAAGGATTAATATTGATTCCTTTGGTGAACAAACATGCTTGTAAATAGGAAAATAATATCTATTATTCTAGGATTAGTATTTATGTACACCTAAGGATTATTATATTTATTCCTTTGGTGAACAAACATGCTTGTAAATAGGAGAATAATATATGTGTAACTGATTATAGAAAATCATGTTACGTGATCAAAAGAGACCAATTTATTATTGTAACAAGATCTGGTTACGGTCTATATAAGAATGCAGACCAGATGAATCAATCAATCAATAAAATACACAAAGGATTACTTTATTTATTTTTCTATATAATTTATTAAGAGTTGCAAATACTCTTATTTTTCTTGAAGCAATATTCATGTAATTAGCTAGGCGGACTATCTATGGGAGCTCGGGCCCACTCCCTACAGTAGTCCTCCCCATTTTAATTTTTGTTATTTATTTTCAATAGTTAGATTTCCAACTTTATTTATTTTTTGTACTTTTATTTTTGCACTTTAATTTTAGTTTTAGTTTTAGTTTATTTATTTATTTTTATGTACTTAAGTCTTATTTGGTTTGGCTGAAATAAAAATACACAAACAACACCCCCCACCAAACCAATAGGTATAGAGGATTAATTCCCCACACTGCAGGCATATACTGTGTATGACACTCACAAGTTTACGAGTTGTCCTGGGTTGACAAATTAAATGGAGGTAAGAAATTGAACCGTAGATTAACCAATATTTTGCCCAACATTTTGGCATCGTTGTCGGGGAGTGTCTAAACTGTAGTGTTTGGGAATGAACCCAATGTACCATATTAAGTGTATAAGTAAGAAATAAATTG
This sequence comes from Wollemia nobilis, assembly GCA_028583015.1. NCBI lineage: Eukaryota > Viridiplantae > Streptophyta > Pinopsida > Araucariales > Araucariaceae > Wollemia > Wollemia nobilis. Next base: position 12,213,461 of record JAQPPZ010003361.1, read on the forward strand.
TGTTGTTGAAAAGTTAGAAAATTAGGCAATGAAGGATTTCCATTGTATTCTCAATGGTTTCATGAAATTAGAGAGAGATGACACAACCTACATTTGATATTATGAAACAATTGAAAAATTTTACTATCAAACTATCAGAGAATATTTATTTACATAGAACCATTAGGGAATTATGCCTCAAGAATCATAGTTTTAACGATGAAAAAAAATTATAGACTTAAAATTTCTCAACATATTATCAAATTTTAATGATGACATTAGTAGCAAGAAAATGACATTAAAAAATAAAAAATAAAAGAAACAATTTTTAAAAAGAACATCTTACTAGGAGTATGCTCTTCACTTGCACTTAAGGCGATTGCGCTTAAGGCGATCTGGTGAATCAGAAACTAGCATGTGTTTTTTAGAATACTGTTATTTTTTATTTTATTTTATTATATAAAAAAACAATAGTCATTTATCTGCCTGCACAATTTGCCAATAAGTTGAAATAATTTGGTTTTGAGGCCATAAAGTAAAATGTTTTTCTCATGCTGTAAAATATCATTCTAGTTGATGAAGTAGAGGATAAGAACAAATGAAAATTTAGTCGTATCAAATTTTTTATTAGACTAAAAAACTTATCATAGTCCTCAATTTTTAGAGACTAGTTCAATAGTAGGCATGGGGGAGACCCCACCTTCATTATTGCCACCAACAACACAATGAATATTATTCACAATGTTCAATTAAAAAAAAACAACGGTATAGCAGACTACGCAAGGTATCCGGCAAATTAGGTGAAATTACTATGTAAATAATGATTTTTGAGTTATTCGGATTGCAAGTGGGATATGTTTGATCACAAATATTGTGAAAATATGGCTCCACTTTGCAATGATTCATTCAAGCAATTATTGGATACCATAAAATATCATGGTAACAATGTGGCATGCCCATTGTGGAGGATGTTATCCACACAATCTAGCTACAAAAATTGTAGAAGGCCAAGAGATCAACTTCTTGGAGGATGTAGCCATTGTTTCCAACAATCAACATCTGCTAAAAAAAATTAGTTTAAATTTTATTTTAATGTTATTAGTTTAGAATTTTACTTTAATTTAGATTTTTTATGTTTTGCAAGACATAATGAAGTGCGATGTAGATGAATAAGGAGATGTATTTGAATATTTCGTAAAGTAAGATTCATACGTGGAGTTCGTAATAACACTATACAAACCATTTTGTGTACCTTGATCGTGTAGCATCCAGTCCAAACAAGTCAAGTAGATTTTGCCTTGATAACACAGGCACCCGAAGGTAGGCTAAGTAACCTTGATCAAGTGAAAGGCTTCCAACCCAAGGTGCTTGTGGAACTTGAGGAAAGTTTGTTGCAAAGTGCACGACTATTACAACCTGAGAATATGGTGGACAAAAAGGTATAAATGCTATACCAAGAGCGGAGTAAAGTGCCAAGATGATGTTTGAGTAACAGTCAATGGGCTTCATTTTCAATTCGCTCACATTTATGAGATGGGATCATACATCAACATGGGGGAGACCCCATACCATACCAGTAGTTTTGATGAATGTTCATACATTCATCAAAAAAAAAATCAAGAATCTAAAAAAAAAATTCTGAAAAAATTTCACATTTTGAAATATTTTGAAAAATTTCAGAATCTAGAAGTGAAGAAAATAAAATTCGAAAATTGAAAAATTCTGGAAAATTTCAGAATTATGAAAATTTTTGGAAATTTCTAGAATCTAGAAATATTATGTAAAATTCTGGAAAAAAAATCTAGAAACTGAAAAAAATCTAGAAAATTCCAGAATCTGGAAAATTCTAAAAAAATCCAGAACCTGAAAAAATTCTAAAATCTGAAAAAATTCCAAAATCTAAAATTTTTTGGCAAATTCTGGAGTCTAGAAAAAAAAAACAGTATGGAAATTGTTCTACTTAACATAGTTTTTCTTTTTTCTTTGTAGGAAATCATGCCTTGAATGCAATTTGTAGGCAGCTTGGGAAACCTAGGCCTATCAGGCATAGGTTCCATGATTCTTGTTTTCCTGCTTTCATGTGTTTAGTTTTATTTCGTATGTTTAGTTTGCAGAACACGACCTTGAACAATCTGTAGGCAGCCGACCGACTTAAACTAGGCCTAATAGATACAAGCATCCTATGCCCTGCTAGGAGAGCAAAAATGTAGAAAAGGTACTTATTTTCCACCAAGGAGATAGTGCCTACAATTAGACCAATGTAGAAGTGCCTTCTTCCCACCTAGAGGAAGGCACCAATAAACGATGTCAATATTCCACCAGGAAGAGCGATGCCCAAAAAAAAAGTGTATATATATATATATATATATATATATATATATATATATATATATATATATATATATATATATATTATCTCCAAGATACATCAATGTCACAGCAACAACATTTTTTGGGTCATCACAATTTCAGGCCGCATGTAGACGTTTTGCACCATCCGACATTGTACATATCATGATCTACAAAATTCACCCAAGTATGTACTGAGTTTTTTATTAATTATTTGCATAGTTATTTTAAAAATTATTTCTATGTTAATACCAATAGATGCCCCTATATTTCTCTTTATTAATTCTCCCATCAAAATTCAACCACATGGCATGCCTTAGATAGAAGAAGAATTTCATTGCCCCAGGAATACTTTAAAAAATAAAATAAAACAAAACAAGGAAGAGGTATGGGGAGGCACCTGCTTCCCATTTAAAGACCATATACAGGTGTTTGCTTCCCATAAACAGGCTATATACAAGTGTTTTCTTACCATATACAAGTGCCTAACTCCCATATATATAAAAAACAATTTATACCGAGGGACTGTGACATGAGGACATGACAATTATTTCAGTATGGGGGAATGATGAGCACTAGAAATGTTTATTTTATATACACTTTTAAAGGTATCATTATTGGTTTAAATTAGCATTTGAAATGTATTTTTATATAGCTTTTGCATATAATTGATAGAAAATGAAGTATTATGTTTGACTAGTGTTTTTAGTGGAAAGTGTGTGTAAATGTAGGTTTTTGCTACTAATATGGTGTTTTGAGTCTACATCCCATTTGGGTGTGGCAATGCACGAAGACATCTTAAAAAGAACAACTATTTCTAACACCTGCTTCCTGAATATTTTTGGCACTTGCTTCCCAATCTATTTTCTAGCGCTTGACTCCTATTGATGATTGGCTAGTTGACCAAGTTAATGTTGATCGGTTGACCAAGTCAACATTGACTAGTTGACCAATTGACCATGCACTTTTGAAGGAGGTTATTGCACAAAATATGGAGGAGAAATAATTTGTATTCTTATGCATATTAGATTTTTGTGATTAAAATAGAATAAAGCACTTTTATTCTATTTTGACTATGTAAGATTTTTAAAGGCATTATTTTAGGATGCATTATTCTAGGATTAGTTGTTACGTACACCTAAGGATTAATATTGATTCCTTTGGTGAACAAACATGCTTGTAAATAGGAAAATAATATCTATTATTCTAGGATTAGTATTTATATACACCTAAGGTTGGTGAACGAACATGCTTGTAAATAGGAGAATAATATATGTGTAACTGATTATAGAAAATCATGTTACATGATCAAAAGAGACCAATTTATTATTGTAACAAGATCTAGCTACGGTCTATATAATAATGTAGGCCAAACGAATCAATCAATCAATCAAATACATAGAGGATTACTTTATTTATTTTTCTATATAATTTATTAAGAGTTGCAAATACTCTTATTTGCTTGAAGCAATATTCATGTAATTAGCCAGGTGGACTATCTATGGGAGCCTGAGCCCACTCCCTACAGTAGTCCTCCCCATTTAAATTTTTGTTATTTATTTTCAATAGTTAGATTTCCAACTTTATTTATTTTCTGTACTTTTGTTTTTTGTACTTTTATTTCTGCATTTTAATTTTAGTTTTAGTTTTAGTTTATTTATTTATTTTTCTACACTTAGTCTTATTTGGTTTGGCTGAAATGAAAATACACAAAAAACACCCCCCATCAAACCAATAGGTACAAAGGATTAATTCCCCACACTGCAAGCATATACTATGTATGACACTCACAATTTTATGAGTTGTCCCAGGTTGGCAAATTAAATGGAGGTAATAAATTGAACCATAGATTAACCAATGTTTTTCCCAACATCGTCGATCAACGAGTTTTAAACATGATATAAGGAATTAATTTGTTACTAGCCGATGTGAAAAAACAAAATAAAAGAAGTTGTATTAGGGACTTTCATAGTCCATTCTTGGCTAATCCTTATCAGTACTTCCATCTTGAAGAACATATAATCCTCATGGAGAGCTTCCAAAAACTATAATGCTATGAACCAAAGTTTGTTATAGGATCTTACATGTCTTGTTTTAACATTTGTGGCTCATTTGCAACATACGGAGAGTATTGACAGAGACCATCTATTATGAAGTACTCAATCATGACTATGCATAAGCATCGAAATAAAGTATTATAACTTCTGAATAAGGTTTGCAGTATAGAAATACATCTAACAACACCCTAACTGGAAAATGACCATAATAAAATTATGGTCTATCTTACTAAGTCATAGTCGGGTTGGTATATAAGTCTTATATAAAATCCTACTTCAAGTCTACCAGAAAAGTAGTGATAGCATGGACACATTGACTAGAGCAAAGAACCAATGATTTCAATCTTATACTAGCTCATAGAGAATATTAAGTAGAGAAAACCAATAAACAAAGGCTCAGGGTTGATTAGACTACTCTAATTATCATAAATATTGAAAACTTTATGAGTAACTAAAAACAAATACATTATAGGGTATGATTTCAATTTTCTTATAAACACCTTATCATCGTCCTCATTTACTTACAAATTGAATATCGATTTGAACCTATATCAAAGTTTTTTCTAAAACTCAGAAATAAATTAGGGCAACAAGAAGGAGGAATAAACTCATCTAGCATAAATCATTCGTTCCAAAGAATTAATGAATAAGTGCATAGTTAACTTAATCTACACATCAAGGTATAAAAGTAATATTAGGAAAGTAAGCAATAGGAACCTCCAACCGATTGTGCTACTAGTCTTCATAGCCTTCTTGATGGCCTCCCAGACTAACCATCATGATTACCCCCTTCTAGTTTCATTTCTTCATTTTTTTTTCAAAAATCTTCCTCTTTATAATAAAATATTCCTATTCCTTTAGAAGCGCAATAGTGGCTTTATTATTTTAATATTAAAAGATACCTTTAGTTTTTTTTTTTGAATTTACATGGTCGAATCGGTAGCCACCATGAATTCGGGCAGGCTGTCCAGCTTTTATGGCCACCACAGTATTCTTCGTTGTCCACCCTAGAAGCCACCACACAGATATTCGCAAAGTCCACCCCTATAACCACCATGCCACAATCATTTTAAACCTTTTACGCCGCTGAAAGCACCAGGAAAGGGACAAGCGTTCAGTCCTACGAGGCCCGAGATTTGAACCTTGGACCCCCGCCCTCTTATGGGGTTTGGATGAACCAATTGGTCTACACCTCGGACCTAGAAGATACCTTTAGTTAGATAAAACATTTCAAACCATATGGAGGGGAAATCCCAAAAAGTAGAAGGGGGTCCAAATAGAGATAAGGTGGGTGATCTTATTTGTTTTGTGTCCCCTTTGTCTCATAACCTTACAAATTCAACACTATTAGGGATTAGAAAGGGGAATCTTCCCTTAATTTCCACCAATAAAAATAGGCCATGAATAAGGGATGGATAAACCCTATATTATTTAATATCACTAAATTTATTTTGGTCCAATTAAAATTGGACAAATTTTATGAAGTCCAAATATTCTAATTGTTTTTGAAATTAGACTAATTAAATCTAATTTGAATCACCTACTTCAAAAGATAATGAATTCTTTTTATAAAACCTCATAAAATCCCTTACTTGGAATTTTGTAGAAATATTTAGGGTCAACGACCCCTTTAGTTAGGTATTAATTGATCCCTCAGATCAATTAATATCCTTTTAAAAGATCTAATGGGGATGGGTTGTGACATACTCCCCCCTTGGACTAAACACGGTTTATTGTGTTTCATACAGTTCTTAGCCTAGTTAATGTATAAACTAAATAAAACTAGTATTTATCCTTTACTGAATAGTTTGAGTCATCATCTTTTTTCTTATTTTTAGTGTCTCGTTCCTAATGGTAAGCAACATCTTTCATCCATGAGAGTACCTAGTTCTGCAAAATATAAAACATCAGCAGTACCATATCCTCGAAGCAATAATATATTCATTTTGCATAAACAATAAGTATTGAAACATCATCAATACATAAATCTCATCATAAAATCACATATTTGAAACATATATCACTACATAATGAACTGAATTAGAGTATTGCTATAATAGAATTCACAAAATATTTTCATAGAGGTGATATGAAATTATATTTTTGTAATAGGTTAGACACAAATAGTCTAATTATATTCATCAAAACTCTCATAAATGAGTATCGACCTATGACTTGTTAACCCTTACCATGAGTTAACCTAATAGAAATAGGTGTCATCAAAGATAAAAAAACATAATTTCAAAAATCCCACTTTAGGATACTCATATATCCTAAAATTCTCTTTGGTAAAATCATCTTCCACTACCAGTGCATCATCCTTGATGTCCTTTGGTTCATATATTTAGTCATCATGAAACCATGGAGGAGTCCCATACCTCCTCCAAGAATGGACTCCATGCCCATTATTCTATATCTAGAATATTTACATTCATGTTAATTAATTAAATTTGTTTATTATTTTTATCATAAATACAGAATAATTCATTATCTATTTCTACTCAAAAATATTAGAAACATACAAACAAAAGTATAAAATCCAAATGTTTATTTATTACATTTTACCCAATTCCTTGGCATACATATTATACATCCTTATAGTCTACAAAGTGGTGGCTTTATGCCTAATGAAATAATCTCAAGGTTATTTCCCCTTGATCATTTCACCACTTTGTGTTGTATCTACACCTCTTATTTGAGATACTGCTAGGAAAACCACTCAAGAAGTTGTTTGAGATCTATCCCATGTTGTTTCTCAAGTGGCTTAAGTTGTTCTCCCATGCCCACGTTGTGTACTAATAGTTGGTTGAGATGAAACTAGCAAACCATGGCTCACCAGCACATCAAAATAGGAAGCCAAGAATGTAGCTCTATAAATATTTCTTTGCTTGTTGCAGTTGTACATTATCTTCATGTAGATATGCTACTACTATGTCCCTCTAGTTATGCATTTGTGTTAACTCTAGTTAGAGTCTATCTCACTTTGCAATGGCAGCATCTCTCTCGATCTCCAACCTCAACCTTTTTTTTGCCCATTTACCTTTTTGATCAAACTTTTGGGTCTCTAACAATCAGATTTGTTCCTTCAGAGCTTCCACTTTGTGTCGTACTTCATTTTATTTTTATCTGACGGTGCACATGTCTTCTTGGAGATTCTTCCTCTACCATGTTTCTAGGTAAAAACTCCTCTTCTATGCCAACAACCTCTATTGTTTCTCTACTATATTCTACATCTTCTCATGTATCTTTCTCTTATTCTCATTATTGTGTGGCCTACCAACTATCATAATCTAGGGTTGTACCAGCATCATCCTCATCTAGTATCCATATAACCTCATTAGGCTCTAAGGTTAATGGTTCCATATATAGAGGTATCACTCATTTTTACCCTTTTCTCGTATAAATCATGGGCATATTTGGCATCCATTATGTAATATCAAACTATCGTAATACTTGAGTATATTGAAAATACTCATATTGCATGCTCACACATCCAATCAACCACCATTCTCACTGCACAAGAGCGAGTTGCACTCCATATTTTGCCCATATTGGGCCTTCTCTCCATGGTCTCCTGATCACATCTTGGGATTGCAAATCTTCCCAAATAGAGTGAAACCACTTTCTATTACCTTCAACTAGTCTATTATTGTTCCATTCCTTTCCTCTCTACCACATTAATGCATAGGGTGTTAGTCTTACAATGACACTGAGAGGGGGGGGTGAATCAGTGTAGCTCTTTAAACTTAAATTCAACAACTCTTAAAATAGAAATAATGAAACCTTAGAACCAGATAAAGCAAGTATCACAAGAGAACATCACACAACACAAGATTTAACGAGGTTCACCAAAGTGGCTACTCCTCAAAAATGATTGCTTGGACTACCATCCAAATCTAGCCTTTGCAAAGCAACAACTTTACAAACAATTTACCAGCACCCACTGGAAGGAGCACCAACCCCTGATTTATCTGCACCAACAGAAAGGAGCACCAACCCTTGATGCCAAGCACCAACTTGGACTTCAATTCTGAAACTAGAATATTTATAGTAAGATACCCTTGCTTTTGCTAGACCCTGACTAGTCATCTTTGCTTTCTCTGCGCACTCTGCTTTCTCTGTGCAATCACTTCACACACCCTGCTTTGCTACACTCAAACTTCACGATCGTCTTCTCCCTGTTGCGCACTCTACTTTCTTAGCAAAATTTCACACTTAGAATGATTCGACACGACTTGCTCTCTACGCACAGTGACCATATTTCACACACTTTGACCACTCTCAAATCTCCAAACAGCCCTCCTTTTATAACAGAATTCTTGTGATGAAAACCCTAATCTTAGTCGATTGTAAACCCTAATCTTAGTTGGCTTTCATGACAATTGTAAACCCTAATTTTAGTCAGCTATCATAGGTCTTCGTCGGCTTCAACTCAATCATGAAAATACATGTCATGATATCACGACACTTTTCTTTCTCTCTCTTTCTCCTTGCTTTGGCCCTCAAAAATACATGTCTCGATATCATGACACTTTTTCTTTCTCTCTCTTTTTCTTTGCATCGGACCACGAAAAAGCTACATGTCGCGATATCATGACACTTTTTCTCCTTGCTCTTTCTCTTAGCTTTGGCCCATGAAAATACATGTCGTGATATCATGACACTTTTGTTATTCTTCCTGCCTACCCTTCTTGAGTCGTGAAACTACGACATGTCACGATATCATGACACTTTTGCTTTTCTGCCTTCCTATCCTTTTCGAGTCGTGAAAATGCGACATGTCACGAAATCATGACACTTCTGCTTTTGAAGTCTTGCTTTTTGCTTTTGTCATGAAATCATGACACTTCTGCCTTCGAAGTCTTCTTCTTGCTTTTGTCATGAAATCATGACACTTTTGCTTTCGTACTTCACTTCTTTGCTATTGTCGTGAAATCGCGACACTTCTACCTTTGAAGTCTTCTTCTCTACTTTTTTTGTGAAATCATGACACTTCTGCTTTCGTACTTCACTTCTTTGCTATTGTCACGAAATCATGACACTTCTGCCTTTGAAGTCTTCTTCTCTGCTTTTGTCATAAAATCGTGACACTTCTGCTTTCGTACTTCACTTCTTTGCTATTGTCGTGAAATTGCGACACTTCTGCCTTCAAAGTCTTGCTTTTTGCTTTTGTCATGAAATCATGACAGTTCTACTTCCGTACGCTTCCTCTCTTTCTTTTGTCACGAAAATGCGACATGTCCCGAAATCATGACACTTTTCCAACTTACTTTATCTCTCCTATTTTAGTCGTGAAAATGCGACATGTCACAAAATCGTGACACTTTTCTTACTTGTTCTTTTTCTTCAAACTTGTCATGAAATCGTGACACTTCTTCCTGCTTTCTCTTTTTCTTCCAACATGTCACGAAATCACGACAGTTTTTCCACTTGCCTTTTTCTCTTCCAACATGTCATGAAATCGCAACAGTTTTTCCACTTGCCTTTTTCTCTTCCAACATGTCACGAAATCGTGACAGTTTTTCCACTTGCCTTTTTCTCTTCCAACATGTCACGAAATCGTGATAGTTTTTCCACTTGCCTTTTTCTCTTCCAACATGTCGCGAAATCACGACAGTTTTTCCACTTGCCTTTTTCTCTTCCAACATGTCACGAAATCATGATAGTTTTTCCTACTTTTTCTCTCTCTTCCAACATGTCGCGAAATCATGATAGTTTTTCTTGCTTTTTCTCTCTCTTCCAACATGTCGTGAAATCATGACAGTTTTTCTTGCCTGCTGTATATGTCGCGATATCGCGACACTTTTCTTACTTGTCTTTTTCTTTGATCTTTTGCATATGGGCCACTTCGGTCTTCTTGGAAAATCACTGTACATACTCTGAGTAACCTTTGAACTCCTGTCTTCTGCCTTTGAAATGCTTTTGAACTTCCTGTCCACTACATCAATGGATCTAACTGACTGTGTTGACAATAATGACAATATTGTTGCTACACCTTGCTCAACAATCTCCCCCTTTGGAATTGTTGGCAACACATGTGCAATTTCCTATAACTCTTCTCCCCCTTTGACAATAATACCAAAGGGCTACTGCAGACTCCCCCGAGTCCATGCACAACATTCTCAGGCACAATTTATTACACTTAGCAACAATCATGACCACTCCCCCTAAGAATGTGATCCCTATAGCTAGTCAATTCTTGGGAAGTGTGACCACTCCCAATTTATTACGAAGGTACTCAAAAACTTCCTTGGGTAATGGTTTTGTGAAGATATCTGCAACTTGCTCTGTAGTTGGAACAAAATCCAACTTAACCTCACCTTCCACAACTTTCTCCTTCAAAAAGTGATACCTGATAGCAATGTGTTTTGTGCATGAATGCATAACCGGATTCTTGGAGATGTTAATGGCACTGGTGTTATCACACTTAACTGATATTGGCTCACTGAAGCTAATACCAAGATCTTTCGAGGTTTGTTTCATCCATAATACCTATGTACAACATGATGTCGTTGTAATATATTCTGCCTCTGTTGTCGATAATGAAACTGACTCTTGTTTCTTACTGTGCCATACGACCAATCTGTCTCCAAGATAGAATGCACCTCCACTGGTACTCTTTCTGTCATCTACACATCCTGCCCAATCTGCATCTAAATACAAAATAAGGGTGAAGTCTTTACCTTTTGGATACCATAACCCATATTCCATAGTACCCTTGAGGTACCGAAGAATCCTTTTCATTGTTGTCACATGAGTCTCCTTGGGATTAGCCTAAAATCATGCTACCATGCATACTGCCTGTAAAATATCTGGTCTGGTAGTTTTCAGGTACAGTAAGCTTCCAATCATAGATCTATACATGGTTTGATCAACAGTTGGAGATTTGTCATCCTTGCTCAACTTGCAACCTGTCATCATGGGTGTGCTAACTGGCTTACAATCCTCCATTGTGAACTTTTTTAACATCTCTTTCACATATTTAACTTGAGAAATAAATATGCCATTCTTATTTTGATTAACTTGCAACCCGAGGAAATACGAAAGTTCACCAATCATTGACATTTCAAATTCTTTCTACATCTTATTTGCTAAATCTTTACATGACTCATCCTTGTTGTTGCCAAATATGATATCATCTACGTATACAACAAGAACAATAAGATGCCCATTTTTTGTTTTGACATACAAATTACTATCCACCATACCTTTCTTAAACCTTTTTTGGGTGAGATAGTTGTCTAGCCTTGCATATCATGCTTGGGGTGTCTGTTTTAAGCCATATAATGCTTTCTTCAACTTACAAACAAATTTGGGATCATCACCAAGTTGGAAACCATCTGGTTGCTCAATATAAACCTCTTCTTCAAGTTTCCCATTCAAAAATGTTGATTTCACATCCATTTGATAAACTTTGAAATTCTTGTAGACTTGCTAAAGCCAAAAATATTCTAATTGCCTCTAGTCTAGCTATTGGTGCAAAATTTTCCTCAAAGTCAATGCCTTCAACTTGTGCATAACCCTTGCATACCAATCTTGCTTTATTTCCGACTACCTATCCATATTCATTCAATTTGTTTTGAAAAATCCATTTAGTCCCGATTATATTTTTATTTGCAGGTCTAGGTACTAACTCCCAAGTTTTGTTTTTCTCGATCTGATCTAATTCTTCATTTATTGCCTTCATCCAACTTTCATCTTTACTTGCGTCAACAACATTTTTGGGCTCAATTCTAGATAATAGAGAGTAGTTACTTACTACTCTTCTTCTTGTTTGAATGCCAACTTTGGGATATCCAATTATTTGATCTCTAAGATGATTTTTTTGCTAGCTGCATGTTTTAAATTTCTTATTCTCTTCCACTTCTGAATCACAAATTAAATCATCTGAGTCAATTTTTTGTATTTTTTCAATTTCGTTTTCCTCGTCTCCTTCAATAACCTTTTCATAGATTAGGTAGTTTGTTTCATAGCTAATTACTCGTTCTCTACCTTCATCAAATTTAACATCGGCACTGTCCACAATTTTCTTTAGCATTTTTTTGTAACATTTGTAAGCTTTGCTTTTTGATGAATAACCAAAAAAAATACCTTCATCCGCTCTATCTTCAAACTTACCAAGATTATCTTTAGTTCTTTTGATGTAGCACTTGTTGCCAAAAACTTTGAGGTATTTTGTTGTTGCCCTTTTTTTGAACCACAACTCATAAGGAGTTTTGCTTTCATGTGTTCTCAGCATGTACCTATTTTGGATATACATCGCAGTATGGACTGCTTCTTTCCAAAATATATCTACTACTCTGCTTTCAGCCAACATAGTCTATGCCATTTCCTACATTGTCCTGTTCTTTCTTTCTACCACTCCATTTTGCTGAGGTGTCATGGCTTCTGTTTGTCACCTGTCATATGACTGGAGCATCCACTATCAAGTATCCATGGTACATATTTATTTTGTGTTTTAAATGTTGTTTGTACGATTAAGGATTCATTTTCTTCCTTAAGTCGCTCCTTTTCTTTCCACTCTGTTTTGATAGTAGATTTGATCTCTTGTTTTGCCTTTCCCTTATTAATAGCTTGTGCATGTTTTATGAGAAGTTTTTTATTTTTTCTCATCTTGTTTGGTTGAAATTTTCTTCCCTGAAACTGATTTGATGCAAAAGTACTTCTATAGTTTCTTGCAATGTGCCCAAAATTATGACAGTTATAACATTCTACTATATAATTCATCAAAGGAGAGAAAGCATTTCTACTAGTGAAATTCCTTGGTCTTACATTATATTTGCAGTCTGAGATTTTATGTCCATAGCCATTGCATTTAAAACAAAAACCAGAAAAGGGATAATTGAACCTGGGTGATGGTCTTTGCCATGTTATCGTAGGAGCCATAGGTCTTCTTCTTCTTTGATGTGTGACATTGGTGAATCCATCATTGTCAATTCTCCTTTCGTGCCTGGCATTATTGCTTTCTTTTGCATGAGATGTTTTTCCTTGATCAACCTTTTTCTTATCTTCATTCTTTATGGATTCTACATTTCTGGCCTTTGATCCATTTGATGATTCTCCTTCGATGAAACCCAGACCAAATTTGATGCCTGCAGGCCTTTGGTCATTTATGATCTTATCCAGCTTCATAGAACTTACTTCACATTTGTGATAACAACTAATTTTCTTATTCATCTCTTCTAGCTGCATTCTTAAACCAACAATATCTTCTTCTAGCTTGCTACAATAATCTATTTTCATGGTTATTTGCACTTCGAGATCTTCGAAGATTTTCTTGGATTCTTCTATCTATACTTTCAAACTAGATATGATTTCATTTGCATCCTCAAGCCTTTTTGAAAGTTTCTTATTCTTTTTCCTCTCTATTTTCCACTCTTCAAGTGCAGATATCAACTCACCTTCTAGATCTACTTCAACCTCAGGGTTTTCACCACATACTTCAAATTTCACTCCTTTATTTTTTGATTTTACTTCTTCAAATGCCATGAAAAGAGCTTCACCTATTTCCTCTTCATAATCCTCACCGAAGTTGTCTTCTGATGAACTGGCATTCCTGGAGATGAAACTTTTCTTCTTGAAGTTGCCTTTTCTGAAATTCATTTTCTTCTTCCAGTCACTTCTTTCTTGGTGAGATCCTTCATCATTTTTGTTCTTCTCATTAAGTGGACATTTAGTCACAAAATGCCCAACGCCTCCACAGTTGAAACATTTAAGTAGTAGCTTTCCTCTGTATTTTCCTTTTCCCCTTTTTAGTTTTCTAACAAATTTTGCTTCCATTTCATCTAATGTCTCTTCTTCCTTGGACTCTTGTTTTGCGTTTTTATCTTTAAGAGCTTTAAAAGCCACTTCTCTATCTGTGGGTTTAGATCTTCCTATCCTCATCTCATATGCGGTCAAAGAACCATACATCTCATCTATACTAAAATAATTTAGATTTTTAGCTTCTTCTATCGCTGAGACTTTAGAATCAAACCTTTGAGGAAGAGATCTTAATACCTTTTTCACGATGGTAGAGTCTTCGATATCCTCGTCGAGTCCTCTGATCGCATTAATGATTCCATTAACTCTCAGCATATATGCCTCAATGTTTTCATCGTCATTCATCTTTAATGCTTCGAACTGAGCTCGATGTGTTTGTAACTTGGCCTCCTTGATCTTATCATCTCCTTCATGAATACTCCTTAGTTTGTCCCATATATATTTTGTCATTTTACAGCTCATGATCTTTACTAGTTCACTGTCTGCTAATCCGCACATGATAGCATTCTTTGCTTTTGAGTTACTTTCAAATAGTTTCTTTTCATCAGCCTCTTTTGGAGGAGTGATGGGTATTGTGTATCCACTAACTACTGAATCCCAGATGTCGTATCCCAAAGCACAGAGATATGTCTGCATCTTGATTCTCCAAAATGCGTAATTAGATCCGTCAAACAATGGTGCTTTGTTTGATGAGAAACCTTCACCACCTGCCATTGTGTTACTTCTAAGATCACCCTAGCCGATTAGGCTTGTACAAGAACTTAGCTCTGATACCAATTGTTAGTCTTACAATGACACTAAGAGGGGGGGTGAATCAGTGTAGCTCTTTAAACTTAAATTTACAACTCTTAAAACAAAAATAATGAAACCTTAGAACCAGATAAAGCAAGTATCACAAGAGAACATCACACAACACAAGATTTAACGAGGTTCACCAAAGTGGCTACTCCTAAAAAATAACTGCTTGGACTACCATCCAAATCCAGCCTTTGCAAAGCAACAACTTTACAAACAATTTACCAGCACCCACTGGAAGGAGCACCAACCCCTAATTTATCTGCACCAATAGAAAGGAGCACCAACCCCTGATGCCAAGCACCAACTTGGACTTCAATTTTGAAACTAGAAGATTTATAGTAAGATACCTTTGCTTTTGCTAGACCCTGACTGGTCACCTTTGCTTTCTCTGTGCACTCTGCTTTCTCTGCATAATCACTTCGCACACTCTGCTTCGCTACACTCAAACTTCACAGTCATCTTCTCCCTATTGCGCACTCTACTTTCTTAGCAAAATTTCACACTTAGAATGATTCGACATGACTTGCTCTTTGTGCACAACGACCGTATTTCGCACACTTCGACCACTCTCAAATCTCCAAACAACCCTCCTTTTATAACAAAATTCTTGTGATGAAAACCCTAATCTTAGTAAACCCTAATCTTAGTCGACTTTCATGACACCTGTAAACCCTAATTTTAGTCGGTTGTCATAGGTTCGTTGACTTTAACTCAACTACAAAAATACATGTTGTGATATCGCGACACTTTCACTTTCTCTCTCTTTCTCCTTACTTTGGCCCCCAAAAATACATGTGATATCACGACACTTTTTCTTTCTCTTTTTTTCTTTGCATCAGGCCACAAAAACGCTACATGTCGCGATATCATGACACCTTTTCTCCTTGCTCTTTCTCTTAGCTTTGGCTCACGAAAATACAACATGTCATGATATCATGACACTTTTGTTATGCTACCTACCTACCCTTCTTGAGTCGTGAAACTACGACATGTCGCGATATCGCGACACTTTTGCTTTTCTGCCTTCCTTTTCTTTTCGGGTCATGAAAATGTGACGTCATGAAATCATGACACTTTTGCTTCTGAAGTCTTGCTTTCTGCTTTTATCACAAAATCATGACACTTCTACCTTTGAAGTCTTCTTCTCTGCTTTTGTCATGAAATCGTGACACTTCTGCTTTCATACTTCACTTCTTTGCTATTGTCATGAAATCGTGACACTTCTGCCTTCAAAGTCTTCTTCTCTGCTTTTGTCATGAAATCATGACACTTCTGCTTTCGTACTTCACTTCTTTGCTATTATCATGAAATCATGACACTTATGCCTTTGAAGTCTTCTTCTCTGCTTTTGTCATGAAATCGTGACACTTCTGCTTCTATACTTCACTTCTTTGCTATTGTCACGAAATCATGACACTTCTACCTTCAAAGTCTTGCTTTCTGCTTTTGTCACGAAATTGTGATAGTTCTGCTTTCGTACGCTTCCTCTCGTTCTTTTGTCACGAAAATTTGATATGTTGCGAAATCGTGACACTTTTCCAACTTACTTTCTCTCTCCTGTTTTAGTCGCAAAAATGCGACATGTCATGAAATCGTGACACTTTTCTTACTTGTTCTTTTTCTTCGAACTTGTTGTGAAATCGTGACACTTCTTCCTACTTTCTCTTTTTCTTCCAACATGTCATGAAATTGCGACCGTTTTTCCACTTGCCTTTTTCTCTTCCAACATGTCGTGAAATCGTGATAGTTTTTCCACTTGCCTTTTTCTCTTCCAACATGTCACGAAATCACGACAGTTTTTCCACTTGCATTTTTTTCTTCCAACATATCACGAAATCGCGATAGTTTTTCCACTTGCCTTTTTCTCTTCCAACATGTCGCAAAATCGCGACAGTTTTTCCACTTGGATTTTTCTCTTCCAGCATGTCGTGAAATCGTGACAATTTTTCTTGTTTTTTCTCTCTTCCAACATGTCACAAAATCGTGACAATTTTTCCTATTTTTTCTCTCTTCCAACATGTCATGAAATCATGACAGTTTTTCTTGCCTACTGTATATGTCACGATATCGTGACACTTTTCTTACTTGTCTTTTTCTTTGATCTTTTGCATATGGGCCACTTCGGTTTTCTTGGACAATCATTGTACATACTCTGAGTAACCTTTAAACTCCTGTCTTCTACATCTAAAAGGCTTTTGAACTTCCTGTCCACTACATCAATGGATCTAACTGACTACGTTGACAACAATGATAATATTGTTGCTGCACCTTGCTCAACATAGGGTATCTCTAGACCCTCAAATTTATGTGCATCATAGGGTAATCCTCGGGGTCTTGCTATAGTTATGTGTTCCTAGGACCATATCTACAGTAAGATATTGTAGCTCATTCCTACTCACTTCATTTTTCTTAGCTCGAACAACTCCCTATAGATTTGAGCCAACAATGCTAGAGCACATGCAAATACAACTAACCTCTCCACTAGGCCATGTACTATTCCTAACATATTTCAAGGAAACCATGCACTGTTTGATTCAAGAAAAATGATATTTGATATGATTGCCCTTATTATGGTCTATCTATGTGTCAGTCTATCCAACACATAATGTAGCTCAAACATTATTCTACCCTTATCATTGTTCACAATTCTCTAGTCATATCTGAATACTCTTTTCAAAATATACCCCATATCTACTTCATTAGCAATGATCATTGTGCATCCCTCTACTGGTATTCAATGTATTTGGTATATGTATTCTAAGGTGATGGTCATCTCTCTAGTGGATAACTAGAATATCCCTTTATTTGCATTCCACCTTTCAATCAGGGCTGACATATAACATTTGTCTGCATGTACTAGATCTAGATGAGTCACTCCTTATAAATCAATATTTTTTAACCATCATCAGTCATCAACATCTAATTTATCCCTAGCATTCTAAAATATTGTTCTTAGTGTGTGTTAGCATCTGATGAGCTTTAATGGTCTTATTTATTTTGGCTTTGCATTGCCAACTCGGTTGGTTCCAATTTTACATAAATTTATTCCTTAGATTGTATGCACCAATATATTGGCCACTAGAAGTGGAAGGATCAAGAAGTATACTATGAAGTTTGCTCCAAATATTATCAAAATTAATAGGGCAAACTCTAATACAAGTAAAATTGTATTCACTACCATGAGTAATTTATAAGTTAATTCCTTCTTCGAGGTTGAGATAAAATATTCAAGTTACAACTCTATATCATCTTATAAACACTACGATGTTTGATTTATTACATCGATTATGTTAAATCCATCGCATCTTGATTACCTCAAATTTATTCATCCTCTTAAATCATTTCTCAATCATCTCGAGCCACCTGATTCCTCTTCATTTCCCAAGATGATAACGTCTTCCAATGTGCTTGAAAATTCATTATTGTGACATGTGTGTCTCTTCATTATGACCTTTAACTTTACATAAAGTCCCATCATCGACCCTTCGATGACTCCATCAATCGATTTTGTACATACTTATTCAGGTATTTTATCCTTAGGTACCTTTTTTCAAGTTTGGTCATTATTACTTTGTTGAAAATGGTCATAGTCATGCATGTCTATCCATAAGGTGTCATCTCACAGTATGGTGCATCAACAATCATCCACTAATGACTCAAATGACACAATTGAATTTAGTTATTTATAGTTAGTCCTGTATTTGTTATGGACTAGCTTAATTTTACCATCAATGTTCAGTTTGACATCGGTTTCTTATATACAGATTTTAAAACCACATGCATCATGTAATGGGACTATTTTGTATTCAAATAGTGTATAATGCATTATTAAGCTTGACCACCACCCGGGTGTTCAGGTGGTATACTAATTATTCATGAGGCTTTGAGCTGATTGGAGATGTTTTAGATGACGGTATTTGGATGATGACCATGACTTCCAATGTTGTGTTTTCCTCTCACCTTATCTTCTTTCGCCATGGCTGAGATGTTCAACTCCTTGCTCTAGCCGATGGCTATATTTGTATTTAGATACTGCTTAGTCTCTTCAATCAATAAATAATATAAAACATTCTTTTATTGGTCGTATGATCATAAATCAATACCAATTAGTTGATTTTTACTTGATATTTTCCAAGTTCTATGTTAACTCCACCTATATTTATCCAAAAAATTCCTCTTAGGGGGTTACTAGCAGCTCCTATTATAATTTTTACAACATTTAAAGTAAAAAGAGAGCTCAATTGAGAGATTCAAATGCCAAGTGAGATCCTCAAAAGAGTCTAAGGTACACCAATTAAGACCCAAATACATGGAGGGTTCGCCTAGCTCTTCCACTTGGATACACAAATGGTTCCAATAATGGGAGGAAATATTTGCACATAAGCAATCTCTTACAAAATGTGTATTGAAATTACTACTAGTCATCACTTCCACATATAAGGTCTCCTAGGTTCTATTATGCAACCTAGATGTTAATTCAACATGCCAACAAAGAAGTTGAATAAGTTTTATGTACCTTCCAAATATAATATTATTCACTCTCTTGCCATATCGCAATATATTTTCACAAATTTATATTTTCAAATACGGTTGATTATATCATACCTGTTTTTACCACTTCATGCAGTGTTTCCTTTCTAGGTAAACCTATAGCCATTCAACCTAGAATTTAAGTACTCCCACATTGTTAATAATGGTTTTAATAGTCATAGCTCAATTTGAAAAATCATTATATTGGAACCAAACTATGGTTCTTCTTTCTCGTATCCTTTGCTAGGCTAGAACTAACACTAGAATCCATTAGCTAATTTAGGCTCTAATACCAACTGTAACAACCCCAATTGTTACTACTCAACCATCTAGAATTTTTTTATTTATTTATCATCCAACGAGTGAAGGGAATAATCATGATCTAAGACAAAGGTATTCCAACTGGATTATAATTTACCAAGGCATCAATCATCAAGATATATAAAGACTTGAGTAGAAGTGACCAACTTCTACAAAACCTTCATATCGCCACCACGGTATGAGTACATGCCTTGAAGATTAGATATCCACCTCCATGGTGGATCATCGAATCTTAAATACTTAGTTACTACCCTCATCTCCACAATGAGGTAACTAAGATAATTATCGCTCCACATAATAAACTTACACGTCTTTGAATAACCATCTTAAGCACAATTATCTTCCCCTCTCATTCATAATATTTATTAGGTCTTATTATCTATTGAACACATTTCTAATCCAAGGTATCCCTTCCATTATAAACTTTATTTCATTAGTTATATTATCATGAATTACTTTTACATCAACATGTGAGCCTCTACTCCACATGTACATTTGAGTTGCAACTCGTAATGTAAGGACTTTTTTAGAGCTCCAACTCAAAAATGGATTGCCATCCCTAGGCGTCAACCCATTCGAGCTCCAACTTGAAATATACTAAATTTATTACCTATTTACATTCCCTTATTATATTATTTATAGATTAAAGCATCTACAAGTGTTTATAAATTAATCATCACAATATATTTCTATTCACATTTCCATCTTAATGAAATACTATGCACCATTATTAAAGCAAAGCCTATAAACCATTACACCACAAATCACTAAGAATACATATCTATTATTCATTAAAACACCATCTTATTGGAAAGTAAATAACGCTTAACTATTATCTCATGCTAATCCAAATACAACATCCATAATCTATCTAATTAACATCATATGGAAAGGTAAATACAACATTCATAATCTATCTAGATATCATCATATGGAAAGATAAATATAACATTCATGTAAAACATCAATTGCAAACCACAAGGTAAAGATACACAACATATATCTTGGGAACCCTCTTGGGGAATAAACTCAGCCTCCAAAATATATTTCTCCTCTCATTTTAAATAATTAAAGTTGCTATAATTACAAGTATAGAAAGGCATCCCATGGATCCTTTATCAAAATCATTTACACAATCTAAGGAATCAAATCGTTTCTTTTTTAAATCATAATGCAAATAAGGAAATTCCATATTTTATTTCTCTAAACCGTCAATACATTACATAAGAATCTCATAAATCCTTATATATATAAGTTTATGAATGATCATCGAATTCATATTAAGGAGAAATATTCTAAATTATCAAAGAGGAAACCCCATAAATTTCCTCGAGAATGAATTCCACATTCATTCTCCAGGATTGATACACATTCAATCCTTCATTCGCTAAGTAACCATACTAAGCATATGAAGAAAAAATCTTATAATTTCCTCAAGAATGGAATTTCTGTCCATTCTTATCACAACAACATTATGAACCTTAATCCCATTAAGGTAGTATTTATTTCATATAATCTATACATCTATGCTAAACCAAGAATAGAACCTTATCTATTAATCGTTATAGATTTTATACTTTGAGAGGGTTCAATCTCCTCTCAACCATTCTATTCTTAAAACATACAAATCATGCCAATTTCACCATCCCATAAATCCTAATAATCATATCTATAAAAGGGTCATATAGGATAATTAATTGTATGATCAAACATAGTGAGGAAATCCCATAATTTTCTCAAAGAACGAGTTCCACATTCACTCTCTTCTTAACTATCGTTTTGTTACAAAATGATGTTTCTTAATGTCACTATAGTTAAACCAAAATTATACCCCCTATTCATAGGTTTATTCATAATTTTAAAATATAATTGTTCCCACATTTTATTATTCAAAGGTAGAGGTTAGTTTATTTATTCTCTACTTGCTACCAAAAATAAGGGAGGTTAATTCCTTTAGCCTCCTAATATACCGAGATAACTTTCACTAAAGATATTAGTTTAGTTGATCTCTAATCAATTTATATAATATTTAATCTCTTATAAAAATGAAGGAGATTAATCTCTTGATTGATCCAATGGTCTATTTATTTCTAATTAAGCCCAACGGTCAACATGGTCACCTAATTTAACCCAATGGTATATAACCCCAATTATCAACACAATCATCTAATTTAACCCAATGGTCTATAACCCCAACAATCAACACAGTCATCTAATTAAACTTAGAGTCATCACAAAAGAGGGATTTTCATATCATAATTCAGCGACCCTTATTAACATAGAAATAAAATATCAACAAGTAAAGACAAGGCGGTCACCACAAGGAACTCAAATACAAACACCACAAATGCCTCAGACAGATTAGTCAAGATCAGTCGACAAGGAGAAAATTCCAAGTACGCATAAGGGTTTCATTGGTCGAAAGGATGGCTTAACCAAGTACCAAGTACCTAGCGTGATTAGTTATCAAATAAAGAGTGCCTAAAATGTTATAAAGTATGTCAAGTTTGGCATATATCCCATGTGGGACTAATGTTCCCAAGCCAATAATGTTACTGACACACATTCATGGTGGCTTCCATTTATGGTGCCAAGTATCCAATAGTTTCATCATGTAGGATGATGACATGCTTAATAAAATAGCTAAGTTTGAGTTTTAATCCATTTACATCTTCCATCCATTGATCAACGAGTTTTAAACATGGCATAATGAATTCATTTATTACTAACCAATGTGAGAAAACAAAATGAAGGAAGTTGTACTAAGGAATTTCATAGTCCATTCTTGGCTAATCCTTATTAGTACTTCCATATTGAAGAACACAAAATCCTTGCTGAGAGCTTCCCAAAACTATAATGCTATGAACCATAGTTCATTAGAGGATTTGACATGTCTTATTTTTTAATATTTGTGGAACATTCGCAGCATAGAGAGAGTATTGACAGAGACCATCTATTATAAAGTACTCAATCATGACTATGCATAAGCATCGAAATAAGGTTTAATAACTTTTGATCCAAATTTGTAGCATAGAAAGATATTTAACAAAACCCTAACTTGCAACTAAAATAGAATACAATGATAGTCTATCTTAGTGAGTCACAGTAGGGTTGGTATATAAGTCTTCTCTGAAATCCTACTTCAATTCTACTAGCAAAGTAGTGATATCATGGAAACGTTGACCAGAGCGAAGAATCGATGATTTCAGTATTATACTAGCTCATAGAGAATATTAAGTAGAGGAAACCAATAAACAAAGACTCAAGACTGATTTCGACTACTCTAATTATCATAAAGGTCGACATTAGAGAGTATGATTTTAATTTGTTTCCAAACAACTTATCATCATCCTAATTTACTTGCAAATTGAAGATCGATTTGAACCTATCTCAAAGGTTTTTATAAAACTTGAAAATAAATCAAGGCAACAAGTAGGAGGAATAAAATCATCGAGCATAAATCATTCATTCCAAATAATTAATGAATAAGTGCATAGTTAACTTAATCTACACATCAAGGTATAAAAGTAACATTAGGAAAGTAAGCGAGAGGAACATCCAACCGGTTGCGCTCGTAGTCTTCATAGCCTTCTTGATGGCCTCCTAGACTAACCATCACAATTACCCCCTTCTAGTTTCCTTTCTTATCTTTTTTCAAAACTCTTCCTCTTTATAATAAAATATTCCTATCCCTTCACAAGCACAATAGTGGCTTTATTATTTTAAAATTAAAATATATCTTTAGTTAGATAAGACATTTCAAACCATGTGGAGAGGAAATCCCAAAAAGTAGGAGGTCCAAATAGAGATAAGGTGGATGATCTTATTTATTTTGTCACCTTTATCTCACAACCTTACAAATTCAACACTATTAGGGACTAGAAAGGGGAATATTCCCTTAATTTCTACCAATAAAAATAGGCCATGAATAATGTATGGATAAACCCTATATTATTTTATATCACTAAAGTTATTTTGGTCCAATTAAAATTGGACAACTTTTATGAAGTCCAAAAATTCTAACTGTTTCAGAAATTAGACTGTTAAAATCTATTTGAATCATCTATTTCAAAATAAATGAATTCTTTTCATAAAACCTCACAAAATCCCTTACTTGGAATTTTGTAGAAATATTTAGGGCCAACAACCCCTTTAGTTAGGTATTAATTGATCCCTCAGATCAATTAATATCCTTTTGAAAAGATCCAATGGGGACGAGGCTGTGACATATATCGACATCAATCATATAATATAAAGAGAGTGAAATTTCATGTACTTTATATAAATATTAAATGAATTGCATCATTTTTTATTGAGTTGTATTGTTGTGCACCTTTATTCCTACTTTTATTGTATACTTTTTGGTTTATAGCTCTTTAGGTCTCTAACTTCAAATAACATTAGTTTAACTTGAACAATCCTTTATCCAAGACCATACTTTGTTCTAGTCAATGGTTGGAATTCCAACATATTTATTATATATTAAGAATTTTTTATAATATAAGTGTATAACTAGTGTTCATTAGTTTTCAACTTGTATATTTTGAGACATAACAAGAGCAAGGAGAGAAAATATAGACCATGCAATAGTTATAGTTTAAAAAATAGTTTCTATCAAGCAAAGCATAATGTTTCTTACAATTTGAAGTTAGAATATACAAGATTTACTAATGCAGAAGCCTATCTTTAGAGGGTTTTTTTAAAAAGAAGTTTTAAAGTAATTTTTTATTACTCAAAATGGAATTATTTGATGCAAAATATAATTTGTTGAAAATGGTAATTACTAAAAAGGCAAATTTTTATGAAAAATAATTTGCCAAAAATAGTAATTTTTTTATTTCTAGGGTTTTAAAATTTAGGGTTTTCTTTTAGGGTTTCTTTTAGGGCTTCAAGTTTTAGGGTTTCTTTGGGGATATATATATTCCCTTGGTATTGCATTGTAAAAGGGGAAGTGAATCCAAGAATCATAAAATAAATTATTCACTAGTTTATTTCTATCTAGATTTACATCATTTGGTATCAGAGCAAGTTGGATCTTGTTGGGAGGAGAAAAGAGAAGAGAAGAAAAAAAAATGAGAGGAAAGCAAAGAGGCTCTAAAAAAAAAAATTGGCACTCTATACAGTGCTTGTAGAAGGTTTGTAAAACCTTGAAGATAAAAATTGGCACTCTGTGTAAGTGCTTGCAGGAGGTTTTTTTTTAATGTAAAAGCCTCAGATAAAGAGATTGGCACTTTGTGTAGTGCTTGCATAAGGTTTGTAAAACCTTAGAGAAAGAAATTGGCACTTTGTGTAAGTGTTTGCAGGAGGTTTTTTTATATAAAACCTTGGAAGGAGGAATTGGCACTTTGTGTAGTGCTTATAGAAGGTTTATAAAACCTTAATGAAATAAATTGGCACTTTGTGTAGTGCTTGCAGGAGGTTTTGTTTTCATTAAAAACCTCAGGGGGAAGAATTGGCACTTTGTGTAGTGCTTGTAGAAGGTTTATAAAACCTTAAAGAAATAAATTGGCACTTTGTGTAGTGCTTACAAGAGGTTTGAGATATAAAACCTCATAAGGAGATTGGTACTTTGAGGAGTACTTGCAGATGTGTGACACTCTATAGAGAGCGATTATGAGTTTGATCAGAGGAACTTGTAGGAGCAGAGTTCTTTTCAACCAAAGGAGAATGATGCAAGAGCCTATCTTTAGAGGGTTTTTTTAAAAGAAGTTTTAAAATAATTTTTTATTACTCAAAATGGAATTATTTGATGCAAAATATAATTTTTCGAAAATGGTAATTACTAAAAATGCAAATTTTTATGAAAAAATAATTTGCCAAAAATAGTAATTTTTTTTATTTTTAGGGTTTTAAGCTTTAGGGTTTTCTTTTAGGGTTTCTTTTAGGGCTTCAAGTTTTAGGATTTCTTTGGAGATATATATTCCTTTGGTATTGCATTGTAAAAGGGGAAGTGAATCCAGGAATGAGAAAATAAATTATTTATTGGTTTATTTCCATCTAGATTTACATTATTTAATTACTATTGATAGTGATTGACTAGACCATAACATAAATATACTTCTAAATACTTTTATATTTAAAATTTTATCTAAATTAGAGATTATAAGTTCAAATATACAGAAGCTTAATCAAGTGTATCTATCCCTTTTAAAGTTGTATCTCTCCATTTTAAACTCAAATATCACCACATGATTTTTGTCTTTAAAGCTCTACCAATTACAAATGCAAATTCCAAAAACATTAAATCTCAATTGGATGTATCTCACCCTTTTATAAGGTTGTGTTTATTTTAAAATATTTAAAAGTTAATTTCAAGTTGAATACAATAATTACGTCAAGAGGCATTCCTACAATGGCAGACAGGGGGTGGGAGGCAAAGAGGTCATACATGTCATGTCGTAAACAATTTTTTTTATTAAAAAATCTGACATTAACAAAAATATTTAAAATATTTAAACTAAAATAGCCGACTAACCAACCATTGCAAACATTTAAAATATTTAAACTAAAACAACCGACTAACCAACCGTTGCAACTGTTTAATAAAATATTGTATAAATACATGAACATCCATTGCAATATACCAAAAACAATCCACAGTGCAATTGATTTCAAACTACTTCTGTAAATTGTGAATAGCGAGAAATTCATTCGGGACTGCTTCTGTAAAGGTTTGAACAATGATATAGAGTTACATTCACCAGCGTTATTTAGTTGGGTAGGTGCAAAGATGTAATCCTGCAGATGGTGCTAGGTAGCATAATTAGAAATTTTTGACATCATTGAAATTAAAAATGCACACAATCGATACTAAAAATCTTTGATACTGCTCCAAACATTTTATACTAGAATTGAATTAATATATTATATTATTATAATATTATAATACTATAATATATATTATAGTATTATATAATATACTATTATAATATTATTATGATAATGTATATTATTATTATAGAATACTAATATTAGTATATATATATATATATATTGTACTATTTTAATATTTATTCGAAATATAGTCATGCATGGAATCCTCGAGGAGACCCTCACCAACGGAATATATAGGTAAATATAAATAACTATTTATATTTATATTTATATGAGTTTATATTTAGGTTTGTATTTATATAGTTGTGAATTGTAGGTATTACAAAGTTTCGGTCAACATCCATGTTTGAGAAATACACAACTTATGCAAATTGATGCAAATCTAGATTACGAAGAGATTCTCAACTGTGTAGAGCACCACATGCTATGTAGAGAGGGTGCTTGCTTACGAAAAAAGAGGGAAGATGGTTTACAGGTATGTAGAGGTAATTCAAAGTATTTCAACTATTCCACATATACATAAAAAAATTGTAACTAATACCATTTATCTTATTTCTTTTATTTAGGTACAATGCACCATGGCCTCTGAATCTAGAAGGTTCAAAATTATACGAAGATCCTAAAACAGGAGATAAGAAGTATGAACTAGCAAGAAATGATGAGCGAGTAAACACACATAATCGTTATATTTTACAGTTATGGAGAGCAAATGTAGATTGGCAACCTGTTATTTCAAAGCATGCAGTTATAAACTATATTGCCAAGTATGCCACGAAAGCTGAAAAAAGCTTAGAAATTTATCAAATGTTGATGTGAATAGCAAATATGCAGAATAATGATGATCCAACAACAAGAGCATATAGACGTCTTCTAACAAAAACACTTATAGAGAGATATATAGGAGCACAAGAAACATGTCATATGCTATTAGAGCTTCCATTGGTTGAATGCGGTCGAGTATTTGTTCCTCTAAATGTTGGACAAAAACTATTCAAGGAGGTGGAACATAATGATGAAGATGAGACCGAAAGAGAAGGTAAATATTTAATTGAAGGATATATGCAACGACCTTATAACATGGAAAGTGTTTCACTTATAAATGTAGCTAAATCTTGGATATATAATCCTAAGAGAAAAAATGACTTCAAATGGAAAGCTAGAAAAGAAGCAGCTATTATGAGGGTATTTCCACGATTTATCACCATTCCTGAATGACAATCAAAAAAAATTGTTGAGTTTTGTTGGTCAGAACTGCTACTTTACAAACCATTCAAAAATATAGAGAGAGATATTGGACTTGATGATGGAAATATCATTTCAAATTGGGATTCATTCAATTACAACCCATGGCATGTTGAAAGGATAAGTAGGCAAAACAATACAGAAGAACATTATAGTGAATTTGAAGATGATGATGTTGGAGTGGTACAACAAAACACGACTAAACATGAATGGGAAATTATATCCAAACTATACCGTGGGTAACTCATGGACGTAAGTGAAATAGATATGCTTGGAAGAAGATATTTTGATAAACTTATGCCATGGAATATAGAATATCAAGGAGAAGATTACACAAAAAAAGCAATACAACATATAACCTTCATGAAGGAAAATGGCTTGCTCATTCCTAATGATACCACTTCGAATTATCCATATGAAAGCTTAAGCATCAAACAAAAAAATCTTTTGATATAATCAAGGAACACTCTAATGAAGGTCAAAATGTACCTCCATTGCACATGATAATACAAGGAACAACAGGAACAGGGAAATCTTGTCTTATATGTGCAATTCATTAATTACTTGAAAATTTATCATCTCTAGAATGTTGTCCCCCATTACTACTTGCACCAACTAGATTCATTGCATTTAACATAGGTGCAGCTACTATACATGGAACTTTGCAAATTCCTGTTGTAGATTTTGAAAAATTGGAAGGAACTAGATTAACAAGTTTTCAATAAGATTTACAGCATATAAAATATATATTGATTGATGAGATGAGCTTCATAGGCCAAATATTATTGGAACAAATAGATTCACGTCTTCGTCAAGCATTTCCACAGTATTCTAACATATGCTTTGGAGGAAGGTTAATCATTTTGATTTGTGATTTAGGACAGTTACCACTTGTGATGGATAGCCCACCATATGCCAGTGATAAGTATGCAAAATTATTATGGCAAGAATTTTCAACAGTCATAATATTGGATAAGGTATTTCAACAGGAAGGAGATAGTGAAAAATAAAAAATATTTCATCAACTTCTTAAAAATATCAGAGATGCAAATCCAACTATTGATGACTGGAAATTATTGATGAGAAGGACCAATACATCATTAGATGCAACTGTAATAGAATAATTTGACAATAGCTTCCATCTATTTGCCATCAATGAGAATGTGCATGATCATAATATGAGACAATTGTTAAAATCAAAATATCCTGTGGCACATAGTATTGCAACAAAAGGGGGAAGAACTAATCCAGGAGGAGGTGATAATGAAGAACTTGAAGTTGAGTTACTAATTGCAAAAAATGCAAGAGTTATGTTAACAACCAACTTATGGACTGAATCTAGACTTGTTAACAGTGTATTAGGCTATATTCGAAATATAGTCTATAAACTTGGAAGGTCTCCACTAGATCAACCAACATATATTTTGGTGGAGTTCAATAACTACACAAGGATGCTATTTGATGATACATATCCTCGAATTGTTCCAATTACACTAGTAGAAAAGGGAAAGATAAGACAACTTCCATTAAAATTAGCTTGGGGATTGACAATTCATAAGTCACAAGGTTTGACACTGAATAAAGCAACAATTGACATAGGACAGACATAAAGACAAGGTTTAACTTTTGTTGTCATATCAAGAGTTAAGGCATTGAAAGGACTTAGAATAATACCACCCTTTTCATATGATCGATATGATCATATGAAAAACTGAATTCGGAAAAAATATTTGCTAAGAGAAAGGAAGAAGAAGAGCGACTAAAGTCTTTGGAGCTTAAATGATTGGCCCTAGCCAATCTATGAAATAATAAGGTGTTTATCAACATCAATATTTGAAATAATAAGGTGTTTATCAACACCGCCTATTGGGATTCAGATTTGTTATCACTTGAGCATTTTCATCTCACTCAAAACTATTTTAAATATTTTTGGCATGTTATATTTATCAATACATACATATATATATATATATATATATATATATATATATATATATATATATATATATATATATATATTTTTTAAATTGTCATTGAAAAATATTTTAATATAATAATTGTGTGGTCGTGGATGCTACTAGATTAGATATAAAGGATATATATCTAAAAACATTGAGAGTTATCAATCTCGAGGTGCCTATCTCATTTCTTGGGGGTGTGATCTCTAAGATAGGTGCCTTGGGATTGATAACTCTAGACGTTTTTAGATATATATCCTTTATATCTAAGCTAGTATATATTTGAATGAATCCTATCCAAAGGGAAAAATATTTTAATTAATTTTATATTCATTACATAAATAATATTATATATAAATAATTATAAATTGATCGCTTGCCTAAACATGAAAGTCATAAATATATAACAATAATTAATGTTATATAAACTGGTTTAACTTTCATATTATTTTCATGGGTTCAAATTAAATTAAAACTATAAGACTTCAAGCAAAATAAATATATGGTAAACAATAAGAAAAATATACAAGAAATGTTTCTATTGAGAAAATAATGGAAGGATTACCTTTATAGAGTTAAAAAATCTCAACTAATTAAATATCGTTTCATTTTGGTATTAGATAATATTCTTGTGATTTAAAAGGTCAAAGTTTTAATTATTGTGTTGTTTTCGTGAACAAAAATGTTAAGAGGATAATTTTTATTAGAGTTAAAGAATTTTAATTAATTAAATATTGTTTTATTTTGGTATTAGATAATATTCTTGTGATTTTAAGAGGTTGAATTTTTAATCATTGTGTTGTTTTTATCGGATAAAATGATAGGGTAAAGATCGGGTTTTTATGAGGGGTTTGGTCTTCTTATACCGAGGTTTGAATTTGGGTTTCTTAGATGAAAACCTAAGGACTTATCATTACAATATTTCTCTTGAGACTTAAAAATTAGGATAAAGCATGATTTTTTATGATTAGTTTCAGTCTCCTCGTACTAAGGTTTGAGCTTGGGGTTTCTTGATGAAAACCTAAGAACTTACCACTATAAAATGTTAGGGTAAAGAGCAGGTTTTTTATGAGGGGTTTGGTCTCCTTGTACTGGGGTTTGATTTTGGATCTCTTAGATGAAAATCTAAGGACTTATCATTACGATGTAATAGGATTTGAACTTGGGTCTCTTAGATGAAAATCTAAGGACTTATCATTATGGTATTCCTCTAAGACTTGAAAAATATTAGGATAAAGCATGAGTTTTTATGACAGGTTTTGGTTTCCTTGTACCAGGGTTTGAGCTTGATATCTCTTAATGAAAACCCAAGAATTTACCACTATAGTATATTTTTTAGAACAAAATGTTAGGGTAAAGCACAGGTTTTTATGAAGGATCACGGTTCCCTCATACCAAGGTTTCATGGATAAAAACCCAAAGACTTACCATTATGGTATCTCTTCCAAGACAATATGTTAAGGGCAAGCATGGGATTTTATGAGGGGTCCTAGTCCCCTTGTACTAGAGTTTGAACTTAGGTCTTTTGGATGAAAACCCAAGAACTTATCACTATGATATCTCTACTAAGACTAAAATGTTAAGGTAAAACATTGGTTTTATGAGGGCTCTCGATCCCCTTGTATCAGGATTTGAACTCGGATCTTTTGGATGAAAAGTTACCACTTGGTATTCCTTAGATTTTTTTTTGCAATACTATTTTTTTCTAGAACTTAGGTCTCCTTGATGAGAATCCAAGGACTCACCACTAAGGTATTCCTCCCAAGATTTTATTAATATTATTTTTTATATATACATAGGAGAATCAGTAACACTGTGTAACAACCTAAAAATGACTCATATTAATTCACATTAAGACAAAAATACTTAAAAAATCAATTAAAACAACTTCCTACCCTTTTGCCTCATTTTTTGTGCTCTCCTAGTGAGATTGATTATATTTTGACGAGATAAGATATCTGATCCTTGATAGTCATTTAATGTACGAGATCAAAATGTTCGATCTCGTCAAAAAATAGAAAAATCCTAGAACAAAAAAATGACAAAATTGTTGCAACGCTTTTTGTCTCTATCTGCCTAACTATGTGATGGTTACAGGATCGAATCTGCCGATCATCCCTAGATTGGAAGAGGTTACAACCTATTCTAATTTTGGCCCAACCTATCCAACTTACCTAGCCTATTTAATCAGGTATTCTTCCCCTGATTTCCCCCTGACTTTCTTTCTGAGTTTTGACTTCTAGCTGCTTAGTTATCGCTTTCACATTCTTTATTTTATGTGCTCTTCATAATTTTTTTGTAGGTTTGAAAGTACGATCATTGTGCACCTGTGGGTACAATCCGAGATCGAACATCTGATCTCGCTTGGTTTGCATCTGATCCTGCCCTGTTGCATCTAATCTTGTTTACAGGTTGCTTAGGGGTAACTCCAAGCTTTGGTTTGCATTCTTTAGTCTCATATCTACATTTTTAGCATCATATTTATCATTTATCATTGCATGTAGTATAGAAATTGTTGTTATCATTCTTGGAGTTCACCATCCTTGCATTCAATCATCATTTGCATATCATAATCCATATTTATATTATTTTCTTTAATACAACAATTCAATAAGCTTTACATGACCTAATCCATGCTTAACAAGTTTTCTAGTACATTGCAAGTTTTTGTCTTTGTTGTCTATCTATGAAATAGAACCTTTTGATCACGGATCAGATCTGATGATATTAGATCGGATCAGCCGATCGTAGATAGAACGTTCGATATCACCCTGCAACATCTGATATGGCCTGCAACAAGCAAACGAACTCTACATCAGGCTTTTGGGTTGAGTAAGAGGGTCAAATCTCCTTTATTATTAATTATTGTATTGATTTACTTTCTGTAATTCACTATATGTTGTATTCATTTGAAAATTAATTACATTTAGTATAGAATAATTGCATTTTGGTCAAACTAGGTGATTGTGAGCAAATATAAAAGAACACATCAAACAAACTCCCAACCTAGGCATGGAAACTGCCATAATAAATGTTTCCTAGTGAACCCACCCAATTCGTCGAAAAATCACCAAAGAGGGCATGATCTCAAGTGCCTCTCCTCTGAGGTGTAGACCTAGCATTTTTCCATTCCCCTTCGAGGCACAGATCCATTAGCCTGAAGGAAAGGAGTGCGAAAATTTTAGAGCTACACATCGTTGGGTGTTGCCACTATAAACCATAACTTGCTAGGTTAGATGAAGTTTGTTGGGACTAAAACTGAAAGGGTTATTTTATTGATAAAAATGGGTTACAATATATAGGCATAAGCCTATATGAAACGCATGACACTTGTCAAGAGAAACTGACAAGTGTCAAGGTGAAGGCATAGTGCACATTACATTAACTCTAACATTCCCCCTTAAAGTGCACTATCCTAACTAAAGAAGAAACAAAACAAGTCAACATTAGGTAACATTCCCCCTTAATGTTGACTTCTCTAAAACAACCTATCATCCTCTCTTATTGCTGATTTGGTCTAGGCTCGTGCTCTGTGCTCTTGGCTCTCCAACTGTGAATAATGCTAGATTCACTGTGTATACATCTCGGTCTGTTGCCTCAAGGTCAGCCACTTCCACGGGTCTATTGCCACTGGGTCAGCCATCTAAGTGCCTCGGGGTCATCATGGGTGCCTCAAGGTCAGCCACTTCTGGGTCTGTTGCCTCTGCAGGTCATCCTCAGAGGATGTTGCCTCTCGTAGGTCACTGACTAGATTCACCATAAGTATCAAATCTCTCCTCATGGTGAACTCAATCTAGAAGGTGTCGGTCTCTATCGAAAATGCACCTAATACAAAGGAAAAACGAGCCATATAAGAGTGTCGGTCTCTGCCAAAAATGCACTCAATACAATAAAATGAGCCATAGATCAAAATAGGAGGAGAGAAGAAGAAAAGAAGAGAATCTTCCGAAGTGTCTTCATCTGTAGTCTTCAAAAGTAGATCCAGAAAAAACCTCGGATAGAGTCTAGGGTGTCTTTGTCTGTAGTCCCTAGTATAAGTGTCCTTATGGTGACCATGTCATCCCACAGAAATGCATGGGTAACCAGTCGTTGCATTCGCCAAGTGTATAGAAAAGATCACTAGGTACAAGGATCACATATGAAATTACCTTGGGAGTGTCGGGTTCAACCGAGATTGCACTCCAAGGGAGAAAAACTTTGAGGCTAAAAAACTCAATGGAAACAGCCTCAAAATTACAATATGACACCACCATTGTGTCGGTCGCTGAAAAATGTTTCCAACGACTATAAATACCCCTATATTCCACCATCAAAGGGGCCTTCATCATGGGAAAAACAATAGCATGCCTCTCTAGGCAGCAAATAGAAAACATCGCGCAATGGCGGCATCGCTCTCAGACAAAAAAAATAGCATTAAAACTTCCCTCGCAGGGGAATTACATGGGCCATGTGGGCCATCGTCTCCCATTTTCACTCTCCTTGTGGGAAAAAATAGGACCACTCTCATATGGAAAAAAAAACACATTGACTATCCTTATGGTCATAAAATACCCCCTTACTAGATCCATTTAAATGAAGGAAAGTGGACCCCACTTTTAATTTAGCCATTTTTATAAAAATATCCCCCATACTGCATTTTAAAAAATGCCCATCCACTTGACACATGCACATCAAGCTTTATACTGCATTTTTATAAAAATCATCATCTCGCCAACGGACATCCTTCGCATGGCGAGCAAACTCCACCTTCTACGCGCTGTGGCAGGAAATCTTGCTCCTTCGTCGAAAATATGTCTATGTCTGACAAAAGACAGACAGTTGACTCAAGTTGAACCTGGAATCGAAGTTTGATCATATCGAGAGGCGACATGACCGAGCGCGAGACGCCACCGACGATGGCTCCGACCATAGCATCCACCAACGCCCCTTCAGTTGCCTGGGATCGTCCATCATTCACTGTAACACTGGTGAACAGCCAGTGTAGCTCACATTCGTCATGACGGGAACAGTGAGCTGGCAGTAAACAGTTTGTAACTATTGCTGCACACGATTCACAACTGGTCTGCCTCGCCCTGCTGCAAGGCCATGCCCAAATCCTTGATTATGTACGCCGCAAAACCGCCCGGCCCAAAATCCTGGTCGATCAGCCTCTCGCTCCACAGTTCGATCGCCTTGGAACTATTGCCCATATGCGTAGGCTCCATCTCTGCGACCACGGAGTCTTCAATGGGTGCACTTCTCATGATCTGCGATCTTGCCATGAATAAAGCACTACACTGCACTCTCTTCCATGGTGCGAGCAGACGCAATACAGAAGCTACATAAATTTTAATCCTGTTGAAGAATTCCTCTTTCAAAGGTGCAGGGCCTTGACATTTTGCACGGGACTATTTTGACTAATTATATCCAGCCACAAGTAGGTCAGAAAACACCGATGATAAGTGGAGGAACACAATCCCATGAGCAGATGCTGCAATCAGGCCAAGGGAATTCTTCACACCAGCATGGAAATAATTCTGGTATTTC
This sequence comes from Wollemia nobilis, assembly GCA_028583015.1. Taxonomy (NCBI): domain Eukaryota; kingdom Viridiplantae; phylum Streptophyta; class Pinopsida; order Araucariales; family Araucariaceae; genus Wollemia; species Wollemia nobilis. Next base: position 12,248,817 of record JAQPPZ010003361.1, read on the forward strand.
TCAACCTCAATCAGGAACAACTGCTGGCACCATTGTTAACGGAGTTGCAAGGCCGTGAGTGAGGGCTCGTCGAGGGCAAGCTACAGATCCACACAGTATTGCTGAGCGGTGGAAAGCCACCGGTCGGAACAGTAACCGAAGGCTTCAAAATACTTCTGTACGGCAACAGAAAATAAAATTTCTTGTCAGTGAATATCTGGGCCCAGAAATTCTTGATGAGTTGCCACTACTGCCGAAGTAGGGGAAACGATTTCTCCAAAAGCTCTTGGTTCTTGTCCATAGGCAAGCTGTAAACTTCCTTGGCCACATAAGCTGAATTCGAACATTTTCCACTGCAGATTCACCCGGGCTATTCAATTCAAACCCCCTACATTTATTTGAAAATGTGCAAATAATGCTTTCTTCAACAGGGTGCACATCCATTCTGTACGGAGGACATACAGAATACACGGTATCTAGCATCAAAACAAGGCTTTGATGTTATAAATGTAACCATGGTTGCCTTAGAAAAGGCAGGTTATGGCAATATGACTGAAAAAGTGATGATACAGTCAGATGACAGTGCATATTGAAATTTTGCCCGGCCAGTTCGATCGCGCCCTTTCCTCCATGATGGCTTCCCGGCTTCAAAATCAACACTCTCTACCAATGAATGCTGTTACAAGGTGAATTTCTCTATTCCGTCGAACAAAACGGAAACCTGGTGCTATTTTAGAAGAATAGACCCGTGAATTTCAAACTGGTGGAAGCCGTTTTTTTTTTTTCATACCGTCTTCCCTTCCAGCCTGGCCTGATACCCCCACTTTATTTTCTCGTTCTTAATCCTCTCCACGGGCGACGACATGAAAGGAGATTTTTTGAACAGGAATGAATTTATGGCACCTGTTGTGCCCTTGGCGGTGCCTCCAGCCCTCTATGTGCATAACACCTTCCTGAGAGAGGATTCCAAGCAGCATCCCAATGTCAATTGCTCCCCCAACAGTAATAACAAGCAGGCGCCTTCACAAAATGGTGACACAAAACATTTGAATTTTATATGTCAGAGTTCTTCGCAGCAACATCATCAGCATAGTTAGCAGGCAGCACCAGACCAATTTGTGGATGACTTCCTCTGCCATTTTCTGTCCGGCCATCATGGCCACAGTGCCACGGGAGGGAAGGAACGAAAAAAAAAACAGGGTCAAAATTTTCTCGCAATGAAAGTCGAAACCACCATGAAACTTAAAACATGCCCATCCCTTCTTGAAATAAAACATGCCTCCAAGTTAAAACGTCAGAACTTCCAAGTTAAGCATCCAAGGTAAAAAAAATTGGGGGCAGCCATTAATTTTCAAGCTATCTAGTTTCTGATCCATTTTTTAAAAAATGGAGAGCATACTCCCTAGGCTTGAAAAAAAAAAAGAGAAAATGATGAGGGGGGAATTTTTCGAGGGAAATCCCCCCTCAAGCTCATAAGGCCAAAGAAAGCCTGGAGCTCTGATACCAAATGTTGGGACTGAAACTGAAGGGGTTATTTTATTCATGAAATGAGTTACAATATATAGGCATAAGCCTATATGAAATGCATGACACTTGTCAAGTGAAACTGACAAGTGTCAAGGAAGGCATAGTGCACATTACATTAACTCTAACAAAGTTAACGAGAACCCTGACCTTCTAGGGCATAAAATTGGGACAGTTAATTGAAACAATCGGCTTCCACCATCCAACCTAATCCCTTTCTAGATATGCCATGGTTTGAACCTTGAACCTCCCCAAAGAGAATCTAAAGCCCTAACTACTACAATATTCACCACCAACCTAATCTCTTTTTGGGCATGCCATGCTAGGGAACCCAAACAAAAGTTAAAGCCCTAACCACTACGCTAATTCAAACCAAAAAAAAAATTGAGTTTTTATGAGTGGTCCAATTTCCCTCGTATTTTAAATAAAAATACAAATACTTACCTATACAATATCCCTCTTAAAAAATAAAGTATATTTTTTGTATTCACACTATCAAAATGATTTAGACCGAATGTCGTGCCATGCTCCACTTCATTTTGAATAGAATTATTATTTCGAACCGTATTTTTTTTCCTAAAGCCATACCTCATTTTGAACAAAATTGTTATTTCGAACTGTATTTCTTTTCCTAAAGCCATACCTCATTTTGAACAAAATTGTTATTTTGAACCGTATTTCTTTTCCTAAAGCCATACCCTATTAGTTCAACCCGCTAGATATTATTGTTAATTTAGGTTTGAATGTTCATAAATGACATTACTATATCAATTACGATTTAAATTATATTTAATTTAATTTTATATAATTTATTAAAAAATAAATTGTGTAATTGTTTTAGCAAAGGTAAGGCAACTTTTATATGAATATAACATTTAAAAGTTTTTAAAAAATTAACTTAATGGAAAATACTATGTTAAGTTTGGATATTATTTGCTTGAGATAAAAGGTAGAGTTTGGTTCTTAACGAGAAAAAAATGAATTAAAGGGTTAAAATAATTTTTTTGATTTAAAATAAAATATTAATGATTGATAAACTTACACAAAAGAGGCGTTTTTATTATAAATAAATGTAAATTGTGTGAATAAAATTTGAAATCGATTCATCATTTTTTCTCGAATATTTCTTTTCTAGACAAATTTTAGAGAAGGTTTTGGAACCTTTTGATGTTCCTTGGGTCTTCCCAGCCACTATAGGAGATTTATGTATGCAGTGGAATCCTCCTTTCAACAATGGTAGATTGAAAGCTCTATGGAGGTTTTGTATCCCCCATTTTCTTTGAAGAATTTGGAAGAAGCGAAATATCAGGGTTTTTTAAAATAGGAAAAGAGAGGTTTCTATGATTGCTTTTCGTATCATCAATGTTGTTGTGGAGAATTCTCAAACCTTATCCTTTCCTGAGGTAGTTGAAGGTATACTCAAAGAAGCCATTTTTGTTCATTGTAATTTGAAGCCTTTATCTATGTGAATCTGTTGAGGTCTTTAAGGTCAGAAGTTAATTGGGAACCCCCTCTAGATGAGTGGATCAAATTGAATGTGGATGGTGCTGCGAAAGAGAACCCAAGGTGTGCTGTTGCAGGTGGAGTTTTTAGGGATTCTAAGGGGATGGTTGTGCAAGCCTTTGTTGAACCTCTATCTATCCAATTCAACCATTTCGTTGAGGCTCGAGCCTTTTTCACAGGGGCTAAGTTAATCAAAGAAGGGCGTTATAAAAATATTATTGTGGAAGATGACTCCTTAAACCTTATAAATATTTTGAAAGGAAGACATGAAGCTAGTTAGAGCATTGCAGATATGGTTGTGGGGATGAAAGATATCTTGCAGTCCTGTCACAACCATTAGTTAAAGCATGTTTATTGGGAGGAGAATGAAGTTGCATATTTGCTAGCAAACATGGGGGTGGAGCTCAAGATATTATTATATAGGAATATAATTTCTCATCTCAACTTATTGAATTTTTGGTTAAGAGAAGCCAAAGTAGGTCAATGATGTTCAATTTTTAGTTGAAAGAAGCTAAAGCATGTTTGCAAAGGTAGTAGTTTGATCTGAATCCTCTAAGTGCACGCTAGACCAACGATGACGATACAAATATTGAGTGATTGGTGGTTCCCTTCACGTTGGGTCAACAATAACAAGGCGAAAGAGGTTTGGTGGGAGCAACTCCTACGGTTTGAACCCTGCGGTTGTCAGTTACTAAAAATAGTGTGGTTGTAACCAACTCTTCTATGTAACCAAAAAAAACTTGGAAATCAACTCTTAAAATAATCTGTTATGGATGACCCAATCCACATATGTAACCTGTTATGTATACAAAGTCAATTGTTGTCTAATTACTCTTGGTATGTGTTTTTTTTCGGACACTTTGTTTGTCAATAGTTCAAATGAACCTATCACTCTTCTCCTTGTAAAAATGAACGGACCCTTTAAATACCCTTCATAACCTATTAATAAAAGAAAACAAAAAGGTATGGTTGGTGGGATATAATGTGCATGCTCAATACGTTGAGCATGAATAACAAACTAAAGAAATAATGGCCTATAGCAAAGTTGGCCATCATTTGTGCCATAAATATCAGTTAAAAGTTGCGTTAGTAAAACTGCTTCCCTGATAAAGGGCGAAACTGTTTTTGGCAAAACAGCGCCATACGGGAGTTGACGTTTACACCTGCCGTAATACGGGAGTTGACGTTTACACCTGACGTAATCTAAGACGCTAGTTCAAAGGGCTTTCTCTTCGCTTATTTTACAGAACCCAGTTAACGGCAGTAACAATGCTTGAGTAATAAACACATGACGCAGTTAAGAAGGTACTGCTGTAACGTCCCCGTGGAGAATCGAACTGCACAACACCTCGTCCTTTTCTCTGTCTTGGGCCTCGGAAAGGAAGGGCAACCTGCAGATAGGGCATGTGCTCTGCCCATAATCTACCCATTTATCGTGAAATAGACGCCTACAATTACAAAGTTGACGGATCTCTTCATCTTTCTTGACCTCATTTAAGCAAACAGCACACGTTACGTCCTCCTCTGCCAATTTATCGAAGTGGATAACGGGCAGCTGCCTAAAAGTAAACGGCTTCGAACAGCTCGTGATGGTTGGGCCACAAGGTCGCGGGTTCGAGAAGCTGAACGAACCCCATAGAGCAAACAAGCAAAAGCTCTGAATAAACCACAAGTAAATCCCATGGCCCAGAGAAGGGACACCGTTTTTGTCTTCTCTTGGAACAAATTTAATTCTAGACTCAACAACTAGGGGTGCTTGAACGCCGCATATAAAGGTTATTAGAGACGTCTGATAGAATTTGGTGCCCGGCAAGAAGTAGAGAACCAGCTCGTTTCCTGCGAATGGCCGACTCGCCTGCAATAAATTAAATTTTCGTACAGACAAAAACAGGCAAAGGAAGTAGTGGCCAACCGTCTTTAGGAATTCTGAAAATACCAAAACAAATGCTGAGGGGACGACGTCACAGCCCTCTGCAAAGTGGTTTATTCAGTACATGTACGTCTCGCAAAATGTGGAGGACGCATTAGGAATCCTTGACTGGAGGTTGTTAGAGCATTAATTTGATGCCGCAACTAAATATGAAAAATCATGTAAACTATACGAAAGTTGTCCCCCGCCACGAATTTGGTTGGTTTTCAAAAACGAACATGGTATGAATGGTGCACATGTCAATGCACTAACAAAAATAAAATATGCCATTTAATAAAATTGCAACCTCCAAATAGTATAAGGTTTTAATTTTATAAGCATTTTTTTGTTTATAGAGTTGGCAACAATTTCATTAAACTTATTTCATTTTATTATTATTGATGACCTGTGTGAAGGGGACCACAAGTCGTTTGAGATTAGTATGTCATCTTCCGTTTGGCCTCCACGTTCGTTTAGAAGATCAGACACTGACCTTCAAGGTTTCAATTTGGATATCTTCTTGGTAAGTGTCTGTCAAACAAAACCCACGGACAACTTTATAAACATATTATTAGCAATGTTATCTTCCAAGAATTTCCTCAAAATTATTTATTTTTTAATATTAAATGTTATTAATAATTTTGTTTTTAATAATATCTTTTTTTGATTAATTATTAAAAATAATTTTAAATATTTTATTTGAATTTTTTTCCAATTAATTATATAGGATTGTACCATTCTATCCATATTATATTATTACTACATAATAATATTATAAGAGTTTGGATATTATCCATGTATTGCTTGTTAAAATTTTAACTTCAATTTTTTTTAAATATTAAAATATTAAAAAATCTAAACAATTAAACTAATACCACTTCAAATTTTTTATTATAATAATTTTTTTCACTAACTTATAAACATATAAATAACCTTAATAAAATGTTGTTTTTGCGAAGGTATTTATAACCTTGCAAACACACTTAATTATTAGTACAATAAAAACACACTTTACTAATAGTAAAATAAATTATTCTCCATTACTTATTTAAAGTAAACTCATTAAGGTCTACTTAAAGGATATAAATATTTAAAGCTAGAATCTTATTAACTAATGTTAGATTTTAATAAGATTTTTTTATTGGAACTAATAATTATATTCAATAAAAATAAAAGAGGTTATATTAAAGGAGTTGGAACGATTTTAATTCGGAGTATAAGGTTATCCATACGATCAAAACTGGAACCAACTCCTAAAGTATAAAAAAGTAAACTAGAGTAAAAAAATATTAAACTGTAAAATTGTAACTCTAGGCACTAAGTAGACTTATTGCTCTATAACTCTAGGCACTAAGTAGAATTATTGCTCTGTTATCTTATGTTTGTTCAAAGCCAATGCCTCAAAGGTGTTGGAATTGGTGGTTCGGATGGTGAAATCTTTTTTCGGGTAGATTATCTCTATCTTCTTTTTCTTGTCGAGGACTACAAGAACGTCAAAACCACATAGAAAGGGAAGGATATTTAGATTTTCCTTTCTTCGTAGAAACCACCAATTCCGTCGATGATGGCTCTACATCTAGTGACATATCTTCATTGTCGCTAAGATACTCCAACACATTGTAGTTGTTGGATGAATCAGGAACATAATTGTCTAATTGAACATTGGTCATATGAAATTACTTCTCTGGAGTGATATATTCTTCTGCATATTCCCTTCTTGGATTATGAGAGCACCTTGCAGTAGCCAAAAGGGAATGTACTAGAGGAATGGTCAGTTGGGTAAACAATGAAGCAACCACTGTTGCAACCCTTGGGATACGGATTCATTAAGAATGAGGAGCCTCATTATTGGTAGTTTCAACTAGGAGACCAACTTTTCCCTTTTCATACCATTTTTCTATCGACTTTGAAAGATGTGTTGACTTGGACTTTGTATCTTTAGAAGTAACCAAACGTGCATTTTTATGCCCTCCCACCATCATCCAACCATCCTCCTGAGGTTGAGGAGTGGGTGCACTCGATGTGGTGGGGCTTTGCTTATCCCTATTATGCGGTATCAAAGGATAATATTTGATCTTGTGTGCTAAGGACTGACATCAAAAACATGTGTTGGGTAAATTAATGTATTGGACTCGCTGGGCTAGCATAATATCACTAACTTGTATGTCAATAGTCTCTTTGATATCTCAAGAAATATCAATCTCTACGCAAAAACGTTTTTGAAGATGTACATGGAAAAATTTGTCCACCTCCACCAAAATGACATGCCTTAGAGGAGTTGCTATGCGACTGATAAAGGACCACAAAGGTAGAGGGAGTCGTAGGAATTCCACCCACACAGGGACTTTGGTATATCTTTCCTTAAAAATAAAATAGTTATGGGTCCAAGGAGAAAAAACAAGCAGAAAGTTTCTCATGTTCCAAGATCCATGCTCATAAATTGCCTTAGCATGGGATGTTTTTGCAAAGTGAAACAAAAAAAAGCCCTTTGAAAGGTTTTGAACCATCGTTAGCTAGAATCCATGAGGATTCCAAGTTGTGTTAACTCAGGTCAGGGAAGACTAGTTAGGGATGCATCCAACAAAATACCCAACAAGGGTGAATGATTCTAAATAGTGACATGCAAAATCAAATTCAAGCAATGAAAGAATTACATTAGGAGAACAAGGGTTACCTTGTGGACCATTCTCAACACAAACTTGCATAGTTGGTTGAGAGGAACCATTATCGCATGCATTTCATTCATTCCCCAGGGTTGGGGACCATATTGATACTCAAAACCCTAGCATTCCCATCCTCAAAACCTTAACAAAACTCATCGAAACCTTCCCAAGATTTGATTTTTTATATAGTAGTGCTCTAAAAGGAATGCATTTCCAAAGAAGAGAGTTATAAAAAAACCTTTGACATAAAAAAATAAATATAATTTGCATTTTGTTTACCAAAATGACCTTTTGAAGGGTCATGATGTATAATTGATTTTATATCTCAACCTAGTCATTCATATATATATATATATACTCTACTAATTCTTGGCATTTTTTAATTAAGGAATAGTAATTTATCTTTTTCGGTTACATAAGAAAGTTGGTTACAACAACACTATTTTTAATAATTGACAAGTGTAGGGTTCCAATCATAAGGGTTGCTTCCACCAAACCTATTTCGCTTCGTTATTGTTGACTGACATGAAGGGAAATATCGATCACTCGGGATTTGTACTATCATCATCAGTCTGGTGCGCACTCAGAAGATTCAAATCAGACTACTACCTTTGCAAATAGGCTGCCTTCAAGGTTTGAACCTGGGTGTCTTCTTGGTAAATGCCTAGCTAGACAAGCACTTACCAATCCACCTAACCTTTGAGTGCTGAGGAATAATAATTTATTTATTAATCTTAAAATATTAATCTAATTTATTATTTATAAAATAATAATATAATTGAGGATTCCACAAATTTTAATACTAGTAATTAAAAGAAAAAATAAATAATTCAATAAAAAATTATTTTACATAAGTTTTTTTTATGAACCTTATTAAAAAAAGTTGAAAGATATATTCCCATGTATGTGGTTTACCTGGAAGGATGCCACTTACATTATCAGTGATGAGAGCTGAGTTCAACCTGTATATAAGAAGTATTGATTAAAGAAAAAGGTAAAAAGTATTGATTAAAACAAAAAATTTAAAGATATATTTTATTAAATAATTATTATCTATTAAATATATTAAAAAACATATTTAAATTGAAATATGTAATTCAATTTTAATATTTAATTTAAATGTTATATCACATTAAATTATTCTTCAACATTTAAATTTAAGAATTCAGAGAAACACGTTCAATTAAATATTTAGTAAATAAAAAGGAAACTTTCATCCTCAGCTTTTTTCTTACAAAGTAAATATATGTGCCCTCCTTAATCAATATTATGTCGTTTTCCTATTTCAAGTGCAAGATGGTGAGAAGTTGTTTTAGGTACAATGGTAATACATCTTTTTGTATTAAGATTTTTTTTTTTTTTATTGAAGGTGATTTTTCTCTTTGTAGATGAAGCTTAGGTTAATCTCATATTTATAAAAAAAATTATTTTTACCAAAGATTTTTTTAAGAAATTTAATTTTTTATATGAACTAAATCTTGACAAGTCTTTCAATAGACCATTTTCATAAATTTTTTATTTTTCCTGTTCAATTTTTAAGTGGATATTTAGGTGGCTCTCATGCATGCCTAATGGAGGTTGTAATGTAAGATAGTAGGGTTGGTTGTATTGAAGCCTTTGTTTTTCAATGGGTTATACAAGATTGAAATGGGTCTCACTCGTATTACATCATGATCAAATAGTGGTATTTGTAAACACCTAATTTTGACACGTTATCAAAGCAAAGGATATCAAACATCATACCAAACATCAAAAAATAACCAATCGGCTCAACCCCAATAATTTTAGCATCATCCTCAACCCCTATCAAATTTGCCACTCATTTTCAAAAATGTTAGTGCTGAATTTGCAACCCAGTGGTGTTTTTGCAAAAAGATATTTTTCAACCCCTCGACTAGTCAAAATGATCATTGGTCAAAATTACCAATCCATGTCTGTTGGCACGCGAATCGGCATAATGATCCTCGACCAACATCAAACGATCATAGAGCCCGAGAAATATGGGACGATCGATCTCTAGAGAAGGTTGGTTCCTCAAGTCCTATCTACTTACATTGTGAAGGAAAGTGAAAAAAGAGAAATGGAGATAAAATAAAAAGAGGCCATAGCCAGAACTCACAAGAATAAGTTATAGCTACATCAAGACACATGTTCCATCAATACCGCGGGTTGAAACACAAGCACACCACCTAATAGATCAGCCAACCTAGTCCCTATTTATCACTCAATGCTTCGGATCAGAGGTGAATTCCATAACTAGTGAGCGGAGCGCGTGAAATCTAAGATGTAGAATTAGAGCGCGTCCGCCTGACCAGCTAAAGCAGAAATAAATCTCAACCCAATACAAATACGAATTCTAAAACTACCAAGCAAATCCCATGAAATCCAAATAACAGAATTAAATGAGATTACTTAGATAGCTATAGCAAAAATAAGCATTTACACTTCACAAAATATATAAGGACCACATTTGAGACCAAACAGTAGCATACTTGTATTTACAAAATAATGAAAACTTTACATATGAATTGTAAGAGCTATATTTGTATCTGGAATGGCTAACATTATAGTATTTATAATAATTTTATAATAAATTCAAATCTAAGCCTTTATGACATTAGACGGGAAGGTAAGATTGATATAGACAGACCTTCGACTGGCACTCTACATCTTTGAACGTTTGTCAGGAGAAGGTAGATTACTATGCACAGGTTCGAGTTTATTTACGCCATAACTTCCTCACCTACCTTACCCCTTCAAATAGAAAATGGGTTGTAATTGCTCTAGGATTCATGTTTCAAAACTTCATCTTCCTACTAGAAGGCTCGCTTTCCCATGAACCCAGTTCCTTGGTATTTGGGCGCTTCTGATGTAGCCCCTAGGGTCTATCTTTATACTTCCTCTAGCGTGTTATTTGTAACTAGGTAGGGTTTTAAAAAAAAATTGACCTCCTAATGTCCCAAAGTTCTTCCCTCCAAATGACGGAGTCCTATGATAGTTTCTCCCTCCTAATGGATGAAAGTTTTCACCTAGCCAATGAGCAAGGTTTTAAGATACCTCCACCCTAGGGCAGCTCTTGAATTTATGCCCGACTTATTCTCTGTCCACCCTTAGAAAAAACTTAACTTATATGATGGAAATTTGGAATTATTGCTTTACTTGACTTCTCTAAATCTTCTGCCCATCTGTCATTTGTTGCCACCCATTAATGTTTCAAAACTTCATCTTATGCCTGACCATGAATGCTTCAAAATTTGGCCAAACTCTATAGATCATCATATTTATAAAGAAAATTTTCACCCACACTCTTGGAGACTCGCAGGGAATTTTCCCCTATGAAAAAGGAGAACCCAAAAAGCTACGCCTTGAAACACTCAAAAATAGGGAAGAGGAAGGGGACAAAGAGGGCACAAACAAAAGCAACCAAAAAAGGTTGCAAGACAAAGGAGGAAGGTGGTCAAAGGTGAAAGGAAAAAAGGCGGAATAGGGTAGAAGGGAAGAAAATAAGGGGAACCACAGGCGAAAACAAAAAGCAAAATCAGAGAAAGAGATCAAGAGGATACGAGGGGAGGGAGGGAAATATAGGAAATAATAGAGGCAAGAAGACGACAACCACTAATTGAAGAGGCTAGTGGCCACAAGGAACAAAGGAAAGAGAATGAAGGGAAGGATTCATAAAAATGACAAAAACAAAAGGGAAGGCAATTCATGGGACATTCCCATAGGTTGTGCTCATGAACATACCCCACCAAAGACCAAGACCCATTCAAGTATAATTAGAATTCCAGGAGCATTTGCCAATCTTGACACAACATCTCTTTCTGATGCAATTAAGCCAAAACTCATTTTCTCATTACCATTCCTCTAAGGAATTTTTAATTGCAACATCATTCACAACTTCATCTTACGCAACACATGCTACTATCATATTTTGAGGTGCTATTTATAGATTAATTTTTCCATTCTGTTGAGTGGTGTTTTAACCCGATTGTGAAAACACACTCTCCTGTAGGATCCGAGTCCTAAATCCTCTGCTTGCAAAGAAAAACGATTTCTCCAAGGTTCTTATTATGCTAATTATTGATTATCAAGGATGTCGTTTAAAATGAAATGCTAAGAACACCTTAGGGTTTGCAAGTGGATGTTAACAAGGGGCACCGTGGTTTATTTAATTCTGAAAGTGCAATGGACTCTAAAAGAATAAAATCTGTTTTAATCTTTAATTCGATGGATTTTTAGTGATTTATTCAAACACAATGAATTAAACCGCTGAAAATAAAATATGGGTTTGAAAAGCAAAGCAAAATAAATAAAAACGTAAAATAAATTACAATGTAAAGCTGTCATTAATCGGATGAAACCGAAGATACCGAGGCTTTCTACATGCAACCTAACCTAATGAACCCGCACATCCACACAATCCAAATAGGCCAAAGTGGAGTCTCGAGGGTTTCTGTGGTAATTCCAGAAACAGGCATTCGCATGAAGCAACCAAGAGATCTTGCATTAACTTCACCTAAAAACCTAAGAAATCTGGAAGGGAAAGATAGACATTAAATCATGCATGCAGAAGTAACTCCTTCTTTCTCATCCAAAAGATGCCAACTCTCCGTATTTTGTATTAAAGAATATCTCGATTACATTCAAAAATATTCCAGTGTAAAAGAAAATCCCGTAACAAAAAGAAGGAAATTGCCCAAGTACGGGCCCGTAATAGCACAAAGCTCTCGTCTCTCCAACTCCGTATTCGGCAATTTCCAACCCCTTCTTCGATTTGCAATTCTGGTCTTATAATGTTTGACGCGGCTCTTCGATCTTCTCTCGTCGCTTCATTTCACCTTCCCGCACATGACCCCTCAAATTCCTCGCTTTTTCCCGCTTTGATTCACGCTCAAATTTGAAAACGCTTCGAAATTCATCTCTCGCATGTAACGCCTCTGCAAGTTTGACACCTGTGCGCCACGTGTCACGCATTTTCTGCGCCCCCTGTAACGCTTTCCTGTGCAAAAACCTGACAAAACTGCAAGTCCGCCTGTTCACCTTCTCGGTCGTGAAATCGCGACATGTCGCGATATCGCTACCTGCTTCCTGGCCGTACGCCTTCATCATCTCCCCGTAGCGATGTCGCGACCGTTTTTCATTTGTCTACCTCCGACAACTTCTCGTAGCGATATCGCTACCCTTTTAACATTTTGAGCCCTCCTTTTCGAATGGTAGCGATATCGCTACCACTTTCTAACTTTGAGCCCTTTTCAAAATGTGGTAGCGATATCGCTACCACCTTGGCCTTGCAACGTCCCTTTGAAATGTGGTAGCGATTCGCTACCACTTTCGTTTCAAGCCTTCTCCTTATGACATGGTAGCGATTCGCTACCATTTTTGTTTCCAAGCCCTCTCTCACTAAACTTGTAGCGCTATCGCTACCCTCTGACTTTGAGACCGGCCTTTATGAAATTTGTAGCGATATCGCTACCATTTTGAACTTTGAGTCTTCTTTCCAAGGCGTAGCGAAATCGCTACCGTTTCTCTGTCGGGCCTCCTTTGCAACTTTACGTCGCGACATCGCGACCATTATCATTCTCTTGCCCTCTTTCGACAAACCGTCGCGATATCGCTACCGCTTCCCTGCTTTGTTGCCGTTGACCGCGTTGACCGCGATTTTCTGACATGTCACGATTTCGCGACAATTTTTCGGCTTCGGTCGCGATTTCGTGACATGTCGCGATTTCGCGACCCCTTTCTACACTTGTGCATTTTCTCTTTTTCTTCAATTCTGGCATCTGGGTCACTGAGATCCTTCCCTGCAAGCCTGCAAAAAGGTGGGTCCCCAATTTTGGGGTGTGTTGTGGATCAACCACAACAAATGGCGACTTCATTGTCAAATGCTCTTGAGCATTTTAGTAAGAACCCAACCCGAAACATATCACAAACTCGCAAATACATGTTAGCACATAAGCAAAATAACAAATGCCCAAAGATCGAAGTACATGAATCATCGAATCATCAAGTATTAGCTCAGTGTGTGCAATGTGTTTTCATTCCCTATCATTTGAAATTGATCAACATTTCATTATTTGCATGAATGCATATATGGGATGGTGAATGATTTATGTACCCTAATGAATGTGCAAGGAGATTTGCTTCCATAAAGGGCATGGTACTTCTTCTAATACTATGTACAAGCATTCAAGATTGCCAAACCCTCTTAGGATCCACTAGTTCATTATCTTATTGTATCCCAAAGTTGGTTATGAGTCCCTACTATCTAGAACCCATGTGCAAGTGAATGTGAAATCAGAACTTTGGGGAATCAGACTTCCAACCAACCGAGATGAGAGTTTAACCTTATCCTTACTATTCTGATTTAGAGTTCATTACCTCACTTTAAGCAAAATAATTAAACCAGCTATGGAAGAAATGGTCATGCTAGTCTAACCCTCTAGACAATCTGTGGTCTTGTTTTTTAGGCAAGACATGATGCCATGCATGGGCATATCTAACCCCACAATCCAAAACTTATCTCCATTTCTTTGGACCTTGGGGATGACTACCCATCCCTTGCAGAGGACAAGTAGTACGATCCTTACAATCCAAAATAAAGATGAGATGGGAAAAATTTATTTATTTATTTATTTCTTGGACCTTGGGGATGACTACCCATCCCGGTTAGGGACAAGTAGTACGATCCTTACAATCCAAACCTTAGATATAAATCATTAATTTTGTTACTTAGACCTTGGGGATGACTATCCATCCCTTGCAGAGGACAAATAGTACGATCCTTACAATCCAAGACTGATTATGAAATGAGACATAAGAGCTTTGGGGAATCGGATTCTCAACCAACCGAGATGAGAATTTATACCCTATCCTTACTACTCCATGTGGGTCAAATCAAAGCTTTGGGGAATTGGATCCTCAACCTAAGTTCGATGAGGATTTAACCCTATCCTTACTACTCTGATTTTAGGCTTTAGGCTTAATGGAAGTGGTTAAAACCACTGCTTTAAGGATCATGTTGCATAATAGGATAGACATGAATAACTTCTTTCGCCCAACCTTTTCCTCCAAGTTAGGTTTTGATCATTTTGCTCAAGATCCTTTTTAATGCATGAGACGTGCTTGGTTCTAGATATCTCAAGACTCACTTCCAACCTTAGGAGCTACTTACATTTATGTTATAACATAACCCTAAGAGAATTTGACGTACTTTCATGGCTTGTACATAAGATGCATATGTAACTAAAATGAAATGTATGTGAGGTGAGATGGAATATGAATGCCTTATCTTTGCAAATGAAATGATATGTCATGCAAAACTGATTTTTTCATGTATCACAAAATCAAACAATATAACTTAATATGCTTGTGTTACTTGGTGGAGCCTTTACAAGATAATTCCAATATTTCATATTCTCCTAACCTTAAGCATAAGTTGGCATCTCAATTTATTTATTTTTTTTTTTTTTTTTTTTTTTTTTTTTTTTTCAAAATTAACAACATGTCAATCGAAATCAAATCCACAACCAAAATCCTAGCTAAGCTAACAATCCTAAATCAAACAAAATCTGAAAATCCTAAACAATGAAACAAGATCTGAAAATCCCACCAAAATCAAAGAATGATATGAAAGTCCCACAACCTAAGGGCTAAAATAATGTTTTAAAATCTGCCCATTAACCGGCAGCGTGAAATCTTTCCCTTCTAAGGTTTTTAGCCTCGAAGGTATTCTTCCCAAGAATCTCTCGAAATCTGATATGGGCCTAACCAAAGACAATCAAACTTTTGATGGTTTCCTTTTTCCTCATGTCTTTTGTCCCATAGTAATACTAAATCTGAAATTCTGAATGATTTAACTTTGGCCCTTCTGTCAAACCACCTTTTGACAACTGCCTGGTGTTTATTCATGTGATTCATGGCCTCTTCTCTCTTTTCATCAAGGTGCAACAACTGGCTCAACCTGGCTTCAACTTGATCATCTCTCCCCAAGTACTCTTGTATGAAATGTAAGGTCTCGCAACTTCAAATTTGCTGGAAATATCGGGTCTTGCCCATAGACCAAATGATAGGGAGTATTCCCTATGGATTCTTTCACTCGGTCCTATCTCGCCCAAAGGGCAAACTTTAGTTGATTGTGCCAGTCCCGAGGGTTCTTTTCCAAAGAACTTCTTAATAGTATTCAACAAATTCTTATTTGAAGACTCGGCCAACCCATTTCCTTGAGGATAGTAATTGGATGCAAATTTCAAGCTCACTTTATTATCATATGCCCACTCGCAAATTGTGTGGAAATGAAAGCTTTACCATTGTCACCGACAATAGAGTCGGGCATCCCAAATCTTGTTATAATTTGATCCTCAAGAAATTTAATCACAACATCTCGTGGTGGCATGTTTAGTAGGAATCGCCTCCGTCCACCTTGTACAATAGTCTCGTAGTTGTCAAAATGAATTTGTGAGAATCGGAAGAATTTGGGTTAATAACCCCGATAAAATCCAGTCCCCACTGTGCAAACGGTCTCGTTTCAACTACAGGTTGCAACGGCATGGCTGCATTTCTTTCTCTATTTGCAGCCACTTGACAGATGTGACAAGATCGCACATGAGCATGTGCATCTTTGAATATATGAGGCCAGTAATATCCTGCTCGCAGGATTTGGTGTGCTGTAGCATTGGCTGCACCATGACCAGTTCCATGCTTGACATGAAATTCTTGCAACACCCCGGCGGCTTCATCTTTGCTCAAGCATCTCGGTAGATACCTTCATGATTTTTCCCGTAAAGCACACCGGACTTTATCAGATAGTTAACGTATTTAAGCCTTAAAGCTCTCCTCTCGTGTTGAATTCAAATTAGAAGGGCACTTACCACTCAATAAAAATTGCACAATATCAACATACCAGTCCTCCTTAGCCATGTATTCTCGTATTTGAGCATTGACCTCGTTATTTGCGGATCATTTTCTGCGATCGCCTTTGCCATTCCTTGTCCTCGAACTAGTTTCATTGGTTGGATTTCGAGATCAAATTCTTGGATGGTCGAAATCCATTTTCCTCTCTTCTCACCTAGTTCATTCTGTAAAAACATGGTCTTGACAACAGAATCGGGCACGATGGCGATAATTCTGTTGTGCACGATGTAGTGCCTAAATTTTTTCACAGTTTTAAAAAGTGCATACATTTGCTTATCAAGGATTGAATACCTTAATTGGGCATCTTTTAGGGGGGCACTTAAAAATGCAATGGGCTTTTCGGCACTATCCTCACCTTTTTGGGTTAAGACACTCGCAAAGGAGTGTTCCGATGCAAAAGCATAAATGTAAAAAGGCTTGGAATAGTCTGGGCTTATCAAGACCGGGGCTTTGGAAATGGCGTCTTTGATATTCTGGAAAGCCACTCTACTTTCCTCGTTCCACCTTACGTCCACATCTTTCTTGAGCATCCGGTTTAGAGGTTTAGCTATCTCAAAGAAAGCTAGAAATGAACTTCCTCACAAAATTGACTTGCCCAAAGAAAGACCTCAATTCTTTTTTACCGCTCGGGAGAGGTAGGTCTTGGATAGCTTGTATCCTTTCCGGGTCGATGGATATTCCCTCCTTTGAAATAATGTGACCTAGCAGTTTCCCTTCCGTCACTCCAAAAATGCATTTCTTGGGATTTAATGAAATTCCATGTTCCCTGCATCTTTGAAGCACTTTCTTCAAATCTTTAACATGATCCTCTCTCTTCTTCGAGAAAACTGGGATATCATCCACATACACGATGATGCATTTGCCTATTAGTCCTTTGAATGCGTAATCCATGGCGCGTTGAAAAGTTGCACCAGAGTTTAACAGTCCGAACGACATTCTCTTATATGCAAATGTCCCCCACTTGGTAGTGAAGGCTGTTTTCATCCCGTCATCCTGGATGTATAAGAACTTGGTTGTACCTGTAATATCCATCGAGAAAGGACATCATTTCAGATCCATTTACCATTTGCAGAATTTCATCGATTGATGGTAATGGATAATTATCTTTTTGAGAGGCTTTATTAAGATTTCAAAAATCTATGCACAGCCTAATCTCTCCACTCTTTTTTCTTACCGGAACGAGGTTGGCCACCCAGGTTGAGTGCCTAACAGAAAAATGATCTTCGCTTCCAATAATATTTTAACCTCCTTTTCGATCAAAGGCTCCAATAGCGGGTTAACAACTCGCTGTCTTTGCCTAAAAGGCTTGGAGTCTGGCTTCAAAGGGATGGTATGCGTGATAATGTTCTGGTTGTAAGTCTTCAACTCATTGTAGTTCCAAGCAATACAATCTATGTAATGCTTCAAAGCCCGTATTATATTGCTCCTTTCTTCCTCTCTACATGCCTTTGCTATGTACACCTCCTTTGGATTGTCTCGCACTCCCTGATTAATTGAATCGCATGCATCTTTGGGGAGCGGGACTCTTTTTCTTTTCTTGTTCTTGCATTCCATGTCGAACATCTTTTCTAATGAAACCACGTCTTTAGGAATTTTGTTGGATTGATACGCAGCTTCACTTTCTTCTCGTTTCATCCTCGCCACCTTTGTTCCTCATCGATCACCCGATTTTCAAAAATACCCGAGTTTGTGACAAACTTGAAGATGTGCCTCTCACACTCAAAAACCTGGAAATTCTTCACATTATCAGGTATTGATGGACAAGGAACCAGCTCAATGGAAAACTTTTTACATCTTTTTATATCCACCGGGTTTAACATGCCCGCGACGACTGCAAGAGAGTCTGCTATTCGATTTCCTCTCCTAGAAATAAGGGCTATGTTGAATGCATCAAACTCCTCCATGAGGTCCATAACCCTAGTCCTATAAAGGCTCAGTCTTTTGTCGTGGCATGTATACTGTCCTTTGATTTGCTTGACAACCAACTCGAAATCTCCCAAAACCTTCAAGCATTTAACATGTTTGCTCAATGCTAGACGTAAACCGTAGATCAATGCTTCGTATTCTGCCACATTGTTTGTGCAAGGAAATTGCAGTCCGTAGGCAGCCAATAATGGTTTACCTCCCCGGACCAGCTGAGCTCGACTCCAGCTCTCCGCTCCCTGTCTAGATTTTGATCCATCAAACTTGAGCAACCACGTGTAATCCTTCTCCTCAGAAGAACCACCATGACACACTTCTTCTTTAAGTTCATCAAGCAGCTTTCTCAACATCAAGAGCATAGACCCCTAGGTCCGGCTCAGAAAACTGAACCTCATTCGGCTTGTTAAAATCCGTTATAATCTCCTTAAGCCTCGGTTCGTTTTCCACTCGATTTGGTTAGCAATGCCCTTCCATGGCAGCCACATATGCGAGCAGTCTGTTGCAAAATAGCCATTCAGCGTTTTCATCCAATCTCTCGCAAGTAACATTCCATACCTACTTGGGATGTTAACCACCAAAATGTCTACAACCTGCTGGACCCTGGGTTCAGAATTTAATTGAATCTTGACATCATATAAGGTCCCTACTACATTTACCTCTAGAACGGTCCAATTGCAAGACCGTGCATTTGGATGAAACCGGTTGTAGACCCAAAATTTGACATATCTCCGTAGGCATGAGGTTGCTCGTGGCTCCCGTGTCTACCAAACAGCTTATGCAAGTTCTTACCCGCAATTCTCGTAGTTAATAAGAATGGCGGGACATCCCTTCTCTCCTTTCACAAAATCAGATGGGATTCAGCTCTTTTTTCCTTCCACATCGGATCAGGTGAGTTCAAAGCTCTTATCAACGCCTCCTTTTGACCAGGCAATTTAGTTGCGTCCAGGAATGAAAGGCTAGATTTGGACTTCTTCATATCCTCCACTACGTCATAATTTGGTTTTTCGAATTTGACTGCCTTCCGGACGTCATTAGACATTTCTCTTCCGAGTGGAGGGGGAGGGTTGTTACTTGCCTTTGTATCCGGAGGAAGAATAGAACCGTTTGGAGGTGTTGATGAGGTTTTAGGGGCTTTAGACTTACTCCTCAAATGGTACCCATGAGTCCCCTTTCTGAAATCTCGAAAAGCTTGCACCTCCCTGTTCCAAAACTTCGTCTTCTTCCTCCTCGCTCTCACCCTCTTGGTGATATACCGTTTCCATCACCATAATATTTTCATCTTGCTGATACGATGGATCCTCATTTGATACCAGTTCCAAATCATCAACTTGTGCCTCAAGACAATGAGTGTATCTAGCGATCTCGGGACAATTCCTCTCATTGTGTTCTTTTGTGTTATGTAACCCGCACCCTCTTTCCCATGCCAAATATGAAAGATTCAAAAGATAATTGGATTGGCTAGGGCCTCGTAAGCATTTAATTGATTAGCAATGGGAGCAAGAACTCCCCCATTGTTCGGCTTAGTGTTCCAGTGCCTCCCTCTATTGTTAAAATTTTGACTTGGGTGAGGGGCACGGGACTCATGCTTCGCTCGTTGAACCCCGTCATTACTTAGTTTATGTACTAGTTTCTTGAGCTCTTCGACTTCCAAAAAGACATCCTTCGGTGGAACCACATTGTTGTTAACCCCCATTGGATTTGCATAATTGATGGGGTCTTGATTCCACATTTGGGTGGGGTTCTGAGGAATTGGATTCCCATATGGATTGATACCTTGAATTGGGATTGGATTCGGAACAGGAACTATGGCTTGAGGATTGACTTGACTAGTTTCCTGCGTAGTTGATTGACTGTTCTGCAAAAATGCAGGAACAGGTGGAATGGCTGTGATTGGTTGGATTGGAATGGGTGCATATGCGGGTGCTGGTGGATACGGTTGCTGATATGGGAAGGCATTCATACTTGGCATTTGTGGTGCCATGAGTTGATTTGTCTGGGGAACTTGACCATATGGAGCACACTGTCCCAACATAGGCATCTGGGTAAACCCGTAGCCTTGCGGTGTCAATTGCTGCTCAATAGTCATGGCTTCATTATAGGCCAAAGCCAGCATGGTGACCTGAGGATTACGCCTTGCAAACATGGCTGTCATGGGGTCCAATGCCCCAAAATATATCTCGCAAAGCTACCGCAGGATCGATGGCAAAATGTCTAATTGCTCGTTATAGTTCTTTTGGAATCTCTCGATTAAACATTCGGATTGGTTCCCCTTGGCCCCGTTTGCATGTAATAAACCGATTGTAAATAGTTGCGGGATCTAAGGGCGACCTAAATTGATTGACAAATGCATTTTCCATTTGTGTCCAAGAGGTGATTGAACCAGCTGGCAAGCATATATACCATTCATATGCTATTGGATCCAAGCTCATGGGGAAAAGTCTGCAGGCTACATCTTCATGCCGAACTTGCACCCTAATTAAAACATCTCTATAGGCTTGGATATGTTCTTCTCGCTGTTCTTAGGCCATCCGGCTTGTATTTAGGCAGAAATATTTCAATGTTCTTGGGGATTTCATGGATATCCCCAAGAATATTCAAAGGAGTATTGTTAGCTCCATACCAAGGAGCCGCTGGAGCTTGAGCCATTTGACTCGGAATTGATGTAGACAGACCTACAATAGCGGAAGAAATATTACAAACTATAGGCACACTAGGGGCAACGGATATTATTGGCGTAGGTCCACTCGACGTTCCTCGAGAAAACAGGCCTTTTGCTACCGGAGTGCTTACGACTTGCTTGACTTTACCCTTGGGAGTACCAAGGAAGGTCGTGAAAATGGTTTCTCCGGTTGTTTGAGACCCGGTCGCAATACGGCGTGGTGGGTCCAACTCGCTCGAGGAAACCCTCGGCTAGTTCGAAGAAAACTCGCAACAAACACAAAAACAAGTGTTGCAGCTTTAGCCGTAAATAATTTCAGAATTAAATCAAAAACAAAATATTCGGATATAAAAATTGAAATAGATAAACCGATTCGGCCCTCCTTCTAGCGCCAATCTGCTGAGTGGTGTTTTAACCCGATTGTGAAAACACACTCTCCCGTAGGATCCGAGTCCTAAATCCTCTCGCTTGCAAAGAAAACGATTTCTCCAAGGTTCTTATTATGCTAATTATTGATTATCAAGGATGTTGTTTAAAATGAAATGCTAAGAACACCTTAGGGTTTGCAAGTGGATGTTAACAAGGGGCACCGTGGTTTATTTAATTCTGAAAGTGCAATGGACTCTAAAAGAATAAAATCTGTTTTAATCTTTAATTCCGATGGATTTTTAGTGATTTATTCAAACACAAGAATTAAACCGCTGAAAATAAAATATGGGTTTGAAAAGCAAAGCAAAATAAATAAAAACGTAAAATAAATTACAGTCATAAAGTTGTCATTAATCGGATGAAACCGAAGATACTGAGGATTTCTACATGCAACCTAACCTAATGAACCCGCACATCCACACAATCCAAATAGGCCAGAAGCGAGTCTCGAGGGTTTCCATGGTAATTCCATAAAACAGGCATTCGCATGAAGCAACCAAGAGATCTTGCATTAACTTCACCTAAAAACCTAAGAAATCTGGAAGGGAAAGATAGACATTAAATCATGCATGCAAAAGTAACTCCTTCTTTCTCATCCAAAAGATGCCAACTCTCTGTATTTTGTATTAAAGAATATTTCGATTACATTCAAAAATGTTCCAGTGTAAAAGAAAATCCCGTAACAAAAAGAAGGAAATTGCCCAAGTACGGGCCCAAAATAGCACAAAGCTCTCGTCTCTGCAACTCCGTATTCGGCAATTTCCAACCCCTCTTCGATTTGCAATTCTGGTCTTATAATGTTTGACGCGGCTCTTCGATCTTCTCTGTCGCTTCATTTCACCTTCCCGCACATGACCCCTCAAATTCTTGCTTTTTCCCGCTTTGATTCACGCTCAAATTTGAAAACGCTTCGAAATTCATCTTTCGCATGTAACGCCTCGCAAGTTTGACACCCGCACGCCACGTGTCACGCATTTTCTCGTGCCCCCGTAACGCTTTCCTGCGCAAAAACCTGACAAAACTGCAAGTCCGCCTGTTCACCTTCCTCGACCGCGAAATCGCGACATGTCGCGATATCGCTACCTGCTTTCCTGCCGTACGCCTTCATCAGCTCCCCGTAGCGATGTCGCGACCGTTTTTCATTTGTCTACCTCCGACAACTTCTCGTAGCGATATCGCTACCCTTTTAACATTTTGAGCCTTCTTCTTCGAATGGTAGCGATATCGCTACCACTTTCTAACTTTGAACCCTTTTCAAAATGTGGTAGCGATATCGCTACCACCTTGGCCTTGCAACGTCTTTTCAAATGTGGTAGCGATTCGCTACCACTTTCGTTTCAAGCCTTCTCCTTGGGACATGGTAGCGATTCGCTACCATTTTTGTTTCAAGCCCTCTCTCACTAAACTTGTAGCGCTATCGCTACCCTCTGACTTTGAGACTGGCCTTTATGAAATTTGTAGC
The DNA here is from genome assembly GCA_028583015.1 of Wollemia nobilis. Taxonomy (NCBI): domain Eukaryota; kingdom Viridiplantae; phylum Streptophyta; class Pinopsida; order Araucariales; family Araucariaceae; genus Wollemia; species Wollemia nobilis. The sequence goes on from JAQPPZ010003361.1 coordinate 12,271,778, forward strand.
GATATCGCTACCGTTTTGAACTTTGAGTCTTCTTTTCGCAAGGCGTAGCGAAATCGCTACCGTTTCTCCGTCGGGCCTCCTTGGCAACTTTACGTCGCGACATCGCGACCATTATCATTCTCTTGCCCTCTTTCGACAAACCGTCGCGATATCGCTACCGCTTCCCTGCTTTGTTGCCGTTGACCGCGTTGACCGCGATTTTTCGACATGTCACGATTTCGCGACAATTTTCTCGCTTCGACATGTCGCGATTTCGCTACCCGTCGCGATTTCGCGACCCCTTTCTACACTTGTGCATTTTCTCTTTTTCTTCAATTCTGGCATCTGGGTCACTGAGATCCTTCCCTGCAAGCCTGCAAAAAGGTGGGTCCCCAATTTTGGGGTGTGTTGTGGATCAACCACAACACATTCAATCAAGGAGTGGGCACTACTCTCAAAATATTTGGTTTGACATGAGTGATTTGGGTGGATCCAAAGTTTACCCATTTGTCTTGCAATCACACTACATGCTTGTTGCTGGTACATGTAGTGGATATCTCTTCTAGGGATTGCACAAAATGATATCTAAATCTGAGGCCTTGGTCCATTGGAAGATAGGATCACAATAACAAAACAAAAGGAAGAACACATACCACAAGGGAGAGTGCTTCAAAACCAATGTGCTTTTTGAAATATCCTCTTGTATTTTCCATCCTGGGTCACCTCGGTACAAGATGATTTTTTTACCATACGACCATGTTCTTCTACACCTTTATTTAAATTCTAGCTTATTTACATAAAATTACGGTGTGTGGTACATCGCAACCAATGACTCATTCTAGAAATCATCCAGTGAATCAACAATGGCTAGACTAAATTGTACTGAACTTGAGGTGTTCTTTATAGTATTACTGACATTACCCCAAAATTTTCCAAGTTCCAGTGTATCCACAACTTGGTGAACCATCATGCATACCGGTACTTATGCACTCAATGATTAATGTGGCAATAAATTTTACCATGTGGGAGCTCTTCTTAGGTATTGGTTCATATGGAAACAGACTCCAATGTTGCTATTTTTTGGATCTACCTCTTGTGGGATCCCTGCCACACGTTCCTCTGATGTCCATGCAAAAATTTAACAGTAAGGCCCATTTAGCAATGACCTTGCTACTAGGATTTCCTTAGTTCTCACCTTCTGATTGACCAAGCCCTTCGAGGGATGGCTTGGTTTCTTCTCAATGTATTCCCAGATACAAAAAGGGTATAAATTTGTACCCCTTTTGAAGGTGGGATCCACTTTTTGGCCATCCTATTGGTGTAGGTCCTCTGATTTCCAAAGAAAATTACAAGCAATAAAGTTATCCATTGTAGAGATTGTGCTTACATTTCCTCTGTGTGAGCCCGAGAAGGGATTTGCCCTCGGTGTTCCACATAGTTGTAGCCTTGACTCTTGCACAACTTTAGGTAGTAGCCATTGTGGGTACTATGGAATGAAAAGGGAGGCAACAACAATTGGAGAAGGGGATGGGAGGGTGGAGTCCCTTGAAAATATCTTTCCTACTTGAAGTAGGATTTGCTCAACCTGTAAAGCCTCCTAAAATATTTGAGGGAATCTCTTTTTCCTAGATTGATGCAAGAGGAGGCTTATATATGAACTGAAGGATCAAACATAATATAGGTGGACTTGGGTGGGGGATGACTGGTATTCAAAGAGAATTCTTTCCCAGATCCTCTTGAAATAGATGTTGAAGTCTATGATGCTTTCCAAAGCGGCCCTCTTGATGAATGAGAAGTGCATCAAGAGTTGTAAGGGATCCTTGGAGCCATCAAATGTGTTAACAAAGGCCTCCACTAAATTTATCCATGAACATATACTTTTTTACTCAAGAGATTTATACTATAGTAATACCCTCCCTTCTAGAGATAATACCAAGATTTTGATAATGACATCTTCATGTGTAATTCCATGGAGGATCACAAGAGCAGTAATATCTTCAAGGTGTTTCTAAGCAGTTCCTTTAGTGCCATCATATCTTGTCAAGGCCTTCATGGCACTTTTAGGAATCTCATGCCAGAATTGGAGGTTGAGGGGACCAAGATCAGCCCATCAGGGATAGCATAACTGAGTTATTGTGGTTCTGGCCTTCAAAAATCTAGGTTATTTCCTTGGAGTTGAATTTGCTAGATGAGCATACTTTCTTTGCCAGTGAGGTAAAGACTACTTATCAAATCTTGAGTCCTCCAGGATATTCCAATATTTCAAGGCATTGAAGAGACCATTGATCTTCGGATCTGGATATTTCTTGCTTAGAGGAGTCATCAAGTGATTTGATTAGATTTGGGTAAACCAAAATATTATCGAACTTTGATTTTCTAAACAATAAATACTTTATGAGTCCCCAGTAGAGTCGTCAAAAACTATTGGTGCATGAATCGACATAGCGATCCTCGACCAACATCAAATGACCATTGGGCCTAGGAAAGGTAGGACGATCAATCTTTGAAGAAGGATGGTTCCTCAAGTCCTAACTACTTACATTGTGAAGGAAAGGGAAAAGGGTAAAGAGAGATAAAATAAAAAGAGACCATAATTAGAACTTACAAGGACAGGTTATAGATGCATCAAGACACATGCTCCATCAATATTGTAGGCTAAAACACAAGCATGCCACCTAAAAAGTTAGCCAACCTAATCCCTATTTATCTCTTGATGCTTCATATCAAAGGTGAATTCCAAAACCAGCAAGTGGGGTGCATGAAATATAATATGTAGAATTAGAGTGCATCTACCCGACAAATCAAAACAGAAATAAATCCCAACCCAATATGAATACGAATTCCAAACTACCAAGCATAGCCCACAAAACCCAGATAGCAGAATTAAATGAGATTACTTAGATAGCCATAGTATAAATAAGCATTTGAACTTAACAAAAGATATAACGACCACATTAGAGACCAAATAGTAGCATACTTATATTTACAAAATGGTGAAAAAATTACATATGAATTATGATAGCTAAAGAGTCGCACCTGGAATGGTTAACATTCTAGTATTTACAATAATTATGCAATAAATTCAAACCTAAGCCTTTATGGCATTAGATGAAAAGGTAAGATTGATATAGATAGGCCTTCTATTGGTGGTCTACATCTTTGAATGGTTGTCAATGGAAGGTAGATGACTTTATATAGGTTTGAGTTTATTTATGCCATAACTTCCTCTTCTACCTTGACCCAACAAATAGACAATAGACTACAATTGCTCTAGGATCCATGTTTCAAAACTTCATCTTACCACTAGAAGGATCGCTTTCCCATGAACCTAGTGCCTTGGTAGTCGGGTGCTTCTGATGTAAGGTGGGTCCCTAGGGTCTATCTTTATACTCTATCCAACATGTTATTCACAATTGGGTGGGGTTTTACAAAAGTCCCTCCCTCCTAATGTCCTAAAGTTTCACCCTCCTGATGTCCCAAATTTTTGCCCTCCTAACGGTGAGGTCCTATGATAGTTTCATCCTCTTGATGGGCAGAAGTTTTTACCTAGCCAGTGGGTGGGGCTTTAGGATACCTTCACCTTGGGGAAACTCTTGAATTTCACCTGAATTATACTCTGCCCGCCCTTAGAATAAACTTAAATTTTGTAGTAGACATTTGGAATTATTGCTTTACTCAACTTCTCTAGACCTTCCATCCATATATCATTTGTTACCACCCATCAATATTTCAAAACTTCATCTTTCACCTGACCATGAATGGCCAAACTCTATAGATCATCATCTTTGCAAAGAAGACTGGGTGAAGGGGGGCAAAATTTCACCCACAATATCAAAAATGCCAGTGACAATTTTGACATAGTGGTGAATTTGCCAAAATGACCAAAATATTTTGCACAAGCCAAAGGCACATGGATTCCCTTGTCCCACTACCTCCTTTGGACTCACATGCCCCAACAACGAACTAGACCTATAAATTAAAAAAAAAACTAAGAGCATCTCACACCCAATTTTCCCTCTCAATACTTCCTCCAAAAATCTATAAATACAACCCTTGGGGTAAGCATTCCATAAGCAATTGGAGCTAATTACATTCTACCAAATTTTCCATATTCTCTCTCTCTCTCTCTCTCTCATTAGCATTCTCTCATTTGGAGCATATTCATCAAGCATTTTAGGGTAATTCAAGCAAGGCAAAGGGAGCATTGGAGCAAGAGGATCATCTTGGAATGAGAAGGGGCATGTGCTAGGACCATATATATTCTTAGTATTTATATTTCTCCATTATTCTTGTCTTCAATTTAACATTTTCCCTCTTATTTTTGCCTTGCTAACTTGGTTTTCATTTGGCACTACTAACCCTTCATCTTTTGTATATTTAGTATTTCTAACACTCTTTTGTAGACCATTTTATGCTAATTTGCAGTCATTTATTTTATCTACAAGTTTCTTCTATTTTATAGGCAGTTCCTCTTTCATCATTGCATACTAATCTTATTTTCTTGTTGAATCCATACATATTAATCACTAATTTATCTTATTTGGTAGGCATTTATCTTCATTTCATCTAACTCACTTTCATTTTTAGGCTTAATCTCTACATAGCTTAGTTTTATGCTCATTTTCATCTCATTTATAAATTCATATGCTCACCTCTTTCATTTCATTTCATGCTTACATGTTTCTTATCTTCCATGCATTCTAGATAATTTTCTTTATTTTATGCTTTCTATTTTAAATTAGCATAGCAAACTAGCTATATTTTCTTTCTATATTCCCTTCATTTGCAAGCCCTCTTTTCTCATTATATTATATAAGAAAGCATTGAGGCCTCTGTTATAGTTCCAATATCCACAATAGTGGTTCAAAACTCAAATCTTAAAACTATCCCTTAACATTTAATAAAATTACAATTTGCAGGCCTTAGAAATCTACCATTTCATCTCCTTTCCCTAATTTTATGTCAAATTGACCCAAATAGTGATCCAAAACTTAGTTGGCCTCTGTCATAGAGCAAAATTATCACTACCTACAACCATTGGAAAATTTAGCTCTCTAGAATTACATAGAGCAAAAATGCCACAACTTGTCAAAAATACCAATGGCAAAGTTACCACTCTATGGCAAATTTGACAAGGACCACATCCATCCCAAAAAGGCTCAAAATCATACTTAAATATATTTTAATAGGGGGATTGATCAGTTGGGAAGATATCATCTCTTTATATTTAGTCATACCCCCAAAACTAGAAAACCTTAATTTTTTAAATTTATTTTGCAGTTTTAAAAAATGCCATCATGTTGCAAAAATATTAATGGTGAATTTGATAGACTATGATGAATTTGATCAAGCACTGGTTTTGGTAAGCCTACCACTTGGCACCTTCCAAATTGCTAAAATTTTATTATTTTTAGTTTGCAAATCTTTATTTTTGGTAAATTGGTTGTTTAAATCACATTTACCTTGCAGAATTAAGAAAATTTAGCATATATATTTTTCTATTTCTCCTATTCAATTATTAAGTGGGTACCTAGTTGTCTCTCATGCATGCCCAATGGAGGTTGTAATGTATTGCAACCTTTGTTTTTCAATGGGTTATATATGATTGAAACATGCCCCACCCATTTATGTTATAACCACAATGGTATTTGTAGACACCTAATTTTGACATGCTATCAAAGAAAAAAGATATAAAACATCATACCAAACATAAATAGATAGTCAATCAATTCAACCCCAAAAATTTGGGATTCATCCTCAACCCTTGTCAAATTTACCACTCATTATAAAAAATGCTAGTGGTAAATTTGCAACCCAGTGGTATTTTTGCAAAAAGCTAATTTTCAGCCCCTCAACTAGTCAAACTGACCATTGGTTAAAATTGTCAATCCATATAAAAAATGGTAGTGGTAATTTTGACATACAGTGGTGAATTTTCCAATACGATGAATCTTTTGCACAAGCTAGAGGTATGCAGATTCCCTCATTCCATTGCCTTGTATGACCTCACATGCCCCAACAACAAACCAGACCTACAAATTCAAAAAAATCCTAAGAGCATCTCACACCCAATTTTCCATCTCAATCCCTCCTCCAAAAATTTATAAATGTAGCCCTTGGGACAAGCATTCCATAAGTAGTTAGAGCTAATTACATTCTATCAAAATTTCCTTATTCTCTCTCTCATTAGCATTCTCTCATTTGGAGCATCTTCATCAAGCATTTTGGGGCAAGTTAAGCAATTCAAAGGAAGCATTGGAGCAAGAGGATATTGCAATGATGAGGAGCATGTGCTAGGACTATATATCTTCGTAGCATTTCTCTTTCTCCATTCTTCTTGTCTTAATTTTAGCAATTTTCCCTCTTATTTTGGCCTTGCTAAATTGGTTTTTCATTTTTTTTTGTGGAAAACATCCCAAAAGGGATGCCACTTTTGGGTAAGACCCAAGGAGGCAGGGGTATCCATTCCACCAAAAATACCCAAGACTCGGACCTGGCCTACCACCTTTGACATACTCAAGGAGCAAACAAACACACAAAACCAATTTAAAAATAAGTAAATAAATAAGTAAATAACAACAAAAATAATAAAATAAAATAAAAACATGCTCCTTGAGTGTGTCAAAAACAAAAGCACAACCAAACACACACAATAAGATAAAATAAATCACAACACAAACCACATAGAAAAACACAAGAACCACATAACAAAACACAAACAAGACAAAAACAACAAAACACTACAAAGACATAACCCAAAAAAACATGAAAAATAAACACAACCAAAACCTAAAATATTAAAAAAATAAAATAAAAATAAAAATAAAAATAAAAAACAACCAACAATAGACAAAAAACATAGAAAACACTCACACAAAAAACACGAATTAACACAAACAAAGAGAAACACAAGAACAAGAACGACAAAAACACAAGAACAATAACAAAAAACATAAAAAAACACAAAACAACAAAAACACAAGAACACCAAAAAACAACACAAAGAACACAAAAAAAAAACAAAACAAAAGAACACACACCTTAAAAAACTAAACAAAAAAACAAAAAAGAAAAAAAATTGAACATAACAATGACCTATCTAGACTAGAAGACTAATAAGGCAAGAAACAACAAAAGAAACAAAAGAAAGAAAAGAGTGAGCTAGGGAACTAAAAAAACCTGAATGAATCAAAGAGAAACAAAAAAAACAAGAAGAAACTAGGTACCTTCAGAACTTGAGCCATCCAAAGAAATGATAGAAATTAGAGCTTCCCTAATTTGCGAAGCCCACCATCTAGGAGGGTGGCCATAACAAGTAAGATCACCTTTGTCCAAAGCCCAATTAGCTAAAGCATAAACACTCTTGTTTTGATCTTTGACCACATGATTGTAATCAACTTTCAAAAATCCCATCTGGATTAATTGAATCTTCTCAATAATTATTTTTATTCTCCAATCAACCTTATGATTCTTAGGAGTCTTCAAAATATTAATCATAAGTTGAGATTCAGACTCAACTAACTAACCCTTTATCTATTTTCTATTCAATATTTCTAGCAATATTTTGTAGGCAATTTCATGCTCATTTGCATTCATTTATTTTATCTACAACAAGTTTCTTCTATTTCATAGGTATTTCCTCTTTCATCATGCATACTAATCTCATTTTCTTGTTGAATCCATGCATCTTAATAATTAATTTCTCTTATTTGTACGCATTTATCTTCATTTCATCTAACTCATTTTCATTTGTAAGCTTAATATCTATGTAGTTTAGTTTTATTCTCATTTTCATCTCATTTACAAATTCATTTGCTTATCTCTTTCATTTCTTTTGATGCTTACATGTTTCTTATCTTCCATGCATTCTAGATAAGTATCTTTATTTCATGCTTTCCATTTTCAATTAGCATTACAAATTAGCTATATTTTCTTTCCATTTCCCCTTCATTTTCAAGCCCTCTTTGTTCGCTATCTTATATAATAAAGCATTGAGACCTTTGCTATAGTTCCAATATCCATAATAGTGGTTCAAAACTCTATTGTATAATCTTACTCATCCTTCTTCTTTTACAAAATTTGAAAATATTAAAACTATCCCTTAAGATTTGATAAGATTATAATTTATAGGCCTTATAAATCTATCATTTCACCTCCTTTCCTTGATTTCATTTCAAATTTACCCAAATAGTAACCCAAAACTTAGTTAGCCTCCATATGATGCAGGAGCATCCAATGGTGTAAGAGTGATCTTGCATCATCCAAAATTTATAATATTTTTATTTTATGTTCTAAGTTTATTTAGTTGTTAGGGGATGGAAAAAAGACCTAACGGTGAAATAATCACCCCAATATCCTGAGCGGTTTGGGAGATATGCAAATTTTAAGGTGAGGACCCTACCAAAAACTAGTGAAAACCCTGCCACTAAAACTTGAAGGTCAATTTTGAAGGTCTTAGAGGCCTCATAGAGGGCTGAAAAATAGTGGTAATTCCTTTGGGAAATTATTGGGCTGCCAACCCCTTCGAGAGCTTTTCGAAAACATGTGCCAATAGTCATTTTGAGCAACAAGTGAGGAGTTATGACCTCGGGAAGTTTGTACCCAAAATTTGAATTTCAAATGCATTGTTCTAGGCAAGAAAAGGGAAAACAAGGTATTTGAGGGAGAATTTTGAATTTGTAAAGAATTAGTCTCTGTAAGCTCCATTTTTCCTCAGTAAGGAATACAAGAAAACTTTGGATTTTCTCTATTTCTATAGATTGTATGTGTTTTGTTAATGTCATTCTGCTTCAAGTGGTATTAGAGCAGGAGTTCTTGAGTGTGTAGATAGATCGCCGAATGTGAGGCAATTTGCACCAAGATTTGTGGTTAGGGTTTGTGAGAAACATGAGTATAATGCCTCCACGAAGAAACTATGGTGGTGGAAGAAATATTGTGGTACCAAAAGAGGATTTTAGAGCTTTACGGAGGCAAGTTCAAGCTCTACAAGAGAAGCTGAGGCTCTGATACCAATATAGCTATTTTGACAAAAAAAATTGTGATGTCAGTTATGGTAGGTACCTCATGGAGGACTAGCTTGAATCTACAAGAAGAAATTGTAGAGGTCCTGAGAAAAGGACCTAGGAGACTCATAAGGGATTTAAAAAGAGTGCACACTGCTAAAACACCATGACGAGTGGTTAGAAAGGATAAAGAACCAGTAGCAATAAAAACTACCTCCAGTGATGGAAGAATGGCTTGCATGATCCAACTCATGCAAGACCAACTCAACCAACAACGAGAGCTAATGGAGAGCCAGAGGGCTCAGATGAGTGAGCACATGGAATAAAAACGGGCACAAATGGCCCAAAAATAGGAACTTATCACTCAACAACAAAAGGTTATTGAAAACCTAACCCAAAATAAAACAAATAGTAAATTCAGTCAATTACCCGAGGGATCCACCAAAAGAACTATAGGGGAGGAACTACAAAAAGAATTAAAGAAATTGGATATTTTTAAGTTTGATGGGTGTGGTGATGGAGAGACCGCCTTAAATTGGCTAAGTGAGGCTAAAGGATATTTTGCCATCCAACCCCTTAGCTCTGAAGGGAAAACTACATGGGCAGTTGCTCATCTGGAGGGTCCTACCAAAGCTTGGTGGACCACCTATAAGAAAGTCACTCAGAAGGATGCAACATACATACCATGGGAGGAATTTGTAAGAGACTTTAAAAATCATTTCCTTACCGAGCAGTTATTTATTTAGAAACATGCAGAGTTTACAAACTTACGTCAAGGTAACATGACAATAGTCGAGTATTATCAAAAGTTTGTGCAGTTACAGAAGTATGCCCCAGAATTTTATGGATAAGAAAAATTTAAAGCACACAAGTTTGTCATGGGTCTACACACAAAACTTAGTCAGCCTGTTAGAGGGAAAACACTCTAGACTCTAACAATTGCTTATGATTTTGCTCGATATTTTGAATCAAGTCAGAAGGAGGTAAAAGCCTTCTATCAACAAGAGAAAGATAAATCAAGAAAAATGAGGAATCTTGAGCAGAATCATGATACAAATCAAAATCGTAAATATGGAGATAAGGGTTGAAGCAAAAATGACAACATAAACAAAAACATAAACCAAGGGTATAAGGGGCAGATGGATCCAGGAGAGGAAAACTACTTACAAAGAGCAAGAAAAAAACGAGAACCAAGTGAAAGAAAATAACAAACAAAAGAATGATGGTCCCAATGCCTATTTTGTATGTGGATCTCAAAACCACTTTACTAGGCAGTGCCCAAAAAGAGCAGATCATAGAAATACCATTGGAGAATCATCCCACAAAATATTTGCAACCATAGGTAACCCTAAAATTATAGAGCAAACCACTCCATTATTAATTAAAGGAAGAATGGGCAGCAAAAATGTGAATGTTTTAATTAATAGTGGTGCTACCAATAGTTTTATTTCTAATAATGTTTTAAGGGATATACCTGTTAGACCTGGGATCATGGCAAAAGGGTGGCAAGTAGAATATGGATTGTGATAGACCTATCTAGTTAACCAATGTTTATTTGAGTCATAAATGTAAATACCCCAAGGAAATATCAACTGGCATCTATATGTAGCTCCCTTACATGCATTTGACGCAATTCTAGGGATATATTGGCTTACGGCTCACAAGGCTACATTAAATTTTGAGGAGAGATGGATGGAATATACCAATGACACCAATCAATGAATCCGCATTCATTTTAATAGAACATCCTTTAAGCCCCATATGATAAGTAGTATGTAAGCCAAAAGAGCCTGAAAGAAAGGATGCAAGTTATATGTGATAAAAATGAACAAAAAGGAAGAAACAAACTCAAGTTCAACATCATTTCAACAGTATCCAATACTGGGAGAATTTAGAGATGTTTTTCATGAAGATCTACCTAGAATATCACCCAAAAGGGAGTTTGAATTTTCTATAGAACTAGTGCCCATGGCAACTCCAGTAGTCCTAACACCATATCTAATGACACCACTTGAACTGCAAGAGCTCAAAACACAATTGCAAGATTTATTGGAAAAAGGGTATATTAAACCTAGTGTATCGCCTTGGGGAGTGCCAGTTATCTTTATTAAAAAGAAGGATTGATCCTTAAGACTATGCATAGATTATAGAATGCTCAATAAGATGACGATAAAAAATAAGTATCCATTGCCAAGAATTGATGATTTGTTTGATCAACTTAGGGGAGCCACTATATTTTCCAAAATTGACCTTAGGTCAGGATATCATCAATTAAGAATCCAAGAAGAATATACCTATAAAACTGCATTTAGGACAAGGTATAGGTATTATGGGTTCACAATTTTACCATTTGGTATGACTAATGCACCAACATCTTTTATGAACTTGATGAATATAATGTTTTGAGAATAGTTGGAACGATTCGTGCTCATATTCCTAGATAATATACTAATATACTCATGGAATAAAGAGGAGCACGATGAGCACATGAGAATAGTGCTAGGGATACTCAAGAAAAATCAGCTATATGGGAAATTGTCCAAGTGTGAATTTTATACACCTCAGGTGTAGTATTTAGGACAATTGTTTCAGCCAAGAGTATAGCTATAGATCCCAAGAATATAGAAGCTATAATAGACTGGCTAGCTCCAACCAATGTATCTAAAGTATGAAGTTTAATGGGAATGGTCGGCTATTATCCAAGATTTGTGAAAGGATTTCCCAAAGTGGCATATCCCATAACTAATCTACAAAGGAAGGGGAAAGCATTTAAGTGGAAAAATCAATGCAAAGAAGCTTTCAAAAAACTCAAGGAGAAATTGACTACTACACCAATACTAAGGATACCTGATATGAATAAACCATTCACAGTATGCACTAATGCATCAATGGAAGGATTAGGAGGTATACTGTTGCAGGAAGAAGTTGTAGTGGCTTATGAGTCCAGAAAACTCAAGAAGCATGAAATAAATTATGCCACTCATGACTTATAACTAGTAGCTGTGGTTCATGCTCTCAAAATTTGGAGACATTATCTGCTGGGAAAACCTTTTGAGCTAAAAATTGACCACCAAAGCCTAAGGTACATATTTACTTAGACATTGTTAAACGCTCGACAACAAATATGGATGGAATTATTGGTTGAATATGACTTTGGCATATAGTATATCAAAGGAAATGAGAATAAACTAGAAAATGCTCTTAGTAGGAGAAGACACATAACTACTATCACAAGATGTCAGTATGAGCTTAAGAATCAGATCGCAGAACTACAAAGGACTGATGAATTTTGCAAATCCTGTCGTGATAAGATCGAGCAAGGATCCAATAGGCATAGCGATTATGGTATTAAGGTTAATTTTATATAATTTTGAGATAGAGTTATAGTACTCATTAGTGAAGAACTTAAAATAAATATTCTATGAGAAGCTCATTATGCACCCTATTCTACACATCCAGGAGTAGTCAAGATGAGAGAGAATATAAAGGACCTTTTCTAGCCTGGAATGAAGAAAGATATAGTGCAATTTGTTGCTATATGTCTTGAATTATAGAAGGTTAAGTGCGAACATCATCATCATGGAGGAAGATTATATTTATATGAGGTACTCAATCATAAGTGGCAGGTCATAACTATGGGTTTTATTGTGGGACTTCCAAAAATCTGTTTTCAGCATGATGCAATATTTGTGGTAGTTGATAAGTTAACTAAAGTGGCACACTTCATACCCACAAATTTTCATTATGATGCTTCAGATATTGCTCAAAAAAATGCACGGGAAATTGTGAGACTACATGGATTTTTTGAAGTAATAATATCTGATAGAGACTCACGATTTACTTCAGAGTTTTGGCAAGCTTTACACCGAGCCTAGGGAATAAGGCTCCATATTAACACTACTTATCATCCAATTATGGATGGCTAGACCAAGAGGGTCAATCAAGTGCTTAAGGACATGCTACATATGTATTGCATGGACCACCAAAGAAAATGGGAATATTATCTCTTCTTGGTGGAATTTGCTTACAATAATAGCTATCATACCACATTGGGCATGGCCTCTTTTGAGGCCCTATATGGGCATAGGTGCAAGACACCATTAACGTGGGATAACTCGAACGATCGCGAGGTGATCGGTCTTGATGCTATGAAGCAAATGGAAAACCAACTTAAAGAAATTCACCAGGGATTGCATACCAACTATCACAACTACATTTCGTCAACTTAAGTACACTAATTTTTTTTTTAAAACATCACTTTGCTTGTAAACCCATCATAATGTTAGTTCGACATACTTAAATTCACACTTCAAGATTGGCCACCACTGCAGCTGGTGTCTTAAGTGCTCAGGACTAGCCACATCTCGTAGGTTGCCATGTAGGAATTCTAACTCCTCACATGAGTCTATCTGGATTTCGGTGAAGGGTTATCCATTCAAGGCCCATATCACCTAAATTGGGTATGTTATCTCCCTTGTCCAAATCCAGAAGAATTCATAATTATTCAAGTGCTCAACTCAAATCTTTGGAACAAGCATATGTATATCGATGCTAGCCATTGACCCTTTGCTAAGGTTTGGCTAGAGTCCACCTTCTCAAGCTTAAGGACTAGATATTCATGACCTTCCTCAAGGTTGATGGAAATGTTGCCCATAACCATCAACTATTGGATCTTCCAACAACATGAGTAGCTCTCTAGCCATGCATCACGTTGGCACCTCCCCAACCCGAGTGGAATGATGAATATCACCACACTAACTGACTGACCACCTAGAGTGACGTCCCATACCACCACTCTTTACACTCGATAGCTCGGACCTCCGCTAGAGTACAATGGCACAGTCACACCTAAGTCACCTCGTGACCTAGTGTGGTTGGGTAGAGTAAGTCCTTACTCGACTTACTCAATACAGGAGCAAAGTAATTTCATTGAGTTTTAAAAATCTGTACTAAGCTTTTAGGTTGAAATAATAGGCTTACAGGTTATGCAATTCAACCATTGAATTAGAATGTGAACCATAATAATCTAAGGCCTAATCAAAACATTATTACTTTAGGTAAAATTATTTTAAAATTATAATATACTTATGCATTTAAACAAATACTACCTTGGAAAAATTACAAATATTTCCAAGCCCAATATAAATTCCTAGCCAAAAGTATTATTAACGCAAAGCTCAATACAACATTCTGTATGCTATCCAAACTTTGAAACAACTAAAAATATAACATGTGGCTTATTATAACATTTAACATTAATATAATAACATCATGAAAAAAAAAGAATTCCTACTCATCACGCTAATCTATATAATATTACTCTAAGCTAAGTACTTTTTAAAAGGGAATATATTTCAAAAGTAATCCTTTGGAGGAGGTTAATCAACCTCAACATAATAATAACACAAAATTTTAATACATACTAACTTAATATTGAAGATAAAGTCTTGGTAACACAATGAAATCACTAAATTTTAAATTATCCCCTAAACTACCATGACATATTCCATTTCTATTAAAATAGGGATAAACGAAAAGTAACTTAACAAGCTAATTTAACTTTCTAAAATGAAACCGTTCCTTATCTTATATTAGCCACTATTTCTGAAGATAATTCCAAGCTCACGAATACTAAAAGTTTAAAATAATATATCTTCGTGTGAGATAACAAATACTTAACATGGGATACACACACAATTATCTGATGGTAAAATAATATTGCATTCTTCGTCTATTGATGTACAATGAAGGTTTATCAGGTCGTCTAATATTATGAAGCATTGCCGAAACACATGTATTCAATTTCAGATCTAAACCCAGTAGTTTTATACAAAACCTGCGTTATATAGATAATAAAAACTCTAATATTACTATAATTCATAAAGATAACATTCTACATAGTTAAAATAGAAGTATCATCTTTCCTTAAATTAATCTAAACAACCGACAGAGAATATTTACAAAATTATAACATACATAAACGAATTTTACTCTTGAATTTTAAGACACTACACTCCTCAAGGTTCACGGATCTGACTGTCTAAAAAAAACTACCCTCATTTTTCTTCTTATTATAATCAATTTTGAATGAAGATGATGGTTCTGGAGTCATTGCTCAAGCCACACTCATACGCATACGCCTTCATTGTCGTAATTGATCCACCAAGCTCTGGATAACCGATAGTTTTTCAGAACACCACCCTAACACACTACGACAAATATTAGAGGTAGGGTATGGGTCAGCTTGGTCCTAACATGTCTATATGAAAAGCTCACCCATGCACTCAGGCAATCGAAAAGACATACGCAGACAAAAGCTAAGTACTCCCAATGCACAGGCCATCACTCTAAAATCATATAATAGAGAAAATGCATTGCAACAAAATAATTGTTCTCGGCCAAAATAAATTCAAAGGGTTAAGCGAAATCATTTCCAAATATATATATATATATATATATATATATATATATATATATTTTTAATATAAAAGTTTGAAAATTATAAAATAAACACCATATTTCAAATTCAAGCAAATCAGACATCATACAAAAGCTAGATTATCCACATTATTTCCACTTATGGGTTAAAACAGCCACATACACCATGACAGGTTGAAAACAAAACCAAACTCAAATTTAAACTTCTCTCATGATTATTCAAAGATAAAGCATAAATAGAATATAACCTTTAGCAAACCAACAGAAGTTTAAACACGCTTCCACAGAGAGCAACATAAAATAGAACAGACACTTTTCTAAATTTTAACGTGGTTTCCTTTATTAATGTATGTGAAATTGTTATTAGTCACAAAGCATATCGATATATACATAAAATCCATATTAAGACAAGCATTACACTGCCTAACCTAGTCTTACGACAGCACCGTTGAAATTTTTTATGAACAGTCAGCCCCTTCGCTTGCTTTCGTCCAATTCCTAGATGAAAAGAGAATGTTCGTTTAACCAAACCGCTTCCATTTTAAAATAGAGGATCTTGTAGTGAAAAGTTGACACCTCAAAACCCATTTTCCAGGTATGCCTTTCCAAGCACGTCTAAATGGACATATCCCACTCACCTGGGTGTTCATTAGAAATTATGGTTTATATTTTTATATATTTTAATCATAAATTAAAGTGTCATATTAAACTTCATCTAAATTATCTTTTATATAAGATTCGAACTACATGCCTATTTTTTTATATTGCAACTTAAAGTAAAGATCTTATAAATATTCGACTTTACCATGTCATCTAGGAAATGGGTTCCCATATGGAACTTAGGCTAGTCTTAGAAGAGACTAAGTTCTTTTTAAATTAAAAGTAATCTTTTTAATAAGAGAAAATGACCCTTATATTAATATTTATTTTAGTATATATTTTATTATATATTATTATTTTTAATTTTTTATTATTTTCAATCCTTAAATAATAAATTTATAATTACTTATATTTTCTTTATTTTAATTTTATTTATATGCATTTTATATAATATAATAAAATAAAAAATAATATTTATCACAGTAACGATATACATGAAGCAAAATAATAGCAACCAGAAAACAGATGTGATGACAGTCATAATGCAATGCAGAATGTAAATTCTACAGTGGGCTTCCATGTACCCACGGACCAAGGTGCACGTGGCACACATCATATCCACTTACTTGGAATTTTTAATTCATTGCCCTGGTCAAGGGGTGGGTGTTCTCTTCTTGTTTCCAACATGGACCCCTATACCTGCATCACAAAAACTAAATGCAGAATCACATTTTTCCAAGAAATTAATCACCAGTAGTGGGCATGTGACATACTTCCCCCCTTAGGATTAACACAGTTCTTGTGTTAGCTAGCAAGATAAAATAGAAGCATAACCACATAAATAGACATTTCAAAAATTAAATAGTCTTTTGCAAAATAGTCACACTATAGCATAGCATATTTCATCATAGTATTACTTTAAGAAAATTTTATAACAACCATATTAACCATGCATAAATAGTCTTTGAGCCAAAGAGAGAAGATGAGAGTGAAGATGAAGCTGAAGAAGTAGAGGTTCAGTTCGAGGAAGAAGAAGAGGTAGTAGATCTTGCATAAGCAAGATTATATAGAGACATATCCCAGATTGGGAAGAGATCAAAGATGAAGGTTTCTACGTATTCTGGAAATCTTAATCCAAAAGAGTTGATCGACTGGATTAATCATATGGAAGAATAATTTGAGTATGAGGAGGTTGAAGATCCTGAGAGGGTCAAGTTTTCTAAGACCAATTTGAAGGGTCATGCTAGAATTTTGTGGAAGGGATTTTAGTTGGACATAAATAAAAGAAGGAAGGAAAGGATAACAAGGTGGGAGCGAATGATGGAGAAGTTTAAGAGATAGTTCATTCTAGCTGATTACGAGTTGGATCCTCTAAAGAAAATGTAGGGTTTAAGGTAGTCAAGCAAGTTTGTCAAATAATACACAAAGGAGTTCTACAAGATTTTAATCAGAACAGGCCATTATGAGGCCAAAAAGGAGAAGGTAACCCATTACATAAATGGGTTGAGAGCAAGTATTCAAGAGGATATGAGTCTTTTCAGGATGACCACCATAGAATATGCCTACTAGTTTTCCTTGAAGGTAGAAGAGAAGTTGAACATAATATTTATGAGCAAGCAGAGAGGAAGAGGTCATGGTGCAATAACTGGTGGGAGAACAAATAGAGGATGAAATGAGGACCAAAAGAAGAATGGATAAACAAGAAAAAGTCAGGACTAGAAGGGGAGAATGCTTACTGCTCTCATGAACAGAATAATGACTACCAAAGAGGAAGAGGAAGGTATGGACGAGGGTCTAGAAGAGGAGGATTTCATGGAATCTATTTCCAATGTGGGGAAGAAAGAAATTGAGCATATGAGTGCCCACAACACCAAGAGGGAATAAATAAGAGGCTTGAAGGTAATGCCCAAGATGCTATTGTAGATGAAGGTGTTGAATCTGAGCACTCTAAAGATGTAGAAAGAGGAGAAGTTTTGGTCACAAGGAGAGCCTTGCTAAATGAGGAGAAAGATCCAGATCAGAGGAAGAGTCTATTCTGCACAAGGTGTAAATGTGTAGGTAATGTGTGTAATGTTATCATTGATAATGGTTAGCACTCATAACATAGTTTCACAAGGGATGGTTACCAAGTTACAGTTAGATAGAAGGAGGCACCCACATCCATATTGGATTGCATGGTTGTAGAAGGACCATAGGGATTTGGTTAGTGAGCAATGTTTAGTAAAATTCAATATTGGAAGTTACCATGATGAGGTCCTATGTGACATCCTACCTGTGGATGCTTACCATTTTCTATTAAGAAGGTTGTGGCATTTTGATCAATGTGTAATACATGATGGGCATGCCAACACTTACTCCCCGACAAAGGATGGAGTGCACCACAAGCTAAAGCCCATGAAAGAGGTGGAAGAAAATGTCTGTAGCAGTGCCAAAATTTACTTAGTAGATGATAGAAAATTTTTGGATGGTCTGAAGCATGAGCATATGTGATATACATTAATTCCTAGAATTAAGGAAGAACAATGCAAAGATATCCCTATAGAGGTCTCAGGTCTGTTAGAAGAATTCCTAGAAATTATATTAGATAATGTACCTGAGGGTTTACCACCAGTGAGGAAGATTAGTCACCACATAGATTTGGTACTAGGAGCTAGTTTACCCAATAAGGAAGCCCATAGAATAACTCCTATAGAAAGTGAGGAGCTAAACAAACAATTCCAAGAGTAACTAAAAAATGACTGATTCGATTCCATGTGCAATATCTATAGT
Organism: Wollemia nobilis; assembly: GCA_028583015.1. Classification (NCBI taxonomy): domain Eukaryota; kingdom Viridiplantae; phylum Streptophyta; class Pinopsida; order Araucariales; family Araucariaceae; genus Wollemia; species Wollemia nobilis. The sequence continues at coordinate 12,290,566 of JAQPPZ010003361.1, forward strand.
ACTAACACCAAAGAAATATGGGGAGTGGAGAATGTGTATAGATTCCTAATCTCTTAACAAAATCACCATCAAATACAAATTTTCATTACCAAGGATGGATGGCGTTATGGACTTTTTGAGTGGAGCCAAGTAATTCAAAAATATTGACCTGAAGAGTGGGTATCATCAGATTTGTGTTAGAGAAGGAGATGAATGGACGATAGCCTTCAAGACCAAAGAGTATTTGTATGAGTGGTTGGTCATACCATTTTGGCTAACGAATGCACCAAGCACATTCATGCGGCTTATGAATGAGGTACTAAAGGAGTTTTTAGAAAAAAATGTCATTGTCTATTTGGATGACATTTTAATTTTTAGTAATACTTTTGAGGAGCACTTGTTGCATATTCGATGAGTTTTTGAGAACTTGAGGGAGGAGCAGTTGCTAATTAATTTGAAGAAGTGCAATTTTGTGAAGAAGGAGTTGGTGTATCTGGGATTTGTCATCTCAGATGAAGGTCTTAAAATGAACCTAGAAAAGGTGAGGGCTATCATTGAATGGCCTACCCCAAGGAGAATTACAAAGGTAAGATCATTCCATGGTTTAGCCAGTTTTTACAAAAAATTTATTAGGAATTTTAGAAGTATTTGTGCACCCCTAATGAATACAATAATAGGGGATAAGAAGAAGTTTAAGTGGACTATAGGAGCAGATAGGAGTTTTGATATGTTGAAGAAACAATTCACAGAGCAACCTATTTTGGTACTTCCAGATTTTAATAAGGTATTTCAGGTAGATTGTGATGCTAGTGGTAGTGCTATAGGATCTGTATTGAGTCAAGAAGGTAAACCTATTGCTTAGTTTAGTGAGAAACTTAATGATGCTAGGAAGAAGTATTATGTCTATGATCAATATTTTTATGCTATAGTTTAGGCTTTGAATAAGTGGAGACACTATTTGTTGCCAAAAGAGTTTGTTCTATATACTAATCATTAGGCCTTATAGTATATTAATAGTCAAGGAAAATTAAATCAGAGGCACTTAAAATGGGTCAAGTTTTTACAGAGTTATACCTTTGTGTTGAAGCATAGGAGTGGAAAGTCAAACAAAGTTGTAGATGCCTTAAGTAGAAGGTAGAACTTGTTGATAGAAATGAAGGTGGAGGTTATAGGGTTTGATGAACTTAAGAGTTTGTACCCTGAAGATCCAGATTTTGCAGAGGCTTGGAGAGCTTTCTTGGCACCTGTTACTTTGGATAGAACTAAATGGTTGGATTTTCTAATCCAATATGGAATGTTGTTTAGAGGAAACCAATTGTGCATTCCAAGGAGTTCGATGAGAGAGAATTTGGTCAAGGAGAAGCATAGTGGAGGGTTGGTTGGATACTTTGGTCAAGATAAGACCATTGCCCTCGTTAGTGAGAACTACTATTGGCCATAGTTATAGAAATATGTGAAGATATTTGTACAAAGTTGCAGAGTATGCTAGAGGGCCAAGGGTGTGAGGCAGAACATTGGATTATATCAGCCATTACCTATACCAAAGAAACCATGGGAAAACATCAACATGGATTTTGTTCTTGGTCTACTAAGTACATAGAGAGGGAATGAATCCATATTTTTGGTGGTTGATAGGTTTTCAAATATGGCACATTTCATTCCTTGCCAGAAAACTAATGATGCAATTCATGTTGTAGGGTTGTTTTTCAAAGAGGTGGTACGACTACATGGTATACCAAAGAGTATTGTTTTAGATAGACATACCAATTTTGTTGGATATTTCTAGATACCTTATAAAAGAAATTAAATACATATTTGAAATTCAGTTCTGCATACCACCCCTAGACTAATGGAAAAACATAGGTGGTGAATAGGAGTTTGGGTAACCTGCTGAGATGCTTAGTAGGAGATAAGACCAAGGGATGGGATTTAGTTTTACCACATGTAGAATTTGCTTACAACAATTCTATCAATAGGAGTACTAATAAATCCCCATTCTATATTTTATATGGGAGCAGCCCAAGGAATGCTTCTAAGTTGAGGAATATGGGCGAAGGGAAAAAGAGTAGTGCTAAGGCTGAGGACTTTGCAGAGCACCTAAAGAGCTTGCATGAAGAAGTAAGAGAGCATATTAATAAGATGAATACTCAATACAAGATAAAGGCAGACTAGAAGCGATGATTTAAAAAATTCCAAGTGGGAGATGAAGTTATGGTTCACTTGAGAAAATAATGGTTTCCTGTTGAAACCTATAACAAGTTGAAAATAAAGAAATTTGGACCATGCAGGATCATAAAGAAACATGATTCAGGTAATGCATATGAAGTAGAATTGCCGAATGGGCTTAATATATCACATGTGTTCAAAATTTTTGATTTGGAAGAATATCATGAAGGGGACAATGATGATGGACCAGTAACAAAAATTTAAGATATTCCAACATCTACTCCAGAGAAGGAAGAGATAGAAGAAATCTTGGATACCCATGTCAACAAAAGTACAAAAAATAGGCAGTATGAAGAATATCTGGTTAAGTGGAAAGGAAGGCCTGTTGAAGATTCATCTCGGTTGTCGAAGACAAAGGTTGACCACCTTGGTTTTCCTCCAACAACAAATAAGTGAAGGTCACTTCTCAATTTACCTTGGGTGTCTGATGTAGGAGCATCCAGTGGTGTAAGAGTGATCTTGCATCATCCAAAATTTGTAATATTTTCATTTTATATTATAAGTTTGTTTAGTTTGTAGGGGATGGAAAAACAGACCTAACGGTGAAATAATCACCCCAATATCCTGAGCGGTTTGGGAGATTGCAAATTTTAAGGTGAAGACCCTGCCAAAATCTGGTAAAAACCTTGCCATTAAAACTTGAAGGTCAATTTTGAAGGCCTTAGAGGTCTCATAGAGGGCTGAAAAATAGTGGTAATTCTTTAGGAAATTATCGGGCTACCAACCCCTTCGAGAGATTTTTGAAAACATGTGCCAATAGTCATTTCGAGCAACGAGCGAGGAGTTATGACCTCGGGAAGCTTACCCCCGAAATTTGAATTTCAAATGCATTGTTCTAGGTAGGAAAATGGAAAATAGGGTATTTGAGGGGAATTTGGAATTTGTAAAGGATTAGTCTTTGTAAGCTCCATTTTTCCTCATGCTAGGAATACAAAAAAACTTTGGTATTTCTATGTTTCTGTAGATTGTATGTGTTTTGTTAATGTCGTTCTGCTTCACTATAATAGAGCAAAATCATAACTACCTATAGCCATTGGCAAATTTGGCTCTCTAGAATTACATAGAGCAAAAATGCCACACTGTTTCAAAAAATTTAGTGGAAAATTTACCACTCTATGGCGAATTTGATAGGGACTGCGTCCATACCAAAAGGCTTAAAATCATACTCAAATATATTTTAATATGGGGTTTGATCAGCTGGGAAGATAGCTTAATAGCTTATCACATCTCTACATTCAAATAGACCTCCTAACTAGAAAACCCTAATTTTTAAAATTTAATTTTGTAGGTTTTAAAAATGCCACCCTGTTGCAAAAATACCAATAGAAAATTTGATAGACTATGGGGACAGGTAACCTTGCCACTTGGCAACTCCCAAATTGCTATAATTTTATTATTTCTAGTTTGTAGATATTTCTTTTTTGATAAATTGGTTGTTTAAATCACATTTACGTTGGAGAATAAAGGAACTTTACCATAGACATTTTTCCTTCAAAACACACTTAAGAAAAAATAAAAAATCATATAGTTTGCATTCTAGGTTAGCTTGCTTGTTTCGTATTCCCCTTGTTTCCCTTAAAAGAAAAACTTCTTTAGCATAGATATCATTTGAATCAAAAAGCATACTAGACTAGCTCTTGTATTCTTGCATGATGTGTGTTTATGCTTAGCATGCACTTTCAATTATTTTTACTTTAGGTTTGAATAAAATTTATATTGTCAATGCTCGATAAATAGTAAGTTTAGAAATCCAAAAATTTAGGTGTTTTTTGAGTAAACTCATTAAACATTGTACAAGAAAAACATCAACACAACACACATAGTCACCTTGGTTTATACACAAAGTAAATCCCTCCTTTTTAAAGAGGCCCTTTAGCGAGGAAGTAGGGGTCCTAGCGGATCCTCTCGTGCATGTGCGAGGTTTCAAATCTACAATATTATAATAGTTTATCAAGATATGAACATTTCTCTCCTTCTTGAAAGTTGATGAATCTAACAAATTCAACTAATGCCATTTGATATATTGCAACCTTTATGATTTAAAAAGAAAAATTATGTTGTCATGATACCAACCATTATCTTGAATAAGTATCACTTAATGTGGTAATCTATTTTTGTCCATATGCTTTATTTAATTTATATATAAAAAATTAGCACAAGCCTCTCCTTTTAATATTAATATTCTTATTTCTACTAGTATCATGGATTTAGGAGTTTGAACCTTAACCCACAACTTTTCCAGAAAAAAATATTTTGGATCTCTCTTGCCTTTATTCAAATATTCTTTTGATAAGTCATGATCCCAAATAAGATAACCATATAAAATTTTTGTTTGTATAATGTTTTAAAAATAAATTTTGTTAGTGTTCAATTTTATAATTGAATTTGTGTACACTTACTTAGCATGACATAAAGATCTTTTATTTATGTAATTATGATTTTTTATACACAAGAATATAAATTGTAACTAGATACAAATTCAAATCTCAAGTACTTATATGAAAGAATCACCTCCACTTTCTCACCCTTATATGTGATACTCATGCATTTATCTTGACAACCAATAATTGTTATCTTTATTTTTATGGTATTAATTTTTTTTAATTAGGGTAAAAACAAGATTTGAAAGGGCTCGAACCCTTTTACAACACAAAGTTAGCCCATCAACTACATAGCTACTAAGGGCAAGTAGCCAAAAATCCCTTGGATGCAAGACAAACAATATCCATCCTGGATCCCAATTAGCTGTAGTCCTTCCTTGTGAAATTTTATAAATCCTCATGGACCACCATTAGGGGGATTTATCTCCTATCCTATTCTTTAATGACATCAAATTTCACTAGCTAGTCTGTTGGTTTGTTACATTCTCTAAAGACATGAACAAAGTCAACTTCTTCAAAATGCTTTATAATCTCTCTAAAATCTTGCACAATGTAATCAATTTGTCAATTTCCTTTTTGTATTAACTTTTATTCCAAAGTAGTTATAAGATTATCTAAAGTTTTTAAATGCCTTTGTAAGTTGTATTTATATTTTTTCACTAGTACAACACCATATACTTAAGCCAACAATAGAAAATCATACACTACAATCCATAGACCACCTTCTCATATTTTCTAATATTTTAAAAGAGAAAAGTAGCCTTTACATTTATGTAATACAACGTGCCAAAGACCATATCCCTTACATGTGTTAAATAACTAGTTAGAACATGATTTTAAATAAGATAATAATTATTTATTTAATATACTTAAAAATATATATTTAAATTGGAACATGTAATTTAGCAATAATATCAAATTGAAATGTTATATTACATTGAATAGTTCTTCAACACTCAAATTTGATAAATAAGAGGAATAAGTTCAATTAAATATTTAGTAAATAAGAAAGAAACTTCTCATCCTCAACTTCTTCATTACAAAGTAAACATATGTGATCTCCTTAATTAATATTCTTTTGTCTTATTTCAAGTGAAATATGATATGATATTTAGGTACAATGATAATGCGTCTTTTTATATTGAGATATTTTATTTGAGATGCCTTTTCTCTTTGTAGGTGAAGGTTAGGTTAATCTCATATTTGTAAAATATTTTTTCTCAACAAGATATTTTTAAAGAATATATAATTTTTGGTACGAACTGAATTCTTGATAATTCTTTTGGTAAATCATTTTGATAAATTCTCTATTTATCTCATTCAATTCTCAAATGGGTACTTAGTTGGCTCTCATGCATGTTTGATGGAGGTCATAATATAAGATAGTAGGGTTGGTTGTATTGTGACCTTTTTTCTATGGGTTATATGAGACTGAAATGGGTCCCAACCATATTACATAATGACCACATATTTATAATACAATATTTTGGTAATTAAGCATGTATTGCTTAGCAAGATTCAAATATGGTCTTCTCATTGAATGTTTAAGAATCTAACCAATTGAACATATTCCATTTTATGTATTGTGACCTTATTAGTATAATATTTTTTTATGATTTTTTTTTAAATTTGTTTTATGTTGCCTTGATATGAACCACTATATTTATTTGTAAGCATCACTTGATGTGGTAAACTACTTTTATCCATATTCTTTATTTTAATTCTGTATCTAAAAAATGGCATAAGTTTCTCTTTTTAATATTAATATTCCTATTTCTACTAGTATCATGGGGTTAAGAGTTTGAACCTTAACCCCTATTTTTTCTAGAAAAATAAATTATGGGCTCTCTCATCATTATTCAAAGATTATTTTGATAAGTTAAGATCTGAAATAAGATAATCATAAAAGACCATTGTTTGCATAATGTTTTAAAAAGGAGTTTTCTTAATGTTTAATTTTGCAACTGAATTTGTGTACACTTACTTAGCATGGCATAAATATCTTTCATATCTCTAACTATGTTTTTCTATACAAAATAATTTCAACTCTAGATAGAAATAAATTCAAATCCCAAGTACTTATACAAAGGAACCATCTCCATTTTATCATCCTTTTGTGAGGTATCTTTATAAATTTCAACTAGTACAACATCATGTACATAAGTCAACAAAAATAAAGCATACACTACAATCCATAGACCTCCTTCCCATTTTTTCTAATATTTGAATAAATAATACTAGCCTTAACATTTACATAATATAATGTGCCAAATATTATATCCATTACATGTTCCAAATAACTAATTAGAACATGACGAATTCAAATTAGATAATAATTATATATTAAATATACTTAAAAAAATATATTTAAATTGGAACATGTAAGTTAGTAATAATATCTAATTTAAGTGTTAGATCACATTGAATCATTATTCAACACTCAATTTTGAGAATTAATAGGAATGGGTTCAATAAAATATTTAGTAAATAATAAGGAAACTTCTCATCCTCAACTTCTTCCTTGCAAAGTAAACATATATGCTCTTACAAAATCTATTAACTGGTTTAGAGTAGTGATTCACTTGCTTAAAGACACCGATTTCCTCAAGGGAGATATTCACTTGATAAAAGTGGCCAACTTGATCACTAAATATGAGAAAATCACTCTTAAAATTTGAGCAATCATTCGACAAACCTGAACAAATCTCTTGAATATGTGTAGAAGTAAATATCGACATAGGTAAAAAGGAAAATCTTCTAGAAAGTGACTTTTTGGCATGTAGTGGTGCACCAATTCATTTTTAGAGCCTTGTAAATATTGTTAGAGGTATGTAACCTTTGGAGGTACAACATTTTGCTAATGCTACCCCCAAAATTTTACTTTTACTATGAGTTATTATTTTTCACCCCAAGCAACTTAAAGGTAATATTTTGATATAAATAGATGCCTATGGCCCTCACTGTAATCATATCTTGACCCTGAGAATTTAGAGCTACAATCTATGATACCCAAATTATTATTTGTACTCATGAGGTTGTAAGAAATTAGCAAGTTCTTATGCATCTGATTAGTGGCACCATCCTTCTAGTTTGCTAAGTGTGTAACAGTTGTGGCATAACCCTTCTAGCCCATCTTGTCATTCACTTATCAATTTTATAATCAAACAAATGGATGGAAATTGATGTTATTCTTATAATATGTTTATTGATCATATGCTATTATTCCTGTGGTGCAAAAATTGTACTTGCTTTCAATTTCTTACACTCTAAAGTCCTCACAATTTTTTTTTTTTAAACTTTATATATGTAATTTTATTTCCATACATTATTTGATTACATTTTAGTTTATATTAGTGATATACACAAGGATAGTGGGTAGCAATCCTAAATATTGAGGTTGGGAAAAGACTTTAGAAAACCCATACAAACTTGTTGAAACTTAAATTTGGGGCATAAAACCTAATTTAGGAGTCAAGACAATTCCCTAAATCAACAAAGTTTTTAGCATGCCCAATGGGACAAACCCTCAATTTCCATGCCTTTGCATACAAAATTATTGATGGTCATGTAAAAAATACCTCTGTAAAGGATGAAGCAATTGGATCAAAATTAAATAAAGTTTCACTAAGTATTAGCAAGTGATTCATTTTGAAATTTAGAGTGTTTTGGTCGATTTTAAGCAAACTTGGAAAATTGCTAAAGTCCTTAAAAATGAATGATTTATTTGGTTATTTCAAGTGATTCACTTCAATTTATCAAGTAATTCACTTGAAAAAACCTATATTTTTTAAATATTGACTCTAAAGTGATTTGCCAAGGCCATAAGTTAGTTTTTTTAATTCTAAAACTTTTTATTATTATTTTGTCAAACTTGTTTTTTCTTTTTTAAAGTAGGGTGTTAAAGAGTTGCACTTTTTCATTTACATAAAATTAGTCACATTAAGCTATATAGCCTCTTTTGTGCCACCGATATTTAAACCTTGGTGTGGACTATATCATACATATGTCTCAACCATTGAACCAAGGACTCATTGGCTTTAGTTCTAAACCTAGTTTTACTTGGAATTTGACTATTTTTTTGTTATTTGTGCTTGAATTTTGTAGGTACTTTATGAATGAATATTTTGGCATAAAATTTATTATTTTTTATAGAGATAAAAACCCAAAATACATTCAAGTAATGCTAGAACTTGAATCTAACTTGTATGTGCATCTTCCATGGGTAAAAACACTTAATGATGGAGACTTTTGAACTTTGAATAGAGGTCTAAGGTTCAAGTATTTGGGATAAGGTTGTACGCCATGCTTAAATAATTATATTATGGTTGGAAAACCATAAATTGGGTAAAACAAGGGTCGTCTCATATGGCCTATGGTCTCATGGACATTAGAAAAACTACTTTACCCTTTACTTTAAGGTAAATTTTGAGTTTATTTTTATCTAAGTACAAAATAGCAAGTGATTTTCTCATAATAACAAGCAATTCACTCCAAAAATAGTGAAACTCATCCAAGACAATATCTATCAAGTGATTCACTCAAATTTTAAAAAGTGATTCACTAGGAAAAACAAGTTTCTCTCTCTTCTACATATGAAGGTGTTTTTTTCTATACTCAAAAGCAATTTGCTTGAGAAATATTCTCATTTTTACAATTAAAAATTCTAAGTGACTCATATGCATTTTCAAAGTGAATCACTCCATTTTTGCATGTAGTAAAATTATGCTTTTCTAGAAAATCATCCTAAAATTACAAGCAAGTTTTTTTGATTTTTCAGGAAAATTGCTTAATAGGCAAAACAAAATATTTTTGAATTTTTCTTGTAGATTTTGACCTCAGTATCTATTTATGTAGGTATGTACATGTAGACCTATGTATACATGATCTAAAACTCAAAAATGAGAAAATATTAACAAACAACAACCATTGTCCTGTACCATCAAAAGGACACTAAAAAAAAAGAAAAGAATAAACCACCATGTGGGTACATCAAGAAGATGAATTCAAAAAGGTTATAGTATCCAATCCTACTTTGTAAAAAGGAAAATGATACATGGCTATTTTAGTTAGCCAAAGTTTAATTCTACTTGAAATTGGTTATTTAAGCCAAGGTTATTCATCAAATTTAGCAAACTAGACTTGGTTGAACCCTACTATGGTATTTACCAATCCTTTATCCCATATACCAATTGATGTAAACAACCTTATGAATAGTATACTTTTCATGAACCAATTCTACAACTGACCACCACCTTCTGGTATACAAACATACCTCCTATAAGTACTCCTATAGCTTAGAGCCTACTTGGATCTAGTTTCTCAAATACTTCAAATATTCCTCCATGTTATTCCTAGGCTACAATAGAATCATTATGCTTAAACCTAAACCTCACTCAAAATATACAAGCAATAACTAGATAAATAGGGTTGTAGGTGTCCTTGGAAAACACACATGGGTAAATACCACCTCCAACCATCCAAGCATAGCAAAATATACAAGAGCCACCTACTAAAAACTAATAAATCTTGTAGGTAAGGTTGAACTATCCTCATCCACAAAAAAATATCCAACTACCTCCTAGTCAATTGTGGGCTTACTATAATTTATCATCTCAATATCCTTCATATTTTTTTCCTTCATATATATATACCCTCCATAACATTAATATCCACATATTTGCTATGCCATGTACCTTCCTCCTCATCAATAGTATGATCAATGCTCCTTCTTATAAAAATTTAAAAGCACCCCCTAGACCATAAAAATTGCTTTTGATTGGACCTTTCAAGGATTTTTAATTGTAATGGTCTATTATCTAGTTTTCCTAACAACTATGAAATCCTTATCTACATTTCATGGGAATGAAAACAAGATGGTATCGGATCACCTTCATGAACTATCAATGATTAATTAAATTCACCATATTCATGAGGAAGACATAATGGTACACATACCCATTTATTCTTTTCATGATAAGTTACTTTATGGTATAGGGGATTACCAAATAATTTAGTTACTAGTTTAGCATCAATAGTAGAACATATGCATAGATTTGATAGAATGGGGAATGGTTACTTAGTTTTATGTCAATTAAATATGATGTGAAGAGACACTCAATAAAGTATTCATGATTTACTAGGTTCTTGAGGACCCTAAATCTAATTCCATAAAATATTGGGCCAAATGAACAATAGGCTTTGTCATATTATATCAAAGGGTCATAATCTGATTTATCTCTAATGCTTTGCAATGTTAATAATTGTACACTAGCTACAATGTTCAAATATGTATCTAGAGGAGAAGTTTTACTTGCTTGGGTAGGGAAGATACCCCTACCCCATCAACGGCCTATGCAACCCAAATTATCCAAAATACACCTATGCAAAAATCCAGACCAAATTTTCTCTAATCCCTAATCCCCAACCAAATACTATTGTACATTATTTCATATCACCATACATCATCACCCACCTTGACCAAAATACTTCATTTATAGTAGTCTTCTAGCCACCACTTATAGCCCTTCCCACTCCATCCAATCTTGGTAACAAGCCTAATAATAATTTTATGATGAATGAAATGTTAGAAGTAATCAAGAATTTGGTAAATAAAAATAATGTTAAATAAATAGTGAAAAAATCATAGAATTGGTAGCTTTGAAAGAGCCCCACCTAACAAAATATTAAGTTCCTTGGTAAGTTTCTAATCAAGGAGAAAATCAGATTTACAATCACATGGTTAAAACCAACATAGTGATTGAACTAATATGGTGCCTTACCTGTAATGATAGGCATGATCCTCATAAAAGCATGAATTTCATTAGGTATTATCAAACTATTCAATACACAAGTTGAACAAGCTATCACCACTGGTCAAGTAGTTCCCATAATGAATTCTTAAATATACTAATAGTCCCAAACTCCACAATAAATACCTACCTTTCCCAATCTCAATAATGCAATATTAGAAAATTTTAGCACTTTGAAAATATAATAAGAGTTAACTTTTAAAGATGATGCCATAATAACCAATCAACAAGGGATTAAATTCAAGGTAAAAGAATATGTTTGAAGAACAATCAACTAATAAGCAGGCTAGCACTAGGAAGGGTACAACAATACTTAGAAGAGGAAGGAAAATTTTATACTTAAAATATAGACACTATCTTAGTGTAATAAAAAATGTAAAAGGATAAGGAAACTACAATTAATAAAGTAACAATATACCTCAGATAGGGAGTTGGGATGTATCAGATGATAGAGACTAGAGGAAAGATAAAGGAAAGGAACAAGTAACAAGTAATGTAGATATAGGAGCAATTAGTAAATCTACTATAAAGAAAAATAATAAAAGGAGAGACCCACTCCAAAAGGAAACCAAAAGGTGGCTAAAATATCCCTCTCTTACAAGTGAAGAACAAGCAATAGCTCCTACACAATTTCCAAATTTTATCATAAGAAAAGAGGGTTTCTTTTCCAAATTTAATATTTTGGAGGAGATAAAATGAACATCGCCCAAGGTTAGCATTGCGGAAGCATTAGAATTACCTATGCAATGAAAATTTCTCTAGGAAGTTCTAAAAGAATAAGAACAAGAGTGGAGTTACACTAAATATAAGCAAGGAGAGTCTATTATAGTTCACATAGCAAACCAACCAAATTTGATGGTAGAAAAATTGTTGTACATTGAGCTCAGTGCATCTAATGCATGAAATGATCCAAAACTAAAAATTTTAAAGCCACACCCATTCTATATGAAATTCAATATAAAAAAATATATTCTCTAAAGTTGCATAGTAAATTCAGGTGCAACAATCATAGTTACATCCAAAGCTATTTATAAACAAATATGTCTCCCTTACATTAATATGGATAGTCACCTAATCCAAATGGATGATACAAGAGTCAATGTAGTTGAGGTTCTCAAAGATATGATAATATCTATAGCTAGATATCCAGAGTTTATAGTAGTAGAAGAAGTGATATTTGTGGACCTATCCCCATATTTTAAAGTGTAATTATCCAAATAATGGACATATAGGTTATCAAGAGACAACTACCTAGAAATGGAGTATACTCATATGAAGGTGCCTAAATATGGGAAAATAATAAAGATTGAAAATGAAACACCTTACAAATACCTTCTATATAATATTGAATATAAAAATACAATGAATTGGAATGAGATGCTAGAATACATTCGAAATATGAGGATAAAAAATATGACCAAGATCTAGAAGTAGATATGACAATCATTGTGCTACAAGATGAAAAAGACATAGAAGTGAAGTATGAAGAAACCAAGTTACGGAACTACCTAATCATAGATACCCCTTAAAATCTCCTCATATCAACATGTCAAAGAGCTAAAAAGATATGTACTATGTATTTTGATGGTGCTAGGACCATGAATGGGACAAGCATTGGGGTATAGTTCATTGATCCATAAGGAGCACATATTCACTATGCTTGTGGGTTGTTCAACTATACAAATAATGTGTCCAAGTATGAAGCACTTGGAATTGGCTCAAGGAAAGTAGAAAATATGGGAATAAAGGACCTATGAATATATATAAACTTCAAACTAATTATTAAGTAGGTCAATTCCTACTGTGCCATGAAAAACAACCACCTAAAGTCTTATAAGCATCAAATTTTAAATTTGCTTAAAATTTTTAATTCATATAAAGTCAAAGTGATCCAAATGGAACTAAATACAAAGGTAGATGTATTGAAAGGAATTATGGCTTAATTTAACTCTACCAATGACATGTAGGATAAACATAAATAATTGGAAGTGATTTTTAGGCTAATAGTACCTAATAACTTTGATCATTGGAAGGTCTTCAACAATGATGAGCAAATCATAGAATTCCTAATTAAATAGGACCAAAACATTGAAGTTAATAATTATTATGGGAATAACATCAAGGATAACATCATACAACTAAAATCAAATTAATTGTACAAAGGCCTAATCACCCTAGAGTTTATTTAACTTGGATGATAGCACAAGGAAAGACACTCTCAAGCTAAAGTCTTGTTCATATAACCCAATTGAGGTAATTGAAGTAAAAAGAATACTACTTAGAAAATATTACACTCAAGAAGAGATAACATTTTAAAGAGCTCTATGATAGGTATGGGGAAATTATTTCCTAATTATATGAATATCTTAAAGTTTATTACTACACTATCATAAAACATGTAATCGAAGTGGAGACTAATTATAGACCTTTTAGAAAAAATTAGAGACCAATGAATTTGAATATAGAAGCAATTATTACAAATATTTATCAATATTCTACAAGCTCATATACATTCTTGATAAAACACTCCACACAGGTTGTCAATCTAGTCACAATACACAAAATATTGGGGATATAAGACTATGTGTCAACTTCAAGAATCTAAACATGAAAATTTTAAAGGATCACTATACATTGCCTATAATTGATCAAATATTATATATTAAGCAAGGTCAAAAATGGTATTTCTCCTAGATGAATTCTCTAGATATAATCATATTTGGGTTAAATATGAAGACCAACATATGACAACCTTCACCACAAAATGGGAAACCTTTGCCTACCAATAGATGTCATTTGGGTATTAAATTTAGGGGAAACATTTGAAAGATCAATGGACATAAATTTTTTTAGGCTCATATGTAAGACTATCCTTATATACCTTGATGAATTGATAGTATATTTGAAGATCAATAGGAAAGCATCTCAACCATATATAGTCAATTTTCTAGTAGTATATAAATTTTGGTAATTCTTTGAACCCTAAGAAGTCCATATTCATGGTACATTAAGGTAATTTTTTGGGTTATGTGGTATCGAAAGAAGTTTTATCCATATAATCCAACCAAATAAAAACCATCCAAGACCTACCAATTCCCACATCGGTCAAATGGATCAGGTCATTCCTAGTACAAACTCAATTTGTAGTCAAGTTCATTACTAATTTTGCTCAAATTGTTAGGCCTATAACCAATATGTAAAATAAGTATGCCTCATTAGATTATAATAAATAAGGAAAGATAGCCTTTCAAGGCATCAAAGAGGCCATCATAAAAGATCCTATCCTAATTAATCAAAATTTCTCTAAGGAATTTAGGATATGTGTTTGGTATAGATGATATCATTGTAGCTATATAAAATCAAAAGAATGACCAAGATAAAGAGCATCCCGTATCCTTCACGAGTCAATCCCTTCACAACTACAAAAAACATTATACCCTAATTGAGAAACAAGTATTCTCCATTATGAAGGCCTTAAAACGTTTAGATACTAACTTTTGCAAAGCAAGACTAATATATTTGTAGTACACCTTGATATCTATTTTTTTAACATGGTGAACTATAAGGAAAAATAACATGATGTCTCAATAAAATACAATAATTTGATATTGATATCAAACCTACTACGCTTATTAGAGGAATATATTTATGCAAAATACTAGCAAAGATAGTTTCTAAAGGATATGTGGCTCTAGTTTATGAGGTGGATATAAATAAAGGAATCAAATGGATATGATACATGCATAGATACATGGCTATAGGAAAAGTCCCTAAAATATTTTTAGCTAAAGAGAGAGCTAGATTTAGAAGAAAAACAACACACTACAAATTGTTAGACAACATCTTGTTTATATAAGTATACGATGGAATTCTACTCCACTACATGGAAGAAGATAAAGAGGTCCCCCTAGTAAAGTAGTATTATGATGGAGGAAAATTCCCTATGCCCAAAACTACCCATATTATCATAAAGGATGGATTCACCTACCCTTTTCACTAATTTCTATCAGTGGGTTGAATTTTATAGATCTTGTTGCATGTTTTGAGGAAGGAAGAAGAAAGCTTTAATGCCTTTAGAGCTTATCAACATGATCAAACCATTTCAATAGTGGGGTATTTATTTCATAGGAAAAATTAACCCATTATTAAATGCAGGCCATGGATAGATCCTTAGTACTATAGAATAATTTACCAAATGGATCAAAGTGATCCTAACCAAAGAAGCTAATTAGGAAACAGTGGTCCAATTACTTGAAGATATCATCACTAGATTTGGATACCTTGCTACCATTGTCATAGATAATTCTACCTATTTCAAGGGAGATAAAATGATGAAGTTTTATCTTGAATATGGATTCCTACAAAAAATGTCATCCAATTATTATCTTAAGGGAAATATATTAGTTAAATTGACTAATAAAAACATCACAAGATTCTTGTAAAGGACTAATTTAGATTCACAAAGGGACTGGTATAAAAAGCTATATAATGTGTTATGGGTAGATAGGGTGATGTTGAAATCATCCATTATGTCATCTTCCTATAGGCATGTATAGAAAGGAGGTAGTGTTACCAATCAACCCCAATTTCTCTTCCTTGAAAATACCACAACTTGATTTGGAAGACACTGACATCAAACCCATGCAAGCAATATTGAATACACTATTGGCCCTAGAGGAAGAGATATTTTAGGAAGACCATGTAATATAAAGAATCCATAAAGAGGTGGTTTGATAAAGGAGCTATGAAAGTAGAATATAAGAAAAGTGACCTTGTAGTCAAATGGGAAGAAGATTGAGTAAAACCAAGGGCTCATAAAATTTTTGACTCATTATGGAGTAGGGACCTTACCAGATCTCTTAAAATTATGGGTCCAGACACTTAAAGGCTTACCTCTATGGAAGAAGTAATGCTATTTATCTTAGCAAATGGGAAACAACCCTATCAAGTATAAAGATAATAAATATGGAAAAAATATTATATAAACAATATCGATTATTAATTCAACAAGTCTTTTTCCACCCTCTTCTATCATTACCACTTTGCTTTTTCCTCCTTTATAAAAAATTATCAAATTTTCTTCAAAATTCCCTTTTATTTTCCTAAATCTATGGTCTATCAAGGATATATTGATGTTAAAAAAGATAGTGATTCAATATCTTTAGTGAGTGATATTACCACTTAACCAAGTGGTATGCATATCCAAACTATTGGTCCATGCCAACCATAATGTAGGACCAATCGACCCTTAATAGACTAATTTCCTTGCTTGAGAAGCCTAAGCCAAGGTGTAGGTAGGGAATGCATGGCCTAAGGTCTATAAAATCCTTAAGGGGCCCACGAGATCCTTGCTTGTATGTGTGTACCCAAGAGAATAAAGCAATCCATAATTAACTACATCTAGTGAATCACTCATATGTTGAACCATTGATCAGGTAAAGCCCACTAGGTTCCCTAACTTAGGTGGTTTGCTTCAAAAAAGAAACACTTTCCCTTGATATAACTTTCCTCAAATTTTACACAAGTTTCCAAGCATGAGTGAATCAATAAATTTTTTTCTAGAAAATCATTGAAACTAATTGAGAGAATCACTCTCCTTCACCAAGAAAATATTTGCATCCCATAAAGTGAATCACTTTGATTTTTAAAGCAAATCACTTCCAGGTTCTTACTATTATAGTTTGTTCTACCAAGCTAATAAATTGCATTTCTCAAGAAAATCAATTCACTTCTAAATAAGCAAATATGCCTAATTTTCTAAAATTTTACCTCTACATCCAATTTTCCACCATCTTCTCATCATGGACACCATATATGTATCCACTAGCTCTTCATTACTATAAGCCCCATATATATCACCTCCTTCCACCAATATCACCCCACATTAACACCCATTGCAATCGCTATAGTGAAGGATGATACATTAGGAAAACAAAACCAAAGGAAGAAAAGGAAGAAAAGAGGTAAGGCTCCCCATCCCCCAAAAGACTAGAAGAGTATTTTGAGGATGCATATTGAAGGATGAAGGAAGGAAATTATATGCAATCCATGGGACAAGTAAGGGTATGAACCTTAAGTAAGTACAACTTGGGTCCCTAAATTGATTCATGGAACATTGATAAAAAATCAACCTTAGGTTTAGCAGTGAATCTAGTACCCCATGTTTTGAGTTACCTAAAACTAATAGAGATAGTGGCTGAAAAATATTACCTAACAACAAGTAGTCTCCATATCCTATAATGGAAAAAATATGCATTCAACATTATAATGAGAGTCATCAAGAGTATCCTAAAGGCTGATGATGACCTAGCCATGTAGATCTCCTATATCCCCCAAACCTAGAAGGAAATATACTATAGACAAATGAATACCTATTGGTAAAGCTTATGATCCTTCACCTAAATAATCCTGGTCTACCATCCAACTTTAGTATCCCATTAGAGTTAGACCAGTTTAAGGAGGATGTTTACATGGTGATGTTAGATATAGCCACCATACTTGGAGAAAGAAGTAATAAATGGGTCTATGAGGAAACATTACCCTACTACATACTTTTAAGACCTTCCCAAGGCACTCCTAGATAATTAACTACACCAAGTATATGTCTTATCAAATGTATAATCAATTAAAATACTTCAAGGAAGAGAGAAAGTTAACCTATACTTCCAACCTAGTTTGGTTAATCCTATAGTAGAAGAAAAGATCATTTTCACCCTCTATCTAGACCAACTAGGGGAGTATGGATAACCTATAAATATTATAGAGTGCATAAAAATACTCTATTGAGAAGTGAAAAATACCTCCTACCACTTCTATGGTGAGGTGTACAAGGTCATAATGGAAACTTTTTGAGAAATGGTGCCAAGAATAATAAATGAGACGTGATAGCTACTAATTGAGAAAAAATTTCCTAGAGGATATTTATATTTAGGGAGGGATAAATATTTCATCCACTTCTATGGATTTTAACCATTCCTTTCAATATGCCTACAAGAGTTCCAAACTACATGTTCAATTTAGAATATGTAAGGCAACTCAACTATGTGGATCTAAATAACCTTAGAGGGTAGAAGAAAACCACCATTTAACTACTTAAGCAATAAATCATGAGAATAAATCCTAAGATGCGTGGGTTCCACATGGTGGTAGAGGTAATATTGAGGGAGATGAGTCTCAAACAACTTAGAGACCACTAGTCCTATGACCCACATTTTTAGAAAACCCTTAGGGATACGAAATTAAATACCTTTTTCACACATGAGAAAAGGTACAATGTTCAATAAAGACTAACTTGGGTGAAGAGACAACCCTTGCCACTTTGGAAAATGAGGTAAAATCTAGAGCTAATTTGATAACCCCCTATAGTTGCACACATTTTATAAGAAGTAAAAGTAAGACTTTGATTTGAATATTAAGTTAAACCTTCAAATGTTGAGAAAACTCCAAAAGCTAGGGTATATAAACAAGAAAATTCTTATGTGGTAGTGAATGAGGTACAAAATGAATATAATAAGCAAGTCTATAAAATATGGTCCATTTAATGTTTATTTTTCTACTACATGCAACAAAAGACATCCCAAAGGTGCTAAAAGGGCTAGACTCATAATGGAAGTAGTAACAGGTACCTCGATCATATGTAAGGATAATCCCAAATTGTAATATCAATGATTACCACTTTAGCTATGTTGATGCATTTTATAATAGTCATTATAGTGGTTAAGTAAATGATGATAAAGGGGCAAAAAGAGTTTGAGAGCTATGAATTATGTTTAGCAAGGAGGCCATGATAGCATAACAATAGGAGTAAGGGAAGGAAACCTAAATTAAGGAGGATAAAATCCCTCAAGGAGGATCTCCTCATGAGTTGTGAATCTCTAATAGCCACAACTACATACAATATCTCTTCACCTTCATTATCCACCATTCCACCTTCTTTATTTATATTTTTATCTTCTATCTATGCTTATATTTATTTATCTTCCCCTTATTCCTCCATTCCCTTTTCCTTCCTATTATTTTGTTGTGCTCCTCCCATTATACACTAGTGTACTACCTATTTCTCTAAGAGGAACCCTACCTATCGATTATCCTAGGGACACCCTATCTCTAATAGTCACAGTCATAGTAGGAACCACTCCCATCACATCATTTTCATTCCCACTCATCTAAGACCTTGTATCACAACCATTAGTTATATGGACTATGTCAACCCTTTTGGTCACTCTGGTCACATTGGAAAAACATCCCACTCCCACCACCTCCATCCCATTCCTTGTCATTACCACTCAATTTGCACCTCCTGCCACATCATCCATATTTACACACCCACTATATCCTCCATTGAAAAGTGCATATAGAGGACCCAAACCAAGCTATGCTTATAAGGTTAGAAAATTTGATATTTTCAAGGTGTTAAATATCCTTTCTTCTAAGGAAAAACTATGGAAGAAAGAGTACAAAAGAATTAAAATTAAGACCTCCAAGGCTTAAGTGTTCTTTCATTCATAATTGTTAAAGAAGGGAGATAAAGTGTATTTTATTGAGGCTACAAAAATCAACACCTCCAAGATATCATCAATACCTATTGAATTAACTACTAAGACATCATATATATATCTAGATAGGATAGACCCATACCAAAAGGTCCAACTGGCTAACCAACTCACACTTAGTGTAACAATAAAATTTGGTCAACTAGTAGTTGAGGATGAAGAAACATAGATGTAGACAATAAAAATATATACCATATGAAGTAATATAAATAAAAAATAGTATATGATGTATTGTATTGTGCTTTTGTATTATTTTATTACAATAAGGACCCTCACAGGGGTTATAAAAAGATATAAGGTATTGATCTCCTTTTATTAGTAACAACGATACCTCAATGTTTTTGTCACTACAACACTAGAAGGCGAGTTTGCCATGATCATCATTTTTTTTGGATCTGGATATCTGTGTCTGGGTTCGTGTCTTCATCTACATTTTTTGGAACTGTGATTGGATGTCAACCATTAGGGAAGCTAACAATCATGTTCTCTAACCATCTAGGAGATGGATGATTACAATATTTGACCATATGGGGTCAAATAAACATGTATTGGAGTCTTCTATTGTGCTTGAGTTTACTATTATATTTGTGTCTTCTCACTTTGAACCTGTATGTTTGCACACACATGAAATGTAGATGATTAGAAATACTAGTTGGACCTCCCAAAGTGAGGCTTGATTTTCAAATAGGATTAAAAACTAGATATATAGAAAGGGAATAAAGATATATAAAATAACATTACTGAATGAAGCATACATAGATCTTACCTTTGTTTCACTATCATTGATGTCTCTATTTCTATCGTTATGTTGCGTCATGTTACATCGTAATATTTTGGGCTGCATAATGCTGTGTTTAAATATTTTTGCACAAGCTAGGAGATGATTGTTTGGGTCTAGATGATCATGAATCAAGACCATTCAAGGTCAAACGGTCATAGGCTATGGCATACTTTCATTTATGAAATATTGATCTAGGCCTACAAAATATTACAATCAAGGTCTAGAATAAGATGAGGATGGATGGAAAAAAATTTACTTTGGGGAATTTGGGATGTGAAGTGTGCTCATAATTTCAACACTTTGATGCATGAACCATCCTCTCCCTAATGAGGGTATAAGGGGTGCATTTATAGTTTTGGGATGGAGGAGGATGGCCTCATGCAAATGATATATACGCATGGATGAATACACCTTGGGATCTCCTTCACTCAAGTAAACAACCAATATTAACATGCTTGATCATCAGTTAAATTTTTATAAATAGAAACATGCTTATTTATTTATTTTTAAATAAATATTTCTTTATACCCTAAGTTTAGTTAACTTGTGAAACTGAAGTGAAAGATATTATCTTTGATTTTTTAATTATTTTATCCATGCTAACCTCCTTACCTTTTATGTGTTTGTTAACTTACATGAGGTGTGATTGTAGTTAATTGGAGATTAGATTTGGGTGAGGATAATCCTCACCCATCCAGATAAATATAAGGTAGAGGTGGAGTTAACTTGTGTTCATTTTTGGACAATGCAATATTTTACTACACGTAGCCAGGATGAATGATGTGAGGTGGAACTGAAGATAACTACGGATAATGTGGCCATGGAGGATTCAAGGGTGAATGGTCCCATTGGGGAGAGGTGATTGGTTGTGTAGCTTAAGTAATCATTAATCAATTATTTAATATAAAAATCAATTAATCAATTAATTAATACCTTAGGTAATTGCACCTTAATTTAATATTAAATATACTAATTAATTAGTGTCTAATTTTGCTTGATTTTGGTGTCTATAGATGTCCCTTTTGTGTTGTATTGTGTGAAACACAATGCGATGCAAAATTAACTAACACTTATCACTGTGCAAATGAATTATGACTTATGCTTGAGGTATTGACGTTTGATTGCCCTAGATCAAGAGCAATGTAAGATGCTCCAAGGATGGAGACAATAAATATCCTTAAAACTTGTCATTGAAAAATTGATGAGCACATACATATGCTAACTAATAACTAAACTATTGAGACTTGGAGTCTCTATACGAACGTGACTTTGGAGTTACTATGAAAAAATTGGAATGATATTACATGCATGACAATATTGGATAGGTTTCTTGGAAAAATGTCAAGTCCAACATGGATGATTTATTATTGAATTTGTTTGAGGTGTATTATTTTATTGGTATTGTCTACCCCCTCAAGTAGTGATTCAACAAAGTATAGAATGGATGATAGTGACAAGGCAATTGACCTCAAAAATATTAGGCACCTGTGGGATGGATGACATGGGATTGATGGTAGTTTAGGGTTTGTTTGGTTTCTTGTTTGTCTTTTATTTTTTTGGTAAAAACTACAACCATATAATATGGTCAATATACTAGACCATCAAGGATGGCCATGATGCGATCATCCCATATGATCATGTTGTGAAAGATATAAATAGATATTTTGGTGTATGATCGATTATTTTTACCATTGCAAACAAGGAACAAGGGGCGAGTGAGGCATATGAGTAAAAAATTGACATGAAGTTCTTACCAATTTTTTGAGTGGAGGTGATGCAATGGCTTCAGGTGGTAGATTGACTAGTGTAGGAGGGAGTGTGGTATTGGTAAGTAACATAAGTTGCCCTTTCAATTAGACTTTGGCTAAAATGAACTCAAGTTGTATGTTTTTATTATTTTGCACTTGTCATTATTGTTTTCCTACATGTGTTTTATTTTTTTATTTTTTATTTGTTTTTTTGTATAAGAAGCATGTGTGGGATGGCCTTCTAGAGATCGAATGATTAGTGGTTGAGATCATCCATGTCATAGAAAGTCGATATATTTTGTGGAAAATAATTTTTTTTTTGTTGTTATAGTGATTTTCCATTTATCGAATGATGATGGTCGATGGTCGTCTGCTTGTTGGATGGTTGACATATTTGTGACATTGAGGTATTTTTATTTGTTTTCTGGTAATTTTTGATTGTTCATCGATTGAGAAACTATTATCAATGATCATTCACATGTTAGATGATCGATATATTAATTTTTTTGGCTATTTATTTTTGTGACCATTTGTCAATTAGATGGCTATGGTCGATGATCATCTGTGTGTCAAATGATTGATGATTTATTTATTTTTTTACATAGATTTTTCTATTATTATTATTTTTGGGTTAGATGATAATTATCAATGTCATCCACTTATCATATGGTCAGTTTATTTTTTTGTGTTGCTTTGTTATTTTTTGTGTTTTTTTTGTGACCTTTCATTGATTGAACGATGATTGTTGATGGTCATTCGCTTGGTGGATGGTTGGTATGACTATTTTTTTACATGACATGGTGCTGATATATGTGATATGATTCATTTTTTTTATAGCATAAATTATTAAGATCAAGGCATCAGTTCAAGGGTGTGTTTTACAAAGTTTGATGGTGGATGTCAAATGATGACTAGAAGTGTCTTAGTGCAATAAGAATACAATATGTAAACAAATTAGAGAATGTTCCTATGAATCATGTATATTTGACTACATTGGCTAATATATGGGACATAGATACTTGCACCTTCCACATGCCCATAGGGCAGATCACCATCACACTAGAGGATATATATCATATTTTTCGAAAACCAGTGGAGAGTGATCAAATTGAAATGGTGCCAACTCATTAAAGGGAGGCCCTACTATAGTTAATTTAGAGGAATGATCTATTAATGATTACTATGGATAGTGGGGGTATCAATTTTGATATTTATTTATTGACACACCATTTTTATGACATGGATCTCCAATATCATCCTACCAGATTTATCAGGTGCCCAGTTCCCATGGAACCTACTTGGGATAGTGCAAGATTTGATAAAAGAGCCCAACATTATGGCATGGGTTCCACTGCTACTAGCATAGAATTATAAAGAGCTCTATGAGATATGGAACCATGATAGATCTAGTCTAGGCTATAGTCTACTACTATAGATCTGGGTATGTGAGAATTTGGTAGTTGGGCGATCCAATGGGTTGCCTTGGTTAGGGGTGAAGGACATGGAGGTGGATACTCCTTACACCATGATATGGAGTAGGGATTGGGAGGAGTGAAATATCCACCTATTATTTGAGTATGGATGTATTATGATGACTTATTTTTATGATTACATTCGAGGGATGTGGTACAGAGGCCTTGGAGGGAGGACTTGATCTAGCCCAAGGATGGATTACACTTGGGATGGATTTTGTGGGGAGATGGGTGGTGGTCAACATAAGATTGAGTATGAGTTTTTTGGTATAGTTGTGTGTTGTGGTAATTTGGGTTACCCTAGGGTGTTCCTTTAGATACTATAGTATATAGATGGTGGCATACTGAGATAGCCTCTAATCTAAAGTATGAGCCCATAGGGTTGGATACAAATGAGGTATTAATTTTGGTAGATGTGGATGATGAAAGCATAACATCAAAGTATGATGTGTGAAATGGGGTAAAGGTGATGCAAATAGAGATCGAAGGTGGTGCCACAAGTAGCAAAAGGTAGGATCTTCAAATCCAAAGGATGGTAGGTATAGTTGTAGATGGATCCTGAAGTAGGATCATCATGAGAGGCCAAGAAGGCAATCACAGAAGGGAATATCTGGTAGAGAGGGGCATAGTGATAGTAGAAAATTTGCAGTAGAGTATGATATGATGTTAGATCAGGTGAGGATATTAGAGATCCAAAAGGTAGAGTTAGAGACTACCATAGCCTAGGAGCGAAGTCAATGGTATGGGGAGCACTAGAGATGGTAAGGCTAGGAGGAGTAGTGGGATACACTACAGGATCAGGTGCAGAGCCTATAGGAGGATCGAGAGATGTTGGTTAAGGAGCATGACCAATCCTTGATAGATAGGGCCAAGAGTTTTGCAGAGCAGGATGCTCTATGAATTGAGCAAGATATGTTGAGGGTAGAGCATGATGCCCTATAGGTAGATCAGGATGCACTAAGGGTAGAGTGATATGCTTTACAAGTAGGACAAGCAGAAGGGCCTAGGGGGATCTAGACCATGAGGGTTATGCTAGCCTAGCTAGAGTGGTAATGGGATAGACATAGGGTGATATTGTTGGAGAACACCCTTTTGTTGAATGGTATAACAGTACCATCACTATCATCATCATCTGCTTCCACATGAAGTCAAAGGAGTGGGGCTTTAGTCAGTTGCTCAGTTGTCCCACCTATACCTCAATTTGTAGGGGAGTTGACCTACAAATATTTAGGGGTGAGGACATCTCATGGTGAGAGTCAATAACATGGCAATGATAATGGGCAAGCCTAAGGAGATTAGTTCAAGGGAAACGATGATAGTGGTAGGAGCGGGTAATGATATGTGGATATTGAGCATTGTATAGATGTTTTTGTAGATGTCTTGTATCTCTTGTTGATAGTTTTAATGAGATTTGGAAGATTTGACACATGTAGCCTATGGGTTCACTTGTGTATGTATTTTTATTGATGATAAATATAAATATAAATATAAATATAAATATAAATATATATATGATACATTTATTGATGCGATGTTGTGCTTAATTTGTGTGTAATTCTTAATTGTTTATGTTTTTATGTAATGTTTTATTGCATGATTGAATGCATATTTATGGATGCAATGAATAATTGTGACTAACTTTCAAAAATAGCATAAATCTGTATCATTATTCATGAATTTAATCAATTAATCAAGGGCATCAACCCAAGGGTAATTTCATGTAAAATAGATTTTGTGGAATGTTATATGGTGTGCTGCAATAACTATGCTACTATGAAGGCCAAGATGATTGATTTGTACTTTTGCATGTCCTAGGGATGAAGATTATAAAAGTGATTTCATGATTCTTAAACACCCTACTGAAATCAATCAAACTCATCTACTGATCATATAGACACTTGAATATACTAAGAACAACCAGGTTATTCAATTTAATCAAAGAATAATGTGTGTAGTGATTGTTCTTTTTTGATTTTGGATGAGGGACAAATTATTTGTAACTTATGCCAATAAGCTAGCTCATCCGTGAGCATACATAGAAGGTGTAGTCCGTGAGCCAATAAGCTAGCTCATCTATGAGCATACAAAATAATATCGCTAATGTGATAGACATGCCATCATGCAAGGTGTAGTCCACTTTCATTCAGGCATCTATAGCCCCAATGGAGGTTAACTCCATGATCTAATAACCTAAGAATTCTAGGGATTTAAGTTTTTAGTAGCTATATTTTTTTTAATATGGTTGTCTTTTGGCTTTATGCTTGTCCTTTTGCCAATTCTTAGGGTTAGCTCATGTACATGATAAGATGAGCAAGGGAAACTATTCACTTTATGGCAATAGTGACTCATGAGTTCATCTTTTCTAGGCACCAATATTTTGTTAATGTGTGATGTGTGTATGATCTTAGAGAAAACTTAAGGTCACTAGGAAGAACTATATTATTTCAATAACTAATGATGTTCAATGGAGGCTTGAATGAGACACTAGGTATGGCTGAACGACTGAAAGAATCTAAAGAATCTCCAAACCAAAGTCTTGAAAATGACAAGATGTCATCTGTATATTATGAATGGATAAGTTATGGGGGTGTATTGTGGATGTATCACCAATGTATATAATGAAGGATTACTCAAAAGAAATACCATAAGGAAGACACCCTTAATTTATGTGACAAAATCAGTCCTAGAAAACCATTTAAATCATAGATTGAATGATGACCAAAGTTTTATTGGTGATGGTGAGTAATGCAATGTGTGAATGCAACGTGCTTTGTAGCGGTGTGAAAATTTATTGCTTGATGTTTTTTTTTTGTATTTTGACATTTTTATGATGTTTTTGTAGTTTTGATGATTTTTAATGTTTTTGTGTTTTGACAAGTTTTTGATGTTTTTGTATTTTGATGTTTCTTTGATGTTTTTGTATTTTTGATGTTTTTTGATGTTTTAATGATGTTTTTGTATTTTGATGTTTTTCTAATATTTTTGTATTTTAGAATGATTTTGTGATGTTTTTGTATTTGTTTTGTGTATGTGCAATGCTAGCTATGAAATAGGTATAGAAGACACGTAAATTAAGGACATTGATGGGTTCAAATTCCTCAATACCTTCAAGGATGGTAAGTTTGTATGCTTCAATGCCAAATGTTTGCATGATGATGAATGAAACCGACTAGTTGGTTGTAAACTTGTCGTGCAAGTACGATGGTGAGCTCGAGTTTTTTTTATTTTATTTAAGAACTAAATCCCCTACTTGAAATTCTCGAGGATGCACTTTGTTCTTGTATGCACATTTGATCCTATACTAATAAATGTGAAGGTGCTCAAGTACATTAATTCATCATTCATCAAGAAAGGTTAGTTTATCGAGGTGTGCTTATCGTGTAGTATCATCATTGATGAATTCTTGTAATGATATGTATAATGACAAAATTTTAAGCTCAAGATGCATGATGACCTCAACACCATAGACTAGTGAGAATGGTGTTACCCCAGTTGGTGTGTGTATGCTTGTTCTATAAGCCCATAACACCAATGGGAGTTGGAGAAGCCAATCCTTGTTTTTTTCTTTAGAATGACAATGATGGTCTTTTTGGTTGCCTCAACTTATCCATTAATCTATAGATAGAAATAAGTTGAGAAGTTGTGTTGAATGTTGTACTTGTTGCAAAGTGATCAAACATACTTATTCTTTAATGGAGTGCCATTATCCAAAATTAGCTTTTATGGGATACCAAAATGAATAATGATGTGATGGATTTTGAACTTTGTGATTCAAGGTTCAATCATACTCGTAAGAGAAATTGCCTCAACCCATTTGGTAAAGTACTCGGTAGCTATGATGATGAATATATGGTGTCCTAAGGAAGGAGGAGATCTTTCCCACTAGATCGAGATCCCATTATGAGAAAGGCCAAAGTGCTTGAATTAGTTGCAATGCCTATGATGGTACATGGGTTAAGTTGGCATGATGTTGACATTTTGGATATTTCTTGACATATGTACAATAATATTTTTCCATGGTGCACAAATAGTAAACCACACATAAAATACGCTTTACAATGTTCATTCCACTAAAATAACCATCGTATGTTCCATAATGCGCTTGAGAAATAATCATATTTTTCTCTTGTAGTTCAAGGAAAGGTAAGAGGACACCATCAAAGCTATGATGATAAAGTATATTTCCCAAGAGAGTGTAACAAACCACTTTTTTCTTGAACGTGCATTTAGTCGTTGAGGATAGATCTACAGGTAGAGTACCCATTTTTACAAACTTCTTTATTTATGAGAAATTATCATTGTATGGCTTTGTTTGAACAAAGTTTACATTCTCTTCTATTTGAGATAATTTTCATTCAATAGTTTATTGATATAGTGTCTTGATCCCAATGCATGTAGTTATATCGATGGGAGTCTATGGTATGAGTGATCCAAGAGAGGCCATGGTGTCTGTGAATCGATTGTTCAACCTAGGTGTGTTATATATTTCATACCAGTCAAAGTGCTTAAGAAATTTATAAATGATCTATTTGCATTGCTTTAAGACAAGGCATTTGCATTGGTAGATCTCCTTAAATTTATAGAAAATGAGTTGGGAGTCACCAAAAATGTTGATCCATTTGATACTTAGGCCAGTAACAGTTTGGACGTCTAGTATTAGGGCTTTGTATTTTGCATTGTTATTGGCACAAGGGAATATGAGTTTGAATTATAGGGACATAGGAGATCCTTGAGGTGTGAATAAGATGACTCCAACACCTCCCCTTGTTCACATTTGGAACCATCAAAGAAAATTATAGCATTAGTCTCTTCCTTTAGTTTGGCATTTTCCTCTTGCTCTATGATATTGAATACATTTTCATTAAGCAACTTGATAATAAGCAGGTGTTCATATGGTAATGGAGATTTAGTAAGTTGATCTATGATTACTTGAACCTTAATGGATTTTTGGTTGATGAATTTGATATTTAATTCTATTAAAAGCATTATCCATTTGGAATTTTTTCTCTTCATATAGGTGTGGCTCATAATATAGCATAAAGAGTTCTCTTTAGCTATGACATACATGGTATGGTCGATCATGTAATGCCAAAGTTTCTTAGTTGCAAAAACAACTACTAGGCATAGCTTTTTGACATATGTGTACTTAGTTTCATAACTCACCAAAATTTAACTAATGTAATATATGGTTTACTCCCTATTTTCTTAGTTCTTTTGCATTGGCATTGTGCCAAGGGCAAAGTCTATGGTAGATATATACAAATGAAATAGAACACCTAGTCGAGGTGGTGTCAACATAGGTGGTGATGTGAGATATCACTTGATGGCATCAAAAGAATCTTGACACTCTTGATTCCATGTCAAAGTAACCCCATTTTTCAATAGTTGGTTGAAGATTTTATATTTATCAGATAGTTGCATGATAAAGCGATGGATTGCTTGAACTTTTCCTTGTAAACTACATAGCTCTTTGAGGTTTTTAGGGTGGCATCTTGACAATTGTGTTGAATTTATTTGGTTTGAATTTGATACCTTGTTTGGATACTAAAAACCCTAAGATTTTTCTGTATGTGACACCAAAAACGTCTTTCTTGGGGTTAAGTCTCACCTTGTGTTGAGTAGTCAGTCAATTTTTTTCGTAAAATATTAATGTTCTCATGATGTGTTTTCTATTTGGCCAATATATCATCTACATAATATTCCACTATATTATGCATGTAATCATGGAAAATATAAGTTATGGTGCATTGATATTTTGTGCTTACATTTTTTTAGGCTAAATGGCATGACTTTGTAGAAAAATGTCCCACAAGGTGTTGCAAAATATTTCTTATGTTGATCTTCAGGGTTAACTCAAATTTTGTTATACCCCAAGAAGCCATAAATTAGAGAGAGTATTTCATGGCCAATGGTAGAATCCATGAGTGTATCCATATTTGAAAGTAGGAAGTTATCCTTAGGTCACACTTTGTTGAGTTGCAAGAAATTTGTGCAAATGCATATCACTCCATTAGGATTGCTAATGAGTACCATATTAGAAACCCATTTTGGATAATCAATGAGTTGAATGAAGCCCACATCTAGAAAATTTTATAACTCTTATTTAATCATTAGGTCTATGGTAGAATGGAGCTTTTGTATTTTTTTTTTATCGGTTTTGCATTAGGGCTCAAAATGAGATTGTGCACCACTAAATAAGGGTTGAGGCTTGACATATCTTTGTACGACCATGTGAACACTTGTTTGTGTTTGGTAAGTAGGGTAATAAAATATTATTGATCTTCAAAAGAGAGGCTAATTCTAATTTTATTTATTTACGAGTATTCCAGGATTGGCATTGAGGTCTATGTCGATGGTGTCCTTGATGAGCATGTGGGAACCTTCCTCTAGTTGGTGTGGAGTGGGAATGAGGTGGATTTTATCTGCTATATTTTCAAAAATTAGTGACTCAAAATCACTCATGTTAATGTGATGAACAACAAATGAAGAAGTTAATAAGGTAGGTGGGATGTAGTCATTGGCTTGATGGATCAATTGGTTGGATGGAAGGAAATATATAGGAGATGATGATGTAGAAATATCCTCAAAGTCAATGAAACTTGGATCAATATGGATGGAATTTAGTGGATGGATTGGATTATAGAGGGGCGTAAATAGGTCAATGGAGACCATGTTGAATTGTGGTGTAATGGGATTTGGCATATTAGAGGGAGTATTCCCAAGGGCATGCTCACAGTGTAGGAGTTGGTCTAACATGGCTAGATATGGGTTCAATTGGCTTGGTGGTGGTGGTGGTATAGGCATGTGCACGTTTGGATGCTCCCAAGGAATGAGTATGGGGAATATGAGGAGTGGAATGGGGAATATTCATTGAAAAATATTATCATTATCCAAGAACTCTATTAGGGAGGCTATGGGGGAAGAGTCTTTTTTAGAATATATAAAAATCAATTGATAGCGCTTCTATTTGTTCATCTAATTTATCTTCCAAGGTATTTAATGGGATGGTGTGAATTATGGCAACTTGGAAGAAGCCATTGGATGGATAATAAATACACTGAAGATCAATGTACTCATCATATCTATTCTATTCAAGATCAAGGATGATGTGTTGGAAATGTTCCTTGAAGGGGTCATTTGGTGAATGGTTATCATACCCTAATTTGAATTTTTATTCAAGGAGTTGGTGATGTGGTTTGATGATGTGGCAAGATCCTTGGTCATAGTGACAAAGGCTAAATTCTCTCCAATGGGAGTGTTGGAAATATGATAGCACAAAAGAGGGATTTTACAAGAAGCTGATATCACCAAAAAATGATGATTTGGGTCTATCATCAGGAGGGACATTAGAGGAGGTATCCAATTTAACATATACAAAATTTGTAGCATTAAATGTAGGATCCGTGAGAATAATTGTGCCTATGTATGGGTTCCTAAAATACCTAATCAATTCAATGGTGGGAGGCATAAATATGATGTTGCATACTAGATACTCGCCTATCCTTAGACTTGTTATGTGGACTATGACCTACGTAGTTTGGGAAGGGGATGCAGGAGATGGTCCAACATACTCTTCCATATGGGATAATTTTTTAGATGAACCTAGGATGATGTTTGGAATGGATGGATCTATGGTGGATGCATTTGGTGGTGGTAGTGGTTCAAGTTACATGAACTAGAAGGAAGTGGCTTGGTGCACTACGATAGATTCAGGGTTGTGAAGGTGGAGCTATGAGTTGTGATAAATTATCTAGTGGTAGGTTGAGGTGGAAACTCAGGTTGCATGGTAGAAGGTATGTTTTAGGCTTCAATAGATGAATCTAGGGGGTAAGTTTTTATGATTTGTTAGGGTTGGTGGGCAAATAGATCGATGGATGAGCAAAGTGGGGGATGTGATGGTGTAGGTGTAGGTGGGTTATTTGAAAGTGGTTGGATGCTTATGGAATGTGTGGGATGAATGTGTGGATTAAAGGGGCACTTTGTGAAGATAAAGGCTAGCTAGTGTAGACACCTAAATCGTGTCATATTGAGAAGACTACCTAAATAAATCCCTTTTGTACCATATGACTTGCCTTTGGTAGCCTCAGGGCTAAAATAGTATTTTTTACCACTTAAATAGGGATATTTCCCTTTGTATCCCCTTGGCCACTCAAGCCATTTCTTACACTTAGCCCCTGGTCACCATGTGATCACTCATCCACAAGCTGACCTTAGGTGCATGCATGACCTAACCTTGGTTTAGCCTAACCTAGGGACACCTCATCACCCCCTCACCTTACCTCAAAGGCTATAAATACCCCCTATCATTTGAAGAGGGAGATAATGAGATGAAAAAATAGATATAAGAGGATATTGAGAGATCTAGAGGAAAGGAATGCTATTGTTATGTTATGTAAATCTTGGTTCTTGTATGCAATACTCATTATCCATTTTCTAGTTGCATTAGTTATTTTTGTTTGATCCATATTGATAGGTGCTACTAAACTTCATTGTCTATTTGCATGTGTGTAGGTTTCAGGTTCAAAATTTATAGGTTCAATGAGATCGAATCCATTCAAGGTTCTAGATTCAAATATCCAAATACATTACGATGGTAATGATAAATCCACCTCCAACATTGAGTGTAGTAGGAAGAAGATTATGACACCATAATTTTATTGTAAAAGGGGATAATCCCATTTGAACATTCACATTATAGAACACCATTTTTGAAGGGGTTTATTGTAATTGAGGATCTATTTTCAATATAATAAAATGGTTTTATTTTAGTGCATGGTGTCTTCTTTTTTTTGGCTTACAAAGTGCTGATCATAGTTCTTCCCCACTAATCCTTGTTTCTTTTATGATTGTAGGGGTTGATGATTCACAAATCAAGCTAGCTTTGCTGATAAGGTAGGTGTCCTTAACCTCTTACTTCTAGAAAAAAAATATGAAAAATCATCCTTGCTATTTTTTTAATGTTTTTATTTGATTTTGTTTGTTTTACAAAAAAACAAACAAACGTAGTTTTACTTTTTTTTTAGATTTATTTTATTTAAATAAATAAAAACCATCATTTTTCATCCTTTTTATTTTTTAATTTTAAATAAAACAAAACAAAACAAACTTGCGGGTTTCTCTACCCGCTTCTCCCTCCCATACCTATGCATGACCCCATTCGTGCACTTCCCCCTCTCTCCCCTCTAAGTGTAGCCTTAGAAACACATCCCACCCCCACCCCCTAGGCATACCTAGCTGTAGGTCATGACCTTCCCCCCGTGCAGGTTGCACATCGATGCCCACTTTGCTCCCTTCCCCTTACCCCCCTTCTTCCCCTCTAATCACCCTTGCATGATCCACAGAGGGGTTGTGCCCTCCCCTCTGTTGCGGGCCAAACAAGGTGAATGGTTTCCTATTTTTGTCACATGCCCGTGCATTTAATTATCAACCCAAGGAGCTTCGTAAACTTGCGAAGAGTCAAAATTAGGTTACTACAATACCACTGGAGGTGAATCTGCTAATCCTACATTTGGGGGGTGTTCTTGAAATGGTTGTCAATCATTTCGCACTCCTCAATAAATTACGTAAGAAGAACAAAATTAAATCTACAAAAATAAATCATGCACACATTCCTGAAAATAAATCTACTGCAAATACTGGAACTAGCAAACCAATGAACATTCCTATGAAAGCAATAAACTAATTAAAATAAATAAACAAGAAGGAAATGGGGAAGAAATACTGGCTTGGAGTGGGCCCAGGCTCTACCAGCTTCTTCCCGATCGAACACGCGCTTTAGAACTTTTAGAACTGTAATATATTTATCAACGTATTACAATATATCTTCTGTAACTCTAAATGATCTTTATCAATTATTTCTATATATCTTTTAGAATGATCTGTGTGTGTTTATATAACACACCCGTAGAAATTCTATTACAGAAGTGGTTACAACATTCGATTCTTTCCAGACTAAATTAGAACAGTCTAGCGAATGCAATCGATGTCTGGCATTTTGTTTTGATGGCTGTGTGTTCATTTCGGTTCATGCTTTTCCTAGCATTAGTAAGACGTTTTGATACGTTGGTGCTATCTCCAATTTAGCTCTGCATGACACAGAGCTGGAACTACACCAGTCGCTATTGTCCACATCATTTGAATCTGGTCAATGGGCAAAGAATCAGTGGCACCTTCCTTATGAGGAAGGTACCTTGTTATCGTGGTGCCTTCTGGTTGTAGGGAGGCACTTGCCTTCTATTAGTGCCTTTCGGATGTGGGGAGGTGCTTGCCTTCTATTAGCGCCTTCCAGCTGTGGGGAGGTGCTTGCCTTCTGTTGGTGCCTTTCGACTATGGGGAGGTGCTTGTCTTTGGTTGGCACATTTCGGTTGTAGGGAGGCGCTCACATTCAGTTGGCACCTTTCGACTACAAGGAGGCGCTTGAACTCAATTGGTGCCTTTTGAATATAGGGAGGCACTCGTATTCAGTTGGCACCTTTCAACTGCAGGGAGGCGCTCGCATTCAGTTGGCGCCTTTTGGCTGTAGGGAGGCGCTCGTCTTTGGTTTGGTGCCTTCCAATTGCAGGGAGGTGCTTGTTCCCTTGGCGCCTTCTAGTTGTAGGGAGGCGCCTATGTTATCTACATTGACTCCCGATGAAATAAAGTGCCAGGTCCATCAAAATGACCTCGACCGTTCCAAATCTAACTAAATCAACTACAATTCCACAAAACATACTAAAAGCACACAAATTAGATAACATGCATAATTATATCAAATATCTATATAATCATTCATAAAAGTATACAATCCTTATTATACAACCGCATATTGATCAATGAAATATGTACAAAATATGAGCATTTTTGGTGCTCATCATCCCCCATTGCCTAACATATGCCATGCCATCGTGGCATCCAAACTGTAGGTAGCCCTCTGACTTTTCATCGTTGCCATCTCTTGGAGGATTCGACTGCCCCTACGGCCCGAGTCTGTCTTTTCGTGTCGACATTTGAAGGTGTGGTTCGCCTTTGCCTATGGGAAACTATGGTTGTCAATTGTCCCCTTCTTGTTCTGGCCACTACTGGTGGTGGTCTAGCCAACGTTGTTCCTATCAATTGAAATGTAGCTTTGGCAACTTGCCAGAGGTCGGCGTCTGGAGGTCTGACCACTGCTAGAGGGATATCCGAGTTATCCCCTTTGGAAGGCACTACTTGGGCCTTGTATAATCTAGCCACTTCAGGGGTAAGCCCTGCATTCTCCTTTGCAATTACAGTAGCCTCCAATTGTGGGCCATATACTCCCCACCGTTCCAAGTACCTCCTCATCATGGAAGGCCACCCTTGGGATGAACCATAGATGTCCCAAAATTGGCTTTCTTCTATCGGATTGACATAGATGTTAGAATCTCCTTTTACCCTCGAGGATGCCTTCCTGGCCTCCTTGGTTGCTTTCATTTCATTGTGCAGCTGCTCAAAATATTTTTCCTTTCGGTGAATAGCTGCATGTCCCATTCGTCCTCCTCTGACTTGGTGAAGGTCACTTTCACCTTTTGTCAAGATGTCCTGGGCCTCTTTGCCTTGGCCTCTGCAAAAAATGTGGCGGCTCAGACCGGGGTATCTTCTTTCTTCTGGGGTGATCCTTCGTTCTCCTATCTACCTGGTGTCAACCCCTCAGGAACTTCTCCTTCTTCAGGCCTGGGGAGGTCCTCCTTATCCTCTAGTCTTATCTATTGTTGGAGACCTTCATCCTACTCTGTGTCACTCAGGACAATGACAGGGGGCATCATAGGACTTCTTTCCTTTTCACCCCTAAAAACAAAGGAATCCTCCCCTACCTCCTGGATGCTCTGTCAGGCATCTGATCGAATCTCCCCCAAAGAGAATACTCATTTAGTGGATGTGGGAGAGTTCTACTGGTTCAAGCAATATTCTAGAGTCTGTTGTGCCATCCAACAATCGATTTACCATTTGAGCGCCTCCTCGAAGGCCGCATCGATCTGGTCATTACTCTCGAAAGTTCCTTCATTCTATGGGCTTCGATTTGTTAATTCTCGAAGGGTTTGGGCAGCAACGTCTATCTCCAGGTCACTCTGTCCTTCCTTTATCAAGAGGAATCACCATAGATGTTTCCTCTTGGGGATTGGTTCATCCTCACCACCAGCGAGTGGCGCTCCTTCCTCCTCATACTCAGGCATTGGGGAATGCCCTCTGTCCTCTAGGTCTTCAAGCATCGATGACTGCTCTGCCCCTCCTAGAAAATAGGGCAACGCCAATTGCCCGATGTTTGTTATCTCCTCTGTAGGGGATGCTTCATCTTGCCCTAATTCGACAACCACATTGTGTTGCTCTATTTGGCCACCATCTCCCTCTACATCGTGGTTCTGTCCTTGTGCTTCTACATGGCAGACCAATGCCGATATCAGCCCATGGTGGGCTAAGGTGGACGGTGCCCCCTTCTAGTACCGAGCCGCTTCATATTTCAGAGTAGTTGCTAGGTAGAAAGGTATATTTAATTTCCTCCCATGCACTAGGTGATTGAGGAAGTGCACATGATTAATGTGTAGATGGGTATACTTCCCTGTGCATGTGAAGAATCGAGCAATCTACTCGAACATCTTTCGTATATTCATGGGGAGACTATTTTTGAGTAACCCCTCCCTATCTATCTACACATTTCCTCTTGGTAGCAGTATTTCGGTGTATAGTTTTAACACTCCGCCCTTGTATGTACATTCCCCCATGAGAGGCAATCCAGTCACCTGTGAGATGAACTCAGGGGTGACTAGAATTTCCACCCCTCGTACTTGGGCCGCATCGCCCCTCAAAGAGATGGAAAATTCTCTAGCTGCCTCCATGTCCTAGCCTTGACTGACTAGGGTGCAGTATTCGAGCCACCCCTTGACTTCAAATTGGGTCTTCACTGCCCCTCTGATCCCATCAGTATCACTGGGTTCATTCTTCTTGATCGTGTGGTTCTTGGACCTTCCTCCCATGGCACCTTTCGTTGCTGTATATATTTTTTTCTGTCCTTCCTTCTTCAGGAAGGTGCCCTCTTATAGAAAAGATGCCTAACCCTAGCAGTTATGGAATGTGCCCTATCATTGGCATGAGATTTCAGCTATGGGGGGATACGATATCTATGACGATGGTATTTTTTTGGTACTGCATATTTATAAATAATTATATAAATGATTTGATTTAGTATGTGCGTACCTGATTCGGCGTTCCAATTGTCATGGTAGCCGCTGATTTGCTGACTTGTGACATGAGGGAGGGGTATGGTCATTTGATGTCACTCATTCGTGCGATGCTTTGTTCTACCCGAGGCATCCGGTAGATGTAAATGTTGTACATGGAAGGCATTCTTTGGTACCTTCCCCATGTGGATTGCCCTTGTAGTGCCTTTCCAACATTGTCTGTGCTCTTCGTCGAATGAATGAGCCTTCTGGCTATAGGAAGTGCCTTTGATTGGCTGGGAGGTGCTTTTGCCTGCATGCGTTTTCCCAATGTGGGAGGTGCATCCTTCTGGTTCATGCCTTCTCGATGTTGGAAGGCATTCGTCTTGATGAATGTGCCTTCCTGATGTTGGAAGGCATATTCGGCTGGATGAATGCACCTTCCTGATGTTGGAAGGCATCTTGGCTGGATGAATGCGCCTTCCTAATGTTGGAAGGCGTATTCAGCTGGATTTTTTTTTTTTTTTTTTTTAAGATTTGGTGCCTTCCTGCCATGGAAGGCGCCTACATATGTATTTTTTTTTTTGAGAACTTCTGCATAGATGAAAGGCGTTTTATTCCGATTTGGCACCTTCTGAATGCAGTAAGGTGCCTTCTTCTGGATGGGCACATTTTGGGTGTGGTAAGGCGCCTTCTTGTGGACTTGGTGCCTTCTTCTGGATGCAATAAGGCACCTTCTTCTGGATGCAGTAAGGCGCCTTCTTCTGGGTGGGCACCTTTTGGGTGTAGTAAGGCACCTTCTTCTAGACTTGGAACCTTTTGGATGCAGTAAGGTGCCTTCCTTTGGATGGGCACCTTTCGGGTGTAGTAAGGTGCCTTCTTCTAGACTTGGCACCTTCTAGATGTAGTAAGGTGCCTTCTTCTAGATGGGTGCCTTTCGGGTGTAGTAAGGCACCTTCTTCTAGACTTGGCACCTTCTGGATGCAGTAAGGCACCTTCTTCTAGATGGGCACCTTTTGGGTGTAGTAAGGCACCTTATTCTAGACTTGGCACCTTATGGATGCAGTAAGGCACCTTCTTTTGGATGGGCACCTTTCGGGTGTAGTAAGGTGCCTTCTTCTGGACTTGGTGCCTTCTGGATGCAGTAAGGCGCCTTCTTCTAGATGGGCGCCTTTCGGGTGTAGTAAGACGCCTTCTTCTGGACTTGGTGCCTTCAAGATGCAGTAAGGCGCCTTCTTCTAGATGGGCACCTTTCGGGTGTAGTAAGGCACCTTCTTCTAGACTTGGCACCTTCTGGATGCAGTAAGGCGCCTTCTTCTAGACTTAGTGCCTTCTAGATGCAGTAAGGCACCTTCTTCTGGATGGGCGCCTTTCGGGTGTAGTAAGGCACCTTCTTCTGGATTTGGTGCCTTCTGGATATAGTAAGGTGCCTTCTTCTGGATGGGCGCCTTTCGGGTGTAGTAAGGCACCTTCTTGTAGACTTGGTGCCTTCTTCTAGATGCAGTAAGGCACCTTCTTCTGGATGGCATTTTGATTGGAAAAAGGGTGATCAAGCCTTCCCAGTTTTTCATGCTGCCCAGATTCTACCTACAAGCTAGTGTCAGAATGCTGAGCCGAATCAGGCCTGGTTTCCCAGATACCTATCCCTCGTGCTTTCAGGTCCTCCACCTACAAAAAGCAACTAAAAAAGAAAGGAAAATAAAGGCAGTTAGACACGTTTCGTGCCTGTTAGGCCCTGGATTAGGATGCTTGCAGCTTGCATGCGGGCGTCGCCCTTGCAAAAGCACACATTACAAAAAAAACTATATTAACTACAAAATTTGGGTGAGCACTTTCATGCCCACCATTTCACCTGTGAGATTTCAGTACAGATCTAGAAAGATGGGGTCTCCCCTATGCCTACTCTAGATTCCACCTGTAATGTTTCGGACGTATTATAGGGGCGTAGTCGATGGCCATTGACTGTGAACATGGTGTTGCTACCGTCAATTGTATTAACGCACACCACCCCATTACTAATGAGCTCTGCCACTGCATACGGCTCCATCCACCTCTGCATAAGTTTGCACTTCCTTTCTTGGAACTAGGAATCGTACAACAATACCCATTCCCCTACCTGGAACTTCTTCAGCTTGATGTGGTTATCATGCCACTTCTTTCTTTGCTTTTGTATAATCTCTGTCCTCTACAAAGTATCCAATCGGATTTTGTCCAGCTGATCTAGCTGGCGAATCCTTTATTTTTGAGCTTCGTCCAAGCTCATATTTAATTCTGAATTCGTCCTCAGAGTTTTGATTTTTAACTCGATGGGCATCATCGCATTTTTCCCATAGACCAGTTGGAAAGGTGTGCATCTTGTGGTGGATTTCCACGTGGTGTTGTATGCCCAAACTATCTCCGACAACCATGTGGCCCAATATTTATTGTGTTACTGCATGGTTTTGGTCAGGATGTTTTCTATCTCACTGTTTGTCACTTCTACTTGCCCGTTCACCTGCAGATGGTAGGGCGTGGTTTTATTGTGCCGAACTCTATACTGTTCCATCAGCTCCTCAATCAATTTGGAGGTGAATTGGGGCCCTTGGTCTATTGTCATCTCCCGAGGAACCCCAAATCATGTGAAAATATGGACAAATAAGAAATTGGTGACCGTTATTTCCTTTGAGTCCCTCAATGCCTGAACTTACACCCATTTGGTGACATAATCCATGCAGACCATAATAAATCTCCTTCCCATCGAAGGTGGATTAAATGGTCCCACAAAGTCCATGCCCCATTTATCAAAAGGTTCTAGGTGTACCTGGGGCTGTAGGGGCATTTCATCTTGGTGGGTTGGTCTACCCATCCTCTGGCACTCGTCACACTTGCTGGTATATGCTGTCACATCCTTGAATAGAGTGGGCCAAAAATACCCAGCTTGTAGGATTTTGTAGGCAGTTCGTTTCCCTGCAAAGTGTCCTCTGCATGGCTCATCGTGACATGCCTTGAGCACTTCTGAAAACTCCTATTCTACTATGCATCTTCTTATAATTTGGTCCCATACTATTTTAAATAGGGGACCATCCATCCAAAGGAATGATGTGCTCTTCTCTATGACCGCCTACTTTTCTCAATAGGAGAGAGCAGGTGAGGTCCTTCCGGTGGCCAAGTAATTGGCTATGTCTGCATACCACGGAGTTTGTTCACTAATAACAAACAAATGTTCATCCGAAAACTGATCTTCCACTGCTTGATGATCTGCTGGTATCAATCTGGATAGAAAATCTGCCAAGATGTTGTCTTTGCCCAGTTTATCGACT
The DNA here is from genome assembly GCA_028583015.1 of Wollemia nobilis. Classification (NCBI taxonomy): domain Eukaryota; kingdom Viridiplantae; phylum Streptophyta; class Pinopsida; order Araucariales; family Araucariaceae; genus Wollemia; species Wollemia nobilis. The sequence continues at coordinate 12,330,964 of JAQPPZ010003361.1, forward strand.
ATAGTGATGTCAAATTCCTACAATAGCAACAACCATTTGATAATTCTGCCACCAATGGTTGGCTTGCTCATCAGATACCTGATAGCCATGTGGTCCTTATGGATGAAGACCTTGTATCCCGTTATATAGTGGAAAAATTTGTTTATTGCGTGGACAACTGCGAGGAATTATTTTTTTGTCACTGTATAGTTGAGCTCTGCTCTCGCCTAGTTTTTACTGACATAATAGATGGCGTAAAATTCTTCACCGTCTTTCTACCCGAGGACTGCTCTGATCGTACCGTTAGATGCATCACAGTAAATATGGAACGATATGGCCCAATTCGGTCCTCTCAAGACCGGTGCAAATATAAAATTTCTTTCAGCAATTGGAATGCTTTTTCGCAGTCTCCCGTCCAATTGAACTCTACGTCCTTAGAAAGTAGGGTGTGCAGTGGTTTGGCAATCTTACTAAATTCAATGATAAATCGTCGATAGTACCGAGCTGATCCAAGGAAACTTCTTACCTCCTTCTGCATTCTGGGGCTAGGTAGGTCTCTGATGACCTCGATCTTCCTCTTGTCTACTTTTATTCCTTTCGTAGAGAGGTGGTGTCCCAACACGATGCCTTCCTGCATCATCATAAAACATTTTTCATTACTTAGGGACAAATGATTTTCCTTGCTCTTGTCGAGCACTCTTTCTAGATTTGTCATTGCATCTTTGAAGGTTTCTCCATAGGTGGTGAAGTAATCCATGTATACTTCCACCCCCTATCCTATCATATCAAAGAATATGCTAAGCATCGCCCTTTGAAAGGTGGCCAGTGCGTTGCACAGTCCAAAAGGCAATACCTTATAGGCAAACGTTCCCCATGGATAGGTGAACATTGTTTTATCTTGATATTTTTCCCCTATCTGGATCTGGTTGTAACAGCTAAAACCGTCCAAAAAGGAGAAGTATTTTCTTCCTGAGAGTGCATCCAAGACCTGATCGATGAATGGGAGTGGGAAGTGGTCTTTATTAGTTGCATTGTTCAATGCCCGGTAGTCCATGTAGATCCACCATTTCCTGTTCTTTTTGGGGACCACCACTAATGGTGATACCCATTCACTTTAAAAAATTGGATATATGAGTTCGGTAGCCAGAAGTTTGTGCAGTTCTTCTTTAACAATGTTTTTCATTTTTGGGTTCATCCTTCTTTGTGGCTACCGACTAGGAGTTGCCTGGTCATCTAAATAAATCCGATGGGTACATATTTTTGGGTTGATGCCATGCATATCTATGTAGTCCCATGCAAATGCTTGCTAGTGTTCTACCAGAATCTCTTCTAATTTTTCTAGCTGTGTGGGCGTCAACCTACTGTTGACGTTTAATATCCTCCCTAGCCCAACATGTATTTGTTAGATGTGCTGATCTTGGGCGCCAGTCAACGGTGATCCAGGTGTGGGGGTGGATGATTCTCCATGGAGAAACTCCATGATAGCACCATCCTCATATTATTCTGCCACCTCCTCCAAGGTCATCATCGACTAGATTATGGACAACTACGTAGTTCCATGCTCGGTGATCTTGGGTTCTTCTGCCGAGTCCATAGACTGAGCTGGCAGTGAAATGGTCAGCCTTTTGACATTTTGCCCATTGGAGATGGTCATTAGCACATCTCGACAGCTGATGTAAGTGTTAGCTGTTGCCAAACATGGCCTCCCCAAAATGAGCGGGTAACCTCCTAGCCTGGTATTGGTTTGCAAAACTAAAAAATCAGCTGGATATTCCCATGCACTAACTATTATGATCACATCTTCCAGCATCCCTTTTGATGACATGGTTTATCTATCAGCTAACTGCAACACTGTCATGGTTGGCTTTAGGTTCGTGAGCTGCAGCCTCTGCATGGTCTCTTGAGGCATCACGTTGATGGCTACCCCGAGGTCAAACAGGGAATGTCCTCTAATTTTTACTGTCAGCACGGGGCTACCTGGATATACATACTTCGGATGACGTGTTCTACCCATCATTAGATTTTCTAGTTTACCCACGACATTGATAGTCTAGGTAGCTTTTCATCTCGGTCTCCTTAGACACATTTCTCTAATTGCCTTGGTGTAAATGGGGACATCTTGAATTGCTTAAAATAATGGGATTGTCATCGTGAGATTCTTCAAGCTCAACAAGATGTCGAATTTTGGTTGTGTTGTTTTTCTTTATTCCTATAGCCAGCTAGGAAATGGAGCCTCCGCTCTCTCAAGTTCTTTTCCTCCTACCAGAGGTGTCTCCTCTATTTCTTCCTCCTCTTCTACCAGTGGAGGTGTCTCTACTATTTCTTCCTCTTCTTCTACCAGAGGTGGTGTCTCTACTCCTAGATGCCTACCTGATCTAAGCTAAATATTGTACATATGATACATCTCACCTTCTACATTGTATGCCGACTGATTTACTCTGTTGTTCGAGTTTGCTATCGGTTGTGCTGGTAGCTGCGTAGGTCTCGCTACTAGCAATGCTAGTAAGTTCTGTTGGATGTGAGAAGGTACTGCACTTTATGGAGTCTGATTCCACGCATTGTGGCCTCTCCACTACTGCCCAAGATATGGATATGGCATCCATGGCTACTGATTTAGAAATGCTACTGGGGGTGCGTTAGTCCAAGGTGATGGTCCCCACCACCCCATATTAGGTGGTTGAGGGGGTCCTTGGTGCATGTATGGCCCTCCCCCATATGATGGCATCCTGGTTGGTATATTCCCCATGGGGGGCTATGGCCAACTCTTCCTATTGCCTATGAAGTAGGCCTCCGTGCTCTCAGTCGCTTCCTGGTTACTGGGCAATTGTGGGCACAATCGAGTTTTATGATTCAGCCTATAAACTACACATACTCTGACCTTATTTTTTGGACATGCATTCTTTGCATGCCTTCCTCTACATTTTGGGTAGAAATAGGCTAATGCTGCGTCATTTTCTTGTTTCTTATTTTCTAACAGCAGCGTATCCATCTATAGTGCTAGAGATGAGAGCATTTCACTCTTCAAATCCTCCAGCATGTTGCCTATTTCTATTTTGGTGACTGAAGCAGTCGCCTTCATGGTCCTGGTGATGATTTTGCCTCACCTTCTTGAGTAGTTTTAGCATAATTTCTGGATGTCATCCATAGCATGCTGATAGACATCACCTCCAGAGATCATGTTGAGAGCCTCCAGTGACTCATTGGTAAGTCCCCTCAAGAAGATGCTTTTGAGGGACTTATCAGATAGCTTTGAGTGGGGGGACCGTTGAAGATTAAAGCTGAATCTCTCCCAGTACTCCTCGAGAGACTCATATTCTCTTTGTGTCATGCTCAGGACCTCCTCCCTAGAGTCTCTTGCTCTCCAAAAATCTTGATATTGCTCTAGAAATAGCTTCTTCATCTAGTCCCAGGTGGTGATGTGTTTGTCTTCCAGATCGATGAACCATCGCAAAGCTACATCGTCTAATGTAGAAGGAAATAATTTCAACTTCTACGTGTTTGATTTGTAATCCATAGACCTACACAAAACATCAAACTTGAATAAAAACAGGTCAGGGTCCTCAGTCGGGTGTCCTCTGAAGGACGAAAGGTGAGCAGGGGATATGTTTTTCATTTTGGTATCTCCTACTCCCTCCTCTATTGGGAAACTAAAACTAGATGAGACTTCATCGTTATCTACCATTTTTTTGGGAAATGTGGTTTCTAATGCAGCGTTTATGGCCTTCCAATCATTTAAAAATTTTGAGTCAATGCTCTAAGGTTGTCTGGCGAGATCGTCTGATCCTCCATAGCCTTCCACAATAGGGCTTCCTCTAGAGGAGTCTTATTAAACAGGGGATTTGTGATGATTCATTTGTCCCCTTGTTGATGGGATGAGGTGGCACTTTGCACAAAGTGTGATTCCTCACTCCAATGGACTGCTGGTAGGTCGGATGGGTCTAACTCAAATCCAAAATGCTCGATTGACTCAAGTCTTGATGGATTAGTTCTTATAAAGCGACCGTCAGGTCCTATTCTTCTCGAAGAACTCATACAAGGTCAGATGGAAGGTTTCAAGGTATTGTAAGTAATCTAATTAAGACGCTTCCTCGGCAACGATGCCAAAATGTTGTGGGCCAAACAAGGTGAATGGTTTCCTATTTTTGTCACATGCTCGTGCATTTAATTATCAACCTAGGGAGCTTCGTAAACTTGTGAAGAGTCAAAATTAGGTTACTACAATACCACTGGAGGTGAATCTGCTAATCCTACATTTGGGGGGTGTTCTTGAAATGGTTGTCAATCATTCTCGCACTCCTCAATAAATTACATAAGAACATAATTAAATCTACATAAATAAATCATGCACACATTCCTGAAAATAAATCTACTGCAAATACTGGAACTAGCAAACCAATGAACATTCCTATGAAAGCAATAAACTAATTAAAATAAATAAACAAGAAGGAAATGGGGAAGAAATACTGTCTTAGAGTGGGACCAGGCTCCAGCAGCTTCTTTTTGATCGAACACGTGCTTTAGAACTTCTGGAACTGTAATATATTTATCAACGTATTACAATCTATCTTCTATAACTCTAAATGGATCTTTATTAATTATTTCTATATATCTTTCAGAACGATCTGTGTGTGTTTATATAACACACCCGTAGAACTTCTGTTATAGAAGTGGTTACAACAGTCGATTCTTCCCAGACTAAATTAGAACAGTCTGGCGAATGCAATCGACGTCTGGCATTCTGTTTTGATGGCAACATGTTCATTTCGGTTCATGCTTTGCCTAGCATCAGTAAGATGTTTTGATACGTTGGTGCTATCTCCAATTTAGCTTTGCATGATGCAGAGCTAGAACTGCACTAGCCACTGTTGTCCACGTCGTTAAAATCTGGCCAACGAGAAAAGAATCAGTGGTGCCTTCCTTATGAGGAAGGTACCTTGTTATCACAGTGCCTTCTGGTTGTAGGGAGGTGCTTGCCTTCTATTGGTGCCTTTCGGCTATGGGGAGGCGCTTGCATTCTATTAGCACCTTTCGACTATGGGGAGGTGCTTGCCTTTTGTTGGTGCCTTTTGACTATGGGGAGGCACTTGTATTTGGTTGGTGCCTTTCGGTTGTAGGGAGGTGCTCGCATTCAGTTGGTGCCTTTCGACTGTAGGGAGGTGCTCGCATTCAGTTGGCACCTTTCGACTGCAGGGAGGCACTCGTATTTAGTTGGCACCTTCCAACTGTAGGGAGGTGCTCGCATTCAGTTGGCGCCTTCCAGCTGTAGGGAGGAACTCATATTTGGTTTAGCACCTTTTGATTGTATGGAGGCGCTTGTTCCCTTGGTGCCTTTCGGTTGCAGGGAGGTGCCTATGTTCTCTACATTGACCCCCGATGAAATAAAGTGCCAGGTCCATCAAAAGGACCTCGACCATTCCAAATATAACTAAATCAACTACAATTCCACAAAACATACTAAAAGCACACAAATTAGATAACACACATAATTATATCAAATATCTATATAATCATTCATAAAAGTACGCAATCCTTATTATACAGCCGCATATTGATCAAAGAAATATGTATAAAATATGAGCTTTTCTGGTGCTCATCACCCTCCCCTTTCCATTTCCTTACCACCCCTTTCCTCCCCCTCCCCATATCTCCCAATACATTCCCTTCCCAACTCACTTCCCATACCCTCCCTGCGCCCTACATGGTGCTCAGCCCCTATGGCGTGCACGCTATGCAACACCTCGATCCCTCCCTATCCCTATCAAGCTACGTGCAAGTCTCATAGACCTGTTAGATGTGCACTACATAGGCCTATAGAGGTTTGCCATGCATGACCTATAATAGACCCACATAATTGGGTGGGTGATGTCTATACTACACACTCGTGTAGGCCCTAACACGTGATAGGCCTGCCACCTATCACTATCAGCTCTAACAATGATAGGCCTACAATAGGCCTACTACCTATGTTGGGCCTATCAGGCCCAATAGGCCACACGTAGGCCTATAATAGGTTTACCGCCTATGTTGGGCCTCTCAGGTCTGACAGACCGCGCACAAGCCTATGCGCTAACCGCCCCAGGACTATGATCATTAAAAAAAAAGCCAATAAATAATTTTTTTAAATTTTACCCTTAAAAAAAATCATTAAAGTTAACCATTCTTAAATTTTAATATTTAATTTTCAACTTAGTAAAAAAATCATTAAATTTAATCGTTCTAAATTTTTGATCTTTAATTTTAACCTTAGCAAAAAAAAATATTAATTAACATTTTAGATGTTTTTTAATTTTTAATTTTTCATTTTAACTTTATAAAAACAAAAAGAAAGAAAAAAAAAATTAGTTCAATTTTTTTAAAACATTAGAAAAACCAAAAGAAAAACAAAAAAAATTCATTTCAAATATTATTTAAACTTTAGAAAAAAAAAATTCAACAAAAAATTTCATTTTTTTTTTGTGATTATGTATTTGTTGCTTGCGGATATCATATTAGGGTGCATTTTAGAAATTAAAACGTTATTTTTCTTAGGACTCTGAATGTAAAATGTCATTTATGCATTAGTAAAAAAGTCATCACTTGCTCCTTGATTTTATTTTCTTTTGCATATTGTTATATCGTACCCTATTTTTGGCCAAGGCTAGCTCCAAGAACCATGTTAAGATCCTGATATAAAATAAACTCGAATAACACACTCTCACACAATTACTTGGAAATAACTCACATAAACATCACATTAATATAATAGAAATTTGCATAAAGAACAATCTCACAATAGGACTGAATCGCAGGCCTCTTCGAGGGGGCAACCTCCTTCAATACTTCATTAATTTTGCAAAAGATGGTTACATTGGTGCCCTTTCGGGTATTTAAGGATTTTCCTTCCAAGGTTGGCTTACATGCAAAATTCCACCTGGATTACATGCATAATGCCACCCGAATTACATGCATAGTGCCACTTTGAATTACATGCACAATGCCACTCGAATTACATGCACAAGGCCACTCGAATTACATGCATAATGCCACACGAATTACATGCACAATGCCACCTATCTACCATGTGTTACATAAAAAGGGTGCCATTTGTCATGGGCACTACATAAGCTAAAACTTAGAACATTACAAAATATTAATCATGGGTACTACCCACGTTCACTAGGAATTATTACATCATGGAAGTTATTACATTAAGGGTTAGGATGAGATCCTAACATGCCCTTCTCCTTGAAGAAGCTTTGTCCTCAAAGCTGAAAATGAGGAAACTGTTGCTGAAGTTGATGGAGAGACTCCCATGTAGCATCCTCAGGTTGAAGTCCACGCCACTGAACTAGGACCTCTGTGATGGTACGGTTACGAGTTCGACGATACAGCAGCTGCTTTGGTGCAAGTAAGATGGAGCCTTCTTCATCCAATTCGGGAAGTGTTGATGGAACCTGTACCTTGGAGCTGCCCGAAATGTAGGAGGGAGGCATGAGTGGAGGGTGCCCGTAAACTGCCTCTGGTGGCGGTATGATAGGAAGTGTTGTACCACCATTCAGCCAAAGAAATCCATTTTGCCCAATGAGTAGGATGATCGGAGGCAAGCAGCGAAGGTAGGTTTCCAAGCAATTATTAACAACCTCTGTTTGACCATCCGTTTGCGGATGGTAGGCTAAAATCATTGTGAGCTGAGTCCCCTGCAACTTAAACAACTCTTGCCAAAAATTGCTAGTAAGGCTGGGATCACGATCAGATACAATGGAGGTTGGCATGCCATGAAGGCGAAATATGGAGTCAAGAAAAATTTGGGCAATAGTGAATGCTGTGTAAGGATGGGTTAGGGCACAAAAGTGAGCATACTTTGAAAGGCGGTCCACTACCACAAAAATAATAGACTTGTCTCTAGATTTAGGTAGCCCTTCTATGAAATCCATAGAGATGTCAGTCCACACCTGATCCGGTATCGGCAAGGGTGGAAGAGTGCCCAAAGAGTGCACTCGTTTCTCTTTTCATCCTTTGACTTGTGTCGCAGTCTGCCACAAAAGAGCGAATGTCCTGTTTCCTACCTTTCCAAAATAAGGTGCGCTTGAGTCGCTCATAAGGTGGTCTGATATTGGGAGGTGTACTATCCGGCAATAATGGAATGGCATGGTCGTGAGAGCGATGCAGTGGTAGTGTGATGGGTTTTGAAAAGATGGTCGCATGTTTGTGGAGAATCTGTTGCATGTCTTGTGGGATTTCACCCATTGGAGATGTGGATGGCTGGATGGAGAATAGTTGTGCAATGACCCCACATGATGATTTCTTTAGCAATTTCTCCATGTCGTTTGAACTGATAATTTGAGGTGTTCTTGTCGGGGAGCCCTTGATGATGTGTGTTTGTCCATTCTGGAAGAACTGCATCCAAAGTTTAGCAAAGTTCCAACTGATAGTGCCCAACATACTCAACCATTGGCATCCCAAAACAATATCACATCCACCCAAATGGAGGGCAAACATGTCCTGCTTGAGTTCATAGTCCCCTATCTTGATTTGAACATTGCGACACTTTCCTTGACAAGATAAGGTTCCCCCATTGGCTACCATGACCTCAAAGGAATTACAATTGTGGATATAGCAATTTTCCCGTTGAGCAACTCTAGGGTCAATGAAGTTGTGCGTGCTTCTCGAATCCAAAAGGATGGAAATACGTTGGCCCTTGAAACATCCTGTAACCTTCATGGTTTGAGGAGTAGTAATGCCTGCAAGGGCATGGATTGTAATTGATGTCTCAGGTTCCTGTTTCCCTTCTTCTTATGGAGGAGGTGTTTCTGGAGGGTCCTCATCCTCATCACTCTCGTCAGCGGTATCAGGTTCTCCAACATCTATGTAGAACTCTCAGCTTGGTATTCTGATTTGGGTGGTTCTCTTCTCGGTTGTCTTGTCCACTCATCGGTGCTTCTTCTAGGCAGTTGCTAGTGGCCTCATACTCTAGGCGAAGACCTTGGACTTCTTCCCTTATGGAGTGAAAATCCGAGTGCAAGTTCTCAATGGCTTTTGTTAGGGACTCCAAGTGTTCTAGTTCTTTCTGGTGTCCATGGGTACCTTGGGCCATTTTTTTGACCTTTTGTGACCAGTTACTAAAAATAGAATAGAATTTTTAGGACTTACTATTTTTAGTAAGTGCCCAAAAAAGTGCTTGGGTGCTATATATCAAAATGATCAGTAGAAGGAGGTGGTCACAATGAGATATATATCTCAACACTACTTTTTTTAGTAGAGGACTCCTTTCTCATATGCTCACTTTTGAAATACAGGTTTACGAACATGGATGTTTGGATTTTTATTTTTATTTTTATGTTTTTTACGGGTTGAAGTTTTAACAGAACCAAGGAATGCTAAGTATAGGAGTATGTACCACCCATATGCCCTCTAATATACCGAAAATGACGAACAATAGTGCTCGGACCAATATTTTAGGCCACTACTCAAAGAGGATTCCACACATACCCTTGAGCACACTACTCGCCTCTCTGACAATACGGGAGGGTAATCGTCCAAGATGCTGTGTCCCGTAGACTATGAGTAATACAAGGCCGAAGAGCTTCCTAATGGCTAAAAGTTTGTTTAATCCTAGATGGTCTCCCGATATACCCAAAGATACGTGGGAGCTCAAGTCCATGCGCGAGTTCTGTCTGAGGCCTAGGTATTGGAGCCTGATCACTCCTCACTTCACTAGACGCTTTATGGGCTATCTAGCTTAGCCAATAATGACAGATCCTTCGCAATATTTTAAAACCCCCAGTACAGGGTTTCTACCTACTCAACTAACAATATATTTTTTTGTTTCTGGTCTGGAAAAAAAAAACACTGTATTTTTTTTTGGATTTTTTTAATAAGGAAAAATAGAATGGAAAAAACACACGGAATTTATACCTAACAGGCGGATTGGATGGCAAGAATCGTTGCAGTTGCAGCAGAACTTGGCCCTGGAAAGTGCTCTGATACCACTTGTTAAGATCCTGATATAAAATAAACTCGAATAACACACTCTCACACAATTACTTGGAAATAACTCACATAAACATCACATTAATATAACAGAAATTTGCATAAAGAACAATCTCACAATAGGACTGAATCGCGAGGCCTCTTCGAGGGGGCAACCTCCTTCAATACTTCATTAATTTTGCAAAATATGGTTACATTGGTGCCCTTTCGGGTATTTAAGGAGTTTCCTTCCAAGGTTGGCTTACATGCAAAATGCCACCCGGATTACATGCATAATGCCACCCGAATTACATGCATAGTGCCACTTTCAATTACATGCACAATGCCACTCGAATTCATGCACAAGGCCACTCGAATTACAGCAAATGCCACATGAATTAAATGCACAATGCCACCTATCTACCATGTGTTACATAAAAAGGGTGCCATTTTTCATGGGCACTACCTAAGCTAAAACTTAGAACATTACAAAATATTAATCATGGGTACTACCCACGTTCACTAGGAATTATTACATCATGGAAGTTATTACATTAAGGGTTAGGATGAGATCCTAAAAAACCATCGTACAAGTGGAAAATAGCACACACTCTTCTTCAAAAGGTGTATTGCTACCACGGTGAACTGGGTGAGAATTGGTAGGATCTATGCTCCCTCACTAGATATGGGCTTCATATCCATATTTTGGTAGGTTTCATGACTCAGACTTCATTAGCAAGTCTGTTTGTGAGAGCGTACATGTGAAATCCTTTTAAAGATTGAGTATATCATCAACAAAAGCAAAACACAAATGAAACAAGAGCAACACATCAAAACACACCAAACAAATTAGGGATTTACATCTAAAACTTAAAGGAGATAATCACATTATTTTATTGTGTATTATTTGATTATTTGATTGTGTTTCTAAAAATTAAAGGAGATAATTACATGGTAACTACATGTGGCCAAGCCCGATCAAGGGCTAGTGCCCCAGAAGGTTTCCAAGGAGTCATGGAATGCCTTTGATTTAGTCCTAAATATTTAGCCATTCCTACTTGGTATCCTAGTTTTTATAAAGAGTTTGTCCTAGAGGAGGTCCCCATCCCATATGCATTTATTAATCCTTGGTATGATCGCAATGATGACCTTCATAGTCGATATACTTTTCATGCTCACCATAGACAAACCTTACAACATGGGGAAGGTCCTAGTAAGGTGGTGCCATGAGTTGAAATTTTGAATCGCCCTATATACCAAGTAGATAATGATCAAGAGTATACACCATGGATGATATTGGATGATCATGCCACTCCTTTTGACCATCCATGGATGAGTTGAAAATATGCATTTCTAGATAGGTACGACACTCGCCATCCTGCTCGAACACCCGTGTTAGCTCACACAATCTTAGTCAATGAGGAGGAAAGGGATTTTTATCATCCTCCAACTCCTCAAGAAGAGTATTCCATGCAAGCACCTTGTGCCTCTATGATCCCTGAGTGTGTTAAGATTACCTATAAGCCCAGGCACCAAGTCAACGTGACTCCTCGATCATGGGAAACATATAGCCAAACCTTCTAGAGCTACAAAGTAAGCCAACAACATTCGTATTAACACAAAGGGTAATCAGCCCCATACTTTTGAACAACTAGAGTAAGTCCTTAGAAATAATGCTGACAAACAAGAAACGTTGAACCTACTATAGTTGGATAAAAAAATTGAATGAAGAGTATCATCTAAGCCAACACAGACTACAAACTAATAGGGTGTACCAAGAAGCATTATACCAAGAAAAAATGCAAAAATCCATGCAAGAGGTGGGTCCCATCCCACGTACACATTGGCACCAAATACAAAAATAGTGCATGACACAAGAAAAACTACCACCTAGACCTAATTAGAATCATCTTCCTCATGCTCTCCCTCAACAACATAGGCCTCTACAATGTCAAATCAACAATGCTCCATCAGAGCACGTAGCCTATGAGGACTTAGGACCAAATTACCAAGATCAGGGGTACCTTGAATCACATTATGAGGATATTTTTGATGACTGTGATCAACCACCTCACTCCACTAGGCATATTCTACATCCCCCTCCTCGAGGGCAAAGGCAAGAAGATGAGTTATTTTCCTCTGAATCTTACAAGATGATCACTAAGAGTATTCAATCACTAGAAAAATAAGCTTTGGGAACGGGTTACAAAAATCCACACTAAGTCAACTATGCAATGAAACACTACATCCTTCTATCCCATATCTCCTATATTTAGAGTATTTTTAAATGCCCAAGTTAGACAAGTTCAAAGGGGAAAATGATGCGCAGGAGCATGTCACTAGTTTCATAAACCTATGCTTTCAACTTCAAGATAGCGATACATTATTGTTAAGAACCTTATTGATAATGTTCTCGGGCCCAGCCTTGGAGTGGTATAATAATTTTTTGAGTCACAACATTAATCGATTTGAACAACTTGCCAATGTATTCATAGAATGCTTTGCATTTAACATTAAGAATAAAGCTACTTTGATTGATCTATACTATCTTCGACAATTTTATGATGAACCAGTCTTGGATTATGGAAACAAGTGGCAAGTGGTCATGTCAAAATTACCATTTGCCTTACCTATAATAGAGCTCACTCATTTATTCACAAAGAGTTATTCAAAATAGATTTCATTGCTCTTAAAACTCCAAATATATCAAACATTTGACAAAGCTTTAGCTCAGGCTAAGGTCATAGAGGATATCAATATTCATGAAGGGGAAATTAAACTTTGAAAGAAGATATGAAAAAAAAACTCGAAAGGCAAACTTGCTCAATAAAAACCCGTAGTGATTAATCAACTTGTATTAAATGTTCTAGGACTTGCAAAGCCTAATCCACCACAAAAAGATAATTATTAGGTCCAACCCTCTCTTGTGCAGTAAAATCAACCCAAATAGAATCAAGGGAAAAGGCAACAAGAGTGTCAACCTCACAATTATACGCCATTACCTAAGTCTTTGGCATCACTATTTAGTCGATTATACGAGGCCAAGGCTATCACCTTGCTAGAGATCACCCCTTAGATCCTAACAGGTCAAAAATAAAGTGGTATTGAGAGGACCAATACTATCCTTATTAGTGATTTTCAAGAGGACCAAAATAGTATTGGTATTGAGAGGACCAATACTATGCATAGTGGCGAATATTCACCAATTGGGTGAATATTAGGATTTTCAAAATTGAAAATTGGTGAATATGAGGACCCTTAATGTCAGCCCATTTGCCTAAAATTTTTAGGACCAATATTTTTCTTAGGGTCAATTTGCCACAATATGTATCCAAACATAGGCATATTTGTACTCATTGGAAATCTCTTTTTGAGCCTGATCTAACGGTGGTGTTATTGTGAAGTTATAATGTTATTTAATAGGTCAAAATTTATCCCAAATATAACCTTACATTTTAGGTCTTCAAATGCCCCAAATTTTGGTGTGAAGATTATTGATTTTATTTGCTTTGGATTTGCCATAATTCACCTTGATTTTGATTAGGATTCACCATTTTTTTACAAGTAAATTTTGAGTCCAACCCCTTATGCATAACCCTGCTTATCACCAAGAAAATGGTCATGAGATTTAGTCATGTATCACATTCAAGAACAAAGTATAGGATATGCTCGACAAGGATGAACTCCAAATTACCAATCCTTTCACCACCAACAATCAACAAATGGGTATCTTCAAAGATCCATTACATACACATGAGGTGCTCATAGGTCAAATCTTGTAGATAAATAAAATCCATACAACTCTTCCCATGCACGGGTTTGTAGGGATGATCAATATTGTGACACAGAATAGGAGGTATCAAAATTAGGCTGCACTACCTGCAACTCCAATAAATATCTCTTCCACTTCATAGTCTGTGCCATCCACAAATCATATCCCAAGTTTACCACCTCATCCAGTGGTAACTATTAGAAGTATGCTTACTCAAATCCTATGAATCACATCAGCCAAAATTTCCATGTATGAGCTTATACATCAGTCACAACCACACCGTGAAGCTCTAATGGAGATTTTAAAGTATGTTGAATTGCAAACGAAAGACCCCAACTCATTTATTAATTTTGTGGGGAATATTTAGCATTGTAAAGAGTCTGTCATTACATTTCATAATCATGAGATCAAGGTAACTACCACTAATGGACCCAATTCCCCACTACACATCATTGTTAGTGTGAATTAGATTCCCTACAAGTGAGTGTTGATCGACACAAATTCCTCAATAAATATCATAAAAACTAATTTACTAAACTTAACCTCCCAACTTTGCATATTGTAGAATCTACATTCACCCTTAAAGCATTTAATGATACTTTATGCTCCTCCATTGTCACAATAGTCCTTCATATTAAAGTTGGGCTAAATACTTTTATGACATTATGCCATGTCTTGGAGGGTGCAATGCAATATTATATATTGCTGGGAAGGCCTTGGATGGAAGACATGAATGTGTTCCATAAATTTTGTATCAATGTCTCAAATACATACATGAAGGGAAAGTCCATGTGGTTCATGTAGATATTGAGCCCTTCAAGTATTGTAATGTGGTGCACCACTGTGCAAGAGTCTATATTACCATCCATACAGCTGGATATCAAACCAAATTATCCCACTAAGATTCCAGATCTTATGCCACATTCCACCATTAAAACTTCCTCATCCCCACCATCGCCATTGGTTTCTTTCGATATCTCTTCTTCCTCCTCGAATCCTCCAAGCAAGAAAAAGTTGAAGGGACCAATCGAGGAGATTTCTCTCTCTATTTCCACCATCCTAGCAGAAGATACTCCAAATCTTGTGGATGTAAAAAAATCACTTGCTACTATCGATGAGTTGGATCAAGCCATACATCCATCATCATCATCCACCCCATCGCAGGTCATTATTCATTTAGAAAATCTTGGACTCACTAAGTATTTGGCACAAAATGTTATATTCACTCCATTCATTGAGTCCATGCAAGATATGGGCATACCTCACTTGCTATCATTACATATTGGTACCATTGTACCCTTTGGAGTCCCCTCAAATTAGATAAAATTTATCTATGAGGACCTTGCTAAATCCATAAGTCTATCACCTATGGTGATAGATAATATTGAGCCATTTTTAGGAAATGTCACTTATCTTTCAAACCTGAATTTTATCTTGTGATACTTTTATCACTGCCATTGGCAAAGAATGTAGTAGGTGTTATTGTACCTATCGATGATCTTGAGGAGTAATAACTTCATATATTCCCCATGGGGATGCCCATTTTATAGTAGCTACTACCACCACAAGATCCAATCATCTTAGCTCCTCCTAGGCCTCATCCAGTCATTCCACTTCCACCTCATCCACATTTGATGCATTTGAGGCCATCCATTTTCGATAGGCTTCATCTACTTATGAATGGAAATCATCCACCATTCATTAATATTATTTCCATTGACCTAACCATGCCACTCCATAATCCAAGTGACCCCTCAAAACCATTACACCTCAACCATGAGGCCATTGATTTTGATTGCATCATAATTTCCCCATAACCTATAGAGTTATTCCATTACGAAGAGATGTTACAACCATTTCATTTCTTCCAAGGGTCATCTAAATATGTGTTTCAAGATGAGGTCCAACTTGATTAAGAGATTGATTTTCCAAATCTAGCTGATGATATCCATTTGATACCTATGCCTCATCAGCTCAAGGAGGGATCCCACATGTCAATCGAGGAAACAATTGATGTAGATATCGGTATGGATCCCACCATTTGTAAAAATATCAAGCTGGGACTCAGTCTATCCCTATAGGAATAAGCCTATATCGTAGCTCTTCTAAAAGAAAGGAGAGAAGCCTTTGATTGGTCATATAAGGACATATTGGGTCTTGACCCGAGTTTGGTCATGCACAATCTAATGCTCAATCCAAAAATTAAACCATTCAAGCAAAATCTTAGAAATATGCATCTAATAATTGCATTAATGGTAAAATATGAACTTCAAAAATTGTTGAATGTTGATTTTATCCAGCCCATCGATTATTCTCCTTGGGTCTCAAACATGGTACCCATCAATAAACTCGATGGGAATATTCACATATGCATATATTTTTGAGATCTTAATAAAGTGAATCCTAAGGATGAATTCCCACATCCTAACATCGATGCTTTAGTCGATGTAATTGTAGGACATGAAATGTTATCCCTCATGGATGGTTTTTTAGGCTACAATCAAATTTGGGTCAATCTCAAAGATCAACCCAAGATAGCCTTTACCACACATTGGGGGACATTCTGTTACAAAGTCATGTCTTTTGATCTCAAAAATACTAGTGCCACATATCAGCGAGCCATGACATACTTTTTTCATGACTACATGCATAAAATATTGAAGGATTACATAGATTATTTAATTTCTAAATCTCTATTGCATCACAAGCACGTAGATGTTCTTAGGAAGGTCTTTGATTTTCTCATCAAACACAACATTAGACTTAACCCCAAGAAATGTGTCTTTGGAGTTACATCTAGAATACTCTTGGATTTCATAGTCTCAAAATGAGGCATCAAGGTTGATTCCACCAAAGTCAAGGTGATACTTGAAATGCTTCCCCCTACAAACCTTAAATACTTACAAGGAAAGTCCGCATCCATAAAATGCTTTATATTGTAATTGTTAGATAATTTTTGACCCATGAATCTACTCTTACACAAGGGAATCCCATTCAAATGGGATAACGAGTGTCAAAAGGCCTTTGGCAAGATTAATCAATACCTAGTGTCTCCACAAGTTTTTGCCCCACCTCGCTTTGGTGTGCCATTTTTACTATACATAGTAGCTATAGATTTTGCTTTAGGGACCATGCTAGCCCAAAATAATGAAGCACATAAGGAAAAAACTACTTATTACATAAACCACCCCCTGGTGATCTACGAGCTTAAATATGCATATGTTGAGAAGCTTTGTCTAGCAGTGGTATTTGCCACTAAGAAGCTACATCATTACATGCTCAATCAAACCATGTATGCCATATCTAAAGAAAAAACTTTATGGTACATGATGAGTCAGACATATCATAATAGTCGTACTGTGAAGTGGATCATGCTATTGATAGAATTTGACCTTAAATTCATAAGCTAGAAATATATCAAAGGTCAAGTAATTACTGATTAGTTAGTAGAGGCTCCTCTTAAGGATAATAAAACTTTTACCATTGAGTTGCTTGATGATGTAGTTTTTGTATTATCCAACTCACCAAACCCAGAAGAAACAAAAAATCATGTTGATATGATGATGTTCTTTGATGGTTCCAAATATGAGCAAGGGGGTGGTTTGAGAATCATGTTATTCACACCACAAGGGGATCCTCTACCCCTATAATATAAACTTGATTTCTTATGTACCAATAATAATTCTAACTATGAGGCCCTCCTTTTTAGTCTTCAAGTAGCTATCACCATGAAAATCAAGAAGCTAAATATATTTGGTGATTCCTTGCTCATTGTTAACCAAGTCAAAGCAACCTATCAATGCAGGTGTTCAATATTGCAATATTATAAATCTCTTGTAGATAAGCTCTTAGCTAAACATGAATGTTATAACATTGAGGTAGTCCCTTGTATGTCTAATTGATAAGCCCCATAAATACTCATATTTTATATGGGTTTTATTGATTATTATGCAAAAATATAATAGTAACTGTGTAATTTAATGAATTATTATGTAATTATTTAATAGAATTGTGTGTGTTATCTAATTTGTATGTTTTAGTGTGTTTGTGTGGAATTTAGTTAGTTTTGACAGAGTTGGATCATTCGAGGCCCTTCATGGGCCTGGCACTCTGTTTCTCCTAGGATCAAGGCATGGTGGTTAGGCGCTTTCCTCTTCAAGGAAGGTTCCAAGAGAAGGTAGGTGCCTTCCATATAAATAAGGCACCCAACATACCTAGGAAGCTTCCTCATAAGGAAGGTGTCCCCATACAAGGCAATGTGCCTTCCACATAAAGAAGGCACTCAATACTAGTAGATGCCTTCCACATAAAGAAGGCACATGCCAAAGCATTCAAAGAAGGCACCTTACTCATAGAGAAGGTGCCTCCATATTTCACCAATTGACTAAATTAGCGGTGTGAGCAGTGTTGACCAATGCAATTCTAGTTCCATGTCACACCAGATAATCCTGGAGAGCTGCACCAACGACAAGGATGTCTTACCTATATCGGGTGAAGCATGATCCAACTAAAGCAACTCAAACAAATAAACGAACATGTTACCATTAGGAATGATGACTATTTTTAGCATATGTCGAATGTGGTTAGCATACTGTCCCATTTTAGTCTAGACTGAACTATTGTTGTAACATCATTATAACAAAATATTTGTATGTGTGCTATATAAACACACACAGACCTTTTTGATAGATATCCAGAATTTATTGATTATTATGAGGAGATAGAATTATTGTAATTATATTACAATTATAATAAAGTTCAAGAGTTCCTAATTGTGTGTTCAGCTAGAAGGGAGCTGCTGGAGCCTGGTGCCACTCCCAGCTAGTATTCCTTCCCTTTTACTTGTGCTTTCCTAGATCAGTTTCCTGCTTTAATAGGTTTGCTTTTTGTACTGTTATTTTCATTGTTGTAGAAGAATTATTTTCATGTATATTTAATTATGCATGTATGAGTATTTAATTTCCAAGGATCTAATTATTCATACATAAACTATTGTGGTGTGGATGAAAGAATGTTGTTCCTTTAAACCCCCAATGATAGAACTATCTGAACTCATCTCAGAAGTAGGTATTGTAAACAATATTTTTTGAGACACTTCTAAAATTTACGTGCTCCTTGGTATAAAAATTTAAATTAACGGGCAGTGACAAAATAGGATCAAATTTAACCTATTTTTGGTCCACAATATTTTGGCAACATTTTTGGGGAAGCGCCTCTACTAAATTAATTACAATACCTAAAAAAATTCCATCTAATTTTGTATGAGTCCCTTGAGGAGGAGAGGACCTGACGATCATTTCATAAAACAAAGTCCATAGAAATTTGAGTTAGTCGAACATTCCAAATTTGAATTAGATTCATCTGAATCATCACCAGTAGTCCACTAGAGTGAGAATCCTCACCTTGTGCAAAGTGCCTCCTCATCCCACCAACCTGGGGAAGAATGAACCATTGTAAACCCATTGTTTAAGAGGACACTCTTAGAGGAAGCCTTGTTGTGGAAAGCTGTAGAGGATCAGATGATAATGCCAACCGACTTCAAAGCCCTGACCTAGAAAGTTTTAAATGACCATGCGGCCATAGGAACTGCATTAGATACCACATATCGTGAAATAATGGTTGAAGAAGAAACTTCATCTAGATTTAGTTTCTTGATAGAGGAAGGAGTAGGAGAAACCAAAATGATGAACATATCCCCTGCTTACCTTCCTAACTTTAGAGGATACCCAACCAAAGACCTTGACCTATTTATATTCAATTTTGATGTTCTGTGTAGGTATGTGGATTAAAAATTTGATACACATAATTTGAAGCTCTTTCCTTCACATTAGACGATGCATCTCTATGATGGTTCATCGATATAGGAGCTAAACACATTGGTATGTGGGATAAAATAAAGATTCTCTTTTTAGAGCAATATCAAGACTTCGAGAGAGCAAGAGACTCCAAAGAAGAGGTTCTAAACATGACACATAAGGAAGATGAATCTCTAGAGGAATACTAAGAGATATTCAATTTCAATCTTCAATGATCTCCCCACGCGAAGCTAGCTGACAAGTCTCTTAAAAGCATCTTTTTGAGAGGACTTAAAAATGAATCATTAGAGGCTCTCAATATGATTTTTGGAGGTGATGTATACCAGCATGCTATGGAATATATCTAACAATTATGCCAAAAATACTCAAGAAGGAGAGGCAAGACCACTTCTAGAACCATGAAAGTAATTGCTTCGGTCACAGAAATAGAGATAGGCAACATGCTAGAAGATTTGAAAAGTGAGATGCTTTCGTCTCTAGCATTGCAAATGGACAACTACTATTGGAGAAAAAACAAGAAAACAAAGCAACATTCACCTATTTCTGTCCAAAATACAAAGGGAAGAATGTAAAGAATGCATGCCCAGAAAACAAAGTTAGAGTATGTGTGGTATACAAACTAAATCATAAGACTCGATTGTGCCCACAATTGCCCAGTATCAAAGAGGATGTTGATGTCACTGAAGCCTATTTTGTAGGCAATCAGAGGAATTGGCCACAACCTCCTATGGGTAATATGCCAAAAGGAATGCCATCATATGGGGGAGGACCATACATGCCACAAGGCCAGCCTCAACCACCTAAAATGGGGTGGTGGGAGCCATCGTCTTGGTCCAACGCACCCCCAAGAGCAACATTCCTGAACCGTAATCCCTGGATGCCATATAAATATTATGGGCAGCAGTGGAGGAACCATACTCCATAGAATACAACTCCACAGAACATAGTGCCAACTCACCCCCAGCAAAACCTATCTATCTTACCTATTGTGAGACCTACGCAGTTACCTACACAACCGACGATAAATCACAACAATAAAGTAAAACAACCGATATACAATGTAGAAGGTGAGATGTATCCGATGTACCATATTAGTTGCAATCCTATTCAGCTTAGATCAGGTAGGTATCTAGGAGTAGGGACACCTCCACTAATAGAAGAGGATGTAGATGTAGGAGAAACACCTCTTATAGAAGATGTGGAAGAAGAAGTGGCTAAGAGAACAAAGGCTCCATTTCCTAACCAACTATAAGAATAGAAGAAACTAATGTAGCGGAAGTTTGATATTCTTTCCAGCTTGAAAAATCTTATAGTAACAATTCCACTCTTTCAAGCTATCCGAGACATCTCAATATATACTAAGGCGATAAAGGAGATGTGATTAAGAAATCTAGGATAGAAAGTAACCCAAACCATCAATTTCATAGGTAATTATATTTAATTATGGGGAAGGCATGTCATCCTAAATATGCAGATCCAAGAAGCTCGATGTTGACTATAAATATTGAGGGACATTCCTTGGCCAAAATGTTAGTCGATCTTGGTGCAACCATCAACGTGATGTCGTAGGAGGCCATGTAGAAGTTGGAGCTCATAGACCTGAGACCCACCATAATGGTGTTGCAAATGGCTGATAAATCAACTATAGCATCGAAAGGAATTCTTGAAGATATAATAGTGATGGTTGACATGTGGGAATATCCAACTGAATTCCTAGTTTTATAGTCCAAAACAAGGCTGGGTGGCTACCCGCTTATCCAATGGAGGCCATGGCTAGAGATAGTCGATGATCACATTAGCTATTGTGATGGGCTAATGACTATCTCCAATGAAAAAAATGTCAAAATATTGATGATTTCATCACCCGTGCTATCCGTGGATTGGTTGGGAGAGCCCACGTTGACCAAGCACAGAGACAATGAGTTGCCCATAATCCAGTTGGTGATGGCACTAAATGAATTTGCAAAGGATGAGGATGAAGATGGTGCTATCATAGGATTCCTCTAAGGAGAATCCTCCATCACATCACCTGAGTCACCATTGGTCTATGCCCAATATCACCACGTTTAGAAGATAAATAATGGGTCTAGAAGGATGTTAAACATTAGCAATGGATTGACCCCCACATAGCTAACAAAGGTAAAAGAGCTCCTGGTAAAACACCAATGGGCATTTGCATGGGACTACTTAGATATGAAAGGTATCAGCCCAAGAATTTGTACCCATCGAATATACCTCAAATAATAGATGACTCCAAGCAGGAAACCATAGAGAAGAATGAATTTGATAATGAAAGACATTGTCAAGGCAGAGCTACAAAAAATCTTGTCTGCCAGATTCATCTATCCAATTTTTGACAGTTAATGGGTGTCACGTCTTGTGGTGGTCCCCAAGAAGAACGAGAAGTGGCAGATTTGTGTGGACTATAGGATGTTGAACAAAGCAACCAAAAAGGATCACTTCCCACTCCCATTCATCGATCAAGTCTTAGATACACTTTTTGGATGAAAGTACTTATCCTTCCTGGATGGATTCAATGGATACAACCAGATCCAGATCGGAGAAGAAGATCAGGATAAAACAACGTTCACCTTCCCATGGGGGATGTTTTCTTATCAGGTGTTGCCTTTGGGTTATGTAACACACCAGCTACCTTTCAAAGGGTGGTGCTTAGCATATTTTTAAACATGATAGGGGAAGCGGTCGAAGTGTACATGGACAACTTCACCATTTATAGAGAAACCTTTGATGAAGCAATGATGAACTTGGAAAAAGTGCTTGAAATAAGTGAGGAAAATAATTTATCCCTCACTAACGAAAAGTGTTGTATGATGATGTAAGAAGACATCATATTGGGACACTATCTCTCCACGAAAGGAATAAAAGTTGATAAAAGAAAGATCAAGGTCATCAAGGACCTACCAAGACCTAAAACACAGTGAGAGGTGAGAAGTTTTCTTGGATCTGCCGAGTATTACCGATGATTTATCATCAACTTTAGTAAGATTGCAAAACCACTGCACACTCTATTTTCTAAATATGTGGAGTTTAACTGGACGGAAGAGTGCAAAAGAGCATTTCAGTCGCTCAAATAAAAGCTGATATCTACACCTATTTTAAGGGGACCAAATTGGGCCATACCATTCCATATCTATTATGATGCATCCAATAATGCGATTGGAGTAGTCCTCAGGCAGAAGGATGGTGAGGAATTTTACACCATCTACTACGTCTAAAAAATTTTGCAGGGACCGAGTTCAAATATACAGTGACGGAGAAATAATTCCTTATGTTTGTGCATGCCATCAATAAATTCCACCATTATATCATCGGATACCAAGTGTTCGTCCATATGGACCATGCAACCATCAGGTATTTAATGAGAAAATCGACTATTGGTGGAAGAGTTATCATATGGCTTCTACTACTGCAAGAATTTGATATAACAATAGTTGAAAAACCTGGAAAAGACAACGTAGTAGCATATTTTCTATTCATATTGGTACCAGAAGACCATGCGATAGTGGAAGACTAGTTTCCATATGAACATCTATTCACCATTAGCAAACAAACGTCATGGTATGCAAACATAGCCAACTATTTAGCCACTAGAATAACTTCGTTTGCTCTTTCTTCATGAGAAAAGAAGGCAGTGATATATAAGAGCACATCCTTTCTATGGGTTGATGACCTCCTGTTTAAAATGGTACGTGATCAAATTATGAGGAGGTGTGTTGTAGAATAGGAGTTTTCAGAGATACTCAAAGCTTGTCATAATGAACCATGTGGAGGACACTTTGGAAGTAAAAGTATTGCCTATAAAATCCTAAAGGATGGGTACTTTTGGCCCACTCTATTTAAATATGCAACCACCTACACCAACAAGTGTGATGAATGCCATAGAATGGGCAGATTGACCCATCAGGATGAAATGCCCCTTCAACCTCAAGTGCACCTAGAGCCCTTTGATAAGTGGGGCATGTATTTTGTGGGGCCAATAAATCCACCTTTAGTAGGGAGAAGATTAATTTTAGTCTATATAGACTACGTCACCAAGTGGTTTGAAGTTCAAGCAATTGAGAGATTTGAAGGAGGGAATAGTTGCTGAATTCTTATTTGCTCATATTTTTACATGATTTGGGGTCCCTAGAGAGATTACAATAGACCAAGGGCCTCAATTCACCTCCAAGTTGATCAAAGAATTGATGAAGCAATATAGAATTTGGCACAACAAGACTACACCCTACCATCCATAGGCAAATGGGCAAGTGGAAGTGACGAACAGAGAGATTGAGAACATCCTGAAAAAAACCATGTAGCAACACAAAAAATATTGGGCTACATGATTACCAAAGGTAGTATGGGTGTATAACACCACATTGAAATCAACCACAGGCTTCACACCCTTCCAGCTGGTCTATAGGAAGAATGTAATGATGCCCATCGAGTTTGAAATCAAGATGTTGAGAACTACTTTAGAATTAACTCTAAGCTTGGAAGAAGCCCAAAAAAAGAGTTCGGAAACTGAATCATCTGGATGAAATCTGAATGTATGCTTTACAAATTATACAAAAGCAAATAAAGCAGTGGCATGATCATCACATTAATCTAAAGTAGTTCTTGGAGGTAGAATGGGTGCAGTTGTACGATTCTAAGTTCTAGGAATGAAAGGGAAAATTAATGTAGAGATGGATGGGATCGTATGAGGTGGTAGAAATTATTAGAAATGGTGCTATGCACATCAGGACCATTGACGATAGCAACATTGTGTTGATAGTTAATGGCCAACGACTGCGGCCCTATAGCACGTCCAAGAATTTACTAGTGGAATCTAGAGCAAGCATGGGGGAGACCCCATCCCTGTAATTCTGGACAAAACTCTTAGTAATAATATGGTGGATACGGAGGTGTCCACCAAAATTAGTTAGTTTATGTTTATTTATTTCTTACAGTGTGTTTTGCAGGGAGGATGCTCTCATGTAAGCTACAGGCATCCTGAGTCCAGGGCCTAATAGGCATGAATTGCGTCTAAATACCTATATTTTCTTTTCTTTTTGTTTGCTTTTTGTAGGTTAAGGGCTTGATAGCACAAAAAATAGGTATCTAGGAAACCAAGCCTAAATAAGCTTAGCATCCTCACACTTGCGCACATAGTTTAGAAGCAACATCTATCCAAGTTTAGATGAAGGCAAAAAAATATCCTCTGGGAAGAAAAAAAATCATGAGCCAGGACTGACAGGAAGATTCTGGGGTAGCATGAAGTAATTCTGAGGAGGCTTGATCACCCTTGCACATATGATCATGATTTGGCTACTAAAAAAAATGCCTTGCAAAATACCTTCCTCTTGAAAGAAGATTCTCCACTTAAGGAACGGTGCCTCCCTTCTCGAAGAAGGTGCCTAACTAAGGTAGACGTTTTCCACTGTGAAAAAGGTACCAAGTAGAGGCAAGGTGCCTTCCACATGAAGAATATGCCCAAATGAAATAATGTGCCTTCCTTATAAAGAAGGTTTCGAACAGAAATAAGGTGCCTTCCTTATAAAGAAGGTGCCCAACAGAAATAAGGCACCTTCCTTATAAATAAGGCGCCCAACAAAAATAAGGTGCCTTCCATATAAATAAGGTGCCCAAGAAAAAAGGAGGCACATTCCTTATGAAGAAGGTGCCCAATGGAATTAGGCATCTTCCTCATAAATAAGGCTCCCAATGGAAGTAGGCACCTTCCTCATAAATAAGGCATCCGTCGTTATTCCAAAAAAAAAAATAGAGAGGGGCCTTCCGCATCAAGAAGGCACCATAAAAAAAAATGAAGGCACCTTCTACATCAGGAAGGCACCATCCATTCAAAGTGCCTTCTGCATCAGGAAGGCATTTTTCATTCAAAGCACCTTCCACATTAGGAAGGCATCATTCAATAAAAGCGTCTTCTACATCAGGAAGGCATCATTCATTTAAAGCACCTTCCACATTAGGAAGGTGTCGTTCACTTAAAGCACTTTCCATGTATAAGTGGCACTTTGGTATAACGTGTGCCTCTATTCAAGTGAGATCAACACATGAGAGGGCAACACCTGATTACCAACATCATCCCACATGATGGAAATCCACCGCAACCAAAAATATTGTGTAGTTATGGGGTAGGATATTCTCATGTACCCCAAGGATGATGGGCTAACATTCTTTGCACCAATCCGCAACTCTATCTTTAGTATCAAACCTTGAAAAATGCAGCAACAAGTTGAACATAATCAGCACATGCAAAAATGGGCATCCTCCATGTCACATACCGACGAATCACCATCTTTCATGATGCGCGAAACATCCAATCAGGTATGCACATAATTCAAATTAAATTTTTATATAATATTTCATGAACTATATAGTTATGAAAAATAGTGCCACCATAAAAATCACGTACTCCTCCATGACCAAAACATCGTGCCAATATTATAACTCAAAAGACGTACCCTGTAAACCCCAAGATTAAATGCTAGGGGTAGGCACCTTCTGTATAAGAAGGAGCCTTCATGAGAAAATTAGGGTAGAAAAATAGTGGATGCAGTTACAATAGGTGCCATGGGAGGATGCTCAAAGAACCATGCTATCAATAAGAATGAGCCAGGTGACATGAAAGGGATTATGGAGGCGGTCAAAACCTAGTTATAAGCCAAAGGGTGGCTTGAGTACTCCACCCTGGTCAACCAGAACTAGGATAGGGAGGCAACCAAGGAATTTGCTGCCTCCTTGAGAGGTGACATAGCCCAAGTGCATGGAAGAGATATGTTAGGACCCTCCTAACATGTCCTAATTACTTATATTATTTATTCATTTTATTCTAGGGTCACAACCCTTCACTCTTACAACTATCAGACTAGGTATTTAAATGCAATCCACATATGATAATAAGGCATCATCGAAAAAATATATAAATTAAGTCTATTGTGGGTTTTCTACCTTACAATAAAAAAGTGATTCAATATAAAAATGATCTTGCTTCCCGCACCATTTAGTTTCATACCATCTGGATCAGAGCTAGATCGAGGAGCAAA
Source organism: Wollemia nobilis (assembly GCA_028583015.1). Taxonomy (NCBI): domain Eukaryota; kingdom Viridiplantae; phylum Streptophyta; class Pinopsida; order Araucariales; family Araucariaceae; genus Wollemia; species Wollemia nobilis. The sequence continues at coordinate 12,357,528 of JAQPPZ010003361.1, forward strand.
TTCACCATTACAAAAATTTTCCCACCACACATTTCAGCCAGTCCACATTCGCAAGGACGCAAACAACATTCACGCTTCACGGATATGTGTAAAAATCCTCATAGAAAATTAAACCTTCTCCTAAGGTATGAATTAAGTTGTCTTACACCCAAATTGCTCGACCTTTCATGTGGTGACCGGTGGCTGTTTTGAAAAAGCTAAAATCTTCAACGCAACATCAAGGTTTTCGACGTCCGAAACGCAAAGGAAAAAAAAAAAAAATTAAAATTATTTTTTTATTTTTTGCTCACCTGTACCAAGTCATATTGATCATTACCTACACCAACCACAATGGCTGAAGGATGACGATCATTGGATTCCATTCATGAGAAACACGAAAGGCTCACTAAAGAAGTTCAACAGGAAAGAGAGGAGAATACCCGTACCACAAGAGAACTCTTCGAGAAAATATTTGCTATGGATGTTAAACTTGATGCCATCAATCAAAATCATACAACAACACATGCAAATTCATCCAACCACGGGTCATCAAACCGAGCAATGTTAGGAGGTCCACAAACTTCCATTCTACCATGGACGACCAAATTAGACTTTCCAAATTTTGAAGGAAGAGACCCTACAAACTAGATCTACCGAGCAGAGAAATATTTCTCACTAAATAAAATTTTGAAAATGCAAAAAGTGCATATCGCCTCCTTCCACTTGGAAAAAAATGCCATCCAATGGTACCAATGGTTCGAGAAAACTAACGGTACTCCAACATGGTCAACCTTTACACAGAATCTATTAGTGCGATTCGGCCCTAGCAAGTTTCAAAGCTTTACAGGGGTCCTCACTAAATTATGCCAAACCACTTCGATAAGCGAATACCAAGAATAATTTGAAAGGCTAGCTAATCGAACATTCAGATTAGACACTGCCTTCTTTCAAGAATGTTTTGTCAGTGGATTAAAAGAAGAAATTTGAATAGAGGTGCAAATTTATAACCCTACAAACATGTTAGAGACCATCGGCTTGGAAAAATTAGCGGAGGACAAAATCAAGGCATGGAATCGGTTCAAAAAACCAATTTGGGGGAAACCATCAAAAACTTATACCAACCCCAAACCAATGCAAAATGGACGAACCCAAAATTCCTACACAACCCCAAAAATTAACCCTGCTCTACCAATTAAGCGTCTGAGTTTCGAGGAAATGAAGGAAAGACAAGCTAAGGGTCTTTGCTACCATTGTGATGAGAAATTTGACATAAATCATAAATGTGCCTCACGAAAATTATATATTCTAGATGCCACAGAGGAAGGGAATTCTACTAAAGAGGAACCTGAACTCAAAGTAGAGGTATTATCCAACACACTTGAAAGTGACGAAGAAAATGCACCAAAGGTTTCCTTCAACGCCCTTGCCGGATTTTCTGCCCCTCAAATAATGCGAGTAAAAGGGTATTTTAAGAAACAAAACCTTGCCGTGCTCCTAGATTTTGGTAGAACGCACAATTTTATCAATCCAAAGGTGGCTAAACAAGAAAATTGTTTTATATACCCTTGCAATAACTTCGAAGTGATGATTGGAAATAGCAAAAAAATTGCATGCAAAGGAAAATGCAAAAATATAAAACTAACTATGGGGGTTTATAACATGAAAGGTGACATGTACATCCTACCCCTAGGTGGGTGCAATATTGTACTAGGCATACAATGGTTACGAACCTTGGGCATAGTCCAATGGGAATTTGATGAACTATGGATGAAATTCACAACAAAGAACCAAACCTATATTATCCAAGGCCTAAAATTAGGACCTTCCCAAATCGTCAGCTCGCATAGAATGGAGAAAATTATCGGAAAAGGAAACAAAGGAATGGTCTCCCAATTATTTTCAATTCAACCTAGTCACAAAGAAGATGAGACACCAGAGTTACAAAAGGTTTTAGACCACCATAAGGTGGTATTCAATGAACCAAAAGGCATACCTCCACAATGAAGTCATGATCACACTATTCCACTATTTCCAGGGCATCAACCTCCTAATATTAGACCTTATCGTTATCCATACCTCCAAAAGACCAAAATAGAGAAATTAGTACAAGAGCTTCTTAAGGCAGGAGTCATTAGACCTAGAAAAATCCCTTACTCCTCTCCAATTATTTTAGTTAGAAAAAAGGATGGCTCGTGGCATTTGTGTCGATTTTTGAGTGCTTAATAAAATGACCATCAAAGATAAATTTCCTATTCCATTCATAGACGAGCTATTAGATGAACTCCACGAGGTAGATTATTTTTCCAAGTTAGACTTATGGTCAGGCTACCACCAAATATGATTCAATGAAAAGGATATTCCTAAGACGGCATTTCGCACTCACAAAGGGCACTACAAATTCTTGGTGATGCCATTTGGCCTGACCAACGCTCCTTCTACCTTTAAAAGTCTAATTAATAAGGTATTTCACCCTTTTCTTCATAAATTTATATTAGTTTTCTTTGATGACATTTTGATTTATAGCAAAACATGGAAGAAAATTTGGACCATGTTAGACAAGCGTTCCAAATCTTGGAGGAAAATCAACTTTATGCAAAAATATCAAAGTGTTCATTTGGAAAACAAGAAATTAAATACTCAGGGCATATTGTCTCAAAGGAAGGAGTTATGGTAGATCCTTCCAAAATTGAGGAGATGAAAAATTGGCCTATTCCAAAAACCTTAAAAGCTCTACGTGGGTTTCTTGGACTAACGGGATATTATAGAAAATTTATCCAAAATTATAGTAAAATTGCTGCTCCTCTAACATCATTACTTAAGAAAAATGCTTTCAAATGGTCTTCTAAAGCGGATGAGGCCTTTATCACCTTGAAAACTTCAATGTGTACCACCCCTGTTCTAGCCATGCCCAAATTTTCTAAACCGTTCGTCATTGTAAGTGACGCTTCAGGAATAGGAATGGGAGCCGTACTCATGTAGGATGAAAGGCCTCTAGCTTTTATAAGCAAAGCATTTTCTCCTAAGAATTCAGCTCGCTCTATGTATGAAAAAGAGATGTTGGTGATTGTCCATGCTATTCAACATTGGAGGCCTTACCTTATTGGCCAACATTTCATTATATGCATTGACCATCATAGCTTGAAGTATTTTTTGGAACAAAGGACTAATACCCCAGAACAACAAAAATGGGTTACTAAACTTCTTGGCTATGATTATGAAATTACATATAAAAAGGGAAAGGACAACATGGCAGCTGATGCACTTTCTAGAAAATTTGAAGATATGCCTCAAGTCCATGATCTTTCCTCCCTTATTCCTAAATGGGTAGATGAGGTGCATGAAGAATGGATAAATGATCCTACTATCCATGCCTTAATTCAACAACTTCAACATAATCCTAGTAGCAAAACTCCATACACTTGGAAGGACAATATATTAAGATACAAAGGGAGGATGGTCCTCACCCCCAATTCAACTTATCATGAAAAAATTCTTCATGAGTTACATACCTCACCCACTGCAGGCCACTTAGGGTTCTTAAAAACCTATAAAAGAGCCACTACCTCCTTCTATTGGGTAGGAATGAAAAATTACATCAAAAACTTTGTAAAAGAATGTGAAGTTTGCCAAAGACAAAAGGGGGAGACCCTCACTATTCTAGGATTACTTCAACCTCTTCCTATACCCACCAAAACATGGGCAGATATTTCTATGGACTTTATTGAAGGATTACCAAAATCAAGAGGAAAAACAACCATTTTCGTAGTCTTTGATCGTTTATCTAAATATGCCCATTTTTGTTCCGTGGCTCATCCTTATACCGCTAGCACTATAGCCCACCTCTTCCTAGATAACATATTTAAATTACATGGTATGCCCTCCACAATTGTTAGTGACCGCGACCCAACTTTCACTAGCACCTTTTGGAAGGAATTGTTCAAATTACAAGGTACTCAACTTCGTATGAGCTTCGCTTACCATCCTCAAATTGATGGCCAAACAAAAGTTGTAAATGAATGCTTGGAAATATACCTTCGATGTTTTGTTTCTACTCAACCACTCAATTGGGTAAAGTGGATTTCACTAGAAGAATGGTGGTATAACACTTCATACCATACGTCCTTCAAAATGACTCCTTATGAAGCACTATATGGTAAAACACCACCATCCCTCACTTCCTATATTCCAGGGACTACAAAATTCCATGCAGTGGAAATGGAACTTTCTAATAGAGATGACATACTACGAATCCTAAAAGAGAACCTACACACCGCCCATCATCGCATGAAGCAATAAGCCGATCAACATAAAAGCGAACGTAGTTTCCACGAGGGTGATATGGTTTTCTTACGTCTTGAACCTTACCGTCAATCCTCTCTTAAACAAAAAGGTTCTCAGAAGTTAGCACCCAAATTTTACGGGCCGTATAAAGTTCTCTAACATATTGGTACTGTTGCTTACAAACTAGAGCTTTCTCCCTCTTCCAAACTTCACCCCGTATTTCATGTATCTTGCCTTAAGCTCGCAGTGGGAGCCCATATCATGACACAACCCACTCTCCCTGAATTATTTGATGATGGAGTACTTCTAGTTGATCCAGAAGCTATATTGGATCGCCGCTCTCGTCACCTTTGTACTCGCGATATCACGAAAGTTTTAATCCATTGGAAAGGTCTACCTTTAGAAGACACAACATGGGAAAATTTTCAAGATATCCAGCAACAATTTCCAAATTTCCAGCTTTGAGGACAAAGCTCCTTTAAGGGGGGTGGCATGTTAGGACCCTCCTAACATGTCCTAATTACTTATATTATTTATTCATTATATTCTAGGGTCACAACCCTTCACTCTTACAACTATTAGACTAGGTATTTAAATGCAATCCACATATGATAATAAGGCATCATCGAACAAATATATAAATTAAGTCTATTGTGGGTTTTCTACCTTACAATCAAAAAGCGATTCAATATAAAAATGATCCTACTTCCCACACCATTTAGTTTCATACCAAGATATTTCGATCACACCAGAATACATCTCCTAGGTGATCGACCTGCCTCTCATGGGAAAGAGCACATACAAGGGCAACATGTTGAACTGTGTGCTGAACTACTGCTAGAGGTGAACACTGTGTAGATAGAGAAGGAAGGGCTAACAAAAAGTGGACTTCCAATGAATTTACAGAAGATGTTCGAGTAGATTGCTCAATTCTTCACATGCATGGGGAAATATTCCCACCTGCATGCTAATCATGTGTAGTTTTTTAGACAACCTGGTGCATGGGAGTAAAATTAATGTGTCCTTCTACCTGTAAAGTACCCTGAAGGACAAAGCAGCTTGGTATCAAAGGTGTGCGCCTTCCACTTTGGCCCACCACGGGCTAATAACAACACTGGTCTACCATGTAGAAGCATAAGAGGAAGGCTCGAGTGTAGAGGGAGATGGTAGTTAGGTAGAAAGGGTAGATTCTACCACAAAATTAGGGCAATGTGGTGAAGACTACACATAGGAGGTTGAAGAGAGAGGGCAATCACCATTATCCAATTTTGTGGAGGAAGGGGCATAATTTTCCAGTGGCAAAACCAAATTACGGTAGACTAAACCAGTTTCTAGGAGGAGGTGCCTGCAACTTCTACTCCTATCGTCAAAGGAGAAAGAGGAAGACCTGGAGGTTGGTCTCGCAACCCAGATCCTCCAGGAATTAACATGCTGAAGCCCGCAAGGAACAGGGACCTCTGAGGGCATTAACCAACATGTTGATGCCACCCTAGAAGAATCCCTAGAATGGAAAACTGATTGTTGGATGGCCCAATTTTTTTTTGAGGATTTCTAGGCTATGCATAGGGAAGAATTGAAGCAAAAAGCAAAAATTATCACTCAGCTAAAGCAGTTGGTCCAACAATTACAAGACAAAAATTAACAATTTCATTCCAAGGAAGTAGAGAAGAGGGATGCGTCCACCCAAATGGACTGGGCGATGGAGGTCCCAATGAATTTTATCACTTCATTAGAACGAGTATTCTCTTCTAGTGAATTTCGATTGGATGCTCGATAAGGTAGCCCAAAGGTAGGTGAGAACTCTATTTTCAAAACTGACAAGAGAGGGAGCCCAATGAAGCCCCCTATTATTGAGCTAAGTGACACAAAACCAAATATGGGCCAACAATTGCAACCAAAATTAGGCATTAAGGAAGAATCTTCCAAACCTGAGGAAGGAGGGGCCAAGGGACCTGCTAGATCAACACCAAAGAAACTAGAGAAATGAGGGACAGCTCCTAGGTTAGCAGAGCAAGCTCCTCATGATAAAAAGACACCCAATAGTAAGGAGAAGAAACCCCCTATTCAAGTCGTCACACTTTCTATTGGGACCAAGGCAAAAGGGCCCACTATGGATCGAAGGAAGGCTAAGGTGACCTTCACTGAATCGATTGAGGATGAATGGGATGAAGATATGCAGTCATTCATGGAAAGGCAAAAGAGGTTCAAATGACTAAGCAAAGAAATGGCAATAGTAAATGAGGCCAAAAAATCATCTATGAAGGTCAAGGGATAACCTGGTATCTGCGTCAATCTAGCGGATGACGATCAATTACAAGAAATTTACGGATTGTCATGAGGATTCCCCTCTAAAATGCAAAATACTTGGAGAGGTGGGGGGTGTTCGGGCCTGAATTAGAGGCTTCTACCATCACAAAATAAAATGTAGGGCTCACCCCTGAGATAGCCTAGCTACATAAGACCTAGGTGGTTCATCATAGGAGGGACAATTTTGACATTCCTCTTGCAGTTGTCAGACTCTCGAATGCTGACCTATGGCAAGCTATGGAGGCTGCATTCCAGGAAGTAGGAGCTACAATAGCCATGCCACCTCTAGTGATAGCCAGAATGGAAAAATTGAATAGGCGAAGTCAACAGATTAAGCAGAAGTAGACAACAAAAGTTAACCACCTCAACACTATAGTTCCACTTTGGAAAAGAAAGACCACACCTACTGATGCCGGTCTAGAACAAAAGCGACCATAGGCCGTAGGTACATCTAGGACTACCAAAAAATGATGACGATGAGGAGTATGAAGGGCTACTTGTATTTTTGATGCCATGAGGGCATGGCATATGTTAGGCATGGAGGGATGATGAGCCCCGAAAATGCTGATATTTTGTATGGGTTTTATTGATTATTATGCGACAATATAATAGGAATTGTGTAATTTCATGAATTATTATGTAATTATTTAATAGAATTGTGTGTGTTATCTAATTTGTGTGTTTTAGTGTGTATGTGTGGAATTTAGTTGGTTTTGACATATTTGGATCAATCGAGATCCTTCATGGACCTAGCACTCTATTTTCCTAGGATCAAGGCATGGTGGTTAGGCACCTTCCTCTTCAAGGAAGGCACTAAGAGAAGGTAGGCACCTTCCGTATAAATAAGGCACCCAACATACCTAGGCATCTTCCTCATAAGTAAGGTGCCCCCATACAAGGCAAGGTGCCTTCCACATAAAGAAGGCACTCAATACCAGTAGGTGCCTTTCGCATAAAGAAGGTGCCTACCAAAGCATTTGAGGAAGGCACCTTCCTCATAGATAAGGTCCTTCCATATTTCACTAGTTGACCAAATGAGTGGTGTGAGTAGTGTTGACCGATGCAGTTCTAGTTCCACATCACACGAGACAATCCTGGGGAGCTGCACCAATGATAAGGATGTCTTACCTACACTGGGCAAAGCATGATCCAACTCAAGCAACTCGAACCAATCAGCAAACATGCTACCATTAGGAATGATGACTATTTTTAGCAGATGCCGAATGCGGTTACCAGACTATCCCAGTTTAGTCTAGATTGAACTACTGTTGTAACCTCATTGTAATAGAAGATCTGTGTGTGTGCTATATAAACACACACAAACATTTCTTATGGATATACAAAATTTATTGATTATTCTGAGGAGATAGAAGTATTGTAATTATCTTGCAATTAAGATAAATTTGAAGAGTTCATAATCACATGTACAGTTGGAAGGGAGTTGCTAGAGCCTGGGCCCACTCCAAGATAGTATTCCTTCCCTTTTACTTGTGCTTTCCTAGATCAGTTTCCTACTTTAATAGGTTTGCTTTTTGTACTGTTATTTTCATTGTTGTAGTAGAATTATTTTCATGTCTATTTAATTATGCACATATGAGTATTTAATTTCCAAGGATCTAATTATTCATACATAAACTATTGTGGTGTGGATGAATGAATGTCGTTCCTTTAAACCCCCCAATGATAGAATTAGCCAGACTCATCTCAGAAGTGGGTATTGTCAACGATCTTTTTTGAGACACTTCTAAAGTTTACATGCTCCCTGTTTTGACAATTTAAATGAACGGGCAGTGACAAAATAGGATCAAATTTAACATGTTTTTGGCCCCCAATACTAATCATTTTGTGGATACCATGGCCTCTTTGGGATATTTAATTTTGTAGAACCCTTCATATGAAATTACAACCATTCATATCAAAATACTTTTGCAATCAACAATTTTATGTGAAGCTTCCAAAGATGATGAAGTTGTCCACATGATTAAGATTGAACTGCACCATGATCAATTCTCTTACATACATAACTTTTTAACACATTCTTCCTGGGGGTCCTTGATCCCCAATAGTCCTTTTGAGAACAACACAATTATTCATCTTAAGTTTATGTCCCAATCAACATTCATATGGGATGACCTTCTAAGGGAGAATGAAATGATAACCCTCAAAGGGAGTAAGTAATTCATTCAGTTGAGACTCAGCAATATCAAGATTGAATCACCCAAATCATAGTGGAGCTCTAAACAAATATTCAAGCAAAAAGCAATAAAGTATGTCTTGCTAGGAGATATTTTGTATTGTTAAGGCTACGATGGTCTTCTCCTTCATTTTCTAGAGCTCCACAAATATGCTTGGGTAGTTTCGCAAGCTCATGATGGTACTTACGATGGCTATTTTAGTGGCATGGCTATCACCAAGCACATACTTTGAATGGGCTATTATTGTCCTACTATGGGAAAAGAATTATTGCACCTATTTTAAGAAGTACATGAAATATCAATATCATGCTAACCTCTCATAGGTACCTTCTTAGGCCTTGCAACCGATTCATTCGGTGTGGCCTTTTTTGTAGTGGGATTTTGATTTAATTGGAAAAATCTCACCCCCATATCTTGACCATCACATATTTATCTTAATGACCACAAAGTATTTTACCAAATGGGTGGAAGCAATCCCTCTTACCACTATGATTAGATCAAGAATTGTGGAGTTTCTACTCCATAATATCATATGTCATTTTGGTATTCCATCTAAGATTATTTTGGATAATGGGCCTTCATTAAAGAATAAATATGTGCGAGCTTTGAATATAAAGTACAACATTCAACATACCTTTTATATGCCCTACTATCTACAGGTCAATGGAAAAGTAGAGGCTTTAAATAAAACCATCATTGCCATTATTAATAAAATGATCAAAGATAATCATAAATATTGGCATCTTCAATTGCCTCTTGCATTACGGGCTTATAGAACTAGCATCATGACACCCACTGGGGTAGCTCCTTTTTCACTTGTGTATGGCACAAAGGCAATTATGTCCTTGGAGTTAGAAATTCCTTCGTTGTGCATATCACTCCAATATTTCATCGACAATGATATTGAACGACAAGCTCACCTTGATCAGTTGGCCCTTCTTGATGAGCACTATGTTAATGCTCTCGAGAACCTCCATGTTTATCAAGATCACCTTAAGCGAGTTTATGATATGAAAGTCCATCTTAGGGACTTTAAAATTGGAGACCTTGTTCTTAAAGAAAATTAAAAAACTCCAAATTGCCACTGTACATGCAAGACAAATTCATGATAAATTGATTAGGCCCATTTATCATCACACAGAAGATAGGGCGTAGGATGTATCAGTTAGCATCTCTTGAGGGTGTTACAGAGCCTGAAACTCTAAACATGCTTCCCTTGTGAGTATTTCATGTGTAAGGCCTGACTCAAAAATCTCCAAATACACTTAAGCCCTTTGGTCAACTAAAAGAATACAAAAATAAAATAAAAATAAAAAATCAATCAAAAACAACCAAAAACATTAGAAAATTAAAAAACACAAAAATATCACATCATCAATCACATTGCATTTCATCATGTATTTCTCATAATTACATTGATCTACTAGTTGCATTAGGCATATTCATTACTTTTCCGTTAGGATATGGCATTATTGCATTTACACAAATAAGCACCATGCTTGTATGATTGTCACAAGTCTTAATCAACCTTATCCACCATCATCATTTGAAGTTTTTCTTATGAGCTCTTGCTTATTAAGGGGTCTTTGTAAGATAGGGTAGATACCAGATGAATATCAAAAATTATGTTTAGACGACCATCGAATATTTTATGAACACCTTTTTAGTTCATAAAATTTTATAGATAAAATCCCCCACATCACAAACATCATACAATCCACATTCCTCTTTGTGAGTAATTGTGTTTTTTAACACATCCAATAGGTTTTTATGGGGTTTTCATTAGGGTTTTTGGTTATTCAGCCATTCCTAGTTTTCCTTTTAGATTATGTACAAAGTTATATTGATTTTATAAGGTAGGGTCTTGCTTTGTTCATACCTTGCATATATAAAAATACCAATACATAATCATACATTAAAATCCAATTTTGAATAAGGAAGGATGAACCTACAACGTAGTCCTTGCCACCTTAAGCAAAAAGTTTCCCTTGTTCATACTATTATGTGCATGGTCTAGGATGCTGAGAATTGACAAAAGGACAAAATCCCCCTTACCCAAAGTAATATAATACCTTGCTCCACAAAAATGAGCAAGTATCCCTAAAAAAAAAACAAAAAAATAAGCAATAAGTGGTTTTCACCACTAAAGCAAATAAATCCCCTTGCTCCTCACCAAAACTGAGCAAGAATACCCAATCAAAGGAATTAAAAGAAAAGAATAAAAGAGGGGGTAATGAGCTTGAACCCTTGAACCCTTAGTTATTCAAAAATCTTGGGATGATCACCATTACAAAAATGGGTTGAATGAAACCCTCTTGGAAATGGGGTAGTCTTATGCATGGCAATATGTCTGTCACTTTAATAACATTATTTTGTAAAAACCAATGTTAGCTTACGGTTGAGCTATTTTTTGGTGGCTTGTATTGCCTAGTATTCAAGTCCAACTACATCCAACATTAGGATAATAATGACCATAGTGTGATCCTCATTACAACAATGGGTTGAATAAAATCCACCTGACAATGGGGTAGTCTTATGCATCATCTTAATGAACATCACATGCATACATAGGAATATTGAATATCTTGGTCTTCCTAGAGGAATTTTATCGTTCAAAATTATGTATAGTTAGTATGCATATTTTGACTGGTTAACTAGGGTGTTTGAGTCTCATGAAAACCATGTTGTTCCCTTATAACATCTTGCTGGTCATCCATCCACCATCTACATTTTCATCATCTTACATATGGTTGGCTTTCAAATGTATAACTTTGTTAAAAAAATTAACATATTGATTGATGAATTTTATACATCCTATGGTGCTTAAATTTAGGTTATTTTGCATCTTACAAGGTCTAGGCATACATTCATAATCCACAATTGCATCCATGTTTCACATAAAACAAAAAGCCCCAAAGGTATTTGAGCCCTTTGGTCACACCAATAAAAAGCTCCAAAGGTACTCACATTCCTTTGATCACAATCAAAAAGGCTCCAAAGGTACCCAAAAGTCCTTTGGTCACAATCAAAAGTTTCCAAAGGTACCCACATTCCTTTGGTCAAAATTCATCCAAAATGCCCTAAAGGAACTTAAGCCCTTTTATCAACATCAAAAATCTCCAAAGGTACTCACATTATTTTGGTCACAATCAAAAGGTTCCAAAGGCATCTAAGGTCACCATGAAAAGGCTCGAAAGGTACCCACATTCCTTTGGTCAAAATTCATCGAAAATGCTCCAAAGGCACTTAAGCCCTTTGGTCACAATAAAAAAGGCTCCAAAGGTACCCACAAGTCCTTTGGTCACAATCAAAAGGCTCCAAAGGTACCCACATTCCTTTGGTAAAAATTCATCCAAAACACCCCAAAGGCACTTAAGCCCTTTGGTCAACATCAAAAATCTCCAAAGGTACTCACATTCTTTTGGTCATAATCAAAAGGCTCCAAAGGTACCCACATTCCTTTGGTCAAAATTCATCCAAAACGCCCTAATGGCACTTAAGCACTTTGGTCAACATCAAAAATCTCCAAAGGTACTCACATTATTTTGGTCATAATCAAAAGGTTCCAAACGCACCTAACCCCTTTGGTCACATAAAATCTGAAAAATTTGAGTGAATCTCATATCTATTATTTTACTCTATAAACCTGGTGGTTGTAGCGATTAGTGGTCCATGCAATTTGGTAGGATTAGTAAATTACCATAAGATCACTCATAAAAAAAATAATAAATGGGTTAAATCAAGGTTGTAATGGGGCATGTGCCCTTTAAATTTTTGTAACAATCCCAAAATACCTACATAAAGTCATCTTGGTCAAGCAACTCATCACTTTCATAATTTTATCATTTCCTCATCGACTCATCGCTTGAAGGGGTAGTCATACATCACATAATTCATAATCAAATCAATAATTAAACACTCAATCATGCAAGTTGCATTCATTTAACAATAATTTCCAAAGACTAACATACACTTCTATATTTTTTGGGGCAAAAGCAAACATTTTTATTAAATAAATCATTGGCATTCATGTAACATGGAGGCTCATAGAACCATAATGTCTTCCCATGAATGAAAAGTATGCCAAGGTCAAGTATACCTTAAAGTCGTAATATTGGCTGAGAGGTTTACTAAAACTAAGTTCTTTAACTTTTCAAAAGCAATGGTTTGATATTGTATGTTTCTTTTCATGATTAGGGTGTTTAACATTGATTAAGATCCATGAACATCATCAACCCTCAATTTGACTTAGAGTCATCTATTTTTGCTCCACACCGTGTTTTCACATAACGTATCCCAAAAATGGGTATATGTAGACACCTAAATCATATCATATTGATAATACTAGCTAAATCAACCCATTTTAGACCATATAACTTACCTTAGGCAGCATTAGGGTTAAATAGTAGTTTTTACCACTTAAATAGGGATATTTCTCTTTGTAGCCCCTTGGCCACTCAAGCCCTTTCCTACACTTAGCCCCTAGTCACCATGTGATCACCCCTCCATAACCTGACCTTAGGTGCATGTGTGACCTAACCTTGGTTTAGCCTAGCCTAGGGACACCTCATCATCCCCCTCACCTTACCTCAAAGACTATAAATACCCCCTCTCATTTGAATAGGGAGATAACAAGAAGAAACAAAAGGAGAGGAGAGCAGATTGAGATATGTAGAGGAAAGGAATGTTATTATTATGACGTGCAAATATTGGTTCTTGTATGTAGTACTCGTTATCCATTTTCTAGTTGCATTAATTATTTTCATTTGATCCATATTGATAGGTGCTACTAAACTCCGTTGTCTATTTGCATGTGTGCAGGTTTCAAGTTCGAAGGTTCCAGGTTCAATGAGATCAAATCCATTCAAGGTTCCAGATTCGAAGATCCAAATCCATTACGATGGTCATGATAAATCCGCATCAAAAATTGAGTGTAGCAGGAAGAATATCATGACACCATACTTTTATTGTAAAATGGGATCATCTCCTTTGAGCATTTGCATTATAGAACATCCTTTTCAAAGGGGTTTATTGTAATCGAGGATCTGTTTTTCAATATAATAAAATGAAATTATTTTAGTGCATGGTGTCTTATTTTTTTGGCTTACAACTAGGATGGGGTTGGATTTTACCAATGGTATGGGCTTGGATGGAAGTGGAGGCAAGTGGATGGTGAGATGTTGGTGGAGGCTACAGACTATGCAAAATAGCTAAGGTGATGTAGTGAGCTAGGTGTGGTGGAATAGAGGGAGATGGGAATTAGGTGGTATAGGATGGGTGGGTGGATAGGTAACAAGTGGTGAAAATTATGGGTCAAGGTGTGATGACATTAGTTGGGGTTTGGATTGGGTAAGGTTGGTGTGAGGTATAAATTTGTGGATGGTAGTGATGGCTCATATGGATTGGAAATAAAGTTACAATACTTGAAAGATTCCTTGTCAACAGGGATGCAATGTACATGGCCCTCATAAAAATATTTGAGACATCGATGTAATATTGAGGGAATGCATCACATATCCTAAGCCCATGGCCTTCTAAGCAATACATAGTATTATATTTCTCCTTCAAGGATGTAACTTAAAGTATGAATTGTCTTCCCACCTACTTGGATAGGTAGAATGACTGTCCCAAGTGTTGAGCACAATGCATCATTGAAGGCCCATAGAGTGATGGTGGGTGAGGCTATATGTGAAGGTGCCATGTGGAGATGTTATAGAACCACATATGTTATGATGTTTATAAAGGAATTGGTTCCAACTAGAACATGTTTAAAGGGCTTGTGGTCGATGAGAGCTATAGTATGTAGTGGAGGATATGGAACTTCTATTGGTAATGTTTTGATCTTAAAATCATAGAAGGTTGTTGCAGGCTCCATGCAAGTTTTGATGTTGCCCAAAAAATTTATAAAGGTGTTTGAATCTTGATTGTGAAGGCCAATGGATTTAAATATTTGCATCAATACCTCGTGATGCAAGGGTGACTATTGTATGAGCTCATAAATTAAGAGTTTGGTCGATTCCATCCTGAGGCTTTGTATGAGGTGGTTTGTGAGAGATATGATTGGTCATGGGGGGCATTATACAACTTGCACTAGTGGGGGTGGCACAATAGAAGATGACAACATGTTGGGAGTAGTAATAAGTGGAATTTTTCAATCAAGATAACATAGATTCAAAATAATAACATGGGTCATCCCTACAAAATTGTGATGCTACATGGTGTTGAGGTGATTGAACTAGTTTGGGGGGGTGTTGGTAGTTGGTGGTGCCTAAAATTATTAATTTTTCCCATGCTATGACAAGGGATATTGATATATGCTGAGGTTATTACTAGGTGGAGTGAGTGGATTATTTACAAAAATGACCCCTTTAGTGATAAGGTCTTGACTAGATATTTGAAGGAAATGCAATTGTTGATATCATGACCTTGTCGTCTATGGTAAGTGAAATGGTGATATTATTTGTATAATGCATGCTTAGGCATATTGGAGTCTTCTGGTCTTACTTATGGTAATGATATTTTCTGTGCTTCGTAAATTCTTTGAAATATAACTGAGTAGGGCTTAATAAGTGGGGTGAAATTGCATGGGAGTCTAGCAAAATGCTTGGTATAATTTTCTATTTGGGGTTTTTATAGTTGGATGGGAGGTGGCATGACATGGTATATTGATTTATATGATGGATGTTGACCCTACTATGGTTACACTTGCTATGGTTGATGTCATTGTTTATTAGGTATGCTTGGCCTGGTCAATACCACCTTATTAACTTAATTGGGTTTTGATTGATTTTTAGAAGTGCCCTTATTATTCTTATTTGGTAATTCATTCCTTTTTATTTTTAGTTTGCCCTCTTGGATCTTGATATCCTCAATGGTCTTAGCTTGTGCTAAAGCTTTATTGAGCGTACAATATTTCTGGAGTTCTAGTAGTAATGATATTGGTTTCCAATAACTCCTCATGAATAATCAAGTTAGCATTGTTATGGGAAGAGCAAATGGTAGTTCAATTATTATAGCTCTCCATTGTGCACCATAGTCTAAGATAGACTCATCATCAAATTGATGAAGATTGTACAAATCAGTGAGTGTCATTTTTCTTTTAACAATAATGGTGAAATATTCCAAAAATAGGTTGGCCAATTGCTCAAAAATATATAGGTTGTGTCTAGGCAAATGGTTGAACCAATCTAAGGCTCCCCCCAAGGGATAGCGGGAAGGTGTGAAGCATGAGGGGGTCAATCTCATTGGTAAGGTAGCACACATTGATAACTGAGATTATGTGATCTTGGGGTCTTCTTTCCCCTTGAATTTTTCAAAATTTGGCATTACGAATAGAGGAGGATATGACGATGATGGTACCAAAGGGTGAATAGGGTAGTTCTACAGTTGATTAAATATTAATTTTTGATATCCAGTACTCGTGACTTGCAATGCCAAACTATGAATCTTGTTTGCTAAAATTTGAAATTTATCTAGGGTGATTGGGATGATTGTATGATATGTGCTAGATAGGAAACATGAGGATGGATATTGGTTGTATTATACAGATTGGTGATGGATGTAGGTGGGGTGAGTTGATGGGTGCTAGTTGAAATGTTATTGGTGTGTAAGTAGTGGTTGTTGGTGTAGTTGTTGATGTTGAATGGTTGGTTGTTGGTATTAATGTAGGATGAATTGTTGATGTTGGATGGGTTGTTGTTGATATTGATGTTGGATGACTTTTTTATGTTGGATGGGTTGTTGTTGATGATGTGGCATGGGTAGAGGTTGTTACGGTAGCTACTAAAAATAGTACTATATGAGTGGTTGCTATTGATGTGGCATGGGTAGAGGTTGTTGTGGTAGCTATTGTTTTTGGTATTGGATGGGTGGTTGCTGGTGATGTTGTGGCATGGGAAAAGGTTGTTGTGGTAGCTGCTATTATTTGTACTGGATGGGTGATTACTATTAATGTTGTGGCATGGGCGAAGGTTTTTGTGGGAGTATTATTGTAATATAAGTTATTGGTACTATTATATGGGTGAAGGTTGTTGTTCATAGTACTATTGTGATGCTAGCTACTGGTACTATTATGTGGGTGGAGGTTGTGATTGGTACTACTCTTATAGTGGTAGCTACTGGTACTATTGTGTGGATGGAAATTGTGGTTGGTAGTACTATTGTGGTGGTAGTTGTTTGTACTATTATGGTGGCAGCTAGCCATAGGCCTTTAGCTCTAATGGTTGAGTGGATTGTTTTTGGGAAGTGGCTTGGGCTCAAGATTGGGCTTGGACTTGACTTCGAGTCAAGACCATAATCTAAGAGGGTAATGGATGAACGGTAGGCTTGGTGGTGTGACAACGATGGTGTATTTCTCTATCTACACAAAAATACAATCAAACAAACAATAGTTTTAGTTTTATTTGTTTTAGTATGTTGATGTGTTTTTTAGATGTTTTTGGATCTATTTTTTATTTCTTTGAGTATTTTTATTTTTTTTTTGGAATTTTATTTTGTTTTGATTTTTTTTTATTTGATTTTTGTTTTGTTTTGTGTGTTTGATACACCTAATCTACAACTATGAATGTGATGGTGGAATGCAATATAATGGGTGTGTTGATGTCCACTTCTCTAATGAGAAGTGATACAACAATGACTAAAATGGCTTCCTAAGTGGTTATGGCTTATGGTAACCTAATGGGATAAAATAAACCTCTTGAAGGAGGTCATGCTATCTAAGTCTTTTTAATTGCCTAGTCAATATTTTGTTTCACCCTCGGGTAGGCTAGGATAATAACGACAACTATGGGTCCACTAATTATTAAACCCTATGAAAAAACGGGCATCTAACCTAACCCACCGCAAGATATTCTCACCAGTGGGGGATTTATCGATGATGAAATATATAAAACTGCTCATGGGAGATACTATGGTGTCTATGGGGTAAGCCAACATAAGGAAATGAATTCCAACATCATTGGTCTCGATTGATGGTTGGTGATGAAATACAACTCATCAATGTTTATGCAAAATGTACAATGTGTGATGTAAAATTTTAACCTTGCATGAAAGGAAAAATTACTAACTATTATTTCCTAAGCAAAAGCAACTCTTTACTACCTACCACGATAATGTAAACATAGAAAATAAGTCTAAATTTATTTATCTAAGCCTACTGCTAACTAAAAAATCAGAATAAAAAGAATAATATCCCCCTACCTGCGATCTTATGTTGTGTTGAATATCAAAAGTGGTTGACAATTGTGTTCTATGACCATTCAAGATTGAATTATTTATTTCTAAGATCATCCTTGGCCAAACGGTTGTAGTTTGAGGTTGTCTTGGGTTAGATGGTTTCATTTGTGTGCAGCTTACAACCTATGAAAAACCTAAAATACAAAAATATTAGAACTTTTTAGCATGCAATGATAAAATCCATATTAATCATAAAAATAATAAATAACATAAGAAAATGATATGCAAATAGCAAAATTAAGAGAATGGTCCCACCGTGATTGCCATCTTATAGATGATAAAAATATGCACCATATGAAGCAATATAAAGAAAAAGTAATAAATTATGTATTGTATTGTACTTTTGTGTTGTTCGATTACAATAAGGACCCTCATAGGGGTTATACAAAGATATAAGGGATCAATCCCATTTTATGAGTAACAATGGTGCCTTAGTCTTTTCATCGCTAAAACAATGGAAGATAGATTTTTTGTGACCACTCCTATTTTTGGATATGGATATCTACATCTAGGTTTACATATTCATCTGCAAAAATTAGAACTATGCTTGGATGTCGATCATCAGGGAAGCGGATGGTTGTGTGCTCTAATCATCTGGGGTCATATGATCGAGTACTAAAGTATTCTACCATGCTCAAGTTTTTTGTTATGTCTGTGTCTTCTCACTATGAACCTATATGTCTGCACACACATGAAATGTAGATGAGTAGAAATACCAGTTGGGTCTCCCAAAATGAGGCCCAATTTTCAAATAGGATTAAAATACAAATATATAGAAAGGGAATAAAGATCTATAAAATAATAGTATTGAATGAAGTAGACATAGATATTACTCTCATTTTGCTATCATTGATGTATCTATTGCTATCATTACACCACATCAGGTTGCATCGTGATATATTAAGCTATGTCATGTTGCATTTAGAGATTTTTGCACAGGTTGGGAGATGATCACCTGAGTCTAGATGATCACAAATTGAGATCATTTGAGATCGTAAGGTCATGGGTTGTCGCATCCTTTCATTGATGAAAGACTAATTTGGGCTTGTAGAATATTACAATCAAGGTCTAACATGGTATGGGGATGGCTACGTGGGATTTACTTTGAGGCATGGGGTACAAAGTGTGCTCAATATTTTAGCAATGCTTCAATGCATGAATCATCCTCTACCTAATGAGGGCATAGGGGGTGCATTTATAATTTTCAGGATGGAGGAGTATGACCTCATGCAAATGATATGCACACATGGATGAAGACACCTTGGTATCTCCTCCACTCAAGTTAACAACCAATCTTAACATGCTTGATCATAAATTAATTTTTTCTAAAAAAAAGCATGCTTATTTTTTTATTTTTATATAAACCTTTGTTTATCTCCTAATTTTAGTTAACTTGTGAAATTGAAGTGAAAGATATTATCTTTGAATGTTTAATAATTTTCTCTATGCTTACCTCCTTATATTTTATGTGTTAGTTAACTTGCATGAGGTGTGATTGTTGTTAACTAGAGATTATATTTGGGTGAGGATAATCCTCACCCATCCAAATAAGGATAATATAGAGGTGGAGTTAACTTGCATTAATTTATGGACAATGCGATATTTTCCTGCACGTAACTAGGATGAATGATGTGAGTTGGAACTTAAGCTAACCGTAGATGATGTGGCCATGGAGGATGCAAGGGTGAATGGTATCATTTGGGAGGGGTGTTTGGTTGTGTAGATTTGGTAATAATTAATCAATTATTATTTTTTGGTATATAAGATACTATAGCATTAATATCAGGATTTATAGGTTGACCCAAAACCTTTTACAAAAATCATCCCAGGGCTGTTGATGAACATGTCCTTCCTAAGGATCCTATATATGTAAACTCTACATGCCTCCAAAGCCATTACATATGGTAAGGCACATAGCCTATTATCAAAAATAAAATTCCCATACAACATTTTGGGTATACCCTAAGAAAACACACCTACATCATAATTACAAAAAAAGAAACAGACACGGATCCCTTCCTTGAAACAATGGAGAAACAAAAAGTTGCAGACACACATAGTAGAGTACTGAAAAAACTCCCACAAGCTCTATATTGATAGTTACTCTTAATAATTCTTTGGTAATTGCTTTCTTCCATATATGACATGCTTTGGGACCACATCCCATCTTGGCCAATCAGCCTTGGAGAAGTGATCCTGCTGGCTATATTTATGGCAATGGCTATCTGGTGGTCCACGTGGCTCTGGTTCAAAATATTATATTGTTGTTTCTTTCTTGCCTTGTGATTATCAACCAACCTCAAATTACTAATACAACTAGGAGCCATGTTATCTGACATATGACTATCCTCAATAGTCTTTATGGTATTTCCAAGCAGCATCCACCAAGATTGACAACTCGGATAATTTTTATTGTGAGTCCATTTCAAAAAAGAGACGAGAATACTCATAGCCTTCAAACTTATAGTGCCTTCCCTGTT
Source organism: Wollemia nobilis (assembly GCA_028583015.1). Classification (NCBI taxonomy): domain Eukaryota; kingdom Viridiplantae; phylum Streptophyta; class Pinopsida; order Araucariales; family Araucariaceae; genus Wollemia; species Wollemia nobilis. The sequence continues at coordinate 12,378,004 of JAQPPZ010003361.1, forward strand.
GGTAAATTTGACTATCATTCTTGGCATTCTTGTTGAATAATATCCTCTGCTTTGCTTGGGACACCATGTTAATAAATCAATTAATAAATTAATTAATACCTTAGGTAATTGCACCTTAATTTAATGTTAATTAATATTTAATATACTAATTAATTAGTGTTTAATTATGTTTGATTTTGGTGTCTACAATAGATCAAGAACATAAAATTAGAGTTGGAATTGGAAAAACTAAAGGCATAAAGAGATCAACTCTAGAAAAAAAACAAAGGGATAAAGACGGATATTACTTAAAAATACCAGTTAATGAAGCAAGTTAAGGATATTGAGACCTAACTTGCTAGTGCTAAAAAACTTATGCAAGAAATGAAAAAGAAAAAAAGTAGGCTTTAGTGAGCATGAAGTAGAAAAATCAATAGATAAAGGAGTTGGTACATTCAAGGGATGAAGAAATGACTCTAGACCCAAAGTTGACATAAGAAATTTAGAATATTAGGGAATTAGGAAGCCAAATCGAGGAAATATAGAATGCTTACAAATATTTTTTACTAATATCCTTTGCAAAAAATATCCTAGAACACGTCAATAAGACCATCAAGCAAGTAGAAATGTAGGTATCTATAAGGAGAAAACACTAGGAAGTACTTAAAATTCTTGCATCTATGATTACATAGTAGGTACAATAGTAAGAGATAGGTCATAAAGAGATGATCAAGAATTTAATAAATATCCCAACTATATAGAGAAACCTACAAACATATAAAGATATCTTGACATCCTTGAACAACCAAGTGCAATAAATGGATGTGAATATATAGGGGTTGATTGCTGCTATAATGCATGATGTATTAAATGAAAGGAAATACATACTAGATGATGATTCCCTAAGCACTATTATTGAAGAAGCAAAGGATAAAGCTAACCAGGGGAATGCAACCAAAACATGCAAGAAGCTTGAGTCAATTCTTACCAAGTTAAAGGAGTTAGTAACCAAGGGAGAAGAGCTATCAAAAAATTTATTTGAATAACTAATGGTAAAGGTGGAAGACATTAGGATAGTACAATTTCTAGATTATAGTGAGTGGTAGAAGTTATTGGTATTGCTACAATCAAGAATCAACTAGGGAAGAAATTACACTTTTAATAATTTTATAATGTGGGCCCCAATTCTGTAGACTACTTGCCCACAAATCAAGGTAGAATCTAGAATGTTATGCCAATAAAGCTTGGAATATAATGAAGTCACCATATATATAGTACCTCAACACTAAAATTATAAATTTTAGCAATTTTAGAAGATAAATGTAGTGATAAAAGGTTAGATAGCAAAAAGTATTCCAAAATTTTAAATTTTGGCTAAATTTTACAAGGATTGATTTGCTTGCAAAATTCTACCAATTGGCTTGAGGAAGTGATCTACTTGAAAAAGTGGTTAGTTTTCTTATTGCATGCAAATAAATTTCTCATAAAATATGAACAAATGACTCAAACAGGTGCAAAACTAATAATCACCACTCATCACAAAAAAAAATCTTCCAAAATGTGATTTTTTGGCATATACTGACTCACCAAGTCATTTTTGAGCCTTCTTATCCTTTTAGAGGTATAATAAGAGGTGTGTAACATTTGGAGGTGTAACATTTTGCTAAAATTTACCCCAAATTTTTACTTTTACATTGAGTAATTATTTTTCATCCTATGTAACTTAGGAGTAATTTTTTGCTAAAAATAGAGGCCTATGGCATTTAATTGTAGTCATTTTTTGGCCACAATAATTTAGAGCTACACTCCATGAAACCCATATTTTACTTTGTACTCATAAGTCCTTATGCATATAATTGGTGGAACCAACCTCCTTGATTGATAAGTGCATGACGGTTGTGGAACAACCCTTCTAGCTCATCTTATCATTCACATATTAGTTTTAAAATAAAATGAATGGATGGATATTGATTTTATTTGACTTATCATGTGTTAATTGATCATATGCTATCCTCACTATAATGTAAAAGCCATATGTTCTTTTAATTTCTTGCACTCTAAACTCACAATTTTATTTTTAGCACTTTAATTTTCATACATTTCCCTTTCCCTGCTTTAGTTTCATGCATTTTAATTTATATTAGTGATCTACATGATGAAAATAGAGAGCTAGACTAAATCTAGAGGATGGGGTAAGCCTTTAGCAAACCCATCCAACTTTATTGAAACTTGGATTTGGGGCACAAAACCTACTTTAGAAGTCAAGACAATTCTCCAATCAATAAATCATAAGAGATTTTATGATTTTTCAAAATCCATTTCATGTTGTCTTAATATCAACCATTATCTTGATTTGTAAGCACCATTTGATGTGGTAATCTAATTTTACCTACATTATTTATTTTAATTAATATATATATATATATATATCTAATTGGCACAAGCTTCTCCTTTTAATAGTAATGTTCCTATTTCTACAATTATCATGGTTTTAGTAGTTTGAACCTTAACCCCCAATTTTTATAGAAAATAATATTTTAGAACTCTCTTGTCCTTATTCAAAGCTTCATTTGATAAGCCAGGAACCTAAATAGGATAATTATGTACAATTATTGTTTGTATAATGTTCAAAAACAAATTCTTAGTGTATTTATAATTGAATTTGTGTACGCTTAGCATGGCATAAATATCTTTGACATCTCTAATTATGTTTTTCTAAATACAATAATTTAAATTGTAGCTACAAATAAATTCAAATATCAAGTACTTGTACAAATGAATCACCTTCAATTTCTCACCTTTATATGTGATACTCATGCCTTTATCTCAAGGATTAATATTTTTTTTTGACGAAAAAAGACTAAAATTTATTAAATAGAAACCAAATTACATAGTCACAAGTCCGTGCAACCTGGAAGTACCTCCAAATATACATGCCTATAATCCTATGGAGGTTAAATTCCTAATTAGAGAATAAATAAAATTTGCATAAAAGAGCATTGCTACACCTAAGCACTAAACAACATATTAGAGGAGGACTCCTTAGAACTACAATAAGATAAACCATCGATGTATTTTTCTTGTATACAACATATCCTCTCAAAATCGCATTTGAGAGATCTTTATTTCCATTGGCAATTACAAATTCTTGCAACTCCACCATCTCATCCTATCAATATCCATTGTTAATTATCTATCTTATTCCCACATTTCCATGTACATAGAGATTCAAACAATTCCTACTTATGAAACACTGAAGCCTTCATTATTCATGTGCGCAATTACTCCCTCCTCCTAGGAGTTGCCATGTTGCTACTACTTCCTTCCTTATAATTGGGGTAATATCATCGAAGAAAAATCTATAAGTCCATATAATATTCCCACAAGTTTTTCCCCTACCATAATCCCACCAATGATGACCGCTCTTTATTCCCTAGTTAGCCAACTTATCTACAACTCTATCCTTTTCCCTCACCACATGGATAAATTTTATCTATGCTTTATTTTTTAAACCCATAATATTGTCCAATATCCATTGGACCATCTATTACATTTTCCCCCTCCTCCTACTTGTTCAACCTGTTGATTAGGACCTGAGAGTTAGACTCCACCTCAATTCTTGAATATCCATGCTTAAGATCCTTTTCTAAGCCTTCACAAATGGCCATGACCTCAACCACCATGTTGCTCCTCCCAATGCCTCGATGGAATCTAAAAACCATATTATTTTCATGTGTATGACCCACCTCTCCAATACTTACCTCTCTCAGATTGCCATAAGCAACACCATTAGTGATAAATTTAACCCAATCCGTCGATAATGGCTTCCACTTCCCTTCCCTATCCAACACTCTAGAAGGAGGAACCTTTCCTTAAACCCAAGCTCTAATTCCATAAATATTGGGATTGAACCCACCTATGGATCACAATACTAAGAATATTTAATAACTCCTCATCTCTAGGTACAAGATAGGAACCTTTGATTACTCTTACAACCTTTGTGATATTAAGAAAAGTTTTCAAGATATTTGACTCCCTAGATGAGAACTCATCACAAAAAATATGTCTGTTACACTCCAACCACACCTACCACAAAGTGAAGGTATTGAAATAATGGATTAGAAGGGTAGACTATCCATCTACCGCACTAGAGCCCCATACATCAAAGAACTAATTCAATGAGACATCACCAAGTTAGGGCAAATTAAACATTCTTTCACCTTGCTCCCATATACAACCAAAAAAGGGACAAAAATAGAAGGTTATCCATAGATTCTTCTATTCCATAATAGAGCACACACCATTATGGATCCACCAAGCCCCTCTTACAAATATTATCCTGAGTCAAAATCCTATTTTGAATGGCTAACTAAATAAAAATGTTGACTTTCAACTAGATACTTGAATTCCACACCTTCTTCCAAATCATCCCCTCCCTACCCAATCCCTTTATGAGCTAGTCATATCCCTTCTTGATGGAATTCTATCCAAATCCTTTGTCTCCCCATCCCAAAGAGTCCTCATATTTTGACCATGAGCACTACCTTTGATCTAAAATAACCCTCAAACTATCTCTATCTTCTTCAATTATCTATATCCAAACCGAGAGGTCTTTCCACCTTCTCAAACCCACCTCCCTTCATATTCCTCCTAGAAGTCCTTAACATAGACCCAATTTGCATTCTTAAAAATATCTACAACATTACTCAAGTGTGGGAACTATGTAGTAATTGGCAAGTATTGATCCCATGCATCATCCTAAAATTTTTTCTTTCTCCCATTTTTGACTTTTCCAAATAGGCCTATAATAACAACAATCCTAGCCTTTTTAATTTTAGTTCAAATAATGGACCCCATTATTAAAGGGTAGGTCATAAAATGGTTCCACCCCATCCCCATACTTCATAGATAAAATCTTTGACTTAAGGTTGGACTAGTTCAACATCCAATTCCACAATAATTTAGTCGATAAATCCTAACTATGATAAGCCAATATATAGATACCCAACCCCCATTTATTTAGTGGGAGGTAGACGAAATCCCACGTTACCAAACTCTAATTTTTTAATTCTAAGTCTCCCCAAAGAAAGTCCCTTAAAAGTATATCAATATTCTTAACACAATTCCTAGGACCAATCATAGTCATAAATTGAAATACTAGAATAGCCTGCAATACTAATTTTATTAGAGTCAATATTCCTCCCAATGAGATCCATATATGGATCCAATTATTTAACTTACATCAAATTTTATTTGTAAGAGTCCTCCAATATTCCTTTCCAAGATGTCTTCCTACCACTAGAAGCCTAAGGTATTTAAAGGGGACCAAGCCTTTCTTGAAATTTAAAATATTAAGGATACAAGTTTGCACCTTATTATCAACATTGAAAAAGAAAACCTCAGACTTATATTCATTGATAACTTGGCCTAAAGATCTCTAGTATATATCCAAAAATATTATGAACCCCTTGGCCTCCTTGATATTTATTATCCCCATGCAAGAAAAATCATCCACAAACTACAGATGTGTGAGAGGCATGACCCCCTTGGATATTGTAAAACCTTCTATTTCCTATGATTCTCTAGCTTTGTGGATAGTCCTATTCAATGCTTCTACCTAGATAATAAACAAGTAAGGAGATAAAAGGACTCCCTATATCAGGCCTCTACTTACACCAAACTACTTTGACAATACACCATTTATCAAGACTGAGTAAGTAGGATTGGAAAAGCAAGTTGCTACCCAATCGATCCACATATCCTCAAATCCAAAATTTTGTAGAATTTTAGTTGTAAAACTCTAATCAAATCAATCACAATATTTGGACATATCTAGTTTAATAAAAACATTTCCTTATTTATTGAGTCTCATGGTCCATGATTTATCTCCCTTGCATAAATCCACCCTATTTCTTAGATATAATGACTAGTAAAAACACCTTTAAAGACTCTACACCTTAGAAATAATATTATATATACAATTACAAAGGTAAATGGATCAAAAATCATCCAACTAAGGAGCCCCATCCTTTTTTAGAATAAGAGCAATAAAAGTACAATTCATAGCTCTTAATATAGATTTAGACCTTTTGGCCTCTTCAACTACTTGTAGGATTTCCTCCCCAAAATCATCCCATATAAATTGAAATAATTCAATTGGAAACCCATCTAGTCCTATATTTTTATCTTTTTTTATCTCAAATACTACCATTTGCACTTCCTCCAAAGAAACCTCTTTGGCTAAGAATATTTTTTTCTTGGTTGAGATACAGGGAGGAGTCAACTCCAATATCTCTCGTTGTGCCTCATCATCCAAAGGAACCTTTAAAAAATATTAGAGAACTATATCCTTGTTTCCCATTACATCTCACTCCATGTCCTTACGACCTACCTCCTTTCGTAGGTTAGAGACTTGATAAAGTCAAAATCCCTTCTAGCCATGGTTGACCAGTGGAATTGTTTTATATTTCTATCTCCCTCCCTCAACATGATGATTCTAAATTTTTGTTTCTAGAACACCTCCTTATTTTTATCCCATTCCTCCACCTTCATCAATTCCTCCATATCTTAGGTTAAGATCTCCTGAGATAAACCATCCAAAAAATTCCTCTCAATCACCTACTTAAGAGCCTACACTACCTCTTGGGACTCTCGCTTAATATTCCCAAAACTAGACAGTTCCATTATTTTAGCCTCTCTTTCACATACGTCTATCTTTTAAAAAATAGAAATATTGTAGTTATAAATATTGGGTGTTCCTCTATCTACTATCTAAGAATAAAATCCTTGAAACCCTCATGGTCAAGCCCAGCAAGTTGAAACTGAAAAGGGTTATTTCTTGGTTTAATACAACTCAAGACATCAAGAAAGATTGGCCAATGATCAGATACCACAAAAGAGAATATTTGAGCACAACACTATTCCTCTTGTTGCCCAAGAGTTGTCAAATAAAAGTAAACTAATAGTTCCTAGATATGGTCCAATTTTAGTCTCCTATTACTCTAGGTCAACAAGAAGTCTTTCAAAACCACATATCTAAGACCTAACCTGTCCATTTGGTCAATGAAGAAATGACTCCCTATGTCCAGGACTTTGGAGCCTCCTTGATTTTTCTCCAATAAAGCAATAGCATTAAAATACCTTTCAACTATTTGAAACTTCTCCTTCCCTATTTCTAAAATTACCTCCATTGTGATGAGCACAAAAAATGCTCATTTTTTATATACTTTAATAACATAAATTTGTAGCATATTATATTAGAAATGCATTGTTTATGATATTTTTGTATATATTTAATGGAAAATGACGTATTATGCCTCATGTGTATTTTGAGTGAAAATTATGTGTACATGTAGTACATTATGTATTCTTTCGCACCTTTTTAGTCAAGGTCCCATGCAGACCTAACATTTGATACTTTTATGACATGATTAAGGAAGGATTGGTGATTAAATGACAATAGTGGAAAATGAGTAAGATGTTCCTATACATGCTAAGGTATGATTCCTGTCTCCTAGCCATAGGCTGGAATGTGCCTATATCCCAATGAGAAAGAAAGTACCTATATCCTAGTACATATGATAGTGTCTGTCTCTCAACTTCAGGTTGGAAAACACTTGTCCCCAAGTTCATAAGATGATGTCTTTATCCTGACCATAGGCTAGATGGTGTTTGTATCCTGATGACAATAAAAGTGTGCACTATTCGATGCCCAAAAACTAGCAATGATATTCAACAAACAAGATAAGGCTAAATATGACACTTGTATCCCGATTATAGACCAAAAAGGTACCTATTTTCCAGCAACGATCCAAACAACGTATGCACCAAATAGAATAAAGACATGCATGTTGACCATAAATATTGAAGACCATGTATAAAATTAGATGTATTTTGTTAAGTAAACATAGGAAATGTTATGATTATCCTGTGAGGGTTAATTTTAGCTTGATTTATCTATTTTTAGATGTCTAATAAATTAATTTGTACCTACCGTAGCAAATCACGTTAGAAGGATACAATTTACAACATCTAAAATTGTAAATAGGGGATGACCACATTCTGTATAAAAACATAGGACGCCCTTGAAGAAAGGATCCGAACTTGCTTTGTAAAAATTAATATTGCATAATAAAATCTTGAGTGTTTTGATCAATTTATTGAGTTCAAAGAGTGATTACGTGAATTAATCGAGAGGATGTCTACAGGAGCCTGGGCCCCTTACATGTAGTATTTCTCCACTGTTTCCTTTTGCTTTCATTAATTAGTTTCTATTATTTATTTCTTGCAAGTGTGTTTTAATTCTACATTTTCCTATTTTAATTAAATTTTGCAAGTGTGTTTTGCTTTCCTACACTTTACTTTTCTACACATTTCCTTTCAGTCATGTGTTTAATAGTTTAAACTAGTTTTCTTGTAATTTCCTATAGAATTTACTTTCCTATCATTTAAGTCTACTGGTTTGGATAAACTCCAACTACACCAACAACCACCCCCCAAACCAAAGTGACACATACGAATCATCTCTAATCTACTGCAGACATATAGTTTGCACTTGTACTCACAAGTCTATGAACTACCGTATTGATAATTAATGGATAGAAAATGACTATTTTCAAGTCATAATTTTTTCTCACCATTTTTGTGCCATTGTCAAGGAGTGCCAATTGTAGTATTTAAATCTATAGGCTAGTCAACCCTAAAATTTATAGTTCATAATAGCTTACCCATAGAGTTTCTACCTAATATTGTATGAGTCCACCAAGATTAAGAGGACCAGATGGCCATTTTTGAAAAGCAAAGATTGTACTTCACAAGAACTTAAAAAATATTTTGAAATATCTTTTGAAACATCTGAATCAAATCCTAAAACTAAACTACCATATCCTCCAGTATTACATTGGCGTAGTCACCCAATATTTGAACAAATCTCTTCTCAGTAATTAAGATAAACATATTTTGATGAAGGACTACTTTCAAAATTTGGTTTAGGGCATCTATTTGAAAGAACTCAATATGAGGAAGATTTATTGAATATTCAATGGTGGAAAGCAGTTGAAGAATGAAATATTTTAAATGTTGACTTAGGAATAATTTTTGAGGATAAACAAAATGAGTGTGAAGCCTTGAAAGCTGACTTGGAAGCAATAGGTGTAGAACCTACATTACCTAAAAATATGTCTAAAATTGAATAACCTTCAACCAACTTTGACTTCCCAATTAAGGAATCAAGGGAGAAGCTAAGATGAAATATATCTCTCTCACTCATATTACCACATTTAGGGGATTTCCAACTGAAGACCCTAACCTATTCCTTTTTAAATTTGATGTATTATGTAGGTCAATGGATTACAAATAAGATATCCAAAATATGAAATTATTTCCATCTACTTTAGATGATTCAGTGCTATGCTGGTTCATTAGTTTAGGAAATAAACACATTGTAACCTAGGAAGAGATAAAAAAAAAATCTTCCTATACCAATACCAAAAATTTGGTAGGGTATGATATGTCAGGGAAGAAGTCTTGGATATGACTAAAAAATAATAAGAATCATTGGAAGACTATTGGGATAGATTTAGCTTTAATTTGCAAAGATCACCCCATGCAAGGTTGGGTGATAAGTCCTTAAGAAGCATATTCTTGAGGGGTCTCACCAATAAGTCTCTAGAAGTTTTAATTTAATATCGAGAGGGGATATTTACCAACATTAGATGTTAGACATCCGATAATTGTATCAAAATTATTCTTGCAGAAAAGGTAAACCAACCACCTGAGTCACAAAAACTACAACCTCAGTAACTAAAAATAAAATAGACAATATACTAGATTATGTGAAGAGTGATATGCTCTCATATATTGCACTTCAAATGGATACACTCTTGCTTCAAAAAAAGAAGCAATAAACTAAAGTAAAATTAGTCTACATTTTCTCAAAATGTAGGAGGAAACATCCTAGAAATGAGTGTTCAAAAAATAAAGTTAGAGTGTGTGTGATCTAACAAAGGGATCATAAAAATAGCTTGTGTCCATGAATAGATATGTCAAAGAGAAACCTAAAGTAGCGAAAACCTATTTCATAGATAATAGGAGAAACTGGCAACAATTTCCTATGGGAAATAGTATACCAAAAGGAGTGCCACATTATGGGGGAAATAACTATATGAACCAAGGTTAGACTCAAAAAACCAATATGGGATGGTGGGATCAATCTCCTTGGATGAATTCCACCCAAGGGTCTACTCCTTACAATCCATATCCGTGGATGCCTTATCAAAAAAGTGGAAGAATTACAATGCGTGGACTTCACCTCCATAAAATACAACTCAAACCTCACTGCAACCTAGCTTACCTTCACCACTTACTTCGAGACCAATTCAACTACCCGCATAACCAAAACCAAAAATAAATAACAAGACAAATCATCCCACCTATCAGGTAGATACATAGATGTTTCTAGTGTATCATATTAGAATATATTGTAGCCCTATACAACTTAGATAAGGTAGATAATTAGGAGTAGAACCAACTCCTCCTGTAGTAGAGGAAGATGATGTAGAGTTAGAAGTAGAAGAGCTACCGTTGGTAGAAGAGGCAGTGGAAAAAAAAACTACTAAGAAAAATAGAAATGAAGGGGTTCCACCTTTTCGAAAAATATTATAATAACCTAGGAAGCCAATACAACCAAAATTTGACATTATGGAAATCTTAAAAAACCTAACAGCCACAATTCCCCTTTTTTTAGGCCATTAGAGATATTTCCATTTATACAAAGGCCATAAGAGAATTACGTTTGAAAAAATAGGAAGAAAACCATAAAAATTAGTAAGTGTGGTAGGACTATTGGTTGATCTCATGTTAGGAAATACCTACCATCCTAAATACTCTGATCCAGGAAGCCCAGTGCTAATAATTAAAATTGTAGGCTTCCAACTACCCAACATATTAGTAGATCTAGGGGATGCCATAAACATCATGCCCTAAAAAACCATGCATAAACTATAAATCACAAATATGAGGTGAACTAAAATTTTCCTTCAATTAGCTAACCGATCCACAATACTTCTAGGGGGAATATTGGAAGATGTCACAATAGATGCATGGGAGTATCTGGCAGATTTTCTAGTATTGCAATATAGATCTATATTGGGTGGCTATTTTATTATATTAGGTAGACCTTTAATGGCCATAATGGATGTTTATATAAGTTACATGACATGATATATGATGATATCAAACAGTTAAAATATCAAAAACTTGATTATTTATCCACCTACATAGTCCACAAATTTTTTGGGAGAACCAAATTGTGAAGTCTTAAAAGATGATGCATTATCAATGCTTCAACCTATAATGGATCTATATGATATTGAGGATGATACTAATGAAGAATAGGTTATAACACATTTTTTCCAATGAGAATATTCTCATACTCCTTTAGAATCCCCACTTGCAGGTTACCATATCAAATAAATAGAGGTAGCACCTGATAGAGTATTGAATATTGATAATGAGTTGTCAATTATTCAAGAGGATAAATTAAAGGAAATACTATTCAAGCATCAAAATGCTTTTTCATGGGATTACATAGGCATGAGGGAGATTGCACCCGAAATTTGCACTCACAGGATATATTTGGAAGACGATGTAAGACCAATAAGACAACCTTAGAGGAGAATGAATCTAACCATGAAAGAAATTATCAAAACTAAACTGCAAAAACTTTTTTCAACTGGGTTTATTTATCCAGTATCATATAGTCAATGGGTACCACCTTTAGTGGTTGTGCCTAAGAAAAATTGCAAGTGGTACATTTGTGTTGATTATAGGATGCTCAATAAATCCACTAGGAAAGACCATTTCTACTTACCCTTTATTGAAAAAGTCCTCGACACCTTGGTAGGATGAAAATATTTTTTGTTCCTAGATGGGTTTAGTAGATACAATCAAATTCAAATAGGGGAAGAATACCAGGACAAAACCATGTTTACTTGTCCATGGATGACTTTTTCTTATCGGGTCTTACCCTTTGGGTTGTGTAACACACGTACCACCTTACAAAGGGTGGTGCTTAGTATCTTTTCAAACATGGTTGTAGAAACTATAGAAGTATGCATGGATGATTTCACTATTTACGATAAAACTTTTCAGGAAGATATAATAAATTTGGAGAAATTACTCTAGCGATGTCAATAAATAAACTTGTTCCTTAGTAATGAAACATATTTTATGCTAATGCAAAAAGGGATAGTGTTAGAACATCATATATCTACGGAGGGGTTTAAAGTAGATAAATGGAAAACTGAAGTGATTAAAAATCTACTGACTCACCAAACACAAAGAGATATCCATAGTTTTCTAGGTTCTTCTGGATACTATAGGCGGTTTATCCAAGACTTTAGCAAGACTACCAAACCTTTGCATACATCATTATCTAAAAATGTTGAGTTTGTTTGGACTAGTGATTGTGAACAATCATTTCACATTTAAAAAAAAATACTAACTACAGCTCCTATGCTGAGAGGTCCAAATTGGATCCTCCCCTTTCACATTTATGTTGATGCATCTAACAATGTGATAGGGGCTAAATTAGGACAAAAATATGGAGATGAGTTTTATGCCATCTACTATGTCAGTAAACATATTACAGGTGCTGAGTTCAACTATACTATCACAAAGAAAGAATTCCTTGCAGTAGTGCAAGCTATTAATAAATTCCACCATTACATTACATGTTATAAAATTTTTGTGCATATAGATCATGCAACCATTAGGTACCTAATGAATAAAATTGCAGCGAGTGGTAGAATTATTATATGGCTTTTACTATTGCAATAATTTGATGTAAATATTATTGATAAACTTGGTAGGGATAATGTTGTTATAGATTTTCTCCCCAGGTTGATATATCAGGACCATATAGCCATTGAGGATCAATTTCCATATGAGCATATTTTTATCTATATGAACAAATTTTGTGGTATGTGGATTTGGCTAATTACTTAGCCATCGGTAAAGTATCTCCTACACTCTCACCTTAAGAAGCTCAAACTTTAATAGAAAAGAGTGCAACCTTTTCATGGATTGATGGATGTATTTTTAAAACCAGACCTGATCAAATCATGCAAAGGTGTGTTGTAGAAAATAAAACCACAAAAATCTTCAAGGCTTTCCATGATGAACCATGTGGTGGTTATTTTGCAAGAAAAATGACTGCATTTAAAGTTTTGTAGGCTAGATATTTGTAGCCTTCTTTATTTAAAGATGCATTCAAACATGTTAATCAATGCGATCGATGCCAACTAATGGGTAGACCAAATCTTTGATATGAGATGCCACTACAACCCCACGTGCACCTTAAGCCTTTTGATAAATGGGGTATGGACTTTTTTGAAGAAAATAAGCTTATACTGAGAGGGGGGTGAACAATATAAGACCACTTTTTACTTTTCTTTCCAAATAAATATTATGCAATGTATAGATAGCAATATCAATAGTAGTAATAAAAGCAATGCACAAATCACCACACATAATAGAGACACCACAATTTACGTGGTTCACCCAATGTGGGCTACTCCATGAAGAAAATATTTCACTAAAATTTTCTTAATAAATCTCTTGGGAATCCTTTCCCTATTACAATGTTTATGGACCTTTGTCCAAAGGAGACACCAATCCCCTAAATCAAGTTCTTCTCACATAAATGGTTTCAACAACAATGCTTATCAAACAATGATTAACAACAATTCTTTATACCAAAAAACCTTGAAGCATTAACTCAACACACTCAATAGGAAACCCTAATAAAGTTTGTTTCACTCCAAATTTATTTTCCAGAAATCCAATCAATCAACTCAAATATGGAAGAATGTGCTCATACCTTTTTTTATGATGAAGGGATCTCATAAATCTATCACAACCACAAACACTTCTATGCCAAGCTCAAAGAGGTTAGAAGACAAAACTTTCTCACAATATGATGCAAAATCTCAATTACACCTTATCACTCCATCTATAAAAACAACCATCAACATACATAAAAATATTTCCCAATAACACCTTATAATATCCCAATTAAAAATAAATTCAACATCCAAAAAAATTAACTCAAAACCTCTTTACTCAGATTTAATGGCAAAAAAACTTTGAGAAAAATCAAATCTACTTTCATTTTAACTCCAATAACATAAATCACTTATCAATAAAACAACCTTTCATAAACCCTTATAACTCCAAATAACAATTTATAGAAAACCTTAGGTAAATAAAATTTAATTAAAAATACCTTTGCCACTAGTGGGATTCGAACCCACAATCTCTGCCTTCGTGAGCGCTCTACCCGTGGGCTTGACAACTGCATGCACTAGATGCACATTTGAAATATTAAGAGCACTTCATGCTCTTTCTCCTAAGTTTGGAACTCAAAACGAGTGCATGCCAAAAACCTTTCCACTTGGTGCTCAAGACAAACACACCAACTCCACATGAATCAATCGTGGACTCTTCCACTCCCAACACTCTTGCAAAACGTGTGCTGCCAATGGACCACTCTGTTCAATGTGGATCAGACCTTACACTCTCCATTTTCATATTCTTCTTGGTACTAAAATACAAACACACTCTTTGTCTTCTTCCTAAACGATCAACGATTGTACGCATTACTTTTAGCTCGATCACATGAAAATGAAATCCAAGAGTGGTAAGTTTGAATAACCCTTTGGCATATTATTTATACATGAATTCACCATATGGCTTAGGAGTCGATGCTTCATAATATTCGATGATGTCGACACTTCTTACAATCTTTATAATTTATAAATTATTCAAATTCTAAAAGAATTTAAATTTTATAAATTATATTTATAAACCTTTGACTTTAATAAAAATAAAAGCCTCCTTTAGGTAAAATTTAAACCCTCATTTGTTTTTCACTGATTTGATGAAAATTATTCTGCCACCATGGTTTTTAATAAAAATATTAATTCTGCCATTATGATTTTTAATGAAGCCTTTATATCCTCATAATGGTTTTAATAAAAACCTATTAATTTACCACCATGGTTTTACAAAAACCCTTATAAAATAATATTTTGACAACTTTTCTTCAACTATTTGCATTTCTCTTGGCTTCAATAATGGTGTACTTCATGGTGTTAATGATAGCTTCATGTGTTCACTTGACGTCAATGACAACTTGTCACCTTGACATCAATGACAACCAAATGAACTCAAAATGTCCAACAATCTCCCCCTTTGTCATTGATGGCAACCCAACTTATTTTTACTGAAAACTTGACCTTTCCTTTATTATGCTCCTCCTGGGACATTACTCCCCCTGGCTCAATACTCTTTCCTCTTTTCTCAAATACCAAATATCTCCCCCTTACTAAAATCTCTCCCCATTTGACATCAATGACAAAGGGTCACCTTTGGGGCTCGGGGCTAAGAATGAGCCTCTTATCTTAGCCCCTCACCCACCTCCTCTTGAGGTGATTAATTCCAGGGTGGGAGTATTTCTACTCCCAGAAAGCACTATTCTTTACATTTGTCCTCTTTTATTTTTATATGATACTTCTGATTCCTTTGAATTTTTCTTTCAATGTTCCCGCCCATGTCTACATTCTTGTACATGTTCCTATTCTTGTTCCTCTTCTTGTTCATATCCATGTTCGTATTTTTGTTCCTGTTTCTATTTATATCTATGTTCTTGTTCCTATTCCTATTTATGTTCTTGTCCATACTTGATTCTGAAATGTTTGCTCTACACCACTTTACTATGTGACCATCATTATTACACTTATAACACTTAATGTTATTATTCCTTGGAGGTCTAAATATCTTAGAATTTCTCCTAGTGAACCCATACCTTCTTCTATAATGAACCCTGTAATTCATTGCCTTGTGACTAAACTGATTACATGAGTAGCAATACCCATGGAAAAGTTATCTATTCCCATATTCCTATCTTTCCTGTGTCCTGCACTATGAAGCCATGTGCCCAAACCTGTGACATGAAAAACATCTTCCATTGAAGTTTCCTTGTCTTGACATCATTGGTCTCCTAGTCTCTCTTGACCTATTTTGATTATTGTTCCATATGTATCTTCTTTGTGCATTGTTCCTGTTCTTTTTGAACTCTCTATTGTCCAACTCATCCTTAGATGTCTCACTCTGTTTTACACTGTCTTCTTCTGAAGTATCTTCATATAAAGTTTCTTCTCCTCCAAAGATTGAGGTTGAATTTCCTTCCCATTTATTTTAAACCTATTCAAATACAAGACCTATTTTGTTTGATGTAGGCTTTTGTATCTTGATGAAATTATCCAAGTTCTTTGAGATATTTTTGAATCCTTTTATCTTGAATTTAGACTCTTCTAAATATTCTCTTAGTAATGTCACTTATTGTGCTAACTTTTCACATTCTAATATCTTTGCTTCCAACTTATATTTGAACCTTTTTACCTTAGCCTTTGATTTTTCTAAATTCTCTATAAGGAATCCTCTCTTCATCACATTCTTGAAGCTGAATTTCAATTTTAGAGTTTTGCTTTCTTACCTTCTTTATGTTTCAAGAGAATAAATAAGATCTCCCTTGAGATCATATCCATATTTACCTGAATATTCCTCTATTTGTTTGCCTTTGTCCACATCTTTATTTTCTATTGGCTTGTCTTCTATAGGATCACCTAGTTCTTCTTTTAATGTCATTAGAAGGTTTTCATCTGGTCATTCAAGTGCATCCTCATATTCATCATCACTGAAACTATAACCATTCCTTGTACAACTATATTCAAGATGTCCAAATTTACCACATCTAAAATATTTGAGAATTACTGGAGTCCTTTTCTTAACTTTTTCTTTTTATTCAATCATAAAAAGAACTTAATCTCTATCATTGTCTGAAAAACTAGCATCACTAGCACTTGAGTACTTACTTGCCTTATCCGTATAGCAACTCCTATTTTGTATTTGAAAGAAATTATTTCCTTGTTTTCTTTATCCATCCTTGCTCTTATTTTGGTGCCTTTATCTTTCTGATTCCCTATTCTTGTGATCCTATTTTTCTTCATCATTGTTATTCTTAGCTTCTTGATAGTTAGTTGCATAATGACCATACTTTCCACAATTGAAACATTTAACATATCTTGTATCTCTAGATATTCTTGAATCCTTATTCCTTCTACCATAATTTGCTTCTTCATCACTGGATGACTCATTTCTTGATTTTGACTTCTTACCCTTTGTCTTTTTGATTGCTTTGAATGCTGCTTATTTATGGGGAATATGATCTTTTGTTCTTATCTCATGTGCTGTAAGAATATCAAGCAACATATATCTTATCAAAGTATCACAATCCATTGACATTTCTATAGAAAAACCTTTTCACTGAATCTTTTTGGAAGAGTTCTTAAGACTTTATCACAAACATCCGATTCATCAATCTTCATTCCAATTCCTTGCATAACATTAACAACCTCATCAATTCAAAGTAGATAAGTACTAATGTATTCCTCATCCTTCATTCATAATTCTTCAAATTTTCCTTTGAGATTTTGCATCTTTTTTTCTTGACATATTTATCCCCTTAATATATATTTTGTAATTTATCCCACATTTCTTTTGCAATTTGACAATGCATAACTTTCATAGACTCTGTTCTATGCAAACCTATCAAAAGTGCATTTATTTCTTTTTAATTGTAATGTTTTAGGAGCTTACCTTCCTTATCTGTAGGAGGATTAATTAAGAGATCATATCCAAATTCAATTGCTTCCCAAATTTCATTGTCAAGTGCCATAAGGTAGATCTTCATTATCATACTCCATTACATATAGTCACTTCCATAAAATACTGGTGCTGAATTATCTGAGGACACATTATTAGAATCCATTGTGTTCTTGTTAGCTTTTCCTTCAAGTTGTTAAAATTTTCTTAAGGAACTCGCTTTGATACCAATTGAAGAACACAAGCTTATACTAAGAGGGGGGTGAATAGTATAAGACCACTTTTTACTTTTCTTTCCAAATCAATATTATGCAATGTATAGATAACAATATCAACAGTAGTAATCAAAGAAATACATAAATCACCATACACAATAGAGACACCACAATTTACGTGGTTCACTCAATGTGGGCTACTCCACGGAGAAAATATTTCACTAAAATTTTCTCAATCAATCTCTTTGGAATCCTTTCCCTATTACAATGTTTATGGACCTTTGTACAAAGGAGACACCAATCCCCTAAATAAAGTTCTTCTCATATAAATAGTTTAAAAAACAATGCTTATCAAACAAGGTTTAACAACAATTTTTTATACCAGAAAACCTTGAAGCATTACCTCAACACACTCATTAGGAAACCCTAATCAAGTCCTTTTCACTCCAAACTTATTTTCTAGAAAACCAATCAATCAACTCAACTATGGAAGAATGTGCTCATACCTTTTTTTTGATGATGAAGGGATCTCATAAATCTATCACAACCACAAACACTTCTATGCCAAGCTCAAAGAGGTTAGAAGATAAATATTTCTCACAATATAATGCAAAATATAAATTACACCTTATCACTCCATATATAAAAACAACCATCAACATACATAAAAATATTTTCCAATAACACCTTATAATATCCCAATTAAAAATAAATTCAACATCCACCAAAATTAACTCAAAACCTCTTTACTCAGATTTAATGGCAAAAAGAACTTTGGCAAAAATAAAATCTACTTTCCCTATAACTCCAATAACATAAATCACTTATCAATAAAACAATATTTCATAAACCCTTATAACTCCAATTAATACTTTATAGAAAATCTTAGGCAAATAAAATTTAATTAAAAATACCTTTGCCACTAGTGGAATTCAAACCCATAATCTCTGCCTTTGTGAGCTCTCTAGCCGTGGGCTTGACCACCATGTGCAATAGACGCACATTTGAAATATTAAGAGTACTTAATGCTCTTTATCCTAAGTCTAGAACTTAAAATGAGTGCGTGCCAAAAACATTTCCACTTGGTTCTCAAGATAAACACACCAACTCCACACGAATCGATCATGGACTCTTCCACTCCCAACTCTCTCATAAAACGTGTGTTGCTAATGGCCCACTCTATCCAATG
Organism: Wollemia nobilis; assembly: GCA_028583015.1. Classification (NCBI taxonomy): domain Eukaryota; kingdom Viridiplantae; phylum Streptophyta; class Pinopsida; order Araucariales; family Araucariaceae; genus Wollemia; species Wollemia nobilis. The sequence continues at coordinate 12,397,111 of JAQPPZ010003361.1, forward strand.
TGGGTCAGATCTTACGAGCTTCATTTTTGTCTTCTTCCTGGTGCTAAAAGATAAATTAACTCTTTGTCTTCTTCCTCAATGATCAACGATTGCAAAAATTACTTTTAGCTCGGTCGCATGAAAATTAAATTCAATAGGGATAAGTTTTAATGCCCCTTTGGCATAATATTTATACACAAATTCACAATATGGTTTAGACGTCGATGTTCCATAATATTCGATGACATTGAAACTTATTACAACCTTTATAATTTATAAATTATTTAAATTCTAAAAGAATTTAAATTTTATAAATTATATTTATAAACCTTTGAATTTAATAAAAATTAAAGCATCCTTTAGGTAAAATTTAAACCTTCATTTGTTTTCACTGATTTGATGAAAATTATTTTGCCACCATGGTTTTTAATAAAAACCTTAATTTTGCCATTATGATGTTTAACAAAGCCTTTATATCCTCGTAACGGTTTTAATAAAAACATTTTAGTCTTCCACAATGGTTTTAACAAAAACCCTTATAAAACAATATTTTGACAACTTTTCTTCAACTCTTTGCATTTCTCCTGGCTTCAATGATGGTGTACTTCATGGTGTTAATGACAACTTCATGTGTTCACTTGACATCAATGACAACTTCTCACCTTGACATCAGTGACAACTAAATGAGCTCAAAATATCCAACATTTGTGGGTCCCATTAATTTACAGTCATGTAGAAAATGGTATATTCTTATTTGCATTAACTATGTAGCTAAATGGGTTGAAGTGTACTATGAGATTCAAAGGAAAATATTGTAGCCAATCTCCTGTATGAATCCAATTTTAGCTGATTTGGGATTCCTAAAGAAATCACCACTGATTAGGGACCTCGATTCACCTTGAAATTTATTTAGAAGTTGATGTAGCAGTATCAAATACGACACAAAAAAACTATCCCTATCATTCGCAAGTAAATGGGTAAGTGGAAGTCACAAATCAAGAGATGAAAACTATTCTTACTAAGATGGTACAACAACAATGAAAATATTGGGTAATTAATTTACTAGAGGTAGTGTGCGCATATCACACTACTTGTAAAACTACCACTGGATTTATACCATTCCAACTGGTGTCCAAAAAAAATGTGAAATGATGTAATTTAAATTTGGATGCTGCACAAAAATATGGAATTCAATAGCTCAACTAGCTAGATGAATACCAGTAGGATGCTTTGTAGTGAACGAAAATCATGCAGAAGTAGAGGGTCTGATGGCATGACCACCATATATGGCCAAAATAGTTCAAAGTGGGATATTGAGTATTTTTGTATGACTACCAATTCCAAGAGCAAAATGGAAAGCTTATGTAGTGTTGGATGGGACCGTATGAAGTGGTTGAGATTATAAAAAACAATGTTGTGTGCATTCAAACCATAAACATAATCATCATTGTGTTGACAGTAATGACCATCGATTGTGGTTTTATCATACACCACCAGTCCATGCGATTGAGTCCAAAGTAGGCATGGGGGATATCTCATAATAATAAAAAATTCTCTCTAGCAGTTGACGGGAACGTGTGCATCCATAGAAAACAAAACAAAATATTTTAAATTTTAAATTTTCTAGTTTTATTTTATTTATTTCTTTGTATAAAAGCGTGCCATAAATGCAATTTGTAGGCATCCTAGGAAACCTAGGCCTATCAGGCACAAGATCCACAATTATTATTTATGTTTTATGTGTGCATTTATTTTGCAGAAAACCATACCTTGAATACGATTTGTAGGCATCCTAGGAAACCTAGACCTATCAGGCACATGATCCATAATACCCTGCATATTTTTATCTTTTTAGGAGGATAAATGAATGAACAATGTACCAATAATTACCAAGAAGATGGTACTTATAGATGGAATTATATACAGGTGTCTACTTTCCTAGGAAAGAAAATACTTGTATATGGGTCAATGCGGTGGATGATGACTTTGTCACCAAATAAAAGTTTCTGTATTTGGATTGATGAAAGGTGCTTGACTGCAGGTCAACTCAGTGTACATTAAATATCCAAGATAAGTGAAGTTGCCTATCTCCTACGTATAGCAAAAGGTACCTATATTCATAACATTTTGAAGGTGCTTGTATTCATAAAGGGACCTATCTCTCATATAAATCAAAACAATACCCATTGTGAAAAAAAATGTGTTTTGCAGGTACCAGTATGTCTAATAAAGATACCTGTATTCACAATAATAGACGATGCATGTCTCCAGTGAGATGACATAAGATGCCTATATCCCAGAAAATGAGTTCCTATCTCTACACTTCAGCAAAGGACACTTGTATCCCAGCAAACAAGCGCATATCTTTGCACTTCAGTGAAGGGTGTCTATCTCCTATACAAATAAAGGTACATGTATTCCAACACAGTGATGAATCCTATATTCGACATTGGAGAAGTGGCAAGAGCCATGTCGGCACCAAAATCCATGCATAATCAAAGTTAAACTTTTCACGGATAAAAGTATGTTTATATTTTTATTGACGAAATCCATTTACTTCTTGGTTGATTGAGTGAAGGAGTTCATGATTTTTTTTTAGTGACCCATGCATGCTTCTAAGGAAAATCAAACAACTTCCAAGGAGGGGACATGTATCATCCCACAATAAAATAAAAATTCCACATTATCTTCAGTTTTTAGCACAAAACCTCGAGATTAATAAAATTGCAGTATCGAATGATGATTCAAGTTGACACAATTTTTGCACAAAAAAAAACCACATCGATCATTTGTTCCATAGACACTATTTTCATGCATTGACCAATCACATTGCATCATTGATATTTACATATGATAAATCATGAAATACCATTCAGGTATATATTGAACTTTCTATTATGTATATGCATGAATTTCATAAAGAAATGTTTCTATATAATGTGTCGGTACATGTCCCATGATAATCGTATCCAATCATACAAGCCCTAAAATTGTACTATGCCATGTGGTGCCAATCAAATGAAGGGAGTGATTGTAACGGTACCTATCTAAAATTTGGCATACAATTTTAGATTTAATTATGCAACCCATAATTATTTTTTATTATGGTAGATAGGTGCCCTATATGCACGAATGCATTCACATGCTTTGGCATGTTATAACCCAAAAATAGTACCTATTTTACAAACACAATAAAATCTAGAGAACAGAGCTAATAAATACCATGGAAAAACCTACTAATCATGCATTGAAGAATAATGAGCCTCAAAATATTTTGAGTATAACTGATGATGTCAAAAAATAGTCAGAGTTTATGGGATGGATGCAATATTACCGTCTGGTCATCCAAGATCAAGACCTTGAGGTGGCACAAGAATTTGTAGCCTCAATGGATGATGATGTCATACAAATGCATGGATTGGTCATACCAGTCATAAAAGCATATACTATAGAGGTGATTGATCTTCCATGCATAAGAGATCAAACATATAAAGAGGATAGTATAGCATAATGCATACAATGGTTTTTTGGATAGCCATGAACGCAGAAAACATGCCAAGGATTGCTGAAATAGCATATGTTAGACCTTTGGAGGAATGTGTTTGAGCAAGTAGATTTATTTTTCACCTACATTGGTAAGTATTTTTTTTTGAATGCCAACCATTTTATATTTCTTAATCATTTGCTACATGGGGATAAAATCTACCTAATGTGTGCCCTAAAGGATGAATTCAACCGGTACCAAGTATGAACAATAATGACATTAGCACATCATGAGCTGATCTTAGCCCTACTTTGATATGTTGAGGAACATAGGAATGTGCTATTCATTGGAGAAAATAATGTAGACACAATTGATGAGTAACAAGGAGATGTAGAGGATGAAGAAGAGGTTGTTATAGATGCGGGCAAGGAGTAGTAAGGTGATGTAGGAGCATCCGGTGGCGAAGTTGCAATCTTGCATCACCCAAAATGTGTTTTTTTTCTTAAGTACTAAAACTGTCACGATATCGCGACGCTTTTTGAAGAAGGGCACCAGCGGGCCAATCTGTCACGATATCATGACGTTTTTTTGAAAAAGCATGGTCGGGACGCCAAACTGTCGCGAAATCGTGACATTTCTAAAGCAGCGCAGTCGGGACGCCAAACTGTCATGAAATCGTGACATTTCTAAAGCAGCGCAGTCGGGACGCCAAACTGTCGCAAAATCGTGACATTTCTGAAGAAGCACAGTCGGGACGCCAAACTGTCACGAAATCATGACATTTCTGTAGCAACATGGTCTAGAAGCAAAATGGTCATGAAATCACGACACTTCCAGGAGCAGGATTTGAAAGCACAGGGACATCTTTGGCAAAAATGTTCTAAGGCACAAGAATGGTCGCGAAATCGTGACACCTTCAAAGGCAAGCTTAAAGGACATCGCGAAATCGTGACACCTTCAAAGATAAAGTTTAAAAGACGTCGCGAAATCACGACACTTCTGGGAGGCAAGACTTGGAAGCATAAAGACATCGCAACACCTTCGAAGGCAGAGCTCAAAGATGTCACGAAATCATGACATATCTAGAGGAAAGGTTCCACAATGCAAAGATGTCACGAAATTGTGACACTTCTGGGAGGCAAGACTTGGAAGCATAAAGACATCGCAACACCTTCGAAGGCAGAGCTCAAAGATGTCACGAAATTGTGACATATCCGGAGGAAAGGTTCCACAATGCAAAGATGTCGCGAAATCACGACACTTCCGAGCCAAGACGTACGGAATGCAAAGATGTCGCGAAATCACGACATGTCGCGGTTTCGCGGACCAAGGGAGGAAGGCAAGTAAGAAAAGCCTAGACGTCATGATTTCGTGATGTGTAGCGGAATCGCGGCCCCAAGGAGGAGAGAGAAGCCTAACGCCAAAACGTCGCGATATCACGACCAAAGAGGAGAGAGAAAGTACTGGAGCAAAAACGTCGCGATATCGCAACCAGAGCTCTCACGACGTTAACCATCCGGTGATTACAAAGACCAGTGCAGAGGGACACATGGCGTGGAGTTACAGGTGGCTCGATAGTATGAAGCGGTTATAGGGAGCATGACAGTAGGACACGTGGCATCAACTGTAAGCGGCCATGGCGCATTCTTATGAATGATGACTTGGCGGAGGATTGATAGGTGGCTGTAGGGCATGCCGCCAGTACAGGCCATGATTTTTTTTTTTTTTTGATGCACCTGGCAGCATCATGTAGGTGGGATAGAGCATTCGTGCGGGTGGTATGGGGAGTCTTGCATTCAAGGTAATGATGGTCCAAAGAGAGTCGGGCCTGGGGATAAAAAAAAAAGGCCCGCACTTTGCGTAATGATGGAGAAGGAGATGGCGGCCAAGGATAAAAGGTGTGCATGCATTGTATTGAAAGACTCTTGGACATTTATTTTTGGGGGATAGCTGTGTATTCAAGGAGAGACCTATGTTTTAATGAAGCTTGCTGGAATTTTTCCGATGCATTGTTGATTTCTGCATTTTTGCTGTGTGTTGTGTGTAGCTCTATATCAAGTGGTATCAGAGCAGGTTGGTTCTGAGAGTGCAAACCGATCACCGAACAGAGAGGCAGTTTGCGCCAGGACCATGGTTGTGGGGTTGTGAAGAAGAAGCAAGATGCCTCCGTGAAGAGACCGTGGTGGTATAAGGCACATACGAGCAAGAAGGGAGGAGGTCGATCTAAGAGCCCTGCAGAGGCAAGTTGAGGCCCTGCAAGAGGAAATTAGAAGAGGAGTCGAGCCGAGAAGGGAAGAACCCAGCGAAGATGAAGTGTGGGAAGAAGAAGTTCCATCTGATGAGGAAGAGGCCTTGGATCTAGCAGAAGCTAGGCTGTATTGGGCTATCTCCCAGATCGGGAAGAAGCCAAAATTTGACGTCTCCACTTACTCTGGGAACCTCAACCCTGAGGAGTTGATAGACTGGATCAACGATATGGAGGAGTATTTCAAATATAAAGAGATATCAGATCCAAATCGGATCAGGTTCACGAAAACCAAGTTGAAAGGACATGCTAGCATCTGGTGGAAAGGGGTGCAATTGGAAAGGAATAGGAGGGGAAAGGAAAGGATCACCAGGTGGGATAGGATGGTAGAGAAACTAAAGAGGTAGTTCATCCCTGCAGATATGAGTTGGACTTGTTAAAAAAAATGTAGAGTCTTCGATAGGCTAGTAAGACTGTCAAGGAATATACTGAAGAGTTCTATAAAATCTCTATCAGAACCAACCATTTGGAGGTGAACAAAGAGAAGGTCGCACGTTACATAAATGGATTGCGAACCAGCATTCAAGAAGAGCTGGGGCTGGTTAGAATTAGCACAGTGGAGGATGCATATCAGTTTATATTAAAAGTGGAATAGAAACTAAATAGAAGGTTTGATGGCAAGCAGAGAGGGAAGGACAGGGGTGGAAGAGCTGGTGGAAGAGGCAGTGGTGGAAGATACAAATATTTTGGGAAAATTGGTGAAGCTAGTAGCAGCCAGAAACAGAAAGAGGTGAAAGAGGAGGATGACCAACGCCCACGCAATAAGAGCAATAACTACCAAATAGGAAGAGGTAGGTCTGGGCGAGGGTTTGGAAGAGGTATTTTTAGAGGAACCTGCTTCAACTGTGGAGAGGAAGGATACAGGGCATACAACTACCCGCAGCATCAAGAGAGGCCAAATCGAAGACCTGAGGGTCAGTCCCGAGCTGTTGTAGCAGATGAAGGTGTAGAATCTGAGCACTCAGAGGAGGCAGAAAGAGGAGAAGCGATGATCATCAGAAGAGTCCTGTTAAACAAAGAAAAGAAGGGAGACCAAAGGAACAGCCTATTTCAAACAAGATGCAAGTGTGCAGGCAAGGTATGTAACATCATCATAGATAATGGAAGCACTGATAATTTGGTTTCTAAGGAAATGGTTGCCAAGCTACAGTTGGAAAGGAGAAAACACCCACACCCTTATCGAATTGCATGGTTGCAAAAGGACCATCGGGTGCTGGTGAGTGAGCAATGTTTGGTGAAGTTCAACATTGGAACTTACCAAGATGAATTGTTATGTGACATCTTGCCCATGGATGCATGTCACCTACTGCTTGGGAGGCCATGGCAGTTTTACTGAAGTGCTGTTCATGATGTTCGAGCCAACACATATTCTCTATCAAAGAATGGAGTTCGCCATAAGTTAAAACCCCTGAAGGAGGCGGATGAGAAAGTATGCAGCAGTGCACGAGTCTGTCTAGTTGATGGCAGAAGATTCTTGGAAGGCCTGAAGCCGGATCATATGTGCTATGCTATAATCCCTAGGGTTAGGGAAGAAGGATGCAAGGAGATTCCAATGGAAGTCATGGGACTGTTAGAAGAATTCCTTGATATCATTTCTGACAATGTTCCTGAAGGTTTACCACCTGTTAGGAAGATCAGTCACCACATAGATCTGGTGCCTGGATCGAGCTTGCCAAACAAGGCTGCACATCGAATGACACCTATGGAAACTGAAGAATTAAATCGACAAGTTCAAGATCTGTTGAAGAAAGGCCTGATAAGGGAGAGTCTTAGTCCATGTGCTGTACCAGTAGTACTAGCACCCAAGAAGGATGGAGAATGGAGGATGTGCACCGACTCTCGTGTAATCAACAAGATCACCATTAAATACAGGTTCCCCCTATCGAGAATGGATGATATCATGGACTACTTGGGTGGAGCCGAGTACTTCACAAAAATTGATTTGAAAAGTGGATACCATCAGATCCGCATTAGAGAAGGGGATGAATGGAAGACAACTTTTAAAACCAGAGAGGGGCTGTATGAGTGGTTGGTTATGCCATTTGGATTAACCAATGCACCTAGTACCTTCATGAGGTTAATGAATGAAGTTCTGAAGGAATTTATGGGAAAATTTGTTATTGTTTACATAGATGATATACTAATTTTTAGCAGAACCTTAGAGGAGCACCTGATGCACATCAGGAAGGTTTTTGAGAAACTACGGGAGGAACAGTTACTAATAAATCTGAAGAAGTGCAACTTCGTGAAGAAGGAGCTGGTATACCTGGGATTTGTCATATCAGCAAATGGTCTCAAGATGGACCCCAAAAAGGTGAGGGCTATCCTAGAATGGCCTGTCCCAAGAAGTGTGACCGAGGTTAGATCATTTCATGGTCTGGCGAGTTTCTATAGAAAATTCATTAGAAACTTCAGCAGTATTTGCTCATCTCTTACAGAGACAATGAAGGGGAACAAGAAGGAATTTCAGTGGACAGTTGGAGCAGACAAAAGCTTTGCTATGCTGAAGAAGAAGTTCACTGAGCAACCCGTCTTAGCACTTCCATATTTCAATAAGGTGTTTCAGGTAGACTGCGATGCAAGTGGCAATGCCATAGGAGCTGTATTGAGCCAAGAGGGTAGGCCTGTTGCATATTTCAGCGAAAAACTCAATGATGCCAGAAGGAAGTATTCGGTGTATGATCAGGAGTTCTACACCATAGTCCAAGCGCTTAAGAAATGGAGGCATTATTTTTTGCCCAAGGAGTTTGTTCTTTACACCGACCATCAAGCGCTGCAGTATATCAACAGTCAAGGCAAATTGAATCAGAGGCACCTGAAATGGGTAGAGTTCCTGCAAAGCTATACCTTTGTACTGAAGCATCGGAGTGGAATATCCAATAGGGCGATAGATGCATTGAGTAGGAGGCAATGTCTACTGACAAAAATGAGAGTGGAGGTTGTAGGGTTTGATGAGCTCAAGAACTTATACCCTGCAGACCCCGATTTCGTAGAAGCTTGGAAAGCCTGCACTGCGCCTGTTGCGTTGGACAGGACTAGATGGTTGGATTACCTGATTCAAGATGGAATGCTGTTTAGGGGGAATCAATTATGCATTTCGAGGAGCTCAATGAGAGAGAACCTCATTAAAGAAAAGCACAGTGGGGGTTTAGCTGGACACTTTGGTCATGACAAGACCATCTCACTGGTTAGTGAAAACTATTACTGGCCACAATTGCAGCAGGATGTGGCAAAGTTTGTGCAGAGTTGCAGGATTTTCCAGATGGCAAAGGGTATGAGGCAGCCTACTGGTTTGTATCAACCGCTACCTATACCCGAAAGGTCGTGGGAAGATATTAGTATGGATTTTGTGCTTGGTTTGCCTAGGATGCAGAGGGGGCACGATTCCATATTTGTGGTAGTGGACAGATTTTTGAAAATGGCACACTTTATCCCGTGCCAGAAGACTAGCGATGTGGTCCATGTAGCTGGTTTGTTCTTTAAGGAAGTGGTACGCCTTCATGGGCTGCCAAGAAGCATTGTGTCGGATAGGGATACCAAGTTTGTAGGTTATTTTTGGAAGACCCTATGGAAGAAGCTGAGGACGGAGTTAAAGTTCAGTTCTGCATACCACCCCCAAACATATGGACAAACAAAGGTGGTTAATAGGAGTTTTGGCAACCTACTGCGATGCTTGGTAGGGGACAAGCCCAAGGGATGGGATCTAATTCTGTCGCAAGCTGAGTTTGCGTATAACAGCTCGGTCAATCGGAGTACCAACAAGTCACAATTCCAGATTATCTATGGGAGCAGCACAAGGAACGCTTCAGAGTTAATAAGGCTAGATATAAGGGAGAAATGCAGTGCTGAAGTAGAAGAATTTGCTGAACACCTGAAGGGAGTGCATGAGGAAATGACAAAACACATTGCCAAGATGAATTCTCGGTACAAGACAAGGGCGAATCAAAAACATAGAGCTAAGGAGTTCCAAGTAGGAGATTCGATCATGGTCCATCTGTGAAAGGAACGGTTTCTTGCCAAGACCTACAACAAACTAAAAATGAAGAAATTTGGACCATGTAAGATTATTGGCAAACGATATTCGAGCAATGCGTACGAGGTGGAGTTACCAAGCGAACTCAACATCTCCCCCATGTTTAACATCTCAGATTTGGCCGAGTATCATGAAGGAGAAAGCAGTGAGATACCCAATCCAGATTTGTGGAGCATTCCAGTAGCCATCACAGTTGTGGATGAAATAGAAGAAGTTCTGAATATGCGTGAGGGCCGGAGTACTAGGAACAGGAGTTACCCGGAGTACTTGGTCAAGTGGAAGGGCAGACCCATTGAAGACGCGACCTGGTTATCAAAGGCTGAGGTTGATCGCCTGGGTCTACCTCGGATAGATCAGAAGTGAGGTCACTTCTCAAACTCACCTTGGGTGTCTGATGCAGGAGCATCCGGTGGCGAAGTTGCAATCTTGCATCACCCAAAATGTGTTTTTTTTCTTAAGTACTAAAACTATCGTGATATCGCGACGCTTTTTGAAGAAGGGCACCAGCGGGCCAATCTGTCGCGATATCACGACGTTTTTTTTGAAAAAGCACGGTCGGGACGCCAAACTGTCACGAAATCACGACATTTCTAAAGCAGCACAGTCGGGACGCCAAACTGTCATGAAATCGTGACATTTCTAAAGAAGCGTAGTCGGGACGCCAAACTATCGTGAAATCATGACATTTCTAAAGCAGCGCAGTTGGGACGCCAAACTGTCATGAAATCATGACATTTTTGAAGAAGCGCAGTCGAGACGCCAAATTGTTGCGAAATCGCGACATTTCTGTAGCAACGTGGTCTAGACGCAAAATGGTCACGAAATCGTGACACTTTCGGGAGTAGGATTTGAAAGCACAGGGACATATTTGGCAAAAAGGTTCTAAGGCACAAGAATGGTCGCAAAATCGTGACACCTTGGAAGGCAAGCTTAAAGGATGTCACGAAATCGCGACACCTTCAAAGATAAAGTTTAAAAGATGTTGCGAAATCGTGACACTTCTGGGAGGAAAGACTTGGAAGCATAAAGACATCGCAACACCTTCGAAGGCAGAGCTCAAAGATGTCATGAAATCATGACATATCCGGAGGAAAGGTTCCACAATGCAAAGATGTCACGAAATTGCGACACTTTCGAGCCAAGACGTACGTAATGCAAAGATGTTGCGAAATCGTGACATGTCACGGTTTCGCGGCCCAAGGGAGGAAGGTGAGTAAGAAAAGCCTAGACGTCGCGATTTCACGACGTGTAGCGGAATCGCGGCCCCAAGGAGGAGAGAGAAGCCTAACACCAAAACATTGCGATATCATGACCAAAGAGGAGAGAGAAAGTACTGGAGCAAAAACGTCATGATATTATGATTACAGAGACTAGTGCAGAGGGACACGTGGGGTGGAGTTACAGGTGGCTCGAGAGTATGAAGCGGTTACAGGGAGCATGACAGTAGGACACGTGGCATCAACTGCAAGCGGCCATGGCGCATTCTTATGAATGATGACTTGGCAGAGGATTGACAGGCGGCTGCAGGGCATGCCGCCACTACAGGCCATGATTTTTTTTTTTTTTTTTTTTTTTTTGATGCACCTGGCAGCATCATGCAGGCGGGACAGAGCATTCGTGCGGGCGGTATGGGGAGTCTCGCATTCAAGGTAATGATGGTCCAAAGAGAGTCGAGCCTGGGGATAAAAAAAAAGGCCCGCACTTTGCGTAATGATGGAGAAGGAGGTGGTGTCCGAGGATAAAAGGCACGCATGCATTGTATTGAAAGACTCTTGGCCATTTATTTTTGGGGGATAGCTGTGTATTCGAGGAGAGACCTCTATTTTAATGAAGCTTGCTAGAATTTTGCCGGTGCATTGTTGATTTCTGCATTCTTGTTGTGTGTTGTGTGTAGCTCTATATTATAAGGGGAAGAGTAGGTGCTTGAATCCCAAAACCACCAAGCTGTAAAAACAATAGGGAAGAAAAAATCAAGCTCTTCTTCCCCAACACCATTGCCTACCTCTCAACATAGCCAGTCTATAAGGGAAGAAGGACAAGCTAAACCAAGTTTGTCATAGGCAATATCATCATCTGTATTCCAAAATTTAAATTGGGAGGTAGACCAAAATATTCCAAGCCCACTTTGGGCTTTGTCACCACTATTAACCAAACGTAGAACACAGAAGGAGCACCTGATTGATTACAGTTCATCTGAAGAAGAAAATGTAGAGGATGAATTGGCTACTCAAGTGTTGCATGATATGGCTAGTGGTATGACATTTTGCCAAAAAGCTCAAGAAGAAGACCTATAGAGCCAACTGTAGAACATGAAAGAACAAGTCTCCAATTTGGAGGAAACATATAAGGAATATCAAACCAAATTTCAATATTCTTGACAAACTGTTATAGTAAAACAATAAGAAGTGAATGACGCTCTATGGTAGCTACGAGAAATGATGCAGTAATTAGAAAATAGGGTGTAGTAGTTGCAGGTCACCAAACCAGATAATGTTGATGCTACCATATAGATAGATTGGGCCATGGATGAAACATTTTATTTTTTGGACTTAGAGGAGAAAATAACATCCACAGGGGTGTTTCACTCTGATTCGAGAAGGGCATTATATAGCCAAAAGGTCAAAATAGAGGACCAATCAAAAGCCCCTATGAAGACTGCTTCCTAGGAATAGGGGAGCCCTGTTGTGTAATAGAAACCCCTATAATAGAAATAAATGATAGTGAGGTTGAGGAGTTATTTGAAATACTTAATTCTACCCAATAAAATGATCAACCACCAAATGACGAAGAAGGCGATACCTAGTCAGTAGGGAAATTTTAGGTACAATTGTATGCCACTCAATCAGTTGATGATACACATATATTTGACTATACTATCTAGTCAAAAGTAGGGAAATAGCAAGAACATGATGTGGATCACCCACATGAGTCAACCAATCACATAGAGGCTATATAGTCATATGGTTAGCCATCAGTTGACTAAACCATGGTTGATCGGTTTGATAAGTAGACCACGAATAAACCAATTGGGAACACACTAGGGGACCGAGATATATAAGACACTGAATCCTTTGAGGTCTAGGAAATACCACCTCCATATAAGGAAGAGGAGGTTGGTGATTTGACATCCATAATTTATGCAACATCTAGACCATCCAAGAAATTATGGCCCAAACTAAAAGTAGAGAGAGCACTGCAAAGAAGGTGGAAGATAAGGGCTGAAAAACAAAACAATGAAAAAAAAAGCACCCCAATAAAATCTGAAGGTGTAGCCAGAACTGAACTTAGATGAAGAGTGGGATGCATCCATGAAATATTTCACCATCTAGAAAGAGTAGTTACAAGAGCTCTAGAAGAACCTGAAGGAGGCTAAGAAGGAGTGAAAGGCTCACAAAAGAATGGCTAGAGAGCCAGGTATTTCCATTAATCATGCCCAGCCAAAATAATTCTTGAACCTACATGGTTCAACTGATGGTAATTCCTCAAGGATGCAATAAAATATATATAATATGGGTATATTTATCAAAAAACCAATGATGCCATCACCAGTTTGAGCATCCAAGTCTCTGCCACCTGAATATGTAGAGGAGAATGATACAAATGAAACAACACTCAACCAGGAGGTGGTACAATTACCAAAGGCCCAAGTACATGATACATCCCATTGTCCACCATGGGATAAGTTTGACTTTCCATTGGTAAATTAGCTTCCTCCAAATCATCAATATTGGAAGCAAGCCGAGCCTGCATTCCATAAGGATGCAACTACATTTACAGGATTCTACATAGAGGAAGTTGTAGACAAGAAGGGGTGGAGAAAAACAAAGTAAAAAATAGGGGTAGGGTCTAGTGCCCTCTGATAGTGCCCTCTCTTTCACTATCGGAGGGCACTACCGGCACTATCGGAGGGAAGGTTGGAAGTTAAAGAAGGGGGGGGCGACGGCCCGGCCCCCCCCGATAGATTGATCGATTAGACGAGCTTCGCCCGACCTTTTAAAATAGAGGGCTTTTAGCAGTGTTCCGCATACGGCTGAATACGGAGGAATCTTCATTCGGATTCTTGTTTTCTATCCATCTCTTATATAATATAATAGAAAGAGTTCGCGGAGCCTTTAAGAGATTGTATGGGTTTTGAACCTGCTGATGGGCCTTTTTAATGAAAGGTGATTATGGCATAGTAAATTCTAGAAAGCACCTAAGCCAGAAGTAGGTCCCACTCAGCCAAAACAAAGTGGCAAATGAAAATGTAACAAGGAATGAGATAGAGCCAAAACTAGGGAGAGAAAATATTGTAATAGACAATACTAGCAGGTTGTTGATAAAATAGGGGATTATCAGCAATAGGTGCCATGAGGAGGTAAAAAAAATTAGGTATAGGGGTATGATGAGCACCAAAAATGCTCATTTTTTGTATACTTTAATAACATAAATGTGCGGCATAATATATTAGAAATGAATTGTTTATGCAATTTTTGTATATATTTATTGGAAAATGATGTATTATGCCTAATGTGTGTTTTAAGTAAAAATTGTGTGTAGATGCAGTACATTATGTCTTATTTCATACCTTTTTAGTCAAGGTTCCATGAAGACCATGGCATTTTTTACTTTCATTATGTGGTTAAGGAAGGACTGGTGATTAAACGATGATAGTGGCAAAGGAGTAAGGTATTCCAAAATATGCTAGGGTAGGGTGCCTATCTTGTAACCATAGGATAGAAGGTACCTATCTCCCATTAGAAAGGAAGTGCATGTCTCCCAATACACAAGATGACACCTATCTCCCAATAATAGGTTGGAAAATGCCTATATCCAAATACATAGGACAACACCTGTATCCCGACCACAGGATGGATGACACCTGTATCTCGACGATAAAATAAAAGTACGCACTATTCAATGCCCAAAAACTAGCGATGATCTTCAACAAACAAGAGAATACTAAATATAGTACTTGTATCTTGGAAATATGCCAGAAAGGTACATGTTTTCCAGTAATGGGCCAAACAGTGTGTGCATTGGATAGAATAAAGACATGTGCGTTGACCTTAAATAGTGAAGACCATGTATAAAACTAGATGTATTTTGTTAAGTAAACATAGGAAATGCTATGATTATCCCATGAGGGTTAATTTTAGCTTAATTTATTTGTTTTAAGATGTCTAATAAATTTATGCGTGTCTGCCATAGCAAATCACGTTAGAAGGATAAAACTCACAGTGTCTAAAATTGTAAATAGGAAATGATCGTATTTTGTATAAAAATGCAGGCTGCCCCTAAAAACGAATTTGAACTTGCTTTGTAAAAATTAGTACTGCATAAAAAAGTCTTTAGTGTTTTTATCAATTTATTGAGTTCAAAGAGTGATTGCATGAATTAACCAGGTGGACGTATGCAGGAGCCTCATCCCACTCCAGGCAGTATTCCTCTCTTATTTCCTTTTGCTTTCATTAATTAGTTTATGTTATTTATTTCCTGCATCTGTGTTTTAATTATGCATTTTCCTATTTTAATAAAATTCTGCAAGTGTGTTTTGCTTTCCTACACTTTAATTTTCTGTACATTTCCTTTCAGTCATGTGTTTGATATTTTAATTTAGTTTTCTTGCGATTTCCTTTAGAATTTACTTTCCTATAATTTAATTTTGCTAGTTTGGTTGAACTCCAACTACACCAACAACCACCCCCAAACCAAAGTGACACATAGGACTCATCTCTAGTCTACTATAGGCATATACTTTGCATTGGTACTCACAAGTCTATGAACTACCATATTGATAATTAATGGATAGAAAATGACTATTTTTAGAACATAATTTTTGCTCACTACATTGCCCTACACTACTCCACATTTTATTTTATAGTAGCCAGAGCATAAAAGTTAACTATTTGAAAGGGAGCCACATTTGAAAGTATATACCTTCTTATATATAAAATTCCTATAGTCACCACTACATACACAACTTCTATCATCCTAGGATCCCACATACAAAGCAATCCTCTGGAACTACCCTTGGTAGAATACACTAAACTCAAAGATTCCTTAAAAATTATCTTGCAAACTACTAAGCTTCCTTTTAAACTCAATTTGGATTCCTAAAAAACCATCAAATAAGGATTATACTATCTAATAAAAGGCTTTATAACATTCTACTTGGGTTTCACTCCCAAGCCCCTCACATTCCATAAAATAATATTCATTTGGATAAAGAGTTGAAATGTGAATCAATAGTTTGCATAATCCCTGCTTCCACCAAATGCTTCCCTTCCTTATCTCGCTTATCCTTTTCTAATTTCTTCCAGCCACATGATTTTTTCCCCCTTGATGTTATCTTAGTGTGATTTATGTAAATCCATAAGGGATTAGTTCTCATTCATCTCCTCTCATCCCCATCAACCTAGATAGCTCTTTCCTTCCTCTCTATATCATCGTCAACTGCATCCCTAGCCTTAACTAGAATTATCTCTTCCAAGGGCCCAACCTTCTCCTTCTGAGTTCCATTTTTTTGGATTGCACATATCTATTAGGTCCTTACCCTTGCTACAAGGGAATGGTACCAAATCATTTTAAACAACATACTCATGGTAATCCCCCCACAACATCCACATCCACCTCACTAAACCTAGATCCCAAGACATCAAACTAATTTTTGAAAGGAACTTTCAAATGCTCCTTACTCTTTTGATCATCAACCTTCGGTATTTTTATATTTATAACCACAAAAAAACCATCCTTCTCCCCCACTTCCATACCTCACTTGATAGGGATGCTTGTATTTCTACTTCATCTTAATCCCTTGCTATATGACTATAAATATGACAATGTTTGCACCTAAAGTGGATCGCATCGTAGATAAGAGCCTAAACCCACACCACCTCCCCAATTTGGATGTTAATAGAATCTAGAAGAGGACTGAATATATCCAATTCCACACAAATCCTAACATAAGAAGTAAACTTCCTTCTCTTTGTAAGATCAAATACCAAAACAAAGGTCCCTATTGCCTCTCCAATATATCTAAATATCTCCTTCCAAATCTCCAAAGGTAAATAATGAATTTTGATCCACACTGGAACAACTGAAGAAAGTTCCTCCATCAAATTGAACCTTGTGCGCCACAATTTCATGTATAACCCTGATTTCTCCATGAAGTAAAGGCCACCCTCAAAATTTTTATTTTGATCCTTCTAATAAAAAATAACTAAATAATACCCATTTGCAAAAATAACAATATCATACTTTCCTTTAATTTTCTAATATCACATTGTCCATCCCTCAATTCTTCTTAGGTCTACCCTAATTCCAATTAATATACAAATGAGGGCCTTGGATTCTTAGAAAATTACCTCATTTTCCACCATTTCAAGCTGCACCTAAATTCATGGTTTCTCCTCATGAAAAATACAAGCATTCACCTTTTTGACACCACCCACAGATTTTGAACCCATCACACCAGCCTAAACCTTCTTTAAGGAATTTTACACTTTACCATCTCTATCAAGGCTAAAAATTGAAAAACCCACAATCACACCCTTAAATTTTAAAACTAGGTGATCTTAGGGGGCCACCACCTCTCCCTCCATTAACAATATTCACAAAAAATTTAAATTTCATCTCACAAACAGATCATGCTTAGATTATAATTATTACCTCTAAATTGATCCAAAAAACTATAGTTGCTGCTTAATCCAAAAAAAATTGCTTTAACCCTTGTTTCAAAAAATATATTACTTGTTCCAAATAATTCATTTCTGTAACTTAATCCAAAATATTGCTTTAACCCTTATTCCAAAAAATTTCTTTAACCTTTATTCCTTTGCAACCGCCACTTGCTCCAAAAAAACTACTTTAACCCTTATTCCAAAATATTTGTTGCCATCACTTGCTCCAAAAAATTTGTCATCGTTGCTTGATCCAAAATAATTGCTTTAACCATTTGAAAACCAATAATTATTATCTTTATTTTTATTGCATTAATTTTTATTGAGTAAATACTTCTTATCTTATACATATACATATCCGCCATGTATTCCAAAATAATTATAAGATTTATCTAAAACTTTTAAATTCCTTTGTAAGTTATCTTTATATATTTTAACCAGTACACCATCAAATACATAATATAATAATAATAAAGAAGCATGCACTACAATCCATAGACCTCTTTACCATCTTTTCTACTATTTTAAAATATAGTACTAGATTTTACATTTATATAATATAATGTGCCAAAGTTCATATCCCTTACATCTATCAAATAACTATTCAGAATACAATGACTTTATATTAGGTAATAAATATCTACTAAATATATACTTAAAAATCATATTTAAATTGGAACATATAATTTAGTAATAATATCTAATTTAAATGTTATATCACAGTGAATTATAAACTCAAATTTTATAGTTAAATAGAATGCATTCAATTAAAGTTTTAATATTATTTCATTTTTTATTTCAAGTGCAAGATGATGGTAAGTTATTTTAGGTACAATTATAATACATTTATATTGAGATATTTTGTTGAAGGTAAATTTTTCTGTGTGGCGGCTTTTTGGGCTAACAACGTAGAATACTATGGCAGCCATAAAAAGCTGGATAGCTTGCTTGGATTCATGGTGGCTACCGATTCCACCATGTAAATTAAAAACAAAATCTCTTAGGTGAAGGTTGGATTGATCTCACTTTTGTAAAATATCTTTTTTCTCACCAAGATCTTCTAAATAATATTTACTCTTTGGTATAAATTGAAATTTTAACAAGTATTTTGGCAAATAATTCTTATCTTCTCCATTTTTCCTCGTCAATTATGAATTGGGTACTTCATTGGCTCTCATGCATGCCTGATGGAGGTTGTAATGTAAGATAGTAGGTTTGGTTGTAAAGTGATATTTTTTATTCAATGGGTTATATAAGATTGAAATGAGTCCCACCTAATCTACATCATGACCACATAGTGGTATTACAATAGTTTGACAACTTTACATGTATCACTCGCCAAGATTTGGACCTTAGTATTTTCCTTGAAAGTTGAGGAACCTAACTAGATGAAGTAAAACCATTTGATGTATTGCAACCATTTAATCATTAGAGCTTTTATGATTTTATTAAAATCATAAAATGTTGTCTTGATACAAACCATTATCTTGATTTGTAAGCATTGTTTGATGTTGTAATCTACTTTTATCCATATGCGTTATTATAATTATATATAAAAAAATTGCATAAGATTCTCCTTCTAATAGTAATATTCCTATTTCCACTAGTGTCATGGGGTTAGGAGTTTGAACTTTACCACCCAAATTTTCTAGAAAATAAATATTTTTGGACTCTCTTGCCCTTATTCAAAGCTTCAAGACCCCAAATAGGATAACCATAAAAAACTATTGTTTGTATAATATTTTGAAAAGGATTTTTTCTTAATGTTTAATTTTATAACTAAATTTATGTAAACTTAGCGTGGAATGAATATATTTAATATCTTTAATTATGTTTTTCTACACATACAAATTTTAATTATAACTTGAAATAAATTCAAACCCCAAGTATTTATATGTAGGAACCACCTCCAAAATTTCACCCTTATATGTGATACTCATTCCTTTATCTGGAGATTCAATAATCATTATTTTTATTTTTGTTGAATTAATTTTTTTTAAACTGGTTACAATTTTTTTAAAGCTTTTAAATGTAAACTTTTTATTTTTCAACTAGTAAAACATCATCTATATAAGTTAAAAATAATTAAGCATACAATACAATTCATATAATATTTGAAAAGAGAATACTAGCCTTTACATTTATGCACTAAAGTAAGCCAAAGATCATATCCCTTACATGTGTCAAACAACTAATCAAAACTTGATGACTTCAAATTAGATAGTAACTATTTACTAAATATATTTAAAAAAATATCCGCGTGATGTGGTCTATCGGCAACAACGCCACTTGCATTATCGGTGATGTGACCTGGGTTCAATCCCCATGGCGTATATGTAAATGTACAAGAAATATTTACTCAATAAAAAAAAAAATATTTTAAAAAGTATATTTAGATTGGAACATGCAATTTAGTAATAATATTTAATTTAAATGTTCTATCACTTTGAACTGTCCTTCAACACTCAAATTTTAGAATTAAGCGGAAAAAGTTCAACTAAATATTTAATAAATAAGAAAAAATATTTTCATCCTTAACTTCTTCCTTACAAAGTGTATGCTCTCCTTAATATTATCATCTTCCAATTTCAAGTGCAAGATGATAAGTTTTTTTTTTAGGTACAATGATATTACATATTTTTGTATTGAGATTTTTTTTTGGAGGTAATTTTTCTCATTGTTGATGAAGGTTGGGTTGATATCACATTTATAAAATCTCATTTTCTTACCAAGATCTTTCTAAATAATATCTACTTTTTATGAATTGAATTTTTAATAAGTCTTTTGGTAATTTTTTTTAATAAATTCTCTATTTCTTTCATTCAATTCTCAAGTGGGTACTTAGTTGGATATTATGCATGCCTAGTAGAAGTTGTCATGTAAGATAGTAGGGTTGGTTGTATTATGATCTTTTAATCATAAGAGCTTCTATAAATTTTTAAATTTCATTTTATGTTGTGTTGATACCAACCATTATCTTGATCTATAAGCATCTTTTGATATGATAATATACTTTTATCCATATGCTTTATTTAATTATATATAAATTTGGGAGAATATTCTCCTTCTAATAATAATATTACTATTTCTACTAGTATCATGGGGTTAGGATTTTAAACCTTAACCCATAGTTTTTACAGAAAAATAGATTATGGATTCTCTCTTCCTTATTATTATTTTTTTTGATAAGTCAAGACCCCAAATAGGATAACCATATAAAACTATTGAATGTATATTAAAAAAGAGTTTTTCTTAATATTAAAAAAGAGTTTTTCTTATTATTAAGTATATTATCACCGTGTATTGTGAGGTATAGCAGTAGACACAACATGTGTTTGGGTAGTCGAACGTGGAGTAGGTGTGGAGCATTAACATCGAGCATCGAATGACATGGATGTGCTGAGTGACGATGGATAACTTGACAAATTTGGCATGGTTTACCATAGCACGATGTGCATATGAAAAATGTGTAGAATACATCGAGACCCGAAGATGTAAACTACCTCGTTGAAGTTGGAGATTACGACTTGGGAGGATCATTGAGAATCATACAGCCAGCATATAGTTTACCCCTCTCACACGAATTAGTGGATAAAGTTTGGTTCACAAAGCAAAATTGAGATATAAGACCATAACTGCCATGAGCATTACCATACTAGAGACCTCCAAACGTGGCAGGATAGTGACATGACAGAACTCCAGATGTTAGCTGTAGTGTAGACCTAGCTACCAATATGTGCCTCTTGAGATATTTGCACAACGTATGAAAGAATAATAGGGTGTCATAGTAGTTAGATAAATTAGTGGTGTCTAAGGAAACCACATCATTTTGGAGCATGTCCTCAGGTTCCACATCTGTCAGGATAGGGACCGATAGAATGCAAGTATCATTTTACTTTTATTTAAAATAATGTGAATAGTCAGTACCTTCATAAATAGAGAGCTATATTGAGAAGGATTCCCTGTTAGAGCGAAAGGAGCGGGCGTTGGGTATCAGTGTAACGATGGGTATCTATTATGGTTGGGAGAAGCGACCAGAAGGGGATGCTTAAAATATAAACATCATACCATATGCATGTTATATAAAAAATAATAATAAATGTAAAATTACAAAAAGAGAGGCATTTCAAATGGAGAATAAACAACTAAAATGAGGAAGATGAAATCAAACAAAATAAGAAGTCGAATGGAAAAGAAACAGAAAGTGGTTGTGAAGCGAAGAACAAAGATTTTTTTTTAAAATATGTAGACTGAAGTTGAAGAAAGGGTTGGATCTTTTAGGACCTGGCTTGACCATTGGAAGCCATGACTGGATGGATTTTGCCAAACTACTGGACTTTTTCTTTCACCACATGATGTCAATTTGGGGCATATTTTTCTGCACTTGTATGTGTGACATTGAAGATCTTTTTTCTGCAATATAATGGAGATATTTCAAGTTTTAATGCATTTTTATGGTTATATTTGTCTTATTTTTGGCATATTGCACCATTTCCTTAGAATCTTGCACCGCATTAGTTGTTTGACTATGTGAATTCGGGTAACACTAATGCTGGTTTTTGTGCAAAATATTAATGCTTGCAGGGTTTGTGGAGAAAATTTTGAGTTGCAGTAATCCATTAAATTTTTTGTTATATTATTATTATTTTTCTAACTTTTTTTTTGCAGATTTTTTTAAAACTTCGGTAATTAAAATAAATAAAAAATTAAATTGACAAAAATAAATACATGGGTGTGAATAATGAGCTATAATATTTCATCCGTAACAAACTCATTTCGAAGCCTATGCAAATTTATAAAAATTGTTGAAAATGACTATTTTATCAAGATTTCTTTTTTGATAGGTTAAAATATTTGGATTAAAAACGGGTTTTAACAGGATCCCAAAACCTGATTACAAAATGGCTTTGTTAGCCCAAGAACCCAAAAGTTTTGAAGCAAGCCTTAAGAGGCTATCCTTAATACAAAACATAAAGGAGGAAATCCTTAGGATAAAACCGATCAACAAAGCAAGCCTCAAGAGGCTATCCTTAATACAAAACATAAAGGAGGATATCCTTAGCCATTGCTAAGATAGATCAACAAGCAAGAACATATGGAAAAGATGAAACCAGGATCCAAAAATGGTAAGCTAGAAGCAACTAAGCTTCCTCCTTGAGCACAACACCAACATCTTGATTTTGCACATTAGAAGTATCCACTACAATACCAATAGAAGTACCAGGATCATTATCTGGAGCACCAAGATTAACAAAAACATTAACATTTGCAGTAGGAACACTACAATTATCATCAACGAAAGACTTCCTAAAAAAATGCAGGTGGAGGGCATTGCAAAGGTCAACAAGATGAGTGATGCAATTTGAAATGGAGTTAATGATAAACAACTGCATTCACTTATCAAGGAAGTCCTTCTCATCATCCTCAGAGTCAATAACCAAAGAATCCTTCTATTGTGCCAATTTCTTAAGGCAAAGTGAGGAATACACAAGTTTTTGCACAAATTCAGGTTTAGGTTCAAGAGATGCACTTTGGGTTCTCTTTCTCAAGATACTAACATTATCAATTATTTTTTGTTTCTTAGCAGACAACCTAGGGTTATCAAAATACTGAGGAGTCATTTGAGATGAGCTAGGTTTGACAGGGCTTGGCCTAGGTTTAGGAGGTAGAGTCATAGAGATGCCCTCAAGGCAATGCACCAACCAATATTTATACAACACAATAAAAAGTCCATGATGAGTTGGCAACTCGGGTCCTTTTTTGTTCCTACAATGCTCAATTGTGTAATTCATGGAGTTAAACAAGAATTGTGGAATATTGACCTGATTGACATATTGAAAATGGTTATAGAAGGAAAAATGAAAGCTATAGAGGGGCTTTTATAGGTCGTCAATAGTAATAAATTCCATAATCGGCTTCATGGCACTTCCCCACAAAAATGAAAACTCGTCACAGTACATCCTCAAGCGGGATTTCCTACAAATTTCTTTGTCCTTCACATTCTTTAATTCTACATCCCAATGGTACTTCTCTCTCTTTATGGACCTTCCCTCAGAAGGCTACCCTGTCAACTCAACCAGGATTTTGATATCCACAACATAGGTCTTCCTACGAATGGTAACATGACCATTATCCTAGGTTTCCATGGCAGCAGTGATTTCAGGGTCTTCTCCCTCAAACTTTTTGAAAAAAGGTATGAACCTCTTAGGAACCAGGATACCTTTAGCAATACTATCCATGGAAACCTCATACGGATAAACAAAACTCACCATGATGAAACAAAAACAAATCCAAGGCCTTATTAGCAAGAATAAAATTGGTAGAAAGTGATGGAAAAAGGTTAGAACAAGACCGATAAAATAAGGGATGATTGAAGAGGCCAACTTAGACAAAAACCAATGGCCAAATTGAAGAATGTGCTGAATGGGAAGTAGGTTCAAGGATCTGCACAAAGCTGGGCAAAATGAAAGGCTTCATGAAGGGTGATGACCCCATCAAGGATGGATCTTCCTTGGAAAAAACTCCCTTGGCAAGGATCAATGATAGAAGGGAGGATATCCCTCATTATAGTAGTGATAGCCATAGTCAGAATTTTATAAACAATATCACACAGGCTTATTAGGTGAAAGTTAGTCATAGATTTGGCATTCGAGATTTTTGGGATAAGAGCAATGAAGGTTGAATTGATACCACATGGGATAGATTTGGTAGATTGAAATTCATGGATCACAAAACAAAAATAGGGGCCAAAAATATCCCAAAATGTTTGAAAGAAATGAGGAGGAAAATTGTCGGGTCTAGGAGCCTTGTCAGGATGCATAGAAAAAAGGGCTTGATATATCTCATCATCAGAAAAGGGAGCCAAAATTTTTGAGTTTGCTTCTTTAGAAACCAACTAAGGAATGTGGTGCAACATAGAATTCAAAGAAATATTAGAAGGAGACTCAAATTCACCGAGGAGACCGATGATGTAAGAAATTGCTTCATTTCTAATATCTCAAATTTCTTGTGGTAGATGAACCATCGCTCTTGACTAGCATTTTAATTCGATTATGGCTTCTATTCCTTAAAGTGGAAGCATGAAAGAACTTTGTATTTAGATCTCCCTCATTCAACCAAAGAGCTTTGGATTTTTGTTTCCAAAATATCTCCTCACGGGCTAGAATATTATGATACTCAGCAAGGATGCATCTTTCTTCAACACGAATTTGATCATCACAATGACCTGCTTGAATTCTATTTTTAATAGAAAGAAGTATGTATTCTAAGGACTGTTTAATTTCAAAAAAGTTGCCAAAAAATTCCCTGTTCCAGATTTTAATATTATCTTTAATTAAATTCAACTTTTGAGCAGGACAGAATGAAGGACTTCCTTGAACCCCCTATTGCCACCATTGAGAAATTTTGGGCCGTAACTCAGGATGTTGAATCCACATGGATTCAAATTTGAAATATATCCTAAAAGGGCTATCAATAGGGGTATCCAGCAAGAGAGGGCAGTGGTGAGAACCAACCTTAGGTAAAGAAAGAAAATTAGCATCATCGAAGGCCTGAAAAGCTTCCTGGGATAATAAAAACCTCCCTAGTTTTACTTGAATAAGCTAGCTCCCTAATATTCTGTTGCTCCATGTGAACTTAGCATTCTTAAGCTCAACATCCATGAGGTTTTTGAGATTAAAAAAGTCTAAAAAATCATCCATAATTTTCTCCGGGAATCCAGTCCCTCCAAATTTATCCGAAGGGTAAAGAGGAGAGTTGAAATCTCCCACAATAACCCAAGGATAATTATGAAAGGAGAGTCTAATATCACTCAGAGAGTTCCAAAATATGGCTCTTTCAGAAATAGAATTTGGAGCATAGATGTTTGATAGTATCCATGAGAAATTGGAATTATTGTCTTGAAACATGATACTAAGAATTTTGTCACTGGAGTGGATTACTTTCCCTTCAACCTTCTTGGAGTCCCAAAGGCATAAAAGGCCTCCTGATGCCCCTCTTGATAGGTTGAAAGCAAACTCACATCTGCTCCAAATTTTTTAATAGTTGGGTCAGTATTGAGTCGATCAAGTTTAGTTTCTTGTAAAATAAGAATGGTAGGTCTTATTTATTTTCTTAATGAGCTAACGAGCCTTTGTCTAGCTAGCCCATTCAAACCTCTCACATTCCATGAGAGGAGCTTCATTTTGAAGTCTTGGAAGATTTTTTACCTCCCTTGCCAATAGCATGGGGAGGTTTGGTGCTTTTTGCATCATCCTTGGCTTGGGAGCTGACAAGGGGAAATAAAGTCTTTTGAATACCATTGTCTATATCATCTTGGACTTTGTTTTTCCACTGATTACTTACAGTAGGATGACCTCTTTTTTTTATCAAGATTTTTATCATTTTGAAATTTAATTTTTTTCACATTTTGAAGGCAAATCAGATTTGTTTTAGCTTTGCATTTTATTCGCAAGCATAAATGAAATTTCCTTTATGAAAATTGTAATTTCATTAAAGGGGGTTAATTTTTCTGGCATTCCATAAGCTATCATTTTTAGAGCAAGAAATTCCCCTCTCTTTATGAAAAATTTGATTTCATTAAAGAGAGGTAATATATACATTACATCAAAAGTTATTGTTTTAAAGCATTAAATTATTTCTTATTTATGAAAATTATGATTTCATTAAAGAGGGATAATCTATAATGACATTTTAAGGCCATTATTTTAAAGCATAATTTTTTTCCTCTTTATGAAAATTAATTTCATCAAATAGGGATAATTTATTAATTATATCAAAGGCTATCTTTATCTTCATGATAGAAGCTACATTTAATGAATCTATTCATCATTTCAAATTCACATTCATAAATAGATTTTAATCTTCATTTTCATTTTCAAGGTAGGATTTAATGCAAGATAAAAACTTTTTTAAAATCGACTTAACCAAAAGAAGATAAAATTAATCTTAAAACATTTCAAAATAAAAGGAATTAAGGCTTTTTATCATGGTCATATGAGGGCCAATCATATTTTTGTTTTATTTTAAGTTTCATGAACAATCATTTGTATAGCATGATAAAATAAACCAACACAGGCCCCTTGTTAATAGTTACTTGCAATCACTAAGGTATTCCTAGAACTTATTTATACATCTTCACAAATATTATTAATACACATGTGCAATGCTTATATAGCGGAACCTTGGAGAGTTGTTTTCATTTTTAACTTCTTTGCAAGAAAGAGTTTTGTGATCAAAATCCTAAGGGTGAGTGTGGTTTTGCAATTGGAAAAAATTACCACTCAATAGTACACATATTTAAAATGGCATAAAGATATTGATATCTCTAATTATATTTTTATATACACATGATTTTTAAGTATAGCTAGAAATAAAAACATGTCCCATGTACTTATGCAAAGGAACCACCTCTAATTTCTCATCCTTATGTGTGATACTCATGCCTTTATCTTGAGAACCAATAATAATTATATTTATTTTTATTCCACTAAATTTCAATAAAAAATAATTATAAAATATCTCTAAATATTTTAAATGTCTTCATAACTTATGTTTATATTTTTCAAATAATACAACATCATCTACATAAATAAGCAATAATAAAGCATACACTATGATACATAGACCTCCTTTCCATATTTCATAATATTTGAAAAGAGAATACTAGCCTTGAAATTTATGTAATACAATGTGCCAAAGATCATATCCCTTACATGTGCCAACTAACTAATCAAAATACGATGACATTATTTTTGTTGTTGGAGAAAAGGGTGTTATGTTTGGGTCCCCCACCTTTGAAAATTTATAATTCTCTTATTTAGATATTAAGAGTTTACAAAAGTATTCAATTCTCATCTCAATTGAGTTGCTATAACTATATACCTACATATTTTTCATAAAAGGTCTAAATTCTTTATTTTCCTTTTTTTGATCTTCTTCAATTTTCTTTGTAAATACAAATATTACAAAACTCAACATCCTTCTTCTTTATATTTTTCTATAGTAGCTTTCACAATACCAAAATTCCACCTCTATTGTCTATTCATTTCATCTTAGTAGAGTAATATTTCTAAAACTTCATGCTATTTATCACATCTGGACTATTAGTTTTCTTCCCAAAGCATAAGTGCAACCACAAGAACTTTAATAAATTGTTTATATTAAAACACATTAATGTTATAAAATACAACAAATATTACCAATGGAAAACATTGAAGTAAATCTTAATCATTATTTAATTCAACTAAACTTATTACTTACTCTAACCATGGAAAAGATAATTTAACTTCATGATCCTCTATTAAAACCCCTATATTGGCTAGCCTATCTACACATATATTCCATCACCTTAATATATGTGTAAATATAATTTATTTAAACTCTGTAGTAAGGTATTGTATTTCCACAATGATCTCTTGTATGTTCCATGGAGACATTGCTTTCCTCAAAATGGTATTTATTACTATTAGTGAATTTCCTTCCATCCATACTCCATTCTATTTCATTTTTTGGCATGTTTTTTGAATAAACTATTGAAATCATAAACTATTGTTTCTCTTGTACCCAACATCATACCTTCATTTGATGAATTGAGTCAATCTATCAATGATATCTACTTCAATATTAGATATTGAGTGAGTTTAAAAGGTTGGTTTAGACTCCTCTATGGCTAAAAAAATATTCCTTTTCATTGCCTCTAAACTACTTTCCTTTAAATATTATTTTTTTTCTTTCCATCCATATAGTCCAAAATATTGTATATTTCAATATATCCTAGATTATATGTAATGCCTCACTTTAAAAGTTCTTTTCTATTTATTTAACAATTCTTCAATTTTTCCATTCATCACCATTCATTTACCAAACATATTAAGAATCTATTGCCATAGTTACTAGGCTTTTGAATAGTGTACCAAGATATGGTCTATAATATCCTACTCCTTTTTACATAGAACACATTGTGAGGAGCCATGAAAACCCCTTTTCTTCAGGTTATCCTAAGATAAAAATTCCTATGACGTACTTAGCCATACAAACATTTTAACTTATGGAATGCTCGAGCTATGCCAAATATCTCTCGATAGTCTTGTGGTATTCAAATTTTATTGATGCTTTACATTATATCCACTTCTTGTTGTGTATTCTCCTTAGCTATTTAAATCCCAAATTAGATTATCCTTTGCTTTACTTCAAATAATCACTATTGTTATGTTTATGCTAAACTACCTCCAAGAATTAATGTCTAAAATACTTATAATTTTTTTTTTTCATTTGTATATTCCTTTCTGATGCTTGTACATATTATTTGAAACCCTATCATTATATTTGAATTGAAGTAATTTCATCCATGGTTTCAAAATTATATCTAGATTGAGTGGTTTTTTATCACACCAAGTATCCATCCAAATAATTTTTTTTCTCTAGTTCCCACCACCCATCTTAGACCTTTAATCACTAGATCAATTCTTTTTTAAACTATTCCATGGTGCAAAACCATTTGGTAGTGAGAATTTAATAAATATTAATCTCAGTTCAATGGGCTCAATGTACTTAGAAATATTTTTACCCATTATATTTGCATCTATAAGAACTTTAAATCAAGACCTTACCTAGTTTTATCATCACACACCTTGCTCCATTTCACCAAAGGAAAAATTCTTTTTTCATGTAATATTGATCATAAAAATGACTGCATATTATAGTTTAAACTTTTTTCTACTAATTTTGGTATAACATACAAGGATATATAATATGTTGGAATGGCTTGTAAGATTAAATCTAATTAGTCACACTCTCTTTGCTAATGACAACCATCTACCTTTCCATACCAATAGTTTATTTTGAACTTTACTTATAACTAGATTCTATAATTCTATTCTCATTCTCCCCTCAAATAAGGTCATCCCTAGATATGTTGTTGGTAAATTTACCTCCTCCATTGAATTAACCTAAATATCCCTACTTTGATTCTAGTTGGAGTGATTAGAAAATAAATTTTGGATTTTGTCCTATTAACTTTCTACACTGACACTCTTTCATATTTCTTTAGGAAGTTATTCAAATATTTGGCCTCATTTTCCCCTATCCTTGCAAAAAGGGTTGTATCATCTACATATTATTGATGGGTGTTGTTGTTGATGTTATTACTAGTCTTAAGTTTTCTTATTAGACAATATGTGTATTCCTTATTCAAGTTTCTTCCCAATATCTCTACCATAATAATGAACATATATAGTGATAGAGGATCTCCTTTTATAAGACTCCTCTTGGCTATAAATGATTCTATTACTAGTTCACTGACCAACACTGAATATAATACTGAAGAGACAAGATTTAATTCATCTGACCAATTTATTTCCAAATCCAAACTTTTCTAATACTACAAAAAAATCCTATTTAACCCTATTATACTATCTAATGTACCCTCATGTTACATCTTGTAAAATTGGATTAGCGTACATATACAGTGTAGGAAATACATGTGTCATGTAAATGAGTGTGCAAGTGTAATGAGTGTAAATGTGTACAAGTATCTTATATGTAAGTCTACACAAGTATCCTTATATTAGAGTGTGCTATGTGAAGATTCATGTACATGTGTGCATACAAGATAGAGTCATGTGTATGCAAGTGTCAAATAGAAAAACCAAGAGTCATGAGACTTGGCATAAGGAAAATAAGAGTCAAGTAACCAAAGAGTCACTCTATAATGGTTATATATTACTCCATAGAGGATATCTCATACATATCGAACACAACGAACAAGGCAAGTATATTATTATCCTTATTATAATAATGTTTATGATACATTTGTAAGATGAAGAGGAGTAATAAATAGTGCATGCATTTGAGTAACTAATGTTGTAAGTTGTGCTACATGCTTTGTACATGTATTATTTTGGCTATTACATTCATATATTTATGCTTATTAATGATTGCTAGTTGATATATAATAATCCTTGATTTACATATTAGTTGGCTCATATTATTCATATTTACATTATTATTTTGATCCTGTGAATTATATCCTAGGAGTTTACATTAATATTAAGGATTCAAAATCTAGCATATAGGCTTTATTTATATAAAGTTTTGATATCATTGCTTTCTCTTTCTAGAAGTTGTTGAATTCATTACTTCATGACCTACTACGATCTCATCTTAAATCTATCTCCCTTTAAAAAATTATCCTTGCTCTTCTAAAATAAGTTTGTTTAATAGTGTTAACTAATTTTCCATCACTTTGGATATTATCTTATATGCCATATTACATAGGCTTATGGGCATAAATGAATAAAATAATTTTGCATCCTTATTTTTTGGAATCTAGGTAAGATATGTTATACTTATTTTATAAGGTATAAACTATTTTACCCTAGACTATTCCACTGCCACCAATAAACTATCCTTTACAATTTCCTAGTTATGCTAATAGAATTCTATAGACTATCCATCCATACTTAAGGATTTATCCTTACCAAAGTATAAAATAGATAAAGTAACTTCTTCTGGAGTAATAGGCTCCATCAATTTGCTATTATCTTCATCTATTATAACTTAAGGTACTTATTATAGTAGTTTATCATTAATAAATTCAATATCCTTTAATCCTAGAATATTATGGTAAAAAATCCTTACCTCCTTTGTGATTTTGCTCTAGTATTGAATCCAAACCCTTTCTACTGATTTAGTTCTACTAATTCTAGATGTTGATTTCTATACTATTACCATCCTATGAAAATATTTTTGTATTTTTTTCTCCTTATTTTAACCAATTTTATCTCAATTTTAATCTCCATAATTTTTCTTAATCAAAATATCATGATATTCAATAAGCAACTCCTTTTCCTTTGAGCTTGTATTTTTTCCTCACCTTTTTGGAATTTTAAAACTTTCTCTTTTAGTTCTTTCTTCTCAAAAACATTTTAAAAAGTGTTTTTATTCCATTTTTTTAATCTAGATGTCATTGATTTTTTTTTTTTTAAAGTGTATACAACCCATTGTTTAATGAAGAATATCATGTTTGCACTATCATATCAATAAATTTAGGATGGCCTTCTCACATCTACTTATATTTAAAATATGAATTTTTTTTAATTCACTTACCATAATTTTAACTCTTATTAGCCAATGGTCTAAACCAATCCTTGTCAAAGTAATAGTTTTAGCACAAGTTCCTTTATCTAGCCAATTATTTAAGAGTATGTGTCTGTCTAATTTTTTTTTCTATTAGATTCTAGCCTTTCATATTATTGGGCTATGCATAGTTATTCTCTTCAAATTAAACCTCCCATAGATTATTTTTTCAATGAGTTTACACAAGTTTTTATGAGGGGTCCTATTCCTCTCATATTGAGTGGGTTTTGAACCTTGGAAATCTCAAAGAGAGACCAAAGCCCTTACTACTACAGTAAGCTTGTAGCTTAACCTCCCATAGATTAATGTTTTGAATAAAAACTAAGAAATGTCTCATACTTTGGGTTATTTTCCTAATTCTCCTAATTTTTTATTCCAGCTTGGTTAAGGTATTAAAATCTCCTATGATCATAAATCATGTTTCTTGGTCTATACTTCTAATTAATGATTCAATCCCACTTCATACTTCACATCTACTTGAATGAATTGTCATTCCATAGACATTGATAAGGATGAAATGGATACCTACAAAGTAGAATGTGATTAATGAGGCTATCCAATGTCTAGTTTTATGAATTATTTCATAGAAGTTTCTAATTATATTCTAAAAGGTTAGAATTCTCCTTAATATTTCTTTTAAATCCTTAGAATCCCATTAAAATATTGCCCATGCTACTTTCATAGGTTTAGAATCTTCTTCCTTTATCATTTTAATTTTTTGGATACAATGAATATCAAGCTTATTACTTAAACAAATGTCCTTGATATACCTATAATTTGAGGGAGCATTAGCACCTCTTATATTCCATGAGATTTTATTCATGTATAATTAGAGGCTATTGGCCCCTCCTACAAATTACCAATTTTATTTTGTTATTTGGTGAAGAAAATTTCAACCAACTTAGAATGTGTTTCTTTCTCTATGTTTGTTCTTATTTCCTTGGCTCTCACTTAATAATTTGAAAGCATTCTTCTTTTTTCCTTACAAGTATTAGGATTAAGTCTTATTATTATATTTATCAATATTCTTCACAACCTTTCTTTTCATTAGGATTATCCTCTCCTAGCTCTGCTAAGGAAGCTTTTGACTTATCTTACTCATATTATAGTATTTCCTTGTTAATGGTATATGTAGTAACATCTAACATTTTATTTTATATATAGCTTTTCTTATCCTAAATGATGCATGGTATTTCAAGAGAGTCTTAAAAATATGATAAGGTATATTCCTTATGTTCAATAAGAATTATCATTCCTAAATTAGGATCTTACTGAGCAGAGGGTTATTTGTTAATATGCTGATATTATTGAACCATGTCCTCTAAGATTTGATCTATTTTCTCTTCATAGGATAAAGCCTCATAAGAATTGGTATTTATTCTAATATCCTTATTTGTATCCACTATTTATTTACTTTCATTTGTCTAGACCTATTTTTTGTTGATGTTGAAAATCATCCTCATCCATATCCATGTTGGAGGTATTACATTATTTGGTTCCATTGTATATATTTAGATTAAGGTGTGTGTGTTTGATATTTGTGCATATAGTATGTGGCAAGTTAGTAGGTGTGAAAATGTGTCATGTAATTAAATGTGTGAGGTGTCTAGTTAGTAAGTGAAGAGTCACGAGTGTGAAGTGCCAAGTAAGGAGTTATATGCAATCATGGGAGACTTTATATTTGTGTAATATGTGATATTCATTATGAAAAAGAGGAACATGAAGAGTCAAGTTATCCCATGAGTTTGAGGAGAGAAAAGGCCAAGAGTCATGTAATGTGAAGAGTCTCATGTATCTTTATATTGGAGATAAAGCCATGTAATATGTAACTCAAATAAGCTTTGCTTTATGCATTGCTTGAGTTTTATCAATAAATATTTTCAATGTGATTTATGTGATATTGATGTTCATTTGATGTATGCATAATATTGATGATATTGATTTGATACCTATGAAAATAAAGATATATTTCTAACAGTGGTATCAAAGCCACCTTGGTGAGAGCCATATTAGCTATCTAGGGTGAATTAGCCATATTAGCTATCAAAGCCACCTTGGTGAGAGCCATATTAGCTATTTTGAAGCCATGTTAAAGGAAAGTTTACAAGTTCTGGAGTGGTAACAAGTAATTCTAATAGAGAATGAAGGAGAGAAGATTAGAGTGATTAGTTTGGATACTGAAGAATATTAAAGAAAGAGAATATTGAGGAATAATATTGGATAATGAGTGGAAGACATCTAGCACAAAGTCTAGTGTGAATTACAATAAGAAAAACATAAGAGAAATTCAAAATTACTCTTGAAGGAGGAGATATATTAATATCATTTCACATAGTTCTAAGAGATCACAACGCTTAGAAGGATAAAGTGTGTTAGTGTCTAGGAATAAAATTATTGGATGAGACAAGAAAGAGTCTAAGTGCTATGAACATTGGGAAGAATAGCATCTGAGTTTGCTACGAATGTTGAGAAGAATAGCATCTCAGTGCGCTATGAAAGTTGAGAAGAATAATGTCTTGCAAATGTTGAGAAGATGAGTGTTATAAAAATGCATGAGAAAACATTATAGAGAGTGATTCGTGGCTACTAAACTATGAAGAATTACAAAAATTAAAATTCTCTAAAGTAGAGGTATAATTAGAAGTCTGAGCACACATCCCTAATGCAAAGTAGAATTTTTGTATGTTGAAGAGATATTTTTATTATGCATGGGATGAGCACCTAAATTAAAGGTAAACTTTAAACCTTTATGCTATTTAATAATCTAGGCACAAATTGAAGTTGATTGATTTGAATTTATTTTGATTTTTGGAGTTATAAGAAGTGGATTAATTAATTAACATGGAGTGATAAGAATAATTAGTTGAAATTTTAATGATTAGGAGTTAGAAGTAGATGGAATTAATTAATTGAATTATTGAATGAATAAATTTATTTGATGACATTTTTTTTTTAAGAAGTTGATTTGATAAATGAAGGAATGAATTAAGAAGAAATAATAAATCAATTTGATGATTGATTGAAGACATTTAATTGATAGATGAATTAATTAAAGAATTGATTGAATTTGAAGGGAGATATAAGAAGATTATTATTTTTTGATTAGTTAAGGAAATTAACAATTATATAATAGATTGGTTTTGATAGGGTCCCAAAACCTGAATACAAAATGGCAACGAATGCCAGAAGGAAAGAAAAATAGAGAAAAGCAAAAAAATCAAAATTACAAACTTCAAGGTTGTCCTCAACTGACACTTAGAAAAGGGAGACAAGGTCAAAAGACCCAAAACCACTAAAACCATAACAAAAAACCTCCAAGGACCAGAACAACAAAAATCCCACAAGAAGGAGAACAATTAGGTCTCAGTGCCAAGGATGGCAGTGAGATCTTGGAGGCCACCAACAATAGTATCCATATCTGAACCAATATATTTAGCAGGGATGTCCTCAGACTTGACTGTCACCTTCCTAGCATTTGCAATAGGCACACTTTCCACACCTTCAGTGAATGATCTCCTGAAAAAGCATAGATTGAGGGCATTACACAAATCAATTAACTGAGCAATGTTGTTTGTGATGGATTTGATGATAAAATCCTGCAAGCAAGGATCAAGGTTGTCCTTAGTCTCCTCATCAGAGTCAATGACCAATGATTCTTTCTATTTAGCCTTATTTTTCAAACGAGCAGAGGAACAAAGTGGCTTTTGATCAGGTTCAGGCTCAGGCTCACTAACAAGTTCAGGAGAAGCACTTCTTGGTTGTTTCTTTATTTTCTTGAATTTTTCAATAATTTGATATTTTTTGGTAGATAACCTCGAAGAACTAGAGGATTGATGTGTGGTTTGGGAAGAGTTGGGTTTCAAAGGGCTCTGTTTGGATTTTGGGGGAGGAGTCAAAACAATGCCTTCAGGGCAATGAATTAACCAGTGTTTATAAAGGACATTGAAAAGGCCACGGTGTGAAGGAAGCTCAAACCAATTTTTTCCCTAGCATTCTCAATAGTATGGCTAACAAAATTGAATAAAAACTGAGGAATATTAATAGGTCTAACCTCTCAAAAGTGATTAAAAAAGGAAAAGTGAAAACTACACAAAGGCTTATCTGGGTCATCCACTATTACATATTCCATGATAGGCTTGAGGACACTCCCCCACAAAAAAGGTAGTTCATCATGCCACATTCCTAAATGGGCTCTTCTACCAAGTTCCTTATCAGTGACATCCTTCAGTTCAACATCCCAATTGTGCTTCTCCCTCTTGATAGATCTCCCTTTAGGTTGCTGCCTAGTCAATTCAACAAGCATTTTTATGTCAAGAACATAGGTCTTATTGCAAATAGTAATAGTCCCTTCATCCCACATCTCCATGAAAGCCAAAGTAATCTTAAGTCCTCCCATTAAAATTTTTGAAAAAAGAAAAGGAACTTTCTACCAATAAGGATTCCCTCAGCAATGGAATCCATGCAAAGCTTGGATGGCTCCACAAAGGTATTCATGATGCCCATACAGAGAACGATCGATACTCGAAGAGACTTCTGAGTGGAAAGGAACTAGAATTGAATCAGGACTTGGGCATTATAAAAATAAATGGTGAGGAGAGTGATAATAATAGTAACCTTCCGGAGAATTTGATACTCGTGCCACATATAAGAACAACATATTCCAAGGTGAACTGGGTGGACAAGATAAATCCAATCACCAAAATGAATCATGTGGAAATCTAAAATGATATCCCGCAAAAAGGAAAAAGTAAATATGTACACCAAAAAATGAGGAGAGTCACACGGAAGGGTGGTGACATGGATGGAGGAGGTGGAAAGGTGGAAAAGGGTTGAGAGTGGAAGTATGGGGAAAATGGAATAATTGAGATGAGTGCAACCAACAATGGTAATTCCAGGCGAGACGGGTAACCGACAACCAAAATTGAAATGAATGAAAATAGCTAAAAATCTACCTTGAACAAAGGAAAATCGACATCCAAGGTTGACAAGACTAAAAGACACGTGAAGCCCAAGACTCAAGCGAGCATTGGGACAATAGAAAAAGAAATTAGGACACTCGAACAAGAAAATAGGACACTCAAGCATGAGAATCTTCCTGAAGAAGGCTGACTTGCTCCACATCAGTAGAACTGGGATTTGATGTCAAAGATTCTTTGTCAATGACTTGAACTAAGAACTGAGGGGGATCAGTGGTCCAGGTCATCAACTCATTGATAGTGGTGCCAAAATTTGCTAAGGCATCAGTCGCTCTGTTGTTTTCTCTAAAAGTATGCTGAAAGATTATGTATTGAAATTCTCTGCTAAGAATTATGGCTTCTTCTATGCAGTTTCTTACTTTCCACGAGGGGATTTTGGAATTTTTGAGGTAATTAATAGTGGTCAGAGAATCACCTTCAACCAAAATTCTATTGGTGACACCTTTAGCCAAAACCAAGCCACACCAAAGAGCTTGAGCTTCTACAACTTGATTTGATTGGATCCCAAGAAATTCAGCATAAGCGAGTATGACCTTGCCTTGATTGTTTTTGAGGACACCACCTACTCCTGAACGACTAGGGTTGCCCTTCGTAGCACCATCAAAATTCAATTTAAGCCACCCTTGTGGAGGAGGAATCCAAGTAGTAAGAGTTCTATTGGATGTAGGAGGAGGGCAAGAGTTAGTCACGATGGGGAAATTGAGAGCATGCCCAACAGAGACTTCAAAGGTGGAAGGAGGCTAGGAAGGTAAGGGGCAAAGGGCAACATTTTCAATAGCAAAAGAGAGTGTTTTATTGAAAATAAAATTAGAGCTTTGGCAAGAATTAGAAAACACTCTTTGGTTTCTTTCTAACCAAATCTACCACAAGAAATGATGAAGATAAAATTACCACAAAGTTTTGAGGTGAAGGTTCCTAAAAGGATTGGGCCATTGAGTGAAAATATCAGATATAGAGCAAGGAGCAACCCAGGAAATATGGAAACCCTCAAAAATCCTATTCATAATAGAGGAAGCAAAGGAGCACCCAAGGAAGATATGGTAGGGGGATTCCCAATCAGAAGAACAAAGACAACATCTATTGGGTATGGGTAATCCCATTTTTTGCAAGTTGTCAATAGTAAGAATTTTTTCTTGAATGGCAACCCAAGCAAAGGAAGCAATTTTAGGAATCAACAATTTGATCCAGACAAGATTAAAAGGAATTGTGGGTGCCTCAAGAGGTAAGATAAACTTATAAGAATATTTTATGAAAAAATATCTAGTTTTAGTAAGATCCGACAACAGTTGGTCCTGGGACATCCCAGAGGGAATAATATGAGATCTTAAGAGAAGTTGCAATTGAATAGCTTTAGCCGGATGAGAAGGAATGGTAAGATGCTTCTAGGATTTACTATCATTCTGAGAAAAAATGAAATCTAAAACCTTGGATCCACATGAAAAGTCAGTATACTCCTTGAGGATAGCCAGATTGGGATGATTTATAAGAGGCTCATCAAGAAGCCATTTGTCTCTCCAAAAATCAATTTGTTGCCCATTGCCTAGTCTCCAACGAAGGCCCTATTTGAGAAGAAATATAACCTACAATATGGATTTCCAAAAGCAAGACCCTCTAGGGGACACACCAACACTGAAGAAATCAAGAAGATTAAAATTTGAAATTTATTGAAGAATTGAAATTGATTGATTCCTTGGGAGATATAAGAACCTTCT
This sequence comes from Wollemia nobilis, assembly GCA_028583015.1. Lineage (NCBI taxonomy): Eukaryota > Viridiplantae > Streptophyta > Pinopsida > Araucariales > Araucariaceae > Wollemia > Wollemia nobilis. Next base: position 12,435,397 of record JAQPPZ010003361.1, read on the forward strand.
AATTAAAATAATCACATTCACATAAATATTGCAATAAAAATAGAAAGTCATAAAAGGATAAAATATTGTAATACAAAATGTAAATGTAAAAATATGTTAATATCACAAATCACAACTCAGAATTGCAATCCCATTTGAGGGGGAAACTTCCTTCCATACTTTAATTCAATATGCAAAATATACATTCATTTATAGACCCTTGTATTTTAAAGATACACTTTATGCAATCCTAACCTAATGCTCAAGAGTTGGATTACATGTAAAGTGCCACTCGAGCTAGAATATTCTACCAAAAAATAGTTACATGAAATAGCACACCTTGTCTATTCACCTTAATTACCACATACCATTATAAAATATTACAAAATATCATTATAATGGGTTCATTACATAATAATATGAGAAATACATGATAATGTTAAAATGGGGTCCTAACATGCCCTTTCCCTTTAAAAAGCTTTGTCCTCAAAGCTTGACATGAGGAAACTAGTATTGTAGCAATTGGAGAGACTCCCAAGTGGTATATTTTGGTTGTAATTTATGCCAGTGAACAAGAACCTCAATGATGAAATGGTTTTAAAGAGTGCACAATATATGGTATAAAATTTATTTAGGCTCAAGCAAGATGGAACCCTCTTCATCCAATTTTTATAAATTGGATTGAACCTATACCTTATTACCCATAACCTTCTTGAGAGATGAGATATGAAAGATAGCATGGATCTTTGACATAGCCAAAATGGCCAAATTGTAGGTTGTTGCACCAAGCCACTGTAAGACCTAGCAGGTTCCATAGTATTTGGTAGCTAGTTTTCAGCATTTAAGAAACTAGAGTGACAATTTTTTATAAGGATGTAGGCAAACAAAAACCATATCTCCTAATTCAAATCTATACTTAGAATGGTGATGATCAACTTATTCGTATATATATTTTTGGGCCAATTATAGATTAATATTTAGTTGAAAAAGGACTACGACATGTTGGCTAAGTCTAGTGTCAACAACGTGAACCTTGGAGCTTCCTAGAATGCAAGAGGAGGGCATTAATGGAGGAAGACCATAAACTACTTCAAAAGAGGTCGCCTTGGTTGTAGTGTGATATAAAGTATTATACCACAATTCAGCCAAGGGAAGCCACTTAAATTACTATGTAGGATATTAAGAGGTAAAGTAATGAAGGTACATATCCAAGCATTTGTTAATAATTTTTGTTTGGTCATTCATTTGTGGATGATAACCTAAACTCATTTTGACCTAAGTTCCTTGCAACTTAAACAATTCCTACGAAAAATGACTAGTGAAGGTAGGGTCTTTGTCAAACACAATAGATGTAGGCATGCCATGAAGGCAAAAAATAAAGTCTAGAAAGATTTTATCTACTACTAAGGCTGTGTAGGGATGGGAGGGAACAAAAATGAGCATACTTTGTGAGATGATCCACTACCACCAAAATAACTAATTTGCCTCCTAACTTGGGTAACCCTTCAATAAAATCCATGGAATATCTATCCATACTTATTTTGGAATTGGAAAGGGCTAAAGTGTTCTCGGGGAATGCACCATTTCTCCTGTAGACACCAAATCCTAGCCACTTGTCATCCATGCACAATACAATCACAACCATTCAATATTTATTTATGTATATGTATTTATTTAAATATAAATATTATATATATGTATATATATATATATATATATATATATATGAATAAATCTAAACCATCCATCACATCTTAATCTCACCCATACACTTAACATGATCCATGTCACACATCAAAGTCATAATATTAGCTCTTCATCATGATCTAATCTTGGCCACCCATTGGTGTTGTCGAAACCCTAACATGTTGAAGGTAAGTTATAAAACATCATTCACTCTTGTGAATAAGGGTTGATCAGTTAAGGGGTTAATCAATTTGAAAGTTGATCATTGATTCTTTAGAGCATCCCTCATCATCCAAATCCTAGCATTTTTCTAATGTCCTCCCTCCTCACTATCATTGCATCCTCCATTTTTTTTGCTGAAAACTCCTACAAATTATATCTGGTTTTGTAGATCACTCCCCTATCATTTTTGAACACTACTGAGCATTCCTAGAGTGCTATTTAGCATCATAGGAACATTACAAGGCATTCACAGCCCTCCCAGAACACCCTAGGATGTTTTCTCTCAATCGATTTGAAGTCAACAAACCCTCAAATGCTTGTGGGCATTCATACACTATCAGATCATAGAATAATAGACATAGATCAAACATATCAAGTATATTCTAAGAAGGTAGTAGGTATCATTGCTTTTTAACCTATGTTTTTTCTATTTGACTTACATTATATTCTCATTGCACCTACGGTTTGTATATTTGTTATTCAGATAGTCTCACATAGTGGAGCCCTCGCATATTCTACTAATATTTTTGTGTGGTGATCTATGTGTAGGTTATAAGAATATATTTATTAATTACTTTTGCATCTTGAGTGGTCCTATAGGGATACACAAAGCCCACTCACAAATTGTTTGGAGTGAAGATGACCCAAAGATACCAACATTTATTTTAATGAGGGTTTCAAACCATATCATTGTAATATTGTATTAAAAGTAATAAAGTGTACTATAACCCTAGATCTGGGTTAAATCTATTGTAAAATTTAGGGATCCAAGCTCCTTGAGTCATAATAAATTAGATATATTATTTTGTGCATACATTGTGTTATTTTCTTTTATATATTGTTTTATTGGTGTTGTTTGTTTTCACTTTACAAAATTGTGATCATGGTGGGACCCCTAAAGGGTTTCTTATTTTAATATACATTGTGAGCATTTATGATCTACATTTTCTATTTTTGTTGCAGGTTTTTAGAGATTCAATCACTCAAAAATTATGAAACTAGGGTCTCTAAGAGTAGTATGATTCAATATGTGGTCACACGAATGATCTACCACATTTGAGGGATGCCCCACCACATTTGGAAGACACCTCATCATGTCCAGGAGACTCTGCACTACATCCATGAGAGTTGGGAATAAATATGTAGGCTTCTTGGTAAGTCTAGATCAAACCCCACATCCATTTTTTTTTTTATATTTAAGGAGAAATTGAAAAGAAGATATCTACTTTATTTTTAAAAAGCAACATATACTGCATATTAGGTATTCAAAAACATCTCTTCATATATTTTACACATTGGATAGATTTACACTTATGCATTCATCTTAGTTACATTAAAACATTCATTACACTAGATTCAAATTTTTACTGTTTATGGTGCTTTTACTTTTTACCTTGTGTGTTGTTTGAAATAAAAAAAAAAATCATAAGTAGATTCACTTTGAGATAAATTATTCCACTTTTTACTTTTCTAAGTTGAAACAAGTCATTAGTTCTTGAGCTTACTCCTATTGTTAGAATCACTTGTTGATTTAGGGTGGAAGATCTAGGTGAACCCTCCACTGTTGGAATCACTTGATGATTCAGGGTGGATCTTAAGAGGTGTACCCTAGATTATTTTGAGGAACTTGGTATTAGTGTTCTTGGTCACCAACTTGGTTGACTTAAAGAGAGATAAAAAATATTTAAAAAGAATCACACACAATTGCACGTTTCACATTCAACATCAATGAGCACCACCAACTACTAATTGAAACCAGTTATGGTGGGCTTCACCTCCACCCATTGACTCACCCCATAGACATATTAGTAGCCCATGAGATTTTGTTTTTGATTTCATCACCAAAAAAATACCCACTTTCCATCCATATTAGGAATCCATCCTGCATAGTAGTCTAGGCTTAGGGCCTACACACCAAAACACATGAACCACACAAAAAAATAAAAACATTATTGTAAGACATAGGATTCAATTGTTTATTTAATTTGGTGTGCTTTTCATTATCATTGTACCTTTTCACACACATTATTCACATTCGCTACCCCTACCTAATTATAGTTTATGGAATTTACCTGAATTTAAGCCAAAATCATGAGTTAAACATCTACCAACCAACACACTTTATCCATGGAGTACCCGACCTCTTTCCCAACAACCTCTGTGGCTAACCTTGCAAGTTGGTCACAAATGATATATTTTGGCTTATCTACTAGATCTTCTCATACTATATTCACTTTGAATGCAGATGTGATGCATAGAGTCATTCACACCTCCATCCCAAAAATGATCCTTCTACACCCACTAATCCTGCATCACCTACATAGAAATGGAAAAAGTTAGAGCTTATTTAATACCAATAGATCCTATTATAGAACCAACTCACAACCTACCTAGGCATGTTCCTTCTTCTCATTAGGAACTTGCCTACTCACATCCCAATAGCTTCAATCAAGTCTACACCAACCCTATTTTTGAGGTATCATTTGCACCTTCACATCACATGTCCCCACCACAACATAGCCAAATCACCTCCATCCCATATACCTACACCACCACCTATTCGAGTCCACTCTATAAAGAACATGTCAATCCAGCTTTGTAGATTCCATCTACTACCCCTCATTCTATTATAATTCCTTTTTTGGCATACACTCCACCAACATCCACCATATTGCAAACACCTACACCTCACCCACATCCACCTCCATCACATCCACACCATCTTATTTAGAAATTTCCATACAGTAAGCATGACAACACCTCAACAAATTGTTCATGGGCTAGCAAGATGCTCATTCTTAACCCTAATAGAAAACACAAGTAGTAGATTTTACAATTCATTTCATTCCAAGCCAACACAATTTATTCACCTGAAATCCATCTTGGGTATCACAATATTCTACAATCTCCATCCCCACACCTCCATTTCACTCCCGTAACCTAGCACACTCACATTACCCAAACCTCATATCTATTTCATAAAAAAAAATCATTCTATCACCAAGTCCAAAAATATGACCAACATCATCAAATACTCAATCCATCCAATCATCAACACCATATTCCATCCCAAATATTCACCACTCCATACACCACACCTTTGAAGAACACAAGCTTATACTGAGAGGGGAGGGGTGAACAGTGTAAGACCTCTTTTTACTTTCTCTATTTAACTTCAACTTCGCAAAGTAATGAACCAATAGCAATATCAAAGCAATGCATAAAGCAACACACAATGAGACACCAATTTTAATGTGGTTCACCCAACATGGGCTACATCCACAAAAATTTTCTCTAAAAAGCTTTCTCAAAGTTCTTTGGGAATTCTTCCCAATTACAATGTTTATGAGCCTCAGCCTAAAGGAGAAACCTTCCCCTAATCAAGTATTTATGATCCTCTGCCCAAAGGAGAATCCTTGCCCTCCTCACGAATTTATGAGCCTCCTGCCCAAAGGAGAATCCTTACCCTCCTCACAAATTTATGAGCCTCTTGCCCAAAGGAGAATCCTTCCCCTCAGCTCTATAAATGATACTTCAGAAGATCACCTACCTCTTATTCTGCTAGCATGTGGAACTCCTTTCGACAGAAGACCTCCTATCCTCAATGCTCAGCCTCAAGAGACCTCTGTCCTCATTGATCACCTCCATAGCAACTCATCAACCTATACTAAACACAGTCAGTCAGTCCAGCACAAGTCTTCCTCACTCTGTCAGATCTATGACAAGCTTAACTCATAAAGCTTGAATAAATCAATCTCTGCTACACACAAGCCTTCTCAAAGACTTGTCAAAACTATCCTCAGGTTCCTCTTAAAGAACCACTTCAACTCTATCCTCAAGTCCTCTGCTAGGACCTATCCAAATCATTTCATAAGTCGTCCCTAGAACTTGTCCAAATCATCTCATAAGTCCTCACTAGAACCTATCCAAATCAGCTCACAAGTCCTCACTAGAACCTGTCCAAATCAGCTCATAAGTCCTCACTAGAACCTGTCCAAATAAGCTCATAGGTCTTCACTAGAATCTGTCCAAATCAACTCACAAGTTCATCAAGAAAAACTTGTTTAGCATGAACCCACAAAGAGAATTGTTAGATACCCAATGTGATTCATCAACCTCATAGAAGCATAAAGAAAATTGTTAGAGACTCAATATGTTCTATACTTAACTCCCAATCTCAATCTCAAATCTCATAGAAACATAAAGAGAATTGTTAGAGACTCAATATGTTCTATACTTAACTACCAATCTCAATCTCAACTCAATATCAATCTCAAAAGAATAAGTTAGATGTAGTATGCTTTTCTCAAGAACATGAAACACAACCCAACAATTGCCAACCATGCAATATCTCATATAACAATGATACTCATGTTATTTCCACAACCAATATCTTTTCTCAACCAATTAGGGCTTTAACAACAATGCTTATAGACAAGGTTTAACCAACATAATTCAACTCAACATTAACCTTGAAGCATTTAACCAATCACTACATGAAAAGGAAACTAGTAGACATCCTTTTCTCTCTAAATGTATTTGAAATAGCCACCAACATAAATCACCAATGCAAAGAATAACTTGCTCAAATCAATCTCAATGGAGTAAGCCCAAATCATGTATCAAGTAAAGCATTAACTTTATCAAAACAAACTCTATGGAAGCAACTCGACCATCAATCTCAAAATAGCCAACTAAGGGTTTCACCAACTCAATGTAAGTAGCAAGACTTACTAACATAAACCCTAGTGCAAAATACTTCCTCTTCCTCAACCAGAATTATGCATTCACCCAAAAAACTCATCAATGATTTTAATGCATAAACAATCTTCAATATCCAAAAAATGGGATTTACACCAACAAGAATACCTAGTAGACAACCTTTTCACTCCAAACTCAATTTCAGAAAATACACCATCAAAAATATACATGGAAGAAGTTGCCCATACCTTTGTTTGAGGAAGAAGAGAATAGTTCTTCAACCTATTACCAAAACCACCCTTAACTTTGCCACCAAGTTAGGGTGAGAACATAAAAGTAACCACAAAAATATTTATTCCATAAAACACCTTATGACTCCAATCCTTAGAAGTCAACTACCAAAAAATATAAAGCATACAAACAATATATCCTTTTACACCTTATTTCTCCAAATTAATTAAACCATGCTCAAGGAATAATAGCTTCTAAGCAAATCTCACTCAACAATCAAGCCAAAAATCTCAACCACACACTATCAACCTTATATCTCCAAAGAAGCATTTAACCTTAAAAATAATTTTAAATAAATCTGCCCAACCACTTCTTCTTTAACAAAATGTAGATTTTATTTAAAAAACCTTACCAAAAAAAATGCTTCCAAAAATCGCGGGTCAACAGTGCCTCCGAAAAAATCGGAGCGCAAAAAATCTTCTCACACTCCATGGCGGGAGTCGAACGCTTGACCTCCCTTCAAGCACCTTCGTAGAATAGTTATTGCCACTAGGCCAACGGTGCTAGCTTGAAGGCTAGCAAGAGTCTCCTTCTCCTTAACCCTTTGGCGGCGGATAAACGGGGCAAAAAAATGATAGCCGTAGCTTTTACTTCCCAACTTTTGCGCAATTTGAATTTCTTTCACACCATTTCTTTGGACTATAGGTTATGGCTTATATAGCCAAACTTCCATGCTATGCACGACGTCGATGGGAGGATAATTCAAAATTTTTGAATTAATATTATTTTGGCGCCTTCGCAACAACTTTAGGGTTTATGAAACCCTTTTGATTATTTAAAAAATAATCAAAGTTATTTTAGACCTTAGACCTTAGGTGGAGAACCCATTAAATTATTAAAATAATTTAATCACTAAATCAAATAAATAATTAATTAAAAAACCTTAAAAAGGTTTTATTAATTAAGTTATTTAATTAATAATTGTCTCCGAACCTTTGCATTAAGCTGAGAGTGGTTTTGAGAAAAACCCTTAATGCATCCACCTGGTTTTAATAAAAACCCTTAAACCTACCATGGTTTTGATAAAAACCTTTTCATCTGCCACATGGAATCTCTCCAAAATATTCTAGAAAATATTCTTTGGAATCTTCAACCTTTGAAGCCAATAAATCCTCTTGACATTAATTCCAGTTCCTTTTGACATCAATGACAACTCATAGACAAGAAGCTAGGATCTCAAACCCAAAATTGCCAACAATCTCTCCCTTTGTCATTGATGGTAAACCATGCTTCTCAACAACATTGAAACTCAAAACTGTTGTATAGAAATTAGCTCCACTTGACTTGAGGCTCTCCCCCTTACTCATATCTCCCCCCCTTTGTCATCAATGGCAAAGGGTCACCTTTGGGGCTTGGGACTAAGAATGAGCCTCTTAGCTTAGTCCCTCCCCCACCTCCTGTTGAGGTGATTAATTTCGGGGTGGGAGTAAAACTCCCATTAGGCACTGATCTTCATCAGTGTCTATAGCTGCCTTACCATGTCTTCTCTTGTTCTCCTTGTCCATATTCCTGTTCTTGTTCATGTCACTATTGCTGTTCTTATTATCATTTTTGTTCTTATCCATGTCTTGATTCTTGTGCCTGTTCATACCCATGTTCCTGTTCTTGTACCTTGGAATTTCAGCTCTACACTGTCTAGCTATGTGACCCTCATTGTTGCACTTATAACAACTAAAAATATTATTTCTTTGAGGCATACCTGATCTTTGACTCCATCTGTTCTGACCAACTCTGTTCCTGTTATTAGCCTTGCAATAAACAACCTTATGCCCAAACTATTTACAAGATTAGCAATACCCTTGAAATAAATTACCACCTCTGAATTTGTCATTTACCTTCCTCACTTGAGTCATGCAATGTGAAGCCATGTGACCAAACTTGTGACAAGCAAAACATCTGCCATTAAAATTTCCTTGATTTGACCTCTTAGGTCCTGTAAACTTTCTCCCCTTTTTCTGATTCCTATTTTCTGATTCTGTGCATCTATCACTCAAGGACTCTTTTTCTGAAGTACTTTTCTCATCAGAACTCTCTTTCTTTCAAAATCTCTTACTAGATTCCCCAACAGAGTCGCCAACCTATTCCATGTGTTTCTTACCAAAACCAAGACCTGTTTTATCTGTTGTCCTTCTTTGATCTTTGATGATTGAATTTACATTTTTGGTGCTATCTTCAAACCTGTAAAGCTTATCCTTGTACTCTTTAGTTTCCTCTTTTAAGGAAGCCACTTTCTATTCCAACTCTCTACACTCAAGAATGTTAGACTCTAACTTATCCTTAAGTTTATGTGTCTCAGCTATAGAGAAGTCAAGACTTTCTATAAGCTCATCTCTCTCAATACAAAATTCATCCAATTTGTCATTGAGTCTAGAATTCTTCTTTCTTTCCTTTTTCAAAGCACTAAGAGCACTAACAAGTTCAGATTCAAGATCTAATTCACCATCCTCTATAACTTCCTCTATTTGTTTGCCTTTTGAAACATCAATGACTTTTTCAGATTTCTTATCACTAGAGGTGCTACCCTTTTCTAAAGCCATACAAAGATCTTCCTTACAATTTTCCGAAGCATCCTCATACATAGTATAACTAGAAATCAATCCATAATTTGTGCAATCATCCTCAAGATGTCCAAAATTTCCACATCTAAAACATTTCATAAGGACAAATCTATGTTTCTTTTCTTCTTCTTTTTCTGTTAGGAACAACATCTCATTTCCAACATCACTTGAAGAACTTTCACTATCACTACTAGAACACTTACTTTCCTTGTCTAGGTAGAAAATTTTCTTGTGTTTGTGAGAGTACCTCTTTCCTTGATTGCTTTGCTCATATTTATTCTTCCTTTGATGCCTGTGCCTTTCAAAATCCTTGCTCTTATAATCCTATTTATCTTCATCACTTTCATCCTTGGAGCAGTATAATTAGTAGCATAATGACCAAACTTTCCACAATTGAAACACTTGACATATTTCATACCTTTGTGCTTTCTTGAGAACTTTCCCTTCTTGCTGTAATATTCCTCTTCATCACTAGAAGACTCATCACTATCTTGAAGCTCTTTACCCTTGTATTTCTTAGTAGCCTTGAAAGCTGCCTCCTTCTTAACATCAACCTTCACTTGAGTTCTCAACTCAAATGCTGCAAGTATACTATGAAGCTCATACTTTTTCAAATTATCCAAATCCTTAGCTTCCTCAATAGCAAAAATATTTTCACTAAATCTATTTGGAAGAGACCTCAAAATCTTATCACAAATATCATTTCAGCAAGCTCAAGACCTAGTTCCTTCATAGAGTTAACAATCTCATCCATACGAAGCATATAGTCACTAATATTTTCTTCATAATTCATCTTGAGTTGTTCAAAAATACCTTTGAAATGTCTCAACTTGGCCTTTTGGACATTTGCATCACATGTATGAACCACCTTCAACTGTTTCCACATTTCACTAGCTATCTTGCAATGAATCACCTTGGTAAGATCTGCCTTCTGTAAACCCTTTAGGATTGCATTCATTGCCTTTAAATTGCTATGATGTAGGATCCTCTCTTCCTTAGTAGAAGGACCATGCTCAGGAATGGTATACTCATCCTCAATCACTTACCAAACTTCATTTCCAAGAGCCATAAGATGAACCTTCATCCTAGCACTCCAAAGCCCAAAATTTGCCCCATCAAGAATAGGTGCTGCATTACCACTTGTAGATTCCATTGTGTTCTTTACAATATTTTCCTTCAAGATTTTAAACTTTCTAAAGGAACCCGCTCTGATACCAATTGAAGAACACAAGCTTATACTATGAGGGGGGGTGAACAGTATAAGACCTCTTTTTACTTTCTCTATTTAACTTCAACTTCACAAAGCAATGAACCAATAGAAATATCAAAGTAATGCATAAAGCAACACACAATGAGACACCAATTTTAACATGGTTCACCCAACATGGGCTACATCCACAAAACTTTTCTCTAAAAAGCTTTCTCAAAGTTCTTTGGGAATCCTTCTCAATTACAATGTTTATGAGCCTCAACCCAAAGGAGAAACATTCCCCTACTCAAGTATTTATGAGCCTCTGCCCAAAGGATAATCCTTCCCCTCATCTCTGGAAATGATACTTCAGAAGATCACCTGCCTCTTATTCTGCTAGCACGTGGAACTCCTTTCCATAGAATACCTCCTATCCTCAATGCTCAGCCTCAAGAGACCTCTGTCCTCACTGATCACCTCCACAACAACTCATCAACTTGTACTAAACACAGTCAGTCTGTCCAGCACAAGTTTTCCTCACTCTGTCAGATCTATCTCAAGCTCAACTTATAAAGCTTGAACAAATCAATATCTGCTGCACACAAGCCTTCTCAAAGACTTGTCAAAATTGTCCTCAGGTTCTTCTCAAAGAACCACTTCAACTTTGTCCTCAAGTCCTTTGCTAGGACCTATCCAAATCAGCTCACAAGTCCTCCCTAGAACTTTTCCAAATCAGCTCACAAGTCCTCACTAGAACCTATCCAAATCAGCTCACAAGTCCTCACTAGAACCTGTCCAAATCATCTCACAAGTCCTCACTAGAACCTGTCCAAATCAGCTCACAAGTCCTCACTAGAACCTGTCCAAATCAGCTCACAAGTCTTCACTAGAACCTGTCCAAATCAACTCACAAGTTCATCAAGAAAAACTTGTTTAGCATGAACCCACAAAGAGAATTGTTAGAGACCCAATGTGATTCATCAACCTCATAGAAGCATAAAGATAATTGTTAGAGACTCAATATGTTCTATACTTAACTCCCAATCTCAATCTCAATTCTCATAGAAATATAAAGAGAATTGTTAGAGACTCAATATGTTCTATACTTAACTCCCAATATCAATCTCAACTCAATCTCAATCTCAAAATAATAAGATAGATGTAGTATGCTTTTCTCAAGAACATGAAACACAACCCAAAAATTGCCAACCATGCAATATCTCATATAACAATGATACTCATGTTCTTTCCAAAACCAATATATTTTCTCAACCAATTAGGGCTTTAACAACAATGCTTATAGACAAGGTTTAACCAACATCATTCAACTCAACATTAACCTTGAAGCATTCAACCAATCACTACATGAAAAGGAAACTAGTAGACATCCTTTTTCCTCCAAAGGTATTTGAACAAAACAGCTACCAACATAAATCACCAATGCAAAGAATAACTTGCTCAAATCAATCTCAATGTAGTAAGCCCAAATCATGTATCAAATAAAACATTAACTTGATCAAAACAAACTCTATGGAAGCAACTCAACCATCAATCTCAAAATAGCCAACTAAGGGTTTCACCAACTCAATGCAAGTAGCAAGGCTTACTAACATAAACCCTAGTGCAAAATGCTTCCTCTTCCTCAACTAGAATTATGCATTCACCCAAAAAACTCATCAATGATTTTAATGCATAAACAATATTCAATGTCCATAAAATGGGATTTACACCAACAAGAATACCTAGTAGACAACATTTTCACTCCAAACTCAATTTCAGAAAATACACCATCACCAATATACATGGAAGAAGTTGCCCATACCTTTGTTTGATGAAGAAGAGAATAGTTCTTCAACCTGTTACCAACACCACCCTTAACTTTGCCACCAAGTTAGGGTTAGAACATAAAAGTAACCACAAAAATATTTATTCCATAAAACACCTTATGACTCCAATCCTTAGAAGTCAACTACCAAAAAATATAAAGCATACAAACAATATATCCTTTTACACCTTATTTCTCCAAATTAATTAAACCATGCTCAAGGAATAATAGCTTCTAAGCAAATCTCACTCAACAATCAAGCCAAAAATCTCAACCACACACTATCAACCTTATATCTCCAAAGAAGCATTTAACCTTAAAAATAATTTTAAATAAATCTGCCCAACCACTTCTTCTTTAACAAAATGCAGATTTTATTTAAAAAACCTTACCAAAAAAAATGCTTCCAAAAATCGTGGGTCAACAGTGCCTCCGAAAAAATCGGAGTGCAAAAACTCTTCTCACACTCCACGGTGGGAGTCGAATTCCTGACCTCCCTTCAAGCACCTTCGCAGAATAGTCGTTGCCACTAGGCCAACGATGCTAGCTTGAAGGCTAGCAAGAGTCTCCTTCTCCTTAACCCTTTGGTGGTGGATAAACGTGGTGAAAAAATGATAGTCGTAGCTTTTACTTCCCAACTTTTGCGCAATTCGAATTTCTTTCACACCATTGCTTTGGACTATAGGTTATGGCTTATATAGCCAAACTTCCATGCTATGCACGACATCGGTGGGAGGATAATTCAAACTTTTTGAATTAATATTATTTTGGTGCCTTTGCAACAACTTTAGGGTTTATGAAACCCTTTTGATTATTTAAAAAATAATCAAAGGTCTTTTAGACCTTAGACCTTAGGTGGAGAACCCATTAAATTATTAAAATAATTTAATCACTAAATCAAATAAATAATTAATTAAAAAACCTTAAAAAAGTTTTATTAATTAAGTTATTTAATTAATAAGTGTCTCCAGCCTTTGCATTAAGCTAAGAGTGGTTTTGAGAAAAACCCTTAATGCATCCAGCTGGTTTTAATAAAAACCCTTAAACCTGCCATGGTTTTGATAAAAACCTTTTCATATGCCACATGGAATCTCTCTGAAATATTCTAGAAAATATTCTTTGGAATCTTCAACCTTTGAATCCAATAAATCCTCTTGACATTATTGCCAGTTCCTTTTGACATCAATGACAACTCATAGACAAGAAGCTAGGATCTCAAACCCAAAATTGCCAACAACCTTCACACAATCATCAAACAATGTAGGGATTCTTCACACATGAGGAAGACCCTAAAATCCAAGCAATAAAATAATAGATTGATAACTTGATTCTATATACTCCTAGTATGATGTACCATAAGCCTACCCTAAGATAGCTAATCAATCAACCTATTCATTTTTTAGTACCATCACTCTAGCAACTTCACAGTACTAAAATTTGATAAATTTAAAGGGACTAATGACCCTAGAGATGCTCAAAAAATTTCCTCAAACATTGGGAGGAGACACTTTAGACTAGTATAATCATCTACCTCACCACAACATTTACACATTTGAATAATTGGAAGATAAATTTTTGGAGAGGTTTTCCATCAATGTTTGTAATAAAACCACATTGATTGACCTGTACAACCTTAGAAAATTTGAAGAAGATTCAGTCTATGATTTTGGAAATCATTGGAGGGTAGTTATCACCAAGTTGCCATTCTCCCTACCAATAGAATAATTAACTTGGATATTTACAAGGATTTTCTTAAAACCCATATCCTTGTTGTTACAACTATAACAATAAAAAACATTCTATGAAGGTCTCACTTAGGCTCATGTAATTGAAGAGATAAAAATCCAATAAAGTGATATAAAACCAAAGAAAAAGAATGGAAATTTGGCCAATCAAAACCAAGTCAATTAAATCAAGTGGTATTGAGTCATCCAAAAATGACTCAACAATAACAACAACCAGTGCAACAACAATCACAAGTCTCCTATCAAGTGGTTCCCCCATCCCAAAAACTTCATAACATAGTGCCAACAATGAAAAATCACCAACGTTGACAATCTGCTTGACAAGACTGCATATTCACACCTTTTACTGAATCATACACCTCCATATTCCATAGATTGTATGACACTAATGCTATTGCCTTGCCCAAAATAAAACCAGAATATCAAGTTAAATGTGGCAAGAACTATAAGGAGCACTTATTTTATCCTTTCCATTGACATAAAGGGCATGATATTAACACCTTTTTTACATTTAAACACATGGTGCAATATTTGATAGAGCTAGGGGCCATCAAGTTTGATAGTCCTTTGGTCCAACAAAACCAAAACCTTGGTATATACAAAACTTCACTTCCTCATAATGAGGAAGAAAAATAGACAAGGGGACCAAACATTAAGACTTTTCCTAATAAATTCAACCATGTGGAATAGTACCAAGGTTTTTTGGAGGCTATCCACGTAGTCACCCAAGGTCAAAGAAGCACCAATCGACAAAATGAACAACAACAGGTAGTTCAACCTCCTATAATACCACAAAAAAGTATGTCTTTGCAACCTACAAGTTCATCATCATCCATCCATTTTTCTACCAATTCATCCCAACCCATCCACCTTCCAAATCATCTATCACAACCAATTCATCCCCCAAACCATCCACAAAGACGCATCATCTCACTAAGTATCCAACTAACAACTAGTCTAAAAATAGCTTTAGTCAAACTATATATCTATGATCTAATACAACAATATCTGCCACACCATGAGACATTAATGGAAATTTTAAAATCCATTGAACTTCAATCCCAAGATACTAATTCCTTCAAAAATTTCAAGGGGATTATTCGAACATGGATGGAGCCTTCCATCACATTCTATGGTTTTGAAATTAAATCAATTTCATCAAAATTGGTGGACCCTCCACTACATATAATGGCTCAATTTTACAGGAAGCCATTTAAACAAGTACAAATTGATACCGGCTCATCCATCAACATCATCACCACATTTGTCCTTCAAAATATCAATATTATACCATCACACATAACCAAATCCACCTTCATCTTAAGAGCATTCAATGATGCTCTTTGTTCCACAGTTAGTACTATTATTTTACCCATAGAAGTGGGGGTAAAAATATTGCATACCATGTTCAACATCCTGGAGGGGTCCATGGTTTACAATGTACTCCTTGGATTCCCATGGATTAGGGATATGAGATGTGTCCCTTCCATACTAAATCAATGCTTAATATATGTACATGAAAGATAGATCCATTGCATATCAATGGGCATTGAACCGTTTAAGTATTGCAACTTCATTTTAGATCCTTATGAATCCAAAATTCCATTTATCCACCTATTAATAACCCCATCAAACACACCATCCACCACTTATTCATCCAAATATCCTATCTTGAGGAGCTTTGCATCACTACTCCAAATCAAACTTCCACTTCCACATTCCCATCTTCATCATAATCAACTACATGTATATGTGGTCAAACCCAATCCACACCATCCATATCATCATAAGCATCATCTATTATCACCACTCATTCATCATCATCCATCAAACCTAAACCCACTACCATTCCATACACATCAACGTCATCAACCATCCATAAAATCCCTCAACCAAATGCATATTCATCTCTACCAACTGATGTGTCACAAGTGTATTTAATGGATTATGAGATGCTATTACAACACATGTTCCTCTAATTATATGAGTCACCAATCATCTATGAGCCTTCCGCTCCCATATCCATCCCATCCACCTCATCCACATCCTCACAATTTGTAGTCCACCTCGTCAATCTTGGCATTGGTGAATACATGGTCTAAGATATCACAGTTAATTGCTAAGAATCTAAACTATTAGGGATTATGGTCATCCACATGATCTACCCTTATCCATAGGAGTGGTTTACAATATGGGTTCAACACATAACATGATTAACTTCATATATGGAGGGATTGATTCATCATCCGATCCACTTCTCCTAGACAAATCCAAGCAATCGGTCTTTGCCAATATCGAACACATGTTAGGTTTCCCATCGTGATAATTTCATAGAGTCAATTGGTAAGGATACAGCCTAGGATGACATGAAAAAAACATGCATTATATCATTAGGACTCCATATCAAGAAATGCATGACCACTCAGGACAAGGATACCACTCACAATCTATCCATTCCTATTTCGAGCGAGCCTTTCAACAACTCCATATAGATCATGAAGAGGATAATGATCACAATGATGACTTAGAGGAGGATTTTTATGAAGAATACAACATTATGTTGATAGCTTCTGATGAATCCAAAGAGAAATAAATCCTAGTCACTATATTCATCAGCCTATTTTCTATTTTCTCCTCCCAAGGGAGCGAGTTGAACCAACTAGTGAACCACCACCACCACCTCATCACCTTCAGTTATAAAATCATGTAACATATGTACAAAAAAATAAAAATAAAAAACATATAAATATTTGCATTAAATTTGCATAGGTTTGTCATTTGTGTTTACACGTGTTGCTTACTACTATCCAGGTTCCCAAGGTTCCTTCATCGATTCTAGGAGATAGAACCAAACCCACCCTTCACATTTCCAATCACCATTTTCCTACTAGGTCAACATGAATCATGCTGAATTATTCACCCCACTCTATAATCCATACAATTTAGCAAAACCAATTCCTATTGCAATAAGTCTCATTGATATGGAATGGATTTCATCACCACCATCCTTATCCAAAGTCATCCTTTTTGAGGAATTGTTAAGATATTACACTTCTTACATTCCTCCATCACCTCCACCTTCACCTTCGCCTTCACCCCTAGATCCTGAGGTTTTCTAGGTAGACATAGAAGAGATGAAGTTAGAAGAGTTTGATAATGTCATTGATGACACTCATTTGATCCCAATGCCCCATAAAATTAAGAAAGTTTCTAACATATCCATTCAAGATACCATTGATGTGAACCTTAGTTCAGATGTAGACAATCCATAAATCATCAAACTTGGAAAAATTTTATCCGCTAATGAACAAAAGCAATTGATAGCTCTCCTTAAGAGGAAGAAGGAAATATTTGCATGGTCCTACAAAGACATGTGTGGCCTTGATCCTAAATTGGTTGTCCACAACTTAACCTTGAATCCTAAAGCTAAGCCGATCAAACAAAAATTGAGAAATATGCATCCTAAAATTGCCCTCATGGTCAAATAAGAGCTTAAAAATATATTAGATGTGGGTTTCATTATATCCATTGACTATCCTTAGTTGCTTTCAAATATGGTGCTTGTTTGCAAGCCTAATGGAGCGATACACATTTGCATTGATTTTTGAGATCTTAACAAAGTGTGTCCTAAGGATGACTTTTCTCTACTAAACATAGTACTCTTGTCGATACTTGCACTGGACACAAAATGCTTTCTTTAATGGATGGTTTTTTAGGATATAACTAGATTGGGATCAATCCTGATGATAAACACAAAACATCATTCACAACACCTTGGGGGAATTTTTGTTACAAGGTGATGCCATTCAGCCTTAAAATGCAAGAGCTATTTATCAATGTGCCATGACATACATATTCCATGATTATAGCATAAAATCATTGAATACTATGTGGATTATCTCTTGGAAAAATCCAAAACTCGACAAGAGCATATTGATGTCTTAGAAAAAGTTTTTGATTGACTTCTTGAGCATAATGTAAGGTTGAACCTCAAGAATTGTATCTTCAGTGTCACCTTAGGCAAACTACTAGGATTCATTATCTCCAAGCGAGGCATTGAAGTGGATTCAAACAAGGTCAAGGTCATCATGGAGATGCCTCCCACAAAAACTTGAAGGAGTTGCATAGTTTACAAGGAAATATCCAATCGATCAATCGCTTTATCATGCAACTCTCAAACAAATCTAGGCCTCTAAATAACATGCTACAAAATGAGATAATATTTTTATAGATAGATGAGTGCCAAAAGGATTTTGATAACATCAAGAAATACATGGCTTCTCCACCAGTCTTATATCCTCCTCATTTAGGGATCCCCTTCCATATTTATGTTTCAGCAATGGACTTTGCATTAGGGAAAATGCTTGCTCAAAATAATGAAAATAACTGAGAGCAAGCTATCTACTACATTGGTCAAACACTGGTAATATATGAAACCAGATATACTTATGTAGAAAAATTATGCTTAGTAGTGGTTTTTACCACTAAGAAACTCAAACATTACATGCTAAGCCACACTACATATTTCATATCTCATGAAAACCCTCTGCGTTACATGATGTATAACACTTAAAATAACACCCACATTGCAAAATGGATAATATTTTTAACTAAATTTGATCTTGAGTTCATTAGTCAAAATTCCATTTAAGGGTAGGTAATAGCCGATCAGCTTATGGAAGCTCCACTTCCTAGTGATCAACCCTTTATTATTGAGATCTTGGATGATTCAGTATTTCCCATTATTGAACAAGAAGAAGATAGCATTCCATAGGAAGATGTCGATATTACATTATTCTTTGATGGTTCGAAGTGTGAAAAAGGACAAGGTATAGAAATTATGTTTTGTACACACTAGGGGTACCAATTCTATTATCATTCAAACTTGATTTCTCATGCATAAAAAATAATGCAGAGTAATATTAGGACTTCAAGAAGCCATAGCTATGGGTATAAATTGTATCAAGATATTTGGTATTCCCAACTTGTCGTTCATCAAGTAAATGAAGAATATTAATGCAAAGAACCAATATTAAAGTTTTATAATGAAGTAGAAATGATATTGCTTGCAAAATTTGACTGGTATGAAATAGATAGTTTACCTTGTTTGAATAATAAATTTTCATATACGATGGACTGTCTAGGATTATTGATTCTAAATAACTTCATAGGAGAGGTACAACCACTCATTGTCACAACAATTTCTAAATCTGCAATTACCTGTGCTGAATCTAAGGATGAGAAGGATGTTTTATTTATCCATATAAAGTTATATAAGCCTTGTTATAGTCAAATAAAAGTCTTCCTAAAGTTTAGAATATTCTCATCTGACATATCATGAATTGCTAATAAACTTTCAAACAAAAGGTGGCTCACTTAACTCTCTTGGGGGATGTGTTGTATAGACATGGCTATGATGGAGTCCTCTATTATCTCGAGCTTGTAGAGGCCCAAAGAGCAATATCAAAAGCTCATGATGGTACTTGTGGTGGTAACTTTAGTGGAATGGTCATTGAAAAGTACATTTTATGCATGTGTTATTATTGGCCCTCCATGTAAAGCGACTGTTGCACCTATGTCAAGAAATTTCAACAATGTCAGCAACATGCTAATTTAACTCATGTACCATCACAAGCATTGCAACCTATTCAAAGTCTTTGGCTATTTTCATAATGAGGTTTGGACTTGATTGGTAAAATATTACCTCCTTTCTTAGTATAACATACTTTCATCATCACTACCACTGAATACTTCACAAAGTGGGTTGAAGAAATTTCTCTAACCAGTATGATAGGACCTCGAATTATGGATTTTACACTTCAAAATATCATCTATCATTTTTGTATCCCCTAAAAAATAATATTTGACAATGACAAGTCTTTCAAAAATAAGCATGTTGGAGCACTTTGCAAGAAGTATAATATCCAACATAGTTTCTTGACTCCTTATTACCCACAAATAAATGGAAAATCTAAGGCAACCTATAAGACATTGATTGCTATTATCAAGAAATTAGTTAAAGAAAATCATCAAGATTGGCATACTCTAATTCCCTTGGCATTATGGTCTTATCAAATAAGTATCCATACGTCTATTGGTGCAACATCATTCTCATTGGTCTATGGTGCTAAAGCAATCATGCATATTGATCTCAAGATTCCCTCATTGTGAATTTCATTGTAGGAATTCATAGATGATGATACCACTAGACAAGAATTTCTTGACCAACTTACACTCCTTTATGAAAGGTGAATCAATACCTTGGATTATCTATGAGTATACCAATATTATCTCAAGCATGCTTACAATGCCAAAGTTCATCCACATGAATTCCAAGTAGGAGACCTTATCCTAAAAGAGAATCAACAAAACACCAATGCATTACCACATATTCCTGATAAATTTATGGCTAATTGGTTAGGTCTATATATTGTCACCCAAAAAGTGGGTCAAGGAACATATAGAATTTCTAGTCTAGAGGGAGAAAAAGAGCCTAAACCACTAAAAATTATTCACTTCAGAGCGTTTCATGATTGATGTGATTTACATATATGTATATGTACATGGCTAAAAAAAAAACACACATTGCATTGCATACATCACATTAAAAAATCACTTTCATGTCATTTCAATGCATTTCATCCACTAACCAAAAGCATTTCATATGGTATTTCATACACCCACTTTGCACAAACACATTCATTATCATTTCAATGTATTTCATCCACCATTTGGGGGTGATTTTTTAATTTTATACAACACATGATCCAATAAATCTTGTTGCCTTAATCATGGGCACCCCCAAGTTCACATCCATTTCATTACACCATTTCACAAGTCAATTTACCATTTGCACTATCATTTCATTACTCCTAGGTGTTTTTGGTCACTCAGCCACTCCTAGTGTTTCAAGCAACCTTCAATACATGTCGAGTTTTCTCTAGGACCAAGACACATTTTCACTAAGAAAATATTGAGTTTTAGGAATTGACTCTAACATTATTGAACCAAACACATCTCACACATATTAAAAAAATCTTGTGTCGAAGAGGGATAAAACCATGATTGGGTTGAACCTCAAAGTGAAAAATGTCATCTTTGCTTGTCCCATTATAAACATAGTCCAAAATAAAAAATAGTGGTCTTCACCACTACTCACACTTCTAGACAAGAAGAATGAGTAGTAAGGATAGGGTAAAATTCTCATCACACTTTGATTGAGAATATGATTTCCCAAAGCCCTAACTCTTTTACAAATCACACACCATAAATCCTCAAGTAGTAAGAATAGCACCACATTTCTACCTAGATTGTTAGGTAGTTCAATTCTCCAAAGCTTAGAGATAAAATTATCGAAATATGGAGCTAACATCCATCGGGGCTATAGACGTTTTATTGGTAGTGGATTATGCTCATTCGTGGTGACACGTCTCTCTTGAAGAGACCTATCATCGCAAATAAGGATAAGCTAGCTTTCCAATATCCTCCATGATAGGTTTTTATCTCAATTTATTCAAAATGGGTTAATGAATTCACTCGCACAAACATTGGTTCTTGATTACCTTGAGTCATTATAATGCTCTCTATTGGTAAATTAATATTCACTGCACACACATTTGGTATTAAAGAAATTAGATAGAACTTAGTGAGTTTGTTAGAAATTACTAGTATATTTGAGTCTATAAAACAATTCCAAATTAGCCATTCATAAGCCACAACACCATACATATCATTACTACATAATTACATGAGTCTTCCATTTCATATACCACCATTTTGGTATCCTTGATTAAGCAACAATGATAAAACATTGTCAAGAAAAATCTAAACGACAAATGATCATTAGAGCATCAGTCCATTTGAATTATTTCTATCAAAACATACACATCATCATTACATTATCATTCATCACATCACATATACACATGCATTCACACAAACATCTACACAAATTCATAAAATAAAAGCCATGTATATATATAAATATCGCATATACAATGAATGCTCAAAGTCTATATAATGGAGCCCCAAGGCTCATATACAAAAGTGCATATAGGCACTATCTAACATCCAAAGGTCTATACCATATGACCCTGATGGATTCCTATATCTAGAGTCACTACACCTAGAGTTACTACGCTTAACAGAACCTACTACAGAGTAAGAAGGTCAATCTGGTAGTCGAATGTGGTGTTGCATGAGTAGATCATCTAAATCTTGGATATACCTCTCCTAGGATCAAAAGTGTAGTACATAATACCACTTATGAGAGTCCCTTTCTACTAGCTCTACCTGGATCCTCACTATTATGTCCTTCCCTCCACCTATCATCACCTATATCTCTAGTTTTGTTCATACTTGAACTATCTCTCCATATTGGTCTACCACCATCTATCAAATCTAGTCCCACTCAGCATTGAAATTTACCTACTCCTCCTCACTTTGACCTAGAGGTCTACCTAAAACCTCCTCTATATCATCCCTACTACCATCATCACATAAAATATTTTGAGGCTGCTCTATTGCATCCCTCGCTTGTCTCCCTTGACTATTGGACCAACAATATCTCTAACATCAGGGAGTCTCATCTTCCTCCTTCACTACCTCCTCTTAATATATTCTATCCTCATCAACCACCTGAATAAATACCTATAGAGGCTATGAAGTGAACCAAACTTCATACTCCATCATGGTCTTGACATCATATCTCCTCATCATCCTCTTAATCCATCTGCCACTCCACAAAGGGTAGGCTTGACTCATCTGTAAAATACCTATAGAGCATAGGAGCCTAAAGTACTCCCTACCTCAACCCAAACTATTGCAATACCCATGAGAACTAGATTAGATCCACATCTCTCTTGTGCCATCCAACCACCCATATAGCCTATCAAATTCTCTATAGTTTCTTTCCATAACTAGGTCACCTAACACCTCATCATGGTCTCCAACACACCTAATTCAACATCAAGCCTACCCATAGATCCCTGCAATCTTGGCCACTACAATAAGGATAACTTGATTGTACTTCCTAATCTACCCATCATCTCAATGCATAGGGATGATCCCTATCCCACTCATCTAGGGTAGGCCCATAGGATGAGAAATACTGAAGTGCTTCCAACCCTAATACTATGGTAATACACTACAACCCAATCCCTTTCACCCCCATCTCATCACCTCATAAAGCTCCAAAGACATCTACAAATGTAGCACAAGTACCCATGCATATACTTGAGGCTCATCAACCATATTGTACACCAAACTAATCATGTTCCATGGGAACCGATAGTCGATGTTGTTAGACACCAATATGTTGGCCAATAAAAACATGATCAAGGTGGGAAATACCTCCAAATCATGCCTTACATAAATGGTAAAATACTTTTCTCCTCCACCCCTCACAATCACTTCCCTCCATTCATCTCCAAAAATACACCTCAATTCATATTCCTTGTTGTGCCCACATTGGACACACAATCCCTCCATTGGAACTTGAAAGATGTGGTATACATCTTTAAGTGTCACTGGCACCTTCCCTACTAGGATCTAGAAGGTACCCCTACATGGATCCTACCTCTCCACTTAGGAAGATAGGTACCACTCATTAGATCTCACCATATATATATGAATGCACCCCGCCAATCCCATCTGCTCTAACTTATCCCAATGGACCTTCTGCAAGGCCTTTCTCACCCCTGGTATGATAGGTGAGAATCAATGTTGAGCCTCCAAGATCCTCAACTACAACACAACACAACAACAAATACATTACTAGCACATTCATTGCACAAAAAAAGAATGTAAAAATCTAAAAAAAGATCCAAGGGCACTTACCTCAGCCACCTGTGATTCCATGCCTACTGTTGCATCCACTCCCTCCATCACCATCACTTCACTCCTCCAAACTCCTTCACTCACTCACTCACTCTCCTTCAAACGCTGCTTCTCAAACCTTTGAACACAAGAATGAACTCCAAATCTTCCCCCATAGACCCTTTATAGCTAATTTTGGCACACTCAAACACTCTAGGGTATTTTCCATGTGCACTCAGATGCCTCCCAAAATTTTTAGGGTTGTGGATGCTCTCCCGCATCTATGCTTGCCATGGACATTGGTTGGTGTCCAATTCTAGAATGCTATAGAAGGACTCCAAAGGCTTCAAAACATAGCAAACCCCCACAAAATCACTCCAAAATTTATCCATGCATCCATTTCATCATCACATCATGTTTTTTGAAAGCACAAACTAATTTGGGTGCTTAATTTTCATTTACAACCAAAAGTCACAAAATTGCTCAACAATCTACAAAATATCCCAAAACAATTCCAAATTTCACAAAATCATCAAAATTCACTCATAAATGCATCTCCATATCCATTCCACATCATACATCATCATTCCACTTTTTTAATTACATTTATCATTGCATTACCATTCAACATTTTTCACATCCACTTACATTTTCAAGTGAACCTCGTATCTAGTGGCTTATTCTATCCCCTTAGCGATTACAACAATTGGTTATCCATCCAAATCAATAGGATGAGTAGATCACCATAAGGACACTTGCTCATATCATCATCCAACATCCTCTTGTTGAAAATTAAAATCTATTTTATCCCTCATTTTTTGAGTGATATATCAGATTAATTTGTCCAACAATTGTCATTGATGTCATTGTCTGTGGGATTGAAAAATGGATAACTTTTATTACATCATCTCCTTTACATTAACATTCATCAGGGATTCATGCCTATTAGGACGATTGGTTCTGATTTAAGGAATTTATCAAAAGTTACTATACAGCCCTAACCCCCCATAGGTTGACTTATTCTTTTAACATCTTGCATTTTTATCAATTTGCATTTCATTGATGGCAAAAGCCATATTCTTCAACAACACAGAACCACCCCAAAATTGAGATAATAAAATTTGATTTTGATTTCCCACATAGGTATAAATCATTCACATCATTTATATCACCCACATTGTCAAAAAACATTTCTTCTATTGGGCAAAAACATAATACATTATCAACCTACATTTACATCATTCATAGCACCCATAATTAGAAAAAAACCCTTTTTTGTTAGGGCAAGAGCAGAATCAATCATTGCATCATAATCTATGTCACTCACCTTTATTTACATCATTCATATCACTCACATTGAAAAAAACCCTTTCATCTATTGGGGCAAAAATAGAATACATCATTTACATGATTCATATCACCCACATTATCAAAAATCCCTTCTTCTATTGGGGCAAAAATAAAACACATCATTTACATCATTCATATCATCCACATTTCACACTACATCATTCACATACATTTACATCATTCATATCATCCACATTATCACCCACAATTCTATCAATTGGCTCATGAGATTTATTCTTCACTCATTCACCAATTGAGGGGGTAAGCTACAACAAATTTTTGTCTCCAAGATCTTCTTGCGCACCAAGGGAAAGAAGCTACTTCACCAAAATGGGTGTCTCTTATTTTTGCATCGCATTGTATTTCACATAAAAAAATACAAAAAGGGGTATTTGTAGACACCAAATACTATCCACTTGTAATCCATACATAATATAATCACACCCATTCAATAATTGTTCATATATATGTATTATTTATATAAATATAACTATATATATATATATATATATATATATATATATATATATATATATATATATATTTATATGTATATATATATATATATATGTATATGTATATATATATATATGTGTGTGTGTGTGTGTGTGTGTGTGTGAGGAGAGAGAGAGAGAGAGAGAATAAATCTAAACCATCCAACTAAATTAGGGAAAAATGGTGCACCAAATTATGATAAACAATATGCGTATCTATTCCCTATCTCTTATGAGCATCAAACAGAAGCATACGAGTAAATATGGAAAAGTAACTAATAACAAGAAGTAAAGCAAATAAATTTATTTCTTATTAATAAAAATGATCAATATTCTAGGTTACAATGCGTCCCCTTGAGGGCTCAAAATGGGTGATACAAATATTTACAACTCGGGTGCCCAAGGGTCAAATATCTCAAGGAATTCGGGTGCACATCCAATGTCTTTCCTCATACCCACAATCAAAGTGGTTTGCACCTACACACAAGGAAACCATAATCGTCAAATAGCGAGTGTGTATGATAAAAAGCATGCAATCCCCATAGGGGCAAAATGGCTAATAGTGAGAAAATGCATCAAACCAAATCCAAATGATAAAATATGAAATGGGTATGTAGAGAAATAGGTTTTGGGAAGATATCACCAGAAATCACATCAAAATTGCATCTGACCATGTTTCGAAATTGGGGCGACCGTTCACAACCTACAAAATCTAAAGCAAGCAAATTATGACCCTACGCATATCCAAAATGCATGAAAATTGGATATAATACATTAAATGATATTATAAGAAAACCCATTTGATTATATTGGTGAGATAGATCATAGTTTGAGTGTTATCTCAAATGACCACCAGATACCTGCAAGAGACCCTGCAAAACACTAAAAATGAAATATCTCGGCCAATATAGCTCAGAACGACATGAAATTTGAACTGCATCATAATATAAGAATGTGTAAAATATCTAATTAAAAATAGTCAATAAATAATGAATAGATGTCTATTAATAATAGGGTGGGATGAATAGGACTGTCAGATTGGGAGGTGCCCGGGGGTGGGACGCCCACAAAATCTACCTAAATTTTACCATCAATTCCACTTGGGAATGATGCAAAACCCTATGGTATGTATTTTTATTAAATTTAGTGTGGTAATTCACTCAATTGGTTCAGTTTTGTAATAGATTATGCCTCCTAACTCACTCACAAACCTCCTTCGCTAGGTAGAGACTCCGAGGAAAATATGGGCACAAAAGGGTGGATGGAAATATTGGTAGCACTCTATTGCTTTGCTCTAAAAATCTCATCTCTTTTTTTTTGGAAAATGTATCCACTTTATAGCCCAAGGAGGCTTCATGGGTCAAAAATGCATGCGAGGGCATGCAAGACAAGAGGTCCCACTTGGCCATCAAGGTGACATGTACTGGAGGGAGAAGAGAATCTCTCAATTTGGCCTCCATAATGGGCTGGAGCATTAATATGTTGTGTGCTTTGACTTTATGGATGTTAGGGACTAGAAATGTAACTGTTGGTAGGCACCATTTGTCTAGATTTGAATTTTTTCCAGTCAAACCTTCTATTCGCTCCACCTTGGAACGAATATTGCTATTCACCCAAGGTAGGATGAATAGGTTCTGTATTCATCCTAGGGTGGAACAAATAGCATAAGGGTGTCCAAAAGGTGCCAAAAGTGGCCTAGAACCTTTCAAAACCCTATGCCAAGTTGTTAGAACCACTGTATGCCTCCTGAGGACTGGCTTAGGGTCTCTGGTGTGTCGTGAAGCCACTATTTATGGTAGCACAATTAGATTGACTAGATTTTAGTGTCTACAGATGCCCATTTTTGGGATGCATTGTGTGTAGTACAGTGCTGAGAAATAATATATGACTAAAATTTTCAATGATTAGGGTTACTCAATAACCTAACCAACTTTAGATGCCCCAATCATGGAAAGAGCATGTGTTCTTGAATCCTTGCTTTTGACGAGCTAAGGAACTTGCTTTAGCTTAGACATTGTCTATCATGGAGAGGCAAGGCCTATAGTTCCATGATGTCAGCAATGCTGAGCATTTTAAATTGATACTTTGTGCTTTTTTACTACCCCAAGCAAGAGCGTGGTTGTCTTTGTCAAAGATTCGTTGAACCAATGCAATTTGCATAATTGAGTGTGTGCTTGTTGGTTTGACTTGAGTATGACTACCCCATAAAGAGATGAGTCAATAAGGGAATGACTCATGATAAAAGTGATGAGTCAGTTGACCCAGAAAACTTTTGTTAGGGTTGCCTTCAGTGTTACTCATTAAATAATGACACAATTTTGATTGGGTTTGAATGACGCTATGGAGGTTTCATGGAAACATGAATTTGAAAACGTCATTCCCGTGGGGTGGTATTGCAAAAATGGCCTTATTAGGGAGTAAAGTAGTAACTTTTACATGCATCCAAGAGAAATTTGTGTTCCATATTGACCTTGAATGAATTCCATCAGATTTGACTTGTTTTTGGTGGGTTTGGAATGCTTTTATTTGTTACTTCCTGGAGGAAAGGAATGAAAAAGAACTTGTTCCCGTGGGGTGGTCCAGACATGGTGGCATTCTTAGGGATGGAATTTAGATTCTTTCCAAGCATACAAGAGTGTTATTATGTGCCTCTCTGACTGATACAAAAAATTGACAAAATAGAGCTATTTTTGTTAGTTTTTGGACCTTTTAGGTGCATTTGAAGGTTGTTTTGACCTATGAATCCTATATTCATCTTGGGGTGGAACACATACAAATTTTGTATTCATCTCGAGGTGGGATGAATGGCCAAAAGTGTTTTTATCCCACCCTAGGAAGAATAGGACTGTTGTAGGCCTATTTAAACCCTAAATGTAGGTTTTGGGCTCATTATTGCATGTTTTCTTTTGTGATTTGAGAGGTGAGGAGGAGGAGAGTGATTTTATGTAGCGAAGCACTTTCAAAATCATCCTGCTATCATTATGAGTTAGTAGGTGGAGGCATCCAATGAAGTATTTGGTGTATGATGAGTAAAACACTAACTCAAATGACCTCGCTTATTGAATATTGTACTACCTATATTTTTAATATTTTTTGGTTTGTGGTTTTGATGTTTTTATTTGTTTTTTATATTTTTATTAAGTGGTGAAGAGTCGGTATCAAAATTTGAAGCTCTTTGGGACCACATAGGATGCCTTGAAGAAGGTGAACTGGGAGTGTCTTGATGTCTTGGGGCTTAAGCAGGTCACTCGGTTGGAGGTTGTGGTTGGTGACTGGGATTATTTGATAGCGTTGATCAGCTTATGGGACCCATGCACCAACACCTTCAATATGGAAATGGGAGAGGTGATGGTGATGCTGGAGGACATATATTATATTCTAAGGATTCCAATAGAGGGTTGCCCTATCCGATCATCACACCATGACCTAAGGGGTGCAGTGTTGATGAGGTACTTTAGGGCAGATGCGATGGGGATGGACTATTGGAATGGAGGGATATTGATGAGGTATTGGTATGAGGAAGAGGTGTTGGTGGTGAGTCATGCAATGCTAATGACTCCAATCTCCAACATGCTCCTCCCCAACTCATATGGAGCTAGGTTTCCATGGAAACTATTAGAGCTAGTGTACCCTAGTTGGGTGCACCAAGGAGGAGCCACTGGTGATGGTATGGGGTACTACCTTGCTGGAATAGCTCTATGATGAGTTGTACGAGATCCGTTGTTGTAAGCATAAGGGCCTATGCTACAAATTCCTATTGCAGTGTTGGGGATGGAAACACATAGCTATGGGCTGGCCATAGAGCTTACCTTGGATGACCCAGGTGCATCTAGTAGATAGGGATATAGGATATGGTATCCTATGGAAGATAATGTAGGAGAGGGGTCAGAGTCAGTGGTTTGTCAGTGATGTGGATCACTATGCCAATATATTCTCTCACATGACACTAGGGTAGGTGTTATGGTGATCGCACAAGGATTGTTCGGTCTGGGCAGATGTTTAGGAGCAGATCCAACAGGTGCAATGGGGTAGATGGTTGATTGCATGGCATGGGACCGAGTGGAAGTACTTCCCATTTGCTTGGGTCATGCGATATCTTGGGCTACGATAGGGGTTTCCTAGGGATACGATGGTGTACCAATGTCATGGGGATGAGAGGACACTATCCTGGCCTACTATGGAGGAGGTGGGCAAGGAGTAAGATCTTGTGGTTGATGTTCCTGATGCAGACAACACTGAGACTATAGATGAGTATGAATCATGGTGGGTGATGCACCCATGGTGAGGTACAAGGACTCTAAGTGGCAAGGCAACTGGGGTGGCCAATGAGATGATGTTGAATGCTCTAAGGGATGACCAGGTGAAGGATGATGAGAAGGGAGATCTCCTAGACCTGGGAGATCAAGGTGATGACATGGGTGTGGAGGATCCTATGATGCAGGTACCATAGGGTGCATAGGGTGACTGGTATGTAGAGTTACAGGTCAAGTTGGCCAGGATTAGGAAGGAGAGAGATCTCCTATAGGCATAAACATGGTATGAGTACACCAAGATATATTCCCTGTAGGCATAGATAATATCTTAGGGTTTGAGGTAGGAGGTATCCAACACTAAGGAGACAGATAAGCTATAGGCATAGGTATTATAGCTACAATCAGTGGTTGATACCTATTAGGCACAAGGATAGCAGAGGTAGGCATACATGGAAGAATTGGATATGGAGGTAGTGCACCTTGGGGGGTGATTTTCGGATGACAGGGAGAGTAGTCGATCACACCAATCTCGACAGAGTGAGATGATATAGTCCTCTACTCAACAGAGGGAGGATAGTGCTGGTGGTAGTAGGCATGGGGGGGTCTCAACAAACCCGAGCTACTGGGAGCAGTGTGCGTTGTAGTACCGATCCTACATGATCATGGTGATGGAGACTCATGGGAATTTTTTTGGGTGGTGAGGTTTGGGGGCCCACTTCATTGTAGCCTACGGGTATTTTGGAAACTATGATGTACTTTTTTTTGTTTTAACCTATATATATATATATATATATATGAGATTTTCTTGTGGTCATCATGTGTTTCATTTATTGCCTTATTGTATGAATGCAATGTGTGTATGAATTTATGATTATGTGTTAAATGATATATATGTATGTGTATGGATGTAATAAGATGGTGATATATAGATATCATGTATGCATGTTTATTTTGATTTTTATTTGATGCTATCTATATGCATGGATGCACAGTGAGATGGGATATTTGATTGATTTGATAAAATGAATTGTGGCTAATGATTTTTCACACTATGTTAGCACCATAGATTGTACAAAATACATTAACACTCTCATTTTTTTTTTGTATGTATTGTTTTTGTTTAATGGAAATGTGGAACTGTATTATTGTGATGTGGTGAAATGGAGTGAATGAAATGACATGTGCAAAGAATGTAGGTGAGGTTTTTATGAGACTCAAACACTCTAGCTGATTTGATCAAAGGTTGTATACTGACTATGCAAGACTTTTTGACAAGGTATGAATCTGCTAGGATGACCAAGGTACTTCATATCCCTGTGTGTGCATGTGATTTCATTCCTGTAAAATGCATAAAGATACTGCCATTGCCAGATAGAATATCCACCAAACCTAGAACGAGGATCACTTTATGGATGTCATGATCCTGGGTTCTATACTTAGTAAGACTAGACCACTAGGCAATTTAGGTTACAAAAGCTATCTCATCCACATGCAAACATTGGTCTGCACACACGCAAAAACTAATGTGATAGACATATCATCATGTGGGAGGCTACCACCATTGACAAGTAATGAGGATCACCTGCTAGTTTTCCAAATGCTGAGAGTTCCAGGGATTCAAGTTTGACTCCCTTCTTTTCTTCAATTTTATTGGGATACTCGTTCATATGTAGTGATGAAAATCACTGTTTATTTTGTATATATTTTGTTTTTGTTGAGCAACGTATTTGGGATTTGGGATTAGTGGTGAAAACCACTATTTATTTTGATTTTTCTCTTTTCTTTTCGAGGATTTTTATATTGAACTTTTGGGATTTTGATTTTTGACTTTTTATTTCTTTTATTTTTGGATTTTGATATTGAAATTTTGGGATTTATGGGAATTGGGGATTTTTAGTAGTGGTGAAAACCACTATTTATTTTGGGGAATTGGGTAGGGAAGAGCTTGTCCTTTTACCAAATCTCAACATTCTTGAACCATTCACATAGGGCGATGAACAGGATGACCTTTTCACTTAAAGTAATCTAGACCACTTCATGGGTTTCATATTTATTTGTGCAAAACATGGATTTATTATTGTGTAAATGTGTTTGGGATCTGATATACACAAGGCATAATCTAAGCAAGAATCTACCTCCTAAAAATCAAGATAGCTTTCTACAAAACCTAAAAAGAATCTAGAGATGGTTGAGTGACCTAAAACCCTAATGACATTCTAAAACAAATGACTAGGTGAAGGGGTGGACACAGATGTGGAAAATGTAAAATATGGGTGAAAATGGTAATTGCAACATTGAACTATGCTTACTTTGATGACATTTATTTTGGGTGATAAGTATTGTATCATCATGGTGCTAGACATGCATGAACAACTCTAAAATGTAAAGTGCTAATGATGAGTATGCCTAAATGCAAGCAATGATACAATGTAATGGGATGCAATATTTTTGTAGTTTTGATATTTTGATAATATGTTGAAATGCAATGCGATGCAATATTTTTGTATTTTTTATATTTTGATGATGTTTTTAAAATGCAATGTGATGCAATGTTTTTGTATTTTTGGTATTTTTATGATGTTTTTGTATTTTTGATTTATATATGTGTATGTACATGTGACCAACAGGATTATTGGGGGTCATTGGGGCATTTTGGGTGACCAAAGATCTTATGGATGCCTTTGGGGATTTTTGGGTGACCTAGATAGTTCGAGACCACCTAGGAGCATTTTAAGTTGACCAAGTAGGACGTAGGTACCCTTGGAGCATTTTGGGGTGACCTAGATGCTTCTAGACCACCTAGGAGCATTTTAGGTTGACCAAATGGGTTATAGGCATCCTTGGAGCATTTTGGGGTGACCTAGATGGTTCTAGATTGCTTAGGAGTATTTTAGGTTGACCAAGCGGGTTATAGGCACCCTTGGAGCATTTTGGGGTGACCTAGATGGTTCTAGACCACCTATGAACATTTTAGATTAACCAAGCGGGTTATAGGTACCCTTAGAGCATTTTAGGGTGACCTTGACGATTTTAGACCACCTAGGAGAATTTTAGGTTGACCAAGCAGGTTATAGGCACCCTTAGAGCATTTTGGGGTGACCTAGATGGTTTTAGACCGCCTAGGAGTATTTTAGGTTGACCAAGCAGGTTATAGGCACCCTTGGAGCATTTTGGGGTGACCTAGATGATTCTAGACCACCTAGGAACATTTTAGGTTGACCAAGTGGGTAATAGGCACCCTTAGAGAATTTTAGGGTGACCTAGATGGTTATAGACTACCTAGGAGAATTTTAGGTTGACCAAGTGGGTTATAGACACCCTTGGAGCATTTTGGGGTGACCTAGATGGTTCTAGAACGCCTAGGAGTATTTTAGGTTGACAAAGTGGGTTATAGGCACCCTTGGAGCATTTTGGGGTGACCTAAATGGTTCTAGACTGCCTATGAGCATTTTAGGTTGACCAAGCAGGTTATAGGCACCCTTGGAGCATTTTGGGGTGACCTAGACAGTTCTAGACCACCTAGGAGAATTTTATGTTGACCAAGTGGGTTATAAGCACCCTTGGAGCATTTTGTGGTGACCTAGATGGTTATAGACTACCTAGGAGCATTTTAGGTTGACCAAGCAGGATATAGGCACCCTTGGAGCATTTTAGGGTGACCTAGAGGATTCTAGAACACCTAGGAGCATTTTAGGTTGACCAATTGGGTTATAGGCACCCTTGGAGCATTTTGGAGTGACCTAGATGGTTCTAGACCATCTAGGAGAATTTTAGGTTGACCAAGAAGGTTATAGGCACCCTTGAATCATTTTGGGGTGACCTAGATGGTTCTAGACCGCCTAGGAGCATTTTAGGTTGACCAAGCAGGTTATAGGTATCCTTGGAGCATTTTGGGATGACCTAGATGGTTCTAGACCACCTAGGAGCATTTTAGATTGACCAAGCAGGTTATAGGCACCCTTAGAGTATTTTGGGGTGACCTAGATGATTCTAGACCACCTAGAAGCATTTTAGGTTGACCAAGTGGGTTATAGGCACCCATGGAGCATTTTGGGATGACCTAGATGGTTCTAGACTACCTAGGAGCATTTTAGGTTGACCAAGTAGGTTATAGGTATCCTTGGAGCATTTTGGGGTGACCTAGACGGTTCTAGACCACCTAGGAGAATTTTAGGTTGACCAGCATGCCTTAGGCATGGAATGGCCACAAATGAAGTATGTTCAAGGGTTAAGGATCCTCGACACATTCAAGGGATGCTAGGCGATATATTATGGGTCCTATATGACTAGTAATGACATAAGGACCTAACCAGTTTTGTGAACTTATCCCTCAAATGGGGTGGAAAATTAAAATTTTGTTGGTTCTCCTTCAGAACAATATCACCAACCTGAAATTCCCTTAGGCATACTTTCATATTGTAGGCTCTCTTAAGTAACTCTTGATAAATGTGTAGGTGCTTGAGAGAATTAACACGATGTTTGTAAAGTAGTGTAAGATGATCTAGATGAGCCTGCCATGCAGTGTCATCATCGATGAACTCTTGCATGGATATGTGCAACAATGGGATTTCAAGCTCTAGAGGCATGACCGCCTCGGCACCATACACTAGAGAAAAGGGAGTAGCCCTAGTGGGTGTTTGAATACTAGTGTGGTAAGCCCATAGAGCAAGGGGTATTTGCATATGCCAATCTGTGTGACTCTCTCTAACAGTTTTCTTGAGAATGGTAATCAATTTTTTGTTGGAAACCTCCTAACACTCGTCATCCCAATGGAATGCGACCCCCTTGTGCAGCAACTTGTTCATGGGGTGACACTTGTCCAAAAATTATGCTATAAAGCATTTTATGGATGTGATCTTGCCCTACAGACTTTAGAGCTACTTGATCATGGTTGGGGGAGGCATCTCGAGGATGGCATTGACCTTATTGGGGTCCACTTCAATGACTCCCTTAGATATGATAAATCCTAAGAGCTTTCCATATGTGACACCTAAGATGTACTTCTTGGGGTTTAGTATCACATTGTGCTTGATGAGGTGATCTAACACTTTGCTAAAAACATTGAGATGATCATGGCATAATAAATATTTAGCCTACAAGTCATCCATGTAATCTTCCAAAATCTTATGCATGTAGTCATGGAATATGTATGCCATTGCATGCTGGTAGGTGGTGCCAGTATTTTTAAGGCCAAAAGGCATGGCCTTATAGCAAAATATTCCCTAGGGCATTTTGAACACCATTTTGAGCTGGTCCTCTAGGTTGATACAAATCTAATTGTACCCAAAGAAACCATCCATAAGGGATAACATTTCGTGGCATGTTATGGCATCTACGAAGGAAAAGATGCTTGGCAAAGGGAAGTCATCCCTAGGACTCACTTTTTTGAGATCTCAAAAATCAGTGCAAATGTGAATGCTCCCATCAGGATTCTTGATGGGAACCTGTTGGAACAAAATCCGCCTTCGGTTAATAGTGTTGCACCTTAGACTTTGCCAACATTGAATAGACATATCTTGCTTGAGATCATCTTTCTAGTCTCCAGAGAAGGCTGGTTCCTTTTAAGATTTTTAGAAAAAAAGGGAACAAGAGATAAGGGAAATATAGACTAAGCTAGAAAATTTTCTCACGATACATATTAGACAACAACAAACATTGATGATGCAGATTACTACTTTCAGATTTTTCTTTATATCTTATTTATAGAAAACATGAATTCCTGAGTGTGACTTTTAGATGTTCGTCTAAAAGCATGTAAATATATTTTAATGTTCAACTCTAGAAACAAGATTTATATGTGCACAGTCCATATTTCAGAACAGATACATTATAAAAATTAGAATGAATAAAAGTTAAAACACCAGATACATACACTTGCACATAGAAGTTTTGGAAGCCAGAAGAAGAAATATTTTATTGCTTGTAATCCAATACATGTACATCAAGCTTGTAAACATCCAAGAGCCGACCTTTTTTCTGGAGTCGCTCACCCCTATATATACCCTAAAAGAGTATCTTTTTCTAAGTACATCTTACTATTTTACAAGCAAT
The DNA here is from genome assembly GCA_028583015.1 of Wollemia nobilis. Lineage (NCBI taxonomy): Eukaryota > Viridiplantae > Streptophyta > Pinopsida > Araucariales > Araucariaceae > Wollemia > Wollemia nobilis. Next base: position 12,471,557 of record JAQPPZ010003361.1, read on the forward strand.
CATCTGCAGTTTCTAATAATACACAAGTCTTCTATGAATTAGATATCTTCTCTGCAGATTAGATTCTAGATGAGCCTATCACATTTTCAATCATTTGGCAAGCCCGCTTCATCCTATATTTCTGATAATCATGTCAAAAATCAGTTCTTGGTGTCAGTGCATGCTTTTGATTGCCAAAAATACATTTTATTCCTTTACAGCTGGCATGTCATGAAATCACGATATTCTTTCCTTGCTTTGCTATTTTGCCTCCTCCAGCTGCAAAAATAAGACATGTCATGAAATCATGACATTCATCTCTTATTTTTCTCCTCTACCACTTCCAGCCATGAAAATGAGACATGTCATGAAATCGCAACATTCATCTCTTACTTTGCTCTTTTGCTACCTCCTCGTCGTGAAAATGAGACATGTCATGAAATCGCGACATTCATATCTTACTTTGCTCTTTTGCTACCTCCCGCCGCAAAAATGAGACATGTCGCAAAATCACGACGTCCATCTCTTGCTTTGCTCTTCTACCACTTCCATCCATGAAAATGAGACATGTCATGAAATCGTGACATTCGTCTCTTACCTTGCTCTTCTGCCGCTTCCAGCCACGAAAATGCAACATGTCGTGATATCACGACACCTTTTCTTTCTTGTCTTTTGGCCACGAAAATGCAACATGTCTTGATATCGCGACACTTTTCCCTTTTGGCCACGACAAAGAAACATGTCGTGATATCGTGACACTTTTTCTCTTTTGTCCGTGACAATGCAACATGTCGCGATATCGCGACACTTTTTCTCTTTTGGCCGCGACAATGCAACATGTCGCGATATCGCAACACTTTTTCTCTTTTGGCCATGACAAAGCAACATGTCGTGATATCATGACACTTTTTCCATTTTGGCCGTGACAATGCAACATGTCACGATATCATGACACATTTTCCCTTTTGGCCATGACAATGGAACATGTCGTGATATCGTGACAATCATCTATAGTTTCTAATAATACACAACAAGTCTTCTATGAATTAGATATCTTCTCTGCAGATTAGATTCTAGACAATCCTGTCACATTTTCAATCATCTGGCAAGCCCGCTCCATCCTAGATTTTTGATAATCATGTCAGAAATCAGGTCTTGGTGTCAGTGCATGCTTTTTATTGCCAAAAATACATTTTATTCCTTTACAGCTGGCATGTCGCGAAATCGTGACATTCTTTCCTTGCTTTTCTCTTTTGCTACCTACAACTGCAAAAATAAGACATGTCATGAAATCATGACATTCGTCTTTTGTTTTGCTCCTCTGCCACTTCCAACCATGAAAATGAGACATGTGAAATCGTGATATTCATCTCTTACTTTGCTTTTTTGCTGCCTCCCATCGCGAAAATGAGACATGTCACAAAATTGCGACATTCGTCTCTTACTTTACTCTTTTGCTACCTCCCATCGCAAAAATGAGACATGTCATGAAATCACGACATCCGTCTCTTGATTTGCTCTTCTAACGCTTCCAATCACGAAAATGAGACATGTCCTGAAATCGTGACATTCGTCTCTTACCTTGCTCTTCTGCCGCTTCCAGCCGCAAAAATGCAACATGTCGCGATATCGTGACACCTTTTCTTTCTTGTCTTTTGGCCGTGAAAATGCAACATGTCACGATATCGTGACACTTTTTCCCTTTTGGCCGTGACAAAGCAACATGTCACGATATCGCGACACTTTTTCTATTTTGGCCACAATAATGCAACATGTCATGAAATCGTGACACTTTTTCTCTTTGGCCACGACAATGCAACATGTCGCGATATCGCGACACTTTTTCCATTTTGGCCGTGACAAAGCAACATGTTGCGATATCGTGACACTTTTTCCCTTTTGGCCACGACAATGCAACATGTCGCGATATCGCGACACTTTTTCCCTTTTGGCCACGACAATGTAACATGTCGCGATATCGCGACACTTTTTCTCTTTGCTTTGAACTGCGAAAATGCAACATGTCACAATATCGTGACACTTTTTCCTCCTTGCTCTTTCTCTTTGCTTTTGCTCATGAAAATGCAACATGTCGCGATATCGTGACACTTTTTCCTCCTCGCTCTTTCTCTTCGCTTTGGACTGCAAAAATGTAACATGTCGCGATATCACGACACTTTTTTCTCCTTGCTCTTTCTCTTTGCTTTAGACCACGAAAATGCAACATGTCGCGATATCATGACACTTTTTTCTTCTTGCTCTTTCTCTTCGCTTTACACCGCAAAAGTGCAACATGTCACGATATCGTGACACTTTTTCCCCCTTGCTCTTTTTATTTTCTTTGGACCGTGAAAATGCAACATGTCGCGATATCGCGACACTTTTTCCTTCTTGCGGTGTTTTGCTTTTTCTTTGATCTTTAGCATATGGGCCACTTCGGTCTTCTTGGAAAATATGCAAAAAGGTGCATCAGATGTTTTTTTGTAGTTAGTCACTTTTTGACTAACATTCTTGGTGCCTTTCGGGGGATTTTTTGCTTGCAAAAATTTTGAACTAGGCCTCCATCCATTGGGAAACGGAGTCAACAATGCAGTTGTAAAAATAATCTTTCAAAGAAAGACAAAGAACATAGGAAAATGCACTTAGATTAAAAGTGAACATTACCTCGTCAAAACTCCCTTTCTACCTTAGTATCTCTATTAAAAAAAAATGTTGACTTCTGATTGGCTGTGACTGAAATTTTTTGTTAAGGCCGAAAAATGGTAATATTTACAAATATTATCTGAATATATTTATATTATACTGTACATATAATTCCTTTTTTGCTTTATCAATAGAAATATAACTTTAGGTGAAATGCATTCACCATGATGGGAAAAACCAATCCATCTTGATCTTTCAACTCGAAAGCATTAAACTGTTTATCTGAAACAATTTCAAATGGTCCCTCCTAGAAAGCATCAAATTTATCATGGTTACCTAGCTTAGCTTTCTTTACATTCCATTTCAAAACCAATTATCCCACTCTAAATTTTCTGGCAGTTGTATTTTTTTTGAACCATCCTTCAGTATCTGCTATATGCTTCTGATTGTGATTGTATGATTGCTCTCTTTGTTCTTCTAACTGTAAGAGTTGCATTACTCCTGTGACTGTGTGTAGAATGTTGTCAATTTGAGGTAGCGGGTAATGATATTTGAGTGATGCTATGTTAAAATTTTTGAAATCTACACACAATCTGATATCTCCATTTTTCTTCCTGATTGGTACCAAGTTTGCTACCCAGGTGGAGTGTTTAACAGGGTATACTATTTTAGCTTGAAGGAGTTTTAGCGGTTCTTGTTTCATCAAAGATTCTATCTTCGGATTCACTGGTCTTTGCTTTTGCCTAAAATGCTTAGCTCCTTCTTTTGATTCTATGGTATGTTGAATAACATCTTTATTGTACACTTTTAGATCACTATACACCCAAGCTATGATGTCAGGGAATTTTTTACACAATTGTCTGATCTGGTTCACTTCATCTTCTATACAACTGATTCCAACCTTAATCATTTTACTTGGCTCCAACTCTACATCTTTGTATCTTCATTTATCGACCTTGATTTTTAGACCAAATGCTCTGTCATTGTTATCAAACAGGATTTCAAGGGTGATGAGACCCTTAGGAATATGATTGTTTTTTAACTGAATAATATCCTCTTCCTCTTCATCCTGTAGATCTCGATTGGTTGACCAATTCATTTCATGGATTAAGGAATCCAGTATCTATTCATCATTTTCAAAAACTTGCCAGAAAATATTTTTACCAGGCACTGAAGGCCTGTATATAAGTCTAACAGTTTTAGACTTATGAATAACATTACTTACAGGACAAAAATTAGCTCCCACTAAAGCTAACAAATATACATGGGTATTCTATTCTCTAGGGATAAACTTTATATTTAGGGCCTCAAAGGCCTCTAAGAGATCCCACACTTTGTTCCTATAAGCCTTCAAATAATTTTGTCTACTTGTACATTTTTTGGTGACTTGATTCATAATAAATTCTGAATCTCCATAGAAGAGTAACTATTTGATTCCCAATTTCTTAGCCTTTCTTAACCCTAAGAATAGGGCCTCATATTCTGTTATGTTATTGGAGAACCTCCAATTCAACTTGTAAGAGAAAACCTTTTCCTCTCTGGTGGGAGAAATAAAAACTATTCTGGCACCAGCTCCATTCTTGCACCTAGCCCCATCAAAGAAAAGCTTCCACAATTGATTCACAGAACCATCCTTTTCTAGGGAGGGTATCAATTTTCTTTTTGGTTTCTGAATAGAATAGTATCCTATTTCTATTTCTATTATGGCATTAAAATTCTGTAGAGAAAAATCATCCTCAGCTTGGAGCTCTTCTAATGTTTCTTCCATTATATCTTCTTCTATTGTTTCTTTAGTCATCATATTTACATGGTCAGTTTCACCAATATTTTCTACATGAAACGTAGATGGTTTCTAATTAAAAACCTTGACCCTTATACCTTTGAAAGGTATCTCCAAATGAGAATAATCTAAGGATAAGTATCCTCCTATATTTGTTGTGAACTCTCTGGATAGACACATACCAAAATAGGACTCCAAATCTACGACTACTGCCTCTTGTATGACTGTCATCTGAGGCATTTTATGCAGCTGTATGGGAATATCCTTTATCACTCCTATAGTTTTTATTGGAGTAACATTTAACTATAGGATGCCTGCATTGATCCTAGTGTACTCCATTCCCATAATATCACATACTGCTTTGGGTATCATAGTGATAGCAGTGCCTGAATCTATCATGCAGTTGTGGACAACCCATCCTTCTATTTGAAGGGACAAATAAAAAGGTGGTGGCCTGTTCTTACCAGTGGTAGACATCAAGTTCATTAGAACTATTTTTGAAGATGATGCAGTCCTACCTCCATTTTTCATTATTCTTAGGGATTCTTGTAGGAGATCGATTTGACATGGGATTTGAAGAGCATCATACATACTTGCCTTAGAAGGAGTCTTTTTCATTTCCTCTCCTATACTAAATGTAGGTGAATCAACTATTCTTTCTCTTTCTTTGGAAAAAGTTTCATATTTATTTTTGTATCCCTGGGTAGCTTCAGTTCTTTGCCTTTTTGTCAGTGAGGGGAATCTCAACCTTTCCCTACCCTGTTCTTGGGTTTCATTTTCCCCCCGAGGAATAAATTCTTTGTGTGTTTCTTGCCCTTGACTTTTGTTTGGAAACTAATATTTTCTTTCCTAAGGGAGACTTCCCTTAGGAGTTTCTTTGGAAGCAGGGGAAACATTCAATGGCTGAAGCTCTTTAGGGTCTACTTGTAGTGGTTTCTTACCTGATATTGTCAAAACTAAAACCTGTTCTATTGTAGGCATCATGAAGTTGTGGTCCTTATCTCTAATTATATTTACATGGCATTTCATTTTTTATTTACTCTTTTCAACTACTATACTTTGTACATAATGCTGGTGTATCATACACAAAATTTCCCCATGTGGATCGTTACATGTAGTACACCAAAAGTTAAAATCAGTGGGAGGCTCCTCGGCCTCCACTATCTCATTTGTATATATCGTGCTCGGTCTCTCTTGTCCCCTATTGCTTGATTGTGCTGCATCTCTTGTTAGAAAATTCCTTTCAGCCTCTCTCTTTTTTATGGATGCCATTTCATTTGATAATGTCTTCATTGTATCAATTATGGTCGTGTATTGATCACTGGGGGGAACTAATGCAAGGGGTGTAGCTGGTAATGCAAGGAATGTAGGAGGTGCGGCTATAGCTGGGAGGGCCTGTGTTGATGGGAGTACAGGCAGTTTAGAAATTGATGCTTGGGAAAGCTCTGGTAAAATTGGCAATAGAATTTTTGATGGATTTATTTTTGTAGCGATGAGATCATCTTTGCCCTTTGCTGCCTATAGATAGATCCTAGGAAAAGTGGTTACATGGGATTGCCTTATTATCATACTAATATCTGAATCAAAATCCCTTAAATAATAGCATATAGCTTGTTCTTCCATGGGATTTAGGCCTTGTGGTACTCTATCATGAGTTCTGGTAAATTTGATGTTGAAATATTGGATTTCTTCTTATGGATACCTCTCAATGACAGTGAATTGATTCAACAATGTGAAAGGATTCGCATGTATATTAAATTCATCGGCTAGACAACCGGCCAGTACTGCCCAAGAAGTAATGGATCCAGTGGGAAGCACTCTGTACCAATAGAGCATCTTTCCTTTCAAAGATATAATAAAAAATATGACCATTACATCTTCCTGAGTGATGTTGTAAATAGATGCTAGCAATGATACATCTAAACAATGCTCATCTGCTATTTTGCCTGTTTCGTCAAAGGTTGGTAATGCTTTTAGTGCAGCTTGTGGAATTTGGTGGTGTGTTCCCAAGTTCAAAGGACCAGTTTGATTCCACACAAGATGCACTGGGGCAGGGGTTGCTACCATGATTGCTAAAGGAGTTACAACCGCTATGGGATTGCTTGCAGATGCTCCTACAATGGGTGTTAAAGAGGTGCTAATGGTGCCGGGAGAATTTGATCGTGCGGCTAGCATAGGGTGTGCTTTTAGGCTTCCGAGATGTAGTTCAAAGAACTCGATAGGTTCTTCAAAGTTTCTAGCTCAGGATCTGGTTATCATATGGCTATATAACCAAAAGGTTTTTAGACAAGGTATTTCTTTTATGGTCTAAATTGCAATGGAGTCGCCAGGTGGTTTTTATTGAGATTTTTAAACAAAAAGGATCTTAAGGTAAAACACCAAAACTTATAAAATACTATGGGATTGCTGGTCCCATTGGGCATGCCAAAAAATGTTGGAACAAATTCTTGAGTGTGACTTTTAGATGTTTGTCTAAAAGCATGTAAATATCTTTTAATGTTCAAATCTAGAAACAAGATTTATATGAATTCCTGAGTGTGACTTTTAGATGTTCATCTAAAAGCATGTAAATATCTTTTAATGTTCAACTCTAGAAACAAGATTTATACGTGCACAATCCAGATTTTAGAACAGATACATTATAAAAATTAGAATGAATAAAATTTAAAACACCAGATACATACACTTGCACACAGAAGTTTCAGAAGCCAGAAGAAGAAATTTTTTATTGCTTGTAATCCAGTACATGTACATCAAGCTTGTAAACATCCAAGAGCTGACATTCTTTATAGAGTCGCTCACCCCTATATATACCCTAAAAGAGTATATTTTTATAAGTACATCTTACTATTTTACAAGCAATCATCTGCAGTTTCTAATAATACACAAGTCTTCTATGAATTAGATATCTTCTCTGCAGATTAGATTCTAGATGAGCCTGTCACATTTTCAATCATCTGGCAAGCCTGCTCCATCCTAGATTTCTAATAATCATGTCAAAAATTTGTTCTTGGTGTCAGTGCATGCTTTTGATTGCCAAAAATACATTTTATTCCTTTACAGCTGGTGTGTTGCAAAATCATGACATTCTTTCCTTGCTTTGATCTTTTGCTGCCTCCAGCTACGAAAATGAGACATGTCATGAAATCGTGACATTCATCTCTTGTTTTGCTCCTCTACCGCTTCCATCCATGAAAATGAAACATGTCATGAAATCACAACATTCATCTCTTACTTTGCTCTTTTGCTGCCTCCCACTGCAAAAATGAGACATGTCACGAAATCACGACATTCGTCTCTTACTTTACTCTTTTGCTGCCTCCCACCGTGAAAATGAGACATGTCACAAAATCGCGATGTTCATATCTTGCTTTGCTCTTTTACCACTTCCAACCGCAAAAATGAGACATGTCACGAAATCATGACATTCATATCTTACCTTGCTCTTCTGTCGCTTCCAGCCGTGAAAATGCAACATGTTGCGATATCGCGACACCTTTTCTTTCTTGTCTTTTGGCCGTGAAAATTCAACATGTCATGATATTGCAACACTTTTTCCCTTTTGGCCACGAAAAAGAAACATCTTGTGATATCGTGACACTTTTTCTCTTTTGGCCGCGACAATGCAACATGTCGCGATATCGTGACACTTTTTCTCTTTTGGCCACGACAATGCAACATGTCGCGATATCGCGATACTTTTTCCATTTTGGCCACGACAAAGAAACATGTTGCGATATCGCAACACTTTTTCCCTTTTTGCCATGACAATGCAACATGTCGCGATATCATGATACTTTTTCCCTTTTGGCCGCGACAATGTAACATGTCGCGATATCGTGACACTTTTTCTCTTTGCTTTGAACCGCGAAAATGCAACATGTCACGATATTGTGACACTTTTTCCTCCTTGCTCTTTCTCTTTGCTTTTTCTCATGAAAATGCAACATGTCGCGATATCGCGACACTTTTTCCTCCTCACTCTTTCTCTTCGCTTTGGACCACAAAAATGCAACATGTCGCGATATTGTGACACTTTTTCCTCCTTGCTATTTCTCTTTGCTTTGGACCACGAAAATGCGACATGTCGCGATATCATGACACTTTTTTCTTCTTGCTCTTTCTCTTCACTTTAGACCACAAAAATGCAACATGTCGTGATATTGTGACACTTTTTCCCCCTTGCTCTTTCTCTTTGCTTTGGACCACGAAAATGCAACATGTCGCGATATCGCGACACTTTTTCCTTCTTGCGGTGTTTTGCTTTTTCTTTGATCTTTAGCATATGGGCCACTTCGGTCTTCTTGGAAAATATGCAAAAAGGTGCATCAGATGTTTTTTGTAGTTAGTCACTTTTTGACTAACAGAACCATGTTGGACAACCATGGTAGGTAGTCTATAGAAATAACAAACTGGGCATCCAACAAATTTTGTAGCTCGTCTTTGACCATCAAGGCCATCGTTGGATGCATCTTTCTTAGTTTTTTATTGATAGGTTTGTCCTTGGAGTCAAGCATCATATTGTGGATGACTAGATTTGGATCTAGTCGCGTCATGTCTTTGTAAGACCATGCAAAATTTGCCTTCTTCTCTATGAGAAGGGCTATGTAATCAGCTTGTTCTTTGGGTGATAGAATTTCCCCCAACTTGATATACTATGGATTATCTGGATCTAAGTCGATATCTATGTCAATCATAGGATCGATTGACATATGCGACCCCTCCTATAGCTAGTAGGGGGTAGGGATCAAATGGATGTCATCCGCTGGATTTATATCATCAATGGGAACCTCGGGTTCCTCTTCAACATGGAAGACATCATGAGCTAGCCCTGGGGATAAGCAATATGGAAGCAACATCTTGTTGCAAGGCCAATACTAAGAGGGTGATGGGGGTGAATCTTCCTGGTCAAAGTTGATTACCCCCAAGTCAAGGTGCAATGGCTTTGATAGATTATTCGGATCTTGTAGGGGCTTAAACAGATCTATGAAAATAATATTTATGGATGGATGATTTTCCCTAGGTGGTTGGTGGTGACCATGGACCTTCAGATGCATCATGACCTGACGAGATGGTTGCGGAGGTGGCAGAATGACAATCAGTGGTCAGTGTGGTTGTGGGTGAGCTTGCTCCTCTAAAGGTATAAGTTGTTGCTAGATGGGATGATGTAATGGGAACATGCATAGATAGAACTCATCCTCGTCATCTACAAGGATGAATTGAGGGCCTTCTCCTTTTGAGCTACCAGATCTGATGGGTGTGACTCCATAATCTGACTCATAATCAGTTGTCCACTCATAAGGGGACCCTAGATCCTCTTCCTCATTGTCATGGGGAAGAGTACATGAACCTTCACCTCTCTCATAGGATTGGATACCATCATGAGGTGGTTTTTCATCTCCCAAGGGCATGGGGAAATAGTTCCCCAATGAGTACATGTGATTAGGGTTGGCAAAGGGACCTTGGGCTAACTCATATCTATAGTTGAAGCACATGCACTCCAGACCATCTACAAGAGCATCCAAGGGCAAGGGGTGATTATGTCTGAATCTCGATTTATCATAAGGCATCTGGTACTAGGTTTGAAATGGAACCTGCATGCCTTGCTCATACAAGCCTAAGTCATAACCATGCCAATTGCAAAGGTCAAGGTACTTTAGAGTAAAGTCTAGGTTAGACAAGTAGTTGATGTCTTCTACAAAGGGCTCCTCATCCTCCTCTTGTTGTTGGTAGGGTTTTATGTCGTAGTCTAGTCCCCCATAGATAAAATTTATTTGATTAGGGAGGACACCTAGGGGGACAATAGTGCCTATAGGAAGATGGGGTCGACCCATGTCTTGCATAGACTCTATAGTTGGGGTAGTTGTGACCTACCTAACTATGTATTCTCCTAATTTGGTGGAAGCCAAGTGCACTATCACCTGAGGCTACAAATAGAAGAGTTATGAGAGGGATATCTGATCTGATTCATCATCTATCGCTTGTGGTAGCTCTTCATAATTTGGGCTAGGTACCTCCTCTATGGATATAGTGGATATGGTCGGTTGGACCTCATAAATAGGCTTCTTCCCTAGGTTTCTCAACAAAGAATCCACTAGCCTAGTGGGAATTAGAGGAGGTGCCGATGATGAGGAAGGTATATCATGCGATGATGAGGGAGTCAAACCTTGATTGGATTTATTCAATTGGAAGTCCAGGTGTGTTGATGGTAAGGTTGACTCAAGGATCTGCTGCACCATGTTATAGTACTTGTAGTGATCTAGGTCCCTAGGGATGAGATGAACTTATCCTTCATGAGTTTACTTGAGGAATTGATGAGAAATGGAAGGGATGCACTTCATGTCCCTAATCCATGGTTTTCCTAATAGTATATTGTACACCATCTCACCCTCCAGTATGTGGCATAGCATCGAGATGGTCTTTTCTCCTACCTAAATTAGCAGGACGATCGTACCAACTATTGAGCATATGGCATCATTAAATGCTCAAAGGGTGTATGTAGATGTGACAATATGGGATGTCAAGAGCTTCAAGTGCTTGAGAGCGGTTGTAGTGATGATATTTCTAGAATACCTTGTGTCTATCAACACTCTCTTGTATGGTGTCCTATTTATACATGTGATGATGTGCAAGGGAGGGTCCACCGTATCATTTGGAACCGATTTAAGCTCATCCTCTTGGAAGGTGATTACCATTTCAGTGCACTGCCTTACATGCCCCAAAAAATTATTGAATGAGTTGGAATCCTGGGGTAGAAGCTCTATGGCCTTAAGGATATCCATCTAAAGCTCTGAGTGAGCTTGCTATTAATGGTGGCCATGATTCTAGGTGGAAGGCTCGACAAAGGAGGCAGTGGATGTTGTGATGTCGAATGGAAATCACCCTAAGTTGCAGGTGGTGCAAATACACTTGGATACCGCCTGTTCCTCATGACAATGCTAATCATGCAGACATACCCCTACTAAGGAGGGGCATGGTGAACCTCATTTACCTGGGAAATTGGCTTGGCCTGCTCTGCATGGCCAGGCAGGAGGTCTTTAAAGACCTCCATTTTTTGGTTGTTTGGTGCGATAGGGTTGTCTACCTGAAGATCCTTCTATTGATCATGTCTTGTTCCAAGTTTTTAAACTTGTAGCACATGTTCACATCATGCCTATTTTTCCTATGAAATTTTCAATATAGGTCTTCTCTATACCCTTTTGGCTTGGGTGTATTTGGGTCGATAGGTTGACTATCAGGCAGATTGATCGAATGCACCACTAAGAGATGCTCAAAAAATGAGTCCATGGACTCTATAAGGGGCATGAACTACCGCTTGGGGCAAGGCTATTGATTTTGCCCTTAACTATTTTTATTGTCCTTAGCATAGTCTCAATGTGTGGTCTGATAATTGGGCTTTTGAGGCAGTGCAACTTGCACTATCCCCAAGATGCTAATGGCAACTTGATTCTCTACTTCTAGCTTATACTACACTAGGGTGCTCTTATTATTCTTGTTCCACTCCTTCTTATGAGGTTTCACAATCTCCCCCTCTTGAATTTTTATTTATTCGATAATCCTAGCCTATGCTAGAGCATCTTCAAGAGTCAGGTACTATTACAGTTGCAACAGCAAGGATATTGGCTTAAGGCAACCCTTGGAGAACATATGAGTTAGCTCCAACATGGGGAGGAGATAAGGTAGTTTTGCGAGCAAGGTCCACCACCTATTTCCATAATTTGTTATTGAATCATCATCATATTGTTAACCTAGCTATGTCAGCCAGTGTTGTATTCCTCTTGGTATTGAAGGTGAAGCATTCTAGAAATGGATCTGTAAGTTCATCCAAAGTGTGGATGCTATGCTTAGGGATCTAGTAAAACCACTCCGAGGCAGGGCCCAAAAGGTTAGTCACAAATTTCTGCAAAAGCAAAGCATCATTGTCATGAAGAATTGGCCCATAAATCTAGTGACATGCTCCTCCGCATCCTCTTCTCCTTGAAACATAGATAGTTGTGGCAATTTGAATTGCTCTGGATAGGGAGGCATAGGCATTGAAGGATTGATGGGTTGACTGCACAACTAGTTCATAGTGGGATTTTGAGACCCAGACCCATAGGTCTTGTGTTTCACCAACTATAGGTGCTCTAGCAGCTCTCTGTATGGGTCTAAGGACTTTATATCATCATTCTTGCTCACATATTGTGGTGGAGGTCTAGGATCCTCCAACCTATTACAGGGTGGTGGCCTATCACCCCTTGCCTTGATAAGGCATCTCCAAATACTCTACTTTGGCTCATGCTCATTGTAGGCCCCATAGGGCATCTCTCAAGCCAGTCTATAAAGAGGGGTATCCACCCACTATGGGCATCCTGTATCTGACCTATGAGGTAAGTCTTGATATGGCCTAGGAGGTTGTGAAGGCAACACTGGATAAGATCTAGGAGACCTATATTGAATGAGTGTGGGTTGACTCGGGGGGACTTCTGGCCTATGGGTCTTAGGGGTAGGGACCCTCTCCCATAGAGTCTGCTAGAACAACTCGTTGGTCTATCGTTCAATCCTTTCATTTTAAAGAGTATGCAAGCGGTCTAGTTATTATTTGTCCTATCGAAGCTTCTTGAACTGAGCTTGGCATTTTGCATGCTTTGCAACTTCTTGCTTGATTTTTTGTACCATGTGAGGCCTAGGGTGTCTAGGGGCATCACCTTACGGTTGACCTCATTCAAGATAATTTGTGATATCTATCGAGTGCTTGCCCATTTGGAGGTTCATTGCATTGACATGAGGTTCGGGCTAGAACATCTGCTCATTATACTCAGAAGACATAGAGGCACATCAACCATGTGCAGAATACTACTAAGGAAATTCTAGGATTTTCTCGTGCCTTCTTTCCTGGATGAGTAAGGGTAGGGTAAAATTGGATCACCCTGAGTGATGAGTGTCATACCCATCAGGTTGCCTAAGTTATTGTACTCTATCAAGGTGATAGGTAGGTAAGGTCATACCGACTTGCCCTACCCAATGTGTGAAGTTGTGTTCTTGCCTATGAATATGCATGTTAGCCCTGATGGGTACATAGATGGGTGGCATCAATCTATCTATTAGCACCTCAGCGCATTGTTGCCTTTCATAAAATAAGGCTTGTGATGTATCTACATACTGGGAAAACTCTCCCAAGTAATTTCCATCATCCCTCGGGGTGTCCCATATAGGATCCCCCCAGGGATGAGGCTCATGCCCTACTATCTTAGGGCTAGGTGGAGTAGAAGCTCGCCAGGGAGGTATAACCAAATCCCTAGGGCTATAGCGGAGATGATTCATGTCTCCTAATCCACTCTCCATAGCTTCCACCTATGTTTGGGCTTGGATGTGGGTGCACACCATTGCGATCCTCTATCAAAACCCCAAGTGATTATCTTCTTTACAAATTTTTAATGAGACAACAAACAAGAAAGAAAACACTCAATAAGATAGATGATTATCTTGTTTAAGTTTTAGATGTGAATCCCTAAACTTTTTTGAGTGTTTTAGATGTGTTGCTTGTAAATAATGACATTGTGTCGTGTATTTGAAATATTTTTGGATGATGCACTTAATTATTTAAAGGATTTCACCTATATACTCACACAAGTTGAATATGGTGATGAAATCCATATCCAACAAGGTAGCATAGGTACTACCAACCCTCACCCAACACCTCGTGCGCAAGATACACTCCTCCAAAGAGGAATGTGTGCTATTTTACATGGTTAGGATAGATCTTGGGTCAGCCTTTGCCACGGATGGATCCTGATCATACTATTTCACATGAGCCAATCAAGTGGTAATTATATCCACTATTGGTCTCGATCGACGGGTTGGATGTGAGAGCCTAACATCATAGATGTTAAAATAAAATGTGATGTGTGGGGTTCTTTTTAACTTAAAAGAAAGCAAGAAAATAAGAATTCAATGATCATTCACTAAATGCATGCATAAGGTGCATTTTACTTTCATAAAGGTTAGTATGGAAAAAAAAATAACTCATGAATGTATCTAGAAATGCGGAAGCCCTAAATGCTAGCCTACCCATTGGGTAGGCTACAAGCAAGCAATCCAAAGAGATGCATTCCTACTTTAAATTTGTTTTGATTTTTCTCCTTTTATGTGTTTTTATTATTTTGTGTTTAAGAAAATGAAACTAGCTTCTAACCTTTCTAAGCAAGCAGAGATGCGAGAAAAACCAAATAATCTAAAAAATAAACTGTTTCTATAAATGCAAAACAGAGATGGAAGACTCAGGAACCTACCCATCACTACCAAAACTTGCTATTTTTGGAATTCTACTTAGAAATATCTTTGGTTCTTATTCACTCTAGGGTGGGATTAATAGCAGTTCTGTATTCATTCCAGGGTGGGAGGAATTCACATTCATCCCTGGGTGGCACAAATACCAAGTCAGTTCATTTTAGGCCAGAATGAATAGCACCTACAACATGAAAAGATGAAAAATGAGATCTAAAATTCACCTAAAAAAAAAGGGATAGGGTCCCACCATGATCGCCACTAAAGTAGGAAAAAATCATGCACCAAATGATGATAAAAAATATGCTTATCTATTCCCTATCACTTATGAGCATCAAACAGAAGCATACGAGTAAATATGGAAAAGTAACGAATAACAAGAAGTAAAGAAAATAAATTTATTTATTATTAATAAAATTGATAAAATTATAGGTTAAAATGCATCCTCTTGAGGGCTCAAAATGGATGATATAAATTTTTACAACTCGGGTGCCCAAGGATCGAAATCCTTCAAGAAATTCGGGTGCACATCCAATGTCTTTCCTTGTACCCACAATCGAGGTGGGCAGGCCAAGGTTGCTGCCACTTGTGTCTTTAATATATGTGTCTTATTATTCTTCCCAATGCGCTGTAATGACCTACACCTACACATAAGGAAACCAGAATTTTCAAATAGTGAGTGCGTATGATAAAAAACATGCAATCCCCATAGGGGAAAAATGGCTAATAGTGATAAAATGCATCAAACCAACTCCAAATGACAAAATATTAAATGGGTATGTAGATAAATAGTTTTTGGTAATATATCACCAAAAATCACACCGAAATTGCATCCAACCATGTTTCAAAATTGGGGCGACCATTCACAACCTACAAAACCCAAAGCAAGCAAATTCTGATCGTACGTATATCCAAAATGCATGAAAATTGGAAATAATATATGGAATTCTATTCTAAGAAAAAAAAATTGATTATATTGGTGAGATCAATCATATTTTGGGTGTTCTCTCAGATGACCACTAGATACCTGCAAGAGACCCTGCAAATCACTAAAAATGTAATATCTCGGCCAATATAGCTCATAATGACATGAAATTTTAACTGAAGCATAATATAAGCATGTGCAAAATATATAATTAAAAAGAGTCAAGAAATCATTCACATATCTCTATTAGTCATGGGGTGGGACAAATAGGACTGTCATAGATTGGGGGGCACCCGGGGGTGGGACACCCATAGAATATGCCTAAATTTTACCACCAATTCCACTTGGAAAATATGAAAAAACCTATGGGATGTATTGTAATTAAATTTGGTGAGGGAATTCACTCAATTTGTTTGGTTTTGTAATAGATTATGCCTCTTATATCACTCGTAAACCTCCTTCACTAGGTAGATATTTCGAGGGAAAATGGGGGCAAAAGGGTGGATGGAAATATTGGCAGCATTTCGTTGCTTTGCTCTCAAAATCTCCTCTCCTTTTTGTGGAGAATGTATCCACTTTATAGCCCAAGGAGGCTTCATGGGTCAAAAAGGCATGCGAGGGCATACAAGGCAAGATGCGCCACTTGGCCATCAGGGTGACATGGGTTGGAGGGAGAAGACAATCTCCCAATTTGGCCTCCCTCATGGGATGGAGCATTAATATGTTGAGTGCTCTAACTTTTGGGATGTTAGGGACTAGAAATGTAACCGTTGGTAGGTGCCATTTGTCCATATTTCACTTTTTTCTAGTCAAACCTACTATTCGCTCTACCCTAGAACAAATGTTGCTATTCACCCTAGGGTGGGATGAATAGGTTTTGTATTCATCCTAGGGTGGAATGAATAGCATCAGGTTGTCCAAAAGGTGCCAAAAGTGGCCTAGAACCTTTCAAAACCCTGTGCCAAGTGGTTAGAACCATTGTATGCCTCCCGAGGTCTACCCTAGGGGCTCTGGTGTGTCATGAAGCCACTGTTTATGGTAGCATAATTTGATTGACCAAATTTTAGTGTCTACACCACCATGTATTAATCTTAGCCATCCACTTAAAATTATCCATGTCACACATTAAAGTCATAATATTAGCCCGATGATATAATCTCGATTGCCAGTTGGTGTCATCGAAACCCTAACATGTTGAAGGTAAGTTATAAAATATCGTTCACTCTTGTGAAGAAGGGTTGATTGGTTGATGGGTTAATCAATTTGAAATTTGATAATTTATTCTTGAGAGCATACCTTATCATTTAAACCCTAGAATTTTACTAACATCCTCCCTCCTTGCCACCATCACATCCTCCATTTTGTTGCCAAAAACCCATGTGAATCAGATATGGTTTTGTAGATTGCTCTTCCATCACTCTTAAACACTATAGAGCATTCCTAGAATGCTTCTAAGCATCCCAAGAATTTTTTAGGGCATTCATAGCCCTCCAAAAATACCCCAAGGCATTTCCCCTCAATTTATTTGAAGCCGATAAATCCTTGAATGCTTCCAGGTGTTTGCATGCCATCAAATCGTAGAAACAAAGACATAGATAAGGTATATTAGGTATATTATAACAAGGTAATAGGTATCATTGCTTTTCAACCTATGTTTTCTATATTTGAATTACATTCTATTCTTATTACACCTAGGTTTTAGGGTCTTACATAGTGAAGACCTCACATATACTACTAATTTTTTTATGTTGTGATTTGTGTGTAGGTTACAGGATACATATTTATTAATGTTTATTGCATCTTGAGTGGTCTCATAGGGATATGCAAAGCCCACTCACAAAATATTTGGAGTGAATATGAACCAAAGACGCCAAAATTCATTTTAATGAGGATTTCAAACCCTCTCATTATAATATTATATCAAAATCAATAGTATATTGTAACCCTATATTTGAGGTAAATCTATTATACAATTTGGGGATCTAGGCTCCTTGAGTTATAATAAATTAGATCTACCATTTTGTGCATACATTGTGTTATTTGATTTGATATATATTTTTATTGGTGTTTTTCATTTTAACTTTATGTCTCCTTTTATTCTCTGGCACATCTCACATTTAGCCATAAAAGTTTGAATATCCTTCTTCATTCCCTTCCAAAAGAAAATACACTTAATCATTTCATAATTATTGAGGAACATAGAATATATGATGGTTGGTGAGGTATGCATCTCCTTCAAAATGAGTTCCCATAGTTGTGAATTTTAAGGAATAACAAGGTAGTCAAGGTATCCCAAATCTTATATATCCTAATGTATCCCAGGCATGAGTTAGACACTGTTTAAATTTTGGTGATCAAAGTTGGAAATCCCAAGTCCTTGATCATGTCCTCTATAAAATAATTATTCCAGTGAGGTATAGGAGAAGAGATAGCATTTAACAAAATTTGATCCTTAAATTTTTGAGAGAGTGGATCAACCACAATGTTCTATTTTACCTTTTTACTTGTAATTTCATAGTCATAGCCCATTAATTTAGGTACCCATTTTTGTTGTTTAGGTGTGGCAACTTGTTTGTCCAAGAAGTACTTGATACTTTGGTGGTATTTTTTGAGGGAAAAATGATGAAAAATGAGATATGGTCTCCAGTGAATATCCACATAAAAATAGATAGGATATCCTTTGTATAAGTAGATTTGCCTAAATTTTGGCCTAAAAGTGCTTTATTGGTGAAGGTCAATGGTCTTACCTCTTGTATCACCATGACTCCTATGCCATTTCCTAAAGAATACATTACAATTATAAAAGGTTTAGAAGAATTAGGTATGGCTAACATTGGGGTGGTTGTCATGGCATACTTCAAGTCAAAGAAAGCCTTGTTAGCTGGGGTAAACAACTAAAATAATTCTTTTCAACATGGCCATTAAAGGAGCTACAATTTTTCCATAGTTTTTGACATATTTGTGGTAGTACCTTGTGAGTCCCAAAAATCCTTAAAGTCATTTGAAAGTGTGAGGTTTTGACCAATATTGAACAATTTGAATCTTGTTAGTATGAAATTTAACTCCATATTTGGTGATAATGTGTCCCAAATGCTCCACATCTATCATATCAAAATAACACTTAGACATATTAACATAAAATTTAGTTTGAGATAAAAGTTGTAGTCTAATCCAAATGTATGAGGTGTTCCTCCCAAGAGCAACTATAAATCAAAATTTCATCAAGAAAACTAGAATAAATTTGTGAAAAAATTGGTAAAATATGATATTGATGAGACTTTGAAATGTGGATGGTGCATTCATTAGGCCAAATGACATAAAAAAAAATTTATAATGGCCCTCATGAGTTTGAAATGTTGTTTTAGAAATATCCTCCTCATTGAGCCTTATTTGATGATAGCCCAAGAAAATATCCAACTTGGAGAAAAACATTGCACCATGTAGCTCATCTAAAAATTCATCAACCACTAGAATATAAATTTTATCCTTAATAGTGAGCTTATTGAGCTCACAAAAATATATACATAATTTCCATGACCCATATTTATTTCTAACCAATAGGATTAGAAAATAATAAGGACTGTTACTAGGCCTAATGAATCATGATTATAGCAATTATTGTACACATTTCTCAATTTCTAACTTAAGTTCTTAGGGGTACTAGTAAGGTCTGATGTTATATGACATACTACTAGGTACCAATGGTATTGCATGATCATGGGAATGACATGGAGGTAATTATATCAGTTCTACAAAAATCGCATCATGCTTAGTTAAAATGAGTTGCAAATATTCTTGGGGCTTGTCTTCAACTGAGGTTTGAGATTGAATTGCAAATATTTAAGCCATTACACCAATGTAATATTTTTTGTAACTTCTCCATACAAATTGAACTAATAATATACAGAGATTCTATTGGTGAATCATAGAGAGTGTAGGACCTACCATTTTGTGAAAATTGCATTCATATTTTTACAAAGTTCTAGGATATTGTTCCCAAGGTACCTAGCCATTTAGCTCCTAGCACAACATAGCATCCTCCCAGTTGAAGAGCAAACATATCAATTTTAAGTTTATAGTCCCCTATATTCAACTGGTATCAGCTTAGGAAAGTCTAATTTAGGCATCCTAAATATAATATATATGCCAAAAGGATAACAATAGCATTCTTTCTCCTTGTAGACTCTCTTCTCTTTATTGCTTGAACTGCCAACTAGTTTTCAATATTAAGATGCTCAAACACCTTTGGGCCTTCCCTTAGTTCATCCTTAACCTCTAGGAATTTTTCTTTAAATGTAGCATTGAATCTAAGATGGTCACCTCTTATAAGTGATACTTCTTCCCTCATTTGTTTAAATCCATTTCTAAGGTTAGTGAGTGTGGCACCCATTTTCTCCATAAGGTTGCTTTGTTCTAAATCCTTTTGGTATACTATAGTTCCTCTAGCCATTTACTATTTGAACCACTCCCACTAACTTACTTACTTAAAATAGAAGTATTGTTCCAAGAGTTACTATTTTTAGTAATAGGATAGAAAAAGTGTTTAAGTGCTTTATATTAAAATGATCAACTTAAAAAGATAAGCACAATGGACTAGGTATTACAATAATATGTTTTCTCATCCTAAAGTTTTTTCTTGGGGGGTGTTATCTACAAGTGTTGTCTATTTTTCTCCTAGAGTCTCTATTCACTTAGAAAAATAACTTTTTTTTGACAACCCTTACTAGACTCTGCACTGTTTGTTATTGAATTTGTTCTATCTTACACTATGCTATCACTAACACTGTAGCTCACTATTTTTGACAACTATCTTAACTGACTCTATTACTGATAAATTTCCTATCTATTATGATTCTTGAATTTTATATGTAATTATTATTGATGCTAGTAGACTCTGTCTTTATTGTTACTAATAAAAACTATTATGATTGTTATTCTCAACACCAATTTTTATTGACTATTTGTGTTCAATTAATTCTGGGATAGTGTAGTCTCCTCAGTATGCTCATTTTTTTATGTAGTTTTTTGACATGCATGATAAATAGAAATAGGGTACTCTCAGCCAATGTGTGTGTATTTACTATAGGCCCTCTGTTATATTATAGTAACAAATGATAGTGCTCAAACCAATATTTTAGGCTACTACTCAAGGAGGATTCCACACATACCCTTGAGCACACTACTTGCCTCTTTGATAGTACATGAGGGTGATCTTCTTGGATGTTGTGTTCAGTGTACTATGGAGAATACATGATCAAATTTCTTCCTAATACTAAAGGTTTATCCTAATCCTAGGGGGTCTTTCAAGATACCCAAAGATACATGGGAGTTTAATTTTGTGTATGGGTGCTATTTGAGGCTTGGGTATTAGAGCCTAATTGCCCCTCACTTCACTATATGCTTTATGGGTAATCTAGCTTAGCCAATAACAATAGCTCCTATATGATATTGTAAACCCAAAAATAGCATTTCTAACCTAATAACTAATAAATATAAAAAGGAGTTTGTATTTTTCTCTCTTTTTTTAATAAGATAACAAGCAAAAAAATGAAAACATGGAAATTTATACCTAACAATCGATATGATAGAGCAATAACTATTGTAATCATAATGGAACACAATATTAGAAAGATATATAATACCAATTTTTATGAACCTTCTAATTAAAATAAACACATTCACATAAATACTGCAATAAAAACAAAAATTCATGAAAGAACAAAATATTGCAATACAAAATGTAAATGTAGAAATATGTTAATCTCATAAAGCAAAACTTAGAATCATGTGCATATTCAAGGGGAAACGTCCTTCAATAATTTCATTCAATATGCAAAATATACATTTGTTTATGGTCCTTTTTATTTTAAATATTCACTTCATGCAACCCTACCCTAATGCTCAAGAGCTAGATTACATGTAAAGTTCCACTCGAGGTAAAATCTTCTACCAATCAACAACTACATTCTTGATAATGGTTACATGAAATGACCCCACTTGTATAGGTGCCTCAATTGTCACATACCATTACAAAATATTATAAAATATCATTATAATGGTGTCACTACATAATAATATGAGAAATACATAATAATGTTAGGATGGAGTTCTAACATTAAACTTTTATACTATTTAATAATTTGGGTGCAAATTGAAGTTGACTAATTTGAATTCATTTTGATTTTAGGAATTATAAGAAGTGGATTAATTAATTAACATGGAGTGATAAAAATAATTAATTAAAATTTGAATTATTGGGAGTTATACGTAGGTGGATTTAATTAATTGGATGATTGAATGAAGAAATTGATTTGATGAAATTTATTTTTTTGAAGAAGTTGATTTGATAAATTAAGAAATGAATAAAGAAAAAAGAAGAAATTTATTTGGTTAATGATTGAAGAAATTGAATTAAGATATGAATTAATTTAAGAAGTGATAAAAATTGAAGGGAGGTATAAGAATATTAAAATTTGGAATTTATTGAAGAATTAATTTGAAGAATTGAATTTGATTGATTACTTGGGAGATATAAGAAGAAAGAATTTTGATATCTAGAATTGCAATTAAATTGATTTGATAAGATTGAAATAGAAGGGAGGAAATTAAACTTTGAAATTGATTGATTGAGAAATTAAATAAAAGGGAGTCATAAGAAGTGAATGAAATTGGTTTAATTAAATTGAAAAGAATTGAAATTTGAAATAGAGAAAGCAAAGATTAATATTGAAAAATAGAAGAAATAATTTTGGAGATAAAAGCAATTACAAAAATTTAAAGAAGAAGAAGATTATGAGAACATTTATGAATTGAAAGATTGATTAAAATGAATTTAAGACTAATAAGGATTTCTACATTAAAGGGAAAAAAATTGAAAATGAGTACATCAAGAAGACCATATATATTTAAAGGTCCAAACTTCATGAAAAGAAACTTTCAAAAACAAAAGTAATTTTTATAGACATGTTCTTAGATATAATAAACCACGAGAAACTCAAGCAAATCCAAAAATAAAATATAAATATGACTTGTGGTATATTGATTTTGGAGCAATCTACCATATCACAAGAAATATTTCTTGGTTTGACTCAATTTAAGTGAAAACAAATATACCAATGAAGATAGCATATGATAAGATTTTTCATGTACAAGGATTAGAAAATGTCACTCTTAGTTTACCATATTTTGAATGTACATTGGAAAATATACTTTATGTTCCTGGCATTGCAAATAATCTTATCTAAATATCTCAATTGCTTGACAAAGGAAGAACTATGGAGTTCAAATATATTAATGGCAATAAGAAATATCTCATTAAGAGAAGATAAAATTAAAGCTATGGGATCCCACAAGAATGGGATATTTGCATTGGATGTGATATAAATATCATAAAAAAATTTAAATCAACTTTTACCATGAGCATAAGAACTTAAGATTTTGTTGAATGAATGCTCTACTAGGGTTTCACCACAATGCCTTGAGTAGGGTTTGAAACTGCTCTCTACCTACCCATGGTTGCTTCTAGTCCAAATTTAATGTCTATATGACATAGGTTGCCCACCACACCAATCTTGTTATTGAGAAAATTATGGTGGCTAAAAATATTTTATATAGGAGTGATCATGATCTAAACTACATATTTATTAGCATGAGACTATCTCTAGGGTTTATAACCTCTTGGATTTGAAAGAATTGGGAATTTTTAGGGAATATTTCAATATGCATCATCAATAATGGATACTACATAGTGAGTTTCTCTTCAAGAGAGGACAAAGAAAAATATTTTGAATCAGGGAAGAGAATCTATGGAATAATAATTATTTATATCTAGCCTTTGAATCTAGGATTTGATACATGAATGGAACCCATTTCAATGGCTATTTAGGTTTGATTATATTCTCTACTAATGGAATGTTGGTGTAAACCAAATTTTGAAAAATTGGGCAATATCTTGGGATGCTATTTGGGAGTATCCAAAGATACGATGATGGGAGCTTCAAACATTTATGATTGGATTTGTGTTGAGATGGGTCTTAATAAACCAATACTAGTTGAAATAGAAATAGATATGAGGTATTTAACCTAGATCCAACAATTAGACTATGAGGTGATTCCATTTTAGTGTAGAATTTTTTATAAGCATGGACATATTGCCCATTTCTACCCCAAGACTATCTAGAAGGATCCCATCCCATAAAGGTTAATTATAATAAAAAAAATATGCCTAAGAAGAAGGTATAATCTTATCCCAAAAAATTTGAGCCCTCCAATAGAGGCTTTGGAATCACCTAAAAGTAATAATAATCAAAAGAAGGCAACACGATCAAGCCAAAAATAAGAGTAAACCTAAAAATGTATGCAATTCTTAATACCCTAATGTATATCGATAATGAGATGACTATGATGGGGGAACCCCAAATGGAAAATATACCCTTTGAAAATGTAGAATAAATAGTCCAATAGAGGATAACTCAACCAACATTGGAGACCAATATCCAACCAATCCTAAATGATATTTCCATAATAGCTTTAGAGAACCTCAATCTAGATATGGTCATGGTTGATAGGGATGTCTCAATGAAATATAAAGTAAGCCTACTATTAGAATTTAGCAAGTAGAGAAAATATTAAAAAACACCCAAGCTAAGAGTGTGGGAAGAAAATAAAACTAGGAACAACTATTAAAGGATGGTTACCATCTAGTAAACAAATTTGAGCATAATGTAGATTGATACTTAATGGGTTCCATGATTCCAATAATTGTGAAATCATGCAATGTTAGAGGCTTAAACAATAGGTCTCATTAAATTGTTGTTCATAGTTTAATTGAAATTCATCATTTAGATTTCATTCTCCTTCAAGAGATAAAATCTCTAATATATGTTATGGGAGGAGATTAGCGATAAAATCCTAGTTTAATGGGAGGAGGGACACCCTATCCATGGGACAACATTGTTTGGAGTCTTTAAACAACTCCAATATGTCAAATATCAACTCAAAACCTAGAAAAGAAACAATAAATCAAAATATCAACTTTAGAGGGTTTTTTTGGCTACTAGGATGGAGGAGCTTGCCACACTCTTTTCAACTAAAAAAAATATATATGACATGAAATTGAAATATGAGTTGGTCAAAAAATATTTAGAGTATATACAAATAGGAGATCTATTGGAAAAAAATAGCTAAAATTTCTTTTCTACTAGAAGGGAACTGAAACACTAAGTTCTTCCACAACTTGGTATTGGGAAGAAGATACACCAACACACTACAAAACATAAAATATTCATGGTAATTTGATGGACACTATCATAGGAATGAAACAAGATACATAAATCCATTTTGCAAATATTTTCTCTATATCTACCCATCCTAATCTTATAGTGCAATAAGATATACTTAATTGTATTCCACAGATTATAACAGTGATATAAAACTAGACCCTCTTTAGAACAATGGATCTTGAGGAGGTGAGAGATATAGTTTTCAATATTAGAGCCAGAAAGTCCCTAGGCCTTGATTGGTTCTTGATTGAATGTTTATAATATTTTTTGGATGACATAGGGGAGGATGTAAATAGGGCAGTGGAGTAATGTCGTGTAAATAAAAGCATATTATGGGCTATAAACCACACTTTCCTTGCTTTGATTCCTAAAGTGTGAGAAGCATCCAACCTTGGAGAATCATCTTGATTGCACTTTGCAATGTAGTCTACAATATCATTACCAAACTAATGGCTAAAAGTATCAAGAAGGTATTGGTTAGTATTATATCTTTGGAGCAAGGAGGATTTGTGGAGGGCTGATAAATTCTAGATGGAATAATTTTGGCATAACAAGTAGTTCACACACATAAAAAAGGTCAAAAAGGTATGTTTATCAAATTAGACATGTCTAAATCCTATGATAGAGTCCATTGATAGATTTTGTATTGGATGTTAGATAACTTTGGTTTCTCTTAGGGCTATAGAGAGTAGATTATAAGTTTTATCTCTTTGACCTACTTCTCCATCCTCATAAATGGTATTACCTTAGTCCCCTTTAAGTCCTATAGAGAACTCAACAAGTAGATCCTATATTTCTATACCTCTTTATTATTATTTTTAAAGTATTGGGTATATCTCTTTGAAGGAATAGGCAACAAGGATTTATCTTAAGAGTGCAAGTGGGATTGATGAATCTGAACTATTTATAATTTATTGATGATATAGGGTTGCTTAGAGTGGCAATA
This sequence comes from Wollemia nobilis, assembly GCA_028583015.1. NCBI lineage: Eukaryota > Viridiplantae > Streptophyta > Pinopsida > Araucariales > Araucariaceae > Wollemia > Wollemia nobilis. The sequence continues at coordinate 12,497,377 of JAQPPZ010003361.1, forward strand.
TTAGGGAGGTAAGAGCACTCAAAGTTAACATAAATACATATATAGAAGCCACAAACCAGAATGTGAATGCAACCAAGTCTAAGATAGTTTTATTTAATATTGAAGGGGGGATCCAAGATCATATTCTAAAAATCTTAGGCTTATCTCAAGGCTTCCTCTTCCTAGACTACCTAGGGTTTCCACTCCACAATAAGAAGTTGAATGTTGTAGAATTGAAAATACTATTGGATAAATTGGTGTGAAGATAAATCATTGGATGCATTGTTGGATCTATTTTAGAGGAAGAGTGAATCTTCTTCAATCAGTTGTTCAAGCAATGTTAGTTTATAAGTTCTATATCCTTTCTACTCCAATTGGAATCCTATAGAAGTTAGACTCACTCATGCAAAAATTTCTTTAGGATGGTCCAAGGATGGGTAAGCAATTGGCTGTAGTAAGTTGGGATAAAATATACCAACCTAAAACATGTAGAGGATTAGGAATTCAAAAAGTAGCATTGAATAACCAAGCCATAGTAGGCAAGTTGTATTGGAGACGGATCTCAAATCAAAAAGCATTGTCTAGTAAAGCCATTAATAGTAAGTACTTGGATAACATTCCCCATGAGGAAGTAGGTCACATATCTATAGGGGAGAAATGTTATGTTTCTTAGAAGGTGCTAAAATTAGGTAAGAAAGTGGTAAAACCAAAACTACTTTGGAAAGTGGGTAGAGGGGATAAAGTGAAATTTTTGACCAATTCTTGGGACTAATACCCCCCTTAATTTAGTGTTACTATTATAGAGGATATAAAAACAAAAATACCTTATAGGAGAGGAGGAATAGGACACAATAGATTAGAATCATGGGAATTTAAGCATCTATACAACTCATGAAGGTTATAATAAATTTCTTCCTTACCCACCACTGGTGTTGGATTTTCCATGGGATAGAGTATGGTTGGCAAAGGTGTAACAACCACAAAAGCTAACCAAAATTAGAGATATTTTTTTGAACTTAATAAAATTCACATGAATATCCATGAAATACACATATGACTAGCCATACCCACATTTTGAGTCTAAGATGCTATAGATATCTCTTGAATGGATAGGAGAGGCCAAGCTATTGTAGGTACTAGGGTTTACCTCACATACCTCTGTGGTATAGAGGACACTTTTAAAATATCTCTCCATATTTTTGTCACTCTCTATGAATGTAAAATTATTGAACCTAACATTAGGATTATCCCTTATCAACCTTTAGAGAGGGGGATACCAATTCCTTATTCCAACCATAAGTTAGTCTATGCTAGGTCCATCAAATATAATTCCTTAGTATAGTTTAACTACACCTCTGTAGTGATCCCTTAAAATTCTTACTTGTCTTTCTAATCTCTATGATGGGTCTCTAAGCAACAATCACTCTACATGATTGTCTTCTCATTGATAGAGGAACTAGGTGTTGCTACCCCACAACAACCCATGTTAAAGGAAATTTTAAGACAAGGTTACCTTTAGAGCCCTTCCCAAATAAACCCTTAAGCCCAAGGATAACTCTCTCTCTCTCTTTCTCTCTCTTACTATACAAGCATTAAAACAAAAACATCTTCTAGGATGGAAGCAAAAATAATTATCTTAAGCTTTCAAAATAAATCTAACTAAGCTTTAGATCAAAATATTAATATGGATAAGAACCATAAAACCATTCATTAACATGGCACCATATAGTCATCCAATTAAAGGTCTATATTACAAAAGAATAGTCTTTTCTTATATTACAATAAATCCTCTTTCACCAAGAGTGATTTTCAAAAATACTTCAAGAATAATTAAGAATTAATTTAGCATGATTTGACATCTTCTTTCCTTGGCCTCCATGGTAGTTTGATAGGAAGGTGGGGATTAGAACAAATCATATGCAGGTATGAATTCATTCTATAAGATATAATGCATAACAATCACAAGTGAAAGAATCCCATACTTATTTCCACAAATATTTTAAAACACAATCCTATGAAAAGCAGTTCAATATAGCAATACTCAAAAAAAGAAGCCAATACTTCTATCTAAAATAATTTCCACAAATATTTAAATCAAAAGCCATATTTTTTTAAACTCATAAATTTCATAAGCAAAAGAAGCCCATACTTCTTTCCAAAATATTTTCCATAAATATTAAAATCAAAAGCTATATATTTCTAAACTCATCAATTTCATAAGCAAAATACCAATCTAGTCTATCTTTGATTAATCTATCATTTGATTAAATACCAATCTAATCTATCTTTGATTAATTGCAATTCTAAGGATTGAGGTAAATTAATTTATCATCTGATTAGTTACCCATCTATTAATCTATCATTAGATTAATTGCCAAACTAATCTATCATTTGATTAATTGCAATATAAATATTAATAATGAATTAATATTTCTTTATATTAATTGCCAAACTAATCATCATTTGATTAATTGCAATTCTAAAGATTGAAAAAAATTAATCTATCATTAGATTAATTAAAATCTAAATATTAAAAACAATTTATCTATCATTGGGTTAATTAAAATCTAAAGCTTAAAAATAATTAATCTATCATTGGATTAATTAAAATCTAAATATCAAAATGAATATAATTTTCATTAGATTGAAAGCAAGGCTAAGGTTTGCTTGCATTAATCTATCCCTAGATTAATTGCAAACTAAAGTTTAATTATTATTAATCTTACATTAGATTACACAAATCTATTGCTTTATTCTAACCTTAAATTATATTATAAAAACTAAATATTAATTAAAAATTAATCTAACATAGAAAAAACAAAGCAACATCAATTTAATCTAACTTTATATTATTATCAAGGCTATATTAGATTAAAGCTAAAGAATAATAGTAATCAATTCTTAATTAGCTAAAGGGTCAGCTCTAAAACCAAGCAAAGAGTTAGACCTTGTTAATTCATTTAAAAGCATACAACACTCAAAAGCTTTAGCTTTCATTATAATGGAAGGAAATATTAAGCCCACCTTAGAACTAAACCCAAATCAAAAGAACTTAATCAAATACTACTACAATGCACATAGTGAAACCAATAAAACCAATATTGGGAGAAGATGAACAAGCAACACCATGCACACTGCAACTCAGGTGCAACACACACACCAGGGCATCAATCAAATAAGAGGTTTGTATTCAAAAGTCTAGGGTATTCTTGGAAGTAGCATGAACATATGGAAAACATTATGATTGTGGCATCCTCATAGTGCCATCTACCATACAAGGATAACATGTTTCGAGTGGGCAAGAGCTAGTACATGAAACCAATGTAAAACAACAGTTAGAAAAACTACAAAGGAGGTCTAACGAACATGTATTAAGGTAGCTGAAAGAGAACATAGGTCAAAAAACATAGCAAGGAAAGATACATTACAAAAGCCATGAAACACCAAGCAAAAAAAACACTCAAAATACTGTAGATATTATCTATCAAACACAACAATGAAGTATGGAAACATTCGATTTGTTCTCCTTTCTCCTTGCACTTCTAGACCTCACCATGCATCAAAGATAAGTTCTCTTTTCTTGATCCTTTAACATCACCTCTAAAATGCCCAATGTCCTCTCTTAAATCCCAAGGAGGAATGTAAAATATTGTGTGCTAGGGTTGAGTGATAATACATAGTCCAATTTAAGTAGCAAGTATTGCAAAGGTGGATCATGACATAATACCCCCTTGGACTAAACATAGTTTGATATGTTTCCTAAAAGACATTACATTTAATCATCATTCAAACAAATAAGGAAAATATCTTCTTAACTTATCCACTTTTTCCCAAGTGGTATTTTTCTTAGAAAATTAGTCCCATTGGACCCTGCATTATTCTAGAGTTCATTTCCTCATTGCTTTGGAATGAAACTCTAGAATATTCATTGGTCTTACTTTAATGATCGATGTATCTATCACCTATAATTTTGATACATCCCATACATTATTAGGTTTAGCAATGTATTTCCTAAGCAAGGATATATGGAAAGAGTCATGGATATTTAATAGGTTGGGTTGTAAGGCAAGTTTGTAAGCCACTAGACTGGTCTTCTTAGTGATTTTAAAAGGTCCAACAAAATGGAGATCCAAATTAGAAAACTTGATGGCACTTTTCATGGGTTTAAATATTAGGAAAGTTATATCCCCCATAGAGAATTATATAGGTGAACACTTCAAATAAATGTAGCTCTTCTAATGAATAGTGGATTTATTAAGCCTTTGTCTGATTATCTAGAGCTTCTCCTCTATATCTCTGACTAAATTTGGTACAATTACAACTTGAACCTTTGAGTTATCCCAAGATAGGGGAGTTCTACATATATTGTCATACAAGGCTTCAAATCAGGTAATTTTCAAGAAAGCATAGTATACATTGTTATATGCAAACTTAACTAGATGCAAAAAGTCTTCCCATTAAGAATTTTGGTCTATGCAATACATGATAAACATGTCTTCCAAGATTTGATTCACCCTTTTTGTTTGTCCATATTCTACCAGATGATATGTAGAGCTAATATTCAAATTCATGCCAACTTCATGATGAAGGGCCTACCAAAAATCAAATGTAGATCTAGGGTCCCTATCTGAAATGATCATCTTAGAAAAACCATGCAACCTAAAATTCTCTTTGCTAAATCTATTGGCTACTATCAAGGCATAGTCATTGGTGTTTCTTTGAATCAAATGAGCAATGTTGGTCAATATATCAACCACTACAAGGATTGCATCATGTTGGTACCTAATCTTAGGTAAACTAATGATGAAGTTCATAGACATCACCTACCATTTTTTATATTGGTATGTCATGTGGGTATAATTGCCCTATTGGATATCTATGCTCAACTTTCACCTTCTAGAATTACAAACATTGAGCCACAAAATTTGTGATATTTTTATTATTTCCTAAAAAATAGAAGGTCTTGTTCATGTTTATCCTCATATTTACCCCTCTAGGGTGAGTATAGTAAGGAGATCTATGTACCTCTTGCATGATAAATTTTATTAAATCACTATTTTTAGGGATCATCACCCTATCTTTAAAATATAAAAGTCCATCCTGTATACAAAATCCTTATTCTATTTATAAATCCCTTCTATCTTGGCTTGAATTTCACTACAAAACTAGTTCTATGCTCACAGTTCCCTAACTTGGTACAATAAGTCCACATGACATCGAGTCAAAGTTGCTATATACCTTCGACTACTCAAGGCTTCAAAAAACTTTCTTTCCTTACCTTTTATATAATCTAGACCAAAATCATATTATTCTAGGAACTTGATCCACCTTTTATACCTTGCATTGAGCATTGGTTGGGTAAAGATATACCTTAAGCTCTAATGATTAGTTCTTAACTCAAAATGCTTCCCTAGTAGATAATTCCACCAAATATTAAGGGTGTGCATAGTAGCTGGTAGTTCCAAATCATACATAGCATAGTTGACCTCATGCTTCTTGATTTCACTTGAATCATAAGCTACGAATGAATCATATTAGGGTAGTACTCCTCCTAAACCTTCCAAAGAAGCATTAGTGTAGACTAAAAAATTCCCTTGTGGGTCTAGAATCTTGAGAATAGGTGTAGTAGTAATTTTCTGTTTAAGTATCTCAAAAGTGACTTCACACTTATTTTTCCATTTATATTCCTTATTTGTCTAATTATCTAGAGATTCTCCTCTATATCTCTGACTGAATTTGGTCCAATGACAACTTGAACCTTTTAGTTATCCCAAGATAGGGGAGTTCTACATATATTGTCGTACAAGGCTTCAAATCAGGTCATTTTCAAGAAAGCATAGTATACATTGTTATATGCAAACTTAACTAGATGCAAAAAGTCTTCCCATTAAGAATTTTGGTCTATGCAATACATGATAAACATGTCTTCCAAGATTTGATTCACCCTTTTTGTTTGTCCATATTCTACCAGATGATATGTAGAGCTAATATTCAAATTCATGCCAACTTCATGATGAAGGGCCTACCAAAAATCAAATGTAGATCTAGAGTCCCTATCTGAAATGATCATCTTAGAAAAACCATGCAACCTAAAATTCTCTTTGCTAAATCTATTGGCTACTATCAAGGCATAGTCATTGGTTTTTCTTTGAATAAAATGAGCAATGTTGGTCAATATATCAACCACTACAAGGATTGCATCATGTTGGTACCTAATCTTAGGTAAACTAATGATGAAGTTCATAGACATCACCTACCATTTTTTATATTGGTATGTTGTGTGGGCATTATTGCCCTATAGGATATATATGCTCAACTTTCACCTTCTAGAATTACAAACATTGAGCCACAAAATTTGTGTTATTTTTATTATTTCCTAACAAATAGAAGGTCTTGTTCATGTTTATCCTCATATTTACCCCTTTAGGGTGAGTATAGTAAGGAGATCTATGTACCTCTTGCATGATAAATTTTATTAAATCACTATTTTTAGGGATCATCACCCTATCCTTAAAATATAAAAGTCCATCCTTTATACAAAATCCTTATTCTATTTATAAATCCCTTCTATCTTGGCTTGAATTTCACTGTAAAACTAGTTCTATGCTCGCAGTTCCCTAACTTGGTACATTAAGTCCACATGACATCGGGTCAAAGTTGCTATATACCTTCGACTACTCAAGGCTTCAAAAAAATTTCTTTCCTTACCTTTTATATAATCTAGACCAAAATCATATTATTCTAGTAACTTGATCCACCTTCTATACCTTGCATTGAGCATTGGTTGGGTAAAGATATACCTTAAGCTCTAATGATCAGTTCTTAACTCAAAATGCTTCCCTAGTAGATAATGCCACCAAATCTTAAGGGTGTGCATAGTAGCTGGTAGTTCCAAATCATACATAGCATAGTTGACCTCATTCTTCTTGATTTCACTTGAATCATAAGCTACGAATGAATCATCTTAGGGTAGTACTCCTCCTAAACCTTCCAAAGAAGCATTAGTGCAGACTAAAAAATTCCCTTGTGGGTCTAGAATCTTGAGAATAGGTGTAGTAGTAAGTTTTTGTTTAAGTATCTCAAAAGTGACTTCACACTTATTTTTCCATTTATATTCCTTATATTTTCTTTTAAGGTTAGTTATGGAATAGGCTATCATAGAGTAATCCTTAACAAATTACCTATAATACCCTATCATGCCCATGAAGATATACACTTCAAGCACATTAGTGGATGGTGGTGAGATCAAAATGACCTCTATCTTCTTTGGATCTACTGCTATCCCTTAAATAGATATAATATTTCCTAGTTACTATACCTCAAGAACATAAAAATCACATCTTGATATATTTCCATAGATTTGGTTCCTTCTCAACAACCCAATCATAATCCTTAAATTCCTATCATGCTTTTTCTTATTCCAAGAATATATCAAAATATCATCCAAGAACACTAAGACAAATTGATCTAGATGCTCCTTGAACACACTTTTTATCAGATTCATGAATGCTACCAAGGCATTAGTCATTTGAAAAAGTAATACTATAAACTCATAATATCCATACCTAGTCTTGAAAGCAATATTGTGAGTATCCTCATGGATTCTTAGTTGATGGTATCTTGATTTCAAGTCAATATTTGAGAATATGGTGGCATCATTGAGTTGATCAAATAAATCCTCAATCCTAGGTAAAGGGTACCTATTATTAATAGTTTCTTTGTTCAAAATTTTGTAATATATGCACAACCTCAGTGACCCATCCTTCTTTTTGATAGAAATAACTAGTGCACCTCATGGTGATATTCTATGTTTAATAATCCTTTTTATAGAAACTCCTAAAGTTGCATATTTAAATTTTGCATCTCAATAGGATTCATCTTATAATGATTTTTATGGATGGGTTCTAAACCTAGAAGAAGTTTGATAGCGAAGTCACATTCCCACTTAGGTGGTAATCCTGGAAGGTCTTCAAGAAAAATATCCCTAAACTCTTGCAACATCGGGTGTTCCTTGAGAAATTATTTCTTTCTATCATACTTGGCCTTGTGGTTCAACTTGATGATATAGACCATACCACCTTTCCTATTATATTTTTGTAGCTACATTGTTGAGATCATCTAAGGGCAAAAAATCCCTTGCTCATTGTGAATTCTTAGTCTCTACTTGTCTTTACTTGAAAAGTCTATCCATATATTTTAAAAATTAATCATGGCTTCATGATCCCTTAACCAGTCCATTCCTAAGATAATTTCAAAGGCATGTAGATATGCTACATATAATTTCCAAAGGGTAGAGCCATTGGGTAGGATGATATCGATTGTGGGAAAACATTGATCCACTGAGTAGGTCTATCCAGACCCATACTTGACTTTCCATCCTTGTGCTAAAAATCTTGGTCTTTCTTATAAATACCTAACTATAATAGAAGAAATAAAACCATCCATAGCTTCACTATCTATAAATATATTAACTTCCTTATCAAACAAATTACCATTTAGAATCATAAGTGTGGCTTGGCCATCCAGATTCCTATCTACAGTTGTCGTATAGATTCTATGGTTGGGCTCTTCAATATTTTTGCTTGGTCCTACTAAATTTTTATACTTGTTTGGATAATGAGGTCCCTCATAGTCATAGCAACCACCCTTGGGCCTTGTATGTCTTTCCTATTTATTTTCTCCCATCTTCTTAGCTCGAGAAGGTTCAGGTTATTTTTGTGCTTAAGGGGTACCATGATCCTTCTTCTAAAATTTTTTCTTGTAATATCTTTGTTTTCCATAATTTTTCTTTTCTATATTTGGATTATATTTGCTTTTATTACTCTGCTCTTGTTCCAAATTCATAAAATCAACATTCTTTCTTTTTCTTAAGGCTTGTCAATCTCTTTCTAATAAAACTGCATAGTTAAAATAGGTCTTATTCAATTGAAGGTTGGAATTGGCTTGATGAGCTAAATCATATATATTTTGTCGAGTCTCAAGATTATGTATGTTTACTACCAATATTATTATAGGATCTATTCCCAAGATAAAATTATGTACCTTCATATGCTCATATTGATCATAGAGCGATACATAAGCAATCTTACAAATTTTTGATAGTAAACCTCTATTGTCATTGTTCCTTGGAGAAGTATGGAAAATTACTTGAATTTCTTCATGTAATGTTGTTCAGTAAGGAATATTTTATTAAAGACCTCTATAAAACCCTACCATGAAATATTAATAGCCTCAATATTTTGATTGTATTTAAAAGTATTCCACCATTCTAACCTAGTCTCTTACAAATGGAGAGTGGTACAATAGGTTTGGGTCACTGAAGAATAGTTTTTCATGGAGAATTAGATCTCTAGCTTATTCATCCAAGCTTCAACTAAATCACCCCCATATTTTTTGATGAATTTATATGTCTTAACATTATTCATATGCCTAGATAATTTTACCTCTATAAGAGCCCTAACCTCTTTCTCAACTGAAGGAGTGTTCCTTCTTGTCTACCCTCAATATTTATATTCTGACTCACACAGGTTTTTAGCATCTATCTCTATTGATCCATATGTTGCATTTGTTGATTTATGTTCTCTTACAAAAGTGAGATAGTATTAGTGAGGTTCTCCACCTCTTTTTTGGAATTACCAAAACTTTCTCCTGGGGGTCTAGCCTTGGCACTATCCTTCCTAGTCTATATTTATGGTATGGAGGATCCTCTTCTTCCTCTCCTTCAATTTGGTGCCATAGTTTCTTGGTCACACAAAATTTCCTAGGTTAGGTTGTAGTTCTCCTCATGCTTCCTACCTACTAGATAGTCACATATTACCAATGTACTAACAACTAAATAATATCATATGCTAATAGTATTAATGGTCATTGTTAATTTTACATAAAATACCATCTCCCATTATAAGATATATCTACCCAAAAGTCATCCATAAAGTCAAATAATCTCTAAGTCCTTTCCAAGGAAGCTTCTATTCCTACAACCTAGAGATCTGATACCAACTATAACAACCCCAAAATTTAACCAACCCAAGAGAGAGTCTTTTTTGAAATTAATAATATTCACAGGAGTATCCACGAAATACATACATGACTAGACATACCTACATTTTGAGTCTAAGATACTATATACATCACTTGAGTGGATAGGAGAGGCCAAGCTCTTATAGATAACTATGATTTACCTCATATACCTCCATGGTATAGAGGATGTTTTTAAAATATCTTCCCACATTTTTGGCACTCTCCATGAATGCAAATTTCTTAACCCTAGCATTAGGATTATCCCTTATCAATATTTAGAGAGGGTGATGCCAATTCCCTCTTCCAACCATAAATTAGTTTATGTTAAGTCCATCAAGAATAATGCCTTAGTCTAGTTTAATTGCATCTCTACAATGATCCCTTAAACTTCTTACTTGTATTCCCCATATCCACAATGGATATCTAAGCAATAATCATTCTATGTTATTGTATTCTCATGGACACGGGAACTAGGTGTTGCTACTCCACAAAAATCCAAGTTAAAGGAGAGTTTAAGATAGAGTTACCTTTAGAGACCTTCCCAAAGAAACCCCTAATCCCAAGGATAACTCTCTCTCTCTCTCTCTCTCTCTCTCTCTCTCTCTCTCTCTTTGTAAGCATTAAAACAAAAGCATCTTCTAGGATGGAAGCAAAACTAATTATCTTAAGCTTGCAAAATAAATCTAACTAACCTTTAGATCAAAGCATTAGCATGGATAAGAACCATAAAATATTTCATTAACATGGTGTCATATAGTCATCCAATTAAAGGTCTAGATTACAAAAGAATAGTCTTTGCTTCTATTACAATAAATCCTCTTTCACCAAGAGTGATTTTCAACAATACTTCAAGAATAATGAAGAATTAATTTAGCATGATTTAACATCTTCTTTCCTTTGCCTCCATGATAGTTTGATAGGAAGGTGGGAATCAGAACAACTCATTTTTAGGTATGAATACATTCTAAAATAACTAATGCATAATAAACACAAGTGAAAGAAGCCCATACTTATTTCCCAAAATATTTTCCACAAATATTTTAAAATAGAAGCTTTGCAATCCTATGCAAAGTAGTTCAATATAGAAATTCTCAAAAAAATAAGCCCATACTACTTTCCAAAATATTTTCCACAAATATTTAAATCAAAAGCCATACAATTAATCCATCGTTAGTTATAAATCAATCCATCATTAGCAAGTCTTGGCATTCATTTGCAAGACTAAATATTAATCTATCATTTGATTAAATACCAATCTAATATATCTTTGATTAATTGCAATTCTAAGGATTGAGGCAAATTAATCTATCATCTGATTAGTTACCCATATATTAATCTATCATTAGATTAATTGCCAAACTAAACTAAAATCTAAAGAGTTAGTCTATTATTAGATTTATTGCCATTCTAATCTATCATTTGATTAAATATTATAAGCATTAATCTATCCTTAGATTAATTACCAAACTAAACTATCATTGGATTAATTTACAATCTAAATATTAATAATGAATTAATCTATCTTTAGATTAATTGCCAAACTAATCTATCATTTTATTAATCTAAATATTAATAATGAATTAATCTATCTTTAGACTAATTGTTAAACTAATCAATCATTTGATTAATTGCAATTCTATAGACTAAAAAAAATAGTCTATCTTTAGATTAATTAAAATTTAAATATTAAAATAATTAATCTATCATTAGATTAATTAAAATCTAAATATTAAAAAGAATTAATCTATCATTAGATTAATTAAAATCTAAAGATAAAAATGAATATAATTTCTGTTAGATTGAAAGCAAAGCTAAGGTTTTATTGCATTAATCTATCCCTATATTAATTACAAACTAAATATTAATTATTATTAATCTACATTAGATGAAACTAATCTATTGCTTTATTTTATCCTTAAATTATAATAGCAAAACTAAAATTTAATTAAAAATTAATCTAACATAGCAAAAAATAAAGCAACATCAATTTAATATAACTTTAGATTATTAGGAAGGTTATATTAGATTAAAGCTATAAAATAATAATAATCAATCCTTAATTAGCTAAAGTGTCAAATCCAACCAAGGAAAAAGTTAAACCCAATTAATTCATTCAAAAGCATACAACACTTGAGAGCTTTAGCTTTCATTGTAATGGAAGGAAATATTAAGCCGACATCAACACTAAACCCAAATAAAAAGAACTTAATTAAACCCTAAGGTAATATATAGAGTAAAACCAAGCAAACAAATGTTAGAAGAATATAAACAAGGAGTGCCATGTACACTGCACCTCAGATGCAACACACACATCAGGGTGTCAACCAAATAGGGGGTTCGTATTCCAAAGTCTATGGGCTTATTGGAAATGTCATGAATATATGGAAAACATTATGATTATGACATCCCCATGGTACCCTATGCCACACAAGGATAACATATTCTGAGTGGACAAGAGCTAGTAGATGAAACCATTACAAAACAATAGTTAAAAAATCTATGAAGGAAGTCTAACAAACATGCTATAAGGTAGATAAAAGAGAACACATGTCAACTAACACAACAAGAGAATATACATTGTAGAAGCCATGAAACACAAAGTAAAACAACCACTCAAAATACTACGAATATTACCTATCAAACACAACAATGAAGTATGGTAGTATTTGATTTGTTCTCCTTGCTCCCTACACTGCTAGCCCTTGTTGTGCATCCAAGACAAGTTCTCTTTCCTCGATCATACAAAATCACCTCTAAAACATCCAAAATCATATCTTAAAGCCCAATAATGAGGAATACAAAATGGTACATTCTAAGGTTGAGTGACAATGCTTAAAGCATTTACTGCCTCTTCCATGATATTATATTGGTACCCTTAATGCAACAAGGAGCGAATGAAAGCAACATATATTAAACTAGATGTGGATCCACTATGCTATACAAGGTAATACATGCACCACCACCTCCATGGTCAAATGTGGCCCATAATTTACACAAACACATAAAAGCAATGCTCATAAAAAAAACTCAAGGTATTCCAAAAGGATCAACATCAACCTTAGGCAAAATAATATTATTTATCAACCTTAGGCAAATGAATATTATTAATCAACCTTAATAATTCTATCACAAATACACAAGGAGATAATTAAAACCATCATGCCATATGCAAGAACAAATGCATTCACTTGATGTTTCATACCATCATTTTATCCCTAAATGAGTGGCTCCTTATTTAAGATAGACATAAGCTATCATCGACTCATGTTAAGGAGACTCATTGCAGGTAACTTTCCTAGTCCAATAGTATGAACATGAGTATAAGAAAACCATAATGCATGTACATGAAAGGATATTCATTCATGTTACCCTGAGCTATTTTATGAATGAGTCATCATCATCATTTCTCATTCAATATGGTCTCTCATTCCTTGTGGAAAATTATCTTGTCCACCTACGAGAGTACCTAATCTTGCAACCAAGTAGAGCATCAAAAATACCACATTCTTACATAAAATTGACACAATATTAAAATCATATATCCATAAAAACAATAAAACTAAGCATTAAACATCATTCTGTAATACATAGTCCAGTTTAAGAAGTAATTCCTACCAAAGTGGGTCATGAGAAAAGGGTTAGCCAAAAATTAATTTATTTGCATAGCAATTTATGCATGGAAGCTTCCTCACCTATGCTAACTTATATAAGAGATATTTCCATGGATCCTCTAAATGTATAATGTACAATACCCAAGAGGAGACAATAAATGATTTACTCTTTCAATGTGACTTTACCCTAGAGTTATGGAACCAATGGGTTGATCTCTTCAAGGCCCATCTTAACCAGTAATTAACATTTACTAGTATATGAGAGGTACACAAGTAAAAAAGTTTAAAAAATAGATTAGGTTAGTTGCTTTTGTATCTAGGTTTGAGTTTTATCTAGTGGTACATATGGTTGGAAATATTCTAGAATTTATAGATAGGAATACACTCTCATAGAGCTTGTTTAGAAAAAATATTAAACAAGGTTACAAAAATAATAAAATTTCACGTGGAGGAGAAAAAACAACAGGATGGAGAGAACACTACCAGGAGGTAAACTCATATGACTTGGAAAAATCTATCCCTAGGCTAAGAAAAATAAACATGGATGGAGTAGCCAAGGATAACCTAAAGGCAACAAGCATTGGTTTCCTTAGAAGAGAATACAAGGGTAAGGTCCTTCATTGGGAATTGGAAGGCCTAGGAGTAGCAAAAAAAAATGAAGTACAGGCTTTATCAATAAAATATGACTATCTCAATGCTTGGGAGAATGGATTTTAAAAGATCATAGTGGATTTTGACTTGCAAATATTGGTGAGGTTGCTAGATGAGATTAAGAATTTTAGATCCAGTGCATGACAAATCAAGAACATAGTGAGTTAGATCAAAGTCATATGACAATAGTTTGAGTATGCCATCCTAGTTCATCTAGATAGAGAAAAGAATGCTAAAATTGACTTTTTGGTTGAAATAGGAAGTGAGCATATTGTTAGGTACTTGTTGAAATCTAATCAAAATAGGAATACGATAGATTGGATGGAGGTGAACAAACATGTTTTATTACTAGCTAAGAGGGATTTATGCAATAAAGTGTGTAGGATCAGGGTAGATAATTATGATGATTACTCTCATGTATATTTATATTGGAGATAAATCCATTTAATATGTAACTAAAATAAGCTTTACTTTATGCATTAATTGAGTTTTGTAAATAAATATTTTTAGTATGATTTATGTGATATTGATGTTTATTTTATGTATGCAAAATGTTGATTTAATTTATTGATCCTAGAATTCATTAACCTATAAGAATAACATTATATTGCTAACAATGGTATTAGAGCCACATTATCTATCTAGGGTGATAGAAGGAGAGCAAAAGAATTGGAAGGGATACACATTTAAGGAAGAGCTTGTAGTTTTTGGAGTGATAGCAAGTAATTCTGATAGAGCATGGAAAGAAGATTGAAGTGATTATTTTAGAGATTGGATAATATTGGAGGAAGGAGAATATTGTGGAAAAATATTATAGAATGAGTGGAATATGGATAGCACCATGTTTGGTGTGAATTACAATAAGCACAATGTAGGAGATATTCAAATTACTTCTGAAGGAGGAGATATACTAAAATTATTGCTTGTAGTTATGAGAGATCACAACACTCAAAGAGAGAAAGTGTTCTAGTGTCTAACAATGTAATGCTTGGATGAGAGGAGAAATAGTTTGAATGTGATATGAACATTGTGAAGAATAACATCTAAGTGTGCCACAAACATTGAGAATAATAGTGTTTGAGTGTGTTTTTGAATTTTGATAAAAACAATGTATAAGTGTGCTATGAACTTTGAGAAGATGAGAGTTTTTTTTAAATACCTAAGAACACTTGATAGCGATAGCAATTCATGGTTGGTGGACTCTAAAGGATTATAGAATTTTAAACACTTCAAAGAAAAGACATAATTAGAAGTCTAAACGCATAGTCCTAACGCAAAGTGGATATTTTTACTATGCATGAAATGAACACCTAATTTTTTTTTTTTTTTTTGAAAAAAACTTGTATTAAGACATAGATCAATTACAATGTGGGAAGAGCCTCTTCCCAGCCGAGGTCCGAGAGGACATAGTCATACAATAGTAAAGGAAGAACTGCACCGAAGCCAATTTTTGTGAACCAAAAACTAGCTACCATGGGGTCCCCCATCGTACTCTATTTTTTTGAAGGTCATTAGCTCAAGGACCTTTCAAGACCCTGTCTAATCACCTCATCCTCAATATCCATGTCACTGTGCAATTGAAATCCAACCTCCTTTTTCGCACCCATCTTAGCCAGAAAGTCAGCCGCTTTTTTCAAATCTCTACTTGCATAAACTGGGATCATGTTCTCCAATTCCTTCCATAATTCTTTAATTTGGGTAACAAGAGCCCTCAACCTCCAAGCTTTCAGATCAAAGTTCCTCATGCAGTCTAGAGCTCCAACCATTATTTGCGAGTCTAATTCAAGAATAATCCTGTGGTGGCCATGTTTCACTGCCCAAATAGAAATAGACTTGATGGCAATGTCTTTGGCTTCATTGTTAGTGGTTCTTCCCAGGCCTTGCAATTCCCAATAGAGCACAGTCCCAGCATGGTTTCGGCACACCACTCCAATTCTAGCTCTACCCGGATTGCCTTTTGTAGCTCCATCAGTATTGATTTTAATCCAACCTTCAGGGGGAGGTTTCCAACAATTTCTATCCTATCCCTCTTGCAGTTCAACACATTCTTCCATAGCTCCAATGTCAATTTGAGATTCCTCCTCAGCATGAACAGCCACAGTTTCGGTAACCTTGCTCCAAATGGTCTGCCAAACCCCGTCTAGAGCAATAAAAGTTTCTCTAAAAATTCTGGCATTTCTTTCCAGCCATACTTGCAACCAGATAAAGCTTAAACCGATATCCTAGCCAATATGAAGATTTTTAGATTTGAATCTACCTTTCTACCATTTTTCCCAGATATTCATCCGGTTCAGGTCACCACTTACTTGAATTTTAAAGTATGCAAACCAACGCAGCTAAATTTGTCAGGTGAAAGGGCAACCAAACAGCAAATGGTCAGTAGTTTCCTCACTCTTGTAGCATAGTACACATTGAGAAGGGTCGATGATACCTTTTTATCTAAGATTATCAAAAGTGAGGATTCCATTGTGCATGCACTACCAGACAAAAAAGTTAACTTTCGACCAGCCTTTAGAGTGCCAGATTTTCCTCCAGTCCTCAACCTGAAAAGTATGAGGGGGGGACTCTGGGAGAATGTTGTCATATCTTTCCTTTACTGTATAGATGCCAAGACTCCCAAAGAACCAATCTAATTCATCCTCCATGTCTCCCCTTGTAAGAAATATTTCTATCAGAATTTTAGTCATGATGGGAGTCAAATCCGGAGGGATTGAAATGGGCCACTCATCCAACTTCTTGAACTGCTTAAACTTACACTCCCCCAGATGAGTAGTTGTGAAATAAATTTCAATACGGATCCATCCCTTGGCTTCAATGGCTACTTTTATTGGTTGTAATTTTAGAAATTCAGTAATGATGGGTGGGAAATGATCCCAAGAATCTGTACATAAATGAGCCTTCTCCCCTCTTCCCACTTTCCAAAATAAGCGGTCTTTAACAACCTGAGACCCTAACTTGAGAGCCTGCCAAAATAGGGACCCAGTACCATCCAAGGGGATGCAAGCTACATCATTTGGGTTGGCCTGTCCTAGGTATTTTCCAGTTAGGATTCTATTGAAAAGAGAGGTGGGTTGAGAGATCCATCTCCAGTACAGCTTTCCAGCCAAAGCTTTATTATTCAGATTAAATTTTCTCAAACCCAGACCTCCTTTAACCTTGGGCTGGGTAACTTTGTCCCAGCCCACTAAGGCCCACTTTATCTCTCCCTTTACTCCTTCCCATAAAAAATTTCTAGCCATCCTGTCCAACTCTTTCCATATTGTAATCGGGGTGGCCAGGATAGAGAATTTGTAAATTGGCATGGCTTGAATGACTGACTGCAAGAACATTAATATGCCACCATAACTTAACCACTTGTGAGACCAATGATTAATTATGTCCTTGATACACTCCAATAGATTCCTCCATGTGTCTAATTTTAGCTTCTTAAAGTGCAAGGGGACCCCCAAGTAAACCACTGGGAGAGAAGTCCTTGTGAATCCCAAGATTTCTAAAATTTTGTTCTGAAGCCTTTTAAAAAAAACCACTTTGGATTTCTTGTCATTAATGACCTGTTGAGTAGCCCTGAGATAGACATTAATAGTATCCCTAATCATTCTTGCTTCCCTGAAGTTGGCCACTCCCACCAAACCAGTGTCATCCACAAACTGCAGGTGCATTAAAACTTCGTCACCCACCCTGATACCTAATAATCTACCTTGTTGTATTCTCCTCAAGAAAAGCCTGCCAAGACCTTTAGCCAAAATGAGAAAAAGATAAGGAGAACATTTATCCCCCTGGCGCAGTCCCCGAGTAGCTCCAAATGGTTGCGAAGGAAGGCCCTTGATTAGCATAGAGTAATTTGGGGTAGATACATAGCTCATGACCCACTCTATCCAGTCCTGAGAGAAACCAAAGGATGCCATCATTTTAGCCAGGAAAATCCATTCAACCCTGTCATAAGCCTTTGACATGTCCAGTTTTATGAACATCCCTTTATTACCAAAAGTGTGCATTGAATGGATTGCTTCTTGGGCCACAACCACCCCATCCAGAATCTGTTGTCCCTCAACAAAACCCCCTTGCTCAGAGGAGAAAATGTTGTGAAGAAGAGGTTTTAGGCGCTCAGCCATTACCTTTGTGATTATTTTGTACAACACATTACATAATGCAATAGGCCTATAATCTAAAATATGAACCCCCTCCTCCCCTTTTGGAATTAAGGTAATGAAAGTGTGGTTTATAGCTTTAAGCATTCTCTTATTTTCTTTGGACTCTTCTACAACAACCATTACATCTTCCTCTAAGTAGTCCCAGAAAGCTTGAAAAAACTCAATTGGGAAGCCGTCTAGACCTGGAGTTTTACCAGTGCTCATTCCAAAGACCACAGTTTTCAATTCATCTCTATCAATGGGTTTGAGGAGGGCCTGATTTTCATCCTAAAAAATAACAGCAGGTATGACAGAAATAACTTCATTTTGGGCCTCTACATCTTGTACCACACTTTCCTTAAAAATCTTAGAAAAATAATCCATAGCATGGGAATGCATACCTGGAAGTGTATCAAAGGAATGACCGTTATCATCTTGAAGGGCCTCCATATTGTTCATTTATCTTCAAGCACAAGTAGTTCGATGAAAGAATTTTTTATTTTTGTCCCCTTCTAATAACCAAGTGGTTCTTGCTCTCTGCTTCCAATAGGTCTCCTCCTGGTTGTCAATGTCCTCAACCGTTGTACGCAGGGCATCATCCTCAGCTTTGAGCTGGTCTGTAATTACTCCTTCTCTGAACTATTTTTGGACCTCATCCCATCTGGCCACTAATGGAGCTCTTTGGGCCTGGAAGTCTATTTTATTAGCACGCCTCCAATACTTCAACTGAGTTTTGACATATTGTAGTTGTTTTTGGATTCTGAACATTGCTCTCCCATAAGCTGGGTGGCCTTCTTCCCACCACTGTGGAATTTTCTCTTGAAGTTCTTCTTTCTAAAGCCAAAAATTCTCAAATCTAAAATGTTTGTGATGCTGCCTCATCCTAGTCCCGCCTTCCAATATAATGGGACAGTGATATGAAACTGGGCCTTCTAAAATCTAAAAATTTATATTCCATTTTACAAATGCCTCCTCTGAAACTAGAAAATGATCTAGCTTAACCTTCCTGCTATGTGGCTCCCGCATTTTATTAGTCCAAGTGTAGTTAATGCCAGGACATTTAATGTCCACTAAGTGCAAAGCCTGGACTTGGGCAATCATGAAACGGTCCCTTGGGTCCAAAAATGGTGTTCCCCCTTCCTGATCTCTAGAAGATAATTTAGCATTAAAGTCCCCCGCTATAATATAGTCTAGATCTTCCCTTGAGGTTTGCATGTTATGCACAACCTTCCACTGTCGCCTCTGACCATCTAGGTTTTGAGACCCATAAAATTTTATGATTAGAACGTGTTCCGTAGTGACATTATTCCTAAAAAGAGAAGTGAGAACATACCTCCAGGTAATATGTTCTATTGTAGACCATTCAAGAGAGTTCCACAGAGTAACAATCCCCCCTGATGCACCTTGGGCAGCCACATCCATATGACCAACACCCCTCCAAATTTTGTTGACTGTTTTGGACATAAGATCTAATGACATATTAGTCTCCTATAAAAGAAAAAAATTAGTATTATGATTCTCTAAAAGTCTTCGAATAGTAGATTGATGGGTTCTGCTGTTTAAACCCCTCACATTCCATGATTGTATAATCATTGGTTACCCTGGGAGCAATAAGAGTCTATTGGACTCATCGATCCTCCCGTGATCAGTTTGTCTCCTTGGACTGCTAGCAACTCCTTATTGGATCTTCTACCTACTCCTTGAGAATTATTGTTTTTTGATATTTTTTCTACCTGGGTTATCCCCAAATTTGGCCTTTCCCTATTCTTCTCTGCTATTCCCATGCTGACATCCTGAGATACTGTCTGCTCCTGGTTATGCACTACTAAAGCCCCCGAACACACTGGATGTGATACCTCATAGAGTTCAACTACCTGCTATATGACGGGAGGAGATGAGAGGGGGAGTTGCATGAGAATATTAGAATTTTCCTTATTACCCTCCATGCCCTCCATAAATTGTTTCTCTTTGTCAACCAATGACTTAAATATCTCATACCTATTGGCAGGTCTGAGATGGGATTGCTCCTTACCCTCTTTTTTCTTTGTCCGTATTTTTCTTCTGGGCTGTTCAAAACCCTCTCTAAGCTTCCTGGCCCTGAAAGGTGCTATTAGAATCTTTATTAAGTGTTTCATTATCCTCTTTAGGCAGGTTTGGCATTCCTAAAGGGGCCTCCATTTTAGCATTCATATTATTAGGGTAGAAATAGGCCAAATGTCCATGTTTGTGACAAACCCTACATATAAAGGGTAGGGCCTCATAGTCCAGTTGTTGAATCCAGGAGAGTCCTGCCAATTCAATTTCCATCTCTATCGGCAAAGGCTGGTTGAGATCCATCTCCACACATATTATTGCATACATCATCATGCTCCCTTCAATTGTGTCTCTGGCAACACCCAGATGTCTTCCAATAGAATTGCCAATCCTTGCCAACACCTGCTCACTCCAAAATTCCATTGGAAGAGCATATAGTCGGATCCATACTGGGATAGCAGTAGGTTCAACTCGGGGATCGAATCCCACTCTCCATGGTTGAACAAATAGCCTTGTCGGGCCATGATTTTTCTTCTCTGACTCGAAAGCCCTATTTCTATCGACCAAAGATGAAAAGCTAACAACAAAATATCCATTGCTAATAAACCACAATGAATACTCACTATGAGGCTCCCAGTTTTGGCGGATCCAAAAGTGCAAAAAATTCAGGGAAGGACGTATACCCATGAACTTGCAGATTAAATCATGATTAGCTCTATAAATGACTGATTCTTCAACCATACTTGGCTCGATGACAATTTTTGGCCTAGTTTTGACCTGCGGCAAACATCCATTCACACGATGTGCTGTCGACCTATTCCCAACTGTCGTGAAGAGCATTTTATATGCCATTTTTTGAGCTTCAATGTTCTTTGGAGGAGATTTTTCTTTAAACAAATTTGCGTATGAGCTGCTACTCCTTGGAAAAGGAGCCGGAGAAGTCCCCATTGGACCCTCCTGGGGCACCATTCTAGCCTTCAGATCCACTGTACCCTGAAAGCACTTCTGCAATCCAGCTGATGCCCTAGATTTTTTGAAGTTCTAGAAACCCTAGTTCAGAGGAAAAAATTGCCAGTTTTTTCATCGAAATGAACACCTAAATTAAAGTTAAAATTTAAACCTTTTTCTATTTAATAATCTAGGAAAAAATTTAAGTTAATTGATTTAAATTTATTTTGATTTTGGGAGTTATAAGAAGTGAATTAATTAATTAACATCGAGTGATAGGAAAAATTAATT
The DNA here is from genome assembly GCA_028583015.1 of Wollemia nobilis. Taxonomy (NCBI): domain Eukaryota; kingdom Viridiplantae; phylum Streptophyta; class Pinopsida; order Araucariales; family Araucariaceae; genus Wollemia; species Wollemia nobilis. Next base: position 12,519,041 of record JAQPPZ010003361.1, read on the forward strand.
GAAATTTTAATGATTGAGATTTATAAGTAGATGAAATTAATTAATTGAATGATTGAATGACAAAATTGATTTGATGACATTAATTTTTTTGAAGAAGTTGATTTGATAAATGAAGGAATAAATTAAGAAGGAAGAAAAAATTGATTTGATTAATGATTGAAGAAATTGAATTGAAGAATTGATTGAATTTTAAGGGATATATAATAGTATTAAAATTTGAAATTGATTGATGAATTAATTTGAATAATTTAATTTGATTGATTACTTGGGAGAAACAAGAAGAAATAATTTTGATATTTAAAATTGCAATTGAATTGATTTGATAAAATTGAAATTGAAGAGAGGATATATAAATTTGAAATTAATTGATTGAGAAATTAAATTAAAAGGAGTAATAATAAGTGAATGAAATTGATTTGATTAAATTGAAAAGAATTGAAATTTGAAATAAAAATTTGAAATTGAGAAAATGAAGATTGAAATTTTGAAATTGAAAATAGAAGAAATAATTTGGAGATAAAACAAATTCTACAAAATTAAATAAGAAGATTATGAGAAGAATGTTGATGAATTGAAATATTGATTAAATTAGATTTGGGAGTAATAAGGATTTTCACATTAAAGGAAACATAATTTGAAAATGAATACATCAAGAAGACAATGCATATTTAAAGGTCAAAATTTCATGAATAAAATCTTTCAAAAATAAAAGTATTTTCATAGACATGTGATTCAATATAATAAGCCACAAGAAACTCAATCAAATCCAAAAATAAAATATAAATATGATTTGTGGTATATTTATTCAGGAGAAAGCCACCATATGGAAAGAAATATTTATTGGTTTGACTCAATTCAAGTAAAAATTAATACACCAATGAAGATAGGAAATGATAATATTTATCATGTATAGGGATTAGGGAATATCATTCAGTATACCATATTCTAAATGTACATTGGAAAATGTACTTTATGTTCTTGGTATTGCTTGGTAAAGAAAGGATTGTGGAATTCACATACATTAATGGTAATAAGAAATATCTCATTAAGAGATAAAATAAAATTGAAGCCATGGGATCCCACAAGAGTGGGATATTTGCATTGGATGTGATAGAAATATCACAAAAAAATTTAAATCAACTTTTACCAAACATAATTATTTTAAGTTAAACGAATATAACAATATAAATTCTTCAAAAGAACAAGGAATATGCTAATAAAATAGAACCAACATCACAAGTAGTGCCAAGGCAAAATAGGAGGATGAATATAAGAGGAAGAGATTAAGATATTGAAGGCAATGATCATTCATAACAAATAATGTAATGGGGGGGGTGGGGTATTGGAGGTATTACATTATTTGGTCTAATTGTAAATATTTAGATTAGGGTGTGTGTTTGATATTTATGTATATAGTGTGTGGCAAGTTAGTAGGTGTGAATATGTATCATGTAATTAAGTGTTTGAGGTGTCTAGTTAGTAAGTGAAGAGTCACAAGTGTGAAGTGTGAAGTATCAAGTAGGGAGTTATATGTAATCATGAGAGACTTTGTATTTATGTAATATGTGAGATTCATTATGTAAGAGAGGAATATGAAGAGTCAAGTTCTCCCATGAGTTTGAGGAGAGCAAAGGCCAAGAGTCATGTAATGTGAGTCTCATGTATCTTTATACTAGAGACAAAGCCATATAATATGTTACTTGAATAAGCTTTCCTTTATGAATTGCTTGAATTGTATTAGTAAAGATTTTTAGTGTGATTTACGTGATATTGATGTTAATTTAATGTATTCATAATGTTGATGATATTGATTTGATTTATCAATTCTATAATTCATTAACCTGTGAGAATAGTATTATATTTATAACAATATATTTGTATATTTTGCTTATGGTTTTCTATATATGTTTTTGTTGGACTCTTCTTAGACCATTATCTCTCAATATGATCCACCTCATGACATCTTCTACATATAAAAGATATGTTTTCATAATCCATGGTTTGGATCCACAACTTACCCCCATACTTAAAAATATTTGATTATGGTAAATTTTACTAAAATATCAATCACAACCAATATCTAGGCATAAATAGCCAAAACTCCATCTTTTGTAGTTTATAAAATCTCAAGGAATTATACTAGAGTATTTCCTATTGCCTTGAAGGTCTGTATTTTCCAAATTTAAATAATCATGTTAGAATATATTACATCATTTGGTTATGTTAGATTACTTTAGGGGGAAGTTATCTAGCTATTTCATACAATGTAGTAAATGCACAAGTGTCAATGTGCAAGTTGTAAATATGCAAGGTGTCTCTTGTACATCTAGGTAGAGTGTTGGCCAAGGAATCCATCTTCCTATATAAAGGGCCTCATATCTCTACTCGAATGTATCACTTCATTATCAATAATATATGTTGTTTCTCTCTCTCTCTCTCTCTCTCTCTCTCTCTCTCTCTCTCTCTCTCTCTCTCTCTCTCTCTCTCTCTCTCTCTCTTTCTCATGATATGATGGAATGGTGCTAAAATTATCATTGGTATAAGAACCATGGTTAATCTAGATAGTAATAGAGAAAGCAACCATTGTTACTATTTTCTTGCATCTTTGCAAACTAGACCTACCATTGTGCACCACTACATGCAAACGTTATTAGCAGAGAAGCTTCTAATAGAAAAGGTGTTGGGAAAATTATCCCATCCAAAAATAGGACCACAAATAATATTAGAGAATATCTCAAGACATTCAAAATTTTAAGAAAAAGGCCCTGTTTGAAGCTAGAAGTATTAGGGAGCTAACTTAGGTGAAGGAGAAATTTGTTCAGGATAGCCAAAAAAGGAGTTGTGTATCCATATACTACAAGGCAAAAACTTGGTGAATCAGAAGCACCAAGATCTACATCATCTACTTCAGAAGCCATAAAAAAAGGTAAGCAACTATTGGTGCAAGTAGATTCATTAATTGGAGTACTTATCAGATTTGTTAAAGCACCTTATATTGGATTAAAGTTGCAAAAAGGAAAGTTGCATTAAAAGTATTCAAAAGTGCAAAAAGAGAAAATTTCCTTTTAAGGTTCATTTTCACATTAGTTTGGATTTGAATAAATTACAATAGTACAACTATTTATCAAATACATATTGTAAACTTTGGAAAGAAAAAGAAGACTAAGTCCTACAACATTGATTATAGTGAAATTGTAGAATAATTATTAAAGGTTCATTTTAAATTTCTTGATTAGTTGTAGTAAATTGTGAAAGTGCATTAATAAGTTATTTTGAGATTTTATTGGAGTGATAAGGTGATATTGTTAGTGCATTAAAAGTGAAATATTATTAGGTTCATTTGCACTATTCTATTGCTCTCAAAAATATTATTTTTTGTGTTCTTGATAAGGGCACAAAATCAGAATTTGTCAAAGTGTCTAATGATACTATTAGTGCATAAAAATCTGGAACACATAGTGGCCAAAGGAAGCCATAAAAATAGGTTATAATCCTCTAAATTTTGGATAAAATAACAACTAACTAAATTTAGTAAAGGAAGTTTCAAAAAATTGAGACTTGGTGAGTCTCAAATCCAAAGCATTACAGGGTAGTTGCAAGGTGAAAGTGCAGAAAATTACATCAAAGAGAAGCTTCTATCTACACCATTATAAGCTTTGTATTGTTATAAAATAACCCAAGAAAAAAAGAGGAAATGTTTCTATTCAAGAAGACCACCTCAAATCCCCCATTGCATTCAAAATTCTGCCATAAAAATTTGATAATCAAATCTGCAAAAGGGAGTGCAAGAAGGTTTCTTATAACCAAAATTTAGTACATTATTATGCATTATTCTAATCGGTTGTATACAGTTCTTAGGGAAAAATTTAGAGTACCTTAAGGGCACATTATTATATTCAAGAAAATCCAAATATAAGTCCACTCCAAGCATAGAAATAAAGCCTCTCAAAAGGTTCACAATTACTCCATTTTGGATGGTCGAACCTACAAGAAAAAAAGACACAATACAAAGTAAAGAAAGAGCATTACACCCAAGGTAATATCATCTACAAATGAGCATATAAATAGGTTTTAAAAAAGGAGAGAAATCATAGAAATCCATGTACATCCAAGGAGCTCTATCAAAGCACCACCAAAGCTCCACAAAAGCTCCACAAAGGCACCACTAGAGCTCCACAAAGGCACCACCAAATCTCCATAAAAAGCTACTCAAAAGCCTCCAAAAGCATTAGCTAGAACCACATAATTGAACATTCAAAATATAGAAATAATTGGCCAAGGTACATTGCTAATAAGAAGCTTTTCCAAGGCATATTTAGATGGTGTTACATAGAAGACTCATGCACAAGGAGGTGATGACACTTGTTATCTAAGATAAGCCTAAAAAATCTCACACAAGCACCCACACAAGCACCCATCCATTACAAGATTAACCAAGGAGCGTTACACAAAGGAGGTTAGAACGTTACAAAGAAAAGAGAAACTTGGAATGGAAAATAATTAGCACTCATATTAGAACATAACATTCCTTTTAGACCTTAAAAAAGGTTTACAAGTGGCAAGAGACATATTTACTTTTCTCAAGCACTCATAAGAAATGGTTGTGACACTTTTCACAAGGTCCAAGATTCCTCCTTCATAAAAAGATGCCTAAGTCCAAGGAGTCTACATTCATAGCACACTAAAGGTAAGCCAAAGTGTAACTTGGAAGAAAGGAGAAGACAACATTGAAATATCTAGTCAAGGGAGGTCAAGGATCCCATAGTTTGAAATGCCAACATTCATGTTTTGAAGGCAAGAAGATTTCAAAGATTGGACAATGTTTTTAGTGCCAAAGGAGAACAGTACATTGTTGTCATATACAGTTGAAAAAGTCATAGAACATTGTGGTAATACAAAATTTAAAGGTAAGAGATAACCCTTATTTAATATTGTTTTCATTCTTAGGGAGATATAAGAATTGTAAACTAAGATCAAATATTAGAGAAAATATCAATATTGAAAGCAAAAATCAAAGGGTGAAATATAACAAATCAAAATAATATTTGCAAAATAAACCTAGGATAAATAAGGGATACTACTTGGAATTAATTCTCTAAATATTTGCAAATATTATTATTTTCTAATTTTCCAAATTTGGGAGTTATAAGGGTTACAACACCAAATTAATTGTTTTGGAAATTAGAAATACTAAAATAAAAATTCAAGGAACATCAAAGGGGGTTTATTAAAGGTTCACAAAAGTTGGAATTTAGCAATATTCTTGTCTCAAAATTTCACAAAAAGAGATAAAATAAATCCAACATTAAAACCTCTTCAATATAGAAAAGTGCATAGTTCAATAGGAGTAATAAGTAGAACTACAATTGAGTTCCATAGTTCATAGTTGAGGTCCATAGATTTGTTGTGGATGGATAGTTGGTGGGGCTACTTTGGAGTGCCATTGTGGTTTGATGTTCAGGGTTCTCTTGCCTACTATTGTTATATTTGTCTCCTTTGCAGTGAGACCTCTGTGCCTGAAGAGATCTCTCCTTGCTTATTTCCCCTTTTCTAGGCTAGCCTGGTGCCTTCTCCTATGGGTGTTTTTCCTGATTGTCCCGTTCCTTCTTGGATGGGTTCTTTTCTTCTAGGATTTTTTAGGTTTTCCCTATTCTTTTTTGGACAAGATTATCTTCTTTTGGCTTCCCCATGCCTTATTGGATGATTTTTTCATTTGTTGGTTATTCCTATGCCTTCATAGATGGGCTTCTCCATTTGTTGTAGGTTCTAATTTTTTCTAGGCAGTTTTTTGGGATTTGGTTTCATCTTGAGTTGAGTATGATGGCATTTTCAAATCGTGCTAGCTGGTTCTTCATTCGCTGGCTATTCTCGTGCATTCCTGGATGGGCTTCTCCATTTTTTACAAGTTCCAATTTTTACTAGGTAGTTTTCTAGAATCTGGTTTTATCCCGAGTTGTTTTCCTTTGTGCGGGATGGTGTTTTCAATTCGTGCTAGTTGGATTTATTTTCCTGAGCACTTTTAGGTAGGGTGTTGTTTTTAAATTTTCAAATGTAATAACTACTGTTAGGTTTTTCCATCCCAGATGGGTATTTTCTCCTTTTGTTGTCCTGGACAACCACAAGCTAGGTTTCTTAAGTTTTTTCCACTTGTCCTAGGATTCTTTTAGTTAGGTTTTAGTATTTATGGTTCTCTTTATCCTAGGCTCCCATAAGCCTATCTTCCTTAATTGTGTTGTGCAGGATGGTACTGTTGTTCAATTTGTGAGATTGTCCTATCGGGACTATCTCTTGGCTCTTTTGTGGAGACCCTCTCCTTGACCCATTTGTATAAGGTTTTGGGGTCCTTTCAAAACCCAATTATCAATAAAAAAATAAGGAGAACTACATATTGGTTTTGGGATTCTCAAAACTTTATAAAATTAATCCAAAATTAAACTATATTTGAGGAGACATAAGGTATTCCATAAATCCTAATAATAATAGCATCATGGATTATTGGTATATAGATTTAGGTGTAAGTTGTTGGGCAAAACATTGGTTCATTTTTCTATGGTTCAATTAATTGCCTCCATTTAATTATCAACTCGGGGTAGCTCGTAGGCTTGTGAGTAGTCGTGCAAAATATATACTTATAATTTCTCCTTCGGAGATTAGTCCCTTAGATCATGGTTTAGGGGGTATTTTTTATTTGTTGAAGTTTTGATTCAAACCAATAATCTATCCTACGTCTAAGAAAAAAAGGATTGAATGCATATAGAAATTTAAAATGGTACTTTGCTAGAAATTACTGAAAACAAGAAAAATAACAAGAAAATAAATTATTCTATAGAAAATTAAATAACAAAAAATAGGGGAAAAGAAGGGAAGAACTCTATTGTAAGTGGGCCCATGCTTCCAGAAGGTTCTGTCTGTGTTAGATCTTCACTGGATGCTTAGACAGATTCTCAAAAAATATTTTATTAACATTGTAGCAAAAAGAATTTACAAGAAAGTTTGGGGGGTCTTCTTCAGGGGTGGCCTGCATATTTATAAGATATGTGGCCACACCTTGTTATAATTCTAAAAAAAATCATAAAATTATTCACTTTTACAACTACCTACATAAATGAGGAAATTGAGAAAAATATCAAGATATTTCAACATATTCTATTTCTAAAATACGTCTGATTTTTTTTGCTTTATTTATATAAATATTTCATGTAGCAGCTAAAAACTAGGTGGCGAGTCATCCTTGAAATTTGTCCTTATCCAATTTCAATGTTGGAACTCTTTATGCTAGTTTCTAAAATTTTGCTCTGTTATACCGATCGCATAATTGTGCTAGAATTTGGTGTTAGTGGAAATCAGGTGCCTCATCTAAAGAAGTCGAGAAGTAGGTGCCTCATCTGAAGAAGTTGAGAAGTAGGTGCCTTGTCTGTAGAATTTGGGAAGTAGGAGCCTAATTGCAAGTAGGTGCTCAACAATAATAGACACTTTACAGGAAGTAGGCACCTAACGGGAAGCCAGTGCTTAACAGAAAGCAGACACCTAATAGTTAAGTGCCGAATGGAAGTTAGACACTTCAAAGGAATTTGGGCACCTGACTTCATACCTCACACCGATGTTTCATAGATATTTTACCTTCATAAAATTGCAAGTGCTAGGTTTGAGTGGGACCTTGAAAAAAACATGCCAAAATACAACAATTTCCACAAAATCTACATAAAATACACTTAAAGATAAATATTAAATAACATGTAGAATAAAATGTTATATATATATATATATATATATAATTTTCATAAAACATGTACATCTATAAAATAAGTGCCACTATTTTATAAGGAAAGAGGTACAAAAAATGAGTATTTTTAGGGCTCATCATACCCACATGCTTAGGGGGTGGCACGTACCTGTGCCACTTTATACTGTTAGTCACCAGTTTTATTTACAACATTACAATAAGCTCGGTTGGTCTCTATCCTTTTAATTTTAGTGACCTTTGCTTTTTCCTTGTCCTAGGGCTTTCAGCCCTTTGGTGCTTTAGGTGCAGCTACCTCCTATTCTTGTTGTTTTTGGTGCTTGCTACGTCAAACTGGTTGACTTGACCCTACTCTTTTCTTGGGTAGTTCCCTGGTCTGGGCCACCTTTCATTTTTTATTATTCAAATAATAACCATAGAAACTAGTGGCATCCTTCTAGAATGTAGGCTCAGCCATTTTCCATTTTCTCAACCATATCTTCTTTGAGCTTTTCAAATTTTTAATTTTAGGTAGCAAAAAATATCTTTGCTGCCTCTCATTCTTCATAAAAATAAAGTTTTGATTCCTTATCATATTCAATGCCCAATGCCTTCAACTCTGTAAATATAACTCTAGTTCTAGGTCGTCGTTGAGATGCCCTTACAACTTTTTGCTTTGACCTAAACTTTATTTTTTTTAACCCAAGGTGTGTTGGTGCTACTATTGCTTCCTGGTTTACAGCAGATTTAGGCTACTGAGCCACTTCTACCCTACAACAAATCTACTCAACTAGGATTGCTTCCTCCTCTTGAGGTTGTTTGGCCCCTGCATCAGCTAGAGAGTGCTCTAGCTCTTCCTATTTACCTGAAACTTGAGGCTCTATAGCCTATATCTCATTCTTCTCATAATATCCTTTGTCTACATATTGTTCTAAATTTTGATACTCCTCAACCTCAACTTCATCCTCCTAAAGTACCATTTCTGTAGAAGGAGATGTAGAACAATGTTGCTCTACTTCCATTGTAGTATAATATCCCTACTCTATTTCTATATCAGCATGGGGTACCTTTGTTGCCCCATTAGTCTACATGACCACATCAACTTTGGTCGGCTGCTCAGCTCCCACTGCTCTACCCTATAGTTGCAATTGGTTTATTTGCCCCTATAGTTGTTGAATTTTCTAATACAACTCATGCATATTCAATGCAACATCCTTCCTGGACTCTTGAAACAAAGTTTGTTCTTATTTGTATTTGGCTTCTCAAGTGGAAGCCTACTCTCGTAATACCTATAATTGCTACTACAAATGTTCCTCCTATTCCTCCTATAGCAACTCTTATACTGTAACCTTCTGTTGATGAGTTTACCCCTTAGAGATATCTTGTAAAGTCTAGGCTAGGTACTCCTCCTTGTTCATATCATTGATCATTGTGTCATCATCGGATGAGCTTGAAACCACCCTAGATGCCTTTGTCCTTCTACTTTGCATCCTGGTGGAAATTGGCATGAAAGGAGGGCTTGCCAGATATTATCCTACCTCATCCTAATATTGAGGGGTAGTGGGAGATAGATAATGTCCTACTTCCTCAAAAAAATAGGGAAAAATAGGGGATGAGGATTGTCCTACTTCCCTTGTATTTTTTGTAGGCTGGGATTCAGGCATCGTCTCGTCTCGTTCTGTCACCTATTAGACTAATTTCTCATTCTAAATTAGTATCACTTCTTCTTCTTGTGCCCCTATCACTATACCAATACCCATAGTCTCCTCAATCATCACATCTCTATGTGACTCTACATATTGTACCAGGGCCAAAATAAAGCCATGATGAGCCAAGGTAGATATTGTGCCTACCTGGTACCATTTGGTCTCATCCTTGAGGGTGCATGTAAGGTAATGTGGGACATTGATTTTATCCCCATGCAATATGTGATTGAGAAAACAAAAGTGATTGGCATTCAATATTGAGTACCTACTAAAGCAAGTGAATAATCTCATGATTTGTTCAAATACCACCCTCTAGAGCTTGACAATGTGGCATTTGGGTAAACTAGCTCGCGTCAGGTGCTCAATTGGTCCCCCAAAGAATTTATGTGCATAGAGAGCAAGATTATCCTCCTTGTATGTACACTCCCCTATTAGAGGAAGACCCATAATCATGGTGATATAATTTTTGGTGATTGGAATGTCTAGTCCCTGTATGTGCATGATCCCATCTCTCACGGATGCTATGAATTCATTTGCTACCACTGCATCCTGGACTTGACTAACCAGTCAATAATATTCCATCCATACTGTAGCATCAAATTGATCTTGCACGTCTACAAAAATCCTTGAGAAGTCGATAGGTTTGCTCTTCTTGAGGTCATGGTTCTTTGATTTCCCCCCTTGCTTTTTCTTTGATTTACAATTATTTCAATAATGCCTTTGGTGTTACCCCTAAATTTCTACAACACTTCACACTCTATTTTTTTCTTTCTGAAGGCAAATTTTATAGTAGTTGTTAAGCAATTTTTAAAACAACTATTTTCATACACACAAGCGGTTAATTACCATAATATATAGTAATTATGGTTATCCATAGTAAATTTCCTTCAAGCATGTTATCGATTGTGTGGAGGTGATAACCATAGGAAATAGTCCAATCAAAGTCATGCCACATAATACAGTTCCAAGTAGAGTTGTTCTATTGGCTAGGATAGTAAGGGGGTTATGCTGATACTTTTCCATAGACATGCATATAAAAAAAATATAGACATAAAATAGAAAATTTAATCATGCACCTAAATTCATTTCATGGGTGTATATGCACAAATATCTATGGTGCATCGCTATTGGTTGGTGTTTGATGATTGCATAAACTAAAACAGACTATGATGGCCATATTTCCCATACAATGAATTCTCTTCCATGTGATTGTTTCTCGATAGCTGTAATATGACTAATTTGAGAAATTTTACAAAATTCAAAATAAAAGTTAGAAAAAACATATCATATTGGGACGACAAACATCCCCTCATCAAAAGTGGTTGATGTTAACTTTTAATTTTGTCTATGATAGATTTGAATTTGCACATACATGGGATGCTGGCATGGCTCGGGCCATATCCCAATGCTAACTTGTTATTATTTTAAGGTAGAAAATGGTCAAAGAAGATGGAAATTAGGTGCCTTTTTAATGTGGAAATTAGAAACCTTATTTTTGAATTATGGCATGCAGGTGCCTTGGAAATTGGAAATAGGTACCTTAGAAATCAATGCTTTTCTTAACATGGGAAGCAGATACCTTGGCAATCGGGCGCTCTACTTATAATGGGAAGTAGACACCTTAGAAATCAGGCACTCTACTTAATGGGAAGCAGGTGTCTTAGCAATAAGGTGCTCTACTTATCATGGGAATTAGGCACCTTTTTGCTAATAGTTAGGTGTTGTACTTATAAAATAAAAATTATACAAACTCTACTATTTTTTTAACACTATCCTAAGAAGATTTAGTGTTAGCTTTCCAAAAATTGGAAGTCAGCCGCCCTCATGGAGAAACTAAGAATTAGACATCGGTTTACCAGAAAATGAGATGCAAGAACCATATTTGTAACATATTGGGATTCAGGCATCGAGGATCATATAATAGGGATTTAGGCACCTTCTACTGTAATACAGGAATCAAGCACTTTATCCCTACAATGGGAATCATGTGCCTTCTATTGTACAATGGGAATTAGGAACTTTTCCCATAAAAAAACAAAAAATAGGCACTTTTATTTATTTAACGGGTGTTGAATTTTCCTTGTATGTGCACTGTAAGGTTTATTAGGGCCTTCAATGCTTTTGATTGAAGAATAGGAACAAAATCAACATCCGCCCCTAAACCAGCAGTTGAGTGTCTTACTGTCCATAAAAACCAATACAAACATTCTTGTGTAGATTTAGTTTTTTAGTATTCCACTCTCTAAGTGGGGACTATCGACTCCTAATACAATCAAATTATTCTAGAAATATTTGAAGGCATAGGTTCATGGATCTTGTGCTTGTTAGGGCTAGGTTTCCCAGGTTGCCTAATAGCTACACTCAGGGAATTGTTCCTGCAAAACAAAAATACATCTAAAAAATAAAAAATTAAAAGAATAATTATCATTGGGACTATGTGGACTACTTCCACATCTTACTGACTCAAGATAAAATCAGAATCAACTGGGGTTTCCTCCATGCCTAATATAGACTCAATCATGTATGCTTCAGATACATGGTATGGACACATGTAGTGGCCATTAATTGTTAATGTAATGTTGTTGTTGTATATTATTCTAATATTTACAACCCCATTGTTGATGACTTCAGTCACTTCATATGGCCCCATCCAACACTTTATAATATTACCTTTCCTTTCCTAGAACTAAGAATCATATAGTAATGCCCATTCTCCCACTTTAAGCTACTTTGGCCTGGTGAGGTGTTCATGCCACTTGGTCCTTTATTTTTGAATAATTTTTGTTTTCTGTAGAGCATCAAGGCAGTATTCATCCAGTTGATTAAGCTACTAAATTATTTCTTTTTGTGCATCATCTAGGTTTATTTTTAACTCTACTATAGTCCTAAGTGTTTTGACTTCAAACTCTATAGCCATCATAGCTCTTTTCCCATAGACTAACTGAAATGGTGTGAAACTAGTAGTAGTCTTCCAAGTGGTCCTGTAGGCCCACACTACTTCTGGTAATCTAGTAGTCCAGTCCTTCCTATGTTGTTGCACTATCTTTGTCAGGATATTTTCCAACTCTCGGTTGGTCACCTCAACTTACCCATTTTCCTATGGATGGTAGGGAGTGGTTTTGTTATGCCTTATTTTGTATTGTTGTACGAGTTATTGGATCACCCTTGAAGTAAAATGAGGTCCTTTATCAGTTGTGATCTCCCTTGGGACTCCAAATATTGTAAAAATTGATGAATATAAGAAATATACTACAATTTTCTCCTCTAAATCATGCAAAGCCTATACTTCAACCCACTTGGTCACATAGTCAGTACAAACTAGGATATACCTCTTACCTCATGACTGAATATTAATAGGTCCTACAAATTCTATCCCCTATTTATCAAATGGCTCAATGTGAACAAGTGGTTGGAGTGGCATCTCATCTCTAAGAGTAGGTTTTCCCATCCTCTAACATTGATCACATTGGCTCACATGTTTGGCTGCATCCTTAAATAGTGAAGGTTAGTAATAACCAACCTACAACACCTTATATGCAGTCATTTTTATTGCAAAATGACCACCACAAGGTTCATCATGGCAAGCCTTCAGTATTTCAGTTATTTCATCCCTAGCAACACATATTCTAATGATTTGATCAAGCTCTATTTTGAACAAGCACCTATCAATCAATGAGAAATTTGCACTTTTCTCAATTAAAGTCTATTTTTCACAAGGCAAAATTATAGGGGATACTTTACCAGTGGCTAAATCAATAGCCATATTTGCATACCAAGATATTCGATCATTTAGAGAAAAAAAATGCTCATCTAGAAATTGGTCTTCTGTAGCTACATGGTTTGGAGGTGTCAATATGGAAAAGAAATCAACTACCACATTGTCCTTTCCTGGCTTATCCACTATTGTCACATAAAATTCCTATAAAAGAAATAGTTATCTGATAATTCTACCACTAATACAAAGTTTTTTTGTCAAGTATCTGATCACTCAGTGGTCAATGTATACAAAAACATGATAACTTGTAATGTAATGATGAAATTTGTTAAGAGCAAGTATTACTATAAGAAACTCCTTCTCTATGACAGTATAATTGAGTTCAACATCTATGAGGTTTTTACTAACATAATAGATGGCATAAAAATCATCACCATATTTCTATCCTAGTATTGAGCCTATTGCATTGTTAGATGCATCAGCATATATGTGAAAAGGTATGGTCCAATTTGGACCTCTCAGCACTGGAGTAGTAATTAGTTTTTCCTTTAAGGTGTTGAATGCTTGTTCATATTATTTAGTCCAGATAAACTCTATATTCTTAGTTAACAATATGGTAAGAGGTTTAACAGTTTTGCTAAATTCTAATATAAATCTCCTATAGTAATTGGTTGATCCTATGAAACTGTGGATATCCTTTTGTATTTTGGGAGTAGGCAGGGTTTATATGAATTCTATTTTTTTTTCTCTACTTTGATCCCATCTACAGAAAGGTCATGTCCTAAAACTATCTCTTCCTAAATCATCATATAGCATTTCTCATTGCTTAAGGATAGGTTAGTTTCCTCACAATTTTTAAGTATCTTTTCTAGATTTCTATGGCAATTTCAAAAGTTTTGTTGGATATTTTGAGCTCATTTAGTTGTCATTGATGTCAAGGTGAGAAGTTGTCATTGATGTCAAGTACACATGAAGTTTTCATTAAAACCATGGAGTAAACCATCATTGAAGCCAGGAGAAATACAAAGAGTTGAAGAAAAGTTGTCAAAATATTATTTTATAAGGGTTTTTGTTAAAACCATGGTGGCAAATTAAAAGGTTTTTATTAAAACCATTATGAGGATATAAAGGCTTCATTAAACATAATAATGGTAGAATTAAGGTTTTTATTAAAAACCATGGTGGCAGAATAATTTTCATCAAATCAGTGAAGAACAAATGAAGGTTTAAATTTTACCTAAAGGAGGATTTAATTTTTATTAAAGTCAAATGTTTATAAATATAATTTATAAAATTTAAATTCTTTTAGAATTTAAATAATTTATAAATTATAAAGGTTGCAAGAAGCACCGACGTCATAGAATATTATGGAGCACCGACGTCTAAGCCATATGGTAAATTCATGTATAAATAATATGCCAAAGTGGCATTCAAACTTACCCCTCTTTGATTTAATTTTCATGCAACCAAGATAAAAGTAATTCATGCAATCATTGATCGTTGAGGAAGAAGACAAAGAGTTCGTTTGTATTTTAGCACTAGGAAGAAGATAAAAAGGGAGAGTGTAAGGTATGACCCACATTGGACATAGTGGTCCATTGGTAGCATGTATTTTATGAGAGCATTGGGAGTTGAAGAGTCCACGATCGATTCATGTGGAGTTGGCATGTTTGTCATGAGCGCAAAGGGGAAAGGTTTTTGGCACGCACTCATTTTGAGATCCAGATATAGGAGAAAGAGCATGAAGTGCTCTTAAGGTTTCAAACGTGCCTCTAGTGCATGCAGTGGGTAATATCGTGGCTAGGGCACACGAGGAGGCAGTGATTGGGAGTTCAAATCCCATAAGTGCCAAAGGTATTTTTGATTAAAATAAATTTTATCTGCCTAAAGTTTTTCCTAAAGTATTATTTGGAGTTATAATGGTATGTGAAAGGATGTTTGCTTGGTTCATGTTGTTGGAGTTATAAGGAAAGTTAATTTAGTTTTCTCTAAGTCTTTATTTCCATTAAATTTAATTAAAGAGGTTTTGAGTTAATTTTTGGTGGATGATAAATTTATTTTAGTTGGGATATTATAAGGTGTTAATTGGAAAAATATTTTATGTATGATGATGGTTGTTTTTTATAGTTGGAGTGAAAAGGTGTAATTGAGTTTTTGCATTACATTATGAGAAAGATTTATTCTCTAACCTCCTTGAGATTGGCATAGAAGTGTTTGTTGTTGTGGCAGATTTATGAGATCCTTTAATCATAAAGAGAAAAGTATAAGCACATTCTTCCATAGTTGATTTGATTGATTGGTTTTCTAGAAAATAAGTCTGGAGTGAAAAGGACTTGATTAAGGATTTCCTCTTGAGTGTGTTTGAGTTAATGCTTCAAGGTTTTCTTGAATAAATAGTTGTTATGTGAACCTTATTTTATAAGCATTGTTGTTGAAGCCATTGATTGTGAGAAGAACTTGAACTAGGGTTTGAGTATCATTGCTATGTGAATATTTTTTTATATGAATTTTTGTTGAAGCCATTGATTGTGAGAAGAACTTGAACTAGGGTTTGAATATCATTGTTGTGTGAATATTATTTTATGAGCATTGTTATTGAAATGAGTTATTGAGTGAATAACTTGAACTAGGGTTTGCAAAAATTATGAGTATCATTGTTATGTGAGATTTGTTGTTGAGTATTGTTGGAAATATTTTGAGTTGGTATTTATAAGATTGGACTAGGGTTTGATAGAGAGGATTATTTCATTGAGTTATTGGTTGAGTAGAGTTGATTGAGCCTAGTCAAGTGGATGTGTGAAGTGATTGTTCGAGTTCCATAAAACAAACTATTCTATATTCTAAATTGAGTTGAGAAAGTGATTGAGCATTGAGTTGAATTTGAAGCATATTAAGACTCTAACAATTCTCCTTATGTTTCTAAGAGAGTGATTGTAAGTTATTGAGAATTGTGATAAGTGTAGAACATATTGAGTCTCTAACAATTATTTTTATGTGTCTATGAGATTGGACAAGTTCTGTGTGGACTTGTTGAGATGATTTGAGGTAAGTCTTTGAGAAGACTTATGGATAGATTTAATGTGATATTTTGTGAAAGCTTACAATACAGATATTGAGAAGATTTGGTTAAGTTCTTGAGAGGACTTATTGAGAATATTGGAAAATTTCTTGAGAGGACTTGTAGAGCAGATTTGAGCAAGTTCTAGAGAGGACTTGTAGAGTAGATTTGAGCAAGTTCTAGAGAGGACTTGTGGACAGATTAGTGTGAGCTTTTGTGGAAGCTTACAAGGTAGATTTGAGACAAGTATTTGAGAAGACTTGAGAGTAGAGTTGATTGATTTTTTCAGACCTTGAGTTAAGATTTAGGGTAGATCTAGTAGAGTTGATACAAGCCTTGAGTTGAGGCTTGAGGACAAAGATCGAGGATAGATTTATGCTAGAATGCAGGACTATTTTTAGTGTAGATTTGAGAGCAAATTTTGGTGTAGGTTTGAGGATAGGTTCGTGCTAGACTAGAGATAGAGATTGAGAATATTTGTGCTAGACCAAAGGACTATGTTTATTGTATATTTGAAAGTAGATTTTGGTGTATATTTGAGGATAGGTTTGTGCCAGACCAAAGATAGATATTGAATAGATTTGTGCTAGATCGAAGGACTATGTTTAGTACATATTTGAGATAGAGCTTTGGAGGTGATAGAGAAGAGAGGACATTAGTATCTAATGGATAGATATCCATCAACCAAGGTAGTGAGGGTAGGTCTTCTGAGTGGGGACAAGAGTATTCAGTGGAGAGATATCCACAAGCCAATGTAGTGGAGGTAGTAGTCTTATAGAGGATTACCAACTAGAGTAAAGGAGAAGGAGTTCTCCTATAGATAGAGATACACAAACTTGATTTAGGGGATTGGTGTCTCCTTTGGATAGAGGTCCATAAACATTGTAATAGGGAAATGATTACCAAAATATTGATTGAGAAAATTTTAGTGAAATATTTTCTCCTTGGAGTAGCCCACATTGGGTGAACCACATAAATTGTGGTGTCTCTATTGTGTGTGGTGAGTTTTCCATTGCTTTAATTATCGCTGTTGATATTTATATATTTACATTGTATAATTGATTGGCAAAGAAAATTAAAAAGTGATCTTATATTGTTCACCCCCCTCTCAATATAAGCTTGTGTTCTTCAATTGGTATCAAAACAGGTTCCTTCAGAAGAGTTTAAAAAATTTAAGGAAAATCTAACAAGAACACAATGGATTCTAAGAATGTATCCTCAGATAATTCAGCACCAGTATTTTATGGAAGTGACTATATATATTATAGTTTGAGAATGAAGATCTACCTGATCGCACTTGGCAATAAAATTTGGGAAGCAATTGAATTTAGATACGATCCCTTGATTAATCCTCCTACAGATAAGGAAGGTAAGCTCCTACAAAATTACAATTCAAAAGAAATGAATGCACTTTTGAGAGGTTTGCATAGAATAGAGTCTATGAAAGTTATGCATTGTCAAACTACAAAAGAAATGTGGGATAAATTGCAAAATAGATATGAAGGAAATAAATGTGTCAAGAAAGCAAAGATGCGAAATCTCAAAGGAAAAATTAAAGAATTAAGAATGAAGGATGAGGAAAATATTAGTACTTATTTACTTCGTATTGATGAGGTTGTTAATGCTATGCAAGGACTTGGAATAAATATTTATGAATTAGATGTTTATGATAAAGTCTTAAGAACTCTTCCAAAAATATTTAGTGAAAATGTTTCTGCTATAGAAGTGTCAATGGATGGTGACAATTTGATGAGATATATGTTGCTTTGTTTTCTTAAAACACATGAGGTAAGAACAAAATATCCTATTCCGTAGAAAGAAGCAGCAATCTAAAAAATCAAGAAGAGTAAGGGTAAAAAGTCAGAATCAAGCAATGAGTCATCCAATAATGAAGAAGCTAATTATGGTAGAAGAGATAAGGATTATAGAAAATATAGAGATCTAAAGTCTATTAAATGTTTCAATTGTGGAAAGTATGGATATTTTACAACAGATTGTCAAGAAGCTAAGAGTAACAATGGTGAATAAAAATAAGATCACATGAACAGGGAATTAGAAAGGTATAGGAACCAAAAGAAAAGAAAGGATAAACAAAGCAAACAAGGAAAGAAGTTCTTCTAAAGGTAAATTAGGAGCTACTATGCAAATAATTCAAGTAAGTACTCAAGTGATAGTGATGCTAGTTTTTTAGATAATGATAGAGATGAAGTCCTATTTATGATTGAAGAAAAAGAACAAGTTAAAAAAATGACTCCAGTAATTCTCAAGTGTTTTTGATGTGGTAAATTTGGACATATTGAATATAGTTGTACAAGAAATGGTTATAGTTTCAGTGATGATGAATATGAAGATACACTTGAAGGACTAGAAGAGAATATTCTAATGACACTAGAAGAAGGAAAAGATGATCCTATAGAAGACAAACCAATAGAAAATAAAGATGTGGACAAAGGTAAACAAATAGAGGAATATTCATAGAAATATGGATATGATATCAAGGGAGAACTTATTTATGCTCTTGAAAAAGTAAATGAGGTAAGAAAGCAAAACTCTAAACTTGAAATTCAGTTTCAATAATGTGATGAAGAGAGAAGATTGCTTATAGAGGATTTAGAAAAATCAAAGGCTAAGACAAAAAGGTTCAAGAATAAGTTAGAAGTAAAAATATTAGAAGGTGAAAATTTAGAACAGGAAGTGGCACTTCTAAGAGAAGATTTTAAAGACTCCAAATTCAAGTTAAGAGAGGATAAAGGTAAAGAACAATGCTTTATGGGAGTAGAAATACTCCCGCCCCGAAATTAACCACCTCAAAAGGAGGTGGGGAAGGGGCTAAGCTAAGAGGCTCATTCTTAGCCTCGAGCCCCAAAGGTGACCCTTTGTCATTTATGTCAAAGGGGGAGAGATTTGAGTAAGGGGGAGATATTTGGTATTTGAGAAAAGAGGAAAGAGTATTGAGCCAGGGGGGTAATGTCCTAGGGGGAGAAAAACAAAGGAAAGGTCAAGTTTTTGGTAAAAATAAGTTGGGTTGCCATAAATGACAAAGGGGGATATTATTGGATATTTTGAGCTCATTTAGTTGTCATTGATGTCAAGGTGAGAATTTATCATTTATGTCAAGTGAACACATGAATCTGTCATTAACACCATGGAGTACACCATCATTGAAGCCAAGAGAAATGCAAAGAGTTGAAGAAAAGTTGTCAAAATATTATTTTATAAGGGTTTTATTAAAACCATGGTGGCAAATTAAAATGTTTTTATTAAAACCACGATGAGGATATAAATGCTTCATTAAACATCATAATGGAAGAATTAAGGTTTTAATTAAAAACCATGGTGGTAGAATAATTTTCATCAAATCAGTGAAGAACAAATGAAGGTTTAAATTTTACCTAAAGGAGGCCTTAATTATTATTAAAGTCAAAGGTTTATAAATATAATTTATAAAATTTAAATTCTCTTAGAATTTAAATAATTTATAAATTATAAAGGTTGTAAGAAGCACCAACGTCATCGAATATTATGGAGCACCGATGTCTAAGCCATATGGTGAATTCCTGTATAAATAATGTGCTAAATGGGCATTCAAACTTACCTCTCTTCAGTTTATTTTTCATGCGATCGAGCTAAAAGTAATTTGTGCAATCATTGATTGTTGAGGAAGAAGACAAAGAGTTTGTTTGTTTTTTAGCTAAGAGTAATTCGTGCAATCATCGATTCACATGGAGTTGGCATGTTTGTATTGAGCGCCAAGGGGAAAGGTTTTTGGTACGTGCTCATTTTGAGTGCCAGACTTAGGAGAAAGAGCACGAAGTGCTCTTAAGGTTTCAAACATGTGTATAGTACATGCGGTGGGCAAGCTCATGACTAGGGCACACAAGGAGGCAGTGATTGTGAGTTCGAATCCCATAAGGGGCAAAGGTATTTTTTATTTAAAGAAATTTTATTTGCCTAAAGTTTTTCCTAAAGTATTATTTGGAGTTATAAGGTTATGTGAAAGGATGTTTGCTTGGTTCATGTTGTTGGAGTTATAAGGAAAGTTAATTTATTTTTGTCTAAGTATTTCTTGCCATTAAATTTAATTAAAGAGGTATTCAGTTAATTTTAGTGGATGATAAATTTATTTTAGTTGGGAGATTATAAGGTGTTAATTGGAAAAATATTTTATGTATGATGATGGTTGTTTTTAATAGTTGGAGTGATAAGGTGTAATTGAGTTTTTATAAGCATTGGTGTTGAAGCCATTGATTGTGAGAAGAACTTAATCTAGGGTTTGAGTATCATTGTTGTGTGAAGATTTTTTTATGAGCATTGTTGTTGAAATGAGTTATTGAGTGAAGAACTTGAACTAGGGTTTGCAAAGATCATGAGTATCATTGTTATGTGAGATTTTTTGTTGAGCATTGTTGGAAATATTTTGAGTTGGTGTTTATAAGCTTGGACTAGGGTTTGAGAGAGAGGATTATTTAATTGAGTGATTGGTTGAGTAGAGTTGATTGAGCCTAGTCAAGTGGATGTGTCAAGTGATTTTTCAAGTTCCATAAAACAAACTATTCTATATTTTGAATTGATTTAATAAAGTCATTGAGCATTGAGTTGAATTTGAAGCATATTGAGTCTCTATCAATTCTCCTTATGTTTCTAAGAGAGTAATTGTAAGTGATTGAGCATTGTGATAAGTGTAGAACATATTGAGTCTATAAAAATTATCTTTATGTATCTATGAGATTGGACAAGTTTTGTATGGACTTGTTGAGTTGATTTAAGGTAAGTCTTTGAGAAGACATGTGGACAGATTTGGTGTGAGCTTTTGTGAAATATTACAATACAGATATTGAGCATATTTGGATAAGTTATTGAGAGGACTTATTGAGTAGATTGGGCAAGTTCTTAAGAGGACTTGTAGAGAATATTTGAGCAAGTTCTAAAGAGGACTTGTAGATCATATTTCAACAAGTTCTAGAGAGGACTTGTGGATATATGAGTGTGAGCTTTTGTGGAATATTACAAGGCATATTTGAGATAAGTATTTGAGAATACTTGAGAGTAGAGTTTATTGATTTGTTCAAACCTTGAGTTAAGTTTTAGGTCAGATCGAGAAGAGTTGAGACAAGCATTGAGGAAAGAGATCAAGGATAGATTTGTGCTAGACCAAAGGACTACGTTTAGTGTAGATTTGGGAGCAAATTTTGGTACAAATTTGAGGTCAGGTTTGTGCTTGATCAGAGATAGAGATTGAGCATATTTGTGCTAGATCAAAGGACTGAGTTTCATGTATATTTAAGAGCAGATTTTGGTGCAAATTTGAGGATATGTTTGTTCCAGACTAGAGATAGAGATTGAGCATATTTGTGCTAGACCAACAAACTATGTTTAGTACAAATTTGAGACATAGCTTTGTAGGTGATAGAGAAGAGAGGACAATAGTCTCCAAAGGATAGATATCCATAAGCCAGGGTAGTGAGGATAGGTATTCTGAGTGGGGACAAGAGTCTTCAGTGGAGAGAGATCGATAAGCAAATTTCCCCCATGTACAAGTGAAGGTGGTTTTATCTTGATCTTCTTCCCCTATTGTGATCTGATTGTATAAACTAAACCCATCTAAGAAATAAAAATACTTATTGCCTGCTAATGTGTCAAGGACCTGATTGATGAATGGTAAAGTGAAGTGTATTTTATTGGTTGCTTTGTTTAGCAACCTATAATACATACAAATTCTTCACTTTTTGTTCTTCTTAGGCACCACCACTAATGGTGATATCCACTCACTATTTGAAATAGAGTAGATGAATCCAACTGTGAGGAGTTTTTGCAACTTTGTTTTGATAATTTCCTTCAAGACTGGGTTCATTATCTTGTGTGGTTGTCTTACTGGTTTAACTTGGTCTTCCAGATATAATATATGAGTACAGGTTTCAGGAGCTATTCCTATCATATCATAATACTCCCAAGAAAAGTCATCTTGATGTTTTTCCAATGTTTGGTTCAGTTTGATTTACTGTTCAACTATCAACTTGTTATCTATATTCATCATTCTACTAGGTGCAACTTCTATTTTTTGAATATGGTGGTATTTTCCTCTAATTAATGGTAACTCGGGAGGAAGACATAAGGGTTCTCCCTAAAAAAGTGAGATATTATCGTATCCTCATTATTTTCATCTCCTAAATTATCAAGTATCATGAAATATTGGATCATTGATAGACCACCAATGTTTTGATTCTCATCCTTAGGTTCTCCCAATAAATTTACAAACTATGTAGGTGGATGTATGATCAGTTTATTTATATTATGACCATCTAAAATGGTCATTTTACCATATCTATAGCTTATGTAAGCATCAACTATTGCCAGCCAAGGTCTACCTAAGATTAATGGGTATCCACATAATCTAGACTTAGATAGCAACACTAAGAAATTTGTTGGATACTCCCATGCATCCATTATAACATTGATATCTTCTAGTATTTCCTCAAGGAGTAGTATAGACCTATCTGCCAACTACAACATAATTTTAGTGGGCTTCAGATTAGTTAATTTTAGTTTTTGCATGGTCTACTAAAGCATGACATTGATGGCAACCCCCAAATGTACTAGTGTGTTGGGTAAAATACAGTCTTCTATTTTTATAGTTAGCATAGGGATTCCTAGATCCGAGTACTTATGGCTATAGGTATTCCCTAACATAATATCAGATAACTAACCTACAAAATTGATTGATTTAGCTAGTTTACTCCCTGGTTTCTTGAGGCACAACTCTCTTATGGTATTACCATAAATAGGTATGTCTCTAATGGCCTGAAAGAGAGGGATTGTGATTGTTAATTTTTTTAAACTAGAGAGGATATCAAACTCTATTTGTATTGATTTATTGGGTTCTTGAAACATTTTTTGAAAAGGTGGAACCTCCTCTTTGTTATTCATAATTGTTGATTCTTCTTCTACTTCCTCTATAAGGGGTGATTTACCTTTCCCTATATCCATGTGTTCCTCTTATTCTACAAGAGGAGTGACTTCTACACCTAAATATTCTCCTGATCGTAACTGGATAGGATTTCAATATACTATAATATTTGTTATTTGGTTTTGTTGTAGGTTTTTCTGGTAATTGAAGAGTTCTTAAAGTAGGAGGTGCAGGTAGACTTGAATGTAATGGAGCTGAAGCAAGATGCTCTGGATACTGATTCTAGGCATTCTAGTTTCTCCACTACTACCTAGTCTACTGGTATTGCATCCAAGGGTAAGGTTTGTAAGGATTTTCTCCTTGGGGAAATAGATTCCAAGGTTGTTACCCATACCAAAACATATTGGGTGGTTGGGCTTGATATTGGTTTTGGTAATTACTACCCCCATAAGATGGCATTCTTGATATTGTTACTCATAGGAGACTATTTCTAGTTCCTCTGATTATCCATGAAGTATGCCTCTTCTACTTCAGGTTCCTCTTTAGATTTCATTAACTATGGACACAACTTTATTTTATGATCCTTATTACAGACAACACATACACAAACTTTTCTTTCTAGACACTCATTTTTGGGGTGTTTGCCTCTACATTTAGGATAGAAGTAGGTCAATGCTACCTCAGTCTCTTGATTTTTCTTTTGAAGTAGTAAGGTATCAATTTGAAGAACTAGATATGATAATATCTTGCTCTTAAGGTCCTTAAGCATGTTGCCTATCTTAGTTTTAGTGATAATGGTTGATTGCTTAACATATATAGGGGTCAAATTACCTTTTATTCTTGAATTTTTTTGATACAACTATCGAATATCATCCAATTCATATTGGTAAATATCTCCCCCAAAGATCATGTTTAAAGCTTCCAAGGATTCATTTATCAATACTTTCATAAAAATGCTTCTTAGGGACCTGTCTCCTAGTTTTGAATTGGGTGATCTTTCCAAATTGAAATTGAACCTATCCCAATATTATTCCACAGATTCCCCTTCCTTTTGTGTCATGTCTAGGACTTCCTCTCTTGCATATCGTGATCTACCAAAATCCTGAACTAATCCAAAAAATGTTTCTTCAACTATTCCAAGGTAGTTATTCATTTATCCCCCAAGATGATGAAATAATGCAAAGCTGAATTATCAAGGGTGGAAGAGAATAAATTAAGTTTTTGAGCATATGTGGTGAAATCCATAGATCTACATAAAAAATCAAATTTAAATAGGAACAAATCTAGATCTTCAGTTGGTAGATCTTTAGGTTCTTGCCAATGTTTGGCATTCAGTAGATCTTCCTCAGATTGAACTTTACTTATCTCTGATCCTATTCTAAGATTCTACTAAATTATTTTAGAAGGGTCCTATGCAAATAGTGGGTCATTTTCAAATCATTCCAGTCGATTATTCATTCACTGGTTGTTCTCGTGCCTTCTTGGATGGGCTTATCCATTTGTTGCAGGTTCTAGTTTTTCCCAGGTAGTTTTGTAGGATCCGGTTTCATCCTGAGTTGTTTTACTTTGTGCGGGATGGCATTTTCAATTCGTGTCAGTTGGATTTCTTTTCCTGAGCACTTTTAGGTAGGGTGTTGTTTTTAAATTTTCAAAAGTAATACCTACTATCAGGTTTTCCCATCCCAGATGTGTATTTTCTCCTTTTGTTGTCTTGGACTACCACAAGCTGGGTTTCTTAAATTTTTTCACTTGTCTCGGGATTCCTTTAGTCAGGTTTTTAGTATTGATGGTTCTCTTTGTCCCGGGCTCCCATAAGCCTATCTTCCTTACTTGTGTTGATGATATAGGGCTATAAACAACACACAACAAGAGTGCCGAGATCAACAATGCACAGGCCAAAATTCCAACAAGCTTCATTTAACAGAGGTCTTCGAATACAAGCAATTCCAAAATAAATGGCCAGGAGTCCCCCCCATACAATGCATGCGCAGTATTTTTATATCACCGTCCCCAAATTCTTTCCATAATTACATCCAGTGTGGATTCCTTGTAACCCTTCACACGAATGTCCTGTGACCACCTGCAACATGCTGCCAGGTGCCCCGTATTATCATGGTCTGGGGTGGCGGAGTGCGCTGCGGCCGCCTGCCAATCCTTTCACCAATTCATCATTCAAAGGGATGTGTCACAGCCGCTTGTAATTTGATGCCACGCGTCCCCTTGCCAGAGTCCTCGTAACTGCTCCATACTCTCAAGCCACCTGTAACTTCATGCCACGTGTCCCTCTACACTGGTCTCTGCAATCATCGGCTGGTCAACGTCGTGAGAGCTCTGGTCACGATATTGCGACATTTTTTTGCTTCAACACTTTCTCTCTCCTCTTTGGTCGTGATATCGTGATGTTTTTGGCGTTAGGCTTCTCTCTCCTCCTTGGGACCGCGATTCCATGACACATCGTGAAATCACGACGTCTATGCCTTTCTTACTCGCTTTCCTCCTTTGGGCCGCGAAATCGTGACATGTCTCAATTTCGTGACATCTTTGCATTCCGTACTGGCTGCTTCATTTCGGGCCATGAAACTACGACATGTCACGATTTTGTGACCATTTCATGCCCTTGAGTCTTTGGCTCGAAAGTGTCACGATTTTGCGACCACCTTGCGCTGTTGAGTCTTCGCACCGGAAGCGTCACGATTTCGTGACCACTTTGCGTTTTGGAACCTTGCCTCCGGATATGTCATGATTTCGCAACATCTTTGAGCCTTGTCCTCGAAGGTGTCATGATTTCATGACGTCCTTGAACTTTGTCTTCGAAGGTGTCATGATTTCATGACATCCTTGAACTTTGTCTTCGAAGGTGTCACGATTTCGCGACGATTCTTGTGCCTTAGAACTTTTTGCCAAAGATGTTCTTGTTCTTTCAAATATTGCTTCCTGGATGTGTCGCAATTTCATGACCATTTGGCACTCAAGTGACTTTGCCTCGGAGCTGTCATGATTTCATGACCAATTGGTGCTCGAACTGCTTTTCTCCAGAACTGTCGCGATTTCGCGACCGTTTGGCGCCTTGACCTCTCCGACCCAAAAATGTCGTGATTTCGCGACCATTTCGCGTCACGGCTGCATTGCCTCAAAAATGTCATGATTTCATGATAGTTTTGCACCTTGGCCCTTTTCATCAAAAAGCATCGTGATATCGCGATAGTTTGACCTGCTGGCGCCCTTCTTCAAAAAGCGTCGCGATATGCGACAGTTTGACCCTCTGGCGCCCTTCTTCAAAAAGCGTCACGATATCATGACAGTTTTGCACCTTGGCCCTTTTTATCAAAAAGCGTCATGATATCGTGACAGTTTGGCCCGCTGGTGCCCTTCTTCAAAAAGCATCACGATATCATGATAGTTTTAGTACTTAACGAAAAAAAATACATTTTGGGTGATGCAAGATTGCAGCTTCGCCACCGGATGCTCCTGCATCAGACACCCGGGGTGAGTTTGAGAAGTGACCTCACTTCTGACCTTTCTGAGGTAGACCCAGGTGATCAACCTCAGCCTTTGATAACCAAGTTGCATCTTCAATGGGTCGGCCCTTCCATTTGACCAAGTACTCCGAGTAACTCCTATTCCTAGTACTTCGGACCTCGCGCATATCCAGAACTTCTTCGATCTTGTTCGCAACTGGGATGGCTGCTGGAATGCTCCACAGATCTGGACTGGGTATCTCACTACTTTCTCCTTCATGATACTTGACCAAATTTGAGATGTTAAACACGGGGGAGATGTTAAGTTCGCTTGGTAACTCCACCTCGTAGGCATTACCCGAATCCCGTTTGCCAATGATCTTACATGGCCCAAATTTCTTCATTTTCAGTTTGTTGTAGGTCTTGGAAGGAAACCGTTCCTTCCTCATATGGACCATGATAGAATCTCCTACTTGGAACTCCTTAGCTCTACATTTTTGATCCGCCCTTGCCTTGTACTGAGCATTCATCTTGGCAATGTGTTTTGTCACTTCCTCATGCACTCCCTTCAGGTGTTCAACAAAGTCTTCTCGCTTCAGCACTGCATTTCTCCCTCGGATCTATCCTTCTTAATTTTGAAGCGTTTCTTGGGCTGCTCCCATAGATAATCTGGAATGGGGATTTATTTGTGCTCCTATTGACCGAGCTGTTATACGTGAATTCTGCTTGTGGCAGAACTAGATCCCATCCCTTGGGCTTGTCCCCTACCAAACATCGTAGTAGGTTGCCCAAACTCCTATTAACCACCTTTGTTTGGCCATCTGTTTGGGGGTGGTATGCAGAACTAAACTTTAACTCCGTCTTCAGTTTCTTCCACAGGGTCTTCCAGAAATATCCTACAAACTTGGTATCCCTGTCCGACACAATGCTTCTTAGCAGCCCATGCAGGTGTACCACTTCCTTAAATAATAAACTAGCTACATGGACCGCATCACTAGTCTTCTGGCACGGGACAAAGTGTGCCATTTTTGAAAATCTGTCCACTACCACAAATATGGAATCGTGCCCCCTCTGTGTCCTGGGAAAACCAAGCACAAAATCCATACTAATATCTTCCCATGGTATTTCAGGTATAGGTAGCGGTTGATACAAACCAGTAGGCTACCTCATACGCTTTACCATCTGGCAAATCCTGCAACTCTGCACAAACTTTGCCACATCTTGCTACAATTGTGGCCAGTAATAGTTTTCACTAACCAGTGAGATGGTCTTGTCACGATCGAAGTGTCCAGCTAAACCCCCACTGTGCTTTTCTTTAATGAGGTTCTCTCTCATTGAGCTCCTTGGAATGCACAACTGGTTCCCCCTAAATAGCATTCCATCTTGAATCAGGTAATCCAACCATTTAGTCCTATCCAACGCAACAGGCACAGTGCAGGCTTTCCAAGCTTCTACGAAATCGGGGTCTACAGGGTATAAGTTCTTGAGTTCAGCAAACCCTACAACCTCCACTTTCATTTCTATCATCAGACATTGCCTCCTACTCAGTGCATCTGCCACCCTATTGGATCTTCCACTCCGATGCTTCAGCACAAAGGTATAGCTCTGCAGGAACTCTACCCATTTTAGGTGCCTCTGATTCAATTTTCCTTGACTGTTAATATACTGCAGTGCTTGATGGTCGGTATAGAGAACAAAATATTTCGGCAATAGATAGTGCCTCTTATTGAGTGCTTGAACTATGGCGTAGAACTCTTGATCATATACCGAATACTTTCTCCTGGCATCATTGAGCTTCTTGCTGAAATAAGCTACAGGCCTACCCTCTTGGCTCAATACGGCTCCTATCGCACTGCCACTCGCATCGCAGTCTACCTGAAACACCTTATTGAAATCTGGAAGTGCTAAGATGGGTTGTTCAGTGACCTTCTTCTTCAGCATAGCAAAGCTTTTATCTGCTCCAACCATCCACTGGAATTCCTTCTTGTTCCCCTTCATTGTCTCTGTAAGAGATGCACAAATACTGCTGAAGTTTCTAATGAATTTTCTGTAGAAACTGGCCAGACCATGAAATGATCTAACCTCGGTCACACTTCATGGGACAGGCCATTCTAGGATAGCCTTCACCTTTTTGGGGTCCATTTTGAGACCATTAGCTGATATAACAAATCCTAGGTATACTAGCTCCTTCTTCACAAAGTTTCACTTCTTCAGATTAATCAGTAACTGCTCCTCCCGCAGTTTCTCAAAAACCTTCCTGATGTGCATCAGGTGCTCCTCTAAGGTTATGCTAAAAATTAGTATATCATCCAAGTAAACAATAACAAATTTTCCCATAAATTCATTCAGAACCTCATTCATTAACCTCATAAATGTACTAGGTGCATTGGTTAATCCAAATGGCATAACCAACCACTCATACAGCCCCTCTCTGGTTTTAAAGGCTGTCTTCCACTCATCCCCTTCTCTAATGCGAATCTGATGGTACCCACTTTTCAAGTCAATTTTTGTGAAGTACTCAGCTCCACTCAAGCAGTCCATGATATCATCCATCCTTGGCAGTGGGAACCTGTATTTAATGGTGATCTTGTTGATTGCCCAAGAGTCGGTGCACATCCTCCATTCTCCATCCTTCTTGGGTGCTAATACTGCTGGTACAACACATGGACTAAGACTCTCCCTAATCAGTCCCTTCTTCAACAGATCCTGAACTTGCCGATTTAGTTCCTCAGTCTCCACAGGCGTCATTCGATGTGCAACCTTGTTTGGCAAGCTCGATCCAGGCACCAAATCTATGTGGTGACTGATCTTCCTAATAGGCGATAAACCTTCAGGAACATTATCTAAAATGATATCTGGGAATTCTTCTAACAGTCCCATGACTTCCACCGGAATTTCCTTACATCCTTCTTCCCTAACCCTGGGGATTATAGCATAACACATATGATCTAGCTTCAGGCCTTCCAATAATCTTCTGCCATCAACTAGACAGACTCGTGCACTGCTGCATACTTTCTCATCCACCTCCTTCAGGGGTTTTAACTTGTGGCGAACTCCATTATTTGACAGAGAATATGTGTTGGCTCGACCATCATGGACAACACTTCGGTCAAACTGCCATGGTCTCCCAAGCAGCAGGTGACATGCATCCATAGGGAATATGTCACATAAAATCTCATCTCGATAAGTTCCAATGTTGAACTTCACTAGGCATTGTTCACTGACCAACACTCGATGGTCCTTTTGCAACCATGCAATCCGATAACGGTGCGGGTGTTTTCTCCTCTCTAGCTGTAGCTTGGCAACCATTTCCTCAGAAACCAAATTTTTAGTGCTTCCATTATCTATGATGATGTTACATACCTTTCTTGTGCACTTGCATCTTGTTCGAAACAGGCTGTTCCTTTGGTCTCCCCTTTTCTCTTCATTTAACAGGACTCTTCTGATGATCATCGCTTCTCCTCTTTCTGCCTCCTCTGAGTGCTCAGACTCTACACCTTCGTCTGCTACAGTAGCTCGGGCCTGACCCTCAGGTCTTCGATTTGGCCTCTCTTGATGCTGCGGGCAGTTGTATGCCCTGTGTCCTTCTTCTCCGTAGTTGAAGCAGGTTCCTCGAAAGACACCTCTTGCAAAACCCTCGCCCAGACCTACCTCTTCCTCTTGGGTAGTTGTTGTTTCGATTGCGTGGGCATTGGTCATCCTCCTCTTTCACTTCTTTCTATTTATGGCTACTACTAGCTTCACCAGTTTTCCCAAAATATTTGTATCTTCCACCACTGCCTCTTCCACCAGCTCTTCCACCCCTGTCCTTCCCTCTCTGCTTACCATCAAACCTCCTATTCAGTTTCTCCTCCACTTTTAATGCAAATTGATATGCATCCTCTACTGTGCTCATTCTAACCAACCCCAGCTCTTCTTGAATACTGGTTCACAATCCATTGATGTAACGTGTGACCTTCTCCTTATTCGCCTTCGAATGGCCGGTTCTGATTGAGATTTGATAGAACTCTTCAGTATATTCCTTGACAGTCTTACTAGCTTTTCGAAGACTCTGCATTTTCTTTAACAAGTCCAGCTCATAATCTGCAGGGATGAACTGCCTCTTTAGTTTCTCTACCATCCTATCCCACCTGGTGATCCTTTCCTTTTCCCTCCTGTTCCTTTCCAACCGCACTCCTTTCCACCAGATGCTAGCATGTCCTTTCAGCTTGGTTTTCGCAAACCTGATCCGATTTGGATCTGATATCTCTTCGTATTCAAAATACTCCTCCATGTCGTTGATCCAGTCTATCAACTCCTCAGGGTTGAGGTTCCCAGAATAAGTGGATATGTCAAATTTTGGCTTCTTCCCGATTTGGGAGATGGCCCTATATAGCCTAGCCTCAGCTGGATCCAAGGCCTCTTTCGCATCGGATGGAACCTCTTCTTCCCACACTTCATCTTTGCTGGGTTCTTCCCTTCTCGGCTCGACTCCTCTTCGAATTTCCTCTTGTAGGGCCTCAACTTGACTCTACAGGGCTCTTAGATCGACCTCCTCCCTTCTTGCTTGCCTGTGCCTTATACCACCACGGTCTCTATGCGGAGGCATCCTGCTTCTTCTTCGCAACCCACAACCACAGTCCTGGCGCAAACTGCCTCTCTGTTCGGTGATCGGTTTGCACTCTCAGAACCAACCTACTCTAATACCACTTGATATAGGGCTATAAACAACACACAGCAAGAGTTCCGAGATCAACAATGCACAGGCCAAAATTCCAGCAAGCTTCATTTAACAAAGGTCTTCGAATACAAGCAATTCCAAAATAAATGGCCAGGAGTCCCCCCCATACAATGCATGCACGGTCTTTTTATATCACCGGCCCCAACTTATTTCCATCATTACATCCAGTGTGGATTCCCTGTAACCCTTCACATGAATGTCCTGTGACCGCCTGCAACATGCTGCCAGGTGCCCCGTATTATCATGGTCTGGGGTGGTGGAGTGCGCTGCGGCCGCCTATCAATCCTTTCGCCAATTCATCATTCAAAGGGATGCATCACAGCCACTTGTAATTTGATGCCACGCATCCCCTTGCCAGAGTCCCCATAATCGCTCCATACTCTCGGGCCACCTGTAACTTCATGTCACGTGTCCCTCTGCACTGGTCTCTGCAATCGTCGGTTGGTCAACGTCGTGAGAGCTCTAGTCGTGATATCACAACATTTTTTTGCTCCAACACTTTATCTCTCCTCTTTGGTCGCGATATCATGATGTTTTTGGCGTTAGGCTTCTCTCTCCTCCTTGGGACCGCGATTTCGTGACACATCACGAAATTGTGACGTCTATGCCTTTCTTACTCGCTTTCCTCCTTCGGGCCATGAAACCGCGACATGTCACGATTTCGTGACATCTTTGCATTCCGTACTGGCTACTTCATTTCAAGTCGTGAAACCGTGACATGTCGCGATTTCATGACCATTTCACGCCCTTGAGTCTTTTGCTTAGAAGTGTCACGATTTCGCGACCACCTTGCGCTGTTGAGTCTTCGCACCAGAAGCGTCGCGATTTCGCAATCACTTTGCGTTTT
This sequence comes from Wollemia nobilis, assembly GCA_028583015.1. NCBI lineage: Eukaryota > Viridiplantae > Streptophyta > Pinopsida > Araucariales > Araucariaceae > Wollemia > Wollemia nobilis. Next base: position 12,551,169 of record JAQPPZ010003361.1, read on the forward strand.
GGAATCTTGCCTCTGGATATGTCATGATTTAACGACGTCTTTGAGCCTTGTCCTCGAAGGTGTCATGATTTTGCAATGTCCTTGAACTTTGTCTTTGAAGGTGTCATGATTTCGTGACATCCTTGAACTTTGTCTTCGAAGGTGTCACGATTTTGCGACAATTCTTGTGCCTTAGAAATTTTTGCCAAAGATGTTCCTGTGCTTTCAAATCTTGTTTCTCAGATGTGTCGCGATTTCGTGACCATTTGGCACTCAAGTGACTTTGCCTCGAAGCTATCGTGATTTCGTGACCAATTGGCGCTCGAACTGCTTTTCTCTGAAACTATCGCGATTTCACGACCGTTTGGCACCTTGACCTCTCCGACCCAAAAATGTCACGATTTCGCGACCATTTCGCGTCATGGCTGCGTTGCCTCAAAAATTTCATGATTTCACGACAGTTTTTCACCTTGGCCCTTTTCATCAAAAAGCGTCGTGATATCACGACAGTTTGACCCACTGGCGCGCTTCTTCAAAAAGCGTCGCGATATGCGATAGTTTGACCCGCTGGCGCCCTTCTTCAAAAAGTGTCGCGATATCGCGACAGTTTTGCACCTTGGCCCTTTTTATCAACAAGCGTCGCGATATCGTGATAGTTTGGACCGCTGGCGCCCTTCTTCAAAAAGCGTCGCGATATCACGATAGTTTTAGTACTTAACAAAAAAATATATATTTTGGGTGATGCAAGATTGCAGCTTCGCCACCGGATGCTCCTGCATCAGTTGAGCAGGATGGTACCGTTGTTCGATTTGTGAGATTGTCCTATTGGGATTGTCTCTTGGATATTTTGTGGAGACCCTCTCCCTATGGAAATCCTCTCATTGACCCATTTGTATAAGGTTTTGGGGTCCTTTAAAAACCCAATTATCAATCAAAAAAATAATAACTACAGATTGATTTTGGGATTCTCAAAACTTTATAAAACTAATCAAAAATTAAACTATATTTCACAAAAGCACTTTCATATTTCCAAAATAATTAGGGAGACATAAGGTATTCCATAAATCTTAATAATAACAACATCATGGATTATTGGTATATATATTTAGGTGCATTTTTTTGGGTAAAACATTGGTTCATTTTTCTATGGTTCAATTAATTGCCTCCATTTAATTGTCAACCCGAGGTAGCTCGTAGTCTTGTGAGTAGTCATGCAAAATATATGCTTATAATTTATCCTTCGAAGATGAGTCCCTTAGATCATGGTTTAGGGGGTATTTTGTATTTTTTGAAGTTTTGATTCAAACCAATAATCTATCCAATGTCTAAGAAAATATATGATTTAATGGATATAGAAATTTAAAATGGTACTTTGCTAGAAATTACTAAAAACAAAGGAAAATAATAGGAAAATAAATTATTCTAAAAAAAATTAAATAATAGAAAATAGGGTAAAATAATGGAACAACTCTATTGTAAGTGGGCTCATGCTTCCAGCAGGTTCTGCCAATGTTAGATCTTCACCGAATGCTTAGAAAAATTCTCAAAAAATATTTTACTAACACTATAGCAAAAATACTTACAAGAAATTTTGGGGGGTCTTCTTTAGGGGTGATTTGCATATTTATAAGATATGTGGCCACACCCTATTATAATTCTAAAAAAAATTGTAAAATTATTCGCTTTTACAACTGCCTACATAAATGAGGGAATCGGGTAAAATATCAAGATATTTTAACATATTTTGTTTCCAAAATGCATCTGATATTTATTTTGCTTGATTTACATAAATATTTCATGTAGCATCTAAAAAATAGGTGCCGAGTCATCCTTGACATTTTTCATTATCTAGTTTCAATTCTAGAACTCTTTATGTTGGTTCCTAAAATTTTACTTTGTTCTACCGATCACATAGTTGTGCTAGAATTTTGTGTTAGTGGAAATCAGGCACCTCATCTAAATAAGTCGAGAAGTAGGTGCCTTTTCTATAGAATTTTGGAAGTAGGATCCTAATGGGAAGTAGGTGCTTAACAATAATAGGCACTTTATAGGAAGCAAACACCTAACAGGAAGCAAGTTCTTAACAAAAAGCAGACACCTAATAGTTAAGTGCCGAACGAAAGTTAGGCACTTCAAAGGAATTTGGGCACCTGACTTCATACCTCACACTAATGTTTTGTAGATGTTTTATCTTCATAAAATTGCAAGTGCTAGGTCTGAGTGGGACCTCGACAAAAACATGCCAAAATACAATAATTTTCACAAAATCTACACAAAATACACTTAAATACAAATATTAAATAACATGTAGAATAAACTATTATATATATATATAATTTTCATAAAACATGTACATCTATAAAATAAGTTCCACTATTTTATAAGGAAAGTACAAAAAATGAGTATTTTTAGGGCTCATCATCCCCACATGCTTAAGGGGTGGAACGTCCCTGTGCCACTCTATACTAGTAATCACCAGTGCAGCTACCTCATGTTCTTGTTGTTTCTAGCACTTGCTACATGAAACTGGTTGACTTGACTATGCTCTTTTCTTGGGTAGTTCCCTGGTCTAGGCCACCTTGCATTTTTTAGTATTCAAATAATAACCATAGAAATTGGTGGCATCCTTCTAGAATGTAAGCTCAACCATTTTCCATTTTCTCAGCCATATCTTCTTTGAGCTTTTCAAATTTGTATTTTTAGGCAAAAAACAATATATTTGCTGCCTCTCATTCTTCATCAAAATCCAGTTCTAATTCCTTATTAGATTCAATGCCCAATACCTTCAACTCAGTAAATATCACTCTGGTTCTAGGTCGTCGTTGATATGCCCTTACAACTTTTTGCTTTGACCTTAGCTTTATTTGTTGTATCCCAAGGTGTGTTGATGCTACTACTAATTTCTAGTTTATAGAAGATTTAGGCTACTAAGCCTCTTCCCCCTACAACAAATTGCTACTCAACTGGGACTGCTTCCTCCTCTTGAGGCTATTTGGCCCCTACATCAACTAGAGAATGTTTTGGCTCTTCCTCTTTACCTGAAACTTGAGGATCTTTAGCCACTATTTCATTCTTCTCATAATCTCATTTTTCTATAGACTATTATAAATTTTGATGTTCCTCAACCTCAAATTCATCCTCATAAAGTATCAGTTCTATAGAAGTAGATGTAGAACAAGGTTTCTCTACTTCCATTGTAGTATAATATCCCTATTCTATTTTTATATCAAGATGGGGTACCTTTGTTGCCTCATCAGTCTACACCATCACATCAACTTTGGTTGGATTCTCAGCTCCCACTGCTCTACCCTATAGTTGTAATTGGCTTATTTGCCCCTATAGTTGTTGAATTGTATAATACAACTCGTGCATCTTCAACGCAACATCCTTCCTAGACTCTTGAAACAAAGTTTTTTCTTCTTTGTATTTTTCTTCTCAAGTGGAAGCCTACTCTCTTAATACCTCTAGTTGCTACTACAAATATTTCTCCTATCCCTCCTGTAGTAGCTCTTCTACTACAACCTTCTGTTGAGGATTTTACCCCTTTGAGATATCTTTTAAATTCTAGGCTAGGTACTCATCCTTGTTTAGCTCATTGATCATTGTGTCATCATCGGATGAGCTTGAAACCACCCTTGATGCCTTTGTCCTTCTACTTTGCATCCTGGTGGAAATTGGGATGAAAGGAGGGCTTTGTGGATCCTATCCTACCTCATCCTCAATTTGAGGGATAGTGGGAGATAGAACATGTCCTAATTCCTCACCAAATTAGGTAAAAATAGGGGGTGAGGATTGTCCTACTTCCCCTATATTTTTTGTAGGCTAGGATGCATGCATCGTCTTGTCTCATTTTGTTGCATCCTAGACTAATTGCTCATTCTAAATTGGCATGACTTCTTCTACTTGTGCCCTTATCACTACACCAATGCCCATAGTCTCCTCAATAATCACATATCTATGTGACTACATATTGTACCAAGGCCAAAATCAAGCCATGGTGAGCCAAGGTAGATATTATGCCTACCTGGTACCGTTTGGTCTCATCCTTGAGGGTGCATGTAAGGTAATGTGGGACATTGATTTTATCCCCATGCGGGATGTGATTGAGAAAACAAAAGTGATTGACATTCAATATTGAGTGCCTACTAAATAAAGTGAATAATATCATGATTTATTCAAATACCACCCTCTAGAGCTTTGCAATGTGGCATTTGGGTAAACTAGCTTGCATCAGGTGCTCGGTTGGTCCCCCAAATAATTTATGTGCATAGAGAGTGAGATTATCCTCCTTGTATGTGCACTCCCCTATTAGAGGAAGGCCCATCATCATGGTGATATAATTTTGGTGATTTTAATCTCTAGTCCCTGTATGTGCATGATCCCATATCTCACGGATGCTATGAATTCATTTTCTACCACTACATCATGGTATTGACTAACCAGTCAATAATATTCCATCCATCCTGTAACATTAAATTGATCTTGCATGTCTACAAAAATCCCTGAGAAGTCAATAGGTTTGCTCTTCTTGAGGCCATGGTTCTTTGATTTTCCCTGAAGAGATCTACATAAAATTTTTCCAAAAATAATATAAAAATAAATAACTTAGAAGAAATGACACCACACAATGCACATATGACACATGAGATTTACCTTGGTTCACCCGATGTGGGCTACTCCAGCAAAAACAAGAGCCACTCCTCTTTGATATTATTATTTTCCTTTCTTACCCGAAAATGGGACATTACAATAAAATATAAAGGAAACACTCACAACCCTAAACCACTATGTGGTATTAAAATACAATGGGCATAATACCATGGGCTAAACCACCCACACCTACCAACCACCCATCAACCATGGGAATCTCAATAATCACTCCACTAATCACTTCAAAAAAAAGGGGAAAAAAAATTTCTAACGTTGCCTAAAACTGCCTTCGACGTGGCCGGGGGGGCTACCACCCCCCATGGACCCCCCTAGCACCCTCGGGGAGGGATTCAACATTATCATGAGGAGCTCCACTCCTCCTACTCTCTCATGCCTATCGTACAATATTTCCTCAATAAAGGATGAGACACATCCAACATTATCCCACTTGTTGAATACTTTGCCAAACCCATTTCAACTGTACAAAATCTAAACTTTTCTATGCTAACTACCTTGGTTAAAGCATCTACAATATTTTCCTTTGTATCCACTTTCTCTAGCAACACTTTCTTCTATTCAATCATGTCCCTATTGAAATGGAACTTTGTATTAATGTGCTTCATTCTGGAATGGTAAGCAGGGTTCTTTACTAGAAATATATCACTCTAACTATCACAATTTATCTTCACAACTCCTTGAAAGAACCTAGTTTTAGCAGATAATATTTGTATCCATATTGCTTCCTTACTTCCATTGATGGCTGCCATGTACTCAACTTTAGTGGTTGAAAGAGCAACAACAGTTTACCTTTTGCTCATCCAACTAACAGATCCTCCAAACAAATTGAATATATAAGCACTAGTAGATATTCTATTGTCCAAATCTCCAGCCCAATCTGTATTTACAAACCCTTCTATATCCAAGGATCTATCTTCTTTACATGTACCCTCATAATAGATTGAAAAATTAGAAGTACCACGTAGATATCTAAAAATACTTTTCACAACAGTCCAATGCTCTTTACCAGGTTTGGACATATATCTGCTCAAAACTCCCACTACATGGGCAATGTCTGGTCTAGTACATACCATGGCATACATTAAACTACCTACAATATTTGCATAAGGAAAATGGGACATTTCTTCTACCTCTTATTCTATTTTTGGACATTTTTTAGCAATCAATTTTTCCCTTAAAGGAATAGGTACCTTCACTGGTTTACAATCCTGCATATTGAATCTCTTCAATAATGTTTCAACATATTTTTTTGATCTAGCCATAGATTTCTGTTAGAACGATCTCTGTTTATTTTCATGCCCAAAATAAAATTTGCAAGGCTAAGATATTTCATATCAAACTGTGATGCTAACTAAGAATTCACTTCCCTCATCATTTTCTTACTATTTCCAATTAGTAACATGTCATCAACATACAAAACTATAATGACAAGTACATTACCAATTTTATTTGAATATACACAATGATCAGCATTGCTATGAAAAAAATCAGTTCCTAAGACATAAGTATCAATTTTTTGATACCACATTCTAGGTGACTGTTTCAGTCCGTACAAATATTTCTTTAACTTACATACAGGATCCTCCTTTCCTGCAACAATGAAACCTTTAGCTTGTCTCATATAGATTTCTTCCTCCAAATATCCATGTAGTAATGCAGTATTTAAATCCATTTGCTCTAATTCAAGATAAAAAGCAACAGTAATAGATAATAGAAATCTAATTGAGGTTAGCTTTGCAATAGGAGAAAATACTTCACCATAATAAATTCCCTCCACCTGAGAATAACCTTTAGCCACCAAGCGAATTTTTTATTTCTCCACTTTACCTTCAGCATTCTGCTTCTCCTTGAAAATCCATTTACAACCTATTACTTTTCTTCCACTAGGTAATTTCACTAAATCCCATGTTCTGTTCTTTTTCAGGGCCATCATTTCCTCATCCATAGCCTCTTTCCAAATGTTTGCCTCTTCAGAATTTATAGCTTCTCTAATAGTTCTAGGATATTCATCAGTAAAAAATAATAAAAAATAATTAGGAAATGTAGATGGACTATACCTTTCAGGTTGCCTTCTTTCTCGTGTTGATCTCCTTACCATAGGTGTATGAACCTCTTATTCATTCTCATATAAATCCTCATCTAGATCCTCATCTGTCTGCTCCTCGACCAGATCCTCTTCTATGTGATCTTCTTCCATGAGATCAAAATGGACCTTTTCAAGTTCTTCTATTACTTCCTGTGATCACTTTTAGTTTCCTTAAACATCGCATCTCTACTGTACACCGTTCTTTTAGTTTTTGGATTCCAAAGTTTATATCCTTTAACACCGTCTTTATAACCAATAAAGATACATTTAATAACCTTATTATCAAGATTACTTCTTTTATCCTTTGGAATGTGCATGTATGCATCACAACCAAAAACTCTGAGATGTGAGAGAGAGGGTTTCTTACCAAACCACGCTTCAAATGGAGTTTGATCTGGAAATGCTGATGTAGAAGATCAATTTTGCAAGTAGCATACCACACTCACTGCCTCAGCCTAGAATTCCTGTGTCAAACCTACACCACTGAGCATAATCCTAGCCTTTTCCATTAGTGATATGTTCAATCTCGTTGCAACTCCATTTTATTGAGGTGTATATGGAGTAGTCTTCTGTCTTGCAATACCACACTGCTTACAAAAATCGTCAAATTTATTTGAACAATACTCTCCTCCATTATCAGACCTCAACACCTTAATTATTTTATCAGTTTGATTTTCAACAAGTGCTTCAAATTATCTAAATTTATCAAACACTTCATATTTACTCTTAAGAAAATAAATCCATGCATATATTGAAAAATCATCAACAAAAGAAGCATAATACCATGATTTCCCAAGTGATGGTATAGGGATAGGACCAAATATATCACTATGAATCAAATCTAATATCCATGTTGATCTAGTAGCACTAGATGGAAAACTCACATGATTCTGCTTTCCATAAATGCAGTGTTCACAAAAATAAAAAAACATTGAGCAATCAGGGATACCATGAACCATACCTTTTGTGTGTAGGTTATGCAATCCCTTTTCTCCAATATGTCCCATTCTTTGATTCCAGAGTGTTGATCTTTTATCTGATTCAACCTCAAAAATAGTTGAACTATTGCACTCATTTGTCATAGTTCTTCTCAATAGCTTGTACAAAGTTCGAATACGAACTCCTCTTGCTAACACCATTGATCCTCAAACCATTTTGCATGAATCTTTGCTAAAACTAACATTTACTGCTGCATTAGCCATTTTGCTTACAGAAATTAAATTTCTAACAAGGCCTAGGATATACATCACACCTGGAAGGGTATTAACCCTCCCATCCTACAATAGTATTTTCACCCTTCCACGACCAATTATCTTAAGTGGTGAATCATCTTCCAATAGTACCTCGCCCCCATCATATCTTTCATATTCATTGAACCACCCCTTGTGAGGACTCATATGAAAAGAGGCACCGGTATCGATCAAAAAATAATTTTTATCTGATCATGTGGAGCAGGATGCCAGATATACATCCCCTCCATTAGTAGATTTATGTATCTCTATGGAAGTGGATTCATCATACCTCTTTCTAGAATCAACATTCTTTGATCTGTAGTCCTTCTTCATGTGACCAGGCTTGCCACACTTCCAACACTTTCTCTTAAACTTTACACGAGACTTGGATCTACCTATAGACTTAGATCTATCATCGTATCTTGTTTTATCCTTTTCATTGGCACACCTTCTCAGTGTTAGGGCTTCCTTTGAAGTGCCCTCCATGGATTTTCTCCTCACATCCTCTGATATTAGAGATGCCACAATATCTTAAAACTTCAATGTAGATGAAGTTGTACTACCAATTGCTACAACTAGATTATCCCATGAATATAGTAAATAGCATAGCAAGGTAATACATTTATCTTCCTCACTTAACTTAATATCAACAAATGTAAGCTGACTTACCACTGTATTTAATGAATTTAGATGATATGCAATTGAATATCCTTCATTCATCTTGATATTGTATAGTTTCTTTCGGAGGAACAATTTATTCACCAGGGACTTAGATTGATACAAAGCCCCTAATTTCTCCTAGATATCCTTTGTAGTAGCTTCTCTAGAAACATTGATTAGGACTGAATCTACAAGACATAGTCGAATCAGACTCCTTGATTTTTTATTCCTATTTTCCCAATCTTCATCGTATATTCCTGCAAGTTTCGTTTGTTTAGAAATAACAGCCCACTGATCTCTGTCCATGAGCAGATCCTCCATCTTCAACTTCCATAGCTCAAATATTTTTCCATCAAATTTCTTGATCTCTATCCTTGAATGATTTCCTGTCATTTTCCTTCAAGCTCCTTTTGCGAAAAAACTCACACTCCAAAATAGGTTTTCTCTCCCTCCTAGAAACCCTAAAAACCCTTCAAATGAAATGTAACCCTAGAAATAAAGGCATACCACTATGGCTAGCAACTTGGCTCTGATACCAAATGAAGAGATCTACAAAAATGTATTCTAGAAATAATGCAAAAATAAATAACTAAGAAGAAATGAGACCACACAATGCACATATGACACACGAGATTTACCTTGGTTCACCCGATGTGGGATACTCCAGCAAAAACAAGAGCCACTCCTTGATATTATTATTTTGCTTTCTTACCTAAAAATGGGACATTACAATAAAATATAAAGAAAACACTCACAACCCTAAACCACTATGTGGTATTAGAATACAATGGGCACAATACCGTGGGATAAACCACCCACACCCACCAACCACCCACCAACCATGGGAATCCCGACAATCACTCCTCCAATCGCTCCAAAAAAGGGACAATTTTTTTTTCCAACATTGCCAGAAACCGCACATTCTTTTAGAATTATGGCATGCAGGTGCCTTTGAAATTGGAAATAGGTACCTTAGAAATCATATGCTTTGCTTAACATGGGAAGGAGATACCTTAGAAATTGGGCACTCTACTTATCATGGGAAGTAGGCACCTTAGCAATCAGGCGCTCTACTTAACGGGAAACAGGTGCCTTAGCAATTAGGTGCTCTACTTATCATGGGAATTAGGCACCTTTTTGCTAGTATTCAGGTGTTGTACCTATAAAATAAAATTTGTACAAACTCATTTTTTTTTTTCATGGGATTTAGGTTTTTAATATTCCCCTCTCTAAATGGGGACTATCTATTCCTACTACAAGCAAATTATTCTAGAAATATTGGAAGGCACAGTTCATGGATCTTGTGCTTGTTAGGCCTAGGTTTCCTAGGCTACCTAATAGCTGCACTCAGGGCATCATTCCTACAAAACAAAAATACTAATAAAAAGTAAAAAATTGAAAGAATACTTATCTTTGGGACTATGTGGACTACTTCCACATCTTACTGACTCAATATAAAATCAAAATCAATTGGGTTTTCCTCCATGCCTAATATAGACTTAATCATGAATGCTTCAGATAAATGGTATGGACACAGGTGGTGGCCATTAATTGTTAATGTAATATTGTTGCTATCTATTATTCTAATCCTTACAACCCAATTTTTGATGACTTAAGTCACTTCATATGGCCCCATCCAACACTATATGAGCTTGCCTTTCCTTTCCTGGAACTAAGAATCATATAGTAATGCCCATTCTCCCACTCTAAGCTACTTTGGCTTGGTGTGGTGTTCATACCACTTGGCCCTTTATTTTTGAATGATTTTTGTTTTTTGTAGAGCATCAAGGCAGTATTCATATAGTTGATTAAGCTACTAGATTCTTTACTTTTTGTGCATCATCTAGATTTATTTTGAACTCTACTATAGTCCTAAGTGTTTTGAATTCAAAATCTATAGGCATCATAGCTCTTTTACCATAGACTAACTAAAATGGTGTGAAACTAGTAGTAGTCTTCCAAGTGGTCTTGTAGGCCCAGACTACTTCTCATAATATAGTAGCTTAGTCCTTCTTATGTTGCTAAAATATATTTGTTAGGATATTTTCCAACTCTCAGTTGGTCACCTCAACTTGCCCATTTTCCTGTGGATGGTAGGGAGTGGTTTTGTTATGACTTATTTTGTATTGTTGCATGAGTTCTTGGATAATCCTTGAAGTAAAACGAGGTCCTTGATCAATTGTGATATCCCTTGGGACTCCAAATCTTGTAAAAATTAATGAATACAATAAATATGCTACAATTTTCTCCTCTAAATCACACAAAGACTATACTTCAACCCACTTGGTCACATAGTCAGTACAAACTAGGATATACCTCTTACCTCATGACTGAATATTAATAGGTCCTACAAATTCCATCCCCTATTTATCAAATGGCTCAATGTGAATAAGAGGTTGGAGTGGCATATCACCTCTGAGAGTAGGTCTTCCCATCATCTAACATTGATCACATTAGCTCACATGTTTGGCTGCATCCTTGAATAGTGAAGGTCAGTAATAACTAGCCTACAACACTTTATATGTAGTCTTTTTTCCTGCAAAATGACCACCACAAGGTTCATCATGGAAAACCTTCAGTATTTCAGTTATTTCATCCCTAGAAACACATCTTCTAATGATTTTATAAATAGGCACCTATCAATCCATGAGAAATTTGCACTTTTCTCAATTAAAGTCTATTTTTCACAAGGAAAAAGTGTATGGGATACTTTACCAGTGGCTAAATCATTAGATACATTTGCGTACCAAGGTATTTGATCATTTAGAGCAAATTAATGCTCATATAGAAATTGGTCTTCTATAGCTACATGGTTTGGAGGTGTCAATATGGACAAGAAATCAACTACCACATTGTCCTTTCCTGGATTTTCCACTATTGTCACATCAAATTCCTACAAAAGCAATAGTCATATGAAAATTCTACCACTAATACCAATTTTGTTTGTCAAGTATCTGATCACTCAGTGGTCAGTGTATACAAAAACTTGATAACTTGTAATGTAATGATGAAATTTGTTAAGAGCAAGTATTACTATAAGAAACTCCTTCTCTATGACAATATAATTGAGTTCAAAACCTATAAGGTTTTTACTAACATAATAGATGGCATAAAAATCATCACCATATTTTTGTCCTAGTACTAAGCCTATTGCATTGTTAGATGCATCAACATATATGTGAAAAGGTATGGTCCAATTTGGACCTCTCAGCACTAGAGCAGTAATTAGTTTTTCCTTTAAGGTGTTGAATGCTTATTCACATTCTTCAATCCAGATAAAATTTATATCCTTAGTTAACAATATGGTAAGAGGTTTAACAATTTTTCTAAAGTCTAATATAAACCTCCTATAGTAATCGGTTGATCCTAGGAAACTATGGATATATTTTTGTATTTTGGGAGTAGGCAGGGTTTAGATGACTTCTATTTTCTTTTTGTTTACTTTGATCCCATCTACAAAAATGTGATGTCCTAAAACTATCTCTTCCTACATCAACATGTAGGATTTCTCATTGCTTAAGGATAGGTTAGTTTCCTCACAATATTTAAGTGTCTTTTCCATATTTTCTATGGTAGTTTCAAAAGTTTTGTTGGACATTTTGAGCTCATTTAGTTGTCATTGATGTCAAGGTGAGAAGTTGTCATTGATGTCAAGTGAACACATGAAGCTGTCATTAACACCATGGAGTACACCATCATTGAAGCCAGGAGAAATGCAAAGAGTTGAAGAAAAGTTGTCAAAATATTGTTTTATAAGGGTTTTTGTTAAAAACCATGGTGGCAGAATAATTTTCATCAAATCAGTGAAGAACAAATGAAGGTTTAAATTTTACCTAAAGGAGGCTTTAATTTTTATTAAAGTCAAAGGTTTATAAATATAATTTATAAAATTTAAATTCTTTTAGAATTTAAATAATTTATAAATTATAAAGGTTGTAAGAAGCACCGACGTCATCGAATATTATGGAGCATCGACGTCTAAGCCATATGGTGAATTCATGTATAAATAATATGCCAAAGGGGCATTCAAACTTACCCCTCTTCGATTTAATTTTCATGCGACCGAGCTAAAAGTAATTCGTGCAATCGTTGATCATTGAGGAAGAAGACAAAGAGTTCGTTTGTCTTTTAGCGCCAGGAAGAAGACGAAAAGGGAGAGCGTAAGGTCTGAACCACATTGGATAGAGTGGTCCATTGGTAGCACGTGTTTTGTGAGAGCATTGGGAGTGGAAGAGTCCATGATCGATTCGCGTGGAGTTGGCGTGTTTGTCTTGAGCGCCAAGGGGAAAGGTTTTTGGCATGCACTCATTTTGAGCGCCAGACTTAGGAGAAAGAGCACGAAGTGCTCTTAAGGTTTCAAACGTGCGTCTAGCGCATGCGGTGGGCAAGCTCGCGGCTAGGGCGCACGAGGAGGCAGTGATTGGGAGTTCGAATCCCATAAGTGGCAAAGGTATTTTTGATTAAAAGAAATTTTATTTGCCTAAAGTTTTTCCTAAAGTATTATTTGGAGTTATAAGGGTATGTGAAAGGTTGTTTGCTTGGTTCATGTTGTTGGAGTTATAAGGAAAGTTAATTTAATTTTTGTCTAAGTCTTTCTTGCCATTAAATTTAATTAAAGAGGTTTTGAGTTAATTTTTGGTGGATGATAAATTTATTTTAGTTGGGAGATTATAAGGTGTTAATTGGAAAAATATTTTATGTATGATGATGGTTGTTTTTATAGTTGGAGTGATAAGGTGTAATTGAGTTTTTGCATTACATTGTGAGAAATATTTATTCTCTAACCTCCTTGAGATTGGCATAGAAGTGTTTGTGGTTGTGGTAGATTTATGAGATCCTTTCATCATCAAGAAAAAGGTATGAGCACATTCTTCCATAGTTGAGTTGATTGATTGGTTTTCTAGAAAATAAGTTTGGAGTGAAAAGGACTTGATTAAGGTTTTCCTATTGAGTGTGTTGAGTTAATGCTTCAAGGTTTTCTAGAATAAAGAGTTGTTATTAAAACCTTGTTTTATAAGCATTGTTGTTGAAGCCATTGGTTGTGTGAAGAACTTGAACTAGGGCATGAGTATCATTGTTATGTGAGAATTGTTTTATAAGCATTGTTGTTGAAGTTTATAAAATTGAACTAGGTTTGAGTATAATTGTTATGTGAGAGTTGTTTTATAAGCATTGTTGTTGAAGTGAGTTATTGAGTGAAGAACTTGAACTAGGGTTTGCAAAGATCATGAGTATCATTGTTATGTGAGATTTGTTGTTGAGCATTGTTGGAAATATTTTGAGTTGGTGTTTATAAGCTTGGACTAGGGTTTGAGAGAGAGGATTATTTCATTGAGTGATTGGTTGAGTAGAGTTGATTGAGCCTAGTCAAGTGGGAGTGTGAAGTGATTGTTCAAGTTCCATAAAACAAACTATTCTATATTCTGAATTGAGTTGAGAAAGTGATTGAGCATTGAGTTGAAATTGAAGCATATTGAGTCTCTAACAATTCTCCTTATGTTTCTAAGAGAGTGATTGTAAGTAATTGAGCATTGTGATAAGTGTAGAACATATTGAGTCTCTAACAATTCTCTTTATGTGTCTATGAGATTGGACAAGTTCTATGTGGACTTGTTGAGCTGATTTGAGGTAAGTCTTTGAGAAGACTTGTGGACAGATTTTGTGTGAGATTTTGTGAAATCTTACAATATAGATATTGAGCAGATTTGGATAAGTTCTAGAGAGGACTTGTAGAGCAGATTGGACAAGTTCTAGAGAGGACTTGTAGAGCATATTTGAGCAAGTTCTAGAGAGGACTTGTAGAGCATATTTGAGCAAGTTCTAGAGAGGACTTGTGGATAGATTAGTGTGAGATTTTGTGGAAGATTACAAGATAGATTTGAGATAAGTATTTGAGAAGACTTGAGAGCAGAGTTGATTGATTTGTTCAAACCTTGAGTTAAGGTTTAGGGCAGATCCAGTAGAGTTGAGACAAGCCTTAAGTTAAGGCTTGAGGACAGAGATCGAGGATATATTTATGCTAGACCGAAGGACTATGTTTAGTGCAGATTTGAGAGAATTTGGTGCAGATTTGAGAATAGATTTATGCTAGACCAGAGATAGATATTGAGAAGATTTGTACTAGACTGAAGGACTATGTTTAGTGCATATTTGAGAGAGAGTTTGAGATTTGAGAAATTTTACAGATAAATATTGAATAGATTTGTACTAGACCGAAGGACTATGTTTAGTATAGATTTGAGATAAAGCTTTGGAGGTGATAGAGTAGAGAGGATAGTAGTCTCCAGTGGATAGAGATCCATTAGCTAGGGTAGTGAGGACAGGTCTTCTGAGTGGGGACAAGAGTCTTCAGTGGAGAGAGATCCACAAGCCAGTGTAGTGGAGGTAGTAGTCTTCTAGAGGATCACCAACCAGAGCAGAGGAGAAGGAGTTCTCCTATGGATAGAGATCCACAAACTTGATTTAGGGGATTGGTGTCTCCTTTGGATAGAGGTCCATAAACATTGTAATAGGGAAAGGATTCCCAAGAGATTGATTGAGAAAATTTTAGTGAAATATTTTCTCCGTGGAGTAGCCCACATTGGGTGAACCACGTAAATTGTGGTGTCTCTATTGTGTGTGGTGATTTGTGCATTGCTTTGATTACTATTGTTGATATTGCTATCTTTACATTGCATAATATTGATTGGGAAAGAAAAGTAAAAAGTGGTCTTATACTTGTTCACCCCCCTCTCAGTATAAGCTTGTGTTCTTCAATTGGTATCAGAGTGGGTTCCTTCAGAAGAGTTTAATAGCTTGAAGGAAAATCTAACAAGAACACAATGGATTCTAAGAATGTGTCCTCAGATAATTTAGCACCAGTATTTGATGGAAGTGACTATATATATTGGAGTTTGAGAATGAAGATCTACCTGATGGCACTTGGCAATGAAATTTGGGAAGCAGTTGAATTTGGATATGATCCCTTGATTAATCCTCCTATAGATAAGGAAGGTAAGCTCCTACAACATTACAATTCAAAAGCAATGAATGCACTTTTGAGAGGTTTGCATAGAACAGAGTCTATGAAAGTTATGCATTGTCAAACTACAAAAGAAATGTGGGATAAATTGCAAAATATATATGAAGGAGATAAATGTGTCAAGAAAGAAAAGATGCAAAATCTCAAAGGACAATTTGAAGAATTAAGAATGAAGGATGAGGAAAACATTAGTACTTATCTACTTCGAATTGATGAGGTTGTTAATGCTATGCAAGGACTTGGAATGAAGATTGATGAATCGAGATGTTTGTGATAAAGTCTTAAGAACTCTTCCAAAAATATTCAGTGAAAAGGTTTCTGCTATAGAAGTGTCAATGGATGGTGATACTTTGACAAGAGATATGTTGCTTGGTATTCTTACAACACATGAGATAAGAACAAAAGATCCTATTCCTCAGAAAGAAGCAACATTCAAAGCAATCAAAAAGACAAAGGGTAAGAAGTCAGAATCAAGCAATGAGTCATCCAGTGATGAAGAAGCTAATTATGGTAGAAGAGATAAGGATTATAGAAAATCCAGAGATCTAAAGTCTGTTAAATGTTTCAATTGTGGAAAGTATGGATATTTTGCAACAGATTGTCAAGAAGCTAAGAATAACAATGGTGAAGAAAAATAGGATCACAGGAACAGGGAATCAGAAAGGTATAGGCACCAAAAGAAAAGCAAGGATAGACAAAGAAGACAAGGAAATAAGTTCTTCCAAAGGCAAAAGAGGAGCTACTATGCGGATAATGCAAGTAAGTACTCAAGTGATAGTGATGCTAGTTTTTTAGATAATGATAGAGATGAAGTCCTATTTATGATTGAAGAAAAAGAACAAGTTAAGAAAAGGACTCCAGTAATTCTCAAGTGTTTTAGATGTGGTAACTTTGGACATCTTGAAGATAGTTGTACAAGGAATGGTTATAGTTTCAGTGATGATGAATATGAAGATACACTTGAAGGACCAGAAGAGAATATTCTAATGGCACTAGAAGAAGGAAAATATGATCCTATAGAAGACAAGCCAATAGAAAATAAATATGTGGACAAAGGTAAACAAATAGAGGAATATTCAGAGAAATATGGATATGATCTCAAGGGAGAACTTATTTATGCTCTTGAAATAGTAAAGAAGGTAAGAAAGCAAAACTCTAAACTTGAAATTCAGTTTCAAGAATGTGATGAAGAGAGAAGATTGCTTATAGAGGATTTAGAAAAATCAAAGGCTAAGACAAAAAGGTTCAAGGATAAGTTAGAAGCAAAGATCTTAGAATGTGAAAAGTTAGCACAAGAAGTGGCACTTCTAAGAGAATATTTGGAAGACTCCAAAGTCAAGCTAAAAGGGTTCAAAAATAGCTCAAAGAACTTGGATAAGTTCATCAAGATACAAAAGCCTACATCAAGCAAAATAGGTCTTGGATTTGGACAGGATCAAAAGAAATGGGAAGGAGAGTCAACCTCAAGTTTTGAAGGAGAAGAAACTTCAGATGAAGATACTTCAGAAGAAGACAATGTAAAAGAAAGTGAGACATCTGAGGATGAGTTGGACAATAGAGAGTTCAACAAGAACAAGAACAATGCACAAAGAAGATACAGATGGAACAACAATTAGAATAGGTCAAGAGAGACTAGGAGACCAATGAGGTCAAGACAAGGAAACTTCAATGGAATATGTTTTTCATGTCACAGGTTTGGGCACATGGCTTCATAGTGCAGAACACATGAAAGACAGGAATATGGGAATAGACAACCTTTTCATGGGTATTGCTACTCATGTAATCAGTTTGGTCACAAGGCAATGAATTGCAGGGTTCATGATAGAAGAAGGTATGGCTTCACTAGGAGAAATCCTAAGACATTTGCACCTCCAAGGAATAATAACATTAAGTGTTATAAGTGCAATAATGATGGTCACACAACAAAGTGGTGTAGAGCAGACATTCCAGAATCAAGTAGGAATAGGAATAGGAACAGGAACATGGATATGAATAGGAATAGGAATAGGAACATGAATAGGAACATGGATATGAACAAAAGAGGAACAAGAACAGGAACATGGACAAGAATGTAGACATGGACAGGAACATGGATATGGAAAGAAATGGTCAGAGAAATCAGAAGGATCAGATAAAAATAAGAGAGGATAAAGGTAAAGAACAGTGCTTTATGGGAGTAGAAATACTCCCACCCCAGAATTAACCACCTCAAAAGGAGGTGGGGGAGGGGCTAAGCTAAGAGGCTCATTCTTAGCCCCGAGCCCCAAAGGTGACCCTTTGCCATTGATGTCAAAGGGGGAGAGATTTGAGTAAGGGGGAGAGATTTGGTATTTGAGAAAAGAGGAAAGAGTATTGAGCCAGGGGGAGCAATGTCCCAGGGGGAGAAGAACAAAGGAAAGGTCAAGTTTTTGGTAAAAAGAAGTTGGGTTGCCATCAATGACAAAGGGGGAGATTGTTGGACATTTTGAGCTCATTTAGTTGTCATTGATGTCAAGGTGAGAAGTTGTCATTGATGTCAAGTGAACACATGAAGTTGTCATTAACACCATGGAGTACACCATCATTGAAGCTAGGAGAAATGCAAAGAGTTGAAGAAAAGTTGTCAAAATATTGTTTTATAAGGGTTTTTGTTAAAACCATGGTGGCAAATTAAAAGGTTTTTATTAAAACCATTATGAGGATATAAAGGCTTCATTAAACATCATAATGGTAGAATTAAGGTTTTTATTAAAAACCATGGTGGCAGAATAATTTTCATCAAATCAGTGAAGAACAAATGAAGGTTTAAATTTTACCTAAAGGAGGCTTTAATTTTTATTAAAGTCAAAGGTTTATAAATATAATTTATAAAATTTAAATTCTTTTAGAATTTAAATAATTTATAAATTATAAAGGTTGTAAGAAGCGCCGACGTCATCGAATATTATGGAGCACCGATGTCTAAGCCATATGGTGAATTCATGTATAAATAATATGCCAAAGGGGCATTCAAACTTACCCCTCTTCGATTTAATTTTCATGCGATCGAGCTAAAAGTAATTCGTGCAATCGTTGATCATTGAGGAAGAAGACAAAGAGTTCGTTTGTCTTTTAGCGCCAGGAAGAAGATGAAAAGGGAGAGCGTAAGGTCTGAACCACATTGGATAGAGTGGTCCATTGGCAGTGCATTTGTGAGAGCATTGGGAGTGGAAGAGTCCACGATCGATTCACATGGAGTTGGAATGTTTGTCTTGAGCGCCAAGGGGAAAGGTTTTTGGCATACACTCATTTTGAGTGCTAGACTTAGGAGAAAGAGCACGAAGTGCTCTTAAGGTTTCAAATGTGCGTCTAGCACACACGGTGGGCAAGCTCACGGCTAGGGCACATGAGGAGGCAGTGATTGGGAGTTCGAATCCCATAAGTGGCAAAGGTATTTTTGATTAAAAGAAATTTTATTTGCCTAAAGTTTTTCCTAAAGTATTATTTGGATTATAAGGGTATGTGAAAGGTGTTTTTTTGGTTTTGTTTTTGGGGTTTTTATTTATTTTTTTTTTTTTATTTTTTTTTTTTTTTTATTTTAAATAAGGTGTTTTGGGTTTTTTTTTGGAAATTTATTTTTTTTTGTGGGGTTATTGTGGTTTTTTTATAAATATTATTTTGGGGTTGGTTGTTTTTTTTTTTGGGGGGGGGGGGGGGTGTTTTTTTTTTTTTTTTTGGTGGGGGGAATTTTTCTCTCCCCTCCTGGTGGGGTGGGGGGGGGGGTGGGGGGGGGGGGGGTTCCTCTTTAAAAAAGGGGTGTCTCTTTTTGTGGTGGGGGGGGGTGGTTGGTGTGAAAGATGGGGGGGGGGGGGGGGGGTGGTGTTTGTGGGGGGGGTGGGTTTTTTTTTTTATTTTTAATCCATTTATTGTGTGAAGAACTTGAACTAGGGTATGAGTATAATTGTTATGTGAGAGTTGTTTTATAAGCATTGTTGTTGAAGTGAGTTATTGAGTGAAGAACTTGAACTAGGGTTTGAAAATATCATGAGTATCATTGTTATGTGAGATTTGTTGTTGAGCATTGTTGGAAATATTTTGAGTTGGTGTTTATAAGCTTGGACTAGGGTTTGAGAGAGAGGATTATTTCATTGAGTGATTGGTTGAGTAGAGTTGATTTAGCCTAGTCAAGTGGGAGTGTGAAGTGATTGTTCAAGTTCCATAAAACAAACTATTCTATATTCTGAATTGAGTTGAGAAAGTGATTGAGCATTGAGTTGAAATTGAAGCATATTGAGTCTCTAACAATTCTCCTTATGTTTCTAAGAGAGTGATTGTAAGTGATTGAGCATTGTGATAAGTGTAGAACATATTGAGTCTCTAACAATTCTCTTTATGTGTCTATGAGATTGGACAAGTTTTGTGTGGACTTGTTGAGCTGATTTGAGGTAAGTCTTTGAGAAGACTTGTGGACAGATTTTGTGTGAGATTTTGTGAAAGCTTACAATATAGATATTGAGCATATTTGGATAAGTTCTAGAGAGGACTTATTGAGTAGATTTGAGCAAGTTCTAGAGAGGACTTGTAGAGAATATTTGAGCAAGTTCTAGAGAGGACTTGTAGAGCATATTTGAGCAAGTTCTAGAGAGGACTTGTGGATATATTAGTGTGAGATTTTGTGGAAGCTTACAAGGCAGATTTGAGACAAGTCTTTGAGAAGACTTGAGAGCAGAGTTGATTGATTTGTTCAAACCTTGAGTTAAGGTTTAGGGAAGATCCAGTAGAGTTGAGACAAGCCTTGAGTTAAGGCTTGAGGATAGAGATCGAGGATAGATTTGTGCTAGACCGAAGGACTGTGTTTAGTGCATATTTGAGAGCAAAGTTTGGTGCAGATTTGAGGATAGGTTTGTGCCAGACCAAAGATAGAGATTGAGCATATTTGTGCTAGATCGAAGGACTGTGTTTAGTGCAGATTTGAGAGGATCATAGAGTTGAGCAGAGTTGTGCTAGACTGAAGGACTATGTTTAGTGTAGATTTGAGATAGAGCTTTGGAGGTGATAGAGAAGAGAGGATAGTAGTCTCCAGTGGATAGAGATCCATCAGCTAGGGTAGTGAGGATAGGTCTTCTGAGTGGGGACAAGAGTCTTCAGTGGAGAGAGATCCACAAGCCAGTGTAGTGGAGGCAGTAGTCTTCTAGAGGATCACCAGCTAGAGTAGAGGAGAAGGAGTTCTCCTATGGATAGAGATCCACGAACTTGATTTAGGGGATTGGTGTCTCCTTTGGACAGAGGTCCATAAACATTGTAATAGGGAAAGGATTCCCAAGATATTGATTGAGAAAATTTTAGTGAAATATTTTCTCCGTGGAGTAGCCCACATTGGGTGAACCACGTAAATTGTGGTGTCTCTATTGTGTGTGGTGATTTGTGCATTTCTTTAATCAGGGTTATACATAGTGGCTATTTCCACAAAATTGGCTAAAATTAGGATTTTTAAAATTTGGAATTGGCTAATATTTGGAACCCTTGACCGGGGTTGATTAGCCAAAAAACTTTCGATGCAAATTTTTTTTGGGATCAATTCACCTCAATTTTATAATAATTTATCCATTTCAAGTTTAAATTTCCAAAATTGCCCCTAATAATAGTGAAACTTCTACATGTGTTTTGACACTATTCGCTTGGATTTTAAAAATAATTCGCCAAATTTTTATAAATACATTTTGTGGTTGATCCCTTACGCATAACCTTGGCTTTAATTACCAATGTTGATATTGCTATATTTACATTGCATAATATTTATTGGGAAAGAAAAGTAAAAAATGGTCTTATACTATTCACCTCCCTCTCAGTATAAGCTTGTGTTCTTCAAGTTTCACCTTATACAATGAAATCATCTATGTATATCTCCATAGTATTTCCAATCATATCAAAAAAATATGCTCTAAATGGCCCTTCGAAGGTGGTAGGTGCATTGCATAGATCAAATGGTAAAACTCGATAAACAAATTTCCTCCATGGACAAGTGAAGGTGGTTTTATCTTGATCTTCTTCCCCTATTTGGATCTGATTGTATCCACTAAACCCATCCAAGAAAAATAAAAATACTTCTTTCCTTCTAAAGTGTCAAGGACCTGATCTATGAATGGTAAAGGGAAGTGGTTTTTCTTGGTTTCTTTGTTCAGAAACTTATAATACATGTAAATTCTTCACTTTCAATTCTTCTTAGGCACCACCACTAATGGTGATACCCACTCACTATCTGAAATAGAGTAGATGAATCCAACTATGAGGAGTTTTTGTAACTCTATTTTGATAATTTCCTTCAAGATTGGGTTCATTATCCTCTATGGTTGTCTTACTGGTTTAACCTGGTCTTCTAGATATATTCTATGAGTACAAGTCTTAGGAGCTATTCTTCTCATATCATAATACTCCCAAGAAAAGGCATCTTGATGTTTGTGCAATGTTTGGTTCAGTTTGGTTTACTGTTCAACTATCAACTTGTTATCTATATTCATCATTCTATCAGATGCAACTTCTATTTGTTGAATATGGTGGTATTTTCCTCACACTAATGGTAACTTAGGATGAGGACATGAGGGTTATCCCTAAAAAAGTGAGATATTATGCTATCCTCATTATTTTCATCTTCTAAATCATCAAGTATCATGAAATATTGGATCATTGATAGACCACCAATGTCTTGATTCTCATCCTCAGGTTCTCCAAACAAATCTACAGACTATGTAGGTTGATGTATGATCAGTTTATTTATATTATGGCCATCTAAAATGGTCTTTTACCCATATCTATAGCTTATGTAAGCATCAATTATTTCCAGCCAAGGTCTACCTAAGATTAATGGGTATCCACCTAGTCCATACTTAGATTGCAACACTAAGAAATTTGTTGGATACTCCCATGCATCCACTGTAATAGTGATATCTTCTAGTATTTCCTTAGGGAATACTGTAGACCTATATTCCAACTGGAGCATAATTTTAGTGGGCTTTAGATTAGTCAATTTCAATTTTTGCATGGTATCCTGAGGGATGACATTGATGGAAACCCCTAAATATACTAGTGTGTTGGGTAAAACACAGTCTTCTATTTTTACAGTTAGAACATGTATTCTTGGATCTGAGTACTTATGGCTATAGGTATTTCCTAACATAATATCAGCTAACTGACCTACCAAATCGATTTATTTAGCTAGTTTCCTCCCTGGTTTCTTGAGGCACAACTCTCTTCTAGCCTTACCATAGATAGGTATGTCTCTGATGGCCTAAAAGAGAGGGATTGTGATTGTTAAATTTTTTAAACTAGAGATGATATCATACTCTATTTGTATTGATTTTTTGGGTTCCTACAACCTTTGTGAAAATGTGGAACCTCCTCTTTGTTATTCACAATTATTTACTCTTCTTCTACTTCCTCTATAAGGGGTGATTTCCCTTTCCCTATCTCCATGTGTTCCTCTTCTTTTACAAGAGGAGTGACTTATACACCTAATTATTTTTCTGACCGTAACTGGATAGGATCACAATCTACTCTAATATTTGTTGTTTGGGTTTATTGTAGGTTGTGCTGGTAATTGAAGAATTCTTGAAGTAGGAGGTGCAGGTAGACTTGGCTATAGTGGAGCTGGAGCAAGATGCTATGGATACTAATTCTAGGTATTCTAGTTTCTTCACTACTACCTAGTCTATTGGTATTGCATCCAAGGGTAAGGTTTGTAAGGATTTTATCCTTGGGGAAATGTATTCCAAGGTTGTTACACATAGCAAACCATATTGGGTGGTTGGGCTTGACCTTGGTTTTGGTAATTACTATCCCCATAATATGGAATTCTTGATTGTATATTGTTACTCATAGGAGACTATTGCTAGGTCCTCCTATTACCCATGTAGTATGCCTGTGCTACTTTAGGTTCCTCTTTAGATTTCATTAACTATCAACACAACTTTATTTTATGATCCTTCTTACAAACAACACATACACAAACTTTTCTTTCTAGATACTCATTTTTGGGGTGTTTGCCTCTATATTTAGTATATAAGTAGGTCAATGCTATCTCATTATTTTGATTCTTCATCTAAAGTAATAAGGTATCCATTTGAAGAACTAGATATGATAACATCTCGCTCTTCAGGTCCTCAAGCATGTTGCGTATCTCTGTTTTAGTGATAGTGGTTGATTGCTTAACATATCTAGGGGTCAACTTAACTTTTCTTCTTGAAAAGTTTTGATACAACTATCGAATATCATCCATTTCATGTTGGTAAATATCTCCCCCAAATATCATGTTTAAAGCTTCCAAGGATTCATTTATCAATCCTTTCAAAAAAAAAATTCTTAGGGACCTGTCTCCTAGTTTTAAATGGGGTGATCTTTGAAAATTGAAACTGAACCTATCCCAATATTCTTCCATAGATTCCCCTTCCTTTTGTGTCATGTCTAGGACTTCCTCTCTTGCATATCGTGCTCTACCAAAATCCTAAACTGATCCAGGAAAATTTTCTTCAACTATTCTAAGGTAGTTATTCATTTACCCCCCAAGCTGATGAACCAATGTAAAGCTGAATTATCAAGGGTGGAAGGGAATAATTTTAGTTTTTGAGCATATGTGGTGAAATCCACAGATTTGCATAAAACATAAAATTTAAATAGGAACAAATATGGATCTTTGGTTGGTAGTCCTCTAAAGTTTGGAAGGTGGGTAGGAGAGATGTGTTTCATCTTGTGATCTCCTCCTGCCTCTCCTATTGGAAAACTAAAACTAGTGGATATTTCCTCTGGATTTTTTGCCATTCTGCCCACTACTAGAGTTTCTACACCGGATGCATTTAGAGAAGCTATAAATACTTCTAGTTCATTTATTTTATCATTTAGAAGGATGGATAAGTTAGTATTTGATATGGTTCCATATAATACTGCCTACCAATGTTTGGCATTCAGTAGATCTTCCTCAGATTGAAATCTACTTATCTTTGATCCTGCTCTAAGATTATACTAAATTATTTTAGAAAGGTTCTATGCAAATAGTGGGTGTTCCTACCAATGCACAAGTGGAGATTGTGATGGTGATAGTTCAGTCTTAGGTTCAGATTATACTGAAGCAAGAGGATTCTAAGAAACAACTTCTTTGTTTTTTAAAAAATGACCATCTGGTCCCCTATTCTTAGGTGGACTCATACAAAGTTTTAGATGAAGGTTTATGGAGAAAATAATCTAAACTACTTCTATACTTCCTTCAGAATAGAAAATTATAATGGTTATTCCTAGACAACAACACCAAAATATTGGGAAAAATATTCGTTAGTTTTTTTATGGTTCAATTAAGTACCTCCATTTAATTATCAACCCAGGGTAGCTCAGTTTTGTGTGCAGTCGTGCAAAATATATGCTTATAATTTCTCCTTCAAATATGAGTCCCTTAGATCATGGTTTGGGGGATATTTGGTATTCATTGAAGTTTTGATTCAAACCAATAATCTATCCTACGTCTAAGAAAAATAGGACTAAATGCATACAAAAACTTAAAATGGTACTTTACTGGAAATTATTGAAAATAGGAAAAATAATAAGAAAATAAATTATTCTACAAAAAATTAAATAATATAAAATAGGGAAAAATAAGGAAATAACTCTGTTGTAAGTGGGCCCATGCTTCCAGCAGGTCCTGCCTACGTTAGATCTTCATCGGATGCTTAGATAGATTTAACAGAAAATAACTTAGAAAATATTTTATTAAAACTACAGCAAAAATAATTTACAAGAAATTTTGGGGGGTCTTCTTCAGGGGTGGCTGGCATATTTATAATATATGCGTCCACACCCTATTACAATTCTCAAAACAAATTGAAAAATTATTCGATTTTAACATTACCTACATAAATGAGAGAATCGGGTAAAATTTCAAGATATTTTAGCGTATTTTATTTCTAGAATACGTCTGTTATTTGTTTTTCCTGATTTACATAAATATTTCATGTAGTAGTTGAAAATTAGGTGGTGAGTTATCCTTGACATTGTACCTTATCCGGTTTCAATGCTGAAACTCTTTTTATGCTGGTTGCTGAAATTTTGCTCTATAATATCAACCACAGAGTCATGCTAGAAATGACATTAGTGGAAATTAGGCACCTCATCTGAAGAAATCAAGAAGTAGGCACCTTGTTTGTAAAATTTGGGAAGTAGGTTCCTAATGGGAAGCAGATGCTTAACAGGAACAAGTGCTTTTTTTTGTAGGTGCCTAATGGGAAGCAGGTGCCTAATGGAAAGTAGGTGCCTAATAGTTAAGTGTTGAATGGAAGTCAAGCACTTCAAAGGAATTTGGGTGCCTGAATGCATACCTCACATCGATATTCCGTAGATGTTTTACCTTCATAAAATTACAAGTTCCAGGTCAAAATGGGACCTCGTCGAAAACATGCCAAAATGCAAAAATTTCCACAAAATCTACACAAAATACACTTAAAGACAAATATTAAATAACATGTAGAATAAATTATTAAATATATATAATTTTCATAAAACATGTACATCTATAAAATAAGTGTCGTTCTTTTATAAGGAAAGAGGTACAAAAAATGAGCATTTTTGGGGCTCATCACAAGTAAGCATATGATAGGAAACATACATTGGTTCAATTCTCTGAAGAAGAAAAATGAAAATCCAGTTGTTGTAGTAGATACCAAAACATATGAAATAAAAGGAATTGAAAATATTCCAATAAATTTTAAGGATGGAATATGTATAATAGAAATGTATTGTATGTTCTAGGATTAACTACTAATCTTACTTTTGTTTCTCAACTCATGGATCAAGAATTAAAAATTGACTTCAAGGTTTTCACTAGTAGAAAACAATGTCACATATCTAGATAGGGAAGAATGATAGCATTAGTATCATATAAAAGAGATTTATTTATTCTAGATATTGTTATTCACTTAGCTCTTTCAGTCAAAGGTTCAGAACTATGGCACCAACAACTAGGACATACCAATGAGACATTAATGAAGAAATTATTTAAATATTAAATGGTAGGACTAACCAACTTATCTCCAAAAACTAATGTATGTCCAAAATTCTTAGCAAGAAAACAACATTGAATTCCTTTCAAAATTCATCAACACAAAGTGCAACATCCTCTAGAAATAATATATAAAAATTTATATGGACCAATGAGAGTTGATAGTGTTGGTATTGGAGAGAGAGGAGGGAGATTGGAGGGGGAGGGACCTACTCCCTCTCCTTGATTCCCTTTCCCTGGTTCTTGCCCAGTCCCTGATTCATCCCAAGTCATCCCACTCTGGGAATGGTTTGTAGCAGATGATCTCCTTAGGGGGAGATCCTTGCCCACTTTTTGCTCCTTTCCTAGTAGTTTTTGGGGTTTCCTCATTTGAATCCTGGGCCTGGTGCTTCCTAGGGATCCTTTGGGGTTTCTTGCATGTTCTTGGGATCCTATCCCTGATCTCCCTTAGGCTTTTCCCTAGGGTTTTTTTGTAGGTTGTTATTGGGATCCAGTTCCCAAGGCTTTCTCGGTCTGTGGTGGTTGCAGGTTGGGTTCTAGTTCGCTTCCAGGTGCATCCCATGAGGTTCTCTCTTCATCAAGGTTGGTTTGGGGGGGTCAATTTCCTCTTTTCTTGTGTTTCCTCTATTGGATGCCATTGGTTGCTGGTGGTCTCATCCCTTTAGGTGGGACCATGTTTTTTTTCCTCTTTGAAGGCTTATTTTTGCTGGATCTGCTACTTGGTGGATTATATGAGCATTTGCATGGCCTTGGGGGGGCCTCTTCCTATGCTTGAGTTGTTCCCAACCCCAGTCCCAGTTCCCTAAAGCTATTCATGTGCAAGGATGGGGATTCTTGGTCCTTTCTACTAGGGTGCTTTGGGTTTTCTACTGCATATCTCGATCTTGGGGGGGATCGATGATCTATGCATGCAGATCCTTGGATCCCTTAGTTTAGGTTTTCATGGATCCCATATTTGTGTCTACTACTGCTTTCTTCCTGGGCTTCATAGGTTTTTGTTTTAGTTTTTGTTTGAGGGATTATGCTTTCTGGTCCTACTTCTTGGTGGACTCTTAGAGCTTGTTCTTGGCCTTGGGGGGAGGGGCGGGTTTCTTCTTCCTGAGTTATTCCCAGTCCCATTTCCTCTTCCTTAGAACTATTAGTGAGCAAGGATGGTGGGTCCCTAGTAATTTGTGGCTTATGGGATCCTTTATTTGTGTCTACAATTATTTTCCTTGGATCCTTCTAGATTCCTCATACTCCTATTGGCAAGATTCCAGTGCTGAAGTTTCCCAAACTCGTTCTTATGCTAGTTATCCTACTAGGCGGGATTTTCATTTCCTACTAGTTTTCCCACAGGGCAGGATTTTTCAATCCTATTTTTTTACTCGTTTTCCTGCTGGGCGGGACGGGATTTCCCGCTGGGCAAGATTTTCAAATCTTGTAGATTTCCCATTGGGTGGCATTTTCAATCCCGTTGGGTAGGATTTTTCAATCCCATTTTTTTGCTGGTTTTCTTGTTGGGCAAGACAGGATTTCCCACTGGGTAGGATTTTCAAATATTTTGGTTTTCCCATTGGGCGAGATTTCCAATCTGGTGGTTTTCAACTGCTTCCCGTTGGGTGAGATTTTTAAATTCATCATCCTACATGTTTTCCCGTTAGGCGGGATTTTTCAAAACTGGTGGTTTCCCGCTAGGTGAGATTTTTCAAAATTGGTGGTTTCCCACTTGGTGGGATTTTCCAATCTACTGGTTTTCCCACTGGGTGGGATTTCCAAACTGGTGGTTTTTGGGTGCTTCTCACTGGGTGAGATTTTTTAGAACTGGTGGTTTCTTACTGGGTAGGATTTTTCAAAATTGGTTGTTTCCCGCTAGATGGGATTTGTGGTTTCTTGCTCAGTGGTATTTTTCAAAATTATCTTTTTCCACTGGGTGGGTTTTTCCAAACTATCTATTTTACACTGGGAGGGATTCTTCAAATTGATTGTTCTTAAATTTTGGTTTGGTCAGTTGACCTATTGTAAAAATGTTTTGGGGTCCTTTCAAAACTCACTTTTAATATAATTTTACATACCAAAAAAAAAAAAGTTGATAGTATTGGAGGACATAAATACTTTTTATTATTTATTGATGATAACACTAGAAAAATATGGGTATATCTCATGAAGTAAAAATTAGAAGCATCTGGTCATTTCAAACAATTCAAACTTCAAGTGGAATTTTTTTTTAGGAAAGACCATAAAAGCACTTCGTTTGGATAGAGGAGGAGAATTTATTTCCAAATAATTTGACTTATTTCTTGAAGAGAATGGAATTAAAATATAGCTTACTACAACATATTCACCTCAAAAAAATAAAATTATAGAAATAATAAATAGATCAATAATGGAAATGATAAGATGTATGTTAAAAGAAGCACAACTTTATCACAAATACTAGGCTGAAGCAGTACAAAAAATAGTCTACATACAAAAAACACTACCAACAAGAGTACTCAAGCATATTACACCAGAAGAAGCATGGTCAAGATAAAGGCCCAACATAAAAAAACTAAAATATCTTTATATGAAAAACGTACATGCTTGTTTCAAAACAAAAGAGAACTAAACTAGACAACACAACTATGACACAAATATTTGTTGGCTATGACAATGAATTTGTAAGATACATAATACTATATCCATCTAAAAAGAAAGTCTACATTAGTAGAGATGTGATATTTGATGAAACAGTCAAAATCAACACAAATGAATCCAATAGCAACACAAAAGTTCTCCTAAATATATCTGAAGAAGACATAATGAGTGTAGAGTCAGAATCAAAATCTCAAGAACAAGAGATGGAAGCATCAATAATACTTCCTAGAAAAAAACCAATATGTCTCAGAGATACTGTTAGAGAATTAAATCTAGAAAGAATACCAAATATTACCTCTACAAGACCTTAAACTTGCAACATGACCAAAATAAATAGAGGAATGTTAAGTAACACAGTAGAACCAACATCAAATTCTCAAGCATTGAAAAACTCATACTAGAAATCAGCTATGGAATCTAAATATGCATCACTCAAAAAGAATAAGACACAAAATATAATAAACCTACCTCTAAGAAATAAAATAGTGGGATGCAAGTGGGTTTTAAAAATAAAATATGAAGTATATGGAACACTTGACAAATACAAAGCTCAACTAGTAGCCAAAGGATATACTTAGACAAAGGGAATTGAATATAAATAAACATTCACACCAACAAATCCAATGACTACTATCTGAATAGTTTGCACGGTAGAAACACATCAGGGGTGGAAACTTCATCAGATGGATGTAAAAAGTGCATTCCTTAATGGTGACTTAGAAGAAGAAGTCTATTGACACAACCTGAAGGCTTTATCATTCAAGGACAAGAAAGTAAGGCATGCAAATTGAATAAATTTCTATATGGCATGAAAAAATCTCCCAAAGCATGGAATATAAATATCAATAATCACCTATTACATCATGATTTTAAAAGTATTTCATTAGATCCCAGTCTATATACCAAGAAAATTGGAAATAATATTTTGATCCTCATAGTATATATTGATGAAATAGTGATTAATGGAAGTTCAAAAAATTTAATAAATGACATCAAAAAGGATCTAGAAAAGGTATTTGAAATTATAGATCTAGGACTAATGAACTACTATCATGGTCTAGATATTTATCAAAGAAAGGACAAAAAAATAATCACTCAATCAAAATATGCAAAATCTTTTCTTAAAAAATATAGAATGATAGAGTGTATGCCCAAAGATACACCAATGGAAAAAGAGATTCAACTATCCAAAAATGATAAAACAACATCGGTTTCAACAACAATGTATCATAAGTTTATTGGAAGTCTCCTATACTTAATAAACAACCAACCAAACATAGCATTTATAGTAAATTATCTTTCACAATTCATGCAAGAACCAAGAGAAAGTAATTGGAAAGCTCCATAAAGAATATTATAATATATCAAGAAAACTACAGACTATAGATTAACTTATATGGAGTTCAAAGAATTTTATTTATAGGGATAATTAGATTTAGATTATGCTAGATCTATTGATGATAGGAAATATACCTCAGGTTATGTCTTCTATCTCATATTAGGACCCATATCTTGGCATATCAAGAAACAACATACAATAGCACAATCATCAACTAAAGTAGAATATCGAGTAGCAAGATATACAACATATGAATCTCTATGGTTACAATACATACTATATGACATGGGAATCAAACAAACTCCCACTATGATATTCTATGATAATCAAGGAGTACTAAATATGATCAAGAATCCAATCATACATGAAAGAAAAAACATATTAAAGCTTAATGTCATTTCATCAGGGAATATTTTTAGAACAAGCACATCATCCTCAAGTATGTTCCTACAGAAGATCAGTTGGCAAAAATATTTACAAAAGCACTTGGAAAAATCAAGTTTCAAACATTCAGAGATCATGTATGTGGTTCAAGATAACTTCATACCAAATAACAAAATATAAGGGGGTGTTAGAATATATTATATCTTTTTGTTATGTTAGATTACTTTAGGGGAATTTATATAGCTATTTCATACAATGTATTAAATACACAAGTTTCAATATGTAAGTTGTAAACATGCAAGTTGTCTCTTGTACAACTAGGTAGAGTGTTGGCCAAGGAATCCATATTCCTATATAAAGGGCCTCATATATCTACTCCAATGTATTACTTCATTATTAAAAATATATGTTTCTTTTATCTCTCTCTTTCTCATGATATGATGGAATGGTTCTAAAACCATCAGGGAAACCCATACATCCTGACACATATTGGTACTAGGGATAGATTTAAATTTTCATACAAATGGGTAAGGAAGAGTCTTGCTCTTCCCATAAACCAAGAACCCCTTTTTATGATTCTTTGTTTCTTCTCTAGAATAGATAATGGCTTGGAAGAAACCTTTGGGAAGAAATAATAGACTCACTATTGGAGATTTCCATCTCTTATCAATCTGTTTTATTAGAGCTAAAGGCCCTAGCCAAGATCCAAATAGGGATAGTTATGAGTATTAGCTATAAATTGGTCCATGAAAAGGAAATAATAACTTGATATCTACTAAAATTTACTAGTATATCCTATAGCAATTATATTATTTGAAAATAAACCTATAATTTTTTGATAAGTAAAAATATTTCATTAAAGTGGGTTTTGAAAGGAATCCCACAACCTTGTTACAAAAGCAACATTATGGAATGCTGATAAAAGCAACAAGTGGATCAAAGATGCATGTTTCCTACAAAACAAAAACACAAAAAAGAACCATACAGTCACTCGTATCCCAATAGGCTCACAAAAAACATCCTAGGGACCATCTCCAACACCATCCCCATAAACGAACCGATAAACAATAGCTACACAATGTCCTTATCTCCATCCTTCACCACATACTTCAACCCATTATTCACCATTTCTATAACTCCCTTAGATTTATTAGTAAACTTAGGGTCTTCCATGAAAGTGCCAAGGAATGCATCATGGAAAAATATCAGGTTTAGGGTGTTTCGCATCTCCTTTAGGGTGGATAGGAAATATTTAGATTGGTAAATTGTCATGGAAATTATCTTGATTACCATCTTCTAAAGTATCATGGTAGTATGGTTATCACCATCATCATCAAAAACCACTTCTAGTAAAATATGTTGGCTTTGGCACATCTTCTTTTTGAGGTGAATAGAAAATCTGGTCACCCTCATCGGTTATTCAACTTTGATATTCTTTCCCTTTGATGCATTTATATCACTATCAGAACCCAAATATTTTCTCTTCTTGGACACAGGGGTCGACACAGGGCTTGTGGATATGCCATCCTCAGGCATGACCTTGGGAGGACTGGTATTACCCTAAGGAGGATCCTCGGGAGGACAAGTTCGACCAAGGGAATTTCAAGGCTATGAATTAGAATATGACTATATATGATCTTGAAAAGACCTTGGTGGGATGGGAACACTACACTCTTTTTCTTCCTATAGTTCTCAATGGATTAATTCATTGAGTAGAATAGGAACTCAAGGATATTAATGACATTGATATCTCTAAAATGATTAACAAAGGCCAGGTGAAAAGTACACAAATATTTATCCGGGTCATCCATAGTTAAAATTACATTATAGGCTTCATGACCCTATTCCAAGGAGATGGTAAATCAGACCTATACATGCTTATTTTGGCCAACTTGAGCATTTTGGCCTTATCAGGGAACTCCTTGAGCTCCACCTCCTAGTTATGCTTCTCCCTCCTCACTAATATCCCGGTCAGAGGTAGACCAATAATTTTTGCCAACAACTGAGTGTCGATGACATAATGCTTACCCCGTACAGTGATCTTTCCATCATCCCAACTACAAATAAATGCCATAGTAGTATCATAGTCATTCCCTAAGAACTTCCTCAGGAAAGGGAGATATCCTCTCTCATTGAGGATGGACTCGATGAGAGCGTTCAACTCCAAAGTATCAGGCTCGACGTAGCACATGATTAAGCTGAGATGACACCAAAGGCAAAGCCAAAAATCCAAAGGATGGATTAACTAGAGTGGGTAATTGGAATTTGGCTTGTGTGGCAGAGCCCTTATAGGAAGAAAATCCTTATGCATTGGGGAAGAAAATAAACCTATAATAATATGCATACAAAACTTCTAAAATAATGAAGAGGAAAATGAAACTTAGCTAAATAATTCTATGCCTAGAAATAATTTCCCACTTTTTTGATACCCTAGCCCTCCATTTCTCCTCCCATAATTCAAACCCTAGCTAAAAAATATCTATAATTTCATTTCTCATGGATTGAAAATTTGTCACTACTTTTTTTCTAGATTGCTAACTTCACAGGGCCGTATCTCCCCCAATAATAATAGGATTCCTTCATATGAACACTCATTATAAATATCTTCAAATTCCATATAAATTAGTCCAAGGATTATATTAATTAAACAACCCTTCACAAAGATATGGCTCTTTAAATATGATATATTTTTATAGAAAAATATTCCCTAACCTTGCCCTTGTTCTAAACTATTGTCTTCACATGATCATATCTCCCTTAATACTACTTGGATTCTTTTATATGATCATCCATTTCAAATCCCTTCAAATTCCACATAGAATGGCACAAAACATGGTGGCTTCAAATTATATAATAATTATCTATTAAATATACTCAGGAAAACATATTTAAATTGGAATATGTAGTTTAGTAACCATATCTAATTTCAATGTTATATCACATTGAATTATCCTTCAACACTCAAATTTGAGAATTAAGAGGAACAAGTTCAATTAAGTATTGGAAAATAGAAATAAAATTATCATACTTAGCTTCTTCCTTATAAACTAAACATAAATTCTCTCCTTAATTAATATACTTTCATCTTTTTTTTCAAGGGCAAGATGATGAGAAGTTATGCAAGGTACAATGATAATACATATTTTTGTAATAATATTTTTTGTTAGAGGTGATTTTTCTATTTGTAGGTGAATGTTGGGTTGATATCATATTTGTAAAATATAATTTTCTCACCAAGATCCTTTTAAATAATATTTACTTTTTGGGATGAATTGAATGTGTAATAAGTCTTTTGGTAAGTCATTTCATCAATTATCTGTTCCTCCTATTCAATTCTCAAGTGGGAACTTAGTTGGCTCCCATTCATGCTTAATGGATGCCTTAATGTAAGATAGTAGGGTTGGTTGTATTGCAATTTGTTAATCATACGAGGTTTTATGATTTTTAAAATCCATTTTATGGTGTGTTTATATAAAACATTATCTTGATTTATGAGTATCATTTAATTTGGTAATCTACTTTTATCCATATATATATATATATATATATATATATATATATATATATATATATATATATATATATATAACTATATATATATAAACTGACACAAGATTCTCCTTCTAATTGTAATATTCCTATTTCTACTATTATCATGGGGATAGTAGTTTGAACCTTAGCCCCTTGTTTTTCTAGAAAGAATATTTTGGACTCTCTCACTCTTATTCAAATGTTATTATGATAAGTGAAGATCCCAAATAGGATAACCATATAAAACTATTGTTTGTATATTTAATTTTTTTCTTAATGTTTAGTTTTATAATATGATTTGTGTACACTTATTTAGCATGGCATAAAGGTCTTTGATATCTCTAATTATATTCTTCTATACACAAAAATTCAATTGTAGCTAGAAATAAATTTAAATTTCAAGTACCTATATGAAGGAACCATGTCCAATTTCTCACCTTTACATGTGATACTCATGCTTTTATCTTGAGAACCAATAATTAT
This sequence comes from Wollemia nobilis, assembly GCA_028583015.1. Lineage (NCBI taxonomy): Eukaryota > Viridiplantae > Streptophyta > Pinopsida > Araucariales > Araucariaceae > Wollemia > Wollemia nobilis. The sequence goes on from JAQPPZ010003361.1 coordinate 12,586,161, forward strand.
TATATTTATTTTATTGCATTAACTTTCATTCCAAAGTAGTTACAAAATTTATCTAAAGCTCTTAAATGCTTGTGTAAGTTATCTTTATATTTTTCAACTAGTATAGCATCATCTACATAAGTCAATAATAATAAAACATTCACTACAACCTATAGATCTCCTTCCCATATTTCCTAATATTTGAAAAGAGAATACTAGCCTTCGCATTTATGCAATACAATGTTCCAAAGATCATATACCTCACATGTATCAAATAACTAATCAAAACTTGATGACTTCATTATATCAATCACAATAATAAGAATTTTTATAGAATAACTCATGTAACCCAATAATAGATATTATCCATTTTCACACATAATTTTATGTTGGTTGAAAATCAACATACATACATTAGTTTTTAATTTTTGCTATTTTTATTTCCATAGGTACTTATAGAAATAAAGTTTGCATAAAATTTATATTCTCTCAAGTAACATCAACAATAAAATATATTTATTTTTAATAAAGTTTGCATAAAATTTATATTCTCTCAAGTAACATCAACAATAAAATATATTTATTTTTATTATTGTTATGATTTTTTTAATATGTAACATCCTTATTGGATAAAATTGAATAATGACATTATAAATTATTATTTACTTAAAATTTTATATTTTTGATATGTGGTGAAAAATAGGATTTTGAAAGGGACCTTGACCCTTTTACATGATAGGCCTAGTAATATTGGAATATATTAACCATAGGCCAACAAAATATATTCTAGAAAAAGGCACACACCTTTCCTCCTAGGAAATATAACGCTAACGTAACACTATCAGAAGAAATGTATTACAAAGATAACACAAAAGTAGACTGGTCTCAAATTAAGTGTTGTCCTTTAGCTCTATGAGGGTTCTAGCTCATTCCACCTCCTCTATATTCAACTTATTTGTGTTAATCAATGAATATTTCACTCTCATTAGTCTATCCTTCATGTTCTTCTTGAAATCTTGAATGCTTTCCTCTTGAGCCTTCCAAAAAAACTTGCTTGAGCTTTTCCATTGGTTAATTTTCCATTTAACACTTACAATTTTTTTTTTTAAATTATATCCTCACTTGGTTCTATATAAGATAAAACTTCCTTCCCTTCTCCTACCTACCATATTATGTGGTTCCTTAAAAAACCTCTTGTTTTTAGTACTCCATTCCATATAGCTAATCCTCTAGGAGAAATTACACTTCTAAAAAAGGGAATGTGATTTTCTAAGTACTTCATTTTCATGATATTTTACCATAGCATACATTATTCTATGCATAGTATCAATGTAGTTTTTGAGATTATAGATTTTTTAAATAACTATTAATTTTTGAGGTTTAACCCCCCAACTTGTTTTGATGTGAAAACTCTATCCAAGGCTACTAAAGAAAGTATTTGCTTGTATTCAACCCTAGTACATAGGAATGTTTTAAATATCATATCAATCCTCCTTATTACCTTGGAAAGCATTTTAAACATAGAAATATAATAAATTGGGAGACTTTGTAAGGTTTCTTGAAGTAGCTATATTTTTTTGTTGGCTAAGGAGGTTGCCTTTCCACCCAACCCACTTCCTCTGAATCCTATCCAAAATAGGATACCACATTTCCTCCTTCATACAACATAAAAAAGTGGCAATCCAAGGTTATGAATGGGAGATTTACTCTATTACAACCAATTATTTTTGCAATCCTTAATTGTAACTATCTCTTTGTGTTCACAAAATAAATATTTCTTTTATTGAAGTTTATCATATGATTTGATGCCCTTTCATATTTTTGGAGAATATATTTTATTTCCCTTACCTATCTACATGTTGATTCTCAAATAATGACAATATCATCCACAGACAATTGATATAAAACTAGTTTCGATCTCCTTGTTGGTTTGATACCCTAGGTTTTACCTATTGTTGTGGTTGCTTGCATTGATATTCCCAATTATGTAGCTATTAAATTAAATATATAAGGGGATAAAGGGTCAACCTATCTTATATCTCTTTGGATCCCAAATAAACCACAATTTTTACCATTTATAATGACTAAAATTTGGTTTAATAAATATAGATGCTAACCCATTTCCTCCATTGTTCACTAAAACCAAACTTAAGCATAACCTGATATAGGAAAGTCAATGAAACTTTATCATAAGATTTATGTATATATAATTTAATAAGCATACCTGGTTCTCCTCTTTTATCCACTAAATGAATTATCTCATGTACAATGATGATCCCATCTACTATTTATCTTCCTTGCACAAACCCTCCTTGAAGTAGAGAGATCATAATAGCCAACAAACTCTTGATTATATTAGCTAAAGTTTTTGTGATCATTTTGTAAAGATTTTTACATAAGATTATGGGTTTGCAATCCTTAAAATATGATGCTCTATATTTATTTGTAATTGAAACTATAAAAGTTGTATTCCATTCTTGGAGCAAAGATCCAGATGATTGAAATTCCCTTAATGCTTCTAAAATATCTTTCCCCATTATATGCCAATATTTTTGAAAGAAACCAATTGGTAATCCATTCGGTCCTATTACCTTATACTTCTCCATACCAAATATACCACCTTTAAAATATTCATCTAAAAAAGAGTCATTAGCTAGGCATTCATTTCTTCAAAAAATCAAAGTAGGAATATTCAATAAGAGATATTCTTCATCCTTTGGATCTTCCTCTCTATCTCTATAAAAAAATTTGGATTATTGTAGCTATTGCAATCTCATATTCTTCTTTCAAAACTTCTCCTGTCTCTAAAATTATTTCCCTAATCTGATTTGCATTCCTATGTTTCAAAATGGACATATGAACAAACTTTATATTTCTATCTCCACTCTTCAGCCACAAAGATCTCTATTTCTACTGTCAAAAGGTCTCGTCCATAGCAAGTAAATTATGAAATTCAACCAAACTACTTTTCTCCATATTGTCTAATTCCTCTTATCTTCCCTCATTCTATTCCTTCTCTTCAATTGTATCTCTTTCATGATGGAACTCTTTCTTTGAAATATATTACCAAATTCTTCTCTATTCCACTTCTTAAAATTCTTTTTTATGATTTTGAGTTTCTTTGATACTTGAAACATATTTGTACCATACACATTACATTCCCACCATTCCTTAATTAATCCTTCTATATCCTAAAGACTAAACCACATAGCCTCAAATCTAAAATGAAGTGCTTTTGATTTTCTTTCCTCCATGAATTACAACAAGAGAGGGCAATGATCTGATGCTACTCTTGGAAAAATCTTCAAGCTACAACCATGAGAATTTAGTATAAAAATTTTTGAAGGTAGATATTTGTCTATTCTAGATTGAATTAATCCTCCTCTGATTTTCTTGTTAGATTAGGTATATTTGGATTCTTAAAGCTCTATGTCCATAAAACCTATAGAAGTATTGAACTCACCAAACTCCTCCATGTTGTCATAGAATAGGTTAAAACCTTATTGCTCCTCACCTAAAGAAATAGTAGAATTGAAATCTTCCAAAAGTAGCCAAGGTATATCCAAAATAGTACCTGGGGATTTGAGGTCTCTCCATAGCCTCCATAGTAATGAATTTGACTTCTTATATGTAAACAAGACTACGAGAAACTTGTCCACTTATTGGATTAACTTGCCTTCCACTATTATTGTATCCTAGAGCATACATAGCCCACCTAACACTCCTTGGTATGATCTACAAACTCCTTCAGATTTATACCAAATATATTGTTTTATTTTATCAGAATTATTGATACCTACTTTAGTTTCCTGTAATAAAAAAATATTAGCTCTAAAATTCTTCCTAAAGTCTTTTAGTACCCTTTTCTTTTATGGGGAATTTAACCCCCAAATATTCCATGATATGATATTCATTTTTTGGAATATTGTCGTACTTTCCCATTGCTCAAATGTAATTCTTGTTGTGTACCATCAACTACTTCCTAGGATTATTTCCTATTTCTCACCTTTGCACTTTTGGATATTCCATGTTTTTTACCACTTTCTAGATCTACTATTTTTTGGTGCTTCTAGTTATTCACATAGAACTTATGCCCTCCCTATTTTGTTTCTCTACTGAATATTGAATCTACTATTTCATAGTATCTCTTTTACTCATTTTCCTTTTATTCACTACCTCTTGGAAACCATATTCTTCTTCTGAATAGGACCTAATATCCTATTATTATCATTATTATTCATTAGATAAGACTTCACCCACTTCACCACCCATTTTAGTCTCTCTTTCCAATTCCTCATCTTCCTCTTCTTGGGATAACTCTATTTCCTCTCCCTCTAAAATCTGGCCTACTTGATTGGGAGTGTTTTATTCTTGAGCTCTCTCTTGGACAACCAATTGGTTCTGATCTAGTTGTTGATGGGCCATATTTCCTTCATCATATCCTTATTTTCCTATTTCATTTTCATTTAGCTCAAATAGAACTTCAAACGTGTTGGCATTTATCTTCTCTTATCTTGGAAGATTCTCCTTTCTCCAATAAAGTTGATTTTTCTTCTGATTGAAACTCATTTCTCTTCTATATTTGATCATTTCTCTTCTTTGAATCTTTCCTATTTAGAAATTTTACTTGTAAGTACCATACCTTCTTACAACCATAACAAATTGGCATTGAGTCATACTATATTTATTGTGTCCAAAATCCTCCATTTGAGACCAGTTTGATTATAGTAGGTAAATGTTTTGTGAGATACAAAAGCATGTATAAATCATACTTGTTTTTATCCTTATTGTTGGATGAAAACCTATCAATTTTCCCATTGATTTGACTATTCCTCTAAACAAAATTTATCCTATAAAATCATAAGAAGTCCAACTAGTCAAACCCAAAGAGGGGCCATATTAATATTTTATGTATTTGAGTTAAAGTCTACAGTCCATTTTCTCATATAAACACATTTTTGCCAAAAAAATCATGGCTCTTTTAAAAGGGCTAAACTCATATTTTCCTAAATTTTAAAGCTAAATAATAAAAAACCCTTATTCAATGCCACAATTTCTAGTCCACCTTTCACTCACCATTTTTATCTTCCCATATCCTAATTGTATCAAAGTATAGATAGATACCTATATATTTTCCAATCAAAGAATTTTTATCTTTCTTTTAAAATTCTCTAAATAATAAGTTACGAGATCTTCAACACTAGAAATTCATCTTCTTTTATTGGATCCAAGTAAAAGCTTTCCCTTTCTAGGTTAAAAACTCTCATAAGTAATTTTTCCCATGGTTTATGTGCTACCAATTCTGGAGGAACTATTCCTCCCCGATCTGATTCCTTATTGCCAATCTCCTTAAAACTTTTCTCCTTAGAAATTATCTCCATTATTTGTGTTCCCCAATTAATTCCTTCAACATAACATTATTTTGCTTCCTTCCATTCTTTGTGTTCTCCTTAGATGTTATTATCTATGTTATTTGTGTTCTCTATGTTCTCCTTAGGTAATGATAACTCAGATGTCCTCCTCTGTGTTCTCTCTATTCTCTTTAGATTTTCTTCTTTATGTTATCCTTACATGTTATCCTCTATGTTCTACCTTAAAAATTTATTAGAGCAAATAATTATTAATTATTTATTATGCTCATTATAGGTAGGAAATCTAGTGAATATGCAAGTCCACTATCTTTTATCTGTAACTATAGAACTTCAACACTACCTTTTACAAGTTTTGTGCATTTCAAAGTAAGAAGCAATATGTGGGGACTTGGCAACTAAAAATTCTTCAAAATATTAAAATTTTATTATGTTTTGAAAGATATGCAATTTACTCAAGAACTGTATTGATTAGCCTAGAGGATGTGATTTTCTCAACAAATTTGTTGATTCACTTCACTTACTAATAAAAGGCAATCACTCATAAAAATGAGTGAATCACTCAGTCAGAGTGCCAAGGTGAAATTTTTCATAAATTATAAGGAAAATATTTTGAAAAGTGATATTTTTACCATTTTATCATGCACTAAGCATGTTTGAAGCTTTTAGGCCTATTAGAGGTATTTTTAGAGGCATGTAACATTTGAAGGTGCAAAGTTTTACTGAAGTTACCCTCAAATATCTACTTTTAATTGGAGTAATTGTTATTCACCCTAGGTAAATAAGGGGTAAAATGTTATTATAAACATATACCTAGGGTCCTCATTATTGTAATGTTTTGACCATGAGGATTCAAAGCTACACTTTGTGAAACCCATATTGTGTTTTGTATTCATGAGGTTTTAAGAAATTGGTAAGTTATTTGCATCCCCATTAGAGGCACCACATTATGGTTTGTTAAGTGCATGGTGGTCAAGTACTTCCCTTATATACCATCCTATCATTCACTTATAATATTCATAATTTAAATGAATGAGTGAACATTGGTGTTATTTGATTTCTCGTGTGTTTATTAATCACATGCTATCCTTGCTAGGGTGTAACAACCATATTTTTCATCTCCCACACTCTAAAATTCATGTATTTACCTTTTGTACTTTAATTTCTATATTTAAGTTTTTGCATTTACTTTGATGTGTGCATTTCATTTCATGTATATAGTTACCCTTGATTAGGTCTAACAAGGACAAAAAGAAGTTAACCCAAATTTGAATATATGGGGAAGCCTATGGAAAATGTTGCCAATGTTGTAGAAACTCAAATTTGGAAGGCACAAGAAATAAAATAGAAGTCAGACCAATTCCAAAAATTAGTGTAGTTTTTGGTATATCCAATGGGACAAATCCTATTTTTATACGATTTTCTCAATTTTCATGTCCAAAAATGCATCCATCATGGACAAAACAATTGGCTTAAATCTAGGTAATTTTTTTTCCAAGTTTAACTTTTATTATTTATGATAATCCCTAACAGGGCAATCACACATTAAGAGAAGCAACACAATAGGGTCATGACTGAGAGTGCTTGGTTCAAATAAATTGGGGGCCTCCAAGAGTTTTTACAATGATGAATCCTTGTTAAGATGTGATATTTTGAACTCAACCAAAGGGAAAAGAGGGTTGAAAGAGATAAAAAGAGAAATAACACAACAAAAGGAAAAATGGGGTGATGCACCAAATAATCCATTACGATAATTAAAAATAGGCCTTAACGCTATGTACTAGTGGTGAAAACTTTCTCTTTGACAAAATGAAGCACAAATTAGAGTTATCAACCATAGAAATGCATAAAGAGGTGGGTCCTACAGGAGCAAAAATGATAGATGACTACTCCCACAAATAGATGTAGGTGCCTCACACATACATACACTTAATAAAACCCAAAACAAGTAAAAATATTACATACACATACATACACATAAAAATGGGTTTGTAGGGAGCCATAGATGGCTAAGCCAAAAATTGACGTAGACTCTGTATACACACACACACACACACACACACACACACATATATATATATATATATATATATATATATGCAAGGAAATAATTACAAATATTGTGCTAGAAGTGGGGGTTCAAGATTACCCATAAGCCACTCAAGAGCTGACTATTTTTACAAAAATAAATGAAAGGAAAGCCTACAAAATAATACAATTACCAACTTACCAATCCTTTGTGCAATCTAAACTATTATTATTTATAGTTTATAAGGAAAATTTCCCTCCAAAATTATCTATAAGTGGATCTAAAAATCTCAACTACTCTTCATAGGTATTATAGACATTGAATGAAGTATTTTGTATCATAATAGTTGTCACGCCTAGGACTATCATCACCATCCTTTATCTTGAATGAATTTCTAAGTCATTTACTCAAGATATCTTTTGGTAGATGAGCTTTGTCTTCTTAATCAGGAAAGCATTAACTCAACTACTCTAAATCTATTAGAGTTTATCGTACCTTTTATTTGACTCAAGTATCAATGTTTGGTTGACTTTCTGGTACATTTTATTCTTTTGGATATAGGGCCATCCTATAGACTAGTTAGAAATTTTTTGGTTGGCACTTCATCAATAATTGTAAAAATTTTTATATAAAGAATTATTTCAAAATATAATGTTCCCTTGACACTCTCCTTATCACTTGATATATTAATACTTTCCTATGAACAATATTTTTCACAAATTTTGATGATCAAGACTAATTTTGGCTTCCTCTTCAAGATGAAAAGGTTTGATTTCCTATGATGGGGGTTCTACCTTAGTCATAGATGGGCAGTGAGGAATAACTATAGTTTTGGTGGCTCATAGGGGTATTATAGCCTACTTTAATGAGAACTCAAAATTTACTTTATCCTTGGGTACGTAGTCAAAATTATTACAACCCTTGCAAAAAGAAAGCACAAAAAGGAAAAAAGAAATGTTAACTAAATAAGGCTATAAGGCAGATAACTTTTCCAATGTTAGCTTGATTTCTACACATTATTCTTCTAATGGCTATTGTATTATTTTATAATGATTGAATGTAGCTTCCACTTCTATTTATTATTTATGGGTAGGCTTATGATTCTTGTAGTAATCTGGTATGTCTATGTTCTGAGATCAAGGAATGACTAAACTACCTACATGATGTCTTCTAGCCTGGTGGTTATGATCACTTTTCTAAAAATTATATCCTTGCACTCTTTGAGGAGTCATATGTATTTATGTTCCATAATCATATCATTTCCTTCATTATAATGGGAGCAAATCCATTTCTACAACAATACATCAATTTTATCCTTGAACCATTTTGTAGCATTGTTTAGTAATAGAGTTTGGGCTTCACATGCATGTGCAATTTTCTCCTTGTGGATGAGGACCACTATTTTTGCATTAATACTTCTATGTAAAGTTTTCCCATAAATTCTAATACATATTTAGTTATTAGGGCCAACTTTTCTTGACATATCTTGGTTTACGCTAGCCTAATAGAGATTTCAACCATAGTGGATTCAATGTTTTGTTTGAATTATACTTCTAACTCAACTTCTACCTTGATAAACTTGAATATTTGGTAGAGTGGATGATTTGTATTAACAATGTGATCCTAATAGGTGGAAATAAATTTCTTAATCAGGTCCTAAAATATTTGTTGTTTTTCTATCTTATTTATTTGTTTAATATTTTTTTTTCCTCTTGTACGCTTCACCCCTCCACACAAAATTCTACTTCTTGTTACATTATTTGTTTCAATAGTTATTTAATTTGTTCCTCCTTAGAATTTATGAGGGAATCCATAGGCTAATCCTTGAGCCATTTAACTAATCTATCCACCTATTGCTTGAGAAAATTTATTTTCGCTTCAAAATCCTTTAGTGTTTTCTTCATCATATTTAGCTCTTCCTTCATCTTTTCTAATCTAAATTTAAAAAATTTACAATTATGCTCCACCATTTTCTTCATTTCTTGTTCTAATTTTATTCTATCTATGGTTTGCATCTCTTTTAGATTAATATTTTTATTACTATTTACCAATCTTGATCTATCATCTAGTCTTTAGGCATTATCACCAAGGGATCCTTTTTGGAGATTTTTAAAGCTTCATCTTGAGGTTCAAAATGGAAGTCTATTTGGGTGAAGGCTTATAGTCTAGAGAACAATACCTGATTTTTTTGATTAATTTGTTCTATTATTGATGCAAGCATTATAATCCTTGAGATTATTTAATATATTATTTGTTGCAAGTGGATTTCTATTGGATAAGGGGAATGTTGTCAAAAAATGTAAAGTGACTTGGATTTGATCACTTGATTGATTGGAGAGCCTTTATGGATTATTTTTTTATCATTAAAATCACCTCTAGGTATTTCTTCTCCCTAATTATTGCCTTTGGGGGTGGGGATAGAGGTTGTTCTTCCAAAAAAGTTGTAGGATTTCTTAAATACCCAACCCCTTCTTCTTGATCTCTTTCCACTAAGCTAATTATTATATCTGATATAGTTACTAATGTGATCATGACATTTTATTCCATTAATACTTTTTCCACTTATGTCTGTATATTGGGAGCTTATGATCTTGTTTGAAAAATTTATTGCAACCATAGGATTGGACTGTCACACTGCAAGAATTGTTTAAAACCCAGTTATTACAGGCTCTGGACAACTTGCCTCTTCATTTTGGTAAAATATTTTATTATTAGATTTTAATGGACCAAAATGGGTAAGGAAACCCCTGTGGTAAACTTAAATATTTTACAAGTTTATGCACTTCTATATTTTAGGTTTAAACTACTTTTATAAAATTGACCAAGCAAGGATAACAATTCTAATTATGCCTTATGTGTAGACCACTACCTAGATTCATTGGGTTGTTATAAAAATTTTAATAACACATTCAAATGAATAGAAAGAATGGAGAAAAGAAGAAATTAGAACTATTAAATTCATTCGAATATCATAAATAACCTAATAGTTAACCAATGAAAGAAACATTCATAACACATTCAAATAATGTAATATATTATGAAGCTACACACATAACTGAAGATAATGAATTGATAGTAATGAAGTCTAGAATTGTATTAATTTTCAATAAAGTTACATGCAAAGTTGGTAGAATGATATTTAACTCTGTAAAATATATTAATACAATGAAAAAAAATTATTAAAATTATGTAACAAAATTCTTGTGCTCTCTCGTTCCAATATGGTAACTGAAAAGTCTTGGGACCTC